>BQKY01000004.1:0-1200000 GCA_036244875.1 Rhodotorula paludigena
CTAACCCTCTAACTCTAACTCTAACGGGTTGCTTCGCGCCTGTCACCACTTTCAACAGTTGCGTGTCTCGGGGTAGGGACTTGGCGCAACACCCTCGTCCTCGGGTTAGGGTTAAACCAACTTAGGGTTACTGGAGTGGGTTAGGGTAAGACTTAGGGTTAGGGTTAAGGGTGCCTCAGGCTTGAGCAGCGGCAAGGCCGGCCACCGCAGGCCTGCCAGGGAGAAGACTTGCAGAACCGAGCTGGGGTCCAGAACTGTTCAGCGGTCAACCCAGGGCTCCCCTGAGAACACTGAGGTGAGGCCACGGCGAGAGGCGTTAGGCTTACTTTGGTGGAGTCAAAGTTCAAGTCCTTCAAAGAAAACGGGCCTCGACCCCTGTGTAATCAAACCATCGCCACCGCGTCACTTAGGGTTGCACCGTGAGGCAACAGACCGAGGCTGCGCGCAACCAAGTGAGAAGCACCGTGTCCCTCTGCTCGCACTGCAGACCACTGAACGCCAGGTGCAGCACCGCCAGACGGGTGGCAGCCTGCCGTTTCACCAAAGTTGCAGAGCAGCGCCTCTTGCCGATGCTTGCACAGCGCAAGTTGGCTTCCACCGCGGACGGAGTGCGGCCGTCAAGGCGGGCAAGGCCGCCACAATCGCCAAAGGGCACCAGTACCAGACACCGCTCGTCGTTGCAGTCGAAGAGAGGTCAATAACCCTAAGTTGCGGAAGGAACTAACTCGAGGCGTCACCGCGGTCCGAAGGCGAGCCGTCGTCCTCGCCAGAGTCGTCGCCGCTCGCGCCTCTGTAGCCCGCCTCAATCCCATACTCGAGCGAAGGCATGCACTTCCAGATGGCGTCGTACAGGGTTGGCACCGAGTCGACTGCGGCGGTCACATCAAGGCCAGAGCGGTCAAACTTGAGCCGGCCGCCATTGCTGCCGAAAACCCACCCGTTTTCATCGACGACCAGGACGGGCGCCTCCGGGTCCGCACGGATTTTCGGAACGGCAGCCTCCTGCTAAAGTCGTACGCCACACGTCAGCGCACGCTACATCAAGGGCAGTGGCGGAAACGGTGTCAACGGCCTCACCCAGGAGCAGTTGAGAAAGAGGCAGTAGCTGTTGGCGTCGGCCTCAGGCTCCGGCCGGTAGACACCCTGCGGGTGCTTCTTGCCGATCAAGACGTCCATGTACTTGCTCACAGCGCGCATCTTCTTGTGAGCGTCGACCGGATAGTCAAACTTGCGACCAACCGTCGTGTCGTCGATGGCAGCCTGGACATGCACCAAGAGGTGGAATGCCGCTGCTGCCCGTCCGCGCCGGTCAAAGGCGACGTCGATCGAGAGCACGTCCTGCGGGTCCGTGCAAGCCGCTGAGCTGCCAGACAGCGACGGCAAGATCAAAGACGCAGGCCGGCGCACCAGGTGGGACCAGAGCGTGAGCCGATCCTGCAGCCAGGTAAAGTAGGCTTCGCGCGCCTCGGCGCTCTCAGGGTTGGCGCGGACCTGAGCAAAAAGGGCCGGCTCCCGTTCGAAAGGACGGCGCGGAGACCACGCAGCGACTGCGGTATCGTACACCGGCTGCACCAGGGCGCCGCACGCTGAGAGGGGTGGGCGCGCAGGACAGCGTGAGCACAGGCACGCGACCAAAGGCGACCAGGAACCAGGCCCGACTCACCGAGCTCGCCGCGGCACGGCCGATGCGCAAAGACGCACATGGTCCACTGCAACGCCTCGGGGTCGAGCTGCGGCTTGGTCCAGAAGACCGCGCTCTCCAGACCCGTCTGCGGCAGCCACAGCTCGGGCAGCTTGCCAGATTCGGGGCTGCTCGGGATGTACACGCTCCCGGTGAGCGGGACGGCGACAAAGGTACACCCGTCAACCGGCCGAGGGTGCTCGCGGGCGTCCGGCGAGACGGGGAGGAAGACGCGGAGGTGGCGCGCCCCGTCAAGGATGCCGCCGAATCCGCCAACGTTGGAGTCGTACGCGCCGACGAGCATGATCTCGTGATCAAGAACAATTTGCGTCCCGGCCGTGAGCTGGCACAGGAGGTACCCGGCCGACGTTGCCCCATCGGTCATGTTGTTTCGGGCGCCGGCGGAAGCACGGACGAGGGACGCCATGGTGCGATGGCGGCTAGGAGGCCACGACATCGTTGACGCTGGCAAGAAAGCGACACGCTGGGCGACGCCGGGATCCGTCAGCGTCGCGTGCGGGTCCTGGCCGAGAACGACGTAGTAGCCGGCAGAAAAGACCTCGCCCTCAACCGGAGGAGTAGGCCGCATGCGGCCGGCGAGGAGGAGGCACGGCTCGGGAGTCGGGTGCTGCGCGGGCCAGGAGCTGCTGGTGCCGAGGTTGCCGCTTGCCGGCTTGTGCACGGCACTGCCGTCGCGCCTGGAGTTGTGCTGAGGGGTAGCAGGCGCGGGGAGTGGTGCCGCGCCGGCAGGCAGGTTGGCGCACGGCAGAGTCGTCATGATGAACAGAACGAGGGCGTTGAGGGGGGTCGGCGGGAGGGGCAGAGCAAGGCAGCAAGGACAGGAAGCAGAGGTAAGCTGCCTCGGCACGGCGAGCGCACAGGACTGTGCGCTCCTGCCTGGACGGACATGCCGCGGAGCAGCAGAGGAGACGCCACGTTGCTGACCGACTGGAGCAGGTCACAAAGCGTAGACCCGCAGAGCCGTACAGAGGACCGTAAGGGCGGACAAGAGTAGTAGGAGCGCGGCGAAGAGAGGGCAATGGCTAGCAGATGGTGGTTGCCCGTCTCCCCGGTCCCCACGTTGGCTTGGCTCGGAGACAAGGCTAAGTCCGGAGTTGCGAATGTGCACAACTCTCCGAACAGGTAACATACGAAGCAAAGTGTCACCAGTCTCCAGAAAATTCCCGTGTCTCGGCAAGGTCCCTCTCAAACTGTCTTGCCTCCTCCAGTAGCACTCGCTCTGCTTCTCCGTCAAGCCAGGCCACCTCCGCCGACGAAAGCTTGGCCGGCTCCTCTGCACGCTGCCGCAAGTCGTCCAAGAGGGTGCCGAGGCGGGCTGCCGCATCGCCGGCCCAGCTTCTCCACCCATCAAGCCGGACAGTCGCACAGAGCTGAGGCTGCAGCACGGCAAAGTCGTCGGGCACCGTCGCCCCCGTCAGGACGTCGTCCAGCTTGTGTGGCCTGGTCCACGCCGGACGGTCACCCGGGTCGATGCGGTACTGGTGAAAGCTCGCCATCGCCGGATGGAGAGCTGGGGTGACGAGGTGCACAGGTCCGTCGGTCGAGATTAGCGGCGTGCTCCAGTCCTCGTCGCGGTTGCCACGACCCCTCGACGGCGCCGAGTCGAGCACGACGACCTCGAGCCGCGCATGGACGGGCAACGGGCTCGACCGCTGCTCGACAACTCGTCGGACTGAGCCCGTCCACCCGGGCACCTCGCGCTGGCAGAGCCTCCCGGGCGTGTCCTCGGGGTCGCCGTCATTCATGACGCCCCACGGCCGAGCGTCTGCCAGTACCAGCGTGTCGAGGTTCGGGCAGCGTCTGAGGAGAGCCTCGACGAGCGACCACCCTCCCACCATGCCAACGACGACGACTTGCACCGAGTCGAGCTGGCCGGGGACGCCCGCAGCATCGAGCACGCCAGCCGCACTCTCGCCTGCAGCGCACGAGTCGGTCAAGGCGAGGCGGCGCAGACCGCGATGGTGACTTGGAGCGACGTGCGGGGCGCGGGCGACTGCGAGGCGAGCGACGAGAGGCGCAGCGTCTGCAAGGAGGACGCGGGCAAGGCGAGGGTACGGTAGCGTCGGAGGCGAGTCGAAGCTGGCGTCGTCCGGGTCTGGAAAGACGAGCTGGGCACGACGAGGGACGATGGGCGCAACGGCGAGCTGCGCGACGGCGACCGAGGCGAGGTCGAGGTCGCTGCGTCCGAGAAGGCTCTCAATGTAGGCCGTGTACAGGACGAGCCAAGGCAGGTCGGGGTCGATGGAAATCGGAGGGTCGAACCGCCTCGCTCGGTCGGCGGCCTCTAGTGCGTCCGCCGAGTCCCAAGAGGAGAACGCAAGAAGTTGCACGACGCCAAAGTGAGCCTCGAGGGCGGCAGCTCGAAGCGCTCGACTTGCGCCGAGGACGCCACGCAGGCGGCAGTAGGCGCAGTGAGGGCATCGGCGGGCGCCAGTTTCGTCATCGCAATCGCATGGGTCCGCGTACGCCGACCCGTCCCAGTCGTTTGCGTACGGCTCATGCAGAGCGCGAAATATCGGTGGGCCGTGCAGCTCGCAGGGCTGGAGGCTGAGGGCGGGAGGGAGGCTGTGTAGGATGTGGAGCAAGAGCTCGTAGGGGACCGGGTCGCGCATCACAGATAGCTGGTGAGCACACAGAGAGCGCAGTCCGCAGGCTCAAGGCCCGGGCAGCGGGTGGTCGCAAGCAAACGAACGGACGTGCACGGATGCGGGGTGTGCCGGCATGTCCGTCGAGATGAGCGGCAGGGCCCACCCACACTGGTAGCGCCGCGCGATTCGAGCCCGTCTCCTGGCATGTGACATGGGCGGCGAAACGACAAGGCAATGGCCGCAACAAAGAGCGGATCGGGGCGAGTCGGGCAGTCATCAACGGGCAGCCCTGCGTGGCGCTTCAAGATGGCTGACCCTACCCTGTCGCAGATCGCTCGGCTCTGTCGCTGGTCTGCTCAGGGAGCAGGACTCTTGGCTCTCCTGGACGCTTCAATACCAGTTGCAGTTGCGGAATCGCGCATGCACTGGCCTGCTCCCATTACCCTGACTGCCACGGTGCCGGCGGCCGGAGTCCTGGGTATCTGCGGCTCAGATCAAAGTACACGTCGTCCAAAGAGGAGCACGGATGCCAGGTGTGCCCGTCGCTCGGTGGGGGCCCATGCGTCACCGGCCAGTACCGCCACAACCACGGGTTGTCGGACTCGGCATAGTCCGAGGCGGCCGTGGCGGACGACGCTGCAGACGATACAGAAGGTGTTGGTGACGGCGTGCGAGGTGGAGTGGCGGTTGCCTGCGCACAGGGTTCACATCGAAATGAGCCGAGTGATCAAGGATGGCGAAGAGCAAAAGAGGCCTCCCTCGCCATGGACCGCTGTGGAAGCGGAGCGTGCCTGTGCAGAATGCCCTGCTGGCTCGCTCTCCTGACGGTCCGTCTTGCGGCAGCTTCCACCCAACGCCGCCGCGGGAGCTTGGCCTTGGACTTGAGGCAGAGGAGGAACACCGGCAGCGCAAGTGCGCACGGGCGGGGCGCTCACTTCGCCCGTCAAGTCCAGCACCGGGACATCACCGACGTGTTCGCGCTGCGCAGGCGCGGGCACGCGCGGCGTGACGGGTGGCGGCGACGGCGCAAGAGCGTGCACGCGCCTACCCCGAACGCGGGCGTCGGTGTCGCTATCCGACGCGTCGGTGTCGTCTACGAGGGAGAGAATCTCTGCAGGCATACGCGCGGTGGGCAGGCGATGCCTCGGCGCGCGGTCGACGAGAGGACGAACGGCGGGAGCAGAGGTCGGATGTTTGGGGAACGTCGGGGGTGATCAGCGCAACTTGGGCCGCGCGTGCCCGGCCAAAGGCGGGGGGTATCGCCTGAGACTCGTCGGCTTGGCTTGCAAGGAAGGTGGGCGCGGCCCGGGGGGAGAATGGAAGGCATGGTGCCCGGGCACCAAGGCGCGTCCCTCCCGCGAGCACACGGCCCGACGCAGGGATGCGTCGCGATGTACGCGCACGGCATAGTGAGATGTTTGTCAATGCGCTCACTTCTACCCGGACGTCCAGACTGGGTTTTGCAACAATTGGGCGCATACCACGACCGTGTGTCACGAGCGCAAACGTGACGTCACGCCACATCAGCGTGACAGGCGCTGTCGCTAACGAGGTGCAGGGCTTTGCTCAAGGTGGACGCGCCGCAGCCTACCCCGAAGCGTGACATCACAGAGGCCGGCGTGACACGGGATGAATCGCAAGGTGCGACAGATAGAAGCGTGACACGTAACCGGCAACGTGACACTAGGCAGGTCAGGGGTAATCAGCCCGAAGCGCCGTGAGTCACGGTTCCGAGCGTGACACCCTGGCCCTTCCGTGAGTCACGGTTACGAGCGTGACCGTCTGACCCTCTTGTGAGTCACGGTTGCGAGCGTGACACCCGGGGTGTAGCGTGAGTCACGGTTGCGAGCGTGACACTCCAACCGTTCCGCGAGTCACGCTCGTGAGCGTGACGTCTGACCCTGCCGTGAGTCACGCGGAAGGAGCGTGACACCCTGACCTCACGCGAGTCACGCGCAAGGAGCGTGACACCCTGACCCTTCCGTGAGTCACCGTTCCTACGAGCGTGACCCTCTCACCCGCGCGTGAGTCACGCACGAGGAGCGTGACAGTCCGACCGTCCCGTGAGTCACCCTGGTGAGCGTGACAATGTCATCCTCCCGTGAGTCACGCTTGTGGGCGTGACAGTCTGACTCTCGCGTGAGTCACGGGCGAAAGGCGTGAGGAAACCTTAGAGGATACGTCGGCTAACTCATGACAGAAAGACGGGGGGCAACAGGCGTCGACGCAGAATCGCGAGGGGGCCAAGAGCGACGATGCGACGAGAGTTCAGGTTATTGCGCCCTGCAACCGCGGCTCCAGTCATGTGCGCGTGCCGGGTACGCCCACGTGCATCATGGCGCCCGTGGCTTCTGGGTGCGACGACCACTCGCCAGTGCGTCGCAAGTCCGCCAGGACGGCAAAGTTGTCGCTGCGGTAGAGGAGGGGAGCGGGGCAGGCGTGCGCCCTGATGGATGCTTTCGAGTGGGTGGTGAGCTGCAGGCAAACACGGGGGCACTCAGCTCGCTGTGCGGCAAGAAGAAGACGGCGCGGAATCAACGTACGCTACACGAGGGCAGGAGAATGTACGCAGGCTCGTCCCCAGCCTCCCAAGCGCGCCCCAGCGACTCGAACCACTCGGCGGCGCCCGCGACGTCAAGATCGAGAGCGACGACGGGCAAGGCGAGGCCATGGTCGGAGGTGGGCCGGGGAACAAAGGTGAGGACAACGGTCGAAGAGGCGGGGTCAGGGCGCTCTGCCGACTTGAGGTGGCCGACCAGGGCAAATAGCTCGTCGCGGGCTACGGACGTCGGAGAGAATGTCGTCACTGCATGGGTCTGCACAACCGCGGACAGCGCAGTCGACGCGGTGGTGGTCGCGTCCGCAAAGAGAAGAGGCGGCGTCAGCCCAGCGTCGCGCGGAACGGGGAGGCCGACTCGACCTGCCTTGCATCCCTTGAATGTGGTCGTCATTGCGAGGAGCGTAGGATCGGGAGCGCGTGCACAAGGACAAGGGAACAGACAACCAAGCACGCTGGCGCTGAGGACGGAGCGGCCTGTGCTCCGGACCGGCGCTTTCCCCCAGTCCGACTTGCGCTTGCGCACCAAGCGGCTGGGCAACGCCGGCTGCAAGTGGCGGCGTCTATCGTGCTCTCACCAAAAATCCAGAGCGGGAGAGCACAAGTCTGCGCGTTGACCGAGCAAAGAGGCGGAAAGGGGCGGCAGGAACTACAACGGAGAAACAACGATGCGCGGAAACGAGTGTGTTGATTGCCGCACCTACTGTGCGCCGCTCGAGTCTTGGCCGTAGAGGCGGCGGATGTCTTCGTAGAGCGGAGCGAACAGAAACTCAAAGTGGGACAGGCTGTCGCCGAGAGAGACGGACGTGAACCGCACCTCTGGGGCAAACGAATCACGCTCGTGGTGCACTACGAGGGTCGGCAGCTTGGCGTTGACGCGCAGCCACTTGCGGTTGCTCTGCAGGGACAAGGTCGTCGTGTTAGTGGCGCAGGGGCAGGAAAGCAACAGAGGAGAGGGCGAGACGCACACTGCCCTGCTCCCATGTACAGTCGAGGAACAGGGCGAGCTCGTCCGCCTCGGCCTCGACGAGGGCCTCCTTGCCCTGGCCAAAGTCCTTCTTGACCAGGAAGTCGCGGTACTGCCCGTTGGACGTCTCGGCGAAGTGAGGCCGAACGTAGTACTCGGCTTTTTGCGGGAAGCTTGGGTCTTGGTCGCTTTTGCGGACCCTCGCGCACAGGTTAAAGTGCTCTTTGCTGGAGGAGTTGTGCATTGCGGCATCGGCACCGTGAATGGGCTGCGTCACGTGCAAGCGGTCAGATCAGCCGGCGGCGGGGCGCGGAGCGGGCAGAGAGGGGCCACGCTGACCAGAGTGGCGGCACGTCGGACGGCGTCCATTGTGCGGTCGTCTTCAGTGCGGTTTGAACTGGCCGGATTGAGCGCCGCCATGGACGGGACGGGGGGAGACGCAGTGCCAACTTTGATCCGAGCGGGGATTGCAGCACCTCCTCCAGGCGACGCACTGCCCAGGAGGTCGGACCTGTCGAGGGGAGGACAGCGCCAGGTGAGTGAGCCCCACTTTCGTCAACGTCGAGGAACCCGTCCTGGCTCACGCGCGCAGAAACCCGCCAGACGTGGCGTAACGGTTCGGCGGGGGCGGAAGCGGAGCCGGTACTGGCAGCAGAGGTTGTCGAGGCCAAAGAGGCCGCGCGCGGCAGCGGCTTCATCGGCCGCGAGGACGCGCCGGGGTCGAGTTGAAGCGCTTGAAGCGACGCCTGCGAGAGACTGACGTCCTGCGACTAGAGCAGTCAGGGTGCGAGCCGCGCTCACAAAAAAGGGCGGCAAGGAGACGCACCGGCGGAGACGAGGTGCCGTCGATGAGCATGCGAGCGTTGCCCGCAGCCGCGGTGGGAGTTTCCTGCGTCGCCGGATGGCGACCGGCGGCGGCAGTCGGCCGCGCAAACGCGCGAGGCGGGGCGAGCTCGGCGCGTGGGCGAGCAGGAGTGATCTGCGGAGCGACCTGGCTGACGTCTGGGGCGACTGCGGCGAGGTGGGACTGTGAGACGATGCAGCACCGCGGCTCGGATGAGGTTCGAACGCACCGCGACCAGACCAGGGCAGGTACGTGTGCGTGACAAGGACCTCGTCTCGGGTAGGCCCTTGCTTGAGACTCCAGCAGAAGATGGGCTCGGTCGAGACTGCGATTGAGAGTTGGCAGCCCTCGGTAGGCCCGTCGAACCATTGGCCTTTCGCCAGCGGCACGGCGATGTACCAGCCACTTTTCATAGCAGGTGGATCGTCGCCGGCGACGGGGACGAGCACGCGGAGATGGATTGCGCCCGAC
Source organism: Rhodotorula paludigena (assembly GCA_036244875.1). NCBI lineage: Eukaryota > Fungi > Basidiomycota > Microbotryomycetes > Sporidiobolales > Sporidiobolaceae > Rhodotorula > Rhodotorula paludigena. The sequence continues at coordinate 9,130 of BQKY01000004.1, forward strand.
GTGGAACCGCTGCGGGCGTGCGAGTTATACTGCGCGAGCTGTAGCTCGAGGAACTTGCGTCCGCCCGAGTTGATCGGCGGACGTGACGAGGCAACGAGGATGGCCAAGAGGTAACCGTGTGACTTGATGACCGCGTGCGAGCGCTGCGGTTTCGCGAGGCGGGCGCAGACGTCGGGGCGGGCGAACGTCACGCTGGGATCTTTGTCGAGCGGGACGTAGAAGCCTCCCTCGAGAACTGAGCGGTCGGCAGTCTGGCCCGGAAGCCAAGCGGCTGGTGCAAAGCGCGAGGCGAGGAGGGGCACAGGCTCGGGGGTGGGATGGTCGAGGGGCCAAGCACTGGACGCGCCGAGGTGGTCGGCGCCCGAGGCGACGCTCAAGGGCGAGTTGACCGGGGTGGCACCAGACCCAGAGCTGCTGGTTGCGGCGGAGCGGTACGCCATGGGCGGCGTGAACGGAAGCAGAACCGGGACGAACGGTAAGGAAGACGGCAGCGAGCAAGCGCGCGCGTGCGCACGGGACGGGGCGGACGTGCCTCGGCTTGAGTGGGCAGTGGAGGAGACGCGGAGCCAGGGCACGAGCACGTGGTCGGACAGGAGAGACGGGGCGAGCCGAGCGGAGCTGAGATGAGCACAGGGCCTGTGCACGGCAACGTGGGCGCGACCAACGCAAGCCGCCGAGACGGGGCGGCGTAGATTACATCAGGGAAGGTTGTGGGGACAGTGGCAGGGCTACGCAGGGGACGAGTGCCGGAATGCGGGCGCCGGCGACGAGTCGCGCCAGTTCAAAAGCGGCGGGTCGGCGGCCGAGGCGACCTCGCGCGAATCGGGAAGCGGGAGGGGGGACGACGGTTCGAGGGTCACGCTCCAGTCGATGTCGTCGAGCGCGAGGTCCTGAACTGTGCGCGGGCTCAAGGTCACCCTCGACGACGAAGAGTGGCCGCCACCGCGGGAGGACGCAGAGCTTGCAGAAGTCGATGCGCGGCCACGCGCGGCCTTGCGTGCGCGCGACGGGACGGGCATCTTGACAGGCGAGGAGTGCAGCCGCTTGACCCCACGAGCGGGGTCGGGCGAGGCGGCGTCGGTGTCGCCGGCGGCCTCTGCGCCGCCGTCTTGGTCAACGTCCATGTCGGTGTCGGCGGGCAAAGCTGGGTCGCTCGAGAGGACGATCACGTCAGGTGGGCGCATCGCCGCTGTGGGCTTACTCGAGGGCAAGGGAGCGGGGACAGGCGGGCTTTCACCGCCGTTCCAGTTGTAGTACACGGAGAACGACGGGACCGCGGTCTGGACGATCTGCAATGGGAACGAGCGCAAAGTAAGCGCAAAAGGCCACGTCGGCTGACGCATCAGAGTCACGCACAAAGGTGCCATACTCGCTGTCGTAATGCTGCTTGGGAACCTTGGCGGCGCCGACAAGCGACAGTTGAGAGCAGCACCGGAGGGCATTGAACGCGGCCGAAAGCCACATGGGCTGGCTCGAGTGCACGTTGGTCAAGTTGAACTCGACGGGGAGCCACGGGAGGTAGTGACCGTGGAGGTGTGTGAGCGGAACTGCATAAGCCGGCGCAAGCGGGACCTGCGCGGAGACGGGGGCAGGAGAGACGGAGGATCGTGAGCTCGTGTGCGGTGACGCGGCGCGAGCAGAGAGAGGCGGTACGGCGGCGCACATGAACGACGAGGCCGACGGCGGTGTTCGGGTGGCACTGCGCGGCGGCGGGGGCCCCGAGGGCGCCGAGGAGCGATTGCAGGAACGCCTTGCGGGCGGGGCTGGAGGAGTGCCGGACCCCGGCAGCTGCCTGCGACTGGTCCAAAGCGGGGGACGCCGCGCGCGGGCGTTCAAAGGGGCTGGTCGACGACGAGTCGTACACGTCCGACGCGGTGACGAGCGAAAGGGCAGGAGGGACGAGCGTGAGGAAGGGGGGCTCGACGTGCTGGGGGGATCCGAAAGCGTCGACAAGGACGACAGGCCAGCGGCGCGTGCCCTGCTCGGAGCCGGCCGTGCTGGAGCAAGGGCTAGAGGTACCATCGCTGCCCCTTCCACCGTCGAACAGGGCGTGGTGCGCTTCTTTCAGCGCCTGAAGCAGCTCGGGATTGCGACCGAGAGCGGCACCTTCGGCGTGGGGTCCGAGACTGTGGATCCACTCGTGAAAGGGTGCAGCGGGAACGCCGACGGGCGCGCCGCAGTCGACGTCGGACGGAAGCTGGTCAAACGGCGGTGCGAGGCCGAGTGAGGCGGGGGACAGAGCGGCGGCGTACTCGCTTGGGTCGGCAAAGCCCACAACCGTGCCAAACTGGCGACGGGCAATGTGGGGAGCGGAGACGAGGGGATCGGGCGACGCGCTGCGCTCGCCGAGCGAGCGGGTGAACTAGAGGGCGGGCACAGAATTGTGAGCACTGAGGGATGTTAACCCACAGTCTGACATGCAAAGTTGTGACGCACGACGACGCGAGTGCCGACGGCGAGCTGCAGCGGAAGGGGCGGGACCAGGTACTCGAGAGCGCTCACGACGTCCTGCCGGACGTCGTCGAGATCGAAACCTTGGGGGCTCGAACGAGCGTGGTCAGGCAACACGGGAGCGTATGTTGCGCGATACGCCTCGCGGTCGTTGGCGTCGGCGGGGGTGTCGTCACTGCCGTCGCTCTGGTCCATGGCGTCGGGCCCAGCGGCGGCTGCCCACAGCCTCGCAGCGCGCAACGTGTTGGCGTGGGGATCTCGCTGACTGTTGCTGTTGAAAACGGGAAGGGAAACGCCGAGAGGAGGGTCAGCTGGGGCTTTGGAGGCAGGCAACAACAAGGGGCAGGAACCCACACAACGAGCAGCGTGGGATCGTCCTCCGACCGCTCGCGCTGTCGGCTCAGCGCGAACCACAGGGAAAACTGTGCCGGGGGCAGATTGTCGCGGCCCGCAATGCGGAGGTGCGTCTGCAAGCGGCGAAAGGCGAGCATAGTAGCGGCAGGGTCGCGAGGCTCGACGTCTGGCCAGGGTGCTGGGCCAGTATCAGGATAGTCAGCGCAGGCGGCAGGGTGCAACTGTGGCAAAAAGCTGGACGCACCTGGAGCGCAGAGGCTCTGCGTGAGGGCAGAGAGATCTCCGGGATCGGTGGACGGGGACAAGTAGGGTTTGTGGGGTGGGAACTCGATCTGGAGGGTGAAAAGGCGCGCAGGTCAGACGTTGACTCCGGGCCGGGCGGAGGAGCAGAAGGTCCGAGGGGGAAACGGAGCCGCACCGCAACCGGGAACGTCCGGAAGAAGTGACGTGATGCGACGGTGGGCGGCGCGAGCTCCAGCGTCAACGAGCTTTTACGTGGGCGGCGGAGATGCTGTTCAAAAGGGTCGTCGTACGCGGCGCCGTCATCGCTCCCGACTGGCACTCGGAACGCAGGCGGCGAGTACAAGTCGAGCACACCGATGACCTGCATGCGCGCAAAGCCACTGGCGTTAAGCGAAAAAGAGCCCGCCGCGTGCGCGAGGTAGCGGTCGACGTATTCGAACCGCGCAGGTGACAGAAACTCGAGCCTGCAGGAGGGGTTGGAGGGGCGTGCCAGCGTGAGCAAGGCGAGACGGGGATCGGGGGGCGGCGTCACGCTCGGCGCCTGTCCTCGAGTACTAACGGCAGACTAGAGCGACGGACCCGTGGATGACAAGGACGTTAATCTTGCCTGCGCGATGCTTGATGCCTTGATGCGACAGCCCGCGCGCGGGCTCGTCAACGGCCGCCTTGGGCGAGAGCTTCCACGACGTGATGCCGAGAGCGCGTTGCAGCGTGGGGACGTTATACTTGACTGCTGTCAAGGCATCCACGGCACACTCGACCACGACGAGGTCTTGCTGTCGAAAATGGTCGGCCCAGTCGTGAGCGAGGGCCGGCGCCGAGGTCCATTGGTCCGCGACAAGGCAGATCGAGCTCCGCTGTTCGAGGGCAAAGCGTGCGGCAGCTTGCTCGTGACCGCTGGTCGAAAAGTGCGCAGGCGCGACATTGTAGGGGAACTGGCGCTCAGGTGGATGGCCGAGGAGGCTTTGAATGGAAAACTGTCGGCGCTTCTCTGCCGCGAGCGAGAGCGGCCACATCGTGAGCTCGCGCAGGTGCGCACACCCAGCCGGAGCAGCAATGGCGAAGGAAGCAGCGAGAGCATTGGGCACCAGCTCCAGGGCGGACGAGGGGAAGCGCGCATGGACCTTCCGGTCCGTCGCACTCGGGCCGAGAGTCAGCGGGGATGCAGCTCCTGACGCGTGGATGCAGATCCCGGAGCGGGCATTGCGGCGAGGGACCAGCGCCGTAGGGACGAGGTCGCTGGCGCATGCAGAGGTGGCGCCGTCCGCCAGAGGGCTCGTCTTGCTGCCCCCTGTCGTTGGTGCCCGGGCACCATGGACAGGGGGCAGTGAACGTTGGGCTACCAATCTCGGCTGGTGATATTTGCGACAGCGGACAAGGCAAGGACAGGGGAAATGCACGACATCTAGACGGGATTTCTACTTTCAGAGCCAGTCGTGGCGAGGAGGCGCTGCAGAAGTGGACGACCACGGTGAGTGCGTGGCTGCCAGTGCGAATAAACACGACGCACACGTAGCAGGCGTGCGGGCAAGCGCCGCGAGGTCGGCGAGGGCGCGCGTGATGCCGCCACCCCGGCCGCCGTCGTGCAGGAAGAAAAGTAGGCCAAGAGCGAGAGCGAGACAATGTCGTCGCCATCTTGGAAGCGAAAGTCGGAAGGGCGGGAGCTCGCGAGGCGGTAGCTGAACGCCGTCCCCGGGCGGATACGACGACGATCGTAGTCGTGGCGCCGCGCCTGAGCGAGTTGATGAATGCGCGGGTGGCGGGAAGGGTCGACGAGGAAACGTGTCGAGACGCTTGCCCGCCAAACGCTCGTGTCGAGGCAGTCGGGGCTGTCGAGAACGAGGCGACGCAGGTGGGGGTGCGGAGGGAGAAGCGGAACGGACGTGTCCAGGAACTGGTCCGTATTCCCGGATGCAGGGACCTCGAAGACGCGCTCGAACTGGTGCGGTTGCGCTAAGGGAGCGGACGGGTGCATCGTAGGCCGCCACATGCCGGCGTCGAGCGCAGTGACAACCAGGGTCTCGAGCGCCGGGCACGACTCGAGCATGTCCACCGCGAGGCGCCACGTCGGACCGAGCGCGACCAGTGCCGTGGTGACGGAAGAGAGGGGCGGAAGTGCGGGGAGGGGTTCGGCATGTGCGGCGTCGGCAAGGCAGACGACGCGGAGGTAGGCGACGTGCGCCAGCGAGGTCAGCGCGCGCGCGGGCAGGCCGGGGTGGAGACGCTCGAGCCAGTAGTACTCGGGCAAATACTCCCTGTTATCCGTGGGACTGCTGACGTACGAGGGAGTGAAGAAGTGCGCGTGCCACGCGTAGGCGAATTGCGCAACGACGGCACTTGCCAGATGCCCGAATCCACGTTGCGGGACGGGGAGAGGGGATGGGTTCGCGACGAGGCGACAGGCGGCAGTGATGATCTGCTCGATTTGTACGCGGGGACGAACAGGGCTGGGTGGCAGGGGCGGTTGATAGTTGCGATCGGGAATGACGGTGAGGAAGCGGAGGACGCGGCGGTACCGGAGGGAGACGCGCGCGTAGAACTGGCGGCTGACGAGGAGGAGGGGGAGGATGGCGGTGCGCGGGCAGCAGCGGCAGTGCCACGGCTTGCTGCACGACGATTGTTGGGCGAGGCACGCAGCATGAAAGTCGCGGCACGGTGCAGGGAACGGAAAGGCGTTGACAAAGTCCAGGATGAGGTCGAGCAGTTCAAGGGGGAGCCTCATGACAACAGCGAAAGCAAGGGAGTCAAGCCGGAGCGGGCCTGGCAGGTGGTCAGCCCGCGCAGCGAAACACGGAAATGCGCGCAAAACGGACGCAGGGGAGCGAGCACAGATTGCACGTGGAGAGAGGACCGGGACCGACAGGCGACAGCGAGGGGCGAGTCTTGCTTCCCCCTGACGTTGGTGCCCGGGCACCATGGACAGGGGGCACTGAGACTTGTGCTCCCGGCTTGCTCGTGATCTCGCGGCAGGGATCTTGCGATGAGGAGGGGCGGGCGCGGAACAGACGAAATACAGGAGATCTAGGCAGGAGTTTGGGTTTCTATCGACCGTGGTGACGAGTCACAGCCAGGCGTGCCGACGAGGACCTGGACAATTTGCCGTCTCGGTGAGTGTGTGGAAGAAGACTAAGAAGCAGCACAAGACAAACGCACACGGGGCGGGAACATCGGCGAGCGCCGCGAGGTCGGCGAGGGCGCGCGAGATGCCGCCACCCCGGCCGCCGTCGTGGGAAGAAAAGTAGGCCAATAGCGAGAGCGAGACAATGTCGTCGCCGTCTTGGAAGCCAAAGTCGGAAGGGCGGGAGCTCGCGAGGCGGTAGCTGAAAGCCGTTCCAGGTTGGACGTGTCCGGTAGAAAGGCTGTAATCGTGGCGCCGCGCCTGAGCGAGTCGATCAACGCGCGGGTGGCGGGAAGGGTGGACGAGGAACCGCGTCGGGTGCAGTGGACGCCAGGTGCTCGAGTCGAGGTCGTCTGGGCTGTCGAGGACGACGCGGCGCAGGTGGGAGTGCGGAGGGAGAAGCGGAACAGAGAGGGGCGGGTCTGACCCTACTTTGCCCTCGGCGAGAACGGTTACCACCAGGGTCTCGAGCGCCGGGCACGACTCGAGCACGTCGACCGCGAGGCGCCACGTCGGGCCGAGCGCGACCAGTGCCGTGGTGACGTGAGGGAGGGTCGGGAGGGCGGCGAGGGGTTCGGCGGGCGCAGCGTCGGCAAGGCAGACGACGCCGAGGCGGGCGACAGGCGCCAGCGCACTCAGCGCGCGGGCGGGCAGGCCGGGGTGGAGACGCTCGAGCCAGTAGTGGTCGCGGGAGTAATAGTCGTCGTCGCGGTCAATCGAGATGAGGGCGTGCCACGTGAAGGCAAACTGCGCGACGACAACGCTCGCTAGTGGTTGGGATACGACTTGCGAGACCTGGTCGGGGGATGGGCCCGCGGCCAGACGGGAGGCGGCCGCAATGACCTGCTCGATCTGAGCTTGGGGGAGGACCGGGTCGGGCGGCGGCGGCGAGTCTGGACCGGGCCAGTTGATCGAGGTCAAGACGGTGAGGAAGTGGAGGACAGAGCGGTAGCGAAGGGAGACGCGAGCGTGGAACTGGCGGCTGACGAGGAGGAGGGGGAGGATGGCGGTGCGCGGGCAGCAACGGCAGTGCCACGGCTTGCGGCACAACCATTTGTTGGCAAGGCACGCAGCGTGAAAGTCACGGCACGGTGCAGGGAAGGGAAAGGCGTCGACAAAGTCCAGGACGAGGTCGAGCAGTTCGAGAGGGAGCCTCATGCCGAGAGCGCCAGCAAGGGAGACAAGCGTGAGCAGGCCACATGGGCTAGGGGACTATACAACAAAGGCAGCACAAGAGGGACGGAGGGGAGCGAGCACGGCTGGCCGGACGCGAAGGGAGGGTGCCTCCCCCGCGTGGTGCCGCCTCGCCCTTGTCCCTCCTTTGCAGCGTACAAAGCGGGAAGGCCTCGGGCAGCTGCAGGCGCCCTGAGTAATGGCCGGCACGCGCGCGCCTCGACCTGCAACGCTAGACGATCTGGCAGCCGTACGCTGCCTGGCGCAGCAGCTGATGAAGGCCAACCCGCACGTCCAACGCCCAGCGCGCGAGAGGCACGCCGAGCACGGCAGCAACGACGAGTCGGGCTACGGCAGTGACAGCGGCACCTCGAGCTGCGGCAGCGCTGGCCGGCAGGGTGGGCAGGTCGTTGTCCTCACGACGTCAGAGACCCTCGCTTCCTGGGCGAGCGGCGGGGTCCCGTTGCAGCTTGCGGGGAAGGACAAAGAGGCAGAGGCTCGCCTGGCAGCGCAGGCGAGGCGGGCTGACGGAACACGGCACCTCGTCGTCTACTCGCGCGATGGAGAGGAACTCCTGGTCGTCGCTCGCGGCGCAGCTCGCGAACAGCCCCGACCGTCAGATGACGCGCTCTCTGCAGTACGTGTAAAGTGCCAGGTCCTGATTGCACAGGCTGATTCTGTGCGGCGCGGCGCCGGCTTCTGCAGCTGCCGAGCTCCCCCGAGGCGCTCGCGGCGGCAATGAGGAACTACGACGAAAGGCACCCGGCCTCTGAACAGGCGGGTGCCAACGGACACAACCAGCGGAGTCGGACGGCGCAGACGGGCGTGCGCTCAGAGTACTGGGCGCACTGGCACGACCGGTTTCACCGGAGCGAAGCGGATCCGCTGCTGACGTCGACTTCGTTGCGGAGTGCGGCAACGCAGAGCGGAAGGAGGCTCGGTGACGCCGTGGAGATTCTGTACGCTTGCGGCTTTTTCCTGGCCATGGCGTGGGAACTGCTTGCGGTGCTGCAACCGGCCACGGTCAGGCTCTACCAGGAGGCGTCCCTCACGCGCGCGAGGTCAGATCCGCTGCGGCAACTCGTGGTACGCTTTCACAACCGTGCTAGCTGGACGTGCACACGCGGGCGCTAACTAGAGATTGGGCGGCACTCAGGGCGCCATGCACTGGTTGTGGACTGGGTTGGCGCTGCACTGGAACCGCGCGGTCGATGCTCACACGGACGCAAGCGACGCCAAGCTTGGCTGGGTCGCAGAGACCGTGGCCGGTGACTTTCAGGGTGGCGAGGTGTTCCTGCCGCAGCTCGGCTGGGTCGTCCCGCTCTACGCGGGAGACATCCTGCTCATGCGGGCGGCGCTGCTGGAGCACTGTGTCCTGCCGGTTCAAGGTGCGTCTGCGCTACAGCGACGTGGTCTTTCCAACTGAAGCAGCGCGACGCGCAGGGAGGCGCTACGCGGTCGTGGCGTTCCGGCACGCCTCGACACTGGTGAGCAGAGCGCAAGGGGAAAGTCGGCTCGGCTCTTTCGCTTCGAGCTGCGGCAGATGGCTGACGCCCGTTTGACTCTTGCAGTTGACCGCAGCGAGGCTCAAAGAGCTCGATTTGTGGGCGAAACCGCGACCGGGGTCCCGAGAGGACGTCGAGGTGCGTATTTGAGGCCTCGTCAGGGATTCCCGCGATGCGCCTGAGCGTGTCAATTGCGCAGATAAAGGCCGAGGTGTACAGCCAAGTGGACACGGCAAGGTGGATTGCCGAGCGCAGCAAGGTAGCCGCTGCAGAGCAACGCAGGGGACGGACCGGGCAAGCATAGACTCGTTGGCGCGCCGGAGGGGCGCGGCGGCGTAGCTAGCGCGCTACAGCTTGCAACTCGCGCTTTTCCAGCAAAGCTCGAGGGCCAAGGCGGCGGATGCAGCCGACGATGCGAAGGGGGACTTGGAACGGGGCCTGAAGCCGCTGGCAGCGCGCAGGCGGGCTCGGACTTGCTTGCACAGCTCGCAGAACGCTGGCTGTGGCTTACAGTCTGCTCTCGGTGGCGTCAAGGCGCGCCAACGGCGACAGGTGGCGCGATGGCGTCGACGCGTGGGTTCGCCTTCTTCTCTCTCTCGCACTCACTCGCACCGCTCACTGGCTTGCGCACCGACGACTTGCAGCTCACCCCAAGTGTCTGTGCAAGAGCCGACCACTGCACCACCGCCCGCCGCCGCCCTCCACCGCCTGCACCGCCTCCTTCCCTCCTCCCCCGCCCCACTTCCTCCTCCCTCCGCCGTCAGCGCCCGATGGCGCGCGGAAGGTCCGGATCTGGAGTGCACTCGGAGCCACGGGTGCGTACCGAATACTCCGACGCGCTTCCGAACTGAAGCGCACCGAGGGTGGTCGATGAGGAACCGCAGGAGCTGAGCTGACCGCGTTCGTGTTGCTGCACGCAGAGAGGCCGCTCGGCGGGCCGGCTTGCGCCTGTCTCGCAGGATGCGCCCGACGCGAGTGCGAGCGCATCGGCGCCGGCGACGCCTCCGCGACCGGGGCCGGGCGAGGCGGCTCTGCCGACGCCGCCAAAGACGGGAGGCAAGGTGCCCAAGAAGGTGGTGGTGGAGGGAAAGAGCGCAGGCGACGCGAGTAAGGCGGAGGAGGAGGCTGGCAGGCGCGACGTGTCGGTGCGTTTAGCAGCGACTTTGCTCGCCAGCGGATGCCAGGCTGACCCCAATCTCCACTCAGCCGACCGCGCGGAAGGGGAACGCTGAGGAAGAGCGCGGCGTGGAGAAGGAGGAGGACTCGCACGGCAACCAGCCGGTCGTTGGCGAGCACGAGAAGGACGAGGCGGAAGGGCGCACCGCTGCTCCTGCGGCAGAGCCAGCAGCGCGCGCGGCGCAGGAAGAGGGGCGCGGAGATGCGTTGCGGCCCGGCGCGCAGGAAGGGGCGCAGGAGCAGAACGACGCAGGGCGGGGCGAATCCGCAGCGGACGCGACGCCGGGAGCGGCAGGCGCAGCCGCAATGGTCGCTCCGCCCGCCAAGCCGCCTGCGCCCGCCGAGCCGCCAGTACACGCTCCTACCGACGCATCCTCTGCAGCCGCCTCGAGGGCGGCGGCTGCCCCGCTGTCCGCACCTGCTGCGACGGCATCGACCGACTTGCCCGGCGGCGAGGAGGAGGTTGCGGTAGCGGACCGCGACGCGGTTGCGAGCGCGGCGCCGCACGATGCAGGGACGGCGGGGGACGGTGCGGAGCACGTCGGAGCGCAGCAGGAGCAGGCGGCGGCGGGAATGCGGATGGAGGTGGACGAGACGGTGCGCTCTCACAAACTTGCGCGTGCAGCGGTAGCGAAGGCTGACACAGAGTTTTTTCTCTCTCGCTCTCGGTTCTTCCGTGCGCAGGGCGATGCGGGCGCCGGCGGACAGCAGGACGAGGCGGCGGAGCCGATGGACTTGGACGAGGTACGCTGCCGTCGAGGATACGGGTCGCTCGAGCGGGTCAGAGCTGACGCAGTTGTGATTGCGCCGCCGCAGGACGAGACGCGTACGATGGTGACTGTCGTCATTGCGGCGGCGCTGGACGACGGTCTCAGCCACAACGAGGCGATTTTACAAGCAGCCGACGCGGTCGAGCCGATGTACCAGGTCAAAGGCGTCGGCCCGGTCTTCGAGGCGCTCCTGTCGACGGGAGACAAGTTCGACGCGATCGCTGGTGGCGTCCTCGAGCGGTTGGCGCCCGCGGACGAAGCCGCCCTGAACGAGTACTGCAGCGTCAGGGTCGAGCTGGGCAACCACGTCGCGCGCGCGAAGGAGGCGCACCTCAAGCACAAGAACCTCGTCCCGCGGGCGATAGCACTCGCCGAGGCGATGGGCGTCGACGTGAACGACGAGCGCGAAGGGTTCCCAGACCACCGGTTGCCGGACTACCTTGCGCGCGACGGCACCAAGTTCATCCGCGCCGTCGTCAAGGGTCTCACGTGGGCGCGCACCGGTTCGAACAAGCTGCCGATCGGGCAAGCATCGGCGGCGGCAGCGCAGGAGGCGCCACCTCCTGCCGGAAAGAACCCGCGCACGCAGGTGACGCTCGACGACAAGGAGCAGGAGTATCGGTGGGAGGTGCTGCTCGAGGTGGCGCAGGCGAGGCGCGCGCCAAACGCTGGAAGTCGCCGGGTGTCCAAGAACGCGCTCGAAGGCGCCCTCGCCGCCGTCGGCAAGTACCCCAAGTTCATCGAGAAATCGCTCGGGCCCGCGGCGGAAGTTGCCGGTGCGTGTCTGAGCAGTCTGGGCTTGACTCTGCGATTACCGACATCGGGCTGACGCAGAGGCACTCTGCAGAGCGCATCGCCAAGTACAAAGGCACCGCGCCCGTCCCGCCCGCCGCGCCGGTCCCGCCCGTCCCGCCCGCCGCGCCCGTCCCGCCCGCCGCGCCCGTCGCGCCGCCCGCCGCGCCCGTCCCGCCCGCCGCAGCTCCCGCATCCAGCGCTGCCGAGGCAGCCGCAGTCGCCACCGCCGCCGCAGCGGCAGCGGTAAAGGCCGCCGCCGACGCGGAAGCCGCCGCCGCGAAGAGCAAAGCCGACAAGGGCGAGGACGGGCAGAGCGGGAACAACGACCAGCGCTCGAAGTCCAACGAGCCCGCGCCCAACAAGTCGGCGGACGGCAAGGGCGCGGCGGCGGCGGCGTCGGGACAGGGGGGGAGGAAGAAGCGGTCGAGGCGCAAGGCCAGCGACGACGAGTACTCGGCGCCGCGCCCGCGCAAGGCCGCCAAGCCGTCCGGAGCCAAATCGGCGTCACGCTCGGTGCCAAAGGCGTCCAAGGTGCACTACTGGGAATCGCCTGATGACACCTTCTCGATCCCTGCGCCGCCGCCGCCTCCGAGCAGGAAGCGCCCGCAGCTGCGCGCGAGCGAAGTCACCGAGGCGTCGGCAACCGACGCCTTCCTTCGGAACGGTCTCGCGTACGCGCACCCGCGGCTGATCAAGACCGTTGCCGGCGACTTTCTCGCCGACTGCGACGCTCGCGCCAAGAGCGCGAGCGACGGGCAGGACCTCGACGGGCGCCTCTTAGTCGACGTACTCGACTTTGTCAAGAAGCTCGAGCGCATGCCGCAAAAGCACAGCGACGCTTTCGACTCGGCAAAGGAGGTGGCGGACAAGCTGCAGAAGAACGGCTACAGCGCGAACCCGGCCGCGCTGTGGGTCGCGGTCAATGCGGCGCTCACGCTGGTCGGGCTGGTGTGCGACGGTGCGGAGGGCGGGGAGAGGGGCCGCTGGCGGGACGACGACTGGAGCGGGCGGCGCGACGGCGACAGCGACAGCTCGGGCGACGACGACGGCGGCGGGAGGAAGCTGCGTCCATCCACCAGGCGCCAGCGCGGCCCCGCTGCAAAGCCGACGCACGGCAGCGATGGAGCGGAGGAGGGCGACGACGAGGAGGAGGAAGACGAGCTCGACGAAGACATCGCGGTTGTGAGCTCGGCGCAGCGCGCCGGCGTCAGCCCGGTCACGGCAGCACTCTTCGGCCCAGTTCACCGGAACGACGCGGCCTTGGGCAAGTCGGTGGACCCGCCGCAGAGCCTCCGGGCGGCGCGCGAACCGCTGCCCGCAACGCCGGTCAAGCGCATCGTACGTGTCGGCTTACGACGGGCTGATCGAGTCGCCAAGCTGACTGCTCTGCGCCGACAGGTCGACTGGACCAAGGCGTTCCACGACGTCCCGCTCGAGCAGTTCCAGCACGAGGTTCGCGACTCACGGACGTTCGCCCGAGGGCGCGATTTTGCCCGCGACGTGTGGACGTCCGTGGGCGCGCCAGCAGTGACGATGCCGGCATGGGAGTCGTCTACGACCGGATGGAACTCGGCGTTGTCAAGCGCAAGGGACTTGTTCTCGAGAATCATCGACGGCTGGGCGACCGACGAGATTGTCATGCGCGGCCTCGTCGTCGGCGACTCGGACCGGCCGCCGCTCGTTGCGACGCCTCCGCTGCCCGGCATCCGGCTCCCGCCGGCGTTCGAGTGCCGCCCTTCGGCCTGGATGGACTGGCACGCGACGTTCACGTGGGCGAGGAACCGCGACGACATCTTTGTCAGTGGGGTGCGGCGGATGACTCTGCAAGCGGTGAGTGGAGGGTCAACACAGCCTGACGGACTCCACGGGCGCAAACTGACACCTACATTGCTTGGCGGGCGGTACAGGAGTTGCGGGCGTGCGCGGGCGAGTTGCAGTTCGACTCGCGGCGGTTTAGCCAGAATAAGTGGGACACGCCGCTGCCGGCCGAGGTGTGGGGCAACGAGAGCACGTTCAAGTTGTCCGACACGGAGCGCGACGACCTCCAGCGCGACGGCGGCTTCTACCACAAGGGGCGCACGCTCGGCGTGTTCAATGTCGGCAACATGCACTGGTTCTCGCTCGTGCTCGACTACAAAACAAGGACGGTGCAAGTCGGCGACTCGCTCGCGACTGGCGGCGCGGACTGGACCGAGCATGTCGCCGACCTGTTCAAGGTGCGTGTGAGCGGCAACGGGCAGGATGACTCCGGACTGACAAGAGTTGCGAGTGCAGGCCATCATACCAGCTCTGGAGGCGCGCGAGAACGACCCGTTGGACCCGCTGACGCGCACGACGCCGTGGCGGATCAAGGTTCTCGACGTGCGTGTCGTTTCCTCCTCGAGCGGCGTCAGCCAGCATGCTGACCCGGTTCCATTGTGTTGTGTGGCCGCAGGTGCCCAAGCAGCGCAACGGGAATGACTGCGGCTTTATCGCAGTGGGTGGCATGGTTCAGGTCTCTACGGGTGGACGCACTGACGGTGGTGGATTGCGCAGGTCTCGTTTGCTCGCTCGTACCGCTTTGAGCCGCCGATGCTTGATTGGCTCGACAAGTGTGTCGGCGAGGGCAAGACTACGGCGTAGTGCGTGACGAGGGTCTCTCTCTATCGCGGGAAGACGGCTGAGCGCGCTGACGGGGTTACTCTCCCCTGCAGCCTCCGCTCGAAACTCACAGCCGAGATCTGGGTCGGAAACTGCCTGGACTACGAGGCGTGGGCGGACGAGGACGGCAAAGGCGGTGACGGGGCCGAGGCGACGGGCGCCGGGAACGGGCAGCATTGAGATGCAGGAGAAACGCTTGAACGGGGTTCTGGTCGATGTTGTACTGTCGGGACATCTTGCATAGTGGAACTACAGCGACGTTGGACAGAAAGACTGAGACAAGGTAACGACGTGAACGGGAAACTCGAAGGGAAGGGGTCCCGTGGCAGGGATCAGATTCCTGAGGTCTCGCCGGCAGCTTCGAGGGCGGCGAGGGCGTAGCCTGCAAGGAGGTCGATGCCGCGGACCGTGAGGCCGGCACCGAGGTGAATCGCATGACTTGCAAACACCTGAAAGTTGGGGATGCTGTGGTAAAAGTTGGTCGAGGTGACGCCGGGAATGTCGCGGGCGAGCCGTTGTAGGGCGGAAAAGGTCTCTGGAAGGGGCCAGTGGGGCGAAGGGGAACCTCCAAAGGCAAGAGGCGGGCGTGGGAGCTTTCCGACAACGAGGACGGCGGCGCGCATGTACCAGGCGAGCTGCGAAATGAGGTCGAACCCAAGGCAAGGGTCCTCGGCAGGGTTGTGTGGCGCGTGGGGCGAGCCGTGGCAAGTCGGGCAGCGCTGCATGCAAGCGAGAGGTTGGTAAGGGATACGAACAGGGAAGAGCGTGCGAGGCAGGGGCGGCGAACCGGGAAGGACGTGCCCTCGCGCGCGGAGGCGGCGTTGTACCAGTCCTCGGGACATGGCCTTGCGGCGCTGGAGGAAACCTTCTTGGTGAAGGCCCAGGCGCACGACGACGCCGCAACGCAGTGGTCGAAATCGAGGCCGCTGAGCGCACAGGGCAAGCAGGATGCAGGGGGCGCAGCAGACGACGTAGCCGACGCAAAGGAGGGACACAGGATGGTGACTCGGCGGCAGAGTTCGGCGGGTGTGAGAACGAGCCGCTCGAGAAGGGCGCGGTTGTGGCCGGAGGCAGCCTGCGCGACGTGTGCCGCAACGGCAGGGGCGGGAAGTGCTAAACGATGTGCATGGGACGAGGCGGGGGTCGGGATCGGGGCCGAAACGGGGGGCGCGACGGCGCGAGGAAAGAGAGAGGGATAGCCGGTCGGGGTCGACGAGGCTGATGTTGAGGTGGCAGGGGTGCCTGCCGCAGCTGCGAGGGCAGCAAGCGCGGTGAGGGCGCTAGGAGGCAGCAAAGTGAGCGACGTGAGCATGACGAGACAGCGAGTTACTCGAGACCACGTACCGAGACGAGACGGGGTCCGAGTCGGGAACGCGGGCATGGCAGAGGTCGCAGAGCGCAGTTGCGGGCGCGATGGAGCACAAGGGCGGGTACGAGAGCGGACGATCGTCGAGGTAGGCGGCAAGCGCCGAGAGGCGACACGGGACGTCAGGGTGGACAACGAGCTCGTGGTACTGCCGGTCGACGGCGCTGATCGGAGGGACGTGCTGCGAGGAGGCCGACCGCGGCGGCACGACAATGGCAAATCCACGAAGAGGCGCGGCAGAGCGAGCCGAGCGGCCAATCTCATGCGCAAACTGGATCGCGCTGTCGAGATCGGTGCCGAGGTGGATCGTGAAACGGACGTTGGGGCGGTCGACGCCGGTGCCGAAAGCTTGAGGAGTGCAGAACTGTGCGCAGCGACGGGCGAGTGAGGGCGGGGCAAGACGGGTTGAACAGGAGGTGCGTACCATGATTGGAGACGCGTCGCCAGAGAACCACGACAGCTCGCTACGCTCCCGCGCGGTGTCGTCCAAGGCGCCGTGATAAATGCTGACAGGACGAGAGTCTCCGCGGGCGTGAGCAATGGCGGCATGCGCTGCGGCAACGGCTTGGACATCGTTACGAGAGCGGAGGTAGACGATGCCGCGGGCATTGGGCGAAAGGGGTGCCGCAAACGCGATGTCGGCGACGGTAGCAACAAGGCGCGCGCGACTGTCAATGTTGGTGGCGACGGAGGGCGGAAGGACGACGACGTGAAGGTTGAGGCGGGTAGTGGCGGTGCGGAAGACTTCGACCGGGCGCGGGCCGCGACACCAAGAGAACAGGTCGTGCTCGAGCGAAGGGGGCACCGTCGCACTGAGGAAGGTGGTGGGGACGCCGAGGTTGCCGAGTGTGCTGCGCAACAATGACACCTGCTCGCGGAAGCTGTCGTGCGCGTAGAGCAGTTGGGGTTCGTCGATGACGAGGTGAACGTCGCCGGAGCGTTGGGCGCGACCCCCGACTCGGGCGACCCACTCTTGAAACGCGCGCGTAAAGGCGTGCTCGGGCGACACGAGGACGATGCCGCATCGCGAGGACAGCATGTCGCTCGAGAAGGCAGACACAAAGGAAGTGGGCGACGCGACGGTCGGGACGCGCGCGGCGGCGGCCTGCAACGCCTGCGTGACACTCGAGCGGAGCGCGACGGTGCCGACAACGAAGAGGGTCAGGCGCTGGGGTCGTACGAGGGCCGGGATGAGGACGGCATTGGTCTTGCCGGCGCCCGTAGGCTCGACGAGAGCGCGCACGACGGGTGCAAGGGTTGCGCCCGAAGGGACGTCCGAGCAGAGGAGGGGGACAAGGTTGGCCTGCGCCGGCGTTCTCCAATGCGCCGCGGGCCCGTGGACGGCTTGGAGGAAGGAGAGTGGCGCCAAGGCATCGACGGCGGGCGGGACGATGAGGGGAATGGGGACCTCGAGGTCAGAGTGAGCGTCGAGCGGGGCACCGACAGGGTTTGGGAGACGTTGCACAATGGCCTTGACCTTGCGCTCGACGCGAGCGGCGTCGGAGGCCTGGGCGGCGAGTCCCTGCGTCAGAACGGCCAAGAGGTCGCGGAGGTCGGTGCCGAGCGCCTCGAGGACAGAGGCCGCCGAGGGTTGGACGGGTGGGGCGAGAGGCGAGGACGAAACGGTAGAGGGCAGGGAGGCGGACGGCTGGTTGCGCAAAGGAGGCCAGCCGAGGGCGCAGTGAAAGACATCGGTGATGGTCTGAATCTTGTCCCAGTCGGACGCGGTGAGCGTCTGCGGGTGCCCCTTGAACAAGGTTGTGTAGAGCCGGTCTTCCTCGACGGCGTAGTGCTGGGTGGCGACGCCAGTCGAGTGGCCCGCCATCTGGTCAACGACGAGCGTGCGAAGGCGAGCCGAGTCTGGCTGGAGCGGTGCTTCGCCGTCTTCACTTGGCAGGTGCAGGAGGCGTAAGGCGTCTTGCAGGGCCGCAGCGCGATGCTCGAGCGTGTAGCGCAAGACGCCGACGGTGCACTGTCGCAGGACGCGGGTCGAGACGGCGGCGCAGCCAAAGAGACTTCCGAGGCCGCGAGAGAGGAGGTTGCGCGACCGCTCGACGTCGACGGGAGACCGGAGGGGCGTTGGGGCAGCAGACAGAGGCGTCACCCACAGCATCTGGGCGTGGGCCTGGGCGAGGAGTTCGAGCGCGGTGCGACGGGGCGACTGGTCCGGGTGCTGAGACGATCCGAGAGAGGCGACGCAGGCAGCGAGGGGCTTGACCACGCACACGAACGCGTGGATCACATCGGCAAGGAACGGCGGGAGCGGGCGCGGTATTGGCGAGCCGCGTGACGCCTTGGCGAGGTTCTTGTTGTACCAGGGTACGAGCTGCAGGCGGCCACCGCGGTAGACGACGCCACGGTGGGTACTAGCGAGGTTGACGAGCGAGACGGAGAGGAATTCGGGGAGGCGGTACGCGCCGGCGGCCGAAAGGTACGCGAGTGGCATGAGTTGCGCCGTGAGGCGGTCGACGTCGGCAAGGAATGCATCGACGCGGGCGACGTCAATCGGCGCCCCGGTGTTGTCGCCGACAGCAGTTGCGATGACGAGATCGTGGGAAAGGATGTGCGCAAACGCGGCGTCGACGACGCGCGAGATGCCTTCGTGGGCGGCCGCGGCGCTGAAGCCGGGCGTCGAGCGCGCGGGGTCGTCGATCATGTCCTGGACGGCAGGCAGCCTGCCTTCAAGGGAGAAGCCGCGGAGAAGGGCGGGAAGGGACGTTGCGGCGAGGTCGTGCGCTTGCTCGAGGGCGCGAGAGGCAGCGACGCGGAACTTGAGCTCGCAGCCCTCGAAAAATACGTGCAGCGGGTCGCCGTCGAGGCTCGAGAATTGCGGCAAAGGAAGCTCGTGCGAGAGGCAGGCGGTGAGGAAGCGGGACCAGTGCGTGATGGTGTGGAACGGGCCGGGTTGGGCGTGGCTGAGGAGGACGCTGGCGGCAGCCTTAATCGCGTCGACAAAGGCGAGTGTTTTGTCGGCCGTCGGGAGGCCCTCGAATTGCAGCAAACGTCGGACAGCAGAGGCGGTGGCGAGGCGGGCAATGTATTTGAGCTTTGCGATGAGGGGGGTCGCGCGGCCGAGCGGCTTGAAAACGGCGGTTTGCGACGCTTCGCTAGTTGAAGACGGCGGCGAGAGCTGGCTTATGATGGCAAAGGCAGGGACGACGTCTTGCGGCGTGCTTTCCGAGTAGGGAACCGGCGCAAAGTCGGCGGTGACGGCGGTAGAAAATAATGCCTCGAGAACGCGAGTGACGGCCTCGACAGACGAGGGCGGGGCGTCCTGCAGGGAAACTGCGACAGAGATCGCAATGTCAGACAGGGTTATCACGCGGAGTGGGACTGCAAGCCGCACCGCGCATCGGCGAGTCTGTCTCGTTGTCACTGAGCTCGTCGTTGGACGCGGCGGAAGCCTGGACGTCCGATTCGTCGTCATCGAGATCTTCACGATTGGTGTGAGCTTGGAGGGCAAGGGAGGTGTCGAGGCGGGCAAGTGACGGGCCGTCGGGGAGGGGCGGCGGGGAGCCGAGGGCGGCAACGACGTCCTGCACTGCAGGGCGTAGTGCATTGGGAAGCGGGACGGAGAGCCTGGGCGACGCTCCGTGCTGGTCGCAGGCAAGGCGGGTGACAAAGTGGACGAGTTCGGCCGCGACGTCCGCATAGTGCTCGCAGGACGAGGTCTTGGCAAGAGAGCGCCAGCGCGGGAGCGACTTGGTCGAGTCAAATTCGCGATCATAGTGCATGAGCTTGTCACGGGCGGCGGGAGGCAGGCGACCAACGAAACCGTCGAGCGAGGTGAACGCCTGACGTGCAACGTCGCGCAGCGTGAGGAACCACTCGTGAGCAGCCGAGTCGGGCGGAGGGCGGACAAGCCAGCGTATCCTGCGAGGTTGGTTGGCGACAAAGTCGTCCGACCGCAGGTGCTGAAAGGGCGGTACCGTGACGGGTGCGATGTGGCCGACGACGCGGGCGGCGGGCGCGAGGGCAAGGGTGGCCGCGGCTACGCGAGCTGCGTCGACATGGCGCTGGATGGCAGAGTCATTGCTGGCGGCCGGCGGAGGATCAACGGGCTGCGGCGGGACGGCGACCAGAACCGGGCTGCCGGAATCGGACGGGACGCCCTGCGCCTCGCAGGGTTCGCTCGAGGCGCCCCCTCGCTGGCAGGCGGGGCAGGGCGAATTCTGCCTCCAGACTCGCTTGCAGGTGGGGTCGAGGCAGCGCTTGGCGCGGACAATCTTGACATGGGGCAGCGGGAGCAAGGGGGACGACGGGTCGAGCGCGGCAAGGTCAAAAGCGCAACACCGGCCTGCGGGCGCAGATGCGGCCAAGAAGTGTGCATGTGCAAGGGCTTCGGGAGATAGGCGGCGAGTGGGTGTGTGCGGCGACTGGCGGACGTGGCTGTCAAGGCGGGTGATGGGGACGACAACAGCGCAGCGATGGCAGATGAGGCAGCTGGCGGCCGCGTGCCACACCATGCCGTGCTCCTTGAGGGGCCCAGTCTCGTACAAGAGGGCGCCGGGCGCTGCAAGGTACACGGCTTAGGGTTAGCAACGGGGACACGGCAATTCAGGGACACATCGACGCACGGATACGGGCAGGAGGGTCAAGTGACGGGTGGTCGGGACCTGCTGGGACTGCATGGCTGCTGGAGGCTGTGGACGAATGTGCGCGCGAGTGAGCACAAGTCACGCGAGGACATCTCGACGGAAGACTCGCTGTTGGCATGCAAACCGGCAAAAGGCTCGGTAATCCGCGGCGGTTGCTCGGAAAGGATGCCGTTCTGCGACACCCGAGGGGGAGCCAGTGCAGGGGCTACGGGATTGCTGGTTGCGTCCTGCATGTCGACATCGGCATTGTCCGGTTGCGGTGCAGGCGCAGGAGGCGGACTTGACGGCATAGCAACATCGGGCGACAGGCTGCGTACAAGTAAAGAGGGTGAGCAACGGAGTACGGGCCACGCACAAAACTCAGGGTAGCGAGACCGTACCGAGAAGGGCAAGCCGCAACATGGTCGCGAAAGGCGCGCTGGCTGGCATGCTCTGCGCCGCACACACAGCGGAAGAAGGACTCGTCGGGATCCAGCGAGGCGGGCGGGTAGATCCTGGTGAACACTAGCGGGGCTGGCCAGTTGGGGGCAGAGAGCGGCTCCGTGTTGTAGCGATGACGGTCTCGGCAAGCGGCAAGCTGGGCCTTGTGAGCGTTAGAGCTGCGCTTCTTAGCGGCGGCAATCTTCTTGTCGCAATGGCGGCACTCCATAGGTACGGTCACGGCGAGGCTATGGGAGCCTCTGCAAAGCGCGTGCAGCAAAGCGGGAAACAGACGGACAGGAGCGAGCGGAAGATCCGGGGTGGAGCAGGCCGGCGGCCGTGACGAATCAGAGCACTGACAGGGGTAGCATTCTGGACGGAGAACAGCATGGAGGGAGGCTCGGCGGCACGGCGAGGCGTGCACGAGCGGGTGCCACTTCCCCCTGTGCATGATGCCCGGGCACGAAGGAGAGAGGGGGAAGGCGCCCTTCTCGCTGGGACCGTAGAGATTGGAACGACAGGAACAAAGTGAAGTCACGCTGGTGTCTAGTACAAGCTACGCCAGCTCTGGGTACAACATGGAGGCAGAAGTGGCATGTTCGTACGCTTCGAGGCAGCGGCAGCCCTCGTTGGTGGGACCGACGCCGCGCAAGCCGATGGACCATGCCAGGTTGGGGCCGGAATTGGCGCCGTAGTGCCCGGCGCTGCCGTCGAGGATCACTGTATCGCCAGGATACTGGGCGACGAGCAACGGCCGCGCATTGATGGTGGCAAAGTCGTCGAGGTGTGGCCAGAGGCGCATGTGGCGAAGACTGCAGGGCGCAACGGGCATCAGTAGGAAAGGAACTGAGGGAGGGAGCAGGCGGCGTGCAGCTGCGAGCAGTGCGCATGGCCCCAATCGCGCTTGGGGACGCGGCGGGCGGGAATGTCGGCGAGCTCGTCTACAGCAGACATAAACGTCAGTCAGCAGAGTGCACAAGGGTGCAATGGCCCACGAAAAGGACGTGCTCCGGACGAGTTCTTCAAACTTGAGAGTGTCGCTTGGGCGGAGCACCCACCAGACTTTGGGAGCGCCGGCGATGAGCGTGTTGACGGCCGCAATGCCCGCCTCTTCAGTGTGCATCGCAAAGAGGGTCGGCCCCGTCCCGGCAAAGAGGACAGGGGTCGTGAGGAGCTCGCGGGGGGCAAAGAGGGCGGGGTCCCGATGAAAGCGAGGGAAGGAGATGGTTGGAACTGCCGGACGGGAAGTGGTATCAGGACATGGCACGGCAGGGAGCCGAGGAATCGGACCGGCGGACTCACTGGCAGGCCACTCGGCTGGGAGATCGTTAATGTAGACGCCACTACTTGCTGCACCGAGCGGGTCGTCAAAGGCGGCTTTCCAGTGCTCGTAGGCGGCCGCTGAAGGCGGGGAGGACGGCGTAGAGGAGATGGCGGGCAGCGTGAAGCGGTCGTCGGCGGTGAGGGCGCCGTTGCTGGCAAACGGCGTGCTGAGCTGATAACGGTCTGGAAGGACGCCGTGTTCTTCGGGGCACATGGTCATGGGCTCGCAGTCGGGGGTGCTCAGGGGTAGCTGCTGCACGGGACAGCGAGACCCGCCAGTGCGGTACCTGGCGCAACGCATGGGCGGTCAGTACTGACAGCGGTGATGTAAGGGGTTTGCAAGTTATATGACACACATTTGCTGCTCGTCCTGGGGTCGCGTAATGTGCACGGCGCCGAGCGTGCGGAATAGAGTGTCGAGGCCAAGTGCAGCCAGCAACTCGAGTGGATCGGCAACTCCAAGCTGTGATTCCGCCTCGGCAGACACTTCGAGCATGGGGAGCCACCCTGCGTACATGGAAGGCGGGGTGAGACAGGATTGCACCACTGCCGCAGGCCAAACAGACGGCGCACCGTCGCAGTTCGAGTCCAACCAACGGATTCCAGTCGGAAGCGGATCATGTGAACGTTCCCAAGCGGCGATGATGGACGTGGTGGCGTCCTGCGCTGTAAAGATAAACCCGCAGAACGAATGGTAAACGCAGGGTGGCAGTTATGGAGAGGGGGCGAGGGCGCACTCCAGCCCGTGCCAGTGACTGTGCACAAAGGGGTGTTAGGATGGGAGCTTTGGGGCAACAGAAAGCAGGGGTGACCAACCGTAATCAATGTCCCATTGCTTGCGAGCGGCCTGTCGAGCCTTTCCCTCGGCATCGCGCTGCTCTAGCTCGGACAGGCGTTCCTGCGCGGCAAGGAGGTCGGAAGCAGCCGCTTGAGATTGCTCGCGCTTGCGCGCCCTGCACTTCTGCTGTCGCAGGCGGGCTTGCTCACGCTCGCGAGCCTGTGCGGCTTCATCGGCGGGTGGGGCGTCGGGGGAGGCCCGAGGCGGCATGCAATGGATTGGGCTGCTGTGGAGCCGGGGCGAGCGTGTGGAGTGCGAGGCACACCGTACGGCCGGGCAGGTGGAAGCGCTGAGAGCAGGGTAAGGTGGAGCTGGCCAGAGCGCCCGCATGACGGACGCCTGTGCCAGCGACGGACGCGACGTGCACGGGCCTCTCAAGGAAGGGTGCGAGTGCAGCACGGCGCCGAATACGCGAGAAGAGGGGCAGAGCGACAGGTGTAAGCGGCTGTGCGTGCATCAATCAACTACGTTGGGGCGAATCTTGCGCAGTGGCACGACTGCAAGCGTCACCCGCGACAGGCGAGGGTGGCCTGAACAAGCTGACAAAGAGCTGGGGGGATGTACTCGTGAGGCAAAGAGGCAACCAGCTTGCATCAGGGCAGGGGGCAGCCGGAGTGGCGTAACGGCCGCCAGCGTGATGTAACGGCGGGTTCCGCAAGGCCGGTGCTCGACGCGTGATTGAGCCGCGTTCCGCACCCTGAGCCGGGGTCTGGGATGACGCATTAGGTCGATAGAGGTATTTTGTCCAGTGGGAGGGACGGCCTAACCGCCGGGTGGCGAGGCGCAGAGAGGACAGCCGAAAGATTGTCGAAATGAAGGTCTTCCACAGATTGAGGTGCGTTCCGCATTGTTTTTGCGTTCATGGCCGTTGCTCTCGTACGATGGGCTGGGTTTGCAGCAGTGACCAGCGTGGCATTGCACCGGGCGAGGAATCGGATGCAACAGAGGTGCAGAAAAGAGGGCGTTCCGACCAAAGGGGGGGTTCCCTGGAGTCAGACAGCCTCGAGGGGTAAACCTGCATCTGTGGTGTGACAATGATTACACCGCACGTACGTCTGAGGGTGTACGCAACTGGAAGAGGTGGGTGGAACAAGGATGCAATGGGAGGAGAGTTGCGGCTCCCTAGATGCAGCGAAACGACCCTGTTCCGCACCTCAGAACGGGGATCTCTGCATTGCAGGTCGGGTCTGTCCAGCCTACCAAGCGCTGTCAAGCAGCGCATTCCGCCGGGTGACGGTTTACCAGTGGAAGAGCTGGATCAAGGTTCACGAGGCGGTGCAGGTGTTTGGCTAGCTCAATGGACAGGGTCTGGACGGGAGTATTACGAGGCTTGGGGACTGTGTTGTGTGATTGCGCCGTCATGAGCCGCGGGAGTATGCATCACAGGGTCGGGACAGGGCAAGCCAAGGGCCTGAAGCCGGTGGCAACTGCTTTAGGGGAAATTGAGCCGTATTCCGCACCCTGGAGCCAGGCTTAGAGGCGCGTGTTCGAGAGCTGCAGGGTCTAACACAAGCGGTAGAGCATGGCATCGCGCCGGGTGACACATTGGTGGCGCAACGGGGGCGGAACCTGCAGGGAGTGTGGTCTTGCGCAGATTGAGGTGTGTTCCGCATCTTTTTCTCGGGGGCTAGCCAGCTTCATTGCTTGTGTGGGGGAGTGTGCAGCGCTGGGCAACGTGGCATTCCGCCGGGTGAGGAATTGCACGCAAAGGAGGGGCTACAGAGACGAGGTTGCGGCAAGGGGGGGTCCGACGAGGCAGGGAACCTTCGAGGCCGGTTCCTGCGTCTTGTGCGCCATGCTGCGTATACTACACGCACGCCTGGGCCCACTTGAGCCCGGCAGAGAGTGAGAGCCTGACTAGAAATGCGGCGAGAGTTGCCACCTCCTTGATGCAGCAAAATGACCCTGTTCCGCACCCTAGAGGGGGGCGCTCTGCAGCGCCAAGCGACCACAGGTACAGTGCTCAGGGCTGGTGAGCAGCGCATCCCGCCGGGTGCTACCAAACTCGCACGAGAGCCCACTCAGAGTGAGCGAGGCGGTGCAAGGGAAAGGCAGCGGGGTTGACGAGTCGTTGGGCAGGGCCGCTACAGGGCGCAGGGACTACCATAGACCTGGTGAGTGCAACGTATGGCTTGAACACGCGCCACGGGGAAGTGCCCACGCAGAGAAAGGGCGTCAAGCTGCCTTTGACCAGTCTAGGGTAATTTGAGCTGTGTTCCGCACCCTGGGACAGGCTTTTGCCGGGCGCAAGCCCTTTGTATACACGCTACGGCAATGTCTGCGCGAGGGCATCCCGCCGGGTGCCATATTGACGGCAGAGCAGGACGAACAGCCGAACAGAAGCTGGTCTCGCGCAGATGGAGGTGTGTTCCGCACCTTTTTCCCTGGGGCTGACCGGCGCTCTCGCATGATCTGAACAGTATGCAGCGCTGGCCAACGTGGCATGCCGCCGGGTGCAGAGGCTGGAGCAGGAGAGGTGGAGGGAAGGGAGAGTGGCATGGAGGGGGCCCTACCTGGGGATGCAGCTCCTGAGAGCCGTTCCTGGCGCTACAGGGCAGCGAGACAGGCACTACAAGCGCCTACATACATGTAACCCTAACCCTCAGAGGAGAGAACTCGCTTGAAAGGCCAAGAGCCTCCCCACTTCCTTGATGCAGCAAAATGACCCTGTTCCGCACCCTAGGTGGGGCATGTCTGCGTTGCAGCCCAATCCTAACCACGATGCCCAGGGCTGGTGAGCAGCGCATTCCGCCGGGTGCGCAGCCGGGTGCAAGAGAGCAGGTTCAAGGTCAGTGGGGCTGTGCTGGTCCCAGTGGCTAGCGTCAGTGGCACCCTCGAGCGCCAGTCTGAGCAACCCGAGGCCTAGTTCAACGTCTTGAAGGGGCATGGACGCGCTCAGGCAGCCGCTCCGAGTGTGTGGGCGGCAAGGAAGCGCGACGGGAGAGGACAGCATCTCGCGCGCGCGCACTTTCTGCGGTCTCTCACTCGCCTCTCCTCTCGAGGCGCTGCCTGGTTCAGCCGACGCGGTGGAACAAGCTGTTCTCGTGGATCTGCGCGCATCTGGAGGGCCAGGGAGGGGGTCCCGGGCGAGGAAAGGCGCGTCGAAGGGGACTCGACGCGTCGAGGCGCGGAGCCCGTCCTCAGGACGGGGGTCCCGGAATAATGGCTAGGCTCAGCCCTCTCGCTGGAGGTGCTCCTCGCTGGAGGGCAACGACAGCCGGTCTGTCCAAGAAACACAGGGCCGAGCGCTGAGCAGGTCTCAGTAGCTGCAGCGCAGGTCTTGCCGAATTCCTTGCTGTCTCTGCTACCAGCGGACCGAGGGAGGCTGGGTCGCGCCCGCGAGGCGCAACTTAGGGTCGTTTCACGTGCGCGCGGAGTCTTCCTTCCGTCCACCTAGCTTGCGCATCGCCGCCGACCGCAGTGATGGGTCAGCCGAGCCCTTTGCCTGAGAACGTGCCTCCAGCAGCCGGTCCTGCATGCGCGGGGCACGCGGATGAGGACAGGTGGGAGGCCTTGAACGACCTCGCATCGGTGTGTGGCGTTGTCGTCCAACACCTTTGGGCACCAGCTTGACGGTGACCCGCGCTCGTCAGGACGATTCTCTCTCACCAGGAGGCGGTCCTGCCCGCCGCGCGTCTCTGCGCAAGAGTCGCAAGGTGCGCTCCCCTCGTGCCATGGCTCGCAGTCTGCAGAACGCTGACCCGCTCGGAGCACGTGCTGCAGAGGACTGCGGGCGCAGAGGGCAACGAGGAGGGCAACGAGCTGGCCGCGCGCGCTGCGTCCGCGTCAAAGAGGGTGCGTCTCCTCCTTCGAGTCGAGATGCGACTTGGATCGTCGACAGAGGCTGACCGTGCTTTGCGACCTCGTCTACAGCGCAAGGTGTGCGTCACAGGGGTACACTGTTGACCAGTGCTGGCCTGACTCCCGGACGGACGCCTCGCAGCCCTCGCCCTCCCCCTGCCTCCCCTCCTGCGAAAGCCGGCCTTCCACCCCTCAACACATTTGCCGACCGTGTCGACGCACTTGCAGATCACATCGGTGCTTCAATTGCCAAGCTTTCGCAGAAGAGCGTCGAGCAAGGCATCGCCCGTGTGCTCGGCAGCCCCGGCAAGGACGACAGCGGCCCAGCTGTCTTGGTTTCAAAGCCAGTCTCCTCCACCACGACCGCTGTCTTCCGAGCCGGGAACATCCTCACGACGGTCACTACCACCACAACAACGGTGACCGAGGTCGACGTCAAGGTCGAGGGGGAGGAGGTTGCGTAGCTTTAGAGCTGTGTAACCCTAAGTTGTCCAGTCTCGTGTGCACGACTAGGGTTACCTCGCACCAGCTGTGCCACGCGCGCTCAAGTGACAGCAGCTTGCGATTCTCGTTGCCTTGATCGCATGGGAAAGCAGACTCCTGGGTCCAGCCCTCTTCCTCTCCTCCTCCTTCGTCCCACTCTCAAGGCAGAGGCACCTCCTTTACTGGACGCACACCTCCCTTCACTCACCGGGGAACAGAATATGGGCAACACGAGCTCGACCGAGGCCGCTGTGCTTGATCCGGTGCGCTGACTGCCTTGGTGCTCTTCCGCCTGCTGTTGCGCTCTCCGGGCTGCAAATACCGTATCTGACGAGCCTAACTCTGCGAAACAGTTCAACTCGTCGAAGGACAAGCGAACCGCCGATTCGCCCTGCATCGACCCTCGTCGACTAGTCCTTGGCCCGAACGAGGTACAAGGCCTTGTGCGCCCCAAATCTGGGTGGGTCCCTTTCTCCTCCTTTGTTCACCTGACGCGGCGTGAACAGCAGTAACCCCCTCTCCGGCCAGGCCTCAGCCCGTCAAGCCGTTCGGCGACGGACCTGGCGGCGACGCCAACCCTTACGCGGTGGGCAAGAAGGAGTCGAGGGAGATTTGGCGCAAGTACTTCAATGGAAACGACGCCGACCTGTAAGCTTGTTCCGTCTTGTGCAAGTGAACGCGGGAGTTGTGTCTCGCGAGAGCTTGCAGCTCCTGGCATCGTCGACGCCAAGTTCAAACTGCGAGCAGACAGATGAGCTGTTCAAACGGTCTGCCTAGCCTAACTCTCGCACTTTGCTTGCCGCTAGCCTTGTCTGCAGAGGCAGGCTCTGCTCGCTGAGAGCGCCTTGCCTTTGTTGCCTTCGGCGGACAGGCATCGCGCAGCAACCCAAGTTGCGTCGCATCAGCGGAGAGAGGTTGCAGACTGCTTGCTTGTGCACTGGTTCTTCCAGCCTGAAGCAGAAGCCTTTGGACGCGCGCATCTGTAGCCGTGGACTGCGCTTCGTGCGACAGAAGCTGACCTTCCCAACTTGCGTTGTCCTCTTCCTCTCCTCAGTCCTGACCTGCACGCCTGCAATTCCCGCAGCAATATACTGACACAAAGAGTGCTCCGTGAGATTGTGGCCATCGGCTCTCGCATGCCGTCGAGCCGAGAGGGCAGCCTCGTCGCCAGCTGTCAGCCTGACACAGGTGTTGACGAGCTGAGCTTCCCAAAGTGCCATTGCAGGGGCAGTCTCGCTTCTGCCAGGGTCGAGGAAGCAAGCAGCGCGGTGTTGAGTCAAGCCTTGAGACCGACCGAGTTCCGCGCCGAAGAGGGCAGCAACGTCCCGACCACCGCCAGTGAGGCTCCCGTCGTCAGAAGCAAGCGTAGACTAGCACCTCTCGGTCAAGCTCCGACAGATTGTGCCCGCGCGCCGCGAACTCCTTGTGCGGACCACGACAGGTTTACAAGGCAGCAGTCGCAACGAAACGGCGGACAACAAAGGCACGTCGGCAGCGGCGCGCGGGGCAGCAATCCAAGCCGGTACTGTTTGGCGATTCAGGCGTTCGGCATCGAGTTGCGCGCAGAAAGCTGCCGTGGCACGCGCAGAGGTCAGCGGGGTAAGGACGCGGAGCAGAACCAGAGTCAGGAATCGGCGAGTCGGTCCAGACGTACAGAGAGGGTACGATAGCCGTCTGCAAGCTGATGCGAGCACGCGTTCGAGTGCGCTTAGCCGTGCTCGACGCCGGGCGCCGCCGCCGCCGAGTTGGTCGCCGCCGCTTCCGCGAGGTGCTGAAGCTGGACGAAGATGTTCCGCATCGTCTCCTTGACCTCGTCGATGAAGTGCTGGTGCGCCTCATTCTTGGCCTCCATCATGGTGAAGATCCGGTCCATGAACCGCTGGCACTCGTCGCAGTTGTGAAGGTGGGTGAGGATGTTGCTGCGGTCGCCGGCGGAAGAGCCGCTGCGGCCGTTCACGGCGGCGCGCGGGGCGCTGGTTGTCGGCTGCGGGAACGGCGTCGCGTTGGCGGGGGCGTCCGAGGCCGGCATGGCGAGCGGGGGGCGGTGGTCGATAGGGGAGGAGGAGCGGACGGCGGGCGGCTTGGCGGGCTTGGGCGCGAGGCCGTCGAAGGCGGGACGTCGGCTGAGGGCACTGTAAGTGCGGGCGGCGGTGTCTCGGGGCGGGCAAGGTACGCGGTGGGAGGCAAGCGGCAGCGCAAGGGAGACAACGAGTCGGCAGAGGCATCTCTCGAACGTGGACACCCCGACCGCTCCTTTCCGCTGTCAGTGCTGGCCAGAGCATGAATAGACTGCATTGCGAGCTTCTGGATCCGCGGAAAACGAGAGGGGTGCGACCGCTAACAAGCTTGCTCTGAGCAGTGGGACGGGTTCCTCGGATGCTCTTAGGGGCGGATGCCCGGATCGCCGACGTGCATCATGGCTCGCGTCGCAGCAGCGTGATATACAAAGTCCTGCTCTGGCATGTCCTGAGCGTAGACAAGAAAGTCGTCGTCGCTGTAACGCAGCGGGACGGGTGCGCGACTGCTGACGAGGTTGTTGCTGCCGTCGGGGTGGGGCTGAAGCTCGCGTGAGCAAGCACGCTGCATGTCAGCTAACTACTGGGGACGAGAGAGGCACAGAAAACTCGCCTTGCAGTCCGGCACGAGGACGAACAGCGGCTCAACCCCCGCAGCTGACCACACATTCGCCGCCCAACTCTGCACCTCGCGACTGCCAGCTTCGAGGAACACTTTGGGGACGGCGTCGGACGGGGCTGTCGTGGGGCGCGCCACAAAGCGGAGCGGGTTCATCGCGGAAAGGGGCCCGTTCACGGCAGCGGTAGCGACTTGGCCGAGCACGGTGATACAGGCTGACGATCCTTGGCTCGAGCGCGTGTAGAGCGTGATGGGGATGACCTAGAGTTGCTCAAGCAAAAGTGGGGCGTCAGCTGGGGCGGCCGGATCAGGGGAGACAGCGAAAGCGCTCGCACCTGCCCAGGCTGGTCCGCCTCACAGCCTCGCTGATCCTTCAGAGTGCTCATCTCCTGCTGCGCGACAAACAGAGGCAAGCAGGCGCGGCAAGCAAGCGGAGGGCGGGATCGTGGGCAACGCGGACAACGACGTCCGCGGCATGTCCGCCAGGGAGGCGGGAAGGGTCCCGGACCGGCGCACGAGCCGCCCTGCTCCCACAACCTTGCCACAAGCGCGAACGAGCAAGATCGGGCGCCCGGATGCACCCAGATGCGCCCTTTCTCGCGCTTGCACGGCGCCGAATCCACTTGAGAAGGTCTCGCATTGCAGACTCTCGCACGAGCTGGCAGCTTGCGCAAGAGCGGACCACGACTAGGTGCATTGCAAGACGAAGGGAGACCAAAGGGGCTATGACTAGAAATCCATCGCGCTGAGCTCTTGGTGCAGCCACCCTTGCCGAGACTCGCTGAGTGCCTTGACGAGGGGGATGAGCGCCGCGCTGTAGTGGCTGAGGTCGAGCGTCGGGTCCTCCACGCGCAGCCTGACTGGCGTCACGTCGTCCTCGGCATCGTACTCGACGTGGAAGAGGGGCATGGAGGGGTTGGCGACGATGCGTTGCTGCGGGTGCAGCGCACACAAAGGTCAGGAACGCGGAGGCGCCAGCAGCGGCGGCGGGACGAAGGCAAGGAGAGAGACGCACGCCCTTCTTCCACGAACAGTTGAGGAAGACGACGACGTCGTTTTTCGCGGCCTCGAGCGATGCGGGACCGGAGGGGAACTTTTTCGCGACGTGCACGTCGCTGTAGCGCTTCCAGTCGTACCATGCGTCCGACCGGATGCTGTACTCGGCCTTGGACAGCTTCGGGTCATCTTCGGACAGGCCGGCCTTGGAGCCGTACCCGGTGTCGCGACAGGCGCGCTCAACGACGGCTAGGAGAGCGAACGGGCCTGCGTCCTCGCGCGTCGCGCGCATCTGCTCGATCGCCTCGTCGATCACGAGCAGCGGCTGTGCGAGGTGTGGATGAGCGCACGCCGAGCAGCAGGATGGGCACTGCGCAGGAACGCTTGCGACGTACCTGCTGTGCGAACCGGGCAAGCTGGTCGATCCGGCGCCGACTCTCGGAGCGAGCCGAGTAGACGGGCGTGAGCGAAGGTGCCGTGATCTCGGGGTCAACCTGCATCGGCGTCGTCGTCTTGACGGGCACCGCTTCGTGCAGACTGAGGGACGGTAGCACGTCAGAGCCGAGGACCGGCGAGAGGTGAGGCCAACGTGGGAGGGTCAAGTCACGTACGACGAGGTAGAGGCAGAGCTGGAGCTGCTCTGGCCAGCTGAGCGAGCGGCGGAGGCCGCGCTGCGCGCCGGAAGACCTTTGATGGGACGCGGAACGACAGCAGGGACAGCAGGGACAGCCGGGTGGGGCGCGACTTGCTCGACGAGGAGGTCGAGCGGCTAAGGGTCGGCAGAGCGGTGTCAGCAACGCGCTGAGAGGCCGAGCAGCACAGGGAAGCGCACGCACCGCCACAGGCGAAGAGTCGGGCACCAGCAGGCGAGGGCTGCCACCTGCAGGAAGTGGGCTCCCGGCCGAAGATGCGGACGAAGCGAGGCGACTCGCACTCGAGGACGAAGACGAGGTCGAGGGTTGGCTTCGGGGAAAAGCGAAGGAGAGCGGCACGCGCTTGCGAAGCTCGGGCGGGGGCGCTTCCTGGCTCGTTGGGACGGCGGCTGCAGGGCACGTGCAGACGTCGTCAGGGTTAGGACTAAGGACGCGAGCTGAAGAGAGGAGCCCAACGCACCAGCATGCGAGTGCGGGAACTCGTGCAGCACCGAGATCACGTAGCGATCGTCGCCCGGAACTGCGCGCGGCGGCGTCCAGATAACGACACCTTCGCACGCGCTGGCGAGTGTCATCGTGACGGCTGCGGGGCGCATCGGCAAGCCCGAACGGTCGACGTCGCAGACCGCGCCTGCGAGAGGCAGTGCGATATACCGACCGGCTACGTCGGAACGGGGCGCGTGACCGTGCAGCGGCACAAGCACCCGGAGGTGCTGGGCGCCCGAGAAAAGGCATCCGCCTCCGGCGACTGCGTCGTACGCGGCGACGCGATACTCGGTGAAGAGGCACGAGGCCTTAGCGTCAGACACAGTCTTGGCGTCGCCCGTGACCACGGCAAGGAGGTAGCCCGCCGACTTGGCGAGGGCGTTGAGGGACCGCTTGGTGCCAGCTGCGTCGCGTCCGAGCCGCTCTGCTACGCCGGGGCGAGAGAGCGTGACGGACGGGTCGACGCCGAGCTCGACGAAGTAGCCAGTGTGCAGCACGACGTCGGCAGACGGCGAGACGGCGGGGGCAGGCGCGAAGCGGGCGGCGGTGAGGACGGCCGGCTCGGGTGTCGGGTGCTTCGCAGGCCAGGCGCCTTGCAGTCCAAGATGACGCTCGCGAGGCGACGCCTGAGACGCCTGCGAGTTGCCAGACAAGAGACTCGGGGACGAAGATAGCGAATCACTCTGGGTCGGGAAGGTCTTGCTGGCCATCGTGATGCTGCGAAGGGATTGCGGATTGAGAAGGCGAAGGAGGAGGGAGATGGAAGAGAGGGAAGGAAGAGCGCAAACGGCCGCGCCACCGGTGGTCAGCAGCATTCTCGACGATAAACAGACGGCAGATCTCAAACAAACAAACCGGGCCGCCCGCGGAGGGGGGCACGGGCCTCGCTCCTGACGCGCGTCGCGCGCGACGGGCGCGACGGGCGCGTCGCGCGCGAAGGTGCGCGAATACGGCGCAGGGCTTGAGCGCTCGCAGTCAGACAGACGGAGCGGGAAAGCCGAACAGAAGGAAAGGAGACGACGCGGACAAAGTGGAAGAAGCAAAGCGAAGCGAAGCGCTGGTAATCCTGCGAGGGAGAGAACGATGTAGGTGCACAGTTGCAGAAGGAGTGGACTACTGGCGGCGCCAGTCGGGGATTGGGTGAGAGGGAGAGCGCGGGTACACGAGCAGAGGCGGAGACGGGGGGCGCGTCTGCGCGGGCGGACCGGCCGCTGACGGTGAGCGCCTCTTGGTCGGCAGAAGCGGCTTAACGGGGCTTGGTTCGTAGTCGCTGAATGGCTCAAGGTCGTCAAAGAGGTCGGCCGGCACAGTCAGAGGTCGGCGGCGCTTCGACGGCGTGCAAGAGCGAGATGCGGGGGGGAGGCCCGGGTCGGTGGCGCCGCTGGACGCTGGCAGAGTCCAGTCGTCACTGCCGAGCTCGATGTTGTCCAGTCCGTGCGAGGCGAGCCCGCCCGGGCTCAGCGTCACGCGTGACGGCGCGATGCGAACCGACTGAGGAAGTTTCGGCACTGTCGCGTCGTTCTTGAGAATGGGCTTAGGAGGGGACGGCGACGGCAACGGCAACGGCTTGCCGGGACGACCGTTGCGGGCGGGACGGTGGGCGGGAGCGGGGACGTGCGGCAGTCGGGGGGAGGTCGACGTGCTAAAGGGGCCCGCGTGCTTGTACGCCGGCGAGCGTGCGCCGTCGGACCCACTGCTGCACTCGGTCGCCGCCAGCTCATCGTCACTGTCACCGGACGGCAACGTCCAGTCGGCGTCTGGTCCTTCGACGTCGAGGAAGTCGAGACCCTTTTCGATCTGAGAAGGAGGATTCGTCCTCTCGCGGTCAGAGAGTGCGTCTCGAAGATGCGTAGAAAAGAGAGAGAGTGTGTGTGCGCGTACCAGGTTGCCGTATTCGCTGTCCCAATGCAGGCGTGGGGCGACACCGCCGTTGCTGAACGAGAGCTGTGACGGCAGCCGGATGGCAGCTGCGGCGGCTGCAAGCCACATCGGCTGGCATGAGCGAATGTCGGCAAGTTCCATGTGGACGTTTCGGTCGGGAATGTAGTGCCCGTGCAGCACGGTGAACGGCACTTGGCACGACGGAGTGAACGGGAGCTGGTGCAGGAACGACACTCAGCGCTCGCGTGATCCCAGCCCACAGGAAGCGCGTGCGAGCCTGACGTACCTGGGCCACGACGCAGACGACGGTGTGCAGGTCTCGGGCTTCGACAGGGTCTGCTTCGAGCTCCATGAGGAGAGTCTGCAGCCGTTCGAGGCGTCGGCGGGCGGCAGCACTCTCCTGCTCGGGGTCTGCGTCCGCTTGAAGCGACTTCGTGATCGCAAGGGGCGAAAATACGTCGCCGACGGTGATGGTGTGGAACTGCGGGCCGATGAGAACGACCTCGTACTCGAGGGACTCGCCCGGCGGCCCGAACGGATCGAGGAGGACAAGCGGCCACAGCGCATCCGAGTCAACGCCGTACCACGCGGCCTCGTCACAGCGTTGGCGCAGTTCCGGATTGCGATTCAACGCCGGCGAAGCAACGGCAGGGAGGACTCGGCGGGCCAAGAAGGCCCCGTCGCGCCCACCCTGGACATACGCGTCGCCCCACCTGGCGCCATCGAGTCCGTCGACGACGACGTCCTGGGCAAAGATCGGGTGATCCTTCGCGACGAGTCCGTCCGTTGCCGCCGCCCTGAAGGCGGCAACGTTCGCAAAGCCGACGACAGTCCCGAACTGTCGCCGTGCGATCGCAGGAAACGGGCCGTCCACAGTCGAGTTAGGCCAAGGGTAGGACTGAGGCTCAGGTCGGTCGAGCTTGCTCGGCGAGGTCGATTGCGTGAACTGAGGGCGGTCCGAGTCAGAGTCAGAAACTGCAGCCGAGCGGGTCGGGCAACGACGCCGCGGGAACGGTGCGCAGCGCACCATGACGCGGGTGCCCACCGTGAGCTCAAGCTCCGGGGCAGCGACGTGCCGGCTGCGGGTGAGGAGGTCCTCTTCGGGGCTGTCCGAGTCCCACTCGTCGTTAAGCGTGACGTGGTCGGGCAGTGCAACGACAACGCTACGAAAGGACAGCTCAGACCAGCTGCGCGTCAAGTAAAGAGGGACACGCATGCGCACCGCGCCGTATAGGTCGCCGATCGGGACGTAGATGCACTCGACGGGATGTCGTCGGGGGGGAGGCGGGGGGCAGGATTGCACTCGGCCGTGCTGTAGAGGTTGTGTGCGTAGCCCTCGTTGAGCGTCGAACGCCACCGATTGTGCCTGTGGCAGGGGACGGGCGCACGTGAGCAGGCAGCGTGTGTAGCTGGGTAGTGAGACGCGAACGAACACTTGCAGGTACGAGCCCAGGCGCTTCGTGCTCCCGGCGGGAGAGGAGGAACAGAGGCTCTTCCACAGCTCAAACACTTCCGGCGGTAGGTTGTCACGACCTCGCGAGCGCAAGTGCTCTTGCAGGTCGCGGAAAACCATGAGGGGTGCGGCAGGGTCCCGGAGCAACGACGCCGGCCGTCGCGGAGCTGCCGGGACTTGGAAATCAGCGGCCCGCTAACCGGATAGCGGAGAGAAGCGAGAATGAGGGGGGCGCACTGAGAGAAGACGGGCTGCCCTGAAGTTGGGCAAGGTCGGCAAGGTCGGCCGGGCTGCTCCGGAGGGCCGATCGGGTCGCAAATTCAGCCTGCGCAGGAAGCGCACCGTACACGCATCAGTGGTTGCGTCGTTGGCAAGCAGGAGGCGTGAAGGGAGCGCACAACCAGCTCGAACGAGCGCACGAACGATGGTGCGAGCCACGTTGGCGGGTCGAGGTGGAGTGCATCGGAACGCGTCGCAGTTGGTCTCTCGAGCAG
Organism: Rhodotorula paludigena; assembly: GCA_036244875.1. Lineage (NCBI taxonomy): Eukaryota > Fungi > Basidiomycota > Microbotryomycetes > Sporidiobolales > Sporidiobolaceae > Rhodotorula > Rhodotorula paludigena. The sequence continues at coordinate 44,781 of BQKY01000004.1, forward strand.
GGTCGCCCACTTGTCGTCGACTTTGAAAGTGCGGCTGGGCGTGTCGACGCCGACCTGGCGCGGGGGCGGAGGGGGCGCTCGCAGGTCGACCGAGGCAATGAACTGCACCTTGCGCAGACCGCCGTGCGTTTCGGCGTGATTGGACAGGAGTCGGGCCAGGTAGCAGTCTACGTATTCGAGCTGGGCGGGAGCGAGGAGATGCAAGCTGGAGACACCGAAGCCGAGAGAGAGCAGAAGGGCGCAAGCGTGAGCACCATTCCCGGGTAGCGGAGAGACGACGCAAGGACAAACACGTACGAGTGGACGATGAGCACGTGGAGCTGTTGCAGCTTGCGATACTGAGCTGCAATGCCCTGGTCCTCGGCGGCGTCCGCAGCGAACTGCTTCACAGCCGCTTCCGGCGTCATGTCCCACCCGCGGATGCCGAGCGCGCATGCGATGGTCGGCACACCCCACTTGCGGGCGGAGAGTGCGTCGCCGGCACAGCTGACGGCAACGACAGAGGTGGCAGACGAGAACGCGTCTCGAACGGAAAGCAGGACGGGGTCGACGACAGACCAGTGGTTGCCGCTGAGGCAGACGGAGGCGCGCGACTCAAGCACACCGCGAATCACATAGGTGGTCTGCAGGTCGCGATCTATGTCACTGTCGACGGTCGAGAGCGGGATGCGGATGGAGTGCGGATGCGGGCGGGAGCCTTCAAGGTACGCGGAGATGGTGCTCTTTGCGCGCGCCTCGGCGTATGGACTCAGCGGCCACATGGAGCCCGAGTTGGACAGCTAGGCGACCGCCAGCGATGACAACAAGAAGCACTGAAAGTAAAGCCACGGACGGACGGACGTCGGTGCCCGTCTGTCCGGCGGATCCCGGCGGGGCAAGCCACGAGAGAGGGTCAGTGCGCAGCAACGGGGACATGTCGGTCAGAGACAGCAAGGTGGGTGACCCCGAAGGCGTTGAGCGCTGGGAGGATCGCGGATGGGAGCGTGACGGCGGCAGGGTCACGCAAAGTTGGCAACGCCGCGGCTGACGAACCAAGCCCCACGAAGCAGCTTCTGACTTGCATGACGAGCGCTTTCCTCGCTTTTACAAGACTGGCTGCAAGGATTGCGTTGCAGCTGCACGCCGCGCCGGTTACGTGGCGTCGCTCGACATGACGGTAGCGAGGGACTGCCACAGCTCAAGATCTGGGTTGGGGGAGGCGCGCCACGCACTGCCGGGGCCGAGGTCGACATGCACCGTGCCGTCGAGGAACGAGAAGTCGGAGGGGAGGACGGCGGATGCGAGCCTGACCTGCAATGACGTCTCGTCCCGATCGCCGGTCAGCCAGTGCACGGCGACGAGTTGCGGATGGCGTGCGGGAACGACGAGGGGCGCGGCTAGGGGGATGGGGGGGAGTAGTGAGGCCCCACTGCCATGCGGGCTCCGGACTGTCGAGGGCGATACGCCGGAGAGACGCGTGAGACGGAAGGGGCGACGTGCGCGGGAACAAGGAGTGCTTCTGGAAGGCTAGACCCAAGCGGAACGCGGTAGAAGTAGTAATGCCGGTGTTGGTCCGGCCGTGCGTTGGGTACGTCGTGCTGCAACCGAGCGCATTGACAACGACGAGGAGCTCGAGTGCGGGACAGGCTTTGAGCAGGGCGTCAACGAGGTTCCAGCGCGAGAGCACGCCGACGGCGAGTGTTGTGACACGCGGAAACGTGCCCCCGGCCGCCGACACGGCGCGCGCGACCTCGAAACTGCCTCCGTCAGTCACGCACAGCGTCGTGAGCTGGCTGGCGAGGGTGGACAAGAGCGGCGCGACATCGGGCAGGTATACGGCGAACGGCGCAATGGTGAACCCAAACGACGCCATCTCGCGGCGCATGGACGTGTTGGACAGCGCGACGGCACTGTCGGAGTCGTCCGCGAAGTCGATGAGGTTGCGGACCGGCGCAAGCGCGAACTGCGCGATGCGGACCCCGGCCAGCGCGGGCGAGCCGGCAGCGACATTGGAGACGAGATCCGCGACGGAGGACGCAAAGGGAACGACCCACAGGCCGCGCTCCGTCAAGCAGTGGGGACCGACGCGGTCGGCGAGTCCCTTCAAGATCTGGGTTGAGATCACGGATTGGTGGACACGCCGGGTAGCCGCCTCGACGTCGCCGAGCCCACAAGTGAGGAGGGGAGCGAAGCGGCAGGCCGGGCAACAAGTGCACGAGCTGCCTTCCCAATGTTCTGGAGGGCAGTCGCACTCAGGCCAGCGCCCTTGAGGCGCAGTGGCGAGATTGGGATCGCAGAAGAGCGGCGGGCCGTGGACTTCGGGGCAGACGTTGAGGGTGCTGCAAGGACGAAGCTGCCGCACGGCTAGCTCGACGATCTCGGCGGGCAGTGCAGGCGGCATTGTGGTCGCACAAAACGAAAACCAGGATGAGCACTCCACTCCAAGCAAGCAGTCAGGCAGACAGGAGTGCCGACGGCGAGGGCCCGGACGGACCGGGAGGCCCATGCGGACGAGCGGGGCCTCGCCGATCAGCAGAGCCGGCTGTCAGAATCAGCAGCGGCGAGTACAACATGCGGCAAGACGGTCAGCAAGCGCAGCGATGCGAGGACGGGCAAGGGGAAACAAGCGAGAGCCCGAGGCGATCCAGTTCGAACCGAGCTCTCAGGGGGAAGCGACTCGGGTCACATCCTGTGGCACCGTTCCGCGACGACGTGGCGATATGCCCGAAGGCTGCGGTGCATCACTCGACCTTGGATAACACGACTCGTCTACCAAAAGTTATCGTCACCGGAGAAGAACCGAACGTCCTGCTGATAGTGCTGACGGAAGAAACAGTCACCCTCTTCCTGGAGCTCTGACCACGTCGGAGAGGGGGGCCCTCCCGAGTTCTCGAGGTCGACAAGGGCAGCCTGGAACGCACGCGACGCGTCGGTGTCGGCGCGCCAGGCGCTGCCTGCTGCGAGCGATACCTGGACTGTGCCGACAGTCAGGTCGAACTGCGCTGGCGACGCCGCAAACGCCATGGTGCGCCACAGGTTGCTCACGGTCAAGTTGCGCCCCGGTCGGGCCTGGTGGAGAGCAACAAGCCGAGGATGGCGCTCGGGATCGACGAGGGGAGTCGGGAGCGTGGAAGGGGCGGAAGGGTGCGCAGCGTCGCGCGCGCCTCGAAGGCTCCAACGCTCTACTGCGTCCGGGCAGTCGAGTACGATGCGCCTGAGTGCGAGGTGCTGCGGAAGAGGTGCGCGGCGGGGTGCAGGCGCAGCGGGAGGAAGGTCGAGGGGGCGAAGGGGACTGGGCGGAGCAGGAACCACGGGATGGGCGTTCCAGTGACACGCGTCAATGAGCACAAGCGTACCGAGGGCGGGACATGCGCTGACGAGGACGTCGACTCCGTCCCACCGCGAGAGGACGCCAACGACGAGCGTCGTTACGCAGGGAAACAAAGGACCTGCAGCCGCCACCGTTTCGACTGCGTCAAAGACGCCCGTGTCGCACACGCACAGCGTGGTGAGCTGGCGCGCGAGGACGGCGAGGAGGGGAACGACGTCGGGAAGGGGTAATGGGACGGGGACGCGCGCGGCAAACGACGCGGTGTGGTCGAAGTCGACCTGGTCGATCCCGAAGCACTCGCGGTAGACGACGGCGGCCAACTGCGCCACCCTGACGCCCGAGAGCTGGGGCCGAGCCGCAACGAGATCGATTGCCGGGCATGCGAAGGGAACCGCCCACAGGCGCGACCACACGGGCGGCGACGGAGGGTCCGGGTGGTTCGCGTCGAGGAAGATGGACGTGGCGAGCACAGCGAGATGCACGTTGCGGGTGGCCGCTTCGACCGTATTGTCGCCGCACGTGAGGAGCGGAGCGAAGCGGCAGGCTGGGCAGCACAAGCACGAGGCCTGCGCATCCGGCTGCAAGTCGGCGTCGTCGTCGTTCTTTCTGCAGATCGGGCACCAGCGACCCTGACGCAGCTGTGGCGAGAACACAGGATCGGACGTGAGGTCGCCAAAGATGGGCGGGGCGTGAACCTCTGAGCAGAGAAAGACAGTCCCGCACGGAGGCATTTGGCGCACAACGTGCTCGACAACCTCGGCAGGGAGCGCACGCGGCATGGTCGGTACAGCACAGAGCTGTCGAGCGCCGCAGTACGCAGAGAGATCCTCAGGGGAAACGGCCCGCGGACGGACCGGAGGGCCCGAGCGGTGGAGTACGCAAGGTCCACCCGGCGCGGTCCCAGGCCGCGAGGCATGTACACGACGGTAGGGTGCATTTTCCACCCTAACCCTGAGCAAGCAGCAAGGAAGCGACGACAAGGGAAGCGCCCGCGAGTGCGGTTCGAGCCGGACTTCCAGGGGGAATTTTGAACCGGGCTGGGCCCGCCCAGTACGACGCGAACTCGCCGCGAGGAGCTGTGCGCGCCAGTCGCTCGAAAAGGGTCAGACTGTTCGGCGCAGCCAGTACTTTGCAAGCAAGAGGATGCGCACACAGACCGAGCGAGGCCGGGACCGCGCGATCGACGGACGCGTCCGCGCACACGCCTCGTCCGGCTTGCACCCCAACCATCATGTCGGCGTGGCTACCACCGCGAGCGCCAACGCACGCAGACCTTGAACACCTGGACGTTCTCGGAGACGTCTTTGCCGCGCCGCGCTCGAAGACGCAGGGCGCGGGGGTCGGACAGTCGAACGCGACGTCTGATGAAGACGCCGACTTTGTTGCAGAGGCCGACAGGCACGATGTGCACTCGTTATCCTGCACTCTCGACGACCTTGCAACGCGACGAGTCCCGCCGCAGCTCCACACTCAGTCAGGGTGCGAGTCGAAGCAGGCGCAAGTCGAGCGCGCTGACGGCGCGAGATGGCTCCACCCGGATCGGCACGCAACCATCAAGACTCTCGATGGGCACGACGTGGTGTACATCGTACGAGGTGCCGCCCGCGAGCAGCCGCGCGCCGACCGAGACCCGACCAGCAAGGTGCGAGCATGCGCGCGAAGGGTCCCCACCCGAGCTGGCTGACCGTTGCGTTTGTGCGCACTTTGCTAGCTTCCCGACTCGCCTACTGCAGTCGGTGCCGCAATGCAAGAATTCAGCCGCACGTATGGCCTCGGCGAAACGAAGGAGAGAGCGCGCCACTCGTCCAAGCCGCCGCATTCGACGCCCCATGTCGACGTCGGCTACTGGACGTTCTGGCACGACCGGGTGTTCCGCAAGGAGGAAGATCCGATGTACGGTTCGACCGAGCTGCGCGAGGCCCTGCGGTCCGCCGACTCGCTCACGTCGGCGACTGCGCTACTGCACACACTCGGCTACTTCATGGTCGCGGCGTGGTCTCTCCTCGTGCGCTTGCAGCCACGTGCTGCGAAGATCCTGCTCGAGTCGACGCTCTCGCGCGCGCACATCGACCCGGTGCGCTCTCTCGCGGTGCGCTGCCTCGCTGTTCCTCTCGACTCTCGGCAACGAAAGCCGATCGGTCGGAAAGATCTCGCTCATCTTTGCTTGTCCCGGCAGAACTGCCCGTTCTGGGTGTGGTCGGGCGTGGCGCTCTTGCGCAATGCCGAGGTTGACCCGCACTTTGACTCGAACGACGCTCGTTACGGCTGGATCGCGGAGACCGTCGCGGGCGACTTTTCCGGCGGCGAGATGTTCTTACCCCAGCTCGGAATAGTTGTGCCGGTCCGGCCTGGCGATGTCCTGCTTATGCGATCTGGGCTGCTCGAGCACTGCGTGCTTCCGTGCACGGGTGCAGTCTCCTCACTCGATCACGATGCGCGAGGGCCGCCAGAGCTAACGCATCGTCACACTCGCAGGTGAGCGCTGCGCGGTGGTCGCATTCCGGCACGAGTCGACCATGGTGCACGCCAGCATGGGGGTACGTAGCTGCACTGTTGGGAACAAGGGGCCATCAGAGCTCACCGACTCGTGCCGCCTCCCCTCCCACAGCGCACGGCCGAAGTGCTCAAACAGTCGAAGACGTGGGAGTCGCCTCCTGACGACTCACCCGCGTACCACAAGGTGAGCCGGCTTGGAGGACTCTTTCTGCCGGACCGCGGAGCCTCACTGACGGTGGCGCCGCAGCTCGTCACCGAGCTACGCGGTCAGCTATCGGTCGACAGCTGGATGAAAACACGCCGAGCGGCCGCAAAGCTGAATGCAGTCGTTGGAACGGAGTAGCGGAGAGCCGGGACGCGAGCGCTGCTGGCCTAGGTGCGCGCAGCGGTTGTCTGTGAGCAAGGCGGTGATCTTTAGCAGAAATCCGGCCCTTTGAGAGTCACACGTAGCAAGCTTGAGCACGGCAAGCGCGAGAACAAGACGGGGTCCCGGACGCCAAAGAAGCAGGCGCCAGCACAGAACGGCCAGACACGCTCGCGACGGGGGTTGCCGGCGCGGAGAGGCACTCTAGCAAGCAGGACAAGCAAGTGCACGCCTGCAAGGGCGCGTCCGAGCGGGGGAGCGGCGGGACGACAAGCGAGGCGAGCGCCCCACCCAGCTTGCCTTCCGTCTCTTTGCTCGCCTTTGCACCATCTCGCTCGCATCGGCACAAGAACACCTCTCTCGCAGACACATCTACGCAAAGCACCACCCGACCCTCTTCCCGCGCGCGACCGAGCGCGACCCGTCCCGTCCGACGACCACCTCTCCCTGCAGCTTGCCGCGACCTCGCTCGCGCCGACGTCGACGCCATGGCACCCCGCTCGCCTGAAGACAGGTGCACCGAGTCGCCCATGGACCATGTGCGTGTGCTCTCTCTCTCTCCCGAAGGGCGTGAAGGCGCGAGCAAGGCGACGACCCGCGAGAGCTTCCGTGCTGACCCCGTCCTTTCGTCCTCTCTCGCCCTCGCATGCACCTGTCGACCTGTTGGCCTACCCGTATCGACGTTGTCGACGCCCGCAGAGTCAGGCGGCAGCCGCGCAGGGAACGCCGACCCCGTTCGCGCCTCAGCTGCCCACCCCGTCGACGTCGCACGCGTCCGGCAGCACCGCGGCGGCTAAGGCAGACGACGGCTCCGCAAAGGCAGCCAGCGGCGCTGCACCGTCGACCCCGTCGAAGCGGAGCGAGTCGCAGAGCAAGGATGTGACGGTACGTCGTGTAGATCATGCAGCTGCAGCGCACGAGCTGACGGCTCGATCCGCACTTCGCAGCTCGAGTCCCTTATCAAGACGCTCTCCGGCACCGCCCTGAGTTGCGTAACATTTGTGGGACCGCTTGACTCGTTCGACGACGTCGTCGAGCGCGCGGCCACCCGCCTCAAAAAGATCCTCAACGTCGACCTCGTCGGCCCCACCATGGCGTCGCTCTTCCGCTTGTACGAGGCGGCGACGGTGGTCCTGGCGGCTGCGATCAGATACGCCGGCGACGACGTCAAGGAGGCTTTTGAGGCGCACATCGCCGACGACGACGACCTCAAGAAGACGTACGACAAGTCGCTTGCGGCTGCGGACGACCTCTCCAACGCCGGTCGGCAGACGGCCCTCCTCGCGCCGGTCATCGGGCTCAAGAACCGCGCAGGGCGCGTGGTCGACGACCGGATTCCCGACGACAAGGTCAACCTGACGCTTCAACGTCGCGTTGTCGCCGCGCTGTACTGCGCGCGGGGCGCAGAGTCGAAGAAGGGCAGCGCCGTCACCAAGAGCCTGCGCGACGGCGTGGCACCGGAGGCCGGAATGAACCATCACGCCGGCCGCCCCTTCTCGCAGGAGGAGCAGAAGATGCGGTGGGAGGCGCTGATGGAGGGGGCGCGGTGGTGGAAGGCGAAGGCGGAGCGCGGCGTGGCGGGCGGCCAGGCAGTGCCCAAGTCGACGGTTGCCGCGAACCGCCTGCAGTCGATGACGCAAGCACTCCTCGAGTGGGACAAGCGCAACCCGAAGTGGGACTACGCCAAGGAGCTACCGCTCAAGGACATCATGAGTGCGTTTCATTCTTCCTCAAGGACTTGGGGCGTGAGGGCGTGGTAGCTGACGGACTACGGCCTTCGCACCCGCTACAGCGTCCAACCACCCGCACTACACCGCGACGCCGCCCATCGGCACGACGGTCACCGCAGCATCGGCCCTTGCGCCCGCCAGCCGCGTCGTCTCGAGCGAGGCGGGCGTCGATCCGCGCCTCGACGTCGTCGCAAAGCTCGGCGCCACGCCGAGCACCAGCGCGAGCGGAACAGGAGCGGCAAGGCCGAGCGGCGCCGAGGTCGACGCTTCGCCCGTACAAGGCAGCGCGCGCGAGGACGACGTCGTGCCCATGGACGACGACGACGAGGGCGTCTTGCCCCGCCAAGCTGCAAACGGCAAGCGCGACGCGAATGGCGGCGCTGCCGACAAGGCGGCCGCGACGGCCAAGGCTTCAGCGCCGCGCGTCGCCGCTGCCCAGATCCAGGGCGGCACGACGCCTGCATCGATGGACATCGATCGCGGCGAAGGCGAGGGCGAGGGCAAGAGCGAGGGCGAAGCCAAAGGCGAGGGCGAGCGCGGCAAGGAGCGGAGCAGCGTCGACAAGGGCAAGGCGCGTGCGCAGCCCGACATGGCCGACGAGGGCGGCAAGGCGCGAAGCACCACCGCCATCGACGCTGCTGGCAAAGCAGCGGGCCCGTCGGCCAAGGACCCGGGCAACTCGGTCGGCTTCGACCAGTCCGCGGCTCGCACGGGCGCGAGCGACGCGCTCAGCGTCGACGACGGCGCTGCACCTCGCGCGGGCGTGGACGCAGGCGCAGAGGAGGCGCCGATGGACGGGGACAGAGACGGAGCTGACGGCGGGAACGTTGACGAGGAGAAGGGGCAGGCCGGGGACGGTGCGCAGCGCGGAGACGGGCTGCCGCCGCACGCGGGCCCTTCCGGCCAGCCGCACCCTTCGCCGCAGGTCAAGCGTGCACCGAAGGGAACGCCCAAGGCCGCGCATGAGCCGCGGGAGCAGCACGCGCGCGCCGTCAAGGCCAAGGCAAAGCCGCTCGGCTCGAACTCGGACAGCGAGGACGGAGACGACGAGGGCAGCGCCAACCGCAGGCGCAAGTCGACCAAGCGCAGCGGGCGCTCGTCGCGAGCACAGCTCCCGACCGCACACACGTCGACCGCCAAGAAGCGCGTGCGCGGCGGTAAGCCTCGCGCTCGGCCCGTTGCGGTGACGGTCGAGGGGCACGTCTTCCGCGACTTGACGCCGAAGCCGGGAACGAGCGGGAACGCGGCGCCTGGCGCGGGCGCGAACCGCAACGAGGAGGTCGCGCGCAACTGCATCGACAAGGCGCCCGGCCGAGCCTCACCTGCGCTCGTCGACCACGTCGCCCGCCACTTCCTTGAAGCGCGCACGCTCGAGCGCGCCGACGCCGGCGAAGACGACGACGACGACGACGAGGCTGTCGTCGACCCGCCTTCTGTCGGCCAGCTTACGGATGACGTCGTTGCGTACCTCGTCAAGCTCGAGCGGCCGCCGCACCAGCCGCGCAAGCTCAAGCGCCTGTCGGTGCGCAGCACGGTCGCGCTCGCCGCGAGCGCTGGCTACGGCAAGGTCCACCCTGTCACGGTCAGCATTGCCGTGTCGGCTGCGCTCTCGACAGCCGCGCTCGTCTCGACCGCGACCAAGGGCAAGACTTCGCCGTGGCGTGCGTACAGCTTTGACTTGCTCGAGGGCGACACGGACGACGAGAGCGGCGACGACGGGGACCGCAGCGGCAGTGAGGACGGGAGCGCCGCGTCGGGCGACAGCGCAGGCGAGCGTAGCGACGAGCCGCCGGCGCGCAAGCGTCGCAGGGAGGAGAAGGACGACGACGAGGCGTCCAACGAACCAGATACCGACCCGGCCGCCGATGCCAAGGACAAGGGCAAGGGCAAGGCGGTCGCTCCCGCCTCGGACGAAGACGTCGACATGGTCAAGCCGGACCCGGACGACGACCACACCGACTTTACGTCCTGGCCGTCCGACGTCGACATCACGCGCCGCACGTGGACTCCGCCGCCGTTCCGCCGCAAGGTGCGTGATGGTGACTCTCGCGCAGCAAGGACGGAGGACTGACAACGGCTCGATACAGGTCTTCCACCAGACGCCGACCCCGCGCTTCGACCAAGTGCCCAACGCGCTGTTTGTGCAGGGCGGCAACGTCCAGACGCACGTCTGGGCCGCGCAAGCGGCGACCGGCAAGGTGTGGGAAGGGTGCCTTGACCCGATCCGCATTGACGGCGAGACCGTCAACCTCGGGCCGGTGTGGTCGATGAAAGGGATCTGGCAAGACGGTCCCTCGCTCGAGCGCGTCATGGAGCGGCTCGCAACGCGCCTGGGCGAAGGCTGGCTGAACGACGAGGCGATCCTCGTGCTCCTCAACGTCGCCAACCCGCTGCGCTCGCCCGTCATGCCCGCGCCGCCGCTGCCGCCCCCCTCCGTGCCGAACGCCTTTGTTCGGCGGCCTTGGGCGCCGCTCGACGCGTTTGCCTACAAGGCCGCGGTCAAACGCGCGCTGAAGGATGAGGGATACTCGGACGAGAGCTCCAACGCGGCGGGCGACAGCTCGACGCCGCTCGAGGCGCTCATGCGGCGGTTCCCGGGCAAGAGCCTGGCGATCGCGGCTGCCGAGGTCTACGACAAAAAGGAGCTCGTTGCCGCCCAAGCGTGGCTGTCGTTCCTGCGGAGCGCCGTGCGTTGATCTTTCGTTTCGCACGGCGCTGAGCGCTCCTGCTCACCCCATTCTATTCTTGTGGCGCCTCCAGGACCTCGTGATGATTGATGCCGACCGCGCATACCACGGGAGGTCGCCCTTCAAGCTCGGAGTGCAAGCCATCGGCATCGACAAGCGCGACAGCTTCACGACGAGCGAGCTCGAGCGGATCGAGAAGGACAACATCTACAAGCTCGGACGCTACGCCCTGGTCCTCGGCACCGAGAACGGGAATCACTGGTTGAGCGTGGTTGTCGACCTCGAGAAGCACGAGATCGTCGTCGGCGACTCGCTCGGACCCGACCAGTGGAGGCTGGGCAGCGAGAGCAAAGCGCTCGCGCTCACACTCCTTGTGCGTGTCAGCCTCGAGTGCCTTCCCTGCACATAATTACTGACGCAGCAACGACTATCCGCTTTTCAGAGCCTCCCGCGAGCTTTCGACCTCCGCGCCGCCGACCCGAAGGACCCGTACCAGGACAAGCGCCCGTGGACCTTCGTTCTGCTCGAGGTACGTTCCATCAAGAGACAGAGTCTGTGAGGACCAGACTGACTCACCTGGTGGGGAACGCCGCGCAGATCCCGCGGCAGACGAACGGGGACGATTGCGGCCTCTACGCGGTGCGTGCAGCGTGCCGACTTGCTTCTGGAGTTCTGCGCTGACACAGTACAACGCTCGGTACGACTGTGCAGACCGCTCTCGGCCGCGGCTACCAGTTCGAGCCGCCCGCCCTCGACTGGCTCCTGGCGGAGAATCCCGGGCGATAGTGCGTCCTCGCAGCCGGTCGAGCCATTGTAACTCAGGCCGGATGGGCACTGACGGGAGTCCTGCACGGAAACAGCCTGCGCTCGAAGGGAATTGCGGAGATTTGGCGAGGCTGCGCGCTCGACTACGAGGAGTGGGAGGCGTCGCCGTGAGGTTGCCAAGCGTACTGGCTGTTTGTACAGTAGGGGATGTTGTACAGTAGGGGATGTTGTACAGTGCCAACGAGACTACCTTCGACCGTCTCTCGACTGCTGCGCGAGGGGACTTGAGAGAGCGAGGCAGTTGCCGAGGCAGGGCTTCAGACAAGGACATTGCAGGGGAACATATGCAGGCTGATTGACGTCCTACGTAGAGCAAGTGGCGCAGGGCTATCTACTGCAGACGAGGTGGAAGCCGGCGACGCTGCAACGCAGAGACTGCCATGCCAGCGTACACGTCTGCGCCGCAGACGGTGGTGCCGTCCGCAAAGACAACCGCGGCGGCTTGCAGCTGAGGGACTGCACCGAGCCGGCGAATTGCGCTGGCGAGGCTGGTCGAAGCTGTGCGGTTCGGCGGCGCCGGAGGAGGTGCGACGTCCTCAAGCACAGCGAGGCCGTCCTGAAGGTCGGTCGGCCACGAGGTGGCGTCCGAGGCAAAGGGGACGAACTGGTCGCCGGTGTGGCTCTGCGCGTTGCTGAGCGTCGGCGTGCGAGCGCAGGCGGAGCGAGCGCGCAGCATCATCCACGACAACTGCGAGACGAAGGGGAAGTCCGGGCAGGCAGACGCGCTGCGGGCAGAGTGCTGTGCGGCAATGCCGTGGCATTCATCGCATCGGACCCAGCGCTGTTCAGCGCGAGAGAAACGCGTTAGTCGCAACTTGAGAAGGCCAAAACGGCAGAGGGCAGACGAACCTCGTGTTCGATGCGCCGCGTGGCCAGCGCGAGCCAGTCGTACGGGGCGATGGCCGCGCCTGCAGAATGTGCACTGGGGAAAGCGCACGCGTTGCTGCCGAGGGGGTGCTGCCAGTCGAGGTAAACGAGCGCGCAGGGGAGGCACGACGTGGCGGGACCGCTCTGCCCTCGAAAGTCGGGCACGAGCGCGTAGACGGCTTCCGCGAGTGCGTCGGTGCTCAGCACAAACTGACGAAGGCGGCGCGCTCCCTCGGCATGAACGGCTTGATGGAGCACGGCGGCCGTAGCGGGTTGGACGAAGGTCTTGAGACGGGGTCCCGAGGTCGAGCCATCCGCGATGACAGGAGGCGAGGAGCCGGCAGTGACGGAGGTAGCGATGCTGTACGAGCGGGCCGCAGCAGAAGCAAGCGGTGCTGAGCCGGGAGAGGAGTGCGGCAGTGACAGCAGCGAGTCGAGAATGCTGCAGGCTCCCACCACGTAGGTCAGCGTCACAGGGCTGATGGGACAAGCCCAAAGTAGGAGAAGCAGCGTACGCTGAAGAGTCAGGGTCGCGCTGTCGGCGGTGGCAGAGGTCGCAACGGGCTGCGCCGGGCTCGACGTCGCAGAGGGGCGGGTAGTGCATCGGTCGTCCGTCGAGGAAGGACGCAAGGACCGAGAGGCGGCAGGGCGCGTCGCTGCGCACGAGGTACTCATGGACAGCCTGGTCGTCTGCGGAGACGGGCGGCAGGAACGACGGGCGGGAGGCCGAGGGCACGACGATGGCAAACCCGCGCTCCGCTTGCGAGCGACGAGCCGCACGACCGATCTCTTGTGCAAAGTTGATGACGCTGTCAAGCGCAGTGCCGAGGTGGAGGGTGAATCGCACGTTGGGCCGGTCAACGCCCGTGCCGAACGAGTGCGGCGTGCAGAACTGCATGCTCGCGGGAGCGAGTCGGCTCAGTCGGCACAAGTGCAAGCAAAGGGTTCGAACATGAACGCACCATGATGGGCGAGCTACTGCCCGAGAACCACGCCTGCTCCGCAGCGGTGCGCACAGGCTCGGCCTCGCCACCGTGATAGCAGCTCTTCGGCAGCGCCTCACCCGTGAGAGTCGCATACGCGTCGGCGAGAGCAGCAACCTCGCGCTGCGTTGAGACATACACGATACCGCGGACATCGTTCGCGTTGATCCCGGCAAAGGTCGCGGCGCGCACGGCGTCGACGAGGCGGGCTCGGGAGTCCACGTTGGACGCAGGCGGGGCAAGGACGACCACGTGGAGGTTGAGGCGAGTCGTGGGACTGCGGAAGACGTCGACAGAGCGGGTCGGGCCGGCCGGGAGGAACACGGGTTCGAGCGATGGCGGGACGGTGGCGCTGAGGTACGTCTTCGGGGCACCGATCGTGTCGAGCAGCGCAAAGAGGTTCGGCAGCGCGCCGCGGAACTTGGCGTGCGCATGCACGAGCTGCGGCTCGTCGACGGCGAGATGGACATCTCCGGCGCGCGTAGCGCGGTCGCTGACAAGGTGGACCCATGACGCAAAGTGGGGAGAGTCGGCGTGCTCGGGCGAGACGAGGACGATCCCGCAAGTGCTGGCGAGCGTGTGGGTGGTCCACGTTGCGACGAACGCTTGCGGGCGCGGCCCGCCTGGAATGCCGTCGACGGCGCCGCGCAGACTGCTGAGGACACTCTCGCGGAGTGCGATGGTCGAAACGACAAAGACGGTGAGGCGCTCGGGTCGGACGAGGGCGGGGATGAGGACGGCGTTGGTCTTGCCAGCGCCCGTGCGCTCTACGAGAGCACGCACAGCAGGCAGACCGGTGCTGGCGGCGTCCGAGCACAGGAGCGGGACGAGGTTGGCCTGGCTGCAGGTGCGCCACGACGCGTCCGGCCCAAAGACGCTGCGGAGCGCAGCGAGCGGCGGCAGGACGTCCACCACCGGCGGGAGGTCGACGAGGCGGCCGTCGCGAGCTCCTCGGGCGGCGTCGTTGTTGTCGACGCTGACGGTGGCGTTGTCGAGACCGTCGTCGGGATTGCCAGCGAGAGACCTCTCGCCCGCCCGCGCGGTGGGCCTTGCAGACCAGCTCGAGCGGATCAAGCCTTCGAGCTGGTTCCAGCGGTCCGAGAGTCGGCGCTGCTCTTGCGAGACGAGGGCAAAGACTTCGGCAGCGACGGTGCCCTGGTGCTGGAGGCGGTCGAGGAGCTGGACGACGGCGGACTGGGAAGCACTCTGGCGGGAAGGCGGGCGGACGTCCTTCGAAACTCGCTGCGGCGTGTCCCAGCCAAGAGCTGCATGGTACGCGTCGGTGAGCTCGACAAGCTTCACCCAGTCCGAGTGCATGATGAAGCCGGGGCGGCTGTGGAAGAGCGCGGAGTGGAGGCGATCCTCCTGCGCGGCGTAGTGGATGTCGGCGACCTTGGTCGAGTGTCCGGCGGCGTAATCCGCAAGGAGGGTCGCGGGGCGGCTCGGGGCTGGAACGTCGGCAGCCCCCTCCTCCGCTTCGAGGTGAAGGATGCGAGTGGCGTCCTCCATCGCACCGGAGTTCTCGAGGACAGTGCGTAGCAGGCCGATGTTGCACTGCCGAAACACGCGAGCCGAGACCGTGTCGAGGCCGAACAGGGCGCCGAGGCCGCGAGCGAGCGCGCTGCGTGCGCGGTCGACGTCGACAGGCGTGTCGGTAAGCCGCAGCGACGCCGTGCCGGCAAACCGCGACGTCGGTCCGAGAGACGCAGTGACCCACAGCGACTGAAGATGCGCTTGCGCGAGCAGGTGGTAGCGTTGCGCGCGCGCCGGATCGTACTGCGCCTCGTGCTGAGCAAGAAGGGCGACGCGAGCTGCGAGCGGCTTGACGACGGCGAGGAACGGGTGGAAGACCTCGGCGAGGAAGTGCGGAAGCGGACGCGGAATCGGCGAGCCGCGTGCAGCCTTTGCGAGGTTCTTGCTGTACCACGGGACGAGCTGGATGCGGCCGTCGCGGTAGACAACCCCGCGGTGCGTGCTCTGGAGGTTGACGAGAGCGATGGAGAGGAACTCGGTGACCCGGTATGCGCCGGCGGCGGCGAAATAGGCGATCGGCATGAGCGCCTCGGTGAGGGAGTCGACCTTGCTCAGGAACTGCTCGAGCAAGCCCAGGTCGAGCTGCTGCGTGCCCTCAACCGTAAGGTGGTCGATGACATGGGCGAAGGCAGCGTTGACGACGGCCGAGATCTGAGAGTCTCCACTCAGTGCGCTGTAGCCTGCCGCCGTCTCGGAAACGTCGTCAAACACGTCGGCGTGGCGCGGCAGTTCCGAGAGGTCGAACTGGTGGAGCAGGTCGGAGAGCTTTACGGCAGCGTCCTGCGAAGCTGCGACGGCGCACCGGGCAGCAGCGGCAAAGTCGAGCTTGTGCTTCTGGAAGTGAACAATGCGGAAGTCCGTGTGCGAGGTCGAGAATGACGGGAGCGGGCGGGTGTAGCTGATGCAGGTCGTGAGGAACCGCGACCAGTGCGTGATGGTGTGGAACGGGCCGGGGACTTGGTCGGAGAGGAGAACCTCTGCAGCCGCTTTGATCGCGCACGAGACATCGTAGGCGTTGGACCGATCGGCGGCGTCGCGAGGTTCGAAGCGGTGGCGGACTTCTGCTGCAACGGCGAGGCGCGCAGTGTACTTGAGCTTGGCGATGACCGGCGTTGCCTGCGCAAGGGGCGCAAACATGGCGACCTCCTCGGCACCGATCGAGCGCTGCTCGCTGCGGTGAAGCTGGGTGAAGACGACAAAGGCCGACACCACGTCGCCGCAGGAGCGCTCCGGATACTGCGCAGGACGGAGGTCGGGGTCAACGCCGCTGAGGAACAGGACGCGGACAACGTCCTGAATGGCGGCGACGAGGTGCGAAGGAGTGGGGAGCCTCGCAGCTGAGGAGCAGCGGAGCGTCAGCCTGTGCATCGTAGGAGAACACAGAGGAGAAGAGCAAGACGGACCAGATGGGCGCGCTTCAAGCCTTTCCGCGGCTGCAAGTTCGTCCTCGTTATTGCTGCACTGCAGGCCATCCCCGGCGGCTCCAAAGGCCTCGTCGTAGTCATCGTCGCCGTCGTCGTTGTCGAAATGGTGCAAGTCGTGCGAGTTGGCGGGACGTTGTCGCGCCGGCGCGGGCAACCCTGCGCCGGGAGGCAGGCGTGGGCCGACGAGCGACGGCACGGGGGTCCCGACCGTTTCGACGAGGTGCGCAACGGCGTCGCGGAGGAGAGGAGGGATGGTGATCTTGGCGGAGAGCGGGTGCTCAGGCGGGAGGCGAACGAGGTGCACGGCAAAATGGACGAGCTCGGCGAGCGCGTCGGCGTAGTGATCGCGCGACGTCTCCTTTGTGAGCGGCTTCCACCTCGTCGAGTACGTGCCCGAGTGAGTTGCACGATCGAAGGCGACGAGGCAGTCTCGTGCGGATGGCTCGAGCTGGCGCACAAAGTGTTCGAGGTGACGGAACGCCGTGCCTGTGGCTTTGCGAAGGATCTGAAACCACTGGTCGGCGGTCGAAGACGGCGGCGGGCGAACGAGCGAGCGAACGTCGGCGTCGAGGCCGTCGACGAGATCCGTCCAGTGAAGGGCCTCGAGAGGCGGGACGTGCACGGGTGCGATGTGGGCGAAGATGGGAGCTGGATCGCTCCCTGCGAGCGTAGTGGCCGTGAGCGCCGCCGCGCGAGCGTGGACAGCCCGCGGGTCGTCGAGGGTCGGACTCGGCGAGGACGCAGGTGGCCTCAGAACCTCGACGAAAAACTGCTGGCTGCGAACAGGCCCTGGAACGGGCTGCCCGAGTGCTGGTCGGCGCTGGCGCCACGAAGAGTGGCACTCGTCGCAGGCTCTGTGATCCTTGCGAACAGCGCAGCAGACACCGACGTCTTCGATGGCGAGGCCGGGCAGCGGAAGACGCAAGTCGTGCAGAGGGAGGCTGTGGAGCTCGTGCGCGGCGCAACCTCCGACCGCAATGAGCAGAGTCTCGGCGTGCGCGAGGGCACTGGGCGTAACGTTGCCGGTATACGAGTGCGTCGTGCGGCTACTACGCGCATGGGACGCGAGAAAGTCGAGCGGTACAACGGCGTGGCACTCCCAGCAGACGAGGCAATGGGCAGCGCGGTTGAGGGCAATCTTGAACGCCTTGAGCTCGCCCGTGTCGTAGTCGAGAAGGTCGGGACGGTACACTTCTGCACATCAGCGAATGTGTCAGACTGCGGGCGAGCGCGGAGAGCGTGACAACTGAGGCTACCACTTACGACTGCTGATGGTCGTTACTGGCGATACCACGCCGTGATCGAGGCCATCGCTGGCAGAGTCGAGCAAGTCCATGTTGGTGTCGGAGCTTGCCTCGGCGCCCGGCGCCATAGGCTCGTCGTCCGAGTGCTCCAGTACAGCGGGAGCAGCCTCCGTGTGCGGAAGCGCAAGGAGCGCCTCGACGTGATTGTCCTGCTCGAGATCCAGAGCGCGAGCCGGCAAAGGCTGAGACGCCTCGAGGACGGGCTCTGAGAGGAGCAGAGCCTCGGGCACGATCTCGCTGCAGAAGACATCATCAGGCTGTAGATTCTGGTGCAGGTGCAGTTGCGGACGCGCGTACCCTGAGCAGGCAGACTGCAGGTGTGAGTCGAGGGACGCGACTGTCTCCGTCTCGAAGCCGCAGATGCAGGTGAGGAGGGAGCACTCTATGTCGTCAGGCGAGTGAGCGGCAGGTTTGCGGTGATAGATGCGCTGCTGGGCTGGCAGAGCCTTGGTTGGCAAAGGCGCCGTCGGCGACGCGTGGCACTGCTCGTGCCGTGTGGAGGTCGACTTGCGCCGCTTGCGCGAGCTCCTGAGCGTCACGGCAGCGGCCGTGCAGTTGCATTGAAGCGTGAACTGCATTGCGTGACAACGGTAGAAGGCAAAGAACAGCCCAGCGAGCAGTCTGCAGCGAGCGTCCGCCCCACACGGCAAGTCCGACAGATCGGCGAGCAGCCGGGCGGACTGAGCGCTGGTGGGACGTCTGGTGCGCGGTCAAGCTGTGCCCGAGCAGTGGCGCAAATACAAGCTACAGGAAAAGCAGTGCAAGTACGAGAGCTACGCTGACGAGTCCAGTTCAGACTGGACTCAGAGGGGGAATGTGCAGATGACGTCTCGCCGACATCTCTCCCGCGATACTCGGTGCTCCGGCACTTGTAAATCAGCGTTAGCACCAGCTCAGCTGAGGACTGCTCTTCCTTTGGAAAATGCGCACGCGCGTGCGAGTGGAGCGCACTGCGTTGCTCGACGAAAGGGCGACCTTCCCAACTTGCTTCCATGCCTCTGTGCTGCGTTGCTCCCGCGCTGGTCATCCAATTGCTGTTTGGCTGAACGCAGGGACTGTTGATCAAGCTGGGGCAGGCTGCTGCGGCATCAGCCTCAGCAAGTGTCAATATCTCGCGAAGCAACTGCGCCAGAATCACTCTTCCCATCTACAAACGTGCGCTTGGCCGCATTTGCAGTTAATGCGGCAGCACCACAAGCTCTGTTCATCTAAGTGCGGTGCAATGCTCTGCAGAGGGTGTCGTTGGGCAGGAAGGCAGCGCTGAAACTCGTTGCCTGTCCCTCTCCCCTTTCGGCGGCACTTTTCCCTTGCTGCTTTGGAGCTGTGTCTATCGAGTGGCATTGCAAGCCAACCATCCGTGCACTTCCTGTCCGACCTGCAACGAAGGCTTGTCAGTGTTCCACAACGCTGGGGCTTGCTGCGCATGACGGGGAAAACGCAAGAGCACGAAGCAGTCGGGCTCCCTCTGGAGCACCGAGTGGAGCAAGCGCTGCAGTGGCACACGGTGTGCCTACTGCTTCTCAGAGTACAAGTCATTGGGGCTACCCGAGCTTAGCCCGACGGCGACAAATGCAGCTAGAGATTGCTCGGGTTCACCGCGCGTCCCTCGGCTGGGCTGCCTTGCGTGATCGTTCACAGAAGGAGCAAGGGATGTTACTTTTGACACGAGACCCCAGCGTCCCACCGCCCTCGAAGGCGGCTCAGGATGCATTTCTCGCGCCTTCTGCAACGGAACTCAGGAGTGCGGCAGCTCTGCCACCTGCGTGAGCGCAGTCTCACGGGGTGTGTGCATGTCAAAATGAATCGGGCATGCTGAGCTGAAGGCCGAATACAGCTGTGAGAGGCAGGAGCAGCGTTGAACACATCTACGAGGTGGGACTTAAGCGCTAAGGGGCGTCACAGCGCGGGATGGACTGCACCAGGTCAATCTTTGCAAGAGAAAGCAGCTACTGTCGGACTGATAAGGATGGAGGGTCCCGAGATGAAGGGGGAAGGCAGACATTGTTGCAATTCGACTTGGGCGCCCAGCGACAGAGAGGTGGCTGGCGAAAGGGGGCACTGAGAGCTTGATAACCAGCCCCGGCCTCCCAGGGCGAGCGCCACCTGACGCTTGGAACAGCGCGCCCTTGATGTGTATATGAGAGAGTACGCAGCTGCGCTACCTGGCGCTCGGCATGGGAGGCGAGAACGAGAGGGTTCTGTATCGGGGTGAGGAGGCTGTGCAAAATGAGGTCTTGATGCAATGCACAGGGAGCCTTGACGTGCTGCGAGGTGTCCTGTATCTATGTCCGAGTGCAGGTGCACGGGTCAAAAGACTTCCAGAGGGCAAAGCAGACACTGGGCGCCAACTCAGTGGGAGAATGTGTGTTCAATGCGGGCTTCCTAGGGCAAGCGCCAGCTAGCGCATGCACCCACGCACTGATACAGATATGATTAGGCGACAGGACGGTGGACAACATGGCGCTCGACGAGGGAAGGGAGGACAAAGCAGCAGAAGTTGGGCGTGCAGAGGCAGTCGACTTGGTTCACCAGACCTAGCTCACCAGACTGCTTTCCGTGAGCTCTCGGCCTGAAGAATGTCTACAGTAGACGGAAGGCAGACGCAAACAACCCAAAGAGACAGATGGCAGACCACGAAAAGCAGAAAGAGAATTCCCTCAAGCTTGCAACATCCATTGCTGCCTTCTCACGGCGAGCGCCACCTGGCGCCTGCAGCCTGCGCTCTTGACCACCTGTGGCCACCCACTGCGCATGCACAACCCTCGGGGCCAGCCTTTGAAGACGAGTTTGAGCGAGGGCTGAAATCGAGCCTCCCCATGAGTGAGGCTGTGCAAAATGACCTCCTGCTACAGCACTTTCTGACGGTCGCTGCTTCTTACAGTGCTTGCTAGAGGGTTGTGTATGAGGTTGGGGCCAAGCAACAAGCACCGAGTGCCGAGATGAGGGAGAGATAAAGCTTGGGAATTCAGGATTCTCCAGCCCCAGTCTCCCAAGGCGAGCGCCAGCTAGCGCCGCCGCGTAGCGCTTCCCACATATGACTACAGTGCACCTGTGCAGGCGCTAGCTGGCGCTCGATGAGGGAGACGAGGGAGAGTGCTGCAAAGTTGGGGAGAAGGAGGCTGTGCAGTCTGTACTCGCCAGCTAAGGCTTTACCGCGGTGCTGCTTCTGGGTAGCTCTCTGCAACGTATGTATGAGCAACACTGCAGACTCAGATTGCAGGACGAGGAGGTGTGACAAGAGGGAAGCACCTCAGAAAGATGAAGCTGATTCTTGAGCTCCTCAGCGCCAGTGATGTAAGGCGAGCGCCACCTAGCGCCTGCGCCAGCGTACAGAAGTGTGCTTCCAAAGACCACGCCTGCTGGCGCTAGGTGGCGCTCGGCCTGGAACAGCTACAGTGTGCAACAGAAGCTTGACCTCACAGCCTCAGAGTGCGCTCCTGCGTCATCACGCGACTCTTTCGCTTTGCCGCTTTGTGAGTCTACGACAGATGTTGAACAAAGGCGTTCAGGTGCTTGGCAGACCGTCTGAGCGAGAGGGAAGAGTGCAGCAGCTCATCTGAGAAATGGAAAGCCAAAAGGGACCAGCGCCGGCTTCCTGAAGCGAGCGCCAGCTAGCGCTGCTGCACAGACCTTGATGAACCTTGCATCGAGCCCCTCCGGCTAGGCAGAAGATGGCGCTCGGCTTAAGACGCGAGGTAGAGGCCACTCAAGTTTCACTTCCCAGCTGTCAACCGCAAGTTCATCCTTTTCCTCTCGCTTGCGCGGGAAGCGCCTTTGTCAGGCTCGGTTTGAACAGGTTCACCAGCGCTGGCGCGCGCTTGATCATCAAAAGGCGGTGAATGCAGTGAGAGCCGGCGGGACCTGGGAGGGTCCCGGGCACTCAAAACGCGAGCGCCACGCGACCTCTCGCTCGTTCGGGACGGGACCGCGCTAGTTCGGTAGCTTGACTTTGCAGCTAGCGGACGTCGCTACAGACGAGTGCGAGCGGAGCAAGCTAGAGGCAGGGTCCCGGATACCAACTTTTTCGACGCGTCGAGCCGCGAGAATTGACATCGGCCCGGACCGTCCGGGCCACGGCGAAATAGGGACTAGTGCCTAGGCTTCGCCTCCAGCCAGGCGCTCAAGGACCTGCAGCCCGAGGCTCGCAAGGCCTTTGCCGCCGAGGTCAGCTCGCCGCACGGCATGGCGGCCACGGTGTACAAGGGCGCCGAGACGAACACCGGCGGCGACAGGTCAAGGCTCATCCTGTCGCCGTCCGGCATCTCCCGCTACGCTCGCCTCACCAGCGGGAGCAACGCGCAGCCCGCCATCCATGAGTACTCGTTCCTCCTCGCCAGCGACGCCGCCGACATCCTCGCCGACACGGGCGGCAACTCCACCTACTACACCTCGTTCCGCCTCGTCGACGTCGAGCACAAGAGTTTCAGCCTCTGCTACACCTTCCCGGACGGCAGTTTCATTGAGCACCCCGTCGACGCCCGCTTCTTTACGGACATGAACTGGGACAACCTTGTCAAGCTCGCAATCGGCAAGTAGTTGTGCTGCTCCCTCTTCCGCCTCTTCCCCATGTTGTTGTACCATCTAGCCTTGTCTCTGTCGTGTATGTACTTGTAGCTTCCCTCCCTCTCATTGAACCGGTTGTTTCTTCAGGCAGAGTCGCAGCAAACACGAAAGCGACATTGAAAGCAACAGAAGGTTGAACAAAGGAGACAACAACAAGCGGGAAGCTATACACACCTTGAACACCTTCAGCCGCGGGTGTTCTGGACGAGAACGAGGTCGCGCTCGAGCTTCGCGACCCGCTCGAGGAGCTGCACCTTCTCTTCGCTCAGCCCGTTGTACTCCTTCTGCAGCTGCTCCTTCACATTCAACTGGCGCTGCAGGTCGTCCCTGAGAAGATGAGGATCAGTCAAAGTGCTTGAGAGAAGACAGAGAAGAGAGAGCACACCAGTATCCCCAGGCGTCCTCGCGCGCGCGAGTGAGCTCCTCGCGGAGCGCCTCTTCATCGGCAGTCGAGCGGGCGAGGGCGTCTGCCTGCCGCTGGACTGTCCTCCGCTCCTGTTGGAGCTCGGTGGTGCCCTTGCGAATGGTCGCGTTGGCGGCGCGGAGGTCATCCTGGGCCTTGTTGAGGTCGCACTCGACCTCCTGGCGGCCGGAGCGGAGGTCCGAGTTCTCCTTGCTGTAGACAGAAGTGAGTGAGAAGAGTGAATTCAATCAATGCAAGATGAGACGCACATCTTGTCTGCGACGACACCCTCGACGTCCTTCTTCTCCTTGACCAGCTCGAGGATGCGATGACTGCGCTCCGCCACGTCGCCATCGAGCTTCTCGACAAGCTGCTTCTGCTCCTCGAGGTCCATCTTGAGCCTGTAAGAGAGCAAATAGACGGGTCAGTCTGCTGAAAGTGTCGTAAAGAAGCGAACGGAACGCACTGTTGCAGCACGTCCTCGTGCTTCATCTGCATCACCTGGACCTTGAGCTCAAGCTGCGCAACACTCTCCTCCTCTTTCTCAAGGAAAGCTCGGAGTCTGTCGCAAACAGGTCAGAGTAACTCAGCAAGCTGATCCGCCGAGAGGGAGAAAAGCGGAACCTTACTGCTTGAGGTCCTGGGTCGAGGTTGCCTTCCTGCAGTAGGACAAACGGTCAGCTATGTGCACAGGGAGAGACGTAAGAGAAGCGCACGAGACGGCAAGGTCCTCCTGCACCTCCTGCAGCGCGACCTCCTGCTCCTTGAACTCGCGGTCGCGGTCCTCGAGAGCGCGTGAATGCTTCTCAGCGAGAGACTTGAGGCTCTTCTCGCTGCGAAGCACATGTATCAGCACCAGGCGAGACACGGCAACGGGAAAAGCACGCACCAGTTCGTCTTGACGGCGAGCAGCTCGCTCTCGAGCGTCTTGATCGTCTCAGACTTGCTGCTGATGTCGGTCTCAAGGTGAATGACTTGGCTCTTGAGCGCGCTGGGGCATCAAGGGCGTCAGTGGGGCAGCCCGGGGTCATCAAAGACCGGACAAGCGACGACGCACCTCGTCGCATCGTCCTTGAGAGAGCAAATCTCGTCTTTGGCAGCTGAAAGCGCACCGAGACTCTCTTTAAGCAGGCGGCTACAGCTCTCCTCGAAGGTGAACTGCGAGACGGTGAGCTGCGGGAGCATCGGAACGTCAGAAAGGAGACGGACACAGAAACGCGGAAAAAGGGAGCGCACACTCTGCTTGAACGTGTGAGTGAGGCTACTGCTCACGCAAAGGATCAGCAGAAGCAACGGGAGGAAGCTCTAAGGAGAGAGACGTACTCAACAGTGATCTTGCTCGCCTCGGACGACATCTCCGTGTTCTCCGTCTCACCCTCGCCGACTCCGCTGCCGCCGCTGTTGCGGGTCTTGTTCCCGCCCTCGAGGCTCTTCAGCTCCTCGAGGAGCGCCATGAGCGAGACCTTGAGGCTGCAAGTGCAGGCGGGTCAGCAGATGAGCGAAAGACACTAAGAGAGAACGGCAACGCACGGTTCAATGTCCTCGCGGAGGGTCGCGGCCGAGACGAGCACAGCAAGCTTGTCGACCTGCAGAGAGAGACTGTCAATGCAAAGCGAGAGCACTACGCTCGAAAGAACGCACCTTCACCTCGAGCCGCTCGAGTCCCGTCGACACCGATCCCGCCTTCTTCAACCCGGGCGTGCCGCCGCTGCTCGAGCCCCCGCCCGAGCTCTCCTCCTTGTCGTGACCGGTCTGCCGCGCCCTCTTCTTGGCCTTGTCCGTCCTGCTGCCCGGCACCGCCCCACCCGCACCCGTCGTCGGGTGAGCGGTAACCTCAGCGGCGCCTCCAGCGGGCATGTTGGCGCCGAAGATGGTGATACTGGGCGTTGCGGACCTTGAGAGCGCGCCGCGAGGCGTCTCGGCGCTCTGGCGAGGAGGAGGGGCGAGCTCCGAGCCGGGCGGTGCGGAGCGCGGCGCGTGCGGGCGGGGCGAGGGAGGCGGGGCGAATGGCAGGCGCAAGTCGTCCTGCATCACGAAGATAGAGGATGAAATGCAAGCTGCCGTGAAAGGCTCTGCGAGCGAGGTGGGAAAACGGGAAGCAAGCCGCGCGAGACGGAGCGAGGCGGAAGCGAAGGTGGTGAACGCTGCAAGCTTTCCCTCAAAGGCTTTCTGGAGGCGCTCACGGTCTTTCTAGTCCTCTTCAATGCTCACCGCGGCATTCAGCCGGCCGACACAAGCAAAGTCAGGAAGATACGGAAGACTTGTTCCCGACATGCAGGCCATAAAACTCCAGCCACAACGAGCACCAGTATAGCGGGGAGTGTCTGAATCTACTGCATGTGCTCTACAGCAACATGAGCAGCGACAGAGCAAAAGGGCGGCGGGAGGCCGCGAGGGGAAGGGCAAAGGACCACCGCGCGTCCGGCACGGAAGAGCCTCAGCCCGACAAAGGGCCTGACTGCGGACCGCAGCCACGAGAGACAACAGTGTGATGTAGCGCGTGGAGCAAGTACAAACGCAGAGTGGGGAGGTGAAGCGAAAGGCCACGGAAGCAAGGGAAGAGAGGCTGCTCTCGATCGCCGGCCATTAGTCTGAGATCCCTGATAGAGCGTCACAGTAGTGCAGAGCGAGCCTCATGAGCAACAAACAGAAGCTCGGCCCAGCGGGAGAAGCAGAGAGCCACAGCAGCAAGCAGACGCAGTCGGCAGCAGCCCGGGCGGAATGAAGACGACCTTCAAACATCAGCGGAGAGCCTCACAGAGCACACTCGAGACAGAGACACAGCTTATCACATCTCGCAGAACCTGCACACACCCTCGCAAGCCGTGCAGCACCACTGCGACCACCTCATCAGCGGGACGAGACAAGAGAGGCGAGACCGCCCGGCTCGGCTCGCAGTGCCGCTGAGCAAGGTAGCGACAGGTTGATAGACAGCACACAAGCATGTCAAGACGACCAGAAGACCAGCGAGTCATCGAGGACGAGCGAGAAGGCGCAAGCTCCCCGCGACGAGGAAGCGGCCGTCTCTCTCCCTCGAACCGCTCTCCGCTCTCGAGACTAAGGCTGCAGAGGAGCCGAAGCAGCAGTCAGGGCACGTCGCCCACTGCGGCGGTCGCACAGGCTGGCCTAGCGCCCGCTCTAAACGCTCGCACCGCCTCGCTGCTTCCGTCGCTCGAGGTGCGCACACGGCCCGCCTAGCACTGCAGAGGCGCTATCAAGGCTGATGAGACTCTTCAATAGCGCGCCACACCCCGTACCTGCACCTAATCTCCCCACGGCAACTCCCCGCCCCGGCCCCTACTTCCACTCGTCTCGCCCGCCCCCCTCTCGACGCCGCCCCGGCCGCTTTTCCCAGATCCGGCCCCTGAGCAACATGGCGAGGTCCGACACGAAGAGCAGCCAGCAGCGCAAGGCGCTCCACCGGTCGACGCACGACTGGAAGGCGCAGGCAGAGTAGGCCGAGCAGATCTACAACGCCGGGCGCAAGGCCGGCTGGCACGCCGCCGCGAACAAGCGCAGCAGCAAGAAGAGCAGCAGCACTCAATCCGCGCGGGACGCAGCACTTGCCGCACCGCAGCCAGCGGCGTCGGTCAACCCGCTCGTGGCCCTCGCGGCGACCGCGCAGCAGATGCTCCTCACCGCGCAGAGCGCTGCCGCCGCCGGCACCGCGCAGGACGCGGTCCAGACCGCGGCGCTCGACCTGCTTGGCGACACCCGCATTGCCATCCAGGCGGAAGTCGCTCACATGCAGGCGCGGCTCGAGGCGCCAAGGGCCGCAGCGTCCGCTTCGTTGGCAAGCCTCTCGCTCCCGCCATCATCCCTCATCTCCAACTCAGGCTACGCGGCCGACGCCGACAACTGGCTCCTGACCTCCTCCGCACACCCTGAGGCCGCCGCCGACTCGCCCTCACCTCCTCGCCGATACCGTCCGCCGCAGAAATCGCCAGCCTTTCCGCCTCAGCAGCAGGAGCATGTGCAGCAGCTCCAGCTGGGCGCCATGCTTGATGACGCAGACGACGACGCCGCCATGCGCGACGCGGAGCGCGAGCAGGCGTTCGAGGAGGCGTTCGAGGTCCGGCTTGCGCGCAAGCTGGAGGAGCAGGAACGGAAGCTCGAAGAGCAGCACGCGCGCGAGGAGGTGAAGCTCGCGGCGCAGCACGCGCGCGAGGAGCAGGTGCGCTTGGAGGAGGCGCAGGAGCGGGCCGCACGCGAAAAGGCCGCCGCCGTTGCCCGCGTGCAGCGGGATCGCGAGCAGGAGCGGCGCGAATTGGAGCAGGAGCGGCTCCGCGTCGAGGCGGAAGCTGCGCGCAGCGTCGCACAGCACACCGCGCATGCGGAGGAGGCACGCAGGGCAGCGGCGCGGGCGGAGCAGGAGAAAGCGGCGGCTGTCGCACTCGCGCAGCACGAGCAGGAGCGGGACCGCCGCGAGCGTGAAGCGGAGCAGGCGCGCAGGAGCGCGGAGCGAGTTGCACTCGAGAAGAAGGCGCGCAGGGCCGCAGAACAGGCCGCACAGGATAAGGAGGCAGCCGTCGCGCGGGCGCGAAGCGAATGGGAGCAGCAGTGGCGCGATGAGTCGGCGGCGGAGGCGCGCGGGGCCGCGCAGGAGGCCGAACGGAAGGCGTGCGAGCAGGATGAGCTCGACACGAGGCGCGCCGAGCAGGAGGCGCAGAAAGCCGCCTTCCTCAAGGCATCTTCGAGGGCGCCGCAAGGTCAAGAGCTCATCGAGATCTCGATGCGCCTCCACGGTGCGTTGCTTTCCCAGCCTAGCCTGATGGAGTGAAACAGGAACTTGTTCAGCTCCTTACCGCATCTACAGCCTGCACTTTCGGCCCGAACATCCTCGAGGAGGCAAAGAAGAAGCCCCCGCCACCCTCGACCCTTCCTCCGCCCAACGGCCTCACCACCATCCCGCCGCTCGACACTGACGTCGTCACGCCCGACCCCAAGCGCGTGCACCTCGTCTCGAAGCCCCGCCGCCGCGCGCTGCTCGCCGTCGACGGCAACAACGGACCCGAATACTTCGTCAAGACGGTCCTCGGCGCCTTCACGAGCCGCGGAAAGGAGACGGTCAAGGTGCGATGGGGCGACCAGAGCGTGACGGATGAGCCGCTCAGCGACAGCATCAAATCGACACTCGCGTACAAGACGTACGTCCGCGAGGTCGCGGTCGCGCGCGAGATTGCCGCGAGGGCGAGGGCGCAGAGCGTCGCGCACGCCGAGGACTGCGTGGCGCTCGTCAACCGCGAGCGGGCGGAGAAGAAGGCGCAGGAGGTCGCTGCGCGGCTCGCTGCCCGCGACCCGGCCGCGCTCAACAAGAAGGTCGGTCTCACCATCTTCACGACCGGCACGTCCTCGCCCGCGCCCTCGAGCCCGCGTGGACCGCAGCCTCAACCCCTTCAGACGCGCCCGCACGCGCAGCAGCACGCGGCGGTGCAGCCGCAACGCCGTCCCCTTCCCGCTCCTCCTCCCCTCAAAGCTCCTCCCGCCCGCAAACTCGCCTCCGACGCCCGCCACGCTTCCCTCGCTCCGGCCGCCGCGCCACCTGCATCACCACGCGCTCCCGCCAAAGTCCCCGCCAAGCTCGCAGCGCAAGCAAAGCGTCCGCCTGCTCTTCCGCCCTCACCGCCTCGCTTCCGCCCCGACGCCTCAACTTCCGAGGCCACCGCCGCCTCGACCAAGCGCCGCAAGGACCGCTCGTTCACAAAGGACCCGCTCGCGCGCGCCCCGCAGCAGCGCAGCAAGAGCGAGCGCGGCAAGGGCGACCGCAGCACACGAGCCGAGTCCTCTTCCCGCCGCGAGCCGTTCACGAGCGCGCAGCGGCGGCAGGAGGAGCCGCGCTGGGCGTCCGAGGAGGAGCGCGAGCGCAAGGACGAGCTCCGGCGGTCGCAGTATCGCCGCGAGGACGAGCAGTACGAGCGGAACAAGCAGGAGATCACGCGCTTCACGGAGATGGCGCGACGGGCGACGGAGTACAGCGATGTGGATGACTACATGGAGGCGGAGATGGTTGCGCGCGAGGAGCGGGAGGAGCAGGAGGTGTTCGAGGCGGCGGAGCGGTCGATGCAGGTCTTCGGCGGATCGGATTGAGGTCTTCTTCTGCTTTTTCTTCCCGTTCATTCCCTTTCATCACCTCTCCCTTTGCAGTTCCCTCTCGTCCCGTGTACAGACAGTGTCCATCTTGTTGTCGTCCTCCCCACTGCCGCATGTTTTGCAAGTTCAGTCTCTCACGCTTCGCCGTTCAAGCAGTGAGTCCACAAGGAACGGGAGGAGCCACAAATCCGGCGTACGCAAAGGCCAACGAGGTCATGAACGAACGCAGGAACAGAAAATGCGGGATGGTGACGCCAAAATGCGACAACGAGCGGTTGTCTAGGCAGAGGAGGCCGCAAGTCGGGTATGCCCGTGTATACAGGAGACATCCGACAGCCATACCGAGGTGACATCAACAAAGACGCGACTGGCGAGCTTGGCGGCGGCTGAGTGGACAAAAGGCGGGAGTTGCGAGATGAGCGAGGTGAAGACAGCGCAAGCGTACGGGCACGAGAGGCAAGAAAGCGCGGCCAGCAGCCCAGCCCTGCGTAGTCTGGCCCTCCCCTCGACCGCGCAAAGCAGTATCACCGAGTCTCCTTCCCGCGAGAAAGCGTGCGCGCAGATCGGCCTCAGCCGGCTTTACTCGCCTCGTCCGAGCGGTTCGAGCCACGTGCAGCCGCAATCAGCCGAGATTGGCCGTAGCCCTAAGGGCTTGTGGCTAAAAAACTTGCTTCCTGGCGGGATGGACGGATCAGCTAAGCGAGGGAGAGGCGGACGTCGAGAGCGGGTGTTTCGGCAAGAGCGAGCGCAGCCCGGGCAAAACGGTCCAGCGGGCCGGGGTCCGCGTTCTTCTTAGTCTCCCGAGTGCTCGACGCAGTCGCATGCCAGTGGGTCAGTCGTAGGGCGCTCAAAGAACGGAAACAGGACGAGAGCGATGAAAGGCGTCCCCGCCGGCGAGGTGGACGAAAAGCGCCCCAAGCAGCTTGTGCAAATGTGAAGATAACCCGCCTCAGTCTGCTCGGCTCGTCAAACGCGAGGAACGAGCGGCGACAACGGCGAGCCACTGCCTATGCGCATCCGCAAAGGCGCACCCGCAGCGTCGCATGACCAGAGCCAACGCTGTGCAGGGATCTCCCAGCGATAAGATGCTCCAGCCACACCCATAGGCGTCACTCTGCACCCATTCCGCGCTGCATTCGGACCCGCGAGCCCCGACGGAAGCAGAGTCGCGAGACAGCGTCGCGGCTAGCAGGTAAGCGCTGAAGCAGCCCAGCACAGTGAGAGAGAGCCAGGAGAGCCACAACAGCGCCCCACATAAGCAGAATCCGGCGACGGGAGCGAGGGCGACGAGGGCAAGGTCGCGACGAGTGGGAGCGGGTCTGCCGCCGACTCGGTTGCTGGCGTGCTGCTGGAGCGTCGGCTTTGCTGCTCGTACCTCCGCAACCCCTGCACGGGCCCCGCCCCGCCTTCCGCTCGCTTCCCGCCGCCGCCGTCGCCCCTCTCGACGCTCGCCTCGACCACACCCGACCGCGCCCAGCGCCAACACCCGCTTGCGCGACCCGGAGACCGTCACTGTGAGGCACACGCACCATCACACGCAGCTACAGACGACGAGCGAGGCTCGGCATGCGCATGGACGCCGGAGAGAGCGAGGGGGGGACGGGCGGTGTTGCACGATGGAGACCGAACGTGGAGACACGCCGGAGCTTCCGAATGCGCGGAACTAGCTCTGTGCTCTGGATGAGCGCTCTCGGCGAGCACAACCCTGCGCGAGTTGGAGTTGCAGCTCGCTGAACTCGCTCTCCCTCCCTCCCTTGCCCTCCCTGCTCTCTCGCCCCGGTCTCTGCTCGCCTGCAGCGCACAAGCAGCTGAACGACAGCATCACACCCGCCGAGAGACGCACCATCGCCAGACGGAGAGCGCCTCGACGCAGGAGATCCAGCGGGCGTCACCATGTTCTTCTATGTGCGTGCACTCGTCTTGCCCGGCAACGTCGCTCGCGCTGCACATCCCGCTCAAGACGGTCCAGCTGACATAGCGCACCCCCGTAGAAACTGCTGACGCAGGACCTGATCATGCACCCGTCGTATTTCAACCAAGCGCTGGCGGGGCACCTCTCGAACGAGCTGCGGCGACAAGTCGAGGGCTCGTGCTCGGGGCGGCTCGGCTACATCATCGCCGTCGTGCAGGAAGAGACGGGCGACATGGGCCACCGCGGGCGCATCATGGAGGACGGGCAGGCCGTCTTTTCGATCAAGTACCGCGCCATCGTCTACCGCCCGTTCCGCGGGGAGGTGGTCGATGGTGTGGTCGCGAGCGTCAACAAGGTGCGTCGTGCGCGCGCAGGCTTCGCTGTGACTTTCGTGCCTGGCCCAGTCCAGCCATTGCCGCTGTAGTTTCTGCGCAGCGCGAGCTCACATTGCCGCTTGGTCCTCACGCAGATGGGCATCTTTGTCGACGTCGGCCCGCTGCAGTGCTTCATCTCGACTCACGTGTGTCCCTACCATCGAGACCGCGCGGCAGTGGCAGCACCCTGACCCCTTCTCGACCTCGCAGCTGGTCCCGCCCGATTTCAGCTTCGACCCCAACGCAAATCCGCCATGCTTCTCTAGCACAGAAGATACCGTGCGTGCTTGAGCTTTTGACCTGCCGTGTCGAAAACCCCTGACCGGCTAGTACCCGCAGCTCGTGATCCAAAAGGGCACCAAGATCCGGCTGAAGATTGTCGGCACGCGCGTAGATGCGACCGAGATCGTGCGTCGGCGTCGACCGAGTGTTCTCCTCGCCGCTGCTGACCCCGCGCGCCACCCGCAGTTTGCGATCGGGACGATCAAGGAGGACTACCTCGGCCCGCTCGGCTGAACGGGCCAACACCCTCGCCCGCGCTCCCACTTGCTCCGCCGCCCCGCGTTGTCCAGCGACCCTCTCCGTTCAGCTGTCGGAAGAGAGAGGTGTCCGCGCTTCCCTGTTGTACTTGTCCCGTCCATCCCCTGCCCACCTACCCACCAAAACATGCCCCCGAGCCGATGCGCTCGTGCCCATCCCGCTAGATACCACTCGCTCGTAACCTACCCTGCAACTCGCAGACTGCCGTCCCTCGCAAACAGTGCCAGACGCGGAGTGATCGACGCGAGCCGGCGACACGGAAGCCGCCTGAGCTCGGAGGGGCACGCGCTCGCTCAACGCACTCGCTTCGCCGTCGCCGCTTCCAGCCGACGCTTGAGTCGCACGCACTGCTAGCAGACTAGCACCACTCGGACTCGCCCGTTCCGCCAGCCTTTGAAGCGCTCGTCCGCACGCCGTCCCGGTGAGCTTCGAGGTGCTCCACCCCGCCGCACCCCTCCGACGCGAGCTCTTGCGGGCGTGTACCGGGGCGTGTTCGGCGTCACGCATGCCCTTGAAGTGCCCTGGCGCTCTCGGTCGGGACTCGGATGCCGGGCTCGCGAGTCGGACGAGGGTTGCAGCGATGAGGACGACGTGCAGCTGCAGCAGCGAGGGCGCGTGCAGGGCCGTGCGCCAGCGTGTCGAGGTTCTGCACGTCGTCCGTCCTCGCACGAGCACTGGTACGCAGCACTGGCACGCCGCCGCCGACGCCTCGAGCTACGGTCCTCCACCGCCTCGCATACCTCAGCAGCCCACTCAGCCCTTGCACCGCAGAACTGACCAGCTCGACGCCATGCAACAGTCTTCACAGCCCATCATGTCCGCTCCCGCTGCTGCCGCGGCCAACCCTAAGCCCCTCGTGCGCCTCTCTCGCGAGCCTTCTCGCGCTCTCGTCCCCGCTGACCAGCTTCTCGCTGCGTCCCCAGGAGGGCCCGACCTCGGCCGACTACTACTCGGACTCGTACGCCCACTTTGGCATCCACGAGGAGATGCTCAAGGACGAGGTCCGCACCCTGAGCTACCGCAACTCGATGTGGCACAACAAGCACCTCTTCAAGTGCGTTCTTGTCTGCGCCCACATACATGCAAGTACTCATTAAATTCGCGCACGCAGGGACAAGGTCGTCCTTGACGTTGGCTGCGGCACCGGCATTCTCTCGATGTTCGCGGCCAAGGCGGGCGCGAAGAAGGTCATCGGCGTGCGTCCCTTTTCGCTCGACTAGTTTGCAGTCCCCTCGCTGACCCCCCTGCTACAGGTCGACATGTCGAACATCATCGACCAGGCGCAGAAGATCGTTGCGGCGAACGGCTTTGCCGACAGTGCGTTCGAGCCCCTGTTCTCACCCGCTTCGAAACTGAACAAGCACCTTCACACAGCCATCACGCTCATCAAGGGCAAGATGGAGGAGGTCGTCCTCCCCGTCGACAAGGTCGACATCATCATCTCCGAGTGGATGGGCTACTTCCTCTTGTACGAATCGATGCTCGACTCGGTCCTGTACGCCCGCGACCGCTACCTCGTCCCGAACGGTCTCATGTTCCCCGACGAGGCGACCATGTACCTCGCCGCGATCGAGGACCAAGAGTACCGCGAGGAGAAGATTGGCTGTGCGTTCGCGTCCGCTTCCACCGTGCAGCACCGCGCACTTGCTGACTAATGGTCCCCTGGAACAGTCTGGGACGACGTCTACGGCTTCGACTATTCGTGCATCAAGGAGATTGCGCTCCGGGAACCGCTCGTCGACACGGTCAACCTCGACTCGGTCGTGACCAACCCGTGCAAGCTCGCAACGTTCGACCTGCTCACCGTCACGAAGGAGGAGTTGACGTTCATGACCAAGTTCAAGCTGACCGCGACCCGCAACGACTGTGCGTTTCGGTTCTCTGGCCACCTCGGCGGTACGCATCCTGACTGACCCGTACTTTGCCGCATCGCAGACGTGCACGCATTCCTCGGCTGGTTCGACTGCGCGTTCCGGGCATGCCACAAGCCCGTGAGCTTCTCGACGGGCCCGCATGCCAAGTACACGCACTGGAAGCGTGCGTCTCCCCTCTGTCTCGCTCGGTCCTGGCGCAATGCTCACTCTGCCCCGCACCCTCGTGCAGAGACCGTCTTCTACCTCGGCGACATGGTGACGCTGCAGCAGGGCGAGTCGATCGAGGGCACGATGAGCGTCGCGCCCAACGCGCGCAACCCGCGCGACCTCGACATCGTCGTCGACTACAAGTCGGACGGCGCAACATCGACCGCCGAGCGGAGGGAGTACCGCATGTGAGTCGCGCGTGTCCGAGCTTGTCGCTGCGCGAATACCTTGCGCGACTAGGTGGCTTTACCCCGTCTCGCTGACACGCCTCGCTTTCGCAGGGCATAAGCGCATTCGTTTCCGCCATGCTGTCTCGTCCGCATTCGCTACCGAGGAGGTGCACGGAGGGGGAGCGAGCGAAGGAGGGTTTACTCGCACTGCATCTTTGTACCAACACCTTGATCCTGTATTGCTTTCCATCCCGCGCTCACCTGCTGCAACCCGCCAAAACTCGCCTCGCGGCGACGTATACCCGCATCAAGCTTGTTTGGCAGACCCGGAGAGCTCGCGTCGGGATGGGACAATGGGACACGGAGAGTGCAAGTTTGCGCGTGTCGACCGTAGCTCTCCCGCCAGACGACGCAGCAGGGCATGCAAGCGTGCTTGTAGTTACAGCAGCGCGGAAAGAGCGGGAATGAATGGTACAGATCGGAACCAACGACGGCAAAGGCGGGAGGGAGGGAAAGTGGACGAAAAAGGGGGGTAAGACCAGGCGCGGCTAGGCGCGATGCGAAAGGGTGAAAAACTGCAGGTGGGGTTCGATGTCGAAGAGGCGGCGGGCGTTTAGTCTGCGGGGCGAGTGCCGAGGTCAGTAACGAGAGAGAGGCGACAGAGCGAGAACGCGGGACGCACAGGTACGCTTGAACGGCGGGATGGCCTTCATCTCTGCCTCGTCGAGCGTGTTGGGGTTGACGGCGCGGTACGAGAGGCGCGTCTTGTCGTCGATGGTGCGCTGGAACGACAGCGTGTGCTTCATCCACTTGTCGTCGTCGCGCTCGGTAAAGTCCTCGCGCGCGTGCGCGCCGCGCGACTCCTTGCGCGCCTCGGCCGAGACGATCGTCTGGTCGGCGCACGTCAAGAGGTTGCGGAGCTCGAGCGCCTCGACGAGGTCCGAGTTCCAGATCATCGAGCGGTCCTTGATGCCGAGGTCCTTCCACGTGCCGCGCACGCGCTCGAGCTCGCTCACGCCGTTCTCGAGCGAGTCCTGCGTGCGGAAGACGGCCGCGTCGCGCTGCATCGCCTTCTGCATGTCGAGGCGGATGTCGGACGTGTGCTTGGGCCCGCTCGACGTGCGGATCTGGTCGAGCGCCTCGATCGACTCGAGGCCGGCCTTGTCGTCGATGGGCTTGTGCGGCTTGCCCGGCTCGAGGACCGACGCAATGTGCTTGGCGCACGCGCGGCCAAAGACGACAATGTCGAGGAGCGAGTTGGCGCCGAGGCGGTTCGCGCCGTGCACCGAGACGCACGCGGCCTCGCCGGCGGCGTAGAGACCGGGGACGATCTTGTCCTCGCCGTTCTCGTCGACGGTGAGGACCTCGCCCGTGTACTTGGTCGGGATACCGCCCATGTTGTAGTGGACGGTCGGGAGGACGGGGATGGGCTCCTTGGTGACGTCGACGCCGGCAAAGATGGCGGCCGTCTCCGAGATACCGGGGAGGCGCTCGTGGAGGATGTCGGGCGGGAGGTGCGAGAGCTGGAGGTAGATGTGGTCCTTCTCCGGGCCGACACCGCGGCCCTCGCGGATCTCGACCGTCATCGAACGCGACACGACGTCGCGCGAGGCCAAGTCCTTGGCCGTCGGCGCGTAACGCTCCATGAAGCGCTCACCCTCCGAGTTGAGGAGGTAGCCTCCCTCACCACGCGAGCCCTCCGTGATCAGGCAGCCGGCACCGTAGATGCCGGTCGGGTGGAACTGGACAAACTCGAGGTCCTGGAGCGGGAGGCCGGCACGCGCGACCATGCCCGAACCGTCGCCCGAGCACGTGTGCGCCGACGTGCACGAGAAGTAGGCGCGTCCGTAGCCGCCGGTCGCGAGGACCGTCTTGTGCGCGCGGAAGCGGTGCATCGTGCCGTCCTCCTGGTTGTAAGCCATGACGCCGACGCACTCGCCGTCCTGCATGATGAGGTCGGTCGCAAAGTACTCGATAAAGTACTCGGTCTGGTGGCGGAGCGACTGGCCGTAGA
Source organism: Rhodotorula paludigena (assembly GCA_036244875.1). NCBI lineage: Eukaryota > Fungi > Basidiomycota > Microbotryomycetes > Sporidiobolales > Sporidiobolaceae > Rhodotorula > Rhodotorula paludigena. The sequence goes on from BQKY01000004.1 coordinate 80,451, forward strand.
GGGTGTGGAGCATGGCGTGGCCGGTGCGGTCGGCAGCGGCGGCGCAGCGGTATGCCTGGCCACCCTTGCCGTACTTGAGCGACTGGCCACCGAACGCGCGCTGGTAGATCTTGCCCTCCTTGGTGCGCGAGAAGGGGAGGCCGTAGTGCTCGAGCTCGAGCACCGAGTTCGCTGCGGGTGGCGGTGCGAGAGAGAGCGGGTCAAACAGAGCGGTCGCAGGGCGGTCGAGGGAGCAGGGCGGAAAGTAGCGAGGTCAGCGTGGATCCAGGTCGGACGGAAAGACTCCTCGAGACTCACGTGCTTCGCGGCACATGTAGTGGATAGCGTCCTGTGCACACCAGTCGCTGTCAGTTTGAGCTCTTGCCCCGAGAAAAGGAGAGGAGAACGCACCTGGTCTCCGAGCCAGTCAGACCCCTTGACCGTGTCGTACGCGTGCCACCGCCAGTCGTCCTCGGTCATGTTTCCGAGAGCGGCGTTGATGCCGCCCTGAGCAGCGACGGTGTGGGAGCGGGTCGGGAAGAGCTTGGTGATGCAGGCCGTCTTGAGGCCGGCCTCTGCCAGACCGAAAGCGGCACGGAGACCGGCGCCACCGGCACCACTGCAGGAGGCGCGCATGGCGCTGTCAGTCTCGCCTTCTGCACCAGTACAGAGCGAGAGAAGAGCACGCACACGACAAGGGCATCGTACTCGTGCTCGATGAGCGGGTACTTGCCCGAGATGGTCGTCTGCAAGTCGGCGAGATCGCAGCGCGAGGAGATCGCGGGTTGCACAGCACGAGCACAGTGTCAGTGAGTGTGCTCCTGTGCAGATCGGGCGCCACGAGCTGCGGCGTGGCAAGCGCGAGGGTGCGCCGCGGCCCGGGTGGGTGGTCGCTCGAGATCGGCGCGAGGGAGCTCGACGCACGGGGACCTCCTTTGCGCGGACAGGGTTGGTCGAGACGACGCGGCTGCGGGCTGCCGAGGTCGAGAAGGACCGGAGGGACGAGGGGGCGGCGGTGGCGCCTGCACGCGGGATCGAGAGCGGGTGAGCGACGCGAGGGAGAGAGAGGAAGCGGAGAGAGAAGCGCGACGGACGGGAAGCGCGCGCGAGGAGAGAGACGGGCATGGCTGGCGGGGCAGCAGCGGCGCCAAACAGGACAAAAGCCGGGAACGAGGAGCGAACGGGCGAAGGACGGGCGCAAGTAGTTGCGGCTGAGACAGGCGCGGCGACAGCGCGCGGGCCAATCGCACCGCCACCAACACTCGCCGCCCGCTCGGGCAAAGGCGGCTCCCTCCGCACCGGCCCTGGATCGCCTAGTCAGCACTCACTCGTCTCTAGCATACCCGGCAGCACTCGACCAGCTACACCGAAACCAGCCCGAGGAAGCGAGGGGGCGCCGATCACTCGCACGGCGCGCGGAAGCAGCGACCCTCTCTACCGGCTCGCACGCCTCGACAACTCGCACGCCTGTCACAGTCTCGGACAGCCCCTGGAAGCACGAGTGCGCAGATCCGTTGCAGAGTGCGCGGCGAACCCTCACACCCCGAGCGACCACACCCTCCCCTGTCCCGTCTGCCCCTCAAACACAAACAGGTTGCGCACCGGCTCCTCCTTGCCGCCGACCGCGTTCAGGATGTCCTGCCCGAGCAGTCCGCCGAGGATCGCGCACGACGGCGCAAATTCGGCACCCTGCAACGACGCGAGGCGGCTGCGAGACGAGCGACCGGGACGAGCGCGTGAGCGTCTGTCGAGCACGTACGCCTGAACGCGGATGTGAAAGCGCTCTCTACGCTCGCAGCAAACCACGGGGCTCAAGAACTAGAAGCGGAAGCTCGACGCACCTGATCTCGTCCTGCGGGAGCACGTCCTCCGGTACGCCGAGTTCGGGCAGGAGCTTCTTTGCCGCGGTCTGCAAGTCTGCCTCGCTCACTTCGAGCGCCGAAGGTGCTGTAGGCGACGGGTTGGCGTGTCGTTGCGCCGCAAAGAGGGCTGTGCGTGGAAATTCCGAAATCCTCATCAGCGAGTCTGTCGGAAGCGCGATCGACTCGAGCCGCAAGAAGGAGCGGAGGTCGCCAACGCACCGAGCACGCCCCACAGTACCGACCCCGAGCGCTTGAGGTCGCGCTTCTTGAGCTTGTCGAACCGGTGCTCGAGCGCGAGCGAGAGCGCGACGTACGCCGCCGTCTGCTTGGTCGGCACTACGGTCGTCTCGCCCGGCGTGCGCGCGACGTGCTTGTCGCTGTGGGAAAGCGCGTCAGCGTGAAGGCGGAGGCAGAGGAAGTGCAGAGACGGCGAGCGCACATGATGTACTCGTGCTCGAGAAGGTCTGCAAACATCCACCCGTCGAGGCCGACGCTCGCCGCCGCAAAGAACTTGATGCCGTGCTTCCGCGTCAAGTCGTTCACCTTCAGCTACGGTGAGGAGCGAACCGAAGCAGGTAGAGGTCAGGCGAGTGAGAGGCAGCGAGGTCAGAGAGTCAGCTTCGGTATATCGTCGCGCAAACTCCTCAAGTGCCGACAGAGCGCTGACCCACGGCTGTTGACACATCAACGTCGGTGACGACGACGAGCTCGAAGCGCTTCAGGAACTCTTCGTCGAACAGCAGGGACGCGTCGGTTTCGGTCGAGAGGTCGACTCGCGGGTTCAGCGCTTGAACTCGCGGTGCCGACACCTCGACGCGCTGCGCGCACCAGCCGCTGTCGAATCAGCACAAGGCGGAGGCCAGACTAGACCTTCCGCAGCCCGCAAAGAAAGCGAATGCGAGCGCACCTTCTTCCCGACCTCGTCCTCTCGCGCAAAGTAGTTGCTCCCGAGATCCTCCTCGAGCAGATCCTCGCCATCGAGCAGCGTCAGGCTCCCAATGCCGGCCAGCACGACGTTCTTGACGGCGTCGACGGCGACGCCGCGAAAGCGGCCGGCGACGAGGACGCGCGCGGCGAGCATGCGCGCCTGCGCGGCGGCGCCCCAGAGGCGCAGCTGGCGGTCGTAGAGCTTGGCCTCGTCCTCGGAGATGGCCTTCTCGCGCGGTTGCGGTGCGGCCATGATCGCTGTGAGCAGGAGGTGGGGACGGGGGAAAGGCGCAGACTGGGCGAGGTGGCTGTCGCGCGTGTGTGAGGCTGCGTACTGAGCAGTGCACGACCTTCGAGACTTTTCTGAACACGCAGAGCGAGAGTCGAGGATGCAGAAGGAGCGCAACCTGGGCGACATCCTTCTCTCGCTGGTGCCGTCTCGCCCACCGTCAAATGCGGAGCTGTAGCCTCGCCAAGGCCACAAATAGAGCTAACCAAGGCGCCGTAGCACGCTCGAGCGCGTCTTCACGAGCTTGGCACGGCGGTCTCCTTAGACTTGGCTTCCTCGCTTTCGCTCATCACCTTGCCATGCTTGTGCTGTGCCCGCTGTGTAAGATGCTCGGCGGGTCCGACAAGCGCAGACGCGTCTGCTTCCGCGGCCACTCTTCCTCGAGCTCGAGGAGAGCCGAACACGTGGGAACGCAGAGACTTCGTTGACGTCGACGCGACATTGACGGACACGCGCACTGTACAGCAGGAAGAGACGGACAGCCATCACGCCGTCGAGAGGCGGTCAGAGACGGCATGACCCGGCGTGTACGGGAAAACGTCGATGCGCTGGAGCAGCTGGCTTGCGACCTCGGGACTCGACGGCAGAATTTCGCCCGAAACAAACGCGATGAAAACCGCCCGATTGACGTCGAGCAGCTGCTTGAGCGTTGCGTCGCGCGGATCCTTCGAGCCGCGGCACTTGAGGCAGGCGAAGACCGACAGGCGGTGAAGCAGCGGCGTGTACCAGACCGGGAGGTCGGCAGTCTGGTCGTCACACCGTGAGATGCCCGACACTAGGCAGCTCATCAGCCACAGCATCTCGATGCGGAACTGGTCGGCAGTCGGCGGCAGGATTGAGTCGCGCTGCGCCTGCTGCACGAAATGGAGGGTGAAGCGAGTGTACGCAACCAAGCGTTGCCGATCGAAGGGCGTCAGCGTCACGGCGGAAGGCGGCGGTGCTTCCACAAGCTGTTGCAAAAGGGCCTGTGAATCGGAAAACGCAGGCGTGAAGGGGGGTAAGCAAAGGCCTCGCATGGGCGAGAATGTCGCCCTACCTCGTAGCCTCCAGGCAGTACGGCCGCCGCACTGATGACCATCTCGCTGATCGGCGTGGACAACACTTGATTCATGCCCTGCGCGATAAACCCGAAATCGCGGTACTCCCACGCCAAATCCGCTTCGAACGGCAGCAGTGATGGAAGGCGAGCAGGATTGGCCTTCTCGCCGCAGAACTCGCGATGCCCCGGCCAGCCCTGCATTGGGGTTCCCGTGTCAGCTCGACGAAGTCAGCGTAGAGAGAGGGAAAACGCCGCGCACGATCTTCTGGTGTTCTGTCGAGCAGAAGAAGGCGTCGAACCCGTTCTTCCCGCAGCTCGAGCAGCGGTTCTTTGTCTCGGTGCCGCACACGAAACACTTTCCGTTTATCGTGGAAGTCATGGCGGGTCTCGTGTCGAGTTGTCAGGGCGAGAGAGCGACCGGGAGATGCTTGCGCTGGTGAAGCGAGGTGGCGACGCAGGCAGCTCGGAAGCCTTGTGCGTGGGCGTCGAAGCCTCGGGGTACTCGAGCGGAAGCGTACGGATAGCTTTGAGGCGGATCTGAGCAGCAGCGACGAAGCGCACGAAGCAGAGGTCTCGCAGGCATCCGTATGGTCTTTGAATCTTCTCGCCTACGCTCAATGCGCGCGTTGTCAAAGTCCGTACTGTCTTCTGAAGCGGCACGAAAGCGCCAAGAACTGCGGCGGGCTTTGTCCGTTGAGTAGCGACGAAACTTTGCGGAAAGACGCTGGCCCTTTCTTCAAGCACCTAGGACGCTACACAAGCCGATCCTCTGCAATGCAGCACAGCAAGCGACTAATCATCCTCTGTCCGCCCTCCTGCTCTGTCACACCGTATCCATCCCAAGCATGAGACGGCGCTGGCGCTCGTTGGTGACAAAAGGCACGAGGCGCTGGAGCGTCAGCATCCCGAGCATCGGATCCGTCGGCACGATTGCGTGCTCGACAAACGCTGCAATGCGCAGAGTAAGCGCAGAGAAGGTGCTTGAAGGGCTGTGCCGGCGGGGGCACGAACGGCTCGAGGAGGATGACGGTGATGGCGCAGAAGCGGTGCATGAGCGGAGTGAACCAGCTCTGGTTCTCGTGGCGTGACAGTGTTACACCGAAATGCGTGACGATGATGGTGTTCAACATGCCGAGAGCGAAGAGAGTAGGCGGGACAGGCGACGGCTCGTTGATGACGCCGGCCTTCTGGCGCAGGAGGGTGAGCATGTTGCGCACAAGGTTGAGTCGGTCCTGCTGCTTTTCCGGCTCAGACCCTGGAGAGAAGTTCTGTGAAAGCTGCGGAAAGATACGCTGCGGCGTCTCACGCATGTCTGAGCGACACCCACGCCGTGTGAAGAAGCGCTCACCTCTAACTCGTCCTCCGTCAACCCGCTGAAGTTCGGCGCCACTTCAATGAGGTCAGTGCGCTGGCCGTCCACGTCCGTGATGGCCATGTGACGGTTAGTCCACGCCTTTGCAGCTTCGGTCTGCGTGAGCGGCGAAAGGCGGAAAGGGTGCAACTTTGGTCCGCAGAACTTGCGGTGCAGCACCCACATCTGCAGTTCGAGACTCTTATTGTCAGTGTCAACGCCATACGGTGCACCCCGCTTAGGAAAGGCACACGCACGAGGTTCTGGTGTTCGTTCGAGCAGAAGAAGATCCGAGTGCCGTGTTTCTTGCAGCCCGAGCAGCATTTCGCCGACTCGATGCCGCAGATCATGCACTCTCCGATCTCTTGCGTCGCCATCTCAAGCTTTACAGGCCGGTGGCGCAGCGCGAGAGGAGCGAAAGAGGCTCGAGCTGATGAAGCGGAGAACGGCTTGAGGATAGCTCAGACGGAGTCGCGCGCAGGTGTAGAGCTTTCTCAGGTGGTCACAAAGCCCGAATGGCCAAAGCACAGTCGATCAGAGCAAGAGCGACGATGTGGTCGATGCGAAAGCTGCAATCCGCCTCTCTCGCCTCGTCCATGCGCTCGCTTCTGCCTGTCTGCCTGCTGCTGCCTGTTGGCCTATCACGTGAGGTCTCATGGCTTCAATCTCCGCTGCTGTGCTATCTGCCGCTTTCAGCGCCGGTGCACCGCGCAGACGATCTCGTGTAGCTCCGAGTCTGATGTGAAATTCCGCCTACTCAAACGTCTGTGCGTGCGCAGCGAGTGCGGGCGTCTCCTGAGCTGCGTATCACCCTCCCTCAAAGCGCTTGCCAGGCGGGAATGCCACATTTCGTTGTCGCACGGCCCGCTTCTCGTTCTCTTCTTCCGCCTGCAGGGTTCTTTCGCGCGCCAGACATGCGCACCGCAAATCTACCCACTGCTACTCAAGCTCTCTGCGTGTTGACTGCCCCCTGGCTCGAAGAAACAGCTCGTCTGCCAAGGCCACCTGCGCCTCCTCGCATGGCCGCACGCACCTTCGTCCGGATCTTCCGCTCATACCTGTGCCCGGATTGCCGAGTCCCTAAGGCTGGGTCGCGCCTCAGTGTGCAGCTCTTCTCCGCTTTCGCTATCCGCCCCACGGCTCGCTCGAAATGCTCGTATACTCGTTGCTGCTGGCCGGCTTGAGCTTCCGCGCAGGTGCGTTGGGACCGGACTTCAGAGCCTCTGACCGCTCGTGCCGCCTTGACTGCTCACCTCATTGCGTTCTGCAGTCCTCGCTCAGGAAGCAGGAACCACAGCCACCCTTGCGAAGCGCGGTCTCGCCGACGACTACAGCGCCGTGCTCTCGCTCGTCGAGTCGGCCGCCAATGCCGTCGCGAATTCAACCTCCTGCGCCGCGCCGTGCGAGAGGTGGATGACGGGCTTCGGGGCGCGTCTTTTCCGACCGTCACAGAGGGATGAGACGACTGACTGCGGGAATCGCAGGAATGCTCCGCCCTCCAGGAGGAGCTCAAGGTTGCCGAGTGTGCCTGTGCGGCCGGCAAGGTCAAGCTGCTCGACACGTGCGCAGGTTGTTTGGGCGAGGAAGCGGAGGGACAGGCCAACAGTACGTCTCGCTCTTGCTTGGCGACGTGCGAAAGGACCCCACGGAAAAGAATGCGACAGTCGCTCACTTGTTCGGCACGCTGCTAGGCTTCGACAACTTCTGCGTGCAAGCAAAGACGCAGCTCGGCGGCTCGACGACCTCGATTACCGGGGGCGATTCGGCGGCAGACGACGGATCATCGAGCGAAAGTTCGGGAACCTCGAACAAGTCTGCTGCTGACGGAGGCGAGACAGCAGGAGGCGAGACAGCAGGAGGCGAGAACAGCGCCGTTACGACGATGACTGGCAGGTCTGGACTGCTCGTTGCGGCTATGGCCGGTGTCATCGCGGTGGTCGCCGCGTGAGGGATGCGCGGAAGGCAGGGATGGACGAGCCGCCCAGTCCGGAGCCAGTGCGGGCAATTGGCGAGATACTGGCTGAGCTAAGGATGGTGCAATTCGAGGAAGAGAATAGCCGGAAGTGAGCCAGCCGCAGATCGTACCACCGTGAAGCGAAGAAAAGCGAAGACAACATGCAATTCCCGCACGGCTACTGTTACAACACGCCTCGCTCGCTCACCGCTCCCATCTAGCACTCTACCGGTTCACCCTCCGCCTCGGCCGCCCGCTCTCGGTCCACCCGCCGTCGCCTGCGCCGCTCCTGCCTACGCCGCCGCTCATGCCGAGACCACTCTCGTCGTCCGAGGGCATGTCGGGGTTGTGCGACGAGAGCGGGCCCGATGATTGCAGCGTGAGCTGCGGTGGAGGCGCCGCGGGGTCTCTGCAGTGCGAGCCAGAGTCAGTATCGCAAGAGAGCCGGACCAGACCAGACGCGGAAGGGGAACACACACGGGTGCACGCTGCACGCCGGCGGTGTATTCTGCCGAGTCGCGCGGGACGTGGTACATGCCCGTGGCAAAGTCCCAGCCGGTGGAAGCGCCGCCCTGGCCTGCGAGGCGCGCGGTGCGGGCCCAGGTGAGGAGCGAGTTCCACTTGGACGCGGCGTCGGCGGCGCGGCTTGCTTCGGAGAGCTCGACGTCGAAGGCAGACGAGGGAGCTCCTCGTAGTTCTGCTTCTGATGCTGGTCCACCGGGCGCTGGTGCTGGTGCAGGCGAGGGAACAGCAGGGACGGGAGCCGGAGGAGGAGGTGGGGGCGCTTCTGCGGCAACGACGTGCGGAGCAGCGGCGGGAGCAGCCATGGCTGCAGTCTCAGGCTCGGTCTGACTTCGCACTGCCCGTTCTGCTCGCTCTCGCCGGGTGAGCGCGAGTGGGTCGAGCGAGAACCGGAACTCGCTTCCTCTGGCTCTCTCGCATCCGCGCCATCGCAGGAGCGAGTCTGCTTGGTGCGCGTGCGAGCATGTCAGGAGCATGTCCGCCGCCTCCGCCCCCGGGCTTCCCCGTCCAGGGCTTCCTTCCGCCCGTCCCTCCGCCTTGGACAGAGCACAAGGGTCTGTCCGCCTCTCCCGCAGCACGCACGGTCGGGACAGAGGGCGCACTCTGCGAACTGCGGCTATTGGAGCGTGCGGCATCACCCGCCCGCCGACCAGGAGGTCCGAGTCGCCTTGGCAGTCACGGTTTCGCTCCGTTCGAGATGAGGCTTGTTCCTCGCTGAGCAGTGTGCTTGGACGCTCGAGGGCGCTTGCCGCACATCCAACGAGCATGACAGACCAGACGCCGCGCCCGCTGCTGCTCTACTTGCAGTCCTCGCACCCGCCCTCCTCGACTGACCCGCTCTTCGTCCCTCGAAACAGCCCCTAACGGCGCACCGTACTGGTTCAACCCGCTCACCAACGTCTCGACCTACACGCGCCCGTCCCTCCCTCCTCCGCCGCCCGGCTTCCCCATCGCAGGCGCTCCTCCGCCCCCTGCTCCGGCAGGCTTCCCCATTGCCGCCGCCGCCGCCGCACCTGCCGCCGCGCTCCCGCCGCTGCACTTCTCGTCCGGCCCGACAGCAGCAGCCACCTCCGCGCCTGCGCCGCAGAAGAAGGAGAAGAAGGAGAAGCCCAAGACGAAAGTGCCGATCGAGGGCACGCCGTGGATTCGCGTCACGACCAACCGCGGCAACGTCTTTTTCTCGCACCGCGACACCAAGGAGAGTCGCTGGACTGTCCCCGACGAGATCAAGGAGCAGGTCGACGAGCTCGAGCGCAAGGAGCGCGACGAGCAGGAACGGGAGGAGCGCGAGCGCGAAGAGGCGCAGGCGGCGGCAGCGGCACCGGCGTCGGCCAAGAAGCGCAAGGCCGACGACGATGAGGCAGAGGCGGACGGAGACGCTGTCGCGGACGGCGAGGACGCTGGAGCTGCTGGCGAGGCCGGCGAGGATGCGGAGGGCGAGCCCTCGTCGGCGCTCGACATCGAGATCGAGGGGGGCGCGGACGCCGGCGCACCAGTGCCCGTTGCGCCGGCCAAGGCCGAGGAGGAGCAGGCGGACGCGCCGCCGAAGAAGAAAAAGGCAAAAAAGAGCAAGGTCGTGTCGTCGCTCGACGAGCTCACCGACGAGGACTGGCAGCGGCAGATCGCAGCCGAGATGGCGGCCGAGGCCGAGGCGGGCACCGGTGAGGCAGTCGCCGAGGCGGACGCGAAGGAGAAGGAGCGCGCAGAGGCGGAGGCGCGGGAAAAGGAGGAGAAGGACAAGGTCGAGCGGGAGCGGCTCGAGGTCAACCAGATCGAGGCGGCCGCCCTGTACAAGGTGAGTTTTCTGTCCTACGCTCGGCGCTTGCGCTCGCTGTGGCGGCAGTGCTGATCGGCAACACCTCGCAACAGGTGCTGCTGAGCGAAAAAGACATCAACCCCATGGCGCCATTCGAGACTGAGCTGTCAAAGTTCGTCAACGACCCGCGCTACCACGGTGCGCCTCTCTAGTCCGCTACACTGCGTGTATTTGCTAAGAAATCGCCGGTTGAAGCCGTCAAGAACACTCGAGACCGTCGCGACCTGTTCGACGAGTTCTGCAAGGAGAAGATCCGCGAGCAGCGTGCGGCGCGCAAAAAGGCTGCCGAGAGCGGTGTCAAGGTCGACGTGCGTCCTCCTCAGCTACTTCAGCTCTTGCGCTTGAAGAATCCGCTACTCACCCTATCGCGTTCTGCAGCCGCTTACCGCCTACCGTGCCCTCCTCACCTCGGCCGTCACCTCTACCCGCACGCACTTCAGCGATTTCAAGCGTGCGCACCAGAAGGACGCGCGCTTCCGCGAGTATGGCAAGACCGAGGGCGACCGCGAGAAGGAGTTCAAGCGCTTCTTGCGGGATCTCGGCGAGCGCAAGCGCGCTGCGGCCGAGAAGGCCGACCGCGAATTCGGCGAGATGCTGAACGAGGACCGCGAGATCCGACCGGGTGACAAGTGGGCCGAGGTGCGTGCCTTTCACGTCCTTTCGAAGGCGTCCGCCGCTCACCGCGCTGAGTCCACAGGTCAAGAAGCGGCATGCATCCGACGCGCGCTACGCTGCCGTCGTCTCGTCCTCTCTGCGCGAGCAGCTCTTCAACAAGCACCTTTCCTCCCTCGCTTCCGGCTCGCGCCCGTCCACCTCAGCCGCTTCCGCGTCGACTTCCGCCTCGAAGGCGTCTGCGACCGCGCCGTCAAAGGAGGACAAGGCAGCGCGGGCGGCCGAGGCGCTGCGCGAGCGCGAGGAGCGCGTGCGGCAGGACAAGCTGCGCAACGAGCGCAGCGCGAACCAGGCGCGCGGGAACCTCGGGCGCGAGGAGGCTGAGCGGGAGTTTGCCCAGTTGCTCGTCGACGCTGTTCGGGATCACAAGGTGCGTGTCCGGCTGCTTTCGCTCGCGTATCGATGGCGTCCGTTCGGCAGACTCGAAAGCTGACGGAACCTTGCGCAGGCCCACTTCGACGACGTGGCACCGACGCTTGCCCGCGATCCGCGCTTCGATGCCGCTTCACTGCATCCGTCCGACAAGCGCCGCTTGTTCGACCAGCACCAGCAGAAGCTGCATCGCACGCGCGTGAGCGACGTCGAGGCGCTCTTTGCGGCGCACTCGCCCTCGCTCACCACGCCATTCCACGACGTTCTCCCCGCAATCTCGAGCGACGCGCACGTGCAGCGCCTCGTCGGCAGCGACTTTGACGCGCTCGAAGCGCTGTACGCGTCGTGGCTTGCGCGGCGGACGCAGCGTGCGCGTGAGGACTTCACGCAAATGCTGCGCGAGAGCCCGATCCTCGAGCACTGGGGCCGGATGCAGAAGCTCGAGAAGCGCGAGAAGGTTGCGCTTATCGGCGAGGAAGGGCAGAGGAATGACGAGTCGGACGACGAGGCCGACACGCGCGAGATGGCCGAGCAGATCGACCTGCGCGCGATCCACGCCGTGCTCAAGGTGCGTCGCGCTCGTTTCGGGTCTGTTGCGTGTTCTTACATCACTGACATACCTGTGTACGCTCTGCGCGTGACCGCAGAATGACAAGCGCTACCTCGAGTTCAACCACGTCCCGGAGGACCGAGAACGCTGGGTCGAGGAGTACACCAAGAACCTCTCGGCGCCCAAGACCACCGTGCACCAGCGCGACTGAACGCAATGCAGCACTTGCCAGGCTGTCTCTCTTGATCGACGCTTGCGCGTCAGCCGTTGTCTTGCTGCGGCTTCTGCTTTCTGCTCCTCCCGTTGCGCTTCTCGTTCTCGCCCGTTTCAACAAGCGCATCGCTCTCAGACCGACATGCTTTTTCATGCAGCAAGGCTCTTCACGCTCGTACAGTCAGCACAGCCTGACCCGCCCAGCACCGCCTCCGTCGCTCGCAATATCGCTCGAGCCTCTCGCAATCAGCAATGGGCCCGTGGAGCTTCCGTTCGCTCCTGCTTCGCTGTGCGACCCATGATTGCGGAACGAAAGGAGACCCCGCTTTGTCTGTCTCGGGCCAGCCGTCGCTCGCCTCTCTTGCTTCGCTATCGCCCCCATCCCTTGCCCCCCTTGCCCCTCCTTCTCTGCTTCTCAAAGCTACCGCAATGATCGCTCTCGCCTGCGTACTTCTAGCTGCCATTCCATTGGGTGAGTCGTAGCTTCTAGCGCAGTCAGGACATCGCCTGATCCGCGACAGCGCCTCTTCAAACAGCTTTGGCTGTGCCAGCACCCGCCACGCGCTTTGCAGACGACTCTGTCGCAAGGCGCACAGCCCTTCAGACAAGCTTGACGCACGCCTACCTGTCGAAACGTCAGTCGGGCAACGTCGAAGCGGCGCTTGACGATTTCACCGACATGGTGGGCCGTGCAATCGACACGCAATCGTCGCTTCAGGCGCAGTGCTACGATCAATGCGACAGCTGGCTTGGCTGGATGCAGGCACGCTCACTGTCCTGTGCCACAACTCTGTAGCAAGCGGGAGCTGACTTCTTCCGCTCGTGCCGCAGAGCTGCAGCGAGCTTACGCCCGCAGTGCGCGCTACCGAATGTGCCTGCTCGACCGACATCGTCATCCTCATGATCGAGTGCGGCACATGCCTCGGGTCTGAAGACGCCAACACGGCAAGGGGTGCGCGGCTCGCACATGCCTCGCTTCGGATGTAGACCCTGACGACTTGCTACGTCTCGCAGGCTTCCATCAGGCCTGCACGCAGATCTTCTCGAGCTCTGACGGCGGCAGCGCAACGACCGACACGGCCGGAAGCGCGAGCACAACCCGTTCCGCGTCCGCGTTGTCGGGCAAGTCGAGCGCCCAAACGGTCCTGACGGCTGGCACGAGCCTCGTCACGGTTGACCTGCCGGAGATAGAGTTGTTCGACCCGAGTATCGACTACTTTACGCGCTCGATGACCTTGACGGGTCCATGGAGCGGCGACGGACCAACGACGACGAAGGAAGACGACGAGGCTAAGGCGACGGGAGGGGCGCTGGGTGGCGACGGCGACAATGGTGCGACTACACTGCTCAATTGTCGTGGATTGTTTAGTCTTACAGCCGCTCTCGGCGGTGCGGCGATGGCGATCGTTCTTGTTCTCTAGCCCACGGCGGCCTTTCTTCCCTCCCGGTCTCTTCCAGGCAGCAGCTCAGCCTCCCCATAACGAAACTCGTGACGACTCTGCTGTACGAGTGACTCGCCGGGGAAGAGAGAGCCTGCTGTTCCGATAGCCGACGAACGCAGAGCTCTACATCTCAAGCCGGCACAGCGGCAACCTGTACCTCCCGACCATGTCTTCGCGCCAGTACTTCTTCTCTCCCTCGCCCTTGGTCCGCTCATCCTTCTCGTCCCCACCCGCCGCAGTCGCCCGCGCGCCCGTCGCCTCCCAGCGCGCGGCCTCGCCCTCGCCCGGCGCGACGTCGACCTCGCACCATTCGGTCGCGAGGCCGATCTCGCGCAGGTGCAGCTCCGAGACGGTCGTGTAGACGTCGTACAGGAGGCGCGAGGTCGCGCCGAGGCCGTGGAAGAAGGAGAAGCGCGCGTGAGGCGAGGGCGAGAGGAGGTCCGGGAGGTGGTCGAAGAAGGCGTGCAGGTCCGCATAGTGCTCCGAGTAGGTGTCTGTGGAAAGTTTGGGTGGTAGCAAAAACGTGCAAAGCAGGGCAAGCGAGTCAGCACGAGATCGAACTCCTACGCTCACGCGAAGTTGCACGCACCAAAGTAGACCCCGTCCCATGCGACGTACTCTTCCTTCCCTTCCTCGAGGGCGCGGAAGTAGTCCTTCCACGTCCCCTCGTAGAAGCGCACGCCGGGCTTGTCGAACCAGCCGTTGTCGCGCGCAAACGCGAGCACGTCTGGATGGGGCTCAATGATGAGGTGCTGGGTCGGGGCGTACTCTTGCAGGAAGGTGTCGACCTGCGAACGGTGCGACGGTGAAGGTGGACAGAGTGTGGTAAGGAGGGAGAAGCGGGGGATCAGCAAGATCTAGCGGAACGAAACGCGAGACGGAGAGAGAGACGCACGATGCCGAGCCCAAACCCGACATTCAAGACACACAGCGGCTCGCGCTCGCCCTCGTCCTCCTCGCGGACGAGCTCCTCCCTCCGCTTGCCCTTGCGGTCGGCCCACCCGGCGTCGCACATGCGCTCTGCGGTCGCGCGCATGATGCCGCTCTCCCAGCCCATCATGACGCCGTTGCCCTCTGCGTCGAGCGCGATCGGCTGGCCGGCCGAGTCGTGCGTGAAGACGAGGCGCGAGGCGAGGAAGGTCGCGTTGTCCGAAGTGGTCGACAGTTTCGGTGCATCTGCGTCGGCGCCGGAAGCGGAAGCAGAGGTTGACGCCGCTGCAGCTGCGTCGTCACCGTCGGCCATGGCAGTGTCCTCGGGACCAGCGTCGGCGCTCTCGTCCTCGTCTTCTGCACCTTCGCCTGCCTGCGCCGCTTCGAGCACGGCGCGGAGCATCTCGGCGCGAACACCCTCTGCGAGAAGCGCCTCATACGCTGCGACGTTGTTCATCGAGTAGGCAATGTCGCCGGCGGTCTGTGAGGGCTCGGGACGGTGAGCGACCAGATCGAGGAGACGAAGGAGGGAAGAGGGAAGCGCACGCAGCCGAGATTGTCGGGCATGGACCAGACGGCATTGCCCTTGCGCAAGAGCAAGTTGATGTGGTCGACATTGCCCGTGTCTGCTCATGTAACGTTGTCAACGACGTTCATCAGCTCGAAGAGGACGAGGAGCGAGATAAACGGACAGGCGGCGGCATGCAGAGCGGTCCAGCCCTGCTGGTCCTGCACCCAGCAGTCTACGCGCTCGTCCACCACAAGCTTGCGCACGAGCTGGTCGTCGTGGTCGAGGACGGCGTCGACGAGGCGCAGCGCAAGAGCAAAGTGCTCCTCGAGGTCGACGTCGTCTGCGAGCGCAGCAAAGGCGTTGCTGGTCGGGAGAGAGACGGATACGGCGGGCGCAGGCTTGGCGGGCATCGTGCGGGCGCGAGCAGGAGCAGGGCGACGTCGACGAGGAAGGAGCGAGCGAAGGAGATCCGCGGAGCTCTCATTTTTTCGGAGCGGGCTGTCGGGATGGTCGAGCAGCTCTATGAGTGCATCATGCGATGCGTGGACCTCTGGCACACCATCCCTGAGCGTGTGTCGCGCTTGACGTGAGCCGGATGGGCCGGTGCGCCGAAGGCAGCTTGTCTCCTTCCTTTGCATCCGCACATCCACGCTAGAGCTTCGACGAGAACAAGCAGAACAACCAGCGCCCTTGCTACCTCCGCCTGCAATCCACGCGCGTCGCTTGTTCCCCTCTCACCTCCCCGCCCCCATTTGTCCTTCGCAACCACTCCGCGCACTCTCGATGGACGTCGCCAACCTCGTCTGGATCGTCACCGGTGGGCTCAGTGGCCTCGGCGCAGCCGTTGTCGAGGCGCTCGTCGCCAAGAGTGGCTACGTCGCCTGCCTCGACCTCAACGCGGAAACGGGCGAAGGCGGGAGCGACAGCGTGCACAATGTGCAGTGCGACGTCGGAGACGAGGACAGCGTCAAGGAGGCACTCAAGAGCGTCAAGGACAAGTGGCAGGGCCGCAAGTGGGGCGGCGTTGTCCACTGCGGCGGAGTTGGCATGGCAGGAAAGGTGCGTCTCGAGTGCATCAGCCCGGATTCAATGGGCTTTGCTGATCGGCGGACATCTTCGTAGACGGTTGGTAACGACGGACAGCCTTTCTCGTGCGGAGTCTTGAACTCGAACCGCCGCCGGCTTCCTGACGCTGAAGCCCTCCCTCCACAAATGCAGGTTCGACGTCTTCTCCGAAGTGCACCGCATCAACCTCCTCGGCTCGTTCCTCGTCGCCTCGCAAGTCGCCGCCGAGCTCGTCTCGCAGCACCCGACGCCGAAGCGCGAAGATGCCGAGACGCTGCGCGACCGCGGCGTGATCGTCCTCACGAGCAGCGTCAGCGCGACAGAGGGCCAGATGGGGCAGGTCGCGTATGCGAGCTCCAAGGCCGCTGTAGAGGGGCTCGTGCTGCCCATGGCACGCGACTTGGCGCGGTTCGGTGCGTCGCCCGCGACTTCGCTTCTGCTTGTTCTGCCGGGCTTGTCCGGGGGGTGGGCTACAAATGTTAGATGCACCCGACGCTCACGCTTACACTTCTGCAGGCATTCGAGTCATGGCAATCGCTCCCTCGCTCTTCTCGACCAACATGGGCAAGAACACCTCTCCCAAGTGCGTCCACTCTTCCCTGTCTCCGCTTCGTCCCAGCCTGCTCATCCGCTCCGCACCACGCAACAGGGTCCGCGCCTCGCTGCTCACGACGACGCTCCACCCGGCGCGCTTTGGCGAGCCGCACGAGTTTGCCCAGCTCGCGGTGCAGATCGTCGAGAACGGCTACCTCAACGGCGGGAGTGCGTCCTCGGTTTCGTTTCTTCACTTCTATCGTGTCCTTGCTTGTCACGGTCAGAGCTGATGGACGCTTGTCATGTACTCACAGCAATCCGGATCGACGGCGGTGGCCGGATGGCCAAGATGTAGTTCGGCGCGAACATCGCTCTTCCGGCGCCTCACTCAAACCTGCAGTAACCATGTTGTTCTCCTCACGCTCTCTTTGCAAACGGAGGTTAAGTTGAGCGTCGAGGTCTGCCCCGCACAGCCCAAGCAAATTGCTCGCTAGATCAGAGATTACCGAGTTCGTTGCATAGGCACAAACTCTACGCAGCCGCCTCTGCACCAGCCACAGCACCCGCGTTTGGTCCTGTCCGCGGCTTCTCGAGGTCTGACGGGCCGAACGAGAGCGGCAAGAGCTGTAGTGTGAAGGGAGAGAGGCGGTGTCAGCCCACGCCCGCTCGCAGCTGTTCACAGACGTCCGATCCAAGGTGGGATCGGTGCGACGGAGCGCAATCGAGCTCGACGTGAGGTGCATGGAGCGCGAGAGGGACGCACCTCGCCCATGGTCGTCTCGACGACGACGCCGCTCGTCTCGCTCCCTTCTGCCTCTGCCGCGTTCTTGACGGGCGTCTTGCCCTCTTCGTACGACGCGGGGATGAGGAGCACGGGCATCTGTAAGCAAGGCGCAAAACCGGGGTGAGCGGGAGGAGAGCGAGGAGGGGAAAGGGAGGGACGGACCTCGAGCGGGCAGAACTCGCGCAGGACTTGGCGGCAGATGCCGCACGGGCTCACCATCCCGTCAACGTCCCTGTCTCGACATCCATGCTATCAATCAGCCCTGATCAAGTGCCACTGTGGCATCGCCCGGCTGAACGAGTTGCGAGGAAACGACGACGCACGACGTGACGGCGAGGGCGACAAACTTGCGCGTGCCGGTCGACACGGCCTTGACGACGGCTGTCCGCTCGGCGCAGATAGCGCCACCTGGCGAGTGTGTACGTGCGGTGTGCAGTGAGGAGAGATGAGAAGGTGGGGCCGCGCGACAAGGAGGAAGGGGTCAAGCAGGACGCAGAGTCAGTCGGCGTTTGACAGAGGACGGCACAGCCTCGTGACAAGCCGGTAGAGACCCTGCGACGCACCGTAGCTCGCACACTCGACGTTGCAGCCCTGGACGAACTCTCCGCCGTCGGTGAGCAGGCACGCGCCGACGCGGAACTTGGAGTACGGCGAGTACGAGCCCTCTCGAGCTGTGTGCCACGGGTCAGTCGGGTCAGTGCCCGCACGACGGTGCAGAGGCGAGCGCGAGACGCACCGGAGAGAGCGAGCGAGATGAGGCGCGTGCGGTCGGACGGCGCGAGCGGGAGAGCAGGGAAGGGCACCATGGTCGCTTGAACGGGGCTAAGCACAGGTCTGGCGCGCTTAGAAGAGCGGCAGCGGCGAGGCGAGAGCGAGAGGGCGTGTCCGAACCCGCGTGCCGCCGTCGCCGCGAAGTCCGAAAGCGGGTCACCCGAACGAGAGAGCAACCTCGGATTTAACGAAAGCAGCCTTGGTGAGCATGGTGCTTCTCTTGCTAGGCTCTGTTCCAGCTTGCCGGGTCTCATCCGAGCCTCTCCAAAGGCGCGAGACAAAAGGTGCAGGTTGCAGATGCGAGCAAAATGCGAGCAGAACGGGTGCATCCACGGGTGCGAACGAGCGAAGAGAAGTGCAAAAGAACGACGAAAGGGGCATGCAAAGCGACGCGCGCTGGGCGGCCGCGGGGTGGGGCAGAAAAGCGAATGGAAGGGCGCTGAACGGAAGGCGAGGAAGACGGGGGAACGTGCAGAGTGCGAGTGGGTGGCTGGATGCGAAGGCGAGTGCGGAAGAATGGCAGTGTGATGATAGAGCTGAGACAGAGCTGGAAGAGACCGTGGTAGGCGGTCATGCTGCATAGGAAAGAGCGTCAGCGGGCAAAATCGCAGATCACGGCGGCGCATCGCAGCGAGCTCGAGGGCGAGGCAGCCCTCGGCGAGAGATTGTGTACAAGCCGACAAGCAAGCGGGACCAGAGCGCGCGGAATGTCGACGTACGGGTTCAGAACGCATTCTTGGGCCGCTTGAAGAGGAGGATGTGCGGTTCCGGCGCGTGCCTCTGTACGCGAGGTCCTCGTTTATCAGTACTGCATAGTTCTTAGACCTCCGTGCCACCAGAAGACCGGCGCGCGCACCTCGTAGTGGAACCAGCCGGGTGACTGCCTCACTCCGAGCGATCGCCATTCGCTCTCCTCGGCGAGACGGTCCTTCGGGAGGTACTTGACGAGGCCCTTCGGGAGGATGACATGCCTGTGCGTGTTGATCGCTGGTTAGACAAGAGGAACTTGCTCCAGAGGGCAGTCAGAGCGGAGAATTGCAGGAGAAGGAGACGGACCGGTACTCGTACTCGTCATCTGCGCAGGTACCCAGCGCAATCGTCAGCACGACTGTTTGAAAGGGTCCTGAGAGCTGTTGTAGACGAGCTCTGCGCCGTCAAACGGCGAAAATGGCCAGACTGCACCGCCTCCTCCAGGTCGTGTGGACGGGACGGCGACGACACAGCCAGCTGCCGGAGCTGAACTCGCACAGGCCAGCCAAAGCCTGTCCATGACCGGGGCGGCATTCCACTCGATACTCGCCGCTGCAGCCGCCGCGTCGGGTGGTCCGAAGCGAGTTCACTCAACCCGCGGGCCGTTCTCCCTGACGCCACACCCGTCTAGCGGTCTACTGAGAGTAGTCAGGGTCTGTGAGAGCAACGATGAACGCACCAGCGTAGCGGTCCGAGTACCAGATGCTCGACTCGAGCTTGGCAATGTCGCGGCGCCTCTGTTCGGCGGTGAGCGATGCCGACATGGCGACTTTGCGGATGCTGGGTGTCTGGGCTGTCTTTGAGAGCGTGCCTGGATGTGCTAGAAGCAGAAAGAGCGCAACAAAAGCTGTCGACGATCGACGTGGGAGAAACGCGGAAGCAGAGAGCCGCGACGAAGCGAACGTCTGCTTCTTCCGCTCACGTCGACTCTGCGAGAGCGCTGCAGAGGATGGTTGCAGCGCCAGAACTGCCACCAGCGTGCCCTGTACCGCCAGCCCCGTCCACGGCAAAGGCGCAGGCGGTCGCCACCTTGCTGCCCGCCTCGGTGCCAGAGTGCGTCCACTCGCGCTGCGCAGCTGCAGGGGGGACTAGGCCATGCACTGACACGTTTGTGTTGCCCACAGAAACGCACCCGAGCACTGCCCTGTCCGTCGAGTCGCGTCTCACTCTGCTCGCTCCTCATCTCGCTGACCCACCTTGTCGCTCTCGTTCATCTCGTACAGGGCACAGAGTCGGAGCAGGCTGGCCTCGCCGCAGGCTGTGCAGGCTGCCCTAATCAAGAGGCCTGCGCAACCGCACCAAAGGGGCCCGACCCAGACCTCGCCCAGGTCGCAGACCGCTTGAAGGATGTCAAGCACAAGATCCTCGTCCTCAGCGGCAAGGGCGGCGTCGGCAAGAGCACCGTCAGCGCCATGCTCGGATGGGCACTCAGCGAGGGCGAAGAGGGCGAGAACGACGTGCGTGCCGGCTCTCCTTAGCTCCTCGCGCTTCTGCACGAGTAGTGCTATTTCAGGTTGGCACGCTCACACATGCTCTTTCATTCCACGCAGACGGGTCTCATGGACGTCGACATCTGCGGGCCGTCGCTTCCGCTCCTGTTTGGCCTGCAGGGGCAGCGCCTGCACTCGACGTCGGCCGGCATCCTCCCGCTCGCCATCACGTCTGCGCTCTCGCTCGTCTCGATCGGGTTCCTCCTCCCCTCGGCCAACAGCGCCGTCATCTGGCGCGGGCCCAAGAAGAACGGTCTTATCAAGCAGTTCCTCAAGGACGTCGACTGGGGCGCGCTCGCCCACCTCGTCATCGACACGCCCCCGGGCACGAGCGACGAGCACCTCTCGGTCGTCCAGTACCTCGCCGCCGCCGGCGGGTGCTCGGGCGCCGTCATCGTCACGACCCCGCAAGAGGTCGCGCTTCAGGACGTGCGCAAGGAGCTCGACTTTTGCCGAAAGACGGGCATCCCGGTGCTCGGCGTCGTCGAAAACATGAGCGGGTTCGTGTGCCCGTCGTGCGGCGGCGAGAGCGACATCTTTGTCCCCTCGACCGGCGGCGCAGACGAGCTTGCCAAGGAGTGGGGCATCGACGTCCTCGGCAAGGTCCCGCTCGACCCGCGCATCGGCAAGAGCGGCGACTACGGCCAGAGCTTCCTCGAGGAGTACCCCGAGTCGCCTGCGAGCGTCGCGTACCGCTCGGTCGTCGCGCGTGCGTGGCCGCCCTCGCTCTAGGTCTCGTGTCGCTCCCGCGCTGACCGTGCCTCTTTCTCCAGGCATCAAGGAGAAGCTCGCCGCCGGCTCGGTCCCGCTGCTCAAGTAGTAGTCGCATATCCCCTCCCTTCGCCCACCCACTCATCTGGTTGTTGTAGCTCGTACCCTCCGCTCTAGACGTCTCTCGCCCTCTCTGCATCGCCTGTAGCCATCGCGCGTTCGTTTGCGTTGTGCCGCGCTCACAAAAAGCGCGTGGAAGCGGACGCGCCACCTACGCTTGCGAGCAATGAGTCAAAGCAGCTCTCATGCACGACGGGCGCCCCGTTGACACTGATAGTCGCGTTGCATTCTATCTTCGGGACAGCCGACACCCACCACACTCGCCGCACCGTTCCCCGGTCGCGAAAGCGGTCTGACGAGGTCGAGCGAACGAGCGATAGGCGAGCGGTCGGGCGCGAAGGGAAACGAACGCGAAAAGGGAAAGATTCGGTGAAGAGGTCTGGGGTGTGAAATGCCGAAAGAAACAGTGGGGTGGTCTGGAAGGGGGTATACTGACACAGGAGGAGGGTTCCGACTAGTCGAGACAGAGCGGCGGACAAGGGGTATCTTGAGTGGACGTCGTGAGCAAGACGTGGCGGGTGTTCGTGAAGAGGTGCGAGAGAGACGGTTCTAGGGGCCGCGAGGATGTGGCTGGCACCTCAGTGCATCCCGGCATACGCCCCCGCGCGGTCGTCCTCGTCGTCGTCGTCAAACTGATCGAGCCCGCCGTTGCGCACGCTCAGCCTCCTCTCGCGCTTGTCGCCCGCGCCGTCCGCCGCGCGCCTTCCGCCCGCGCCCGACGAGAACGCCTCGTCACCGTCGTCGTCGTACGCGTCGTCCCACTCGCCGACCTCTGCGCGCTGCGCCCGCGCGCCCGCGCTCGCCTGCGCCGCCGCGGCGCCCTTGCGCCCGCCGAACGCGTCGAGCGAGGCCTCGCGCGCGTGCTGCGCGGGGACGGGCTCGAAGAACGTCTGCTGCACGTTGGCGTTGGTCGGCGTGCCGCTGCGCTCGATCCCGGCGCCCGCGCCCGCGCCGGGGTACAGGCCGGGCGAGTGCGGCTCGTCGGCTTCCTGCACGAGCGAGAGCGGCCGCTCGTCCGGGTACCCGTTGTGCGCGCCGTGGCCATGCGCCGACCCGCCCGGCCGCAGCGCGGCGGGGACGAACGCGCCCGGGTCCGACGCCTGCGAGTAGGCCGATGCCTGCGAATTGTTGCGGCTCAAGTTCGCGCCCGCCTGCGGCTGCGAGGCCCACCCGCCCGGACCCATGGCGCCGTACGGCGAGAGGCCTGCCGCGGCGTACGGGCCTGCGCCGCCCGTCGCGCCGTACAAGTCCATCATCGGCCCGGGGTGGCCGCCCGGGAAGGCTGCGGGAGGCGGCATGCTCGGGACGACCTGGCCCGGCTGGAACGACGGCATCGCGCCGTACTGCTGCTGGTGCTGGTAGTGCGCGCCGATCATGGTCGGCGGTCGCGGGTTGAGCAGCGTGTTACCACGCATGAGGCCGGGCAGGACACCGCCGCCGGCGCCGCCGCTGCCGGCCGACATGAGCGTGTTGGACCGCCCGAGCCCGCCCGCGGCGCCGCCCGACATGTCGTGCATCGAGTACTCGCTCATCTGCGGCGAGTGGTGCCCGCCGCCGGGCGCGACGCCGCGGTACGAGCCCTGCGAGTAGTGCTCGTCGACGTCGTCGAGCATGACGCTCGCACGGCGGAACTCGTCGCGGTCGAACGGCGAGATCTGGTCGTCGTCGTCCTGACGCGACCATTTCTGTGTGCCAAAATCGTCAGTAAGAGTCGCCCGTGCTGGCGGAGAGGAGCAACTGCGCACCTTCTTGAAGAACCAGACCACGATACCCGCTACCGCCAGGACGCCGACCACCGCGGCGATGACGATGCCGACGACTGCGCCCGTCTGCAAGCCGCTCTCATCGCTCGAGCTGGACGCGCGAGTCGCAGACGGCAGTGCGCTCGAGGACGAAGAGCGGGACGACGAGACGACAACAACCGTGGTCGACTCGCTGATCGAGGCCGAGGTGGTGGTGCTCGACGTGGTCTGTGTGACGGATGGTGATCAGGTACGCATCAGATTGCTGAAGGGAGAATGGTCGCGCACCGTCGACGTAGACTCTTCCTCCGTGGTTGAAGCTGCAAGGAGGGAGACGAGGTTAGTATTTTACGTCCGCAAGCGTCTCGGTGATTCGCAGGTGCACATGTGGCCCCGTGGTCATCGGAGCAACCTGCTGCGCTGCGAGCGAATCCCGTCAAAGCGGCGCAGACAGTCTTCCGGCCTCGCAGCACCACGACCGAGCCCTTCGCAACCGGTCCGCCGAGCCTGCAGACATTGCAGTGCAGCTCTGCATGCCCGCACAGGTCGCGCGCGCCGCACTGTGCTCGCGAAGACGGGGCAGGCTAGCGCGAAGCTGGGCCCCGTCCCGTCGCGGACGCGCAGCGACGCGCGACCACACTTGTTTGCCCGGCTGATGGCGGCCAGCGAAGGCTGCAGGGGGTCGACTGTAGGTGCAGGGACGTGCCAGTAGACACAAGCAAGCCTGCCGACTCCCTCTTGCGAGCCTGCCTCGCCTCGGAGAGAGCGCGATCATCCGACAACAGCGAAAGCGCGAGAGGGACCCACACTCGCTCGTCGTAGTCGTCGTCGGCGTAGCGCTGGTCGTAGTCGTAGTAGTCGTAGTCGTAGAGCTGGTAGTCGTCGTGCTGGTCGTCGTCGAGCTGCTGCTGGCGGCAGGCGTCGTAGTCGTCGAAGACGGCGACGGCGCGAGCGAGCTCGTCGACGCGATCACGCTCTGTGCCGAGGTCGTGCTTGCCTGGGCAGCACTCGACGACGAAGAAGGGGCTGCTCCCGTCCCGTCGCCGGTGGGCGCGGTGCCGTCGTCGGTCGTGTCGGCGGGATCGTCTGCGCCGGCAGTCGCGCCGTCGGCTGCGGTCGAGTCGTCGCCGCCGACGGCGTCCTGGAGATCCTGCCAGGTCGAGCGCTGGCGCTTGACGAGGCGGTGGAGGCGTGCGCGGTCCTGGACGTGCGCCATGGCCGAGGACGGCGGGGAGCGTGCGCAGCCGAGGGACAAGGGGAGGAGGGAGCGAGCCGCTCAAACGAGGGTGGGGCGAGTTGGACGGCGCTGCCGAGTGCGCTGGGTCTGCTGTACTCTGGCACAGGAACAGACGGGCGCAGCCACAGGCGAGCGAGAGAGCGGCAGCGGCGAGCCAACAACTGCGCGCGTCGAGGCGAAGGGCGCTCTCGATCAGGACACGCGTCGGCTCCCTCTCTCTCGCCTGCAGAGAGCGTGGCTAGCATCACAGGCAATACGAGTGCATTCACGTGCATGGGAACGAGAACTCGACACAAAGGGAAGTGGCGCGGTGAGGGCGTACAGGGACGGCGAAACGGCACAGCGAGGAGCGGGGCAGGAGCGGCACAGTGGTTGGACAGTCTAGAGCACCTCGGACAGCGTCTGCGCAGCACCAGCAGACAGCGTCAGAACGGCGCATCGACTAGAGGCGAGGCAAAGAGAGACGCACCTGGAACGCCTCGCGGTAGGCCTGCAGCAGGTTCTTGATCCGTGTCCGCTCGGCCGTCAGCGCCTCGTCCTCGTGCAGCAGCTCGTCAAACAGGTTCTCCTTGTACAGGCTCGCGACGAGGCGGTTCTGCACCGACTCGCGCGAAAAGTTGACGAGCAGGTCTGCGCGTAGGCGGGCGTCAGACAGTGCTTTGATGAAGCGACGAGAGCGAGCTCAGAAACGCACGCATGATGGCCTTGGGCACGAGGTCCTGGATCGTCTGGCGCACGATACCAAAGTAGCTTGCGATGAGCGCGCGGATCAGGCTCGTCTCCATCTCTTCACGGTCCGTCAGCTGAATCTCGCCCGTCGCCGTCATCGGTGCCTGCGTAGGGCCGGAACTCCGCACGTCAGTGGTTTGCTCGGGAAAATCACAACAACGGACGGCCCGCGGCCACGCACCGGCTCGAGGTGCTTGTCGAGACTCTTCATGTCAAACGCCGCCGCATTCCCCTCGAGCCCCTTGCGGCCATGCAGCGGGTTCTCCCTCCCGAGCTCCCCCGCTGTCGGGCCCGCCCTCGCGCCCGCGACGCCGAGCGCGACGCCCGCGCCCGCAACATCCGCGCCGACGGGGTTTCCGCCGAAAAAGTAGTTGAGGAACGACTCCTTGGCCGACGCGTGGCGGTCGTGCGCCGCCGCGGGGGCGCCAAACGCCGGCGACTGCGACAGCGAGTGCGGGTACGAGTTGGCGGGCCCGCGCGCGCCGCCCGCGCCGTGCGCGTGCAGCGGCGGCTGCGGCGTCGAGAAGGGGCGGCCGGCGACCGAGTGCGACGCCTGGCGCGGCTTGTCGCGCGCGCCGCCCGCACTCGCCGAGGACGACGCCGACGCGCCGGGCGCGTGCCCGTTCGGGACGAGGTAGCCCTGCGCGGCGGCGTCTTCGTCGTCGTCCGGCCCGCTCGGCTCGTCGAGGTCGCCCTCGATGTCCGTCGCGCCGCCCGCACCGGCGCTCGCGGCGCTCTTCTTCCGCCGCCCTCCCGCACCGTGCGACGCGGGCGCGCCCTCGACTGCGGCAAAGACCTTGCGCTCGCGCTGGACGCGCGCAGACTCCTGCGCGGCGGCGGCCGAGCCCTTGACAAAGTCGGGGTGGTTCGTGTTGATGTAGGCCGCCTGGATCGAGATGAGGCTCTGCACGTACTCGGACGTCGGGCCAAGGCGCTCGCGCAGGAGCTCCGAGACGACCTCGATGAGCTGGGCGTGTAGGCGCGGGTACCGCTGCAGCTCGGTTGACGTGCAGTTGTGGCAAATCTTCATGAGCTCTTCGTACACGAGCTCGACGCAGCGGAGGCTGGGCGGCTCGAGGAGCTTGATCTGCGGCTTGACGAGGAGGTCGAACGCGACTTCGGGGACGAAGAGCGAGGGGCGCGGGCCCGTCGAGTTGCGGATCGCGGTGCGGATGTCCTGCGTTGTCAAGTTCTGCGTCGGATTGATCGACTCGAGCGCGTGGCCGAAGACGTCGTGGAAGATGTAGTAGATGCGCGCGCCGCCGCAGAGCTCCTTGGTCGAGATTTCGAGCGACGTGCCGTCGATCGAGGCGACAAAGTCGCGAACGAATTGCGTCATGAGCTGTAGGATGAGCGTGCCGCGGTGCTGCTCGCCGAGGAACGCAGAGTCGCCGAATGCGTTGAGCTCCTGCTGCGTCTGACCCATAAGCGTGTTGAGCCGCGCCTTCATGTCGGGCAACTTGTCGCGGATGTGGTTCATGAGGACCTGGTTGAGCGTCTTGGCGAGGAACTTGGTGCCGCAGCGGTGCGCAATGTTGCGGTAGCCGGGGTGGTTGCGGAAGAAGTCCTCCTCGGTGCGGAGCTGCTCGTCCATGGGCTTGTTGGCATTGATGTCCTGCTGGCTCCGCCCGACGACACCGATGAAGCCGAGCTTGAGCGGGTAGACGCGGCCCGTGAGGATGTCGAGCGCGTTCGTGCCCGCGTCCATGAGGTCGAGCTTCGTCAGAACGCCGATCGTTCGTCGCCCTTGCGGGTCGACCGCGCGTGCAAGCTTGAGCGACTCGGAGTTGGCGAGATCGACGTTGGCCGGCGAGATAGCGAGAATAACGCTGAGTGGGTGCCGCGAGTCAATTCCTGGGCTGGCAGGCAAACCACCGAATGAGCCGCTGCACGCACCAGTTTGGCTTCGAGACGTAGTCGAGCACAAGGTTGCGGATCTGACGCTCGATATCGGTCGGCTGGTCGCCGACCGGGATCTTGGTCAAGCCAGGCAAGTCGACGACCGTGAGGTTGAGCACATTGGGCGAGTAGATTTCTGAGAGTGTTGCTCGTCAGCGATCTCGCCGTCCCTCCACGGCGCCTCCAGGACGCACTCAGGTGGATCGGCAACCGCGAAATGCCCTTGTTGCCTCCAGCAACGCGCAGCGTCTCGCTCTCAATCTCCTTGCGGATCTCACCAAAGTCGAAGAAGCGCTTGTCGATGTGGAGGAACTCGCCGTACTCCTGTGGAGGGTCGGACGACGAGGGCGGGAGGGTGAAGTTCGGGTTGGCGTTTGTCGGGTTGGTCTGGGCCGACGGAGCCGAAGAGAGAAGGGCGGGGGTGTGGACGAGCTGGAGGACGAGAGGGCGGCGTGTGACGATGCCCTGTCCTCGCGGGAGGAAGTCGCGACCGACAATGCTGTGGAAGTGCAGATGTCAATGTCTCCAGCCTGGAAGAACACATGTGCAGAGCAAAGAGAGTTGCTGGTTGGAGCTGAACGAGGGGCAAGTGGACACTCACGTCTCAAGCACGGAACTCTTGCCTGCGCTCTGACTCCCGCTGCGTACATCAAATGTGATGAGCACGCTCGCAAGCACTCGTCACAGCGGCAGGAGCAGGACTGGACGCACACGACGACGATCTGGGGAAGGTCGACCGTCTCGCCGCCAATGGCCGAGAACGTGTCCTGGAGCGAGTTGAGCGTCTTGATGAGGTCCTTTTGGCCCGAGTCGGTCGCCATCCTGCTGGTCCCGGCTGGCGGTGCGAGGAAGAGACGGGGACGAGCGAGAGGGTCGGGCGAACGAGGGCTGGCGAACGGCGGCAAGTGCGAGCTAAGCTACGCCTGCACAAGTGCGTACTGGTACGGTTCGAGGCTCTGAGCGGGTCGCTGGCTGTGCTCGAGGCGGCGGCGGATCTTGTCGGCTGCGCGACGAGGAGACGACTGAGACCGGCAGAGGGCTGCGGCTACGTGCAGAGCGCGGCGAGAACACTGAGGTACTGCACGGCGCAGACAAGTGCAGCTAGCACAGCCTCGTGCTGTCCCGGTGCGAGTCTGAGCGAGGACCGGGTCAACCTGCCCAGCGGCAGCAACGACGACACGACGACCTCGTAAAGGCACATCCTCTTGACTGGCTAGCTTCCGTCTCAGAGCACGCTGCTCGTATGCCGCTCATGTCAGAACCTCGAAATCTTCGACATACGAGAGAGAAAGGGAGAGAAGTCTAGGGTTCCCCCTCTTTCGACTGCGGGTCCTCGTCAGAGCGATCGAGTTCCGAGCCGCGCAACACAAGCACGTCTATGGGTGAATCCTCAAGCGTCTACAGGCCTCTGTCGTCAGCCCAGCGAAGCAGCCCGCCGAGCAATCCTTTCGCTCCGCTTTTGTAGCTCCCCTGCGCCGCACGCGGAACAAGAGACCGTCAGCTACGATTGTCCTCGGCAGCGAAAGGAGCGTCTGAGCAGAGCGCACCCCAAACATGAGCGTGTGGTTGAGGTGGTGGTACGCCTCGTACAGCTGCAGGCGCTGCTCGTACTCGTCTACCGGCTCCGTCTTGGGTACGCGCGCATGATACGCTTCGTAAAAAGCGGGCGAGAAGCCGCCAAACATGCGTGTGATCCCGAGACTGTGGATTCAGAGTATGTCAGTCTCACATCCGTTTCGCAAGAGCGCTTCTCAGGTCCGCGCTATGCGACTCGGACATGTCCACTTGGGAAGGCCATCGACTCACTCTGCTTCCGAGTGGCCGTAATAGCTTGACGGGTCAAAGATGATGGGGCTGCTGCGGTCTTTTGAGAATCGAGCGTTGCCAGACTGCAGCGTGCAAACCCGATCAGCGATCGGTTGCTAGTCAAGCCGGGACAAACGAAGGCACCCAGAGGTCGCCATGCAGGATAGACGCCTTCACGTCAAGCTTGCCAAGCAGGTGCGGAATGACCCTGTGCTCGCAAACATCTCAGTCAGGTACGACGGCTGCAAAGCCGAGCCGCTCACCTCGTCTGCACCTCGCTCCCCAGTCTGCTCAACTCCTTGTCCCCAATCCGCTCGCACATGTCTCCGATCCGCCTCTTGCCGAAGAACTCGCCCCAGCTCTCTTCGGGTGTGTTGTCCTGCTCGGTCGCCCCGCAGCACGTCGGGACGGGGAACCCGAATCGCTGGCCCTCGGGAGTGGACGCGAGGTGCATCTGCGCAAGCATCTCGCCGAGACGGGCTTGCTCCGATTTTGGGATGGACGACAGCTCTCCAAAGGACCCTCTCGTCAGCATGACTCTTCAGTCAAGACGGACAAAAGGACGCACGGTGCCATTCCGACAGCATCCACTCCTCGCCATCGTGCTGACCACGTCCAACGAGCCTCGGCGCAATCTCTGCGCACGCCTCGTTCATCGCCTTCAAGCTCTGGGCCTCCCCGACGAGCTGCGTCGCAGCCCTGCCCGCCCGCTCCGTCTTGTAGAGGTACTCCTGCGATGACGTCGACGACGAGATGCGGTCGCCAGAGCGCGTGAAGGTCGTATTGGGCTTGTGCAGCGGTGCGAGGAGGTCAAAAACATGCTGTGGAACGCTCATGGTCCTCGTGCGAAGCGAGCGGGATCGTGCGGGTCGGGACAGCGTCGAGTGGGGGAAAGTGAAAGGGGTGGTCGGGGCGGTGCAGCAGCGCGACCGAGCTGAGTTTGGGAGGTGCGCGATCAGTGTCTGTGGCGCTGTAGCTGCAACAGTCACTTCGGGGTCGGTGCGAGCGATGAGCGGTGAACGGCCGCTTCCGCGCGCAACCAAGTGTGTCCGTCTAGCATCCGGCTCGTCGCGATGTTCAAGACCGTGCGCGACAGAATAATGCACGACAAGGTTGCAAGGCCTACGGACCCAAGCAACGGGGAGGAAGGCGGACACGGGATGCGGGAAAGGAGATGCAGAAGGGAAGGGCTACAGGGGAGCGGAAGGGGAGGTGCGTAGATACGATGGCCGCGGCGGAGGAATGGGGAGAGTGATACAGGACATGGGTATATGTGCCGCGTAGGGAGGAAGGGACGAGAAGGGCGGATACGACGAGAGAGCAGCGCTTACTCGTCCTTCTCCTTGTCCGACCCGCTGGAGCTCTGGCCCGCCAGAGTCCCATAGGGGTCAGCCGCCTTGGCGCTCGCCGCGGCGGTGGCTGCCTGGCTGGCAGCAGAGGTGGCCTTGTCGGCGGCCGACTTGACGACCGACGCGGCCTTGCTCGCGCCCTCCTGGGCGTACGACGACGCCTTGGAAGCTTGCGAAGCAAAAGACGAGGTGGCCTGCGACCATTGTTTCGACGCAGATGACACGGCGGGAGCGGCGGCCTTCGAAGTCGCGGCGGGAGAGGCAGCCTTCGACGTCACCGCGACCGGCTGGTACGACTCCTGGCCAGTGAGGGCCTTCCAGGCGGGCTCGTCGGTCCAGACCTGCAGAGTCACATTTGTCAGCATACAGGTACGGAAGTGAAGGAGGACTGCAAGATCGACGAGATCGGCAGTGTGAGGCGGAAGGCAGCTCACCTCGAAGTCCTTCTCCTTCGCGCCCGGGTTGGTGATCTGCCAATGCATCCAGCTGACGCCCTTCTCCTTGAAGGCAGCGACAAACTGCGAGATGATAGCCGCCTTGTTCACCCCAGCGGCACCCCACTCGCCTGTAACGCACGCAAGTTCAGTTACAGAACGGACATGTTGGCGCAGGACACCGCAGCGCACCCATGATGACCTCCTTGCCCGGGTTGTTCGCCTTGGCTGCCGCAAGCGCGTTGGCAGTCGTCGCGGCGGACGTGCCGTAGTCGTGCACCGAAATGACATCGAATGCAGAGCAGCCCGTCGCCCACCCACCGAGCGAGTCGGTCGTCGTGATGCCGCCTCCGGTCGACACTTTGATGTTCGATTTAATCAGGCCCTTGAGGTACTTGGCGCGGTCGCACGCCCAGGTTGACGAGGCCATAGCCATGTGCTGCAAAGGGGGAGACTAATCAGCGATGTCCAGCGCTCTGCCGAGTTAACTGATACTCACACCCTGCGGCTCGTTTTGCGCTGCGAACGCGGACAGAAGCGGGTCAGTTTCGCGAGCCGACTGCGAGTCGTGGAGAGTGGAGCGCACGCTCGACGGCGTAAATGACCGAGTCAAGCTCCGACCAGGGCTGGTTGCCCATGAGCGAGTTCTTGTGCGACATGATGTGCGCGAGGCGCTTCTCGAACATCTGGATCGACCAGGCGTTCGTGTAGAACGAGGCAGCGTTGGCGACCTTCTGCGCGCCCGACGAGCCCTTCGGCACGATGTTGAGCTGGACCGCGTACGAGTCGGTCGCCCAGAAGCCAAGACTGTAGCGGTCTGACAATGCAATCAGGAGCTTGAGGCCTGCAGACAGCGGATAGATCAGCTCGACTCTTGCAGCGAAAAGATCGGAAGCTGTTGCGTACCGCGCTGCTTGCAGTCGACCATGAGCTGGTCGATCATCTCGAGCACGCTGTCGTCGTACTCGCCGACCGTCTGAGGCTCGACTGCGAAGAGGAAACCCCGTCAGCGCGTATTCCGAGACGAGTCGCGCAGAAAGAAGCGCAACGGACCATCGTTGCACGCCTTGTTGGCACTGCCTTTGTTGCCCGAGTAGACAGACGCAATGAAGATGCGAACCACCTTGAAGCCGCCGCCGGCGATGGCGTCGAGCACGGCGTGGCGATCCGAATCGGGCAGCGTGTGGATGTAGTAAGACGAAACGCCCTTCCACGCGCCGGAAACATCGCTCGACGACGACTTGGACGCCGATGAGGTAACGTCATCGTCGGACGAGGAGGACGACGCCGACGACGAAGCCGCTTTTGCCGAAGCCGTACCAGACGACTTCGACGACGCCGCATCGTCCGACTTGCCCGAACCGCCGTCGAACGCATACTGCTCGGCCGCGCGCGCCTCGAGGTCCGACTCGGGGTCGTCAGGCGTCGCGGACGAGTCGATGACCCCGCGCTTCTCGCGCAGATCCTCCTTGCGCCCGCCCATGGCGCCACCCGGCGTGCGGCGCTCCATCCTCATCGCGCGTGCGCCCGGTGCGGCATGCTTTGCCTGCACGACCTGGTGGCGCTTGGCGAGCTGCTCGTGCTGACTGCGACGCTCGCGCACGCCGCGGTGCCCGCGCCCGTGGCTCGCGTGCGCGTGGGTCGGCGCAGCCTCAGACTCGGCGGAGGACTGGAGGGCGTAGAGCTGGTGCGGGTTGGGAGGGGCGGCGTTGGCGAGGATGCCGGTGGCCGCAGTCGAGAGGAGGGCGAGCGGGAGGAGCGACGGGAGGTGCATGGTCCGGTTGGATTGACGGAAGGACCGTTCCAGCGAGAGGGCGAGGCGCCGAGGGCGAGTAGGCGGGTCGGATGCGGCGGCGGGTCAAAGGAGTGTGGGGCGTCGACGCTGTGGCCTGCACAAGCGAACGACGAGAAAGAACGAGTGGTGCGATGCCGCGACGGCAAGTGCTGCACAGTCTACGGGCGCGCGAGAGAGCAAAGAGAAAGCAGCTGTGCAAGCTGCAGCGCGGTCGCAAGCGAGCGGGGGCGCGAAGAGGATCCGAAGACGGGCTCGAAGAGCGAGAGGGCGGCGGGATGAGCTGCGCTCTCAATCTCGCGCAGACTGGGCCGGGCTGGCTGGGCCCTGGGCGGAACATTGGGTTCCTGGGTGAGACTGGCAGAGTCTCGCAGCGGGAGCATGGTCGCCAGGGATGAGACCAGCGGGGAGACCCGAAAGCGGCAGGAATTTGGAGGGGCTGGACACCGAAAGCGGCGGGCTTCATCCTGCCCCTGGGCTCCACGCCGGGCTGCGCAAAGCCTGCAATTGGGTGGACGCGCGCTCGGAGCCCGGAGAACAGCGCTGCAAGCGGGATCGCGCGGCGCAAGCTTCTGCGAGCGGGGCAGGCTCGTCGCAGCAAGCGCGAGCAGGCGGGTCGGTGCACCCCTCTGCACGGGCGCTCGATTCGACGCTACGGTGCTGCAGCTCGGCTAGCTGCGAAGCTGTTGGGCAGAAGCGCCCGTCTCCGCGAGCTTCGCGAGGGATGCGTCCGAAGCGGAACGACCGAACAAGCCGACCTCAGGCTCCTCCTCTCGGTCCCACTAGGTACCGTCACGCTGTGCGGGGATCTGCGCTACTTGCACGCCGAGCGGGCGCCAGTGCGACAGCGTACTCGGCTACTCGGGCGGTCTGAAGCCGCAGCTAGCCTGCATTCGCTTCATCAGCTGGACGACACGCCAAAGCGCTTCGAGCGTATCGGACCCGGCTAACGGTCGAGTTTCAGGGCTTACGTGTCGAAGAGTCGCTTGCTTCTCGGTGAAGCGCAGACTGGCTTTGCGGGACCGGCGACGGGTGTCTTCCCCTCCTTGCCCTTCGGGCCCGAGGCGGAGGTTTTCTTCGGCTGCAGTACCTACTGCGCTGGCTGAAGCACAAGTTCTTTCGCGGCATTGAAACCGCTCCTATTGTGCTGCGTCCTCTCAGACGAATTGCCGACATTGAGCCCGCCTTGCGCTTGCCCTGCTTTGCTCTTCTTCTTGTCTTCTACGGCTCTTCCTCGTACAGTGGATACTGCTCGTCAGCCACTCGCGCAAATTCAGCTTCTCACAATGTAGGAGGGTGTTTTCGTCAGCGCCTCATCGCGCGTATGCTACACACGACTGCTGTCACCTTTTGCGTCCCACGAGGAACTCTCGCTGTGCTGAACTGTGCGCAGCGTAGTTCTCCCTAGTGTCATGCAATCACCTGTTCCAGCTCTTTGTCACGCTGCCCTCAATTGAGGTTGCCGTCAGATTGCGCTTCGGAACAGCCGCCGGGGGACCTGGCACTCTAGTGAAGTGCGAGTGCCACCTGCCCCTTCCGCGTCCATGCTGGTGCGAGGCCCCGTACATTGCAGTCTCAACAGGCAGCGCACGCAGCGTCCGTACGCGGCCCGTGCCGCTGCAGCTTCTCGAGCACGACTCTTATCCAGCGTTCAACCAGAACTCACGAGCAAAGGGACGTTCGGCGCGCGAGCTGAAGCGGTGGAATGACTAGCTGCGGCTTGCATCGGTACTATACAGCAGTAAGAGAGAGCGAGAGGACGAGGGTGGTGACACGGAGAACAAAGACCGACGTGGGGACCCAGCAGAAGGGCGAGGGGAGGGCAAGGAAAGGACGAAGGGTACTGGTTCTTTTTCGTACAAAGAGGAGAGCGGGGGGTCTGTTGGCCGCGTGAGGCATGCCGAGTCGGGCACAGAGCAGAGTGGAACGAACGGGCCAAGGTCAGCCTCCAAGTCGACCGTGCGAGATCGCCACACAGCACACGCACCTGTCCCGCTCTCACCAACGCGCACCGACACCCTACTCGTCGGCGATCTTCGGTGCGAGGTAGTAAAAGATGCGGCCCTGCTCGAACGGGTACGCGACGAGGAGCGGCACCTCCTGGCTCAGGTGCAGCTGCACGCGGTCCGACAGCGGCGTCGACTTGGCGAAATTCGCCTGCACGGGCGCGGGCGTGAGTCAGCACGCTGTATGGAGGCAGGACCCAGGCGAGGGAATGGGGTCGCACGAGGTACTTGATCGAGAAGGTGAGCGAGACGGCCTGCGGGTTGCGAGCGAGGCGAGCGTCAGTACCCCCCGAGACTGACCCACACGTGACGGCGAAGCGATGGCGAGCACCGAGGTACACACCGCCCCTTCCGGAGTACTGAACGCACCTGCTGCAGGCTGATGTGGACGGCCATGTTGTCGCCCTCGTCGCCGCCCTTCTTGGCCTTTGCCTTGCCCTTGCCCTTTGCGTCCTTCTTCGCCTTCTTCTTGTCCTTCTTCGCCGCGGCCGCCTTCTTCTTGCCCTTGCCCTTGTCGGCGGGCGCCTTCTTCTCCTTCTTGACGACGGCCTTTGCCGCGCCCTTCTCGCTCTTGACCTTCTTGGCCGACGGCTCGCCGTCCTCGTCGTCGTCGTTGTTCTCGTCCTCGTTCTCCGAGTCGAGCACGACGGCCTTGGTGCGCTTCTTCTGCGGCGACTCGGAGCCCTTCTTGACGCGCTCGCCGTCTTCCTCGTCGGCGTCGGCATCGATCTCGGGCTTCTTGTCCTCCTCGTCCTCGGCGTCCTTGAGCTCGGCCTGCGCGAGGGCGAGAGGGTCCAGAGAGGGAGCGTCAGCTCTAAATCACCCGGATCGAGACAGCGGACAAGAAAGAACGCACGTCCTCGTCCTCCTCCTTTGGCTCCTCGTCCTCTTCCTCCTCCTCCTCCTCTTCCTCCTCGTCCTCCTCCTCCTCGCTCTCCTCCTCGCTGTCGCTGCCGTCGTCGTTGGCGCGCCCGGCGCGGTCCGACGGCTTGAGCGTGACGCTCGCGTTGCCAATGTCGCCCTCGGCCGAGAAGCGCACGCCCTCCTTGCTCACCTCGATCTTTACGCTCTCGCCGAGCTCCTTCAAGTCGCGGATGATGCGCGCAAACTCGGCCGAGGGGAGGTCGACCTCGGCGTCGTAGACCGTGTCGGGGATCCCGAGGTGCTCCTGGTCAATGTCCATGAGCTTCATCTCGTACTCGCCGACGCGGTCGACCTTTTTCGCCTCGAACAGGAGCCCGAGCACGTCTTGCGACTCGTCGGCGCGCAGCGTGATCGTGTCGTTGTTGCCCGCCGCCTTGACAATCTTGGACAGCGACGCGAGCGACATGCCGAGCGACCTGTGGAACGGCGAAACGGCAGCGCTCTCGTTAGCAAGCTTCTTCGAGACATGCGCGCCAACAGAGATCGCGCAAGAGAGCGAGAGGGCGCCGAGCAGACAACGCACATGTCGCGGTCGCAGCGATACTGGCTGAAGCCCGAGCGGGCGAGGTTGAGCGAGACGAGCGCGACGTGCGAGTTGTCCATCGCTTGGAGTTTCTGTGCACGCGCAGAACCAGCTGGCAGTCAGCGATCGAGCTCTCGGAGAAGGCACCATCGGCAGGACGAAAGGAGCGCGAGGGCGCGACGCACGATGCCCTCGTCCGAGCAGTCAAAGTTGGCGTCGGTCACGAGCTCCTTGACGGCTGCGTGCGAGCAGAGTCAGTCGCCATCCACTACCACACCTGTACGCCGCCAACAACAGCGACGGCGCTTAGATGGACGAGAAGCCGCAGCTGACCGTCAAGGACCTGGAGAAGGAGAACGAGGTCAGCGCCGACTTCACCTTGCGCCGAACACACAGGCCGCGTGTCCACCACGAGGGCGATGCACAACCACGGACACGGTGTAGCGCAACAGGAAGGACGGGCACGGGCGCGCACCTTCTTGAGGACTTCGGCTTGTTCGAGGCGGGCTTCCTGCGGAGGCGGAAGAGCGAGCTGTGGTTAGCGTTGCTCTTCGTGTGGATGGATGTGTGACAGCCCCAAGCTGCTCAGAACGACGCAAGCTCGACCTAGAGAGGTAGCCAGAACTGCCGTCGCGTGCACGACGCGCTGACCGTCGGCGTGGTCGCAAGCCGCTCGCCGCAGCTCCGTCGTCCGCGCTGCGCGAGCACAGTGGTGCAACTATAACACGCGCAGAACAGGTGCACGCAGGCGATGCGCCGTGCACTCGAGTTACCCGCGTCGCCGTCGGTGCAGCTGCTCCACCTCGCTACACGGCCCTGCGCGCGGAGATACAGCCGCAGAGCAGACCAAACGAGCGCCTCGTGCACTGCGAGGGGCGGCTGACCGTCCCTGTGCGCGGGCGAGGGAGCGATGACGGGCGGAGGTGCACTCGACGCGACGCGCCCTCGTCTTTGCGGTCGAGCGCGAGAGGAGGGGGAGCGCAAGGAGCTGGAGGCGAGGGAGAGGGTGCACGCACAAACATGGCTGCTGGCTGGGCAGGGAAAGGCGAACGGCGGGCGGGAGAGGGCGGGCGGGGCGACGGCGAGAGCAAAGGCGACGAGACGCGTCCACGCGAGACTGCGACGCGTCTGCTCAGGGGGAAGCACAAGGGGAGGGAGAGTGAGGCTGGGCGAGGGCAGCTGAGTGCACTCGTGACTGTGCTGGACAGTGACTACTCTTGGTAACAGCACCCGCCGCACTCAACCGCACTCGACTCGACTCACCCGCAGCGACGACTTGCGCTCGTTGCCGTCGTCTGCTCTCATCGCGGGTTGGCGTCTGTCCGCTGCTTGCCTGCCCCTGCCCAGTCGAGCAGCCCACACGAGAGTGCACACGAGCAGCGCACCAGCCCCCATCCCGCCCCGGCCGCCTCTCACCACCTCCATCGCCCTCTCGCATCCGGCGCACCCGCCATGCCCAACGCAAAGCGCTCTGGCGCACAGCGCAGGGCCCAGGCAAAGTCAGTCGCACCCACCACACTCTTTTTGCCCGGCCAGAGCGACCGCTCGACGCGATCCTTGCCCACTCGAGCTCCGCTTCCTCAGCTCGATGCACTCGCGAGACAACGTCCACTCCGCCCGGGGGAGGACCGCTGTTGCCCCAGTCGCGACGAATGGAGCATGCCAGAGTAGACGATGGCAGGGACAGGGCTCTCGAGGTGCAGACGGTCGCACCGCCCCTGCTCGTGTGCCCCGGGACGACACCTGCACCACCTTCTCCTTCTTGCCCTGGGGCAGGCTGGACTGACACTTCCGTCGGATGCCTCTCCGCAGGGCCCGCGCCTCGGCAGGCGGCGCAGGACCGTCCAGCAACTTTACTCCGACGGGCGACTTTACCTTCTCGTCCTCGTCCTCGAACCAGCCCGGCTTCCAGAACCCCTACACCCAGCCCGGCTTCAACAACGGCTTTGGGCACGCCGATGATGACGACGACGACGAGTCGGACTCGGACGACTCGGACGGCGACGACGACCTCCCCCCCGAGAAGCCCGATTCCGAGCTGAGTGACGCCGAGCGCGTCGCGCGCGCGGCGGACAAGAAGGAGCAGGGCAACGTCGCGTACAAGCGGGGCGACTACCCGACGGCGACGCGGCACTACACGCACGCGCACGAGCTCGACCCGTCCAACGCCGCGTACCTCCTCAACCGCGCCGCCGCGCGCATGGGCTCCAAGCTGTGGAGCGCCGCGCTCGAAGACTGCCTCGCCGCGCAGGCGCTGCAGCGCAACGACCCGCAGAGCAAGACGCTCCTGCGCACGGCGAAATGCCAGCTCGCGCTCGGGCTCGTCGCGCCCGCGCAGCAGACGCTCCACGAGGCGTTCCGCCTCGACCCGAGCAACCGCGCCGTCGCGAGCGAGAAGCAGCGCGCCGACCGCGTCGCCAACCACGTCGCCAACATCCGCCGCGACCTCGAAAAAAAGGACTGGAGCATGGTCCTCCTCGGTGTCGACGCCGCCGCGCGCGACTGCGAGGCAGACATCACCCCGCGCGAGTGGCGCATCTGGAAGGTCGAGGCCCTCGTCGGCAAGAAGCGCTTCGACGAGGCCCAGAGCATCGCCACGTGAGTCCTTCACGCCCTCCTCCCTCGACCCTCGTTTCCGCGTGCTGACTGTGCGCGGACCACACAGCGACCTCCTCCGCCTCGACCCGCGCCAGCCCGAGCCGCTGTACTACCGCGGCCTGTGCCTCTACCTCTCGGGCAACAGCGACCAGGCCATCAAGCTGTGCCAGGAGGCGCTCCGCAACGACCCCGACTACACCAAGGCGCGGTGCGCCCCGCGACTCTCTCCCCTTTCCCCTTTGTGACACTGACGCGTCTGTCGCACGCGCACGCAGCACGCTCCTGAAGCGGATCCGCGCGCTCGACGCGCTCAAGGAGCAAGGGAACGAGGCGTTCAAGGCGCAGCGCACCGAAGAGGCCATCGCAAAGTATTCGGAGGCGATCGAGCTCGACGCCGACAACGAGTCGATGCGCGCGACGCTGCTGAGCAACCGCGCGGCGGCGCATCTGCGGGTACGTCGCACCGCGTCTGGCGCTCTTGAGTTCCGATCCCTGCCCTCCGTGCACGAGGAGAGGAGACCGGATTTATCGCTCAGGTAGTCGTACGCGGTTGCTGACTCGCCTGCTCCCGTCCCGCAGCTCAAGGACTACCCCTCCGCGATCGCCGACTGCACCTCGTGCCTCTCGCTCTCGTCGTCCTACTTCAAGGCGTTCCGCACGCGCGGCCGCGCGCACCTCGCGCAGGACGACTTTGACGCGGCCGTGAGCGACTTGAAGCAGGCGTACGAGCTCGCGCCCCAGGGGAGCAACGACGAGGCGGCGCTCAGGCGCGAGGTCAAGGATGCAGAGGCCAAGCTCAAGCGGAGCAAGATGAAGGTGCGGCCGCGCGCGTCACGTCTTGTGCTCTCTCCCGCCGCAGGGTCTCCGAGAGGTCCGGCCGAGAAGAGTGCAAGTGACTGACGGTGTTCGCGGTTGGTCGGTTCACAGGACCACTACAAGATCCTCGGCGTGCAGTCCGAGGCGACCGAGATCGAGATCAAGAAGGCGTACCGCAAGATGTCGCTCCTGCATCACCCGGACAAGGGCGGCGACGAGGCCGTCTTCAAGGAGGTGCGCGCTCTTCCCTCGTTCGCCCGCTTGCGGATGTCGCCGCTGCCGTGCGGCGGTCCTGCTCTTGAGCGATGTGAAGAGGAGACTCACCCATCGCATTCCCCTATACAGATCAGCGAGTCGTACCAGATCCTCAGCGACCCGCAACGGCGAGCAAAGTTCGATGCCGGCATCGACGAGGTGCGTTTCCTCCTCTCTTCCGCTGCCGTTCTCGGCTGCTGACGGATTGGTCATCTCTCGCGTGTGCAGAGCGACCCAACAGGCGGCATGTCCGACTTTGACGGCTTTGGCGGCTCGCCCTTTGGCGGAGGGTTTGGCGGCTCGCCCTTTGGCGGCGGCGGGTTCGGCGGCGGCGCCTTCTCGATGGACGACCTCTTTGGCGGGGGCATGGGCGGTGGTGGGTTTGGTGGAGGCGGCGCGAGGCGAGGGTACGGCGGCGGAGGGTATTCGTACGGGTTCTGAGCGCGCCCTGGGAGCGAGGCGACGTGCAACGATACTGTCGCTGCACACTGTCTTTTTGTGGCTCTTGCTCGCTTGCTTGCGGACACTACGAGAGACTCGAGGGCAAGGTGAACAAGTTGAATTGCTCGAGTCGGAAAGGAAGGCGGAACTTTAGAAACGAGAGAACAGAAGGCACGACTTTTTTCGGACGCGAGGACGACGGAACACAGTCCTCTTCACCCCGAAGACAGCTCAGGCCGCAGCCTTAGCAGCCGCGCCGCCGAGGACCTTCTCGGCGCTGGCGTAGCCGACGACCTCGCCGTCGTCGACCTCGAACGAGTCGAGGAGCTTGATGGCCTCGAGCGCGGCCTTCTTCCCCGACCCCATCATCGAGGCAAAGGTAGGACCGGTCCTCGACGAGCCGTCAAGCTCACTGAGCTCCATGCCGCCGGTAACGAGGCCCGGGAAGACCTCGCGCGTGTTGTTGACGATGTAGTCCTCAGCGGTGCGCATGTCGAGCGTGCGCATGTTGCCGAGCTTCTCGACAAGACCCGTCGCAACGAGGCGCTTGACCGCAAAGGCACCAAAGGGACCGTCGTGGCCGGCGAACGAGAGGACGAGCGGCGCCGTGATGGTCTGCGGGTCCACTGCGAGGCGCGGACGCAGCGGGAGGCGCGGACCCATCGTGAGCACGACTACGAGTGGGACGTGGCTGGATGGGAAACGTACTGCAGGACTGGAGGCCATGGGCGAGCGTCACGAGCGTGTAGTTGGTGACCACGCCGGCGATGCGGAGCGCGCCGGGCACCTTCGAGAGCGGGTCGGGGCGCGTGATGAGGTCCTCGACGGCGACAGCGTTGAAGACTGTGGGCGGAGGAAGCAGTCAGCTCGAGGATCGGGAGTGGAGGTCGAGCGCAACCGAGAAGGCCGAGAACGCACGCTTGACGTTCGGGAACTGCACAAGGGGGCACGATTCCGAGCACAGTGCGCAGGACGACGAGACAGACGTAAGGATGCGAGAGCGAGTGGGCGCAGGGAGGGGGAGAGAACAGAAAGAAACGGAACAAAGGAGCATCAGCGGGGGGGAGAGTCACGGGGGTTGGGGCACACAAAGACGCAGTCACTTCGCAGGCATTATCCTGGTTCAGCTAGAGAGCCCCTGCCACCTCGCTATCGTCCCCAGAGCGGGGAACGAAAGTGAGGAGGCGATGCAGGTGCCGCTCGAAGCGGCGCGACAGAGGCGGCACGACAACGAGCGACAGATGCAGACGGCCCTGACCGTATGATCTCAGCCGGCTGTGCACGCCGCTTCGACCTCGCGCCCCGCACTCGATGCCTCGAGCTCTTTCGGGTCGAGGCAATGAAGCAGGACGGGGGGACGAAGGGTGGCGGAGGGAGCGCGGCACCGGTCGCGTAGAGTGGTAGTAGTGCCCTGTCCCGCAGACTCCCCAAAGAAGGCGCGCGCCGCCACATCCCCTCGAAGAGGTGGATGCGGCGAAATGCACGCGCCGTCGACTCCAACTGGCGCCGAAGCGCCCGCCTATCCGACTCCAAGCTGCACTACCGAGACGGAAGACGATGATGCCGAAGGCATCGCGAAGGTGCTCCCCTCTGGGCTCTTTGCGAAAGAGCCCAGAGTGACTGATGAGAGCGAAGAGGAGAGAAATCGTGGCACAACACGCCTCGCACCTGGAGAACCTTGCTGAGGATGGTCGACGTGAAGATCGCCGCATGCTTGACGACGACATAGTCGCCCTCGTCCTCGAAGGGCACGCCGACCTCCTCGAGGAAGGTGTGCATCGGCTTGCGCACGACCATCGAGGTCATGAGCTGCCCGCCGAGCCACGCACCGCCGCCGGGCGCGACACCGGCCTCGAGGATTGTGATCTTGAGCTCCGGCCTAGCCTTGGCAAGCGTGTACGCAGCCGAGAGGCCCGCCGAGCCGGCGCCGACTGCGGAGGATTGGACGAGAGTGAGTACGGTGTCGTGTTCTTGTCGAGCGATCTTGCCGAGAGCAACGCACTGATGACGACGTCGGAAATGGCATGGTCGTACATGCCCTCGGCGTAGCGCTTGGTCATAGCGCGCGAGACGATGTGCTCCTTGATAGGCGCGAACCGCATTCCGCCGTCGTAGTCCTCGACCCAGCGCGCGCCGTCCTTGGCCGCCGACGCCGCGTCGGGGGCGACGTCGGAGCCGGCCGACTCGGGGGGCGAGATGGGCTTAACGACGGTCGAGGACGAGAGGTCCTTCGAGTCGAGGGCGGGCGCAGAGGCGGGTGCGACGCGGAGCGAGGCGATCGACGACTTGAAGCCAGTGTAGTCCGACATGGTGCAGTAGAGCTTTGGAGAGTGTGGAGTGTGTGTGGTGCTTGAGAAGGCGGGTGGGACGAGTGCGAGAAGCAGAGTCAAGCAGCGTCGCTCTCCCTCGCTCTCCCCATCCCCCACCCGACGCCCGAGGCAGAGTGTATGCACTATTCGACACGCGTCCAACGCTCGTTCGATGCGAGCCTGCGAGGCGGTGCAGCGCGGTCCTAGCCGAGTGACCGAACGGTTACACCCGAGCCGAGGCGCGACTTGGGAAGGTCGAAAGTTACGAAGACGGCGAACAAGCGGCGAATAAGCGGCGAACAAGCGGGGGAGAGGAGATGTCGATACTGAGAAGAACATCGCACTGCAACACAAGCATTCGTACAGACACGTTCGCCACGTCGCATTACCTGCGGAGATAGACAACGATCGCCGAAAGAACGGCGAGGAGGACCGACAAGGGCGCGCCGACGAGTTTCTTGAGCATCGACGGCCTGCGGATCACGCTGCCCGTCGCGAGCAGGAGGAACTTGAGCTTGCCGGCTGTGCATCGCAGCCAGCCACAAAGTGCCATTGTCAGTGCTGATCGACGTGGTCATTGGCACAGTGCAGACGGAGGACGCACGCGAGTAAGGCGGGTACCTCGAGGCGAGGACCGGCTCCATCCACGTCGGGACGCTTGCTGACGCGCGCTCGTGCGAGAACGTGTCAAAGGTCCTGTGAATGAGCACGAGCACGAGGAAGGTGAGCCGGCGGCCTGAAAGTTCGCGCTCTCGCCGAGTGCAGGAGCACCGCCTCGTGGCGGTGACCCAGCCCCCGGTTCCGGCATCTACACGACGCAGCAAAATAGACGGCGACGCACCTCCTCCCGTGGTAGTTGCCATACCCGGCCTGTCCCGTTCCGCCAAACGGCAAGCCGGGGATCATGAACTGCACGAGGACGTCGTTCTGCATGAAGCTGCCGCTCCTCGTGCGCTCAAAGACTACCGTCGCATCGTATTCGCTTCGAGTCAGTCTCGCTGCGAGCGGGGGAGAAGAAGTGTCGGAGCGGGACGCACCGTAATCGCGCGAGGCGCGGCTCGAGGTGAAGACGTAGAGCGCGAGGGGCGTCTCGCGCGCCTGGATGAAGCGCGTCATGGCCTCGAGCGAGGGGAGCGTCAGGACGGGGAGGATCGGGCCAAAGATCTCGTCTGTGTCCAGATAGCACTCAAGGCTTCGTCAGCTCTGGCTTGTGGGCACGTCGCAAAGTGCACCCAAGCGTAAGAGCACGCCGACGCACCCTTCATGAGCGCGTCGTCCTCCTTGACGTTGCGCACGATCGTCACCTCGACCTTGCGCTCCTTCTCGTCCTTTCCGCCGCCAACGACGACCTCGCCCTTGGTCGCGTCGAGGAGCGCGCACACGCGCTTGAAGTGGTTCGCGTTGACGATGCGCGAGTAGTTGGGGTTCTGGAGGAGCGAGGTGGACGAGCCGGACGAGGAAGACGGGGCAGAGAGGGCGGCGAGCGCGCGCTTGAGCGCCGCGAGGAGCTTGGGCTCGAGCGCCGGGGTCGTCAGGACGTAGTCGACCGAGATACAAATCTGTGCGTGCAACGATTCTACGCATCAGCGAGAAGCGCTTTTCAAGCAGGGCCCGTCTTGTTGAGCGAGTAGAGGTAGTCCACGCACCTGCCCGGCATTGACAAACTTTGCCCACACGATGCGTTTCGCGACAACGTCAAGGTTGG
This sequence comes from Rhodotorula paludigena, assembly GCA_036244875.1. NCBI lineage: Eukaryota > Fungi > Basidiomycota > Microbotryomycetes > Sporidiobolales > Sporidiobolaceae > Rhodotorula > Rhodotorula paludigena. The sequence continues at coordinate 123,670 of BQKY01000004.1, forward strand.
CGTCTTCGAGGACGATGGCGGGACTCTTTCCGCCGAGCTCGAGCGTGACGGGCGTGAGGTGCTCGGCCGCCGCTTTCGCGACGATGCGCCCGACGTTGCCCGAGCCCGTGTAGAAGACGTGGTCGAAGCGGAGCTTGAGGAGTGCGGACGACTGCTCGAGGCCGCCCGTGATGCAGATGAAGGACGTCGGGTCGAGGTACTTGGGCAGGAGCGACGCGAGGAGGTCTGACGTGTGCGGGGCTTGCTCGGCGGGCTGGGGACGCGACATCATTCAGTGAGTACGCGGCATGGAAACAATAGAGATTGAGGAGTGCGCTGACCTTGACGAGAGCAGTGCAGCCCGCACTGATGGCGCCGAGAAGCGGCGTCAAAAGGAGCGTAATCGGGTCTGGGAAGCGCGTGAAGCGTCAGTGCGGCCAAGCCGGATGTAGCGCATGTGAGGGGCTTACAGTTCCAGGTCCCGATGACGAGGACGATGCCTGCGATTGCGTGGAAGACAGCGTCAGTCTCGCGCATTGAAAGCTGGCAGGTGCGAGCATCCGCACCCTTTGGCTCGTGATAGATGGTCGGCTTGGCAGCCATCCACGTCGGGCTCGTCTTGACACGGGTGGGCTTGGCCCAGTGCGCGACGTGGTCGTGCACGTCGTTAATCTCTGCCTTCATGGGGTTGATTTCGGCCGTGATGGTCTCGAAGTGCGGGCGGCCGAGGTCCTTCTCGAGGGCGGCGCAGAACGCATCTTCGTTGTCTTGCTGGAGGCGGTGAATACGGGTTAGGGGGAGGGCAGAGCGGAGGGAGAGGAGAAGAGGGAGCGAAGGAGGAGGGAGACTTACGACGAGGAAGCCGAGCTGCTTGATCTGGTGCTTGCGCCAGGCGATGGGGCGGGTCTTGCCGGACAAGAAGGTCTCGGTGACGGTGTCGTAGGCCTGCAGAGCGCCGTGCGAGCGGGTGAGCAAGCGATGCTCGGAGTCCGAGGTGGGGCAGCACCGTCGGCGCGTGGAAGGGAGAGGGGCGCAGAGGCGTACCTTCTGGATGTTGTCTACGCTGGTCTCGAGCATGCTAGCTGCGCTGTGAGTGTCTGGCAGGAGCGCAAGCGGCAGAGAGCGAGAGCGAGTCCGGCGAACGAGCAACCCGAGGTCGCCGAAAATCCACGCCGGGCGAGTGCGCGCTCAGGCGGAGTGCCAGAGGAGTCCGGCAAGTAGAAACTGCCTGTACTGGCTTGCGCTTGCCTTCGCCCGGCTCGATCGGTCAACGAGGAAGTCGACAGGACGAGCACCGCCTCGTCTTCCGGAGGAACCAAGAGCAAGTAGACAAATGCAGCTACACTGTCGTGCACACGCTCCAAGTGCTCGCACAACACCGGGCGAGCGTGTTGCTGTGCCGGCGTTCGCTCACCTCTTCGCCTCTTCGCCTTCCGCTCATCCGCATCACCTTCCTCGCGCTCTCCGACAGCAAGTGAGCCCGCGGACCAGCGAGACGCCGAGCTTGTACACGCGCCCGCAGCGTCTGCCCGCCCTCTCCTGCGCACGCGACTCGCCCCGTCGAGGGCACCATGTCGCGAGTCTACGCGCCGCTCTCCCCCGCCGACGCCGAGTCTGCGCCCGTCGAGCCCTTTGCGCAGCCGCAGAGCAACCCTGCGCACCCGCGGCGCACGCAGACCCGCGTCCACCCGCCCGCCGTCGTCGTCCCCGACCCGTTCGCCCCACTCGGACCCCGATACACCGACCGCGGCGAAGACGACGACGACGCCGCGAGCTCGCTCTCTGGCGAGGACGACGCGACGCTGTGGGAGCGCGACGCCGACGACCTTGCGGACGCGCACGGCGGCGACAAAGAGCGCACAAAGCTCCTCGACGAGGCTGCGCTGCTCGACCCCGAGGCGCAGCACGCGCGTGGCTCCGACGATGACGACGACGAGTGGGTGCGCAGGCCGGGACACGGGCGTGGTGCCACCAGCGCGCAGAAGCAGCACCGCCGCCGCCTGCTCGGAACCGTCGTTGCCGCCCTCGTCGGCGTGGTCGTCGCTGCGACGCTCCTTGCACGCATCCTCTTGCCGTCGACGGGGCGGCATACATTCCGCGGAGAAGGGCTCAAGCACATCACGCGCGACGAGCTCGCAAACGGGACCTTCTGGAGCGAGGGCGTCCAGCTCGAGTGGGTCGCTGAAGGTTAGTCCTGGCGTTGCGCGGCCCTGTAGGAGACCTGGCTATCGCCGTCGTGAGCGGTAGTCCTGACGCAAGGTCCTCTGACGCTCGCTCTCCTCCCACAGCGGGCGACGGCGTGTTCAGCCAGCGCGCGACCGATGGCTCCATCGTCCTGACCGACATTAGCGCCAACTCGTCCCGGCTCCTCGTCAACGGCGACAACGTCCGCGATGTGCGCTCCATGCTCTTACCTATTGCCCATGTATAGCACTGACTTTGCGGGACCTCACAGGAGAACGGCGACAAACTCGACTGGGCGCGCTTCAAGCCGAGCGCCGACATGCAGCACGTCCTCTTCGACGGGGAATGGACCAAGGTAGCGATAGTTCCCTGCCATCATGCAGCGCGCACTGACCCGCTAATCGCCGCAGGTCTGGCGCCACTCGACGCTCGCCAACTTCCACCTTCACACCCTCTCCTCCTCGACCACGATCCCGCTCCTCCCGCCCTCGTCTCCGCCGCAGACCTCGCTCGCCGTCTTCTCGCCGACGACGCACCACCTCGCGTACGTGCACGCCAACGACCTGTACGTCCTCGCGGCGGGGACGTGGGAGGGCGGGCGAGCGCGCGACGCGCAGGCGATGCAGCGCGCGGCGGTCAGGGTTACCGAGGACGGGGGTGCGACGGTGTTCAATGGCGTGCCTGACTGGGCGTACGAAGAGGAGGTGGGCTCCTCTGCCTCGCTCGTGCCTTTACTCGTGAGACGGAACCAGCTCACATCCCGCTCTGTGACGTGCAGATCTTCTCGTCCGACTCGGCGCTGTGGTGGTCGCCCTCGTCCGACTACCTGGCCTTCCTCAGCTTCGACGAGACGGACGTGCCCGAGTACGAGTATCCGGTGTACAACTCGGACCCGGACCAGCCGGGCGGAGAAGCGTACCCTCACAAGGTCACCATGCGCTACCCGAAGGTGCGTGGGACGCGCCGGATTGCCGTGCACGCTTTCCCGGAAAAGCAAGCAGCTCATTTCTTGTGATCTCTCGATCGCACAGCCGGGCTACCCGAACCCGCGCGTAAACCTACGCGTCTTCTCCCTCTCGGCCTACCTCTCTCGCTCCGCGCAAGCAACCTCTTCTTCGCGCGTGACGCCGCGCGTGCGCGCCGCACTCTACACCCTCGCCTTCTCGTCGCCCTTCCCGGCCGACGACGTGCTCGTGACGCAGGTCGCGTGGGTCGGCGAGCGCGAACTCGTCGTCAAGGCGACGGACCGGATCGCGCGCGTGGAGCGCGTCGCGTACTTCAACCTTGGTGAGGTCGATGCGGACGGAGAGGAGGAGGAGCGGAGCGTGGTGGGGAGGGTGATCAGGGAGACGGACTGGGAGGCGGTGGATGGCGGCTGGGCCGAACCGGTGCGTCGGGCGTTGCTCCACGGCCCCATCGAAGTCTGCACCTCATGCAGCTTTACTGATGTTGTCAACTGCCCGCTGCAGACTCAAAACATCGTCGGCATCGCCTCGACCGTCTCTCTCGCATCGTCCTCTTCCGCTTTGGCAGGCGCCTCCGCTCCGATCCCGTCGTACCCGTCAGGCTACCTCGACGTCCTTCCAGACGCGGCCGGCTACAATCACATCGCATACTTCTCGCCGCCGGACGCGAAGGAACCTGTGTGGCTTACGAGCGGCGCGTGGGAGATAGACGGCGGGATCGAGCGTGTCGATGTTCAGCGCGGCCTCGTGTGCGTAGCCGCTCGTAAATTCAGCTCATCTATCTTCGGCAGCTTGCTGATTTCGCTTCCGGTGTTTGCACAGCTACTTCATCGCCGCCAACCCCACTGTCGCGCGACACCTCTACTCGATTCCGCTCCCGTCTTCTCCCGCCGACTTGTCCGCCCTCCGCAACGGCTCAAAACGCCTAGCCGAGCCGACCAAACTTAGCCTCGTGCGGGGGGAGAAGGAGCGGAAGAGCAAGGGGAAAGAGGAGGATGCGGAGATGGCGAATTATGCGGTGAGCGTTTCGCCGGGCGGAGGCGTGTACCAGCTCAACTACGGTGCGTTTCGGACGACTGAGACAATTTCGAGACTGGCCCTGACGTTCTTGCGATGATTGCAGAGGGTCCCGACGTGCCCTGGCAGAAGCTCTTCAAGGTCGACGATCCGAGTGCGTCCGTTCTCGCTCGTCTGAAAGGCAGAAGCCGAAGCTCACGCGCACTGCCCGCAGACTACTCGCTCACGCTCGCAAACAACTCGCGCCTCGCCACCCTCGACCCCCAGTACCAACATGCGCGCATCGTGCACTCCGTCGTCGCGCTACCCGGCACGCAGGACGCGCTGGGCAAAGGCACGGGCCTCGTCAAGCTCAACGCAATGGAGATCCGGCCGCCGATGATGGACGAGAGCGGCAAGACCAAGTACCCGGTGCTGTTCCAGGTGTGCGTCCCTTCTCGAGCGTGCTCTGCTGGCTCACCGGCTGTATCTCGAGTGGACCAAGCTGATGGCATGCTGCCTTTGCGCCGCACAGCTACGGCGGGCCCAACTCGCAAACGGTGACGACTCGCTTCCAGCGCGACTGGCACCACTACCTCGCCGTCTCGCTCGGCTACATTGTCGTGCGCGTCGACCCGCGCGGGACCGGCTTCCGCGGCCGACGCTTCCGCACTACCGTGCGCGGGAGGCTCGGACAGATTGAGGCGGAGGACGTGGTGGCTGCCGCGGAGGAGTGGGCGAAGAAGCCGTATGTCGATGAGAAGAGGGTCGGAATCTGGGGCTGGGTGCGTCAGGCGCTTCTCTCGCTACGCTCGCGACTGGCCTCGGTAGCTTGGGACCCGGTGGTGAGCCGTCGCATTTCGAGTCGACTGACGCTCCTGCTCTTTGCGCAGTCTTACGGCGGGTTCCTCACGTCCAAGGTCATCGAGACCAACTCGACTGTCTTTGGACTCGGCATGGCCGTCGCGCCCGTGACCGACTGGCGCTTCTGTACGCTCCTTGAACCGCCTGCTCAGGTCGCGTTTCCCGCTGACCCGATCCCCCTTTCTGCACCCGCTTTCCTCCGGTCCTTCCACTCCAATCGACACATCTACCACAATGGCGTCGCGCTCGCCGACCTCAGACGACTCGATATACACCGAGCGCTACATGTCGACGCCCGAGCTGAATCCCAGCGGGTATGCCAACGCAAGCGTCTCTAGGATGGCCGGATTCAAGCACGCCGACTTTGCGCTGGCGCACGGGTGCGTGCCACTGCTCCGGGATGTCAGTGTTGCAATCTGCGTCTCGCCACTGACATGTCTGGATTTGTTTGCACACAGATCGGGCGACGACAATGTGCACTACCAGAACACGGCAAACCTCCTCGATCGCTTCACAATTGCGCAGGTCCGGTGAGTCCGCCCTTTGCGAGCTTCTCCGCAAGATTTTCAGGTCAACACAGAGCTGCAATTCCTTACCGTGAATGGCAGAGCAGCTGACGGACCCTCTTCCCCTCTCCTTGCCTCCGTCCTGCATGCAGCAACTTCCGCTTCCGCATGTTCACCGACAGCGACCATAGCATCTCGACGCGCGGGGCGTACTGGGAGCTGATGGCCTGGCTCGAGGGTTTCGTGCGTTCCCTCGCGTCCTTCTCCCCCTCGACATCAACTGACTGGATCCTGCACTGCAGCTCTTGGAGCGCTTCGGCGAGGGCGGCAGGACCAAGAGCAGGTGGAAGCTCAAGGTTGAGCAGGCCGGCTTGACGGAGCCTGAGCGAGAGAGGGAGCGCGAGCGGGAGTGACTTTGATTTTTCCTGCTTCCTTCCTTTCGTTCCTCGCCTCAGACCATTGTTGTCGGATACGAACCCATCGACCAGTCTGTATGTACTTGTGATGTACAGGGGCTTGCATGGTTGTCACGTCGGATCATTCGCATTCTTACGCCCATTTCTCCCTTTCGCCGTGGACCTGCCGACAACCTTCTCCTCGGCTCGCTCTTGTGCCAAGACCAGTCTGCTCGGCTCTCACGCATGTCACACTCGCTCTCGTCCGCCCTGGCAATCTTACGCCTGTTCAGGCAGCCGGCACTCGACACGGGGATCCGGTCTTCTTCCGCGCAAGCGAGAAGACAGTCCCTTTGTGCTGGGATGAGACACTGCTGAGACGCCTCAAAAACATCACGTTGCAGATCCCTCTTCCCACTCTGGCAGCGACGTCCGGCACGACGGCACCCGCGCGAGCGGAGCGCTTGCCGAGGCGGGCAGGTGTCGCCCGGCGACGCGAGCGCGCACGCGTGCGCGGGTGTCTTCCCCTCTCCTCCTCCTGTCTCCCGTCTTCCCTTACACGCTTAACTTGTCCATGACTGTCGATTCCGAGGCCGAGCTCTCACCCACAATGCAACCGGTGGCCCGGCTAGTCTGCGACATGCATGATCGCCCGGCGTCGTGGTCCCCATCTCTTCGCGCGCTTTGTCCATGCCGCTAAAGGAGCGTTCATGCGGCCTTCGGTCGGCGCTTCCTTGCTCCTGCTCTCACCGCTGTGCCCACTCGCCAGTCTGCTCGCCTTTAGTGACAACGCTGTGGTGACGGCTTGCTCTGGCCTCCTTGCGACCTCTTCCCTACACCGCCTCGCGCCAGTATGAAGCGCGTACAGCCTTTCACAAAGCGCTCTTATCCGCGAACGCCCAGCAATGGCTTCGACGACGACAAGGTCGACATCGTCTACTGCGACCTGAGCGATTACAGCGACTCGTCGGTGCCCGGGTCGCCCTCGACGGAGACGAGCAAGCCGCTTCTCGGCAACTGGGCGTCCCGCTCGCCTGCTGTGCACCGTCTTCCTTCGGCAGAACGCGCCAAGCCCCGCCCGCGACCAACACGCCGCCTTGCCATCGCGCTTGCGTGCGGCGCCTTCATCCTCGTTGCACTCGGCCGCATGCGCCCGGACTCGCCGACCACCAAGGGCCTGCGCACTGCTCGGTGTCGTCTTACGGGCGGGCGCCTAGGCTGCCCTGCCGATGTGTTCGGCGAGTGGCGCTTCAAGGAGCAGAACGGCGAGCTCTTCTATCCCGCCGTGCCTGCCGACCCCTTCGCCTATTCCATTTCACCCGCCTCGCCGCCCCATCCAATCCACCATCTCATCCGCGAAGCCGAAGACGCCTGGGCCGCCAAGGTTGCACGTCAGAGCAAGACGCTCGAGCAGGCCGTCGCCGAGTACGAGCGGCGGTACAAGCAGCGCCCGCCGCGGGGCTTTGACGCCTGGTTCGCCTTTGCGCAGGCGAACGACGTGCAGCTTCTCGACGAGTACGACTCGATCCACGAGCGTATCGAGCCGTTCGCCGGCCTCTCGCCCGAGACGCTGCGAGAACGTAGCGCAATGCTTCAGGGTGCGCCGGGTGCCGAGGACGTATGGCTTCACCAGCACACGGTGACGATACACGTTTCGGAGAAGGGAACAAAGCTCGAGGCGGAGGGTCCGATGCGCGAGGTGAACCACCGCGCGGACCAGGTCCTCGCGCTCCTCGAGGACTTCGCGCACCTCCTCCCCGACCTCAACATCACCATCACGGGGCACGACCTGCCCTGGATCGTCATCTCGGGCGAGCAGCAGGAGATGTACCGCAAGGCGGCGCGCGAGAAGACTTGTACGTTGGCTCGCACACTCCGCTCTCGTCTGCTGAATTCATGACACAAGCTGACCACCGGAGTGACGCAACTCTGCCTCAGATCTTGACGACATCTCCACGCATATTGAGAACTGGGACCTCGACGGCTGGCAGCTGGCCTGCCCGCCCGACTCGCCAATCCGCCGGGCACCGCGCCTTTCACCGCTGTCACAGCCTGCCGAGTCGTCGAAGAGCTTCGTTGGCCTCGACCACGTCGGCGCTATGGACGTCTGTCACTTCCCCAATAATCGCATCCTGCACGGCTTTACCGCTTGGTGCGTCCCGTGCTCGTGCCGCGACGAGCTGCTCGACTCCGCGTCGACAGCACTCTCGCAAAGCTCATGCTCCCTCAACCCCGTTTCTGACACAACCTCGCGCCATCACAGGGAGGGTCCTCGTCCTGGCGTCTTGTTCCCGCTCTTCTCCTTCTCGACGTCCTCCCTCAACTCCGACCTCCTCCTTCCTCCGCTCGAGCAGTACGAGCGCGGAGTCACGAACGACGTCTCCTGGTCCGACAAGACGTTCGACAAGGCCCTCTGGCGCGGAACGACAACGGGCGGCGACCTCGTCGCACCGCTACCTCGCAAGTTTTCACAGCGCATCCGCCTCGCGAAGTGTGAGTAGCGACCAGCTTGGTACAGCGACGCAGGTCCCTGACCTTCTCCGCTTTCGCAGTGCCAAGTCTTACCGGCGAGACGACTCTCCCGCTCGCTGCGCACGACAAGCCGGACCACTTTGGGCCAGTCAGCGAAATCACCGCCACCATTGCGGACCTCGCCGACGAGTACCTCGATGTCATGTTTGCCGGTTCACCTGCTCAGTGTGGCGACGAGAAGATGTGCGCTGCTCTTGCGCGCGAGTTTGACTTTGACGGGTACATGCCCGACTCGACTCAGTACCAGGTGCGCTTTAGCCTCTACGCCTGGGTCCCCATACGCTTCTGACGGCGCTTCCTCTGCTTCCAGTACAAGTATCTGATCGACGTCGACGGCAATGGTTGGAGCGGGCGCTTCCACCGGTGCGCATTTGCCCTCGATTTGCCAGGCGCAGCATGAGCTGACTTACCGCATTCCACCCAGTCTGATGAGTAGCAACTCACTCGTGCTGAAGAGCTCAATCTTCCCTGAGTGGTACTCAGAGCGCGTTCAGCCCTGGGTCCAGTGCGTCTCCCTTTCTCGCGTCGTCGGCTTGATGTCAAAACTGATGGCCTCTGTTCTTGCGCAGCTATGTCCCGCTGAAGCTTGACTACTCGGACCTCCTCCCGATCATGGCCTTCTTCCGCGGCGCGCCTGAGGACGGACGGGGCAATCACAATCACCTCGCCGAGAAGATTGCGACGCAGGGAAAAGAGTGGGCCGAGTCGCACTGGCGCTGGGTCGACATGCAGGCGTATCTATTCCGCACGCTGCTCGAGTACGCGCGCATCATGAATCGTGATGAATCGTACACCAACTACGACCTCGGCACTTCGGATTGAATCCGGTTTCCTTCCTTCTCAAGCATCTCAACCCGTACTCATTGCATACAGTCCCCTTTGTTGTTGCCATCGTAGACATTCACAGCAAAGATTCGGCGTCTCGCGTCCCGTCACGACGAGGTGGCTCCGTTCGCGCGGAAGCACGACCTGCTCGTTCAGCCCATTTCCGCTCGCCGAGGCCGGCCGCGAGCCGGCAGGGCACATTTGAATCAAAAATACTCGCAGTGTTGCCTACCTCCCTCTGCTCGTGGGCATGCAGGCCTCCCCTCCGGCTACTAATCGTCGGTGACCTCGTTCCTCGTCTCCTTCCTTCGAACCGCTCGCCTCGCAGACGTCGGATTTTGGAGATCGTGGCAAGCCCGCAAGATTGCTATCACATCGCTCGCAGCGTTGCTCAGGCCTTCCTTCGAAGCGCCCTTCGCGTATCGCGTCTCCTGTCCTCCTCGGCCTCGCTCTCCGCAGCTGCCATGCGAGCGGCACACCAACCTCCGCGTCGGATGTCCCGGGCGGTTGGCACCTCGCACGTGCCCACCTGACCTCCTCCCGAGAGTCCTCGCCGTCCTCATCTCCGCTTCTTGCCTCTTCGCCGCTGCTACGCTACACGTCGACGCTGCGCTTCCACCTGTTGCTGCAGGCTCACACACAATCGACGCGGTGTTCCGCTCTCGGGCCGTTGCTGCGCCGCTTCCTTCAACTTCGCGCTCGAAGCACGCGTTCAGAGCTTCAACACTTCCCCGGCAGAAGCATGCGGTCCGCCGCTCAGAACCTCGCCGTCGACACCGTCAGCGCGTCTCAAGTCTGCGTGTGGCCCGCTGGCGCCGCTGCGACGCCGTCGTCCGGCTCGTCGTGTTTGCCCCTCTCCTCGGTCTCGGACGCGTCCACTCGTCCCTCGTCGGTCCCGTCGCTCAGCCCCCTTGTACTCGACACGCCGCTCACAAGCGAGTTCGGCGAGTCGGTCTCCACAGGCGTAGCGAAGGAAGAGTCGTGTGGATCGTCCGATGACCGTCCTTCACCGCCACCGCCTGTTCAGGATGAGACTGTCCGTCCCACCAAGGACTACTGGCGGGATGAGCGGGAGCGTCCCGCTTCGAACCGTTTTTTCTCGGTCAGCGCGGCTGTGCCAAGCACCGACAACAGGGACGAACCGCTCGAGCAAACGCCGAAGCTCGACAGCCGCGCCGCCACCACACCGGTAGCGGAAGAGCGAGGCGAAGACGGCAAGGCCAAGAAGATGCGCACAGGCGTGTTCGTCTACCTCTTGCACGAGTGCGTGCGCACCATACATCCAGGAGCACCCGTGCCCGGCTGATCTGTGACCTGACCGCAGGATGCTCACCGAGAGCAACTTTCGCGACATCTGCTCCTTCAACTCGTCGGGCGACGCAGTCGTCATTAAGGACCGCCGGCGCTTTGCCTCCGAGGTTATGAGCCGCTACTTCGTACATTCCAACTGGCAGTCGTTCGTTCGCCAGCTGCATCTCTACGGCTTCGTCAAGGTGCGGTCCTCGTCGCACCTCGTCCCTTGCGTCTCTCTGACTCTTGCCAATTCGCAGCGAGATGCCTACAAGTCCAGAAGTGAAGATGCGCCGCAGGTCTACCAGCACCCGCTCTTTCATCGCGATCACCCCGAGCGCCTCGCATGCATCCGCCGGCGACCTGAGCCAGCGGCGCTCATGAACGGTGAAACGGCATCTCGCGACCGCATCAAGACGGCTTCGCATTCGCCTGCGACTGCTCCGAGCATCGAAGCTGAGCCGTCCCCGACTCGTTTGCGCGCCAGCTCGTCGCGCCAGCCTTCGACCAGCGCATCCGCTCAGTCCCTGCGCGCACCGCGCTTGCTTTCCCAGCAAGGTCTGAGCGCGACAGAGGCAATCGATCTGTTACAGAGCGAGCGCGATGAGCTCCGCGGGTGCATTCAGCGCTACCTCTACGACCTCGGCGTCCTCTCGTTGCACGTCAGAGAAGCGCAGGCACGCATCTCGTCCTCCGTAGCGCTTTGCGCACAGCTCTTCGACGTTGTCGAGCATCTTGGAGGTCCAGCGCGTACGTTCGAAGGCGCGGTCGCTCCGTCGGTCCCTCTCGTTCGCTTCTGAACTTGCTTTGCGCAGTTCTCGCCGGCTTTCCGGCTTTCGTCTTCGACAGGCGCTTCTGCGATGCGTCGGTCCCTCTCTCGCTGATCGAGGCGGAGCACGAATCGAGCGCGGCGGCTGCTGCCTGGTCCGCGCCGGCTTTGCACCAGGACACGTGCGCTTTTGCCCTTACTTCGTCTCCCACTCTGATGTCAAGCTCACCAAAATGCGTTGCTAGCAGCTCGCACCACGCGCACGCCGACACTCACTCGGCAAGATGGAACAGCCGGCACCACGAAACAGCGGGCGTATCGATGTTTACTGCAAGCTCCGCAGCAACGGCGTCAAGCGCACCAGAATGTTTGACCTGCGCCGAAGACCCGCTCGGCGAAGTCGACGTGACGGCGGCTACGCCCGAGCCACGGGTGCTGCACAGCGAGCACTCGTTCGACTCGTTGCCTTCAGTTGGCGGCTCGTACCCTTCGTCGCTGGCTAGCTCGACCTTCAACTCCTTCGGCGAGGCTTCCGTTCATTCGGCCTCAGTCGCTCCTTCCGCTGAGGGTGTCGACACGGCCTACGTCTACATCCAGCACCCGTCCTCGGCTCCCGCCTCAACCACCTTCTCCATTGTCGACCTCCCCAGTACGCCCGACGCGTCAGACTACTTCGCCTCCCGCTCGACCGCCGTGTTTGGAGCCGCTCCACGCCACAGCGGCTCATCCAACGGCGAACGCACGACCAGCTCGCTCGGCTTGTTCAACGCCTCGGCGCACGCAGCCAGGTCGCGCAGCCAGTCCGTCCACGAGCGCGGTCGCTCGGACCTGACGGCGCATTTGTCGCACTCGTCGCTGGCTAGCGCCATCTGAGCTCACGGGTGCCGCTACAATCTTGCCGACCCTTCGCCCCGCCGCCTCCTCTTTCTCTTCCGGTCCTCCTTACTGCACAGTCTCTTCTTCCTTCTCCCCCTCGCCATTCAGTCATACATCCTGCATCCCTCGTCATTCTGTGCCCGCCTCTTGCAGATACCTCGTCCATGGATATCCCTTTCGCACATTTACCCTGGTCAGTTCTCAGATACCCTCGGTCTCCATCGCTGTAACGCCGAGCTGTGCATGCTTGAATCGGCTTCGAACAAAAGAATGCACGAAAGAATGATAGAGAGGATGCAGGTTGCAAGTGCGAGGCGATACGTGCTGGCTCCTCCGGCTCTAGAAGAACTTGTCGGGCAACCCCTGCAGCGCCAGGATAATGGCGGGGTCCTGCGTGCCCATACCCGTCTCCTTCAGCCACTTCATGACGCTCCTCGACGACTGGACAAAGTGCTGGAACCCTTCCATGCTGAACGCGCCGCCGGCCGCCCCTCCGCCCTCGATCTTCTCCATCATTGCGGACGAGATGAGCATGCGGTGCGCCCAGAGCGAGAAACCGGGGAACTCGTCGAGGTGGTCGGGTAGGAGGCCAACTTCGAACAGCCGCATGAGGCAGGCGGACATGAGGGTCGTGGCGAAAGATGTCGACGGCGGGCGTGCCGGGCGCCCCTGGCGTCCGTCGGCGAGGTCACCGCACGAGGCGCAGCGCAGCATGATCACAAAGTAGGGTTTGTAGTGCATCTCGGAGATGTCGTAGACTGAGCCGGGCAGATGCTTGACGACCTCCTGTGTGTGTCAAGGAGAGAATGGATCAGTCCATCGCCTCTTTCTGAACGAGAGTTGGTAAGCACCTCGAAGGACATGCCCGTCTTCTTCTCAAACCATTCGCCCGTCTTGGTCTGGCCGCCGTCAGGTGAAAAGCCCTTGTTGCGGTTCGCCTTGAGCCAGTTGATTTCGGCAGGGGAGACTTCCTCGATCGGATACGGCGAGACGCCGCAGACTCGCTTGTGCGCGCTCCAAGCCTGCATCACAAACGCTTGTGCGTGAGTGTGGTGTCGGAAGGAGCGAGACGACGAGCGGCGCACCGTTTTTTGGTGTTCGGCACTGCAGAAAAAGAGGTTGATGCCGCTGGCCTTGCACTTTGAGCAGCAGTTCTTGGTCGGTGCAGCGCACACTGCGCACGCCTGCGTGACTGCGGGGACGCTCGACATGTTGGTCAAGATGCAGAGGAAGGCGGCGACGGAAGTTGGCCTTTCGCCTCCTCGGCACTCAGCTCGAGTCGCTTGCTACGCTGCTCGAGCTGGACCTGACGAACCATTGAAGGCCTTGTTCCACTACCAGCGGCTCCCGCGGCTTCGACGCCCGTCCCAGCCTTCATCAGTTCAACCTCCTTTGCCCTCGCTTACCTCGACGACGGCACCGTTCCTGGCCTCTACCTTGCCTGCAAGGCCTGCAGGAGCGAGCAACGAGCGGGTCGCACTCCGGGCTTACTCGCTCGGGACGCGCGGAGCCCTTCGTGGTCCCCTGCTCATGCTCGGCGGAAGACACGGTCGCTGTCCACCGCTGACACTGCCGCTCGTGCTCGAGACGGTCGTTCACGCTGCACGTGTGCTGCTTGCTTTCCTCCCGAAGCTGGCACGCGGACCAGGGCGGGCTTCGTCCTTCCACAGGCCTCGACCGATCTGTCCAAAGTCGAGCTTCCTTCAGCGAGTCGACCATTCGCTAGCTGCCAATGACCGAGTCCAGCTCCACAGTATTGCTACAAGGTGCGCTGCGCGAGCCGTGCTTCTGATGACACGCAAGAGTCAGGATCTCGCACACGCTGCAAATCGCTCACAGACTTGCTCTTCCCACCGCGGCGGCGATGCTCTAGGCCGAACGCCGCGAGAAGTTCTGCCGCCAAGAGCCAATCTTGCTTGGGCTTCGAGTCTACGGCGTTGCTCGGACGCACAAGCTGCGTCCACACCGCCTCGCGTACTTCGCCGTTCGGCACGCAGCATTCCGCCAGCAGGGCAAAGGCTGATCTGGAATGGCTCGCCACGCCTCTGCAATTGACTTCAGTCTTCCGAGCGACCGTGCTAAAATTTCGAGTGACTCCGTTGAAAGCAACTGTGTTTCCATACGCTTCAGCCAGACAGGTTCAAGGAGAGAATCAAAGGTCCTGAAGCGGAGCTACAATAGCAAGCTCGTCTCAAGATGACTGTGTGTCTTGTGTGTCTCTAAGTGCAGCGTTCAGCCCTCGTCCCAAGCGTGTGCAGGGTCAGCGTGCCAACCCGCCCAGGAAGCAGAAAGTCAGCGGCGGATTCTACAAGCCGCAAGCGCCGTTCCGAGCTAGCGCCGCTCAAGTCGGTCTAGTGAGCAGGAAGACACGCTCTGCAGAGTCGGCTGGCCTCGCCGACAGCCCGTCGTCGCCGTCGCCGCGCACGCTCCTCGTCGCGTCGACTGCGCTGTTTTGACAATTGACGCCGTCGCTCGCATCGCTCTGTGGACGCGCAGAAAGCAGCATTGAACCTCGCAGGATGGCCTCGCACGCTCACGGCCTGCACCGGCGCTCCCCGCGCCCGCGGCTGAGTCGGCGCGCTTGCTCCTCATCGGCCAACTTGTGGACATTCCCCTCTGCTGGCGCCGAGACGGGCGTGTACGAGGACGTGACGCTCTCGTGGGATCCTGAGTGTGTCTCTGTCGACTCGTCAAACGTCGACCTCTACTTGAGCGTCGTCGAAGACTCGGGACTCGTCGCGTCGCATGTCTGGCAGAACGTCGTCTACAGCGCCGGGAGCCTCGAGACGCAGCTCAAGCCAGAGTGGTGGGGCGCAGCAACCGGCGCAGGCAGCGTGCAGGCTCAGGTGCGCCCGTCTTCGCTTCACCTCCTCCGGACCGCACCTCGCGCTGATTTCGCGAACCGTGCGCTTGTAGTTCTCGCTGGTCCCGTCCGGGCAGCCCAGCTGGAATACTCCTGCACCAGCAGGACCGCTCTTCACCATCTCGTTCAACGGATCGTGCGTTTTCAGCCGCTGCTTCTGATCGCGTTGAAGCACAAGCTGACCTTTTCGCGCTCGCAGCTACCCCTCCGTCACCCAATCCGCCTCGAACGCTGAAGACACCGGCCCGTCGGTCGAGTCGGTTTCGGACGACAAGTCCAGGTCGTCGGGTCCATCGGGCGGCAAGCTCGCCGCCGCCATCCTCGTCCCACTCCTTGTCGTCGGTCTCGCAGCTGCCGCCTATGTTTTGTGGTACAAGCGCAAGAAGCGGCCAGAGAAGAAGCGGTTCAGCGCGGTCCGTTGATTACGTCTGGGTCTTTCGCGACCCTTGCTAACCCGTTCGCTGCAGGTTGTCGACCACCGCATGTCGATGATCTCGCAGGGCACCTGGCAGCCGCGCCCGTCCATGGCGTCGCGACCTGGCTCGCATCGTCCCTCAGGCTCGCAGTACACGGCTGCAAATCGCGGTTCTTACTTCGCCGACCCAGCGAACCGGCTTTCAACCTACTCATACGCGGGGTCTGCAGTCGGCGTGCCGTCGCCTCTTGGTGGCGGTCCGCGCTCGCTGCCGCCTGCCGACATGCGTCAGCCCGGACAGGGCGAGCGCGCCAGCCGCATCTCTTTCGCTGCTGGAGAGGCGCTCCCGCCTCGTCCTTCTTTCGCGAGCAACAACCGGCCTGGCAGCGTCCACACTCGGTCCTCCCTCCACCAGAGTCAGCTTGCGAATCCTCCTCTGGATGGCGAACCTTTCCCGCCTTCTTCACCGCAGCACTCGCCCAATCTCTCGCGGTCGGCGGGTCCGACTTTCGGCAGTGGCGGTCTCCTCCGCTCGACCTCGTCTTCCCTCAGCCTCGCCGTCACCGCTGCCGAAGGCGACTACTTCTCCCGCTCTGGAACGCGCGAGGAGCTGGCGTCGATGCACTCGCCGTCGAGCCAGTCGCTCAGCGGCTTGGCTCGTCCTTCTCCCGCGTTCGGCAGCGGATCCGGGAACGGCCATAAGGCCAAGGCGAGCGTTGCGAGCTCATTGCGCAACGAGTTGTCGGGGATGCCGGCACTCGCGGTCGTGCGGGACGGTCGACATGCTTTCGGCGGCGCCTCGCCCGCAGACGGCGAGCGTTCGCCCGTCCCTGCTTCGCCCTCCTCCCCCTCGTCTCTTCTTCGCCCCAAGCCCGCTCTCCACTCGCTCTCGACCGACTCCCTCCCGCCCTCTTCGATGGCGCGCCTCTTCCCCTCATCGTCCGCCCACAACGCCGATCCGGCGCGGCGCTCGCAGATCCTCTCGCCGGACGAAGCGCTCGCATCGTACGCGCGCAACACGGCCTCGCCCTCGCCCGTCCCTTCGCGTGGCGCAGCCCGCGGGGCCGCAAAGGGCGGGTTCTTGTGGAGCGCGCCGAAGCGGCTCTTGCGCAGCTTCACTGGCGGGAGCATCGCGAGCGTGCTTGGCGGCGGTGCCGTGGCGAGCAAGCCGAGCGCAGATGCGAGCTCTGCTGAGAAGTCTGGTGTGGAGCGCGAGGGCGCAAAGAGCCCGTTCGAGGACCCCGAGGAGGAGATGGACGAGAAGGCGCGAGGCGCCGATGAGGGCGTGCATGGCGGACTGGGGCTCTCGCTCGAGGGCGAGCCCGCGCTCCTCGCTGATGGTCGCGGGCGATTCGCCGGATCTGACTCGGAGGAGTCGCTCTCGGAGAAGAGACAGACCCCAGGGACGGCGATGTGAGGCGACGCTCTCGCACAGACACCCATTTCCTGCATCCTCCTTGTTGTCACTCTTGCTCGTCGGCGTCCCGCATACCCGTACGTAGCCCTGCAGACATAGCTATGTATCCCTGCCAGGCTGACTAGACGAGAGCAGCGCGGTGATGCCCGCGCGCGGAAGCACGACTTGCTTCGCTTCGTCCCCGGTTGCATCAGCTTTGCACGACTCGTGACGACTGTGCGCTGGGTGCACTTCCTTGCCAGACGCCCTCGGGCCTAGTCGGACGTCCGAAGGCGACAAGCGTACTAGCCCGCTTCGCCCTTTGTCCTCCTCACTTTCTCCCGCTCCCTTTCTTCCTCGCGTCCGGGCCTCGATCGCCGACCACAGTGCATGTTCACGCTTTCGTGACGCGCTTGACGTCAGCAACGCTCGTGCGACGCGTCCATCGCTTCTCCACCACGCGCTGCGCTCGCCGTTGTTCTACATGACAAAGGCTCTGCAGCGGGGCGCGAGAGGCTCGTGCTTGTTTGCTGTTTTGCTCAATCATCGTGCAGCTGTGCAAGTGGCGAGCTCTGCTTCTGCGTCTCTCCGCTGTCCGCATCGCTTTCTCGCTTGGCCCTGGCGTAGGCGACATCGCTTCTACTCGCCCAGTACGTTTACCGCTTGCACTCGCGTATTTCCTCGCCCTAAGCACACTGACCAACTGGCCCGCAGCCATGCGCCTGCCTTCTCCGCCTCGAACGCCCGTCTCCTCGGTCGCTTCGTCGTTCCTTTCCTTCTCGCCAGACGCACCTCGCACGCCCAGCTGCACCTCGCCGCTCTCGCCTAGCCCCCTCTTCGACGACACAACCCCGAAAGCCCGCCGGCAGACCCTGTTCAACGCTGTCTCTTGCCCCAAGATCATCAAGCTCGAACCCCCGCCGAAGCGCAAGAACCGGTTGGTTGGCGATCGGGACCTATCTTTCGCCTCGGCCCTGAGCGCACCAGACGAGCAGAAGAAGGACGACTCGCCCACCAGTGTGCGCAGCTTTGGCAGCCGGAACCCGTTCGCCTCCCTCATCGCCGCCGAGTCGTCGAGCGAGGCGCCTTCCTCGAGCACCTCGGCGGATTCGTCCAGCCTCGCGTCTCCAGTGCCGAGCTCACTTTCGTCACTGTCCCTTGACGAGGTCGACGGTGAGAACCCTCGCTTGGTCTCCGACATCGTCGTGAACGAAGGAGACGCCCAAAGTCGCCGCCATCAGAGCAAGAGCGGCGATGACGGCGCCGGACGCCGATCCACCACAAGCGAGGTGCTCGATGAAGGCGACATCAGCAGTGCGTGGGAGGACGAGCTGTACTCAAGTCTGTCGGAAGCTTCGCCTCTCTCGCCAGCCTTTCCACCGGTCACGCCCCCTTTCGCCACGCCAGCAGCTTCACCGGGTCTGCTTCATTCGAAATGCGACCCTGCGGCGTCGCGCTCGGCGCGGCTCCCTTCTCTTCCTTCACCCCGCCACCCCTACCGCCGCACTGCCTCTTCCGCTCGCCATCCTCCTTCGCCTCGCCGTCCCCGACCCCAGCGCCAAGGCTCATCCTCAAAGACGCTGCGCGCTACCTCGCTTGCACCTGAATCGGTATCAAAGGCCTCTTCACCCGACTGTCCGTCCTTCTCGTTCGACTCAACCTCACCTGTCCAGCCATCGCCTGCCCCTCGCCGCTTCGCCTTCCTCACCTCCTCTGCACGCCTCAAAGCCATCGTCAAGACGTCGCCCACGTCGGCATCACTCAAGGCCAATTCGACTACACTTTCGCCTGGCTCCTCGGCGAATCAACTCGCCTCATCCCCTTCAGCCGCATTTTCCGCCTTCGAAGCGAAGCTCGCCCGCCGCGCAGCAGCTCGTACAGCTCGCCGCGCGCAGGCAGAGGCTGAAGAGGCACAGCTGCGACTCGGGAGCTCCACGCGGCTCAAGACGCTCGAGGGTTTCGACGTCGAGGAGCTCGATCGCTTCTTTGGCGTCACGCCGAGGCGAGCAAAGGCGCTCCGGGGCGGGTACGAGCGCGAGGCAGTCGAGGCGGGCTTGCTCGGCGGCGCTTCTCCACAGCGCGAGGAGGATAAGTGGAAAAGCGCCTCGACTGAGTTCCGCGAATTGCTCAGGCGCGAACACGATTCGGATGCGGGGGACGACGACGCGCTGCTGGTGGAGGACGAATTAGATGACGACGACGGGATCTCTGCGCTAGGCGCGTGCATCTGCCTTGCCGCGCCGATTGCTCTCACTCCGACTCGTCCAACCCTCCTGAAGTCCCGGTGTGCATCCCCCGCGCCTCTCGCACACTGATGGTGCCCACGAACGATTTGTATGAGCGCTGTGCTGTGCGATGTATCGCGACGATCGTGCTTGTTCTTCTCTTCATCCACGGCGAGACGCAAGGCAATCGTCCAGGCTACGCGCGACAGAAAGAACAGGCCGCGTGTCGGCTCGCCATACCGCTTATCTCGAGCGTGGTCCACAGCAACGCACGAGGAAGGACGGGCATCGGCTGTTGGCATTGTTGAAACTGTGTACAGATGCATTGCGATTTGATGTATCCCACTGACATGATGCTATGGACGGCGCGACCCCCTTCGGACCGTTCTCGTGATCTCGCTAGCCACTTCAAAGATCGTCGTCGTCGTAGTCCGTGAGAAGCTCGGCGCCGACGTCGTCCTCGAGGCGCAGCGAGCGGTACCCGCCTCTCCGGTTCCTCCGCAGGCGGTTGCTGAGCCACGGCACCTCGATGTCGCGCACCTTCTCAACGACGACGCCGACGACGCCGACGACGAACCATGGCACCGAGATGAGGAAATCGACGAATCCGCTCCGACCGGGTTCGCCTGGCTCGGGGAGGCGAATGCGGCCCTTGCCGCCGCGCCGCCGCGTCCACCAGACGGCGGCGAGCGCAGCGATGCCGAAGGGCAGAACGGCGATTGTCGCCCAGAAGAAGCCTCCGCGAGCGGAGCGTCCTGGGCAAAGGTGTCGCGGGCCCTTGTCGAGCTGGAGACCGCCCTCGCACTTTGAGTGCGGGATCTTGCGGTACGCCGTCCGGTCGTACCAGAATGGATCGTGGATCGTGCACGTCTTGTCCGACTCGAGAGGCTGGGCACCCTCGGTCAGCACACACTCGCCGCGGGTGTTGCGCTTGTAGTTGAACTCGCTGTGGCAGGCAACACACCGTTTCAGCGTGACTTCGTGAGCGACAGCCCACTTGCAGACCCCGCTTGAGCTTGGTTTAGTAAGCTACGCACCACTCGAAGTCTTCGTTCGTGCAAGCGCAAGCCTTGACAATCTTCTGCGGCTGCACGAGCTGCTCGCCGACGAAGCAGTTGCGGTCGCGAATGCGGCGGTGGTAGAGAGCCTGAAGCGAGGAGAACGGTCAGTATTCTTGAGCCGCGAGGGAGAACCTGGGGTGGATCCTCACCTGCTGACCGAAGAGGCACGGCTCGTCGCGCGATTCGGACGGGCTCCAAAGCTCAAAGTCGTCGTTCGCCGGGTTGTCGAGCTCGAGCTTGCACTTGACGTTCGTGATAGACGAGAAGTCGAGGTGGACTGCGACAGTCGACTCGGGGCGGTCGGGCTTCGCGCCGAAGAGGATAAACTTACGACTCGTGTCCTGCGGAACGGTGACGATGGAGCGGACGCGGATCGGTTCGCCGAACGAGTAGTCCTGCCACGAAAGACCCTCGTTGAGCGTGTAGGTGACGTGGTCGGTCGCCTCTTCGTCGTTGGCGATGACGAGGATCGAGCCCTGGTCGCCGTACTCCCACATGTGCGCGTCCTTGTGCACCTCCTCCCACGTGAAGCCGCCATCACGGGTAAGGAACGTGTCGGAATCGACGTAGGACGCGAGATGCTCGCCTACGTTGCCGACTGCGAGCATGAGCCCAACGGCGGTCGGCGACGAGTAGGTCGCGCGCGGGTCGCGGCGCTCAGTGTAGCCGTGAATGTGAAGAGCACAGTTCTGCGAAGGCAACAGCGTCAGCGCTCTTTTCGGTACCGACAGGGGTTGGCGGGAAACTTACGGTACCACTGCACGGGTACGACTGGCCGAGCGCGTCGACCTTGGGCGGGTTCATCGGCTTCCACCTGCCGCCGTCGTTGTGCGTGATGCGCGTCTGCAGCTTCTTGTTGCTGCTGAGGGCGGCTTCCTCAGGGTTCGAGACGACGTTGATGACGGCGATACCGTCGAGGCCGATCATCTTCTCAAAGTCGACAAAGCCGGCCGTGTTGCGGTTGACGTTCTCGAGCGACGGCGTGTAGTACGTGCCGTTCGAGTTGGACTTGAAGACGGTGCCCCACTCGCTGCCGATGTCGGCGTGCGTCGTAACATGGAGGAAGACCGAGTCGGTGGTCGATTCGAGGACGGTGTAGGCCTGTCGCGCATTCACGTAGGTGAGCGGACGATTCGATTAAAGTCAGCGCGGAGAGAACGCACCTGGTTGCCGAGCTGCATGTTGGGCGGGAAGCGGGCAAGCGCGAACGTCTTGCCGTCGAGCGAGATCTGGAGGTTGATCGCATGCGAATTCTCGTGGACCTGCGTGCGGCGACAGCGTGTCAGCTGGGCCGTGCAGCACGAAGCCGCAAGTCGAAAACGCACCTCGGCGACAACCATGTACTCTTCAAACGTCGCGAAGCCGACGATGTTCTCGAAGAGCGTGCGCTTCTTCGAGTAGAAGTAGTCGCCCGCGACGAGCCGGAGCGGGTTGCGGTTGTTGAGTGCGGCGCGCTGCGAGCCCTTCTTGTCGCGGTAGCTCTCGCAGAAGATGACCTTCTCGTCGATCCGGAGCTTCTTGTCGCGGCCCCAGCTGCACGTGCGCACGTACTCCTCGAGCTTGCTCCAGCTGCGCCCGTTGTCCTTCGACATGTACGCCACGGCGCGGCACGTGCTCGAGTCTCCGTCGCCGCAGTTGATCTGCCCCGTCCAGATGAGCCAGTCGGGACGCAGCGGGTGGAAGTCGAGGAGCGGGACGCCGAGGCCGTTCGGGTCGGCCGGCGCCTGGAACGAGTTCCAGCTCGCGCCCTTGTCGGTCGTGTAGTGCACCGAGCGCGACTCGGTGATGAGGTAGGCGCGATCGCGCGAGTAGGCGTGGATCGTCATGGCGACAATGTGGGCGCCGTTGATGACCTCGTGCCACGAGAAGCCCTCGTTCGACGACTGCCACACGCGGTTCTTGTTGGTGAAGGCGAGGAGCGTGTGCGACTTGTCGAAGTAGGCGTGGTCGATCACGTACCCCGGGAAGGTGAACTGCACGAAGGGGGGCGTCAGCTCGAGCCGAAGCTTGCGGAGAGACCAAGAGCCGGCGTACCGTCTGATGCGAGACGAGGCCGGGCGCCTCCTTGCCCGCGTGACACGGCTTCTCGACGAGCGCATCCTTCTTGATGCCGCGCTTGACGTCGCACGTGTTGCCCGGAATCAGGCGGTACCCGCTCGAGCCCATAAACTTGTCGTCCTCGCGCAGGCACTGGCCCTTGGGGATGTCCTCGGGGCCGACAGGGATGCAGCCGCCGTTGGCATCGGGCGCAAAGTTGTAGTCGCTGCGGAACGCAACGCACGAGTTAGCTTTCTCCCGTCACAAAGGAGAAAGCGGGGTGCAGCACTCACCACTCGTAGTCCTCGTCCGTGCACGGGCAGTCCTCCTCACGCCCGACCGGGTCCTTCCACTTCTCGCCAATGACGCAGTCGGCGTCCTGCTTGCGGCGCATGAACCATTGCTACACGGCGAGCTGCAGTCAGCACGACGTCGGCGGCAGGTGGAGGGCAGGGCGAGTGCGCACCTTGTGGCCCATCAAGCAATCGGGCTGCCCGCCGATCGTGCGCGCATACCACTTTTCCAAGTCGCGGTTCTCGCACTTGCGCTTCTTCAGGCTCTCGAAGTCCATGTGGACGATAACGTGGCGCTCGCCCTTGGAGCCCTTCTTGTCCGAGTGCCGCGTGAGCGTGCCGAGGAGGATAAACTTGAGCGAGGTCGAGTCGGGCACGGTCGTAAGCAGGCGGGCGCGGAGCTTGACGCCGAGGTCGAACTCGTACCTGCGAAAAGGAGGGGCGCGCGTTCAGCATGATGGTCGGATACGACGAAAGACGACGAAATGGAGAGGCGCGCACCAGGTCTTGCCGTAGTCGAACGAGTACTTGATCTCGTCGGTCGGCTCCTCGTCCTCGACCATGAGGAGCAAGCTGCCCTGGTCGCCAAACTCGTACTTCTTGGCGCCGTCGTCCATCATGCGCCACGTGAGGCCCGCGTCGGTCGAGAGGAACGTGTCGCACTCGTCGTAGGGGAGGAGACGGTCGCCGATCGTGCCGACACCCATGACGAGACCGGGCGCGGTGGACGAGAACACGCGGCCGTAGTTGTGCGGCTGCGTGACCGAGTGCAGGTGAAGCGAGCAGGTCTCCTGAAGGGATCGCACTCGTCAGTGAGGCAGATTGGGAGCAAGGTGGAGTGACACGCACAGTGTCCTCGACGTCGCACTTGACGCGACGGCCCTCGTTGTCGAACGCCGGAGCCTTGATGAGACTCCAGTGCCCGCCTGCCAGCCAGAAAAGGGTCAGGAGCCGGCTCCGCAGTCCGAGACCTCGCACACGCACCGTCATCGAACGTGATGCGCGTCTTGAGGTCCTTGTCGTGCCCAGCCTCGACCGCCTCGATGTTCATGACCGTGTTGATGATGGCGACGCCCTCGACGCCCTGGATCTTCTCAAAGTCGACGATCCCATTCCGGTTGCGGTTCGTGTTCTCGAGCGAGCGCACAAAGTACGTCCCGTTCGAGTTGCTCGTAAAGAGCGTGCCCGCCGCCGCCGACGGCGACGAGTTGACGTCGACGAGGATCGAGTGCTCGGTCGACTCGACGATCGTGTAGGCGTTCTCCTGCAGGCCGTGCCCGTGCGGGAACTGCGCGCGGGACCACGTCGCGCCGTTCTCGCTCACGTAGAGGACCATCTCGCGGCTCGCGCCCTCGTTGCCGCCGCCCGAAGCTGCGGGCGGCTTGAGCGCCGTGACGAGGTACTTCTGCACGCCTCCGATGCCGACGACGCCGCGCGCCTCGCGGCCGATGCCGAGGTCGACGTAGGAGTTGTCGCGCTCGAAGAAGTCGCGCGACGAGTACAGGCGCGACTCTTTGAGAAGGCGAGGCGTGCCGCCGATGAGCGACGTGAGCGCATCTTTGAGCGTGGCGCCCTTGGCGGAGGTCGACTGCTCCTTGGGCGGCGGCTCGTAGGCCGAGCAGAAGATGAGCTCGCTGGGGACGTTGGCGGCAAACTCCTTCTTGTCGTGCGCGAAGATGCACCGGCTCGTGTAGGCGAGCAGCGGCTTTGGCGCGGATGCGAAGGCGTCCTTGGTGTAGAACGTCTGCAGCAGTCGGGGAGAGCGTCAGCGACGGCCACGCAACACGACGTAAGGCCTCCGTGCTTCAGCACTTTGACGAAACGAGCTACGCGGGACTCGCTAACGCACCTCGTCGTGGCAGACTCGGCCCTGCCAGCCACCGACATCCTCGCACTTCTGCCCCGTAAACAGGATCCACTCCCACTGCCGCGAGTGGAACGAGAGCGTGTTGGCCGAAAGCGCGGGCGCGAGAGCCGTCACAAACGACTGCCACGTCTCGCCGCGGTTCATCGTGCGGTAGTGGGTCGTGCCGGCGGTGAGGATAAAGGCCTGTGGGAATGACAGTCAGCTCCGCCACTGTGCGATGGCAAGGCGGGTGCGCAGTCTGCGTCTCGAAGCGCAAGAACGCACGATCGACTTGTCGTAGGGGTGGTCTACGAGCATGTAGGCCTCGTTGTGCGGTACGCCGTCGATGATCTCCCACTTCTTTCCCTCGTCGGTGGAGCGCCAGACGTTGCGCCCGATCTGATCATGGTAGAGGACGACCTGCGGGACGGTAATCGTGTCAGCATGGTCCTTGCTGCTTTACGCGGGATGCTGCTGGAGGACCACTCAAACGCGCAGGAGCGGAAGGCGTGCGGTGTGCATGCAGGGCGATCACGCGCGACAGCAGGTCGTGCCGCGACGCCAACAGCGGCACGCTGCACCTGCCACGCCCGTCTGGATTCTGTGCGCATGGCTGACAGCCTGTCCAGCCTCGGCGACAGCGCCCCGAGCCGGCGCCACTTGCGCGCGTTCGTCCTCCGCCCGTCCCGATATGGACTTGAGCCCGCTCCACCGCTCGCGATAGTCGCGTCAGCCGCGCAGGGCGTGCATCCAGCTCTCCGCTTGTGCCCGCCAGCCGCGTGCGACCTCTAGCGCGACGGGCGGTGGCGTGCGAGCTTCGAGAGCCCGACGGCGTGTCGCGCGACGGGGCGAGAGGATCGAGTCGTTCGGAGGTGCTGATGCGCGAGACTCACAGACGAGTCGTCAAAGTAGAAGATGCGCGTCGGGAGATTGTCGAACAAGGTGTGCGAGAGCGCGGGCTTGTCGCCTTCGGGGGCGGCGAGCGCCGTGGTGGGGAGGAGCACGAGCGCGACGAGCGCGGCGAGGGCGCACGCGAGCGCAGACGCGGCGGCACTGCCCGAGGGCCACAGAGGCCCCGAGCGCAGTCGCATTGGCTTTGCGGCTTTCTGTGCGACGAGCGGTGAAGGCGGAGTCGCTGCGCGTGCAGCTGGCGGCAGGCGACGCGCAACGCCGGGCAGAGTGAAGCAGAAAGCGAAAGGGGGAAGGCACGGCCAGTACCACCTCGCCCGCGCTTGTCGTCCGCTCCTTCTCTCCCCGACTGCACTTCGCTTCGCGTTGTACTCAGGCTTTTGGGGCTGCTCGCTGAGCAGCTCGCTTCTCGACGACTACTCCTCACCTGCTTGGTCGTCTCTGGCCTCCTCTTACCGGACGACATTTCTTCTTCTCGTGAGTCTCCCGTCAATGTCGTCCTCTCGCGTGCGCAGCGCACACCTTCCTCCGGCAATGATGATACCTCCCAGTGCATGGCTTGCGTAACTGGCCACTCTAGTCCGCCCATTCGGTTGGGACCCGTCCTCGTTTCTCGCCTCGTCGCGCTCGCAAAGTCTTTCAGCCTTTGCTTGCGCAGCGGGGTGCGAGCCTGGACGGGGGACGCCCGGCCTTGACGAGTTAAACCTATAGACAAGCATATATCTCGAGCCACGCCGCGTCGACTCGCGCGCGCACCGAGCAGGACCCATCTTCGAGCAGCTTGAGCTGACCCTCTTGTCGTCTCGCGACAGATAGCTTCGCTGCGTTCCTCCCCTGCTTCCCTTCCTCGCGTCCACGACCGCAGACGATTGCCGGTAAGGCTCCTTCCGGCTGCCGCGACCTTTCTCGCCCCACTTGACGAGGACGAAGACAATAAACCATTTAGCATGTTAGACTACGTAGCCTCCGGGCGTTGACGAGTCGTTTTATTTGCACGTCAGGCAGAGTCAAGGAATGAGGGGCGAGGGGATCAGCAATACTGCCATCACGGAGCGTTCGCTGACTCTGCTTCTACCCCTTTTCACAGATTCTTCGCTGTTTGAAACGGTTGACCTGGTCCAGCCCGTCGATGGATGCATTGGGTCGCAGTTGTTGCACGACGGGAGCTCGCGCTTTGCCTTCCACTGCCTGCAATTTAGAAAACGACTCGTTTCCCTCACCTTACTTTGTCGTGATGGTGAGATCGAACCGGCGGCGCCTATCCTACGAAACATCTACACGGGCACTCCCGAGCACTGGCTGTGGGTCATCCTGCTCGCCGCGGCGAGCCCGCTCCGCTCTATCTGTCCCTGACTTCGACGTCGACGCTTTCACATTCGCTCGCATTAGGCGTTTCTCGCTCGCACATACTGCACCAGACTCGGATCATCAAAGGCAATTACTCGTCATTGCGATCTACGCAGCGGACCAGCGCAAGATGCTTCTTTGTCAAACCAAGAGGGGAGCAGAAGGGCGGGAAAAGCGAAAGAGATGAACCAGCTGACCTGACGGGGGCTCGACCTGCTCGCAGGCCATCGACCCGAACTGTCGCTCCTCACGCGAGGAGGGCAGCGACTGCGACGCCGGCAGCGCCGACGATGCCCGCCTTGACGACGAGCGCGCCCGCCGCGCCGCCGCTCGTCTCATCGGCCTTCTGCGCGTCCGCCGACTTGCTCGCGTCGGCGCTTTCCGACACAGCAGCAGGGGTCGCGTCCGCGGAGGAGGAGGAAGTGGCGGCGGCGGAGGCGGCGGTCGCGTCGGCGGTGCGGACGGCGGTCACCATCGAGTTGGGCGCGGCGCCGGAGGCCGAGTTCGCGAGTGCGGCCTCGACGACTGGGGGGAAGGCGCCCGTCATGCCCGAGAGGCTGTGGTGCGGACAAG
The DNA here is from genome assembly GCA_036244875.1 of Rhodotorula paludigena. NCBI lineage: Eukaryota > Fungi > Basidiomycota > Microbotryomycetes > Sporidiobolales > Sporidiobolaceae > Rhodotorula > Rhodotorula paludigena. The sequence continues at coordinate 150,816 of BQKY01000004.1, forward strand.
CTGCCGTCAGTGCGTGCGGGCGCGACAGCGGGAGGATAGGATGGACGAGAGACGTACGCGAAGCGGGCAGAAAAGGACTGCAGGGGAGCGCCGGAGGCGTCGGTCGCAGCCTCCGAGTCGAGGCGGATGAAGTACTGGTCCGAGTCGGCTGTGCGGAGAATCATCGAAAGCGTCAGTACCCCGTGGCAGACCGTAAGGAAGACAGGACAAAGACGCACGTCCCCAGACCGGGTCAATCGTGATGCGGACCTCGCTCGTCTGCGACGCGTCCTCAATCAGGCCAACCTGCGCGAGGCGGTACTGCACCTGCGAGCTGCCCGAGTAGAGGCCGATCGACGTGCGGCCGAACTCGGTCCACGAGGGAGCGTTGCCGTCCTGCGAGGTTGCGTAGCCAAGTCAGCCGTCGCTTGCTCGGGACAGCGTCGTGGCTCGGTCTCCGGCGTAGTCCAGCACCGGATGAATGAAACGCACATCGCGCCACGAGATGGTGAAGGAATCGCCAGCAGCGTAGTGCGAGGCTGCGACCGGCTGTACGGGCCAGAAACATGATGAGCGGTTGATCAGTTGAACAGCCCGAGACATACTGGCGACTCACCTTGTAGATGAAGGGCTTGGCGAGGACCGCCGGGAGCGAGAGGGCGAGGACGGCGGCCGACGAGAAGGCGGTCGAGAAGTGCATGGTCTGTACGGTTTCTGCGAGTGCCTCTGACGTCGTCAGCGAGTCTGCTCGACGTGCTGCACGTCGAAGGGGGAAGGGGGCGCACGAGGTCTTGGCTGGATTGGGGGTGCGAGCGGCGAAGTCGCTGAGAGGACAGGCGCGAGAGGACAAAGAGCGACGAGCGGGTTGGACGGAACGAGCGTAGGTGTAGACCGTACGGAGAGCAGCAACAGCAGGCGAGCAGATGGAGGGTAAGAGCAGGAGCAGGGCGACACCGAGCGAGCGTGCAGTCCCCTCAAACTTTCGCGTGCGACGAGCGCGACGCGACGAGCCCGCGTCAATCAACCACGAGGGGGCCGTGCGTCGTCGTCGAGAGGCGGCTCTGGCGTGTGCAGCGGGCCAAAGGCAACTGTCTGAAGCAAGACGGGAGGACGCAGGAAGCGAAAGGGATGCCTCCGGCTGGCCCGTCAATTTGGGCTGGCCGATCGAAGCGGCTTCGCAGCGAGTGATCGTAACAAGCTTTGCTCCTTGCTGCTGGGCTCTCTAGTCGGCTTATCACAAGGCGTCAGTCACGCTGACTTCTATGCCGCAGGCAGCTGCAGAGAAGGCGACTGAAGGGAGCGGGCATGGCGGAAAGGGGGAAGCTGGACTTGGGAAGGTCCCGCTTGCCCGCCTCGCTGGGCTCGTCCGTCCACAGGTGCAGCTTTGCGTACAGTCAGCTTGTGCTACGGGTGCAAAATGACCGCACAGCTTGCAGGGATTGCGGAGGATTGGCTCCGCGCCGCCCCCACCCGCACCGGGTGCCTCACTGATCGTCTCCGCAATCTTCGTACCGGCTGCTTCGCTCATCGCTGGGAAGTCGTCCTGCTACTCTGTCCTGGCTTCGACTACCTGAGATTATGCCTGCGCGTACGTTCAATGTGCCGAAGACATGCCGCGCCGCGGTCTGTCGCAACCCCGGTCCCAACTACTCGCTGGAACTCGTCGAGGTGCGCTTGGCTCGATGCGCGGCTCTTGCCCTTGTCATTGCGAAGGAGTTGCACAAAGAGCTGACTCCTTGCCGGTACAGGACTATCCTGTCCCTTCGCCCGGTCCGGGCCAGTTGCTGCTCAAGATCAATGCGACCGGTCTCTGCCTGAGCGACCACCACAACATGACTGGCGACATCGGAATTCCGATGATGTGTGATGCTTCGGGTCACGAGGGAGCTGGGGTCGTCGTGGCGCTCGGCGAGGGCGTGCAGGACTGGAAAGTCGGAGACCGGGCTGGAATCAAGCCGCTGTGCGTAACGCTTGCTCCTTGGTATTGCTATTCCTTCTGATTTTACCTATTACGCAGCTTTGATGTCTGCCACGAGTGTGCCGCTTGCCGCGGCGGGGACGAGGGGTTGTGCCCAAAGGTGCGCGCTGCTTTTGCATCCACACGCTCGTCTCGCCTGCACGCTACACCACTCGCATCCCAGACGGTGTTCCCGACAAGTATGCTGCACCGTTGAGTGCGTCAACACTTCGCAGTCCGCACACCTCGTTAACGATCCGCTGACTTCCGCTTTTCGCAGTGTGCTCTGGCACGACCATCTACACAGCAATCAAGCGCAGTGGCATCCGTGCTGGGTTTGTCAGATCTTATTCAGTATTCCCTATCGCGCCAAGCTTACACGACCACTGCGTTCGCGCAGACAATGGCTTGTCCTTCCGGGAGGCGGCGGCGGTGTCGGCCACCTCGGCATCACCTATGCGAAAGTGCAGGGCATCCGCCCGGTGGTCATCGACACGGGCGCCGAGAAGCGCGCGCTGTGCGAGCGGCTCGGATGCGAGGCGTTTGTCGACTTCAAGGAGTGCAAGGACCCGGCTGAGGAAGTCAAGCGCATCACTGGTGGTGGTGGACATGCTGTGATTGTCACGGGCGGCACCGCAGCGGGTGTGTGCAACCTCCTACGCCTTGCGAGGAAAGAAAGCTGACCAATGTTGCGAATGCAGCTTACTCTTCCGCTCCCGCCTATCTGCGCCCGGGCGGCACCATGATCTGCGTTGGCCTCCCGTCGGCCGGCACCGCAATCGCCGGTGCCGACCCGTGTGCGATCATCTTCCAGAAGCTGACGATCCGCGGATCGCTCACGGGGAACCAAGTCGACGCGGACGAGGCGCTCGACTTTGTCCGACGCGGACTCGTCGAGCCGCATGTCACCGTCAGGCCCTTTTCGGAGCTCAAGGAGGCGTTCGCGGACTTGGTGTGTTCTCTTTCAGCAGCTTTGGAGCGGTGAACGAGCTTGCTGACTCCGTCTGCGCGCGCAGCTTGCGGCAAAGGTCGCCGGGCGGATGGTCATCGATTTCACGCAGTGAACCAAGGTTCTGTATAGGCCTGCGTTTCGTGCCCGATTCTAGCTTGAACAGCGCCGCGCTTCTCCAATGCCAGCGATACAAACGGTTGAACTCATGCGAAGCGCCAGCATCAATTGGGCGGACCGCCCGAGACTTGCCACAAAGCGCAGTGTAGTCCACTGTCTCGCGGAAGCAGAAGCAGAGGCAAGACTGCGAGGATCACGGCCAGTCTCGAGCAGCGGAACGCAGCGCGTCCCAAAGGACCATGTACAAAGCGCTTCAATGCAAGTGCGGCGGCCCTTCATGCCTTGAGCGACTGCAGGTACTGCGCGCGGAACGGGTTGGCGTCCGTCGCCTCGCTCTTGTCGTGCGGCACCCACTTCGGCTCGTCCTGCGTGAGCGAGAATTGTCAGCTGAAGACTGCCCGAAAGCTGCTTGCCTCGCGAATCTGCAGAGGATCGCCAAAGATGGGCACTGACCTGGAAGAGTCGCAGTGCACGGATGAAGTCAGAGGAGTCGAGCGTGAAGCGGTGATACACTCCTGCGGGAACGATGAGGAGGTCTTGCGGCTCGACGGCGATGCGGATCCACCGCGCGTCGCCTTTCTCTGCGGGGTGGTGGACAGGCGGAGATCAGCCAATGCCCTGCTGGGTATCCGGTTGCTAGGTCAAGGCGGCCGTTCAGTGCCAAAGCGAGAGCGCACCGCGAATGTCAAAGTAGCCCCTCCCGTCCTTGATGTAGCGGATCTCCTCGTCCTCATGGAGGTGCTCGCTGCCCACGTCAAAGTCCGTCAGTCTCGTGCGTACTCCAATGCTTCGGAAAGAGCAGGACGCACCGGAAGAAGCCCTTGATCTTCTCCTCGTAGATGTCGCCGAGACCCTCCTTGCTCACGTTGATCTCGTCGCGGTTCTTGTACCCGCGCTCCTTGGCGCTGCAGGAAGACAGCCAGGTCAGCTACAACATTGCAACAGCTACAGGCAGAGTTGCCGAGTACGCACATGGCCTCGACCTGGTCGAGCGAGATGCCCGGGTACGGGAGGACGCCGATTGACTTGAGCTGCTCGACCGAGACTTGCTCGCCCGAGTCGTGCGGGAGGCGCTGGTCGCCCTCGAGGTCGTCGCTGCGTGTGTCGTGAAGAGTGGAGAGTTCCGGTGAGTGCATGCACAAAAGCGAGGCGAGCGAGACAGCGGCTGGTTGGACGTCTGTGGAGGGTCTACGCACAAGATGTAGGCCTTCATCGCTGTCCTGGTGCTGTCTGTGCTGTAAGGGCGGGAGGAGAGCCGGCGATGATGTGCTTCCGCCCTTCGCTTCGCACCACTTACTGCTGCCAGCTAGATCCGGCTGCAAGGGGTCGCTGGAAGGCCGAACCACCCGTGTAGCACCCACCATGCACTGCAGCGCTTTTCCCGCACCGCTGAAAGCGCCGGCTGACCTCATCGCCCCTCTTCCGCTCGACCAACCGACGCCTGCTCATCTCGACGGCAGGTCGGACGACTCTGCAAGGGCTGGCAGTCAGCTGCGTGCGCAACAAACAATTGGCATGCTGTGTCCCGCTCAAGTACGCGGCTACGTCCCGCCGTCCTGCTCGCCAGATCAAAGTGCTGCTGCACGGGGGGTCTCGTTGCCTGCTGTCCTCTCGGTTTTGAGCGCTTTCTTGTACGGTGCTTGCGGGTTAATCTGGCTGGGATCTGCGTGTTAAGTCTGCTCGTAGTGCGGCAGACTCATTCAGTGCTGTCGCGTCGGGGTCTTCCTGCTCCTTCAGTCGGTGGAGACTGCGTGAATGCGGTCCATTCGCTGCAAAGTCTGGCTGCTCGCGATCTCTCCATGGATGAGATGCGCCACCCCGTCTGTTCTGTGCTTCCGCTCGTCGAGCCAGAGACACAGAGACCACGCGGAAGCCAAAAGCACGGCGATAGCAGACCATCAGCGAGGCGTACCTGGCAAGCGCGAACAGCGTCGAACGGGCTGCTGAGTATCAGGAAGCTGGCTGGAATTGCAATCCAGCCTTCCGTGTGCACCCTCTCCCACTCGAACCTGACCGGGCGGAGGTCAACCTCTTGCGCCGATGTCAACCCCTCGCGATGCGGCTGGGACCGAGCCAGTGGTGCCTGCACCACCGCCAGTGAGCCCTGCACTGGACTTTGCAGCTGGCACCGTCGCAGGTGCGCCCTCGTCCGCTCGCTCGTCTCATCTCGGCACGCCGTCTCATCGCGTCACCCTTGCTGATGCGCTCCGCGTTGACTGCACAGGCGTCGCCAGCTTGTTCACTGGGCACCCGTTCGACACCGGTGCGCACTCTCCCTCTAGTCTATCTGCTGCTTGAAGCTGACCCAGAGGTGGGGGTGGGGGTCCTCCTCGCGCAACAGTCAAGGTCCGCCTGCAGACGCAGCCACGTCCCACACGAGCCGCACAGGCCAGTGGTGCAAGCGCGAAGCCCGCCGAGCTGTATTACCGCAATGCTGGACATGCGTTCGCTCGCGTTGTGCGCGAGGAAGGGGTGCGTCGGCTGCGAAAAGGCTTTCGGCTGCGTCGTACGCTGTACTGCATGCTGATCAGCGGCTTTCTGAGGTCGCACAGATGGCGGGGCTGTACAAGGGCGTTGTGCGTCTCGTCCCCTCCGCCTGCCCACCGAAACGCGTCTTGCTTACCTCTTTATGCGCGCTGCACTATCCAGACCTCTCCTATGGTGTGTGGATCATCCCATGTCCGGCGACTGTCGCTTGCGAGCGTACGTTGACGGTGCGGCGAGTTCTTACACGCAGCTCGGCGTTGCCCTCATGAACGCCTCGGTTTTCACGTCGTACAAGCTCGCGATGAACGCGATGCTGTCGAGTCCGGACGCGGAGCCGACTCTGACGCAGATCACGGCCGCGGGAGCAGCAAGCGGAGTCTTCACGTCGTACGTCGCGCTCCTCTCGCTTATTCCGACGCTGTCGCTGCTGAGAACGGAGCCTCGCTCTGCAGCGTTATTACTACGCCGATAGAGCGTCTCAAGATCTTGCAGCAAGCCTCGTCGGTCGGCGCCCGCAGCGCGCAACCCACAGTCGTCGCCCTCGTGCGATCCCACTCGCTCCGCTCGCTCTACCGCGGCTGGTCCGCCACGCTCCTCCGCGACTTTGGCTACGGGCCGTACTTCCTCGTGTACGAGTACGTCGCGCGCGGAGGCAACTTTGGGCTGTTTTCGAGCGGCGCCGCGGGCGAGGAGGGGAAGAGGCGGAGGGTCAAGGCGGATCTGGTGGACGAGGTCGAAAACGAGGTCCACGGGAGCGACGGACAGGAGGGAGCGGGCGCGGTCAGGGTGCTCGTGGCGGGAGGCTTGGCGGGGATTGCGGGATGGGGATTCACGTGAGTCGTTCGTTGCTGTTTCTGTGTTCCGGTCCTCTGCAGGACGAACACACGCATCCTCGTAGGATGTCCTCACTCAGCTCCTGCTTTCCTTTCGCAGCTTTCCAATAGATGTCGTCAAGACCAAGATACAGGCCGAAACGCTCCCTTCTTCGCTTACGCCTTCGCACACCTCTTTAGCCTCTACGGCATCAACCGGCACGCTGCCAGCTCGGCTGAGTGCAACAGACGTGACTCTGCGGTCGGCTTTCCTGGCGACGTATCGAGAAGGCGGCTGGCGAGCTTTCGTTGCGGGTCTGGGACCTACGCTCGTGCGCAGCGTGCCCGTCAACATGGTGCGTCTTCTGCACTGCAATCTTCTTGCCTGAACTGCTCTCAGCTGCAGCTAGAGTGCAGGCTCCTCGTAGAGCTCCGTAGCCTAACGCTCACTTCGCCTCGCCCAGGTCACGTTCGCCGTGTTCGAACTTGTCGTCTCGACTTTCCGGTAGACTTGCACACTCACGCGCACCATTATACCCTCGTAACTCTTGCCAACATGCATCTAGACCCTGCAAATCTTGTCTCGCATTGCACAATCACTCTGCTGCACGTGCGGCGAAATGCCCCTCATCGGCTTGCGAGCGAAGTGACGTTCCCTGTCGCGCTCTCTCGCGTCTGCTCCTCGTCCCGCAAAGCTGGCGACACTCGCTCGACGCACCATGGCTGAACACGCAAAGGTCTGCACCACCCGTGCTGCCCGCCTGCGCTTGTCCCGCTGACCTCCCGCCCCCGCAGACCATCGCACGCTGCAAGCGCCTCATTCCGCCCCTCTCGCCCGAGCTGCACAAGGGTCAGGCAGGCCGCATTGGCGTCGTCGGCGGCTCAAAGGAGTGCGTCTCGCCACGTTAGCGCACCGCAAGCGACGCTGACCCCCACCTCTCGCCGACACCTCCACTCGCTGTCGCAGCTACTCGGGCGCACCGTACTTTGCGAGCATGACGACCCTGCGCCTCGTGCGTTCTAAAGAGGCTCTCTGGGGGCCGAGCGGCGAAGGAGACAACGCAGCTGCTCATCTCGTCTCCTCGTCGCACAGGGAGCCGACCTCGCTCACGTGATTTGCGAACCCGCTGCTGGCAGTGCGTTGCTGCGATCTTCTCAAGTGGAGACGACGAGCTATGATCCTGACAAGCGCGGTCCCGTGAAACTCCACAGACATCATCAAGACGTACTCGCCCGACCTCATCGTTCACACCGACCTCAACGAGAACCTGTGCGTCTTGCGTCGAATGCTATTGCGTGACTGCTCCTCACGAGCTGGGGAGCGACACTCTCATGTGCCGCGCTTTTGTCGCACAGTGACGAGGAGCAGATGGCCGACGTGTTCAAAGGCGTCCTCCCGCGCCTGCACACACTCGTTATCGGGCCTGGGTGCGTCTACCGCTCGCCGCCGACCGCTCAACAACGTACTCACACCTTTTGGACCACAGACTCGGTCGAGACAAGCACATGCAGCTCGCTGCGCGCACGGCGATCCGCCTCGCGCGCGAAAACGACCTCTACATCGTCCTCGACGCCGACGGCCTCTTCCTCGTGCAGAACGACCCGAGCGTCGTCCGGGGCTACAAGCGCGCCGTGCTGACTCCCAACGTGGTCGAGTTTGGGAGGCTGGCCGAGGCTTGCGTGAGTTGCGGATTGCTGCGTTGTGGTCTAGTCCTTCTCGCCAGCCCGCTGTGAAGGGGCTACTCGTTCTTTAGCGAGAGGTAACTCACCAATTGTCCTCTCCGCAGAACCTCGACCCCAAGTCGATGGAGCCGTCCGAACTCGCGTCCGCCATCGCGCAGCACCTCCAAGGCCCGACGATCGTGCAAAAGGGGCGCGAGGACCGCATCACGAACGGGCACGAGACGCTCGTGAGCGACGTGACGGGCTCGTCGAGGCGGTGCGGCGGACAGGGCGACGTGCTCAGTGGCGCGGTCGGGACGTTTTTGGCGTGGGGCAAGAACTACGAGGAGAGGGAGGGCAAGGACGAAGAGTGCGTCTCTTTTCGCTTGCTCGAAGTTTTTTTGCAGTCCTTCTCTGCGGGTGCTGCCCGGCTCTGGGCTTCTTGAGGAGGTGCTGCAGCAGCGTTGCTGACGCTGTTTGCCCACGCTCCTCGCCCGCTCGCCGCACGGTGTCTGGTCATCTCCACCTTCTCGACACAGGGACCCGATCAAGCCGGACGAGATCACGCTCCTCGCTGCGTACGCCGCGTCGTCGGTGACGCGCACGGCGTCGCGCCTCACGTTCGCGCAGCACAAGCGCGCGATGCAGACGGGCGAGATGCTCGGCTTTGTCGGGCAGGCGTTCGAGGAGGTCTTTGGCTCGGAGGAGGTCGTCGACCAGGGGCTCGGCGGCGCGGAGGGGCTCGTGGGGAAGGTCGTGGGCGCGATCAAGGGGAGTTTGTGAACGGGATGAAGGAGGCGAGACGTAGACGGGCGGGAGTCAGGGGTGACGACTTCCGCCTCTTTCTGATCTGTCAAGAAACAAGCAGTGCCTCTCACAAAGACTGAAGGCGAGGCGATGGAGCCTGAGAGAGGCGGTTGTCCCGGTCGACCACCGTTCCGCGTGACAGACGCTCTGATTCCCGCTTCCCCTAATCATCGGCATCAGACGTAGGCCACGCTAGCCTGTTGACGGAGTCATACGAGCTCACCACACCCCTCTAGAAGCGCTGTGAGGGTAGTCGACGATAGCCGGGTCGAGCCGCTGTCCTGGTCTTGCTCGTTCCGTACTCGACTCTGCGCTCGAGATGGCTCTTGCGGGTCAGCCACCGTTCAAGCGACTGCGAACAGACGGGTGCGCTCGCTCTCGACCCTGTCCACCCCGTTGCTCGCCTTGCCCACTCCTCCGGCACCTCGTCCTCGCGACACCAACTCCCGTCCTCACCGCTGGTCCCGCGCCCGCAGGTTCGCCAACTACTCGGTCGCGTTCTCGCCCTTCTTCCCGGGCAAGCTCGCGCTCGCCGGGGCCGCCAACTTTGGGCTCGTCGGCAACGGGCGCCTGAGCGTCGTGAGCCAGGATGCTCCGCCCTCTGCTCCGGGAGGACTCGTGGTCGAGAAGGCGTGCGTCCCTAAGCTCTCAATCGTGTCTCACGGCCTGCACACTGGGTCCTGCGACCGTCGTCAGATGTGCGCTGACCGCTTCGACGCATGTGGGGGGCGTTCTCCTCTCCCGCAGGTTCGACACGCAAGACGGACTGTACGACTTGGCGTGGTCAGAGTGCCACGAGAACCAGATTGTGACGGGCAGCGGCGACGGAAGCGTCAAGCTGTGGGACGTCATGCTCAACGTGAGCCCTGTCGCCTCCTCTCCCGAGTCTGCAGCAGAACGGGCCACCCGCTCCTCGTGACTCTCAGCAAAAGAGGTCAGGCTCACCCTCGCCTCTCGCTGCAGGACTTTCCGATCCGGAAATGGCACGAGCACCAGCGCGAGGTCTTCTCGGTCGACTGGAGCAACCTGCAGAAGGAGCTCTTCTGCACGAGCAGCTGGGACGGGACCATCAAAATCGTGCGTTGCCTTCGCTGTGGACCTCGTGGACCAGCTGACGCGCTGGCTTTCAGTGGACGCCCGACCGCCCCGCCTCTCTGCAAACAATCCCTGCGCACGGCGCCTGCGTCTACTCTGCCCTCTTCTCCCCCTCTCAACCTTCTCTCATCGCCTCCTGCTCCTCCGACGGTACCCTCGCGCTGTGGGACACGCGCACCCCGCTCCCGCCCTCTACTCCCGCCGCGCCGGGCCAGCCCGCGCTCGCGACGCCGCAGCTCTCGCTCCCCGCGCACCCGGGCGCCGAGGTGCTCGACCTCGACTGGAACAAGTACGCGTCGCACCTCGTCGCGAGCGCGAGCGTCGACCGCACCGTCAAGGTGCACGACCTGCGCAACGCCGCGCCCGCCGCGCCCTCTGCGGCCGGGCAGCCCCCCCAGTTCCAGCCAAACGCGACCGTCGCGACGCTCCTCGGGCACGAGTACGCCGTGCGCCGCGTCGCGTGGAGCCCGCACTCGGCGGGCGTGCTTGCGACCGCGAGCTACGACATGACGTCGCGCGTGTGGAGCGTCGACGCCGCTGCTGGCGCGGGCGTAGGCGCGGGTGCAGGGATGGCGTTCTCGGCGCAAGGGGGGATGGGCGCGCGGATGGAGCGCGTGTGGGATCGCCACACCGAGTTTGTCGTCGGGTGCGCGTGGAGCTTGTGGGAGGAGGGGACGGTCGCGAGTTGCAGCTGGGATCAGGAGGTGCACCTGTGGCGGTGACGATTGTAACGCTCGCGCGACGGGTACCAGCTCTCACGAGGCGCAGTGCATGCGAATAAGGAGTCTATGCAGGTGAGAGACGTACAACAAGGTGGAACGCAAGGTGGTGGACGGAACGAGAAATGCTGCAGCGGCGAGAGAGCGCACTGACTACTGTGCCGCACTCTTGGCCTTCTCCTCCTGCTCGAGCTTGATCTTCTCCGCCTGCTCCGTCAGCCGCCGCACCGTCTCGTCATCCTTCTTCGCCTCGCCGCCCGCGGCGTCCGGGCCAGCCTTGAGCTCGCCCTCTGCCTCCTCCGCCTTGCTCTCGTCCCCACCCGTCGGCTTCTTGACGCCGAGGCCCATGCACCCGAGGAGGTACCCGACGCACTTCTCGCGGCGCACGCGCTCCTGCCCGCGCGGCGTGTCCTGGTCCGCCTCGCTGACGACGAGCGCCTCGCACGCCTCTTCGGCCTCCTGCACGGCCGTCTTGCCGTGCGTGTTCTGGAGCGAGAAGGCGTCGAGCGGGAGGAGCGGGCAGATGAGCTCGAGGACGGCGAGGTGGTAGTTCAGCGCGGCCCAGTGCAGCGGCGTCGAGAGGGCCGTGTTCTGCGCCGAGAGCGCCGCGATGGGCAGTCGGTCGACGAGGTACTTGACGATGTCTGCCGAGGGGAACGACGTCAGCCTGGCACAGTGTGAGGAGAGATGAGAGGTGTACGCACCGACATGCCCGTTGCCCGCAGCCATGTGCAGCGGTGTGTTGCCTCGGTCGTCCTTTGCCTCGGCAAGCCAGCGGTCTCCGTAGTGCTTGGCGAACCGCTTGATGTCGTCAAAGTCGCCCTCGTCGACATCGCCGTAGCGGCAGCAGTCGAGGAGCGCGAGGATCTCCTCCTCGTTCGGTGTGGGTGCAGGTGCTGCCCTGCGCACGAGTGTACTAGGAAGTCAGCGAGCTTTCCGGGCTTGCAGAGCTCTGGTCCCGGCGACAGAGGTGGGGCAAGGTCGACGAGCTGATGAAGAGCGGGAAGGGTTGCGGACTCTCTGAAGAGCAGACGCACATGTAGAAAGTGCTGTCGAGTGCTTCTGAGCTCGTCTGGGGCGCTAAGAAAGGCTCAAGCGGCGAGGAGCGGTGTGGACGGGCGCTGAGCCGCCTCAAGCTCGACGGCGACGAGGCGGTGCTCTTCCCTCCGCACCTTCGCTCGCGCTTGCATTGTGCAGCTTGGTAGCTTGTCTAGACAATGAGCTGCAGAAGATGATTGAGCATGAGCAAGTCTGCTGTTCACAACAACTTGCCAAATGCTGTTTTGTGTTGGCACTGCAGTCTCAACAAATGCCGCTGTGGCAGTACATGCAAACACAGAATCAAGAGTGCGCAAAACGCCACATTCTGCCTTCGTGCGTCCGGTACTGATAGGCAGGCGAACTGCGCCACCGACGAACGCTTTCGGCCGCCCGCCTCATCCTCCACCCGCCCTCGACCGTTTCCTGCTGGTGTGTACGCTGTCATGGTTCAAGCTGCTGCTACAGAACGATCTCTGCGGCGCTCTTGCATCATCGTCACCGTCGCCCAAGCTGCCCTCCCTCGCGCGCCGCGTGTACGCCCCTTATGCACTCACCGGCCCCTCCCCCTCCCTCTCGCCGCGCCGGCCCTCGCCGCGCCGCGCGCGCCCCTCGCGCCGGTCCCGCCCGCGTCACCCGCCCTGCGCTCGCGAGCGGCGCTGAAGAGGAAGTCGTAGAAGAAGAAGGGGAAGGCGCCGCCGCCGAACATGTCGTCGTCGTCGTCGTCGTCGGCCATGCCCGAGTGAAACGGGCACGGGCAGCCGTCTTCGTTGTCCTGTGCGCATTGCATCCGCTCGAGCAACTTCAGCGGGCGATCATAGACGATGCAAGCTCGTGTGCCATGGAGGAGACACGCACCGAGCCGTCGTCGTAGCGCTGCCTGCGGCGCGCGTCCGACAGGATCTCGTAGCTGGCACGGAGCTCCTTGAACTTTTCCTCGTCGCCGCCCTATTCGCTTCCAGGCTTCAGCTTCGGATCTCGAGTCCGAGCGCGGGAAGGGTGGCAGGGACGCGGGCGCACCTTGTCCGGGTGGTGGCTCATCGCGAGCTTCTTGAACGCCGCCTTGATCTCGACGATGGTCGCGTCGCGCTCGACGCCGAGGATCTTGTAGTGGTCCTGCCAAGTCTCAGTGCGTCAATCTGCTGCGCCTTCACGCGCGCGATGGACGCTTTGCACGAGCATGCCGCAACGAAGCGGTGATGTACGACGCGGAACAGCCGACGCACCTTGCGCTTGGCCTGCCTCTCCGCCCACCTCCTGTCCTCCTCCGCCTTCCTCTTCTCCGCGTCCTGCTTGAGCTTCCTCGCCCTGACCTCGTCGCGCTCCCTTTCGAGCGAGCGGCGCTCCTCGCTCCCCTCGGGCGCGATTGACGCAGCGACGACGAGGTCCTCGTACGCGTTCGAGAGGTCGTCGAGCTGGAGGTACGCCTGCGCGCGGTGGTGCAGCGCCTTGACGTAGCGCGGGTTGAGCGAGATAGCGGCCGAGAAGTCTGCGACGGCGGCGAGGGCGCCGCTGGCCTACGACGCCGGACGGACACGAGCTTCAGTGCCCTCGCTCTTCTCGTGCGGCAGGTCAGACGAGAGCGGGTAGAGCGCACCTTGAGCTTGGCGAGGCCGCGGTTGCCCAGCAGCACGGCGCGGACCGCGCGACACTCGGTGTCGACTTCGATCGCCTGACTGTACCACTTGATCGCTTCGCCCCATTGCTGCGCCTTGAAGGCAGCGGCACCCTTGTCCTTGAGCGTCGAGAGGCGCGAGACGCGGTTCGAGAGGATCCTGCGTGTCGATAGCGGTCAGCTCGCACCGCATGTCGCACCCCGTATTGATCTCGAGCAAGAGAATCGTTGCCGAACAGCCCAAAGAGACGAGGGAAGAGCGCGGCCGCGACACTCACTTGACCTTCTCAAGCGCCAAAGCCGTTCCGCTCTTGACGTTGCTCAGGACCGCGCTCGCTTCGGAAATCTTGTTGAGCTGGTAGAGCGCAGTCGCTTTCGCGAGCGCCGCACGAGCCCAATCGCCCGGTTTCTCCCGGAGGATCTGGCTGCGGGCGAGATCGTTGGCCTCAGCTTGCACACAGATGCGAGGGGTCGTAAGGCGCCACGCACCTCGCGTACGAATCGAGCTCGCCCCACTTCCTCGCCCCCTCGAGCGCCTCAAACCGCCACACCTTGGCAACCCAGGGCACGCCCGCCGCGCCCCTCCCTCCCTCACGCGGCTGCATCCACAAGTCGCGTGCATCGTCCCACTCCTTGAGCGCGAACATCCACTGCTTGTTTGCGAGCGCGTGCTGGATGTTGTGCACGTGTGCGGCGAGGCGCGCGAGCGAGGTGAGGCGGGAAGGCGAGGGCGCGGAAGCGGAAGTGCCTGCAGACGACGCCGACGAGAGGAGCGAGTAGGCGTTGGCGACGAGGCCGCGGTCGAGCAGCTCCAGGGCGTCGTTGACGAGCTTGTCCGAGAACCTGGCAGCTCCGAGGCTGTCCGTGGACCGACGCGAGTCGCTGTCGGCGGTGCGAGGCGGCGTGAGCGGCGGTGAGGGCGGGGCGGTCGCAGTCTGCTGGTTGAGCGGCTTCTCGGGCTCGATACAGCTGTTCAGCGGCGTCACGGGCTCCTGGCGAGGTGCTGGCGTGCTGAGCGAGATCGAGCGAGGGCGTGAGTTGAAGCGCGACAAGGACGAGGCCGAGACGCACGGGACGGGTTTGGCCTTGTGCGCCTTGCGCTGCCCATTCTTCTTGCCCATCTTGCTCTGCTGTTTGAGTGGCGGATCCCAACTTGACGTGGGAGGAGAAGCGAAAGAAGCGGACGTTCCCGCTCGCGCGAGCTGGCGCGTCAACGACACGCGGTCAAAGCGCTCGTCTCCAGTAGCAGCGGACAGCCCAAGACTGCGACATGCGTCGTTGGCTCACAGCGCAGGAGAAGCGACAAACAAGCATGTCCCCAGAGAGCGGCGAAGCAGTCAGAAAAGGCGAGTCGCCATCGAGTTGCGCGTGATTGACAATTGCGCGCATCTCTCGCACGGTAGCACGATGCTCGTCCGCTACAAACGTTTGCTGCCCAGAGAAGACGTCCGGAAGGTCTACTTGAAGCTGAACGGGTCGAAATCCCTGTCTTCGCCGTTCTAGGGGAGATAAAGGTCACCGTGTGAAACGGTTGACGACGGCTCAGGAGCCAGGAGGGCGCACCTGTGTGATGTCGTCGTAACGCTTACGGAGGTCCTGATTGAACAGGATGGAATAGGCCGCTTGAATCTGCGCGAGGCGTAGTAAGCATGCGTCGACCGAGGAAATGGCGCAGGTGGACGCACAAACTTGAAACGCTCTGCGCAGCCGCCTGGCTTGTCTGGATGCATCACGAGAGATAGTTCCATGAACGCCTTCTTGATTTGCGCGGGCGCAGCGGTCACATCGACGCCGAGGATCTCGTAGAGGTTCTGCGGGCGGGACGTTGTAAGCCTGAGCTGTGATAGCGAGAGAAGCGCAACGGGATTGGCACCTTGCCCTCAAACGGACTGCCGTTGTTGTCGGTGCCTGACGTCTGCCTTGCGTTCTCCTCCTCTTGCTTCTTCTTCCTCTCCTGCTCCCGCATCTCCTCCTCCTCGGCCGCGCGACGCGCCTCTTCGCGCTCATGCTGCTCCTTCTTCCGCTGCTCCTCTTCCTCGCGAGCCGTGCGCGCCTCTTCGCGCGCGCGGCGCTCCTCCTCGCGACGGGCCTCTGCGGCGCGCGCGGCCTCCTCCCGCGCCGCATTGGCGGCGGCATCAGCTTCGGACCCGCGCCTGGCCTGTTCGCCACGCTGTTTGGCCTCGGCCTGCGCTGCTCTGTCGATGCGCCGGAGAGACGACTCGACTCGGCGATTCAGCCGGTCGAACCAGACCGCTGGCTTGCCCGGGATCTGCACGGGATTCGAACGAGCAACTTCGAGCGCCTTCAATATCTCTTGAAGGACGCGAACATAGTCCTTGCGCTCGTACAGAACGTCGATGACAACGGAGAAAGCCGAGAGTGCTTGCGGATCGAGCTGCAGTGCCGCCTGAGCGTCGACGAGAGCGGCTTCGAGATCATCATCCTGCAGATCCACCAGTGAGCTTTCACAACACTGCTCGGCATTCTCAAACTCACTTTGAAGTGCGTAAGGGCACGCTCTGTGAGAACCATGACCTGGATGCGCTTGTTCTGCGGGTCGAGTGCCAGCGCCTTGCTCAACTTGCGGACGGCCTTCTCGTACTTGCGGCACTCGCGAGCCGATTGACCGCCCGTGACCAGCTCGTCCGTCTTTTCAATCAACTCGAGGAATTTGCTGTGAAGCAGGGTCACCAATTGCCGCAAAGGTGAACAAAAGAATGGACGTACCGCATCTTGGGCGTGCTGTTGTGCTCACCGCAGGCCTCAGCTGCTTTGGCAGCGAGCGAGAGATTGCCGCGATGATAATACGCTGTCGCGAGGTAGTACTTGCGGTGCGGAAACGAGGCATCGCGCGTCTTCGGAAGCGAGCTAGAACGGGAAACATCAGTCGCACGTACAACAGGAGGCGAGAGCGCGCGAAGCGAGGCACTTGACGGTCACCACAAGCTCATCCCATCGCTGCAGGGCAACGAGGCACTCGAAGCGCCAGTAACGCGCCTCGGGCGGAATGCCGCTGCCGGTCGAAACGGACTTCAAGCCCCAGCTCGAGCGAGTCGACCACAGCTTCTCGGCCTCGTCGAGAATCGAAAGCATGTCTGCGTGTTTGCCGGCGCGATGCAGCGAGTCCAGCCGGGCGACGAGACTGCCCAGGTGCTGCACATTCTGTGCAGCCACCTCCGAGGAGCCCGAGCGACGCTGCGATGCAGAGAGCAAGCGATAGGCGCGGCCGACCAGTCCTTGCTCGAGGTAGTCGAGCGCGCGTCGGACCACCTCAGCCTCGTCGTCATCGAAGTCGTGGTAGACGCGCTTCGGGAGGTCGCGGTGATGGAGGGGGACAACTGCTTTGGTCCCCGTAAAGACGGAAGTGTCGCGCATCTTGCGGCCGCGTGCCTACTCGGTGCAAGCAACGTGCACAGGTCGCGGGACCTGCCGTTGCGACAGCATCAGCGCTCGTCGCGGTGCCCGCGCACGAGCATGTTCAGTGAGCAAGAGGAGAGGCACTCACAAGGGTAAGCGCAGGCACCTCAAGGGCTGGTCGGCAGCTCAGGGTGAGGATCGGAATTGGCGAAGCCAGGAGCGCGAAGGGGGAGCGGGGAGGAGGAAGCACTTGGGAAGCACGAGGGCCGTGCAGACTGATGAATGAGCGACGAGCAAGGGAAGGCTTCCGACCTCTGCTTGAATTCAGTGCGAATACAAGGGTATATACAGCTCAATGTCACCGCTCGCTAGCGGCACGGAGCTGCAGTGAGGCAGTAGCGGTCAGGACTTTCCAATCGTTCCGCGTCCTCGAGAGTTGCGGCGATAGCCGCCGTCGCCTTGGCGCTGTGCTTGCGAAAAGAGATAAACACGGACAGGGCTGGCGAACAATAAGCACATATCAAAGGCAAGTTGGAGCAGACTTTGGAGGTCTCGCCCGGACTTGCACTTCGTCGCGGCGCCATCGCGCAAGAAAGTCCACGTTCGCGGATCCTCTCAAGGCACCCTGGCGAGCGTTCATGTTGATTGTATGCTTTGATCTGTTGCAGCTAGCTCAGCTCAAGTCATACCGTCGCTTCGTGACCGGGTCGATGAGGACTTCGTACGACTCCTTGATCTGCCGCGCCTCGCAACGTCAGCGGGAACAAGCGCAAAGGAGCGAGCTGGCGCACCTCGACGAACAACTCGTGCTTGCCGCCCTTGTCCGGGTGGTGCTGCAGCGAGAGGCGGCGAAAGGCGGCACGGATTTCGTTCGCCGAAGCCAAGCGCGAAAGGCCGAGGATGGCGTAGTGATCCTGCGCGATCGGGAGAAAGATTCAGGAAGGCGTACACGGGTCAGGTGTGGCACGGGACGGGCACGCCTGACGAGAGGCATCGAGAGACGCACCTTCCAGCCCGCCGGCTTCGGCTTGCTCTTCTTCGCCTCGTCCTCCCTCTCGCGCTTGAGCCGCTCGATGCGCTTCTTCTCCGCAACATATCCGTCTCGCTCGCTGCTCCCAGCAGGAGCAAAGCTGATGGCTTGATCGATGCAGACCTGCGCCGCACTGTACTGCGCGAGAGCGCAGTGCGCGCGGGCGCGCGTCGCGAACGCCTTGGCAAAGCGAGGCGAATGCTTCAGGGCGAGTGCCGAGTCCGAGAGCGCCGCAGGGTACTGTCGAGCCTGTGTTCACATCGACCGCTGTCAGCCCGCTGCTGAGCACATCGCGCGACGGAAGCGACATACGTAGAAGTGCGCGAGAGCGCGATTGCTGTGCAGCATCGCGGTGACAAGGGGGACCTCACAATGCGCAGAAAGCGCCTCGGTGTACCGCCGGATGGCCGTTGCGAAGTCGCCAGCTTTGTACGCCTCGTTGCCGGCGCTTTTGAGACTCGAAATTCGTCGGATGTGGTCGAGAAGGGTCCTGCGCGAGCGAGAAGGGGTCAGTGCGAAAGCGAGCGGATAACTTTGCGGGCAGGCGGTCATCTCTCAGGACTCGAGAAACCGCACAGGGGACGGAAGCGTGACGCACGCGGTCTTTAGCTTCGCCGCCGGGTCAACGCTCTTGGCCTTTTCGCCCGCCCTGATCGCTTCATCGAGTTTTGCCTGCTGGAAGAGCCCTCGCGCGATGAAGTAGTGCACGAGCGGGAACGTCGTCGTTTTCCAGACGAGCGAGTCGCTGCGAGCGCCGATGCACAGGGAAGGAGGCATCGCGTCAGAATGGCTCGCTTACTTAGGACAAAGGCGCAAGACGACGCACCGCGCGCACTTGAGCATCGCCTCCCAGTCTTGCAGGCCCTCGTTTGCCGTGCACATCCACTCGTACCGCTCAGGCGGGAACGGCGGGCCGGGAGCGCTCGAGCCCTGGCCCTCCTTGACTGCGAGGTCGTGCGCCTTTTGCCACAGTCTCTCTGCCTCCGGGACTAGGGAAAGAACGACCCGCCAGTCGCTCTGGCGCAGATAGAGCTCGATCGCGGTGGTGGTCGAGGCAAGATGGAGGAGAACGGAGAGACGCTCAGACGAGGCGGGCGGGAGACTGAGCATCGAGCCGACAGTGGTGTAGGCGCGAGAGAAGACGCCAGCTTCAAGCTGTCTGCGAAGCTGTGCGAGCTGCGCGGCGAGAGCGGGAGGCGGTCGAAGAAGCGGAGCGGTTGTCGAGTCGGTCCCGCTGGCTCCGGGGCCTTCAGTCGCGGCGTTGTCGGTCGTGCCGTCTGCGTGAGCTGCAGATGCAGCCTTGGCTTCCCTGTCCGAGCGCCGCGAGACGAGTCAGCTGGCGCATTCCAACGAGATGAGGAGGAGAGAAACGACGCACGCCATGCGCCGCTTCTTGCTCTTGGTCATCGTAGCTGCAGCGTCCACAGGGCCAGACAGCTAGACGGCACGAGCAGAGCAAGCGAGAAGAACGAGGCGAGAAGCTCTCGAGAAGCGGAAGGAGCGGCGAGCGACGCGCGGAACGCCTCGCGACGCGAAGGCCCGTGCACGCTCGCGCTCTCGAGGAGACAGCTCGGGCGCAATGTTCACGGCCTGCGCGAGACTATCTACCGGGTCTGCCTCTTCAAGACACCCTGCTTGACCTTCTGCCGCCGGACCCAGCCCAGCGCGACACCAGCGACAGCCGACAAGAACGCCGTCACGCCGACTGCGCGGCAATCAAGACGTCAGCGCCGTCAGCGCCGTCTATAGAGCAGACGAAAGGGCAGGCTCACCGAAGATGATCATGTTGCTGAACCCGAATCTGCCCCAGCCCTCCGTTCCTCCGTGGTCCGGCCGGTACAGCCCCTGCGAGACGAATGGCATGACGATGCTCGCGACGCCGCGCACGAACGAGAGGAGGCCAAAGACGACCGTCGCGGTGTAGGGGTTGCCGTTCGAGACGTCCAGGGCGGTACCGCCCCACGAGCTGCGAGGATGCAAGGTCAGTCCCGCACAATGCATTTCACCGGCGGGAGCCGCACGCACGCAATCATCTGACTCGTGAAACCGAAGAGGACCGCAAAGCCGTAGGTCTTGGCGAGGCTATCTGCGAGGCCCCAGGCCGTCACGGCGATGAGGCCGCCGGCCGCGCCGCAGATCGAGACGGCAAGAGGGTAGTCGTAGTCGCTGACCCAGCCGGTGACGGCGCATCCGAGAGAAGCAGTCGCGTTGAAAACGCCGACAACAACCTCGGCAATGAAGGTTGAGGTGGTGAGATTCGAAGCGTACGAGGCGAGGTACAGCGTGACAGGGAAGGTTGAAAGCGACGAGAGAATCGATGCGAGTGCCTGTGTTCGCTATGGTGAGCGTATGTGGGCATTGTAGTCGGCCGACAAACGCACCATGATGGAGAACATCGGGTTCCAGAGTAGTTTGACGTCAACTGCGAGCCAGGGGCCGCGCTCGGCGCCCTTGAGCCGGCGAGGCGGGATGCGCGGGCGGATGAAGTAGACGGCGATAGAAAAGACGACGGCGGTGATGATCGACCAAGCGCGAATCATCCAGGCGAAGCCGTACTTTTCGAGGAGCTTCGAGATGAGGAAGGGGAAGACCAGGCCACCGACGCCAGTTCCTGCAATCGCAGCGCGCGAGACAAATCCAGTGTAGATCAGCCATGAAATTCAAATGCCACCTCGCCGATGGCTCGGCCACTCGTAAGCCTGCCTCGGCTCTGGGAGAATGGAACCACGCGACGCACCTGAGAAGATGATACCGCTCGCAAGCCCTTTTCGCTGCACGAACCAGTCGTTGAGCCAGGAGAAGACAGGCGCATACAGCACAGCGCCGGTTGCGCCGCAGACGACGCCCTGCAGCACAATGAGCTGCCACAACTCGGTCGCCCAGCTCGAGAGGAGCATGCTACCGCAGTTGATGGCGAGAGAGGTCCATAAGGCTGTCTTGATCCAGTCCGGGTAGCGGCGGAAGAGAACAATCACGGCGAGACTGTGCAGGAAATGGCGTCAGAACCGCGCGCGGAACGAGGAGACGAGAGGCGACTGCGCACGGAAGACAGAACTGGACTCCGAGTTGGACGGCGCCGATGGCAGAGAGGGAAGACAGACTGTGCGAGCTCCAAGGCTCGTGACGCTGCAGGTATACGAGTATGGTTGCGCTCGAGTACGAGTAGCCCCAGCTGTGTGCGAGAGTCAGCTCCCGTCTCTTCACATGCATTCTAACTATACGGCGCACATGAAGGTCCTGCACGACGACTTTGTCAGCTGAGCACAGTCGAAGGAAGAGGAAGCGAGACGACGCACTCGAGAAAGAAGGCGGCGGCCACGAACGCCCAAGCATGGCGACTACGGTCGACGGGCGGCAGCTCCTGTGCGCCTGCCTCCCCTTCTCCGCCGATGTTGAGTCCTTCGAGTCGCCGCGCTGGACCGTCGTCGATGCTCTCGAGCGCATCACTCGCTGCTGCTGCCGAGCGGATCGACGTTGCCGGTGTCTTCACCTCGAGCTCGAACGGGTTGCTGATCGAGTCGGGCCGTCCGCGAACAGGCGAGGGCGGCGCAGACGTGATCGTGTCGAGCTCGATGGGCGCCGTCGAGTGCGGCATCTCGGATGGAAGTGGGGAGCCGACGGGACGAGAAGACGGCTCAGGCGGCCTCAAAGGCGATGGGCCGTTCTACGGGGCAGAGGGCAATTCCTTGCAGGCTAAGCGCTCTTCAGCGACGAGCTTCTTGCTCACTGCGCGAGGTCTCGCTTGACTTGGGCCCGAAGTCCGTCGTCCCTTTCGGACGCGGACCGTCCTTGCTCACCCACCGTTGCTGTCGCCACGCAGGCAGCAGAAGTCTGTGTGGCTCTTAGGCATGTCAATCCCTTGCCCGCAAAGTCCATCAACGTCAATGCTCTCCGCTGGCTACGCCTCTTTGACGCTTCCTGCTTGACTCTCGCTTGGTACGGACCTCCTGTTCGTCCCGACAAGCGGCTTCCTCGCCGCTATTTACAGCAAAAGGTGCTGGGTACAGATTGCGCGTCGCGAGCGACATGGCAAGTCAGCACTCGGCTGTGCATCGCCACGAAGGAGATCTTTGCTCCTTCCCTTCAGGCGGACAGGAGCTGGTTCGGTTTCGTGGCTGTGCTGCTTGCAAAGCTTCGCTTTGTACGGCGACGCGCTCCTCTATTCTTCCTTTCCTCTGCTTGCCTTCCCCTCCGCGAATACGACGTCTGCCCTCGATGCCGCGCCGCGGCCATTCGAGCTCGTCCACCAGGCCTCGCTCGGTCTCGCCCGGCCCTTTGCGACGTCTTGAAGAGATCCGCGGACTCTTCACAGCCATAGCGAACTCTGCGCTCGGTTGAGGTTTTCTCGAAGACCAGAAGCACGCTGCCACGGAATGGGTCAACGCCCAGTACGAGATGTGGCAGGACTACCTCTCGTCGCTGCCCGAAACACCGTACAACAGGGTTCACCGGTACCTTGAGAGGTTGGCACCTGAGGTCGCCGCGTTCCATCGCGAACAGAAACGCGGCTCGGAAGGCATCGACGCATGCCTAGAGCTTCTCGCAGGCATCCTCTCAGCGCTCTTTGACGCGGACAAATGCTGACTCGATTCGGACTCAAGGTCCATGTTGTGCCGCCGCTGGCGCTGCGCAAACTGATCGAGGAGGTGGGCGGCGAATGAATTGTCACTTGCCTCCCCCGCCGCAGCTGAACTGGTTCTTTCGCCTTACAGAAACTGTCGATTTCACCCCAGATCGCGTCAGAGCATGTCGATGAGTCTGGGGACTTTTTGGACGCTGCGCAATTCTTCGTCAAGAATGCAAGCGGATCGCACGGCCCCGGTGTCTCTGTTCTGAGCTGAAGTCCGAGTCCTGCAGGCAGTCCCGGCTCAACCCAGCAAGGAGGAGTACCCCTTGCTCCACTTGCTCTGGTCGCTGGTGCACGAGGACGGAGGCGAGGAGCCTGAGCATCATTCCCTTGGCAAGGTCCGCGGCCTCTCGCGGCCTCTCGGGCACATACCTCCGACACGAACAAGACACTGATGCAAGTGACTTCGCAGGGCCGCCTCGGATCCGAGCCGCGCATCGCCTCGAGGATTGCCAGGGTGCACTACGGCACGACGCCCGAGCGCTGGGCGGCCGAGACGGCGCAGCGAGGCAGGTTCTGAGCCAAGCGCTCAATCTTCGCCATTTTGCTCGACCTTCGCGAGTTCACTTCTGGAACAAAGGTGTCCCGAATAGCCGCGGTCGATCTGAAGAAGCGAAAAAGGAAAGCAGGCGCGGAGCCTGACGACGTTGATGCCCAGAGCAAGCGCGAAAGCTTCCGACACGCGTAACACTCGATGAACTAGGTCCAGACAGGGCGTCAGTCTTAGCAGGGACGTCTGCAGCAAGTAATTCGCTCATCAGTGCGAGGGAGGCAAGCGGGACGAGACGAAAGGGAGGAGGACAAGCGGTGGTGCAAGAGCAGGGCAGTGCGGACACTGAGCGTCCTGCGTAGCTACTCGGCGTCGCAGTGTACCCGCACGAGCGTGAGCGTGCAGTGTCACGACGAGACCCGCCTCATCCGCTTCTGTTGCTCTCGCCGATCCCCTTCGCGCTTCTCTGCTCTTCCTGCCTCGTACGCGCTTCCGAGACGCGCCAGTTGCTTTACAGACACCGTCAAGCGCACCCACCGCTTACCGTGCGCCCTCCTCACCCGTCGCTCTTCCTCATCACCTCGCGCCCATTTGTGATCGACCCGCTCCCCCGCCCCTCCCCTCGCACGCCGCACCCATGGCCCAGACGCCGCGCAAGTCCCCCGCAAAGAAGACGACCATCGCGGTCAAGAAGACGGTCACGGCGCAGAAGCGCATCGCACAGCAACCGCTCGGTGGGGCGGGCGCCGCGGCGGGGCCGGGAGGAAAGGCCCCGAGGAAGAGCACGGGCGCGACGGCGGGCAAGGGGCCGAGGCAGAGCACGGGCGGGAAGACAAGGCGTGCGTTGATCGCCTCCACTTGTTGCGGACCTTGCTGGACTAGGCTGTGCCGCCGGGGTTGCACGAGGCTGCGGTGCTACCGCAGCGCGGTTCTCGTGCTTGCTATTGCGTGCACGCTGGTCCAGCAGAGTGTCTCGTAGTGCCGGAAGTCCGCTGACATCCCTCGCACCCGCGCACAGATGGCCAACCCGCACCCAAGCAGCCCGCACAGCGGAAACCGCACCGCTTCCGCCCGGGCACGGTCGCACTGCGCGAGATCCGGCACTACCAGAAATCGACCGACTTGCTCCTGCGACGACTGCCGTTTGCGCGACTGGTGCGTCGCGACTCCCGCTGTGCACTTTCGGTCGCTTTGCCCGCATTCGGGTTAGGCAAGGTGCTGATCGAAGCACGGGATCTCGCTGCACAGGTCAGGGAGATTGCGACCGAATTCTTCGAGGACGAGGACGGCAACGGCGTCGGACTGCGGTGGCAGAGCTCGGCGCTCGTCGCGCTGCAAGAAGCGACCGAAGCGTGCGTCTCTTCTCGCCTTCTTTCGCTGCTGCTGATGCCGGTGCCATACCGGCTCGGCTAGCTCTCTTGAAGTTCTGACGGGAGGCACTGACAACATTCTCAACACTGCTCAGATACCTCGTGCACCTCTTCGAAGACTCGAACCTGTGCGCGCTGCACGCCAAGCGCGTCACCATCATGCAGCGCGACATGCAGCTCGTGCGGCGCATCCGCGGCGACTTTATGTGATCGCCACGCGCAGTCGCTGCGGGAGGTAGTTGGCCGGGGACGTGTACCCGCAGGAAGGAGAACGGGAGAGGGAGGTCTGTAGGAATTTGGCTCGCGGTTGGATACCCCGTCATCTTGGTTTGGATAGGCTCTCCTTCGTTGTATCTGGTAATGTTCGTCACGTTCTGCGATTAGTTTGCCGCACGAGAGTGTCGCTCGATGCGTTGTTCGTGCGGCACCGCTCGGAGGAGCGGCGACCTGAGCGATGCAAAGTCGGGCGCGTGCATGATGCTCGACACGTAGACATGCGCTCAAGGGATTCGCCAGCGCTGCATTCGTTTCGACTGGCGTTCGCAGCGCGCAGAACAGCATGCAAGCCAGAACGAAGCGACACAGTCGACATCTCCGGACCAGATACGGCAAGCTCGAGCCATTTGCGCGATATTCGAGGTTCAAAACGCAGCATGGAGTAGATCTGAGGCTCGGAAAGCACCCAAGAACCGATGGACAAGCCGCGAGCAGCAACACGAGCTCGGAAACTGATGAAGCCGTTTTGCGAGCGGAGGACTGCGCATGGTGCGCGATCTCCAGCGCGAATCCTCTCGAGTCGTAGCCTAGACTGTGTACGTAGCAGCAGAAGTGCGCAAGACGCGAGACAAGCAAAGTGGTCGCGGGCAACTTTGCGACGAGCTCCCCTCTGGTCCCGACTCGCCGCTTGCTCTCGCTCGCACGCACCGCGAGGATGTCTGCTCCCGCCCCTCCCGCCCAGCAGGGCCAGAAGAAGCGCCACCGCCCCTACCACCGCAACCGCAAGCCCAAACCCGCCCAGGACGGCAGCTCCGCTCCTGCGACCGCGTCCCCCGCTGCGCCGTCCCAGGCCCAGCCCAGCGCGGCTGCGACCCCGCTCAGTCTCGCAAGCACCGTCACGACGCCGTCGCAGACCCCGCGCGCCGCGACGCCCGCCGGCGCAGCAGGAGCAGGAGTCGTCCCCGGCTCGGCGCTGTCCAAGACGTTCTCGTCGACCCGGTTCGCAGACTTTGCCCAGCAGGGACTCATCTCGCAGCAGACGGCGCGTGGTATTGCTTCGGGTGGGTACGAGTACTGCACCGAGGTGCAGGCGATGACCTTGCCCGTCTGCTTGACTGGTGTCGATGTGTGCGTTCAGAACATTTGCTTCTTCTTCCTTACAGCTAGCGGTCATACTGACAGTCCCCACCGTGCTCCAGACTCGCTCAGGCTCGCACCGGCACGGGCAAGACGCTCGCCTTCCTCATCCCCTCGATCGAGAACCTCCTCCGCGCGCCAACCCAGCCGCCCAAGGGGCAGATCTCGGTCCTCGTCCTCTCGCCGACGCGCGAGCTCGCGATTCAGATCGAGGAGAGCGCAAAGACGCTCCTCAGCGGGACGCCGTACAAGGTGCAGCACGTCGTCGGCGGGACCAACATGAACGCGGAGACCAAGCGCTTGAACAATGAGCGCTGCGGTGCGTTGAAGCGTGCAAACACCTGTGAGGATGTATTGACAGAGTGTGTATCCCTCAGACTTCCTCATCGCGACACCTGGCCGCCTGCTCGACCACCTCCAGAACGCCGGCCTCAAGCCCAAGCTCTCTGGTCTTCGCACCCTCATCTTTGACGAGGTGCGTTGAGTTTGCAGACGAAACTTGCGCGTACTGACAACCTCACCACCGTAGGCCGACCGCCTCCTCGAGCAAGGGTTCCGCCAGGACTGCGAACGCATCATCTCGCACCTCCCGAACCGCGCGCAGCAGCCGCGCCAGACGCTGCTCTTCTCGGCGACGATCCCAGCGCAGGTGCACCAGCTCGGCAAGATGGCGCTCCTGCCGTCGCACCAGTTCGTGTCGACGATCCCGCCCGACGAGGAGAACACGCACGAGTCGGTGCCGCAGTTTGCCCTCACGCCGCCGTCGCTCCTCGACCTCTTCCCGCAGACGCTCGCGCTCCTCCGCAGCGAGATCGCGACGCACGGCGCCGCGACAAAGGTCATGGTGTTCCTCCCGACCGCGCGCGCGACGGGCCTCGTCGCCGCGCTGTTCAAGCGCGTCGGCCTCCAGCAGCTCGCGCCCGGGTTCGAGGTGTACGAGATCCACTCGCGCAAGAGCCAGAGTCAGCGCAACGCCGCTGCCGAGGCGTTCAAGGTCGCGCAGGGCGGCGTCCTCTTCTCGTCCGACGTCACGGCGCGCGGCATGGACTTCCGTGCGTGCCTTTCCCCCTTCTGCCTCTCACAGGGCTCAATCGAGCGCTCGTCGGAGGCTCTTCAGTAGCCTGCCTCCCACGCCAACGAGAACGCTGATCGCTGCACCCGTTCTCTCCTCGCAGCCAACGTCACGACCGTGATCCAGCTCGGCGTCCCGGCTTCGGCCGAGCAGTACATCCACCGCCTCGGCCGCACTGCGCGCGCCGGCTCGACCGTCGCCGGCGGCGGCGGCGTCGGGATGCTGATCCTCGCGCCGTTCGAGACGTTCTTCCTCCGTCGCCCGGGTGTCTCGTCCCTCCCTCTCCAGCCGCACCCCCTCGCGCAGACGGCGCTCGCCCCGGGCCTCGCCGGTGGGGCGGTTGAGCGCGCGCGGGAGGACCTCGCGCGCGCGATGCCGCTCGTCGACGACGAGACCAAGGGGCAGATGTACAGCGCGAGCATCGGGTTCTACAAGGGCGTCCTGCGCGACGCGTTCCGCGGGAGCGCGCAAGAGCTCGTGCGCACGTGGAACGAGTTTGCGACGACGCCCGCCGAGAGGGGCGGGTTGGGCTGCGCAGAGGTGCCGGGCAGTGCGTCTCTCTTTCTCTTCCTTTGGCGTTTCTACTGCTGCGCCCCTCTTGCTTCCTCCGCCCCTTGAAGCGCGACTGACGTCGCTCTCTGTGAGCAGTGCTTGCGCAGACGGTCGGCAAGATGGGCCTCAAGGGCACCCCCGGCCTGCGCATCGTCTCGGCCCTCCCCGGCAAAGAAGGCGGCAACGGCCGCGGCGGCGGCGGCGGTGGCGGTGGGCGCGGTGGGCGTGGCGGCGGTGGTGGCGGTGGTGGTCGTGGTGGTGCGGGGAGGGGCCGTGGCGGCGGGAGGGGCGGCGCGAGGGGACCGCAGTAGAGGTCGCGCTGCTGTGGGTCGGGTCGCATCGCATTGCCATATAGATGTTTGCGACTGTCACGTATGGCGCTCTCTCGCTTGCTGTAGGAGTCTAGGAAGCGGAGACTGCGGCGAGTGATACAAGACTACAACAAGGGGAAGGTACGGAACAGCGCTAGTGGGCAAACCTGCAAACAGTAGAGTCGTCAGTGCTGTCCGGAAGCCTCCTCACCATGATTGCGAGCGTACATGCGGAGGTAGGCCAGCAGCAGGGCACCGGTACCGGACATGACGGCAAAGGCGTACTGCAAGATACTGCATGACGGTGGATGGTCAGCAGTCGAGCGGGTGCTCCAGCGGTGAATCACAACACGCACTTGAACTTGACTGCCTCCATGCTGCAGGGAACAACGTCAGGGCAAGCCAGGAAAGCCAGGCGAGAGGGCGGGAACGCACGAAGCGCGCAAGAGGCCGATCTCGTTCTCTATCCGCGTGTCGACCTCGGTCAGCTTGCTCTCGCGCGTGCTCATCTCGTCGCGGATGCGGCCCTTCTCGAGGTTGAGGTCGAGGCGGACGCCGGCCTGGGTGCGCGAGATCTCCTCGCGCAGCTTCTGCTTGAGGCGCTCAATGTCGCCGAGGAGGCGCTCGTTCTCGGCCTTGAGGTTCATAAAGTCGGTGCGCTCGGACAGCTCGAGGTTCTGCTTGAGGGCGGCAAAGTCGACCTTCTGGCGGTCATGGTGCTGCGACGAGGGAGGGTGAGCCAGTAGTTTCTGCGGCGATAGGCGCGGTGCGCACCTTGTAGTGCTCTGTGCGGGACACGAGGTTGCTCTCAAGGTTCTGGATCGACTCCTGGACGATCGACTCGAGGGCGTCGACGACGCCCTCTGCCTGGGTGCGGGTGAGCCCCTGCTGCTCGAAGCGCTGGACGTAGTCGGCCGAGTCAAAGTAGTCTGCGGGGAGTGCAGCACACGTCAGCCTGTCCTCGCCTGTGCGCTGTCGAGGGGAGCACGCGCGACTGACGCTGTGCGAGGCGAGGAGGAGCGGCGTGCAGAGGGCGAGACAAGGCCGGGGCAGGCCAGGGCCGCACGAGCGAGGGTGTGCGAGCTGCTGCACGTGCACTGTGCGCTGTCCGTGCAAGCATCTTTCCTAGTCGCAGGTTGTATCCGCGAGAGTGTCAACATCCGACGCAACCAGAGCGATGAAGTCGACCCTCGACCAGTCGCTCTCCTGCGACTTGCGAGACTCGTGCGCTGCTCTGTGGACTCTACTCGACTCGGCAGCACCCGCCTTGCTACTCCAAACGCCGCTCGTCGCATTCTCGCTCTGCTACACCGCCTCATCGTCTCGAACACGGTCCACCGTTTCTGCACCCCGACAGGGCCGCTGTGAAGCCGAGTGTACGCGAGTCGAGGTGACGAGCATGCTCCCGTGAGCTCGAGGCACACATGGAGCTCAACATTGCCGGTGGAACCGCCCTCAAGAGTGCGTTCCCGCCCCACCTCCCCCTCATTTGCCTCGTCCCACCGCGCTGACGTGCTCAAACTGCCTTCAGACTTTACTCGAGCCGTTGCCTGCTTGACCAAAATCGGCGACGACCTCGACTTCAGCTGCGCGCCGACCCGCCTGTCCATCTCGACCGTAAACAGCTCGCGCACCGCGTTTGGCATCGTCCACCTCTACACCCGCTTCTTTGCCGAGTACCGACTCGTCGACCCCGAGTCGGAGCGGCCGTACAAGTTCTCGATCACGGGCAAGGTGCGCGTTCTCGCCTCGATGCTTACCTCCCATTTCGTTTGTACTGACAGCACTGTGCGACAGCCCTTCCTCTCGACCCTCCGCTCCAAGTCGCAGAACACAGTCGAGTCGTGCTCCATCTCGGTCGTCGACTCGGATGCGCCCGGCCATCCGCACGAGCCCGGCGTCGACTCGGGCGAGTGCCGCCTCGTCGTCCACATGTTCTGCCAGCATGGTGCGTGCGAGAGAGACACGCGGTCCGCGTGTGCCCCGCTGCCACGAGGTGGCCTACTGACCTGTCGCCCACTTCTCGCTTACGCAGGTGTCCGCAAAAAGCACAGCCTGACATACAGCGACCCGAACGTCCAGAACTGGGCGCGCTTCGACCTCAACGCCTGCACCTCGACCTGGACCGCCTCTTCGCGCGTGCTCAAGGAGTGGTCCGTTTACCTTGCACCGATCGTGCTAGGGGCCCTGCTGATTCGGCGAGACGAGCAGGACCGACCACTTTCACGTCCGACCCGGCGCGTCGGGCGGGAGCGACGAGATCACATTCTACTGCGGCGGACTTGCGTGTCGCCTCAAGAGCTTCAACGACACCACCTTTGACGGTGCGCCTCTGCAGGCTGGTCTTGCCCGTGCGGACTCTGTGCTGACGAGCGATGCGCGCAACGCGCAGAAACGGTCAACTCGGCAGACCACTTTGCATCGCGGCCGTTGGCGACGGAGCTCATCGTCGACATTGAAGATTTCGACGCGTATGACGTGCCAGAGGAGGAGGTTGTCACGTTCGCGCTCAAGGAGTTCAAGGTGGGTTGCTGGCTGCGTCTCTCAGGCTGCGGCGCGGCTCTTGCCATCACAAGAGCTCGGCGACGGCTGTTGTTGTCACGGCGATGCAGCTCACAATCTTGAGTCCTCCGCAGGCCATCATCACCCTCGCCGACTCGCTCCCGACCCCTCTCTCCGCGCACTTCACCTCGGGCGGCCGCCCGCTCATGCTCGCCCTCACCGGCGACGCCTTTGAAGCGAAGTTCGTCGTCGCGACGACCGACTACGACTCGGGCGGCGGCGCACCCGCGAGGGACAACAAGGTCAAGCGCGAGAAGAGCGAGAGCGTGCAGGCGCGCGCGGCGGGCAGCGGCGCGCGGACGAGTGCGACGCCGGCGCAGCGAACTGGGGCGGGTGCAGCAGCGTCCGGCGCAGGAGGACAGCGCCCACTGTTCAACGCGCCGACGCCCTCCCCCGCGCCGGCTTCTTTCGCGCGCGGGGGCACGCAGCCGGCCGCTGCGGGGGACAGCGACGACGACGAGTACGGCGGCGGGATGGACGACCTGCTGTTCGACGACCCGGACGAGGCGTTTGCCGAGATTGACCGGCTCTCGCAGCTGCCGCCGCCCACCCAACAGCGGCAGGAGGATGCAAGGGTGCTCGTGAGCGAGACGACGCAGGGCGCGGCGACGCAGCTGGGGCCGACGCAGGGCGCGCCGTCGGGTGGGGCATCGAAGGGAGGGACGGCTTCGCAGGAGGGCGAGGCGGAGGATGAGCGATCCGCTAAAAGGGTGAGTCCGCGGATTCGACTTGGACAGCGGTCACGAGAGCACACAGCTTGCTGACTCCGCTCGCCCTTCTTCTGTTTGTTCCGGTTCACACAGGCTCGGTGGAACTTGCTGGGCGACGGATGAGCCGTAGCTGCTGTCACGTTCCATCTTACTTGTTGTCTGTACTCTGGTCGTTCTGCAAGCACCCGATCCCAAGGAACAGATGCGCGTTGCGAAAGAAGGCAAGGAAGTGACAACAAGAAACAGCAAGAAGAGCAAAAGCCAACAAAGATGCCTCCTCCCTCGTCCTCACGTCGCGTACTTCCCGCTCGTCATGAACACCTCCCAGATCTTGGCGCCCAGCTTGCCCTTGATTCCCCTCGCCGTCCCGCTCCCGTCGTCGAGCTCTTCGAGCACGAAATCCTCGACCTTGCGCCGCTTCGGCGCCCCGCGCTTCTTCGGCTGCGCGCCGCCCGCCGGGGCACCCGCCGCCGCGTCGAGCCTGCGGTTCTCTCCCTCAACCTCGCACTCGTGCGCCTTCGCCTCGTCGAAGAACTGGATCGGCGTTTCCCACCGCGAGAGGAACTGGACGGCCTTTTCGGCCGAGACGCCGCTGACGCGCTGGATCATGCTCGCCCACTGGGCGCGCAGCGTCAGCGCTGCGTCGGGCTTGTTGAGCGCGCAGAAAGAGGCGTAGGACGTGTGATACGAGGTGGCGGGGGACGTGCGGCGCAAGTGCTGCTGGAGAGAGAGGTACGTCGTGCGGTCGATGTGCGTGTCGGGGATGATGTGCAGGTTGGTGGACTGCGTCCGTCGCATCAATCTATCAGTACGTGAATACAAGTGTACGCGCCCGGAGGGAATGCAACAGACGCACCTCGTACAGCTCGGCCATGACCTGCGTGCGCTTCTTCAGGTAGTTGAGCGTGTCGGCGATGTTGGCCGACTCATGCACGTAGAAGCCGTCGTTGACTTGCAGCTGCGACTTGCACGTCCAAATCTGCTTTCCAAACTTCTCGTCTGCACCCAAAGAAGTCGCGTGAAGGTCGGTGTCAGCCAATGCGGATTGTACGGCAAGCGTCGAGCGATGGTACGTACACTGGGCGGCGACGTCGTACTTCTCGATGAGGTAGATGCGATGCGTGATGCCCGAGTCTTTGAGGCGGAGCTGCGAACCAAAGAACCGAGGTCAGCGAGTCAACACGCCGCGACGGAAGCGAGGACCGCCGCGGACCTTCTGGCCGATGTAGCGTCCGTCAAGGATCGAGGTGCACAGGTCGTCCAGCCGCTTCCGCTCGACGATCGCATCGAGCACGACATCGTCCCCGCCCGTCGCCCTGCCCGAAACGGGGTCGACGCGCCTCGCGACCCAGAGCATGTCGCCGAGGGGCATCATCTTTCCCGCGACGCGGACGCCCTCGCGCTCGAGCTTTTCGCACAGCTCGACGCGCTTGCCGTGCTCGCGCGTGCCCTCGCGCGAATCGACGACGAGAAAGACCTTGAACGACCCGGCGGGCCAGACGATGGGCGTGAACGGCGTGGATGAGAACGGCGTCGTAGCGGTGGAGTCGCGGACGGGGTCGAGCGGG
Organism: Rhodotorula paludigena; assembly: GCA_036244875.1. Lineage (NCBI taxonomy): Eukaryota > Fungi > Basidiomycota > Microbotryomycetes > Sporidiobolales > Sporidiobolaceae > Rhodotorula > Rhodotorula paludigena. The sequence continues at coordinate 183,058 of BQKY01000004.1, forward strand.
TGCCGAGCCACGTGAGGCATACTCGGGGGCGGGTCGTACGCGACGAGGAGCGGGTTTTGCGACGAGGTTAGGCCGAACGTGCGCGGTGCGTCCGCGAGAATGGTCGAGGCGGACGTGCGGGCGCGCTTCGGGCTCGGGCTGAGCGCCGGTGCGTTCGAAGTGGGGCGGACATTCGGGTTGCTCGTCTTGCGCGGACCGGCGCCGCCAGTGGAAGGACCAGCGACTGGCTGCGCAGGGGACGAGCTGCCGGTAGCACCGAATCGGGACAGCACATCCCTGACGCTCGATGCGCCACGCTGGGCTGCCAACGCCGAAGCGTCCGCGCCGAGCCTGCGCACCTCGGGCGGCGGGGCGTACATGGCGTCCTTGACGCGTTTCTCGGGCGCCTGGTACCCGCCGAGAAGGCTGGACATCGGATCTGAAGGCCTCGCCTGCTTGTCTGACGAGCTTGCCAGGCCCGCCGAAGACTTGGGGAAGCCCGGTGCTGTATCGTTTGAAACCCGAGCGCGGATGTAGGCACTCTTGGTCGTCCCGCCCGGCAGCGCCGCAGCACGTGTGAGCGGCTCGACCTTCTTGAGGCCGCGAACGATCGGGTGCAGGTCCTGCGCGACGCGATATTCGATGCGGAAGAGGAGGTCGGCGCCGTCGTCGGTTTGCGAGACTTCGGCTTCGTCGCGGTTGAGGACGCGGTTGTTGTCTGCAAGCGAGTAGAGAATTAACGAAGTCGTACAGCCTTCTCGCGGATGTGAGCCGTACCCTCGTCGAGGTAGAAGTATCCGAAAGCGTTGTCTGCATGAGAGCCGGTCAGTCCTGAGTGACCGTCACCGGGATCAGGCTGTTCAGCTCACCAACATTCTTCATCGCCGGTGCCGCACCCTTCTCCGCCGCCCTCGCCGCATACCCTCCCAGCGCCGCCTTCCTCCCATCGAGCGCCGCCCCTCCTCCTCCTCCGCCGCCGCCGCCGCCGCCGCTCCCGCCCGCCGGCGGTCTCTGCGCCCTCGCTCTGCCGCTCGCCTCGCCCGCCTCGCTCGTCAGCAGCGCCGAGCTCTCCCTCCGGCTGAGCTCCATCGCGCGGCGCATCTGCTCGCGAAACTCGGGCTCGTCGTCCTCCATCTCGTCGCCGAGGCCAAAGTCGAGCGGGGGCGTCGAGACGCGCCGGCGCGGCGCAGAGGCGTGCACGGCGCCGCTCGTCGAGGCAGGTCGCGGGCCGGACGACGCCCCGCCGAGGATGTTGCCGCGGCCGGCAAAGGGGCGGTGCTGGTGCTGCGGGCCGCCAAAGCTGCCGGATGACGACGGGTGCGCATCGACGCCGCCGCCGCCGAGGCCGGAGGAGGAAGGGTGGCCTGCGGAGGAGGAGGGCTGGCGCACGTGCAGCGCGAGAGAGGCGCTCGGGGCGAGCTTCTCGGCGAGGGCGTAGCCCGAGGCGGTGAGGGCGAACTTGGCGGGGCGTTTGTTGTCCGACTCGACGAGGTCCTTGTTTTGCACTGCGATGAGTGGAGGTCAGCCACTTGGCTGCTAGCGGCCAGCGCCCGGTGGAAAAGATGAAGCGGGAACGCACGCGTCTTCATCCCGCTCCACGCCGAGTACGTGAAGCTCTGCCCGCCCTGAATCTGCCCACCGCGATTCGCCGTCCCCGTCTCAAACGGCGTCGTGCTGTACTCCTCGCCGTCCTCGATGATCTGCGCCTTGGTCCTCCAAGCCTGGCGCTCGTCGAACGAAGCGTGCTTGTACAGCGCCAGGAGGATCGCATACGCGCCGCTGTTCTTCTTCGGAATGTACTCGCGCGGCTTGGGCGGCGCCTTCTCCTTCGCCTTGCCCTTGCCCTTGCCCTTGCCGTTCGCGCCAAAGTGAAAGTCCTCCTCAGGCCCCTCGTCGTCCGACGCAGCCTGGCCAAAGATGTGCCCGTCCGGGTGCGGGTTGAACGCGAGGCGCGAGCCGGAAGCAACGGCGTCGGCGTCGGTGAGACGCTGGCGGCGAGCCTCGCGCGGGTCAAAGTCGTCCTCGGGCGCGACGACCCGCTTCTTAGCGGGCGCCTTGCGTACGCGGGTGGGCGAGCCGACTGCGGGAAGCTTCAGTCATTAGTGCCACCTGCTCACGTAATGCGTTGGGCGCAGGACGGACCGCGGTCGGGCATGGGGACGCCCTCCTGCTCGCACTTTGCGCGGAGCTTGTCCATAATGTAGTCGATGATCTTGGGGCCGATACCCTTGAGCTGCCGCGTTTCGTCCGGGTGCGTGAACGTGATCGGACAGCTCTTGAGTGAGTGCGCGGCCTGTCTCTGAGGGGATTAGCGGGCTGCAAGGGAGGACTCGAGAGGGAAGGAAGGGGACGGACGCGTTTGTAAGTCTGTGCGCTCTTCTCTCCGCGCTCCTCGGACCGGCTGGCGAGGTCTGCGACCCACTGAGCCCAGTCGGGGTTGCCAGGCTGCACCTTGGGCATGATGCTCGCGAGATGAACGCGGTTTGATGAGGACGCGACGAGGACGAGCAGGAGCGGGCGCAAGAGCTGCGGGGAGTGTGTGGCTCGTCTGGGCGGTGTCTGTAGCTCTTCCAAGCAAGATGCAAGCCTCACTCGGCCCGTCTGGGCGAGCGAGCGGAGCGGGTCCGGGTTGACCTTTCGCGGCGTCGCTCCACTTTCGGGTCGACTTCGCTCAGACGCGCTTCTCTCTGAGCAGAGGCAGTGCCAGTGCAGAGTACGGCCAGGATGTCTGCAGACGAGCTCGACTTTGCCGAGATCCACCGCTTCACGGTGCAGCTCGCACGCGATGCTGGCCAGCGCATCCTCGACGGCTCGCAGCAGCGCACCAGCTCGGACGACAGCGCAGCCGTGAAGGACACCAAGAAGAACCGCGTAGACCGTGCGTCTCTTTCCTGCGACCCGCTTACAGAGTCGAGGGCCGACTCGGGAATCTCGGAAACGTGCACCGGCCCCCACATGGCCTCGCTCTGCGCCTGGGAGGGCATGCTGAACCCGCGAAGTACTCGCACTGACGCCAATTGGACACACAGTCGTCACCGAGACCGACCAGGCCGTCGAAGCCTTCATCAAGGAGTCAATCGCGGCAAAATACCCGCAGTTCAAGTTCATCGGCGAGGAGAGCTTTGCCGGCGGCGAGCGCGTCGACCTGACCGACGAGCCGACCTTCATCGTCGACCCCATCGACGGGACGACCAACTTTGTGCGTCGCACCGTCGCCAACGTGAAGCCCATCCGGGTCCAACTTACGCTTCTCTCCCCGGCAGGTCCACGCAATCGACTTTGTGCGCACACACCTATTCTTCCGGACGTGTTACCATGCATTATTGACGCATCCCACCGCAGGTCTGCTGCAGCATCGGCTTCACCTACAAGCAAGAGCCGGTCATCGGGTCCGTCGGTTCGCTCTCGGACAGTTCCGCACACAGCCTGACCCGCTCCTCCGAGCGTCCACAGCGTCATCTACAACCCGTTCCTGAACAAGCTCTACTCTGCGCGCGCGGGGCAAGGCGCCTACCTGAACGAGACGACGCGCCTCCCGCTCACGCACCCGCACCCGCCCGCGCTCCCGTCGCTCGGGCACGCCGTCATCGGCGTCGAGTGGGGGTCGGACCGCAGCAAGGCCGTGATTGAGAAAAAGGGACGGACGTTCATGAAACTTGCCGGGGACGGGAACGAGATCGAGGGGGGCGTCATGGCACACTCGCTTCGCAGCGTCGGGTGCGCCCGCTCTCGCTCTGTGCATGTGCTCCTCTCGCGACGACTGAGCGAGAGACGACCGCAGATCTGCCGCGATCAACTATGCGATGGTCGCCGCGGGCCAGCTCGACCTCTACTGGGAGATCGGGTGCTGGTCCTGGGACGTCTGCGCGGGTACCATCATCGCGCGCGAGGCGGGCGGGAAGGTCTACGGTGCGCCTCTCCTTCCCTCCCTTCTCTCCATGCCTCGTCCGTCCCAATTCGCCAAGAAGGAAGGTACTGACTCTCTCTCGCTCGCACGCGCACAAATGCAGCAAAGGGCGGCAAGGCCTGGACGCCGCAGGACCTGATGGGCCACCACTTTTTCGTCGTGCGCGCGATCGCAGACAGCGAGGGCGAGACGGGCGAGGAGGCGCAGGACCGCATCGCGCGCGAGTTCTTCCAGGTCGCCGAGGAGTGGGACGTGTAGTGCGAGCTAGCAGGAGCGCGGTGCCAATCACGGCAGTTCTCTAGCCATGACACCACTCTTCCTTCGTGCGCTGGCGACACTGCGCGAATCGCTGGACACGAGCGAAAGTCAAGAAAGGCGCACCAAGAATTGCAAGCGCCGACTCCCCTCGTCTCCCCAACCCTGCACTACCTCGCCGGCGCATGGTAATTCACCCTCCCCACCGCGAAATCCACCCCCTTGAGCGCCTGTCGAAACGCTTCCCCATCCGTGCCCATCCCCGCGCGCACCCACCGCTGCATCGACTCGAGCCCCGCGACGTACTCTGGGCATTCGCGCAGCGCGTTCGAGCGCGAGAGGGCGACGAGCTCGAGTGCGCCGAGGACGAGCGCGCGGTGCAGCAGCGGAATGAACCAGCTCTGGGCGTCGAGCCGGCCTGCTGCTGGCGAGGAGGAGAGGAGGAGGCGCGCGTCGTGCAGCGCAAAGAGGGCGTGCTCGACGTAGGTGCTCGCGAGGAGGAAGACGACCGGCGTGCCGTACGAGGCGGTGACGTCGAGCGGCGCGGCGAAGGAGGCGAGGCGCGAGGAGCGGATCATGAGGGTGAGGAGAGGCTTGAACGGGGGCTCGGATGAGCCGAAGATGGGCCCGGGGAGGGACGAGAGCACCTCCTGTAGTGTGTGTGAAAGACAGAACGCAAAGCACGGGTAAGCTGAGCGAGGCCGACACGCGGACGGACAAGCGACGCACTGGCAGCGGGCGTTTGCAGAGGACCTGCACGTCTCGCGCCAGCGTCGACACCCGTCCTCCTTCGCAGCGTAACGGTTGGTGCATGCGCGCCTTGGCGTCCTCGATTTCGTCGTCGCTGAGCGGGGGGAGCAGCGCGTCGGGGTCCTTGGAGCAGACAAGCTTGTGCGCGGACCAGACCTGCGCGACGCCTCGGCCGTTCGTGCGTTAGACGGGGTCCCGATTGCGCTGTGAGACGGTGGGAGAAGGACTCGCGAGCTTCTGGTGCGCGCGCGAGCAGAAGAAGAGGCCGATCCCGCGCTGTGCACAGCACGAGCAGCGCTGCGACGTTGGGGTGCCGCAGACCACGCAAGGCTGCTCGGCTGCGTCGGAGGGCATGTCCAAGGCAGCACGGGTAGTTCCCGTTGTCGTGAGCTTAGCAAAAGGAGCGAGAGACGGGAAGCGGAGAATCCTCGGAGCAACGGGAGGAGGCGGAGACGTGAGCGACAGAAGCACCTTGTCGCCTCGCCCGTGCCGGGCTCGCTGCCCGTATTCTCGGCATTGGCATTGCAAATTCAGGGGGGTCCGAGTGCCCTCCGCACCGCCTGTATCTCTTTCTTGCGAAGTGCTCGCGAGCAGGGTCCGTGCTGCGACTGCCACCTTGCCAGCCGAGTGTTGTGGCCCTGTGACATGGTAGTGGGTGTGCGTTGGTCGGACGCCTTCGTCCGAGACAATCGGCTGAACGCGGCGAGTCGAACGAAGGCGAGCAAGACCGCTAGAGACGCACGAAGTGACGAACGGAACGCGCAGGAACAAGCGCAGGCCACTAGAGCTGTCAAGTCGTCCATGTAGGCTGTTCAGCAGCACCGAGCGCCGCGAGAAGCAGCGTCGGCCAAGCTTGTTGTGTGCGCAAGCCAGAGTCGACCAGAGCAAGAGGCCAGCGGGCAAGAAGCAGAAGAGTGTGGAAAGTAAGGATGTGTGAGATGCAGCAGGCGCTCGTGCAGAGTCGCGTGCTGCTCACGAGAAGCGAAGGAGTGGGTGGTAGTGCGCGGGGTTGTATTGGCGGGTAGTGCGCAAGGGTAATGGAGGCGCGCGCAGGTAAGGCCGAGGCGCGGCGCGGGCGGAGGGCGCGGGTGCGCTCGCTCTTCTTCCCCTCTGTCCCCGTCCCCGCCGCAGCCATGCACCGCTCGCTCCGCCTCGCCCAGCTCACCAAGGCTGCCGCCGTGAGCCCCGCCCGCCGTCCCTGCGCCCCTGCGCCCCCCGTGGCCTCTGCGGCGAGCGCGAGCTGACGAGCTGTCCCCCCCCCTCCGCTCCTCCCACCCCCTCGCAGCGCCCGGCCCTCGCGCGCTCGTACGCGACCGCCAAGCCCGGTGCGTGGCCTCGCAGCGTCTTTTCCCGCCGTGCGCACCCGCTGACCCGCCCCTGCGCCGCCTCGCCCGCTCTCGCCGCCGTCCCTCGCCCCGTCGTTGCTCGCTCTCGCGCTCGCAGTGGCTTCGGAGGTCGCTTCGATCCTCGAGAGCCGCATCTCGGGCTCGAACGCTGGTGCCGATGTCCAGGAGACTGGCCGCGTCCTCACCATTGGTGACGGTATCGCCCGGTGCGCCCTCCCCTCGCCGCCTCGACACGCCGCGCCCGCGCTGACCCGCCCGCCTTCCCCCTGCCCGCGCCCCTTCTCTCCAGTGTCTACGGCCTCCGCAACGTCCAGGGTCCGCCTCGCTCCCCCTGCGTGCATCCCGTGACCCTGCTGACCATGCCCACGCACCCACAGCCGAGGAGATGGTCGAGTTCGCGTCCGGCGTCCGCGGCATGTGCTTGAACCTCGAGGCCGGTCCGTCGCCTCTCGTCGGCCCTTGCCTCGCCTTCCGCGCCGTGCACTCACGCCTGCCCCTGCCCGCGCCCACCCATCCATGCAGACAACGTCGGTGTCACCATCTTCGGTTCCGACCGTGCCATGTGCGTCGCCCATGTCCACCCACCCACCACCCTCCTACCCACCCCAACCGCGTCTCCTGCCGCTCTACCACCCGCATCGCGTCCAGTACTGACCGCATGTGTTCGTTGCCGACTGCAGTAAGGAGGGCGACACGGTCAAGCGCACCGGCAACATTGTCGACATCCCCGTCGGCCCCGACATGCTCGGCCGCGTCGTCGACGCGCTCGGCAACCCCATCGACGGCAAGGGCCCGATCAAGGCTGCCGAGCGCCGCCGTGCCCAGCTCAAGGCCCCGGGTGTCCTCCCGCGTGCCTCGGTCCGCGAGCCCATGCTTACGGGCATCAAGCCCGTCGACGCCATGGTCCCCATCGGCCGTGGCCAGCGTGAGCTCATCATCGGTGACCGTCAGACCGGCAAGACGGCCGTCGCCATCGACACGATCCTCAACCAGAAGCGCTGGAACGACGGCACCGACGACAAGAAGAAGCTCTACTGCATCTACGTCGCCGTCGGCCAGAAGCGCTCGACCGTCGCGCAGCTCGTGCAGACGCTCGAGGAGAACGACGCGCTCAAGTACTCGGTCATCGTCGCCGCCACCGCCTCGGAGGCTGCCCCGCTCCAGTACCTCGCGCCCTTCGCCGGTACCGCCATCGGCGAGTGGTTCCGTGACAACGGCAAGCACGCCCTCATCATCTACGACGACCTTTCCAAGCAGGCCGTCGCCTACCGTCAGATGTCGCTCCTCCTCCGTCGCCCGCCCGGTCGCGAGGCCTACCCCGGCGACGTCTTCTACCTCCACTCGCGTCTCCTCGAGCGCTCGGCCAAGCTCTCGGAGAAGCACGGCGGCGGCTCGCTCACTGCCCTCCCCGTCATCGAGACCCAGGGTGGTGACGTCTCGGCCTACATCCCGACCAACGTCATTTCCATCACGTTCGTCTTGATCCGTCGCTGTCTGTCGTGTTCGCGGCGGCAGTGGGCTGATTCTCGCCTCTCCCGTGCAGTGACGGCCAGATCTTCCTCGAGGCTGAGCTCTTCTTCAAGGGTGTCCGCCCGGCCATCAACGTCGGTCTCTCGGTCTCGCGTGTCGGCTCGTCGGCCCAGACCAAGGTGCGCCTCCCCGCTCCTGCTCTTTGCCCCATCTCCGCTGACCGCCTTTCCGCTCAAATGTACACAGGTCATGAAGGCCGTCGCTGGTTCGCTCAAGCTCTACCTTGCCCAGTACCGTGACGTTGCTGCGTTCGCCCAGTTCGGTTCGGACCTCGACGCGTCGACCCGCTTCCTCCTCAACCGTGGCTCGCGTCTCACCGAGCTCCTCAAGCAGGGCCAGTAGTGCGTCTCGCTGCCCCCCTCTCGCGCCTGTCCCGGGCCCGCGCTGACCTGGCTGTCTTGGCGTCGCGCAGCAACCCCCTCCCCATCTCGATCCAGGTCCCGACCATCTACGCCGGTGTCAACGGTCTCCTCGACAAGGTCCCGGTCGACCAGATCGGCGCGTGGGAGAAGTCCTGTACGCACCGCCCCCTTTCGCCCCCTCCGCGCCCTCACCCGCTGACGAGCCTCTTTCTCGCGCGTTCTCGCCCGCGTGCAGTCCAGGAGCACCTCCGCTCGCAGCAGCAGAGCCTCCTCGCCGAGGTTGACAAGGGTGTCATGACCCCCGAGCTCGAGGCGAGCCTCAAGAAGGTCGTCCAGGAGTGCGTCCCCCCTCTCCCTCTCCCTGCCTCGCTCCTCTCTCCACGTCGTGATACTGACTCGTCACGCTCTGCAGGCACGTCTCGTCGTTCGTCCAGTAAGCGAAGCGACCGTGGAAACACCCCCACGCGTTTCCAAATCTCGTCCGATGAAGTAGAGTCTCGTGTTTTGTGCTCCTCCTCCTCCCTCCTTCCTCCTTCCTCGTCGCGCTCTCTCGCCGTCAAATGAAAATGATCATGGCTGGTTTTCCTACGGCCCTTCTCTTTGTTCCGCTTTTGCGTTGGGGCGCGGGTCGGGGCGCAAGCGGGTTTCTTGGCCGTGGATGGATTGAGCACTGCGGCTGTGGATCTAGAAAGAGGGCTACTGCACAGATGGTGACGACAGGGCACGACGGCGGGACAAGGCTCAACACGAAGGCTACGGAGGCACGGACGACGGAGAGGACAAGAGGGACCGAGAGAGGATGATCAGGGCGCGCAGGAGAGTCGCGAGATCAGGACATGGCTGTGGAGCGGCGAAAACCCGTCAGCAAGCGTCATCACGCGATGTTATTGGAGCAACAAGGACGCACGAGGGTCGTTCCCGTTCAGGCCCGCCCACTGCCAGAACCCTCCGTCCGTCTCGCCAAAGAGCGGCTCAAAGTCGTTCAGCACGCTCCCGAGCGCATCGTCCATGCCGGGAACGAGGATCGGCTGCGCTGCGCCTCCGCCGCCGCTGCCTGCCGGCGCTGCTGCTGCTCCCGCCGCGCCGCCCGTCGCACCGCCCGGCGGGTAAGTCGCAGTGCCCGGCCCGCCGTACGTCGAGAGGGTGTTCGCGCCCGTCCAGTTCGCCTGGCCGTTTGGACCCGTCGCACCGGGGGCGAACCCTTGCCTGGCCGCCGCGGCGTCGGGCGCGAACGACTGGTTGAACGCGCCGGCGGGCTGGAGCGGCCGCGGGACCGAGGTCGGCGAGGGGCTCATGACGGTCGCAGCGTGCGACGGCCCGCCGGGACTGCCACCTTCGAGGCTTGAGCGCTGCGCGCCGCCGATGAGCGGGCTCGGGAGGCGGCCCTTTACGCCCGTGTCGAGGAGGGTGCGGACGACGTTGGCCTGCGCGCGCGACGGGTGCTGCGTGTTGGTCGCGACGGCGTCGAGGAAGGCGGCGCCGAGCTCGAGGAGGCGCGGGAGCTTTTGCGTGTACTGCCACGCCGGCTGCGGGATGGGCGAGCGCAGGAGCGTGAGGTTGGTCGTGAGGAGGCCCTCGTTGACGAGCTTGGAGAGGAACACGAGCGGGAAAATGTAGGCGACGCAGTTGATGGCGTCCATGCCCCAGCGGCTCTGCTCGACCATCTGGTCGTCGAGAATGAGCTTGCGCCAGCCGTCGGAGCGCTCGGCTTCTTCCCACTGCACGACGCGCCACGACCCGGGCTGGCGCGACTCTTCGCTCAGCGAGAAGACGAGGAACTCGGCGGCCTTGACGCAGCGCGAGAGGCCCTCAAACTCCCACTCGTTCAGGCCGCGCGGACCCTCGGTGCGCAATCGCTTTGCGCGGTCACCGCCGCTGCTCGAGGGGCGGCCCTCGTTGCCCGAGCCGTCCGACGACGATGTGTACAAGCGAGTCGACTTGTACGAGACGTAGCATGTCGCGTTGAACTGCAGCGTGATAAACTCGCGAAAGGGCGAGATGACCGTCATGGCGAGCGGGTCGACGGCGAGCTGGCGCTGCAGGACGGGGATCCACGTCTCGTCGAACGACTTCATGCCTTGGTTGTACCGCTCGAGATCGGGTTTCGGGATCCGCCGCGTGCGCTCGTAGCTGTAGCTGCGCAGGATCGGGCGGGCAACCTCGAACATCTCGACAGACGCGGCGAGACTGCGCAGCTCATGTCAGCGTGACGATACGACCTCCATAGAGCATCAACGCACCGAACGTCAAAGGGCTGCAGCTGTAGCGACGAGAAGAGACGAGTCGTCGTGAGCGCTTGCGCGCCCTCCATGTTACACCTTCGGCCGCTCTGCACGTTGCTGCGAGTTCGAGAAGTCAGATGATGAGCACAGAGCGCGCATGGTAGTCAAGCGCACCCGTGCACATCGTTTGACAGAAGCCAGTAGTACAGGCTGTCGTGAGATGGGTGTCAGCTGAGAGTCGTGGACATTTCTCCCGAGGGAGCGACACGCACCGCAAGTCGCGCAGGAGCTCTTTCGGAATCGGCTGCCCGCTCGCGCTCGCCGAGTACGCCCTCGCAAACTTGCTGATCGTGTCCTTGAGGTCGAGGCGCTCGGCCGTGCGCGCGAGGATGCCCTGCAGCATCCAGCTCGCGAGGCCGTTGACCTTGCTCAGGCGCATCGCCTCGGTATCGTCGACGCCTTCGGCGCGCCGCGCGCCGAATTGCACGGGCTTGTAGATGTTGAGGAGGTCGATCGCGCGCAGAAAGTCGGTCGTGAGCTCGTGCGGCTGCGGGTTGAGCAGTTGCGGTGCGATGATGTTGTTGAGAAAGGTGACGAGGGTGAGATGAAGCTGCGAGGGGTACGGGGTGGAGTAGGCGGTCGAGAGGAGGAGGATCGTGTGGAAGAGGAGGGGGGACTTTTGTCGCACGGTCATGGCGTTGCGATCGTCGTCGAGCGAGAGCATCATGATCCAGGGATGAAGCGATGCAAAGAAGCTGTGAACGGGGCGGTGTCAGCAGGGGTGCTGCGAGCATCTCCCAGGCGAGGGAGAACTCACAAATCGAAAAGCTGTTGACACTCGGCCGGTGTCAGGACGCCTCTTCGCAGCACGTCTGGCGCACCGTAGTCGTTCAACTCCATAATCGACTGCCTCGGCAGCGGCTTGGGCCCTTGCACCGAGTCGATCGTCGCATTGATCTCGTGTATCGGGTTCGCCGCCGCCGCCGCCGCCTTGCCGGCGCTGGCATCGTCTTCTGGGTCGTTGCCGTCGTCGGATGAGTGCACAGAAGGCGAGCGAGGATGGTGCGAGTGGGTATCGGAAGAGTGGATGGCGGGAGACGGGACGGAGTGGTTGATGTGCAGGGCCGATTCGATCGACTGCAGGCGCGTCGCAATTTCGTACAGCCTGCACAGAGTTTGTCAACTCATGTGCAGTGCGGAAAATGGAGAACAGCGCACTTGGCGGTCATCTGCGTCGAGGGCTCGCCGCCTCCGCTTGCGCTTGCTGAGGCTTCAGGCGGTCGCGGGATCGTCTTCGTGCCGGGCGGGAATTTGCACTCGAGCTTGTACAGCTCGCAGCGACGGCAAGGGACTGCAGAGACGGAGTATCAGCTATTGATCGGGGCTGCTCGTCGGCCGGGGGAGGGCGAAGTACCGTATGGCGGCCCTTCGCATCTGCGAGTGGGAGCGTCAACAAAGTTCTCACAGTCTCGGAAGCAGGAGGATAGAACGCACTTCTGCTTGACCGACTTGCACGCCGCGCACGCCGCCTTGCTCCGCGTCTTCTTCTCCTTTGCGGGCTTGTCCCCCTCGGCGCCTGCTCCTCCCGCGCCGTCTGGTGCTGCGCGCTTGACGCCCTTCTTCGGTCCAGCGCCTCCAGCGCCGGTAGGCGTTGCCGTTCCGCTCGCCGCGTTGCCGTGCGAGCTTGCGCCGGCGAGAGGTGGCGGTGGGGGAGCGGCCGATCCCGAGCCCGTGCCGGGCCTGCTCGCGGGCTGCGACTGGGGCGGCTGATAGTGGCCCACGTGCGCGGGATACATGCTCTGGTGGGCCTGGAGCTGGTGCTGGGGCGGGATGGACCCCTGCATGGCGAGTTGCGGCGGGGGGACGGGCGCGGAGACCTGCTGCGGGTGCACGAGAGGCTGCAGGGCGAGCTGCTGGAGGCCGTCCTGCGGCAGGGGCGGCTGCTGCATCTGCAGTCGTGGTCGAGCTCCGTTGCCCGCGGCGATTGGAGCAGCGAGTCGGTGTTCGCTCGGAGAGGTCAAGGGCGGTCGCCGTGATCAGAGTGACCGCCGGCAAACACAGCAGGCACGAGCGTAGATGCGCCCCAGTGAGCTGCAGGGTGCAGGCGAGCACAGAGCAGCGACTCGTGTGCACGTTCAGCCCGTCGCACGCGCACAACACAAGCGCGAGCGGGGCGGGGAAGCGTGCGTGCAAGCGTGCACCTGTGCGCGGTCGAGGCCCTGCACGCGATCGCACCGCCAAGGGCCGCCGCAGATAAAGCCGGCTTTAAGCGCTCATCCAGCGGGCACCAGGGAACCGCGCCGGCAGAGGCACGCACAAGAGCGAGTGCGAGCAGGAGGGCGCGAGCTTGCGCGAGGGCAGACAGGTTGCGACGACAACGACAAGGTCGGGCATTTCCAACCTCTCGACTGGATGTGGCCCGTGCATGTACGTACACACAAGCAGCAGTCTATCCTACTTGCGAGACGAAAGAGACCGCGGCCGTAGAGGCGGGCGGAGGAAGCGACCTTGGGGTCGAGACTGGAAGAGCCAGCTGCGACGACTAGCCTTCCGCTTCCTTTGGTTGGATTCGATCCGCTTCATACTGCTGTAGTGCGTCTGACCAACTCAACGTAGTTGAGAACGCAAAGCATGACCGAAGCGTACTCGGGAGAATGCCGCTTGCCCTCTTCTTCGAGGTCTTCAACGCATGCCCGGTGTTCCTGTCGCCTAAGCGAGCTGGCTGATGTTGGGCTCGGCGTGTCTGCTTGGGCTCGAACAGCGGCTTCCCGCCAGTCGCGCGAAAAAAAAAGACGGCTCGACGCGATCCTGCAAGAAGCGGAAGAGGAAACGCTGGATTGCGCAATGCGAGCGGCGGCAAACCCCTCTCCCATTCTGCCGAATTTACAGAGTAAGAAAAGGACACGGTAGAATGCTCCGCGTTCTAGGCATGTGCTGGCGGTGGACATGCAAAAAGCGGTCGACGCATGTTGCGGCACGCTCTCATGCAGTCAGACAAGGAGTGTCCAGCATGCCTAAACACTTGACCTGTCTCACTGTGAAGATGAGAAGAGAAGGAGTTGCACTGTGAGTGCGAACGCTACAAGTCTATTCAGCCGCTCCAATGCCCAGCTCCACCACCCCTCCATCGGCATCGAAACTCTCCCACTTCTTGCCGCTGACCAGCCAGCCCGCGAACGGCCCGCGCGCGGTAACGTTTGCGCCTGCTGTTGAGTCTGCGAGCATTGAGCTCGCTAGGTCGCCCTCCGACGTTTCTGCGCCAGTCTTTGCGGGCGAAACGGTCGGTGTAAGGGGTGCGAGGCGGACAAGGCGCTTCAGGACGGAGTAGCGCTCGCCGGGGGGAAGAGATGGAAGTTGCTGCTGAAGCAACTCCGATGTCTCACCGGAGGCGAGCGCATGTGCACGAGGGTGCTTGGCGGCGAAGTAGGTGAGCGATCCGGCAGGCGGAGTTGCCAGAGCCGCTTGTGACGGGTTTGAAAGGGCAGAGGATGTTACAGAGCCCTCGGGGTAGCTTTTCGGGTGAAATAGGCGTTGCTGTACACCGAGGTGCATCTGATAGAGGCTGAGTTTGCTGAGGCGCGAACTGCAGACCACGAAGGGAGGTGAGCACGTCGCTCTTGCGCCAAAGCCCTCCAAATGCAATGCAGTATGCACAACGTACCGAACTTTCGGACCGAGTGGCTCGCCCGGCTTTCGCTTGGCCGATCCGCCTTGACGAATCCCATTCGTAATCACCTCGACGGGAAGACCGGCGATGTAGCTGATTGCTGCAGCGCGCAAGAAGCGTTAAAGAGGCATGGCAAATGTGCAGCAAGGGGAAGCAACGCACATTCTGCGCACCCAACCACCTCGCTCACGGCAACGTCTTGTCTCGCCGCCACAATATCCCTCGCTCCCTCATACTGGCGGTCCGTAAAGGCCACATCGGGTACACGAAACTCGTCTTCGCTCAAGCCGATGCTCCGCGCCCACGTCTCCAGCCGCCCTCCGATCGCCCTCCGACACTCGTCGCGGATCTTGTCCCTCTCGGCCTCGTCAAACTCGCCGCCTACGACGACGCACTCGAGCGGGACGCGGCGCATGCCAAGTTGGCTCAACAGCGCGCCTTGTAGGCCGAGGAGAGACCACAGCGCGAGCTTGTCGCTGCACGAGTGCGAGATGGTCGGGGGCGAGTCGGCGCGGCCGGGCTTGGTGCGCAGGATCGAGAACGAGGTGTAGGAGGCGCGACCACGATGCACTGCTCCAAGCGACGCGGTCGAGATAGTTTCTGCTCCCGTCGGCGGAGGAGACAGGCCCGGCGAGGGGTCTCGGGCGGTGTGCATGCCGAGCGAAGCTGCTTCCGCAAGAGAGCGGTGAACCTGACCGGGCGTCGCCGTCGCACTGGCGGTTACGCACGGAGGCGATGCGACAACAGGCGAGCCTGGCGCAGCTTCTTCGCCTGCCGGGGCGTTCAGCGAAAGGTAGTACGTCGAAGCGTCACCACCTGAATCGACAAGAGGAGTCAGCGTGATCTGCAACAGGCGCGGGGACAGCCTACGTACATGGTAGCGTGCTGATGTACATGCCGACATTGAAGCCGCTCTTGAGCTGCCACTCACGCCCGTCGACTCGCTCGATTAAGAGAACGTCGCCGTCCGCATCCCCTCCTTCGGCTTCAACTGCCCGCCCGATTTGCATGTAGAGCCAGCGCTTGAACCCTCGTCGTGCTACCACTTCAGCATGCGAGTCGTGGAGGACATCGCCGTGCACCGGTAGACGGCTAAGCGGAAGCGCCTTGAGCCCCGTCCTGTTCGCGTCGCAGAGTCAGAGCGCGTCGACGGGTACTTCTGTCGATGTGAGCGTACCCTAGCGACACGCACTGCGCATCGCAGCCGTGCGGACCTGCACGCCAGACGCAGACGGCGGCGAGGACGGTCCACTCTGGCTGGCGGTTCGAGCGCGGGCGGGGCTTGCCGTTGGCCGGGAGCGAGCTGTACGTGCTCAGTGCAGCCCTGGCTACCGCATCGTGCACCTCTGCGGCGCTGCACATGCGGGTGTTGCCGCTCAGCCTCCGCCTCTCCGATGATGTCGACGCGTTCGGCCCGAATCTTCGGCCCTTTCTCTGCTTCCTTCCTGGCACTTGCACGAGCCTGCTGAGCAGCCATGAGTACGCTGTGGGCCCAGGTCCGCTCGCACCGGCAGCTGAGATTCGTGTCCCTCGCCGTCCTTGCCGACTGGCTCGTCGTCGTCGCTCTCGGCTACGCTGCTTCCTGGGTATCGGACCAGTACCCATACGAGCGCGACCCCGAGCGTTACCTGCTCGACACGCAGTACCAGTGGCACCACGTCGCACAAGAGCGTGTTCCCGCCCACCTCAACGGCCTCCTCGACCAGCTCACCTGGTACCTCCCCGGTGCCATCGTCATTCTCGTCGGTGCACTCGTCAAGCACAGCCTGCACGACATCCACCATGGGCTCCTCGTCCTCCAGTCGAGCCGCGCCATCATGCGCCTTGTAGTCGAATCGCTGAAGAACCGGGTAGGTGCAGCCCCACATCGCCCTCTGTGTCGCTCCCCTTGCTGACCGACGGTTTGCCCGCAGGTCGGCCGGCTCCGTCCCGACTTTTTCGCGCGGTGCGAGTGGGACGCCGTCGCTCACGCGTGCACCGGCCCGCTCGCCATGGTCAAGGATGGCCGCCGCTCGTTCCCCTCGGGCCACTCTTCCACGGCGTGGCAGGGCCTCTTCTTCCTCAGTCTGTACCTAGCGGGCAAGAACGGTGCGCTGGCGCTGACCTTGATTCTGCTCTAGCCCTGTTATTGACGCGTGATTCGTTGCAGGCGCCTTTGCCTTCGCTGCTCCCTTCCCTCGATCCGGCATCCTTCAATCGCGCCTCTTGCGCTCCGTCCTCGTCGTCGCACCCATGTTCCTCGCCGGCTGGATCGCCGTCACGCGCATTGAGGACCACTACCACCACCCGACCGACGTCCTCGCCGGTTCGACCATCGGCCTCGTGTGCGCCCTCGCGGCGTATCTCACCTACTACCCTTCGCCTTTCGTCTTCACCGCTCGGCCGGGCGCCGAGGGTGAAGAGGAGCTTGCGGTCATGGACAAGCCGCGGCTCGTGTATGGCGCCAAGGAGGGCTTGGATGGGACGGATGCCTGGGGCCTCGCGGAGGAGGGCGGGCGCGTGAGGCTCGTCGAGGATGCGGCCGAGGAGGAGCGCAGGAACGGCGCGGTGGTCTAAGTAGACGCGGGCTCGCTTGGAGAAGGACTGCTCGTATCGAAGTGAACGCCAGAAATCGTTATTCGGGACGCGCTACAGGATGTAGACAGCGAGGCGGACGCTACGAAGAGTACACGGCAAAAAACAAAAAATACACAGAGCCGGCGTCGGAACTACAGGTTCCACCACTCGCCCGTCCACGTCGCTTCGCCGCCGCCCTCGTCGACGCGCTCGAAGCGCACCTCGCGCTTGGCCTCCCACGCATCGCGGTACCGCACCGTCTTGACTCCCGTCTACGCCGCGAGCCAGCGGAGCAGGTCGGCGAGGCGGGACCGGCCCGCGGCGAGCTGCGCCGGGTCGGCGAGTTCGGCGGGATCGAGCGCGGCGGCGGACTCGTCGACGGCGGGTCCTTCGCTCGGTGACGACGTCGACGGAGTCCCGCGTCTGCTCCTGACAGGGGCCTCCGCAGGATGGAGCAAGCTGAAGCCCGCCATCTCGAGCGTTTCGAGCGAAGGGAAGTGGGCGAGGAAGGGCGGGATCTCGAGGTGATTGCACGAGTCCTGCATCCAGCTGACTCCGGTGCACTGCTCGTCGAGGAGTATGTGTACGACGTGCGGCATGCACAGTTCGATCGTGTCCCACGCCTCGATGCTGAGTACTTCGAGAAAGTCGAGCCGGACCAGCGACGGCCCGTCCTGCAGGACCTCGAGGAGGTCGGGTACAGCCTCCTCGTAGTAGCGTGCATCCGGTTCTGTGTTGCGCGTAGCGCAAAGTGACTCCATCTGCAGCTTGAGATGCCGTACGGCAAAAGGAGCTTCAGGGCGAAGATACTGGGGGACAGGGTAACCGTGCATGATATTGGTATCGCGGAAATATCCCTTTGTGGTGAACAGATGGACCACAGGAACGAGATGCCAGGGGATGTGGCTATAAAGGCCCTGTTCGATGAGGAAGAGTTCCTCAAGAGGCGGGAGGCCGCGGGGGAACAAGGCCTTCGTGGTCGAGTAAAACCCATCCATGACCAGGACGCGCAGAGACCGAGTCGCCGTGGCGAGGCTAAAAGTGGTGTCTTCGGTGCACATGCGGTAACCCTCGTCCTGTACGAAGTGCAGGGTGTGGAGATGCGGAAGCTGCGCGAGAGCATCCGTGAAGGCCTTCGGGATCATCTCGCGATAGATGAAGCGGAGGGTGTGGATGTTCTGAAATCTGGCCAGGTCAAGCTGGAGCTCGGGCGGGCTCTTCTGCTCCCTGTCATACCTCGAGGCGTACCAGTCGATGCCTTGCGCTGGCGCGAGCAGCAATTCTTTCACGCCCTTGACGTCCTGCTGCACCTTGCACGAAACGTGCAGCACATACGAGGTCCTCCAGGCAGACTTCGAAACGGCGTAGACGCGGCGATTGAGCAGGATGCACGACGTCGGTGCCAGGACTCCGGCCGGCCGTTCCGGAGTGAGCTGCCAGAAGCGGTTGAAGCGGCCGTACCGCGGAGAGGTTTCCATGAGGCGCATGGTCTGCTCGTCGTGCACTTCTTTGAACACATGAAGGAAGACACATCGCAGCAGTTCGTCGGGAAGGGCCATCAGACTCTGCGAGGGACGGGCGAGCGGTTCTGCAGGGCGCGGTCGTCAGCTCACACGATGCGAGGCAGAGCGTGGAACAGGCGCACCCGCCTGCACTTCCGCAGGTTCTATGTCCGGCTGGGAGACCGTTTGGCCTTTGGAAGCCGCTTCCATCGCAGAAGCTAGCGGAGAGCTGTAAGCCTGTGCAGGTAGCGTGTAGGCTGTAGCGTAGAATGCACGGGGGTCCCGTACTCAAGCCCTCGCTTTAGCCAGCGCTGTGGTGGGAGGGAGAGCGACGCAGACCAGGGAAGCCGGGACTGGCAACGAAGGCTGCGCCCAGTGAGAGGCTTGCGCGGTTCATAAGCCCAGTAAGAGCTAAAGCGCGCTCCTGCGACGCCTTCAGGCCTCCGGTCGGCGCTTGCGTAGATGCCTCGCGCTCCGCTTGCTCTTCTTGCTCCAACAACGACGGCCTCTTCGCCATGGCCTCGCTCGACGTGAGTGCGACGGGCCACGCGTGTCTGCAGGACCGTACTGACCTCGCCCTCGCAGGACTTCGACCGCCAAGTCAAGACGCTCGTCGCCAAGGGCAAGCTGTCGTCGTCGCTCCTCGAGGGCGTCGTCGACGCCGCCATGCGCAACATGGCTGTGCGTACAATCCGAGCACAGGTCTAGCGCGTGTGACTGACCGACCTCGGACCCTGCAGAGCGACGCGCATCTCGTCTCGACGCTCTACCGCTGCCACAAAAAGGCCTCAGCCGCCAACAAGCTCACGTCGCTCTACCTCTTCGATGGGGTCGCGCGCGAAGCTCGCTCACGACAGAAGAAGCTCGACCGCGAGGGCAAGGGCAAGGGCAGAGAGCCCGCGCCCGCGCCTGTCGCCGGCTCGACCACCCCGACCGGTTCTCCCCCACCTGATTCCGCCACGCCTGCCACGCCCGCCGAGTCCGGCGGGACCTATGCTACATTTCTCAAGAAGCTCGAGGCGCTGCTGAGTAAAGTCGTGCTCGAGAACTGGGAGAACGGCCTGCCAGAGCACAAGGTGCGTTCGACTCTCCACACGGTCATCCTGCTGCGATGCTGACGAGCCTGTCTATCGCACGCAGGAGAAGGTCCGCAAGGTGTTGGACATCTGGACGAAGGCTGGCACGTTCAGCTCGTCCGCGCTGGTGCGGATCACGCAGAAGCTGCTCGCGACAAACACCGCATCTCCTGCACCTCGCCAGGCTTCGCCTGAACGCCCGTCTCTGAGTCCACGTGAGTTGTTTCTCCAATCCTTCTCGCTTGCGCTCCACACAGATGCTGCGTCTCCACCAAGCCGCCACGCATGCGACTGGCGTTCTTCGGTGCAATCTCGAGCGCTGCACTTCGTGCTTGCGCATCGATGGCGGGGCGAACGGCGCAGACCATGTTGCGTAGCGACTTTGCAGCCCTGTGCGAACCCGCAATGCACGCGTACCGGTTTCCTTCCCAGCACGCATCCATTTGCGAGATGAGACATCGTACTGAAGTTCGCTTCTCCTGCACATCCTGTCATCCCCGCTGCCTCCGAACATCGCACTCTGGAACAGCTCCAGGCTCGCCACCACGGGACTCGACGCCCGGCACTTCGGCCAGCGCGGGAGGACCGACAAGCATCCCGGCCAACGTCCTCGCGCTCTTACAGGCCTCGAGTGCGGCCCCGCCCAGTCAGGCGGCGCTTGAGCAAAAGCGGCAGGAGGACATGGAGAGTGAGGTGGAGCGCGTTCTGCGCGAGGCGCAGATGGGGAGTTACAAGTGCGTAGCGTCTCGCAAGTTTCCGCTTGGCGCTATACTCAACATCGATCGCACTCAGCAGTGCACCGGCTCCCGCCGCCCCCAAGCCGTCCACCGCTTCGTCCGCTTCGACGCCGATTTCGAACGCTCGCCCCGCCTACCCGCCTCCTCCGACCTCTACTGCGTCTCAACAGCCACCTCCCGTCGGACCCGGCCTCTCGCTCGACCCTTCTCAGCTCGCGATCCTGCAGCAAGTCGCCGGCGGTCTCGGCGGCAGCACCCCTATTCCGGCTCCTCCACCTCAGCAGCACGCGTCGACGAGTCTGCCGTACCAGCCGCCGCCGCAGCAGCAGGCGCAGCCGCAGCAGTACGACCAGCCGCCGCAGGCTCACGGTCGTGGAGGCGACGGCTGGGCTTCAGGCCCGCTGCACGGCGGTTACGGTCCGTACGGCGGACAGGGCGGACCGCCGTCTCGTCCTCCTGCTCAGCCGTACCAGCAGCACCAGCCATCGGGTTACGACGGCCCGCGCGGGCAGACGCGCTCATTCGACGAGTCGCGCCAGCAGGAGCGGCCGGGGCAGGGCGGGTACGGCGGTAGCGGCGGGTACGGCGGAATGCAGCAGCAGACGCAGGACAGGCGGGACGAGCCGCCTGCAAAGAGGCCGTACCAGCCTACGCTCTCCATGGCGGCGGCGCAGTCGGGCTCGCCGCCCTACGCCCAGCAGCAGGGATCGCCGCCGCATCAGCAGCAGCAGCAGCAGCAGTACCCTCAGCAGCCGCAACAGCAAGGCGGCAGTGCGCCGTCGTTCTCCATCCCGCCCTCCGCTCCCGAGCAGTCTTCTGCCGCATCCTCGGCTTCAACCGCGCCTCCCGTCCCTCCGCCCCCTTTCGACCCGACCGCTTTCGACGCGACATCGCCCGCGTCCTGGGCCTCGTTCGTCGCCGTCCTGCGCGCTTCGCACCCGTACTTCATCGCGCTCGGCAGACCGCCGACGATGGAGGAGGTGTTCCAGTTGTGCGCGCCGAGCGCGATGATGGCGCTTGGTACGGGCGGCGGGATGGGAATGGGCGCGATGAGCGGCGGCGGGATGGGGCAGGCGCAGCAAGGGCCGGACAACGGTGATGCAGCGGGACAGGGAGGCGCAGTAGGCGGAGGGGAGAGCTACCAGGGCGGGTTTGGTGGGTACTGAGGGTCGCGATAGCCTTTGCTCGCATGCACAGAATCCCACGTTTTGCTTCCGCATTCACTTGGGCCATTGTCGAGAGGTACTGGGCAGCTCGATAGACTGTTTATGACATGCTGCTTTCCGCCAATGCAGTCAATGTCCACCTCCCGACCATGCTCAACGACGCCTCCAGCCTGTCGAGCGCCTGTTGGCGTCTCTCAAGGTCTGCCACTTGCAGGTCCTCCTCTATGACGACCTTGAGCGAGTCAAACGTTCGCTTTGCCAGCGTGAGAAGTCGCGGGTCCGGCTCGTTGAAGACCTTGTGCATGATGGTCTGGTGCACAAGGATGCGGTGGAGGACGGGCGTACGTCCTGATAACCCGTCGCGCGCGTGTGGCACCTCCGGGCCCAAGTCGAATGCCCAGCCTGCTGTGCACCGCAGCACGGACGTCGTTGGGTCGCCTGACCAGTGCAGTAGCTGATCGCGCGTGCGGTGGTATGCGCTGTACCGGATGTAGCTGAGTGTCGCCTGCTTCTTATAGTGCTCGATGGGTGTGAATGTAGCGCTGTCCCTCAGACTGCGGATGTAGGCCTGTTGAGCACGGTAGGTGAGTGAGTTGCGCGCAACGAGCGAATCGGGCAGAGCAGCGGCGGCGCACGTCAAAGTGATCGGGTTGCAGGCCGACGGCGCGATGCAGAACCGTAAGAATGGTCGCGCTGGGGAACGACTCGTGGCCCTTGTTGCGAATCGCCTCCTCGACTTCGTCCGGCTTGAGATCCGGCCAGCGGAAAGGGTTCGCCTTGTCGACACCGCAGACCGTCTTGTGGACGGGCCAGACCTGATAGTGTGGATCTCAGTCGTGTCGTGCGTCAAGAGCTTGTCAAGTACGAAGACGCACTAGCTTCTGGCAGTCCGACGAGCAGAAGAGGATGTCGATGCCAGCTTTCGCGCACGATGAGCAGCGATTCGTCGTGGACCCGGCGCACACAATGCATCCTAAACGTGACACTGAGCTCATATCGAGCTCGAATGACGCAGGCGTGCAGGAGAAGGGAGATAGAGGACCGGAACTGATGAAGCTGCTCCTCGAGAAGAACTAGCGGAGAGAGGCGGTCCGGGTCGCGTACTGGCCGCAGAAGGTATACTTCTGACACTAGGCAAATTGGCCTCGACTTGCCTTGTTGCGAATTGTTGAGGGCAGGAAGGCGCGCATTCCTCGTTCCGCTTCGCCCTCTCACGCTCTTGTGCTCTCTCTGGCTCTGCTACTGCGCTTGACCGCTCTACACGATACTTGAGATGTCTGACACCCGAGTCGCTCGTCCTTGCGAAGTC
The DNA here is from genome assembly GCA_036244875.1 of Rhodotorula paludigena. Taxonomy (NCBI): domain Eukaryota; kingdom Fungi; phylum Basidiomycota; class Microbotryomycetes; order Sporidiobolales; family Sporidiobolaceae; genus Rhodotorula; species Rhodotorula paludigena. The sequence goes on from BQKY01000004.1 coordinate 205,422, forward strand.
TGTGGCCTCCTCACCGAGCTCTGCTGTTCGTCGTGCGCGAAGGCCGGCATCGACCTCTACTTCTGCTCACGGGAGCATCAGAAGCTTGTACGTGGCTTACAAGCGTGTGTCGAGCTATGCGCTGACTCGGGCGGTCGTGAGCAGGTCTGGTCAGCGCACAAGGCTCATTGCGGGCAGTTCCCGTTCGTCATCCCGCCGCTCACGCCTGCAGAGCGAGCCAGAATGAAAGACCTCGAGCGGGTCAAGAGTGGTCTGCTCAACATTGCGAAGGCGGGAGTAGTACAGCTCCGTGGCGGGACACCTCCGCACTGCATCTCGGTGCGTTCCATTCATGCTCCGACGCCCGGATCGCATAGCGGACGCATGACTCAATCTACCGGTCTCGCGCTGACTACCAAAGCATTTGCAAATGGCAGTGTGTGGTCGATCAGCTGTACTCGCAGTCCAACCCGACACCTTCTGTGCAAGAGCAGCTCGAAACGTGCCTGATGCGCATGTCTGCCGCGCCGCTTCAGGCCTTCAAAGCCGGCGATCCCACCGCTGCTGCTTCGCTCGGCACACCGGCTTTCGAGCTAGCCCCTATCAACCACCAGGTGTTTTTCCCCATTACGCCCGAGGGCCCGAAGCAAATCCCAGATCCCGCCATCCTGCAGACGTGGTGGTCTGTTCTGCAGCACCGCATTGTCATCCACTGTGGTGCAGTGACTTGCCCAGCTAAGATTGACCAGCCGACACAGGCCAAATTCGGATGCTTTGAGGCGTTCGAGCGCGCGGCATGGTCCCGGATTGCGGCGGCACTTGAGTCTTTCGGCGTTCCTGCCGTTCAGCGGATCATTGCACGTACTCCCGACAGAGACAAGGAGATGGATGAGAACTTTGATGACTGCTGGGTGTAACAACGCTTTAATTCATTGCTCTTTCGTCATTGTGCAGAGTCCTGGCAGCCGGGAGACTGTTCGAGAAGAGGAACAGACAAACATGCTGAGGAGGCTCCTGTGCAACTGCAAATGCTACCTAGAGAAGCGCTACCGCCTCATGATGGCCTGAATGGCGGATCGGAGCTGGCCGAGCTGCTGCGGCAGGACTGTGCGAACGGCATCCGCAGTCTCCTCGTCGACGTCCACATTGCCCAGCATGTCTTGCGCATACCAATTGAGGGCGTCAACTGATTTGAGGATGAATGACGGGGAAAGGTCGCCGACCAGCATGCGCCGCTCCGCGGCGCGCAATACAGCATGACGTATGAGGAAGCCGTGTCGGACAATTGAGTGCAGAGGCGTGATTTCAAGTGGGTAGCCAAAGACGTTGTGGTCCGCCACGGTGACAAGATGCATTGGCGTAGAGACGTGTTGCCTGGTCGCGACCTGGATCTCGTCCAGTCGCTGCATCTCGAAGTAGCGCACGGCGCCGATCAGAATCTGCTTCAAGGCGTCCGTGGAAGGCAGTGGTAGCGGGGCCGGCGTGGCGAGCTGCCGAATGACGTCCTGCGCGAAAGCCGCGTTAGCAATCCTCGGGGCGGACCCGTTCCGTGCGACGCACATCAACAATGCTTGCTGACATGCCCAGATCTTGAAGGTTCTCGGAGAGTGACGGGAAGTCTGGTGCGTCCGGGTCGCGGACGCGAAAGTCCTTGTTGGCGACGGCGTCCTCGGCCTCTTGCTGCGTGAGCAGCGGCCACAAGAAGGGGTTGGCGGCCGGCCCGCACACGCGCTTGTGCTCCTTCCATACCTGCCCACGAGATGAGTGAGCCGAGGCGTCAGGAAGCGGAAAGGACGACGTGAAGCTTGCCATGCGCTGGCAAGCCTGACTACAGAACGCGAGCGTGATCCCAGCGGCAGCACAAGCCGAGCATCGGTTGCCCGTCATTGTAAAGCACACAAGACAGGGGATCTGGCGAGTCGAAGACATCTGTCGCATCGCGAAAGTGGGGCTCAGCGATGAGATGGGAGCAGCGAACAGGCGCGGGGGGAGCCGTGTGGGAACGTCTGCGGCGTACGCTCGGCGCTCTCAAGACGATCAGGAGCGGCTGGTTGGCGCGGGAAGCAGTGCGGGTCGCTGGTCGGCGGCGAAGCCTCGACGCTCAACAGCTCGCTCTCTTTTCGCCTTCTCGACGAGGTCCTGCGCTCCGCGACCGTCGCGTGTAGACCTTGCTGGTGGGCGCGACGTGCGAAGAATCGCCGTCTCAGGGCATCGAAGCTCTCTCGACCTTTCTGTGCTCGACCTAGGACAAGCTCACGCTGACGTTGCTCGCTCCTGCACCTCCTCCTTCCAGCGAGCCGTCGAGTTTGCGAGAGATACTGAAGCGAGTTGCGTCTGAGTTCATCTACGTTTCGCGTCTCCGCCGCCCAACTGCGCTCGAGGGGTTTTCTTCGGGTACTGCGTCTTCTGGTTCTGCGGGGCTGGGCGGACAATACTCGATACAAACACGGGAGGATGATGACGGAGCTGGTCCAACAAGAATGAAGGATGGGGAAGGAGAGAACGTGTGTGGGGGAGGAGGAAGGGGAAGCGTCGTGAAGGAGTCGTAGAGGGAACGAGAGGTCAATCACTTCTTCTGCTTGGGCATCTTGCTCGTGTCGGGAGCTGCAGCGAATGGACGAAGCGGACACGTCAGTCGCGCAGATCACAGGGCGCATATCACAGGGCGAAAGAGAGACGGTGAACGCACGAATCTTGGTATGCCCGTGGTGGTCTTCCCGGTTTGCCGGCATTGCGCCCTTGAGGTAGATGCACGGCTGCAAGCTTGGGAGCCACTCGTCCCTCCTGCGCTCGTCGACGTCGTCGCCCTCTCCGCCGCGGAGGAGGTCGGCGAGCGAGCACCGGATCGACGGCTCGACGGTGAGCATGCGCGTGAGGCACGAGCGCGTCTCGCGCGGCAACAGGCGGAAGATCGAGTCGGCCGCGCCCGACGTCCACGTCGCGTTCGACGCGACAGAGTCGGACCGCCCGCGCCCTGCCTGGGTCGCGTTGGGCGCGTCCTTGTTGAAGAAGGCAGACGACGCCGGCGGCGGGCCGCTCGAGCTCGCGTCGGCCGTCCGCGGGCGAATCGTCTTTGCGCCCGTCGACGTCGAAGGCGGCTCGGGCGCGCCGCCCGCGTTCGAGTCGACGGCGGTGCTGACGCTCTCGGTCGAGCGCGAACCCGGCGCCGCGCCGCTCCCCTCCTCCTCGTCGATGCGCAGGCTGCCGACCGAGCTGCTGAGCGTGTCTTCGCGTCCGTTGAGCGCGGGCGAGGCCTGGCTCCCTGCGCTCGACATGGCCGAGGGCGACTCGACGCGCTCGAGCGGCGTGACGCCCCCAGACGGAAGCGGCGCATAGTCCTTGCGGCGGTCGTGCGCAGTGTCGACGTCGGCGCCCGCGGCAGTCGTGTTGAACCCGGCGTCGCTCAGCTGCCGCCCCGACGCGCCGCGCGTCGGCGAGCTCGCGCCCGAGTTGGACCCGGAGCAGCTCGTCTGGCGCGAGGCGGGCGACATGAGAGAGGGTCGCGCGGGGAGCGGCTTGCCGCCAATCATGGCGCTGGGCGAGTCGGGCGCGCGGCACAGCTCGGGATGCGACGAGACGTAGAGGCGGTACGAGGCGTCCGTCTTTGCGTCGGGGAGCTTCCACGGGAAGCGGCGCAGGATCATGCACATGAAAATGATGGCGACGCTCCACACGTCGGTCAGGCGCGGGTCGTACTCCTTCTTGGCAATGACCTCGGGCGCGAGGTACGGGTCGGAGCCGACGACGCCGCTCGCCTTGGTCGGCTTCTGGTCCGGATACCGGAAGACGACAGCGGTGCCAAAGTCGATCAGCTTGACCGTGTTGTCGCCCGTCATGACGCAGTTGTCGAGCTTGAGGTCGCGGTGCGCGAGGCCCATCTGATGCAGGTAGTCGACGCCGTCCACAATTTGCTTGAAGACGCAATAGATCTCGGGGCGCGTCATCTTGCCCGACATGACGATCGAGAAGAGGTCGAATTCGGCGTACTGCATCACCTCGTAGTAGTGCCCGTGATCCGAGATGATGTCGACCGTCTCGATGATGTTGGGGTGGTGCAGCGTCGAGCCGATCTGCATGCCACCATGCTCATGAGTCTTTCTCGCGCGCAGTGACCCGGAGAGAGAAGCAGAAGGAACGCACGCAGAACTCTGCCGTGACCTTCTTGACATACTCGCGCTCCGTCTCGCCCGCGCGCCTCGCGCGGAACTCCTTGACGGCAAACACCGAGTGATCCTTGGAGCGCTTGATGAGGCGGACGGTGCCGCCCGCGCCGCTCCCGAGGATCTTGCCCCACTTGCCGTACTTTTTCTGGAGGTGCGCGTGGCTCTCGCCGAGCGGCGGCGAGTGCCGCCCGTGCCCGTGGTACTCGGGGTGCAGGAGCGTGTCGGTGTAGTCCTTCTCGACGGGCGTGCGCGCGCCGCTCGGCGTCCCCGGCTGGCTCCCGTGCGGGCTCGACTTGCCGCTGCGCGGCGTCGAGGTGTGCGTCGACGAGCCGGCGTGGTCGGGCGCGCCGAGCTCGAACGTCGCCGACGACGAGCGCATGGTGCGCTGCGACGACTCGGAGCCGGGGCTGTGCCCGCCCTTGTTGCCGTGGTGCAGGTGGTCGTTGAGGAAGCGGCGCAGGTCGTGCAGCGGGCCGGCGTGGTGCTGCTTGGTCGACTGCCGGCTCATGCTGAGCAGGTTCGAGTGCGATGCCGCGCGCTTGCGCTCGCCAATCTTGGCAAAGATGAACTGGGGCGGCGTGCCTGTCCCGCCGGGCGTCGTCGCGCCCGAGGCCGAGGGCCGGTCGAGGCCGGGCGAGTGGACGGACGACTGGGGCGAGTCGCCGTGGCGGTACGAGACGCCGCGGGCCATGGGGCCGGGGAGGCGGGCGGCGGCCTCGCGGAGGTGCGAGTGGTCGGGCGGGCCATGGTCGGGCTTGTGGTCTGCGGGGAGGGGCTCCTCGATGCTGCGGTGGTGCGAGTGGACGCGCTGGATGCGGTGCGAGTGCGACAGGGCCGGGCCCGGCGGGCGCTGCAGGCCCGCGGTCGACGCAGAGTAGGTGCTCGCCGCATCCGTGTCCGAGTCGCGGCGCTCGCCCGCGCCGAGGAAACCGAGCCCGATCGACGACGCCTGGCGCGACGGAACGGCCGAGCGCGCCGGATCCTCGCTGGGCGTCGATGCGCCGCTGGGCTGCGACGACGAGGCCGTGCCGAGCGTGCTGCTCCGCGAGCGGGCAGCGTCGCGGTGCTCGTCGGCATCTGCCGGGTGCAGCGCGGTGGGCGACTCTACGACGGTGCCGAGCGCGGGCGGCGAGGCTTCAGCAAGCGGGGCGGCGGCCATGCTGGGAGCGGCAAAGTGGGGAGGGCGAGGGCGAGGCTCGGCCGATGGGGCCGCGGTGGTGCAGGCGGCGAGAGGCGGGTGGGCTGCACGGGGCAGCGGTCCGAGAGCTCCAACGCGGGCGCGGCCACTTCTGAGACGGTCGTGCGCTCACGCGAGGGCGAGGCGAGAGAGCGGGCGCGCAAAGCCAGCGACGCCGAGGCGGGGAGACGGAGACGGAGACGGCGCGGGTCACGGGCGCGCCGGGATGAGGTGAGCACGCAGCGGGGCGGGCAGCGTGCGGCGGGCACTGGGCAACGCAGGGGCGCAGAAAGCGGGATGCTCGAGGCTAGGCCGGTACTGCAGACGCAGGCGCAAACGCAGAGGGCGCGGGGTTGAGAGGTTTCCGCTTGGTCGACATCATGCGACGCTCTCGCCTCGTTCCTGTCCGCAGCCGGGCCACCGTCTCCTGAGTGCTCCTGAATTACGCACAGCTTCACATCGTGCTTGGCTCGGACTGCAGTCAATTCGTTGACAGTGCAACACCCCCACTCCTCCGCCAGCCCGCCTCCACCCCACGTTCACCTTCTCAAGTCGTCACCTCTCGCACTCGCGCCACCTGTGAGCATGCATGCATTCCAACGTCCTCCTCGAAAGCCAACGGCCAGAAGCTATGCAGGCGGTGGGAAGAGAAGCGCGACGATGTACATGGAATGGACGAGCGGAAGCGATGGAGAGAGAGGGAGAAACGGAAACGCGATGCTGGTATAGGGTACGGCGCGGGGGTGGGCAGGGGCACAATAGATGTAGGCGAAGCGATGGTCCGGTAAGCTCGGCATGAAAGGCGAAAGAGGGAGAGAGAGAAGGAAGGTGGCGCGGCGCCGTCGCTAGGACAGCATGGGCGACCTCGGCGCGCCCAGATTGGGACTCGGCATCGGGCTCGGGACGAGCCTCACGGCATTGACCATCGCGTGCGCGCCGCTCGGGCCGGCGCCCGGTCCTGACAACGCAGGCGACGCCGTGCCCGCCGCGCCGCGCGGGTCGTCGAGCACCCACTGGTGCCGCAGGCGGTTGTACGTCGCTTTGAACGTCGAGTGTGCGCCCTTCTCCATCACGAGCGTCACGACCGTCGGGTACTGCTGGCGCAGCTCCGACGCGGCCGCAGACGGGTTGGGCGAGCTGCTCCCGAGCGACGGCGACGACGACGCCGAGCCAGAGTGCGAGCTGAACTCGACGCGGAACTTGGCCGACTTTGCCGGGCCCACGGACGACGAGTCTGAAGACGCGAGCGTCAGTAGTGCTGGCGAGCAGCACAGTGTAAGAGGGCACAAACGCACCTCGTCGCTCGGTGGCGCGGCACTTGAGCACGGCCATGCCGTCGGCGTTCTGCACGACGACCTGCACGCCAAGCTGCTCGAGCAGGCGCTTGCACTCGAGGCGCGTCGGGTGTGCAAAGTCGGTCGACATGAGGGTGTAGCTCTGCGACAGTCGCGGGCGAGTCAGCGCGCACTTCGTACAGGATGCGCAAAGACACAGGACTCACGAGTGACTTCCAGTTGAAGAGGCCGGCGAACCAGCTCTGCTTGGGGCTCGTCGGGTCGTTTGCCCCCGAGCGCGAAGACGGGATCGGCGCGAATGAGACCGTGGCTGCACACACCCACCGTCGTCAGCTTCGATCAGCAGGCGTTCGCGCGCGTCAGCAAAGCAGAAGAACGCACGCTTCTTCTTCTTGAGCCTCGGCTGCTGCTGCATCTCGGCGATCCGCTGCTCGTCCAGACTCGGACGCTCGACCATCTCATAGTCGCCCCACAGCGTGTCCCTCGCGCCCGGCTGCGCGTTCTGGATCGCGAGCCCGAGCGCCTGCCGCGGCGCCGCACCGCCCGCGCCCGTCTTGCCCGGCCGAGGCGCGACGGGCGGCGGTGCGCCGGTCCCGCGCGCGTGGTGCGGGTACGAGAGGCCGAGGCCGGGGTTATGCGCGCCGTGCGCGCCGAGCGGCGCGGCCGTCGACGACGCGGTCGAGATGGTCGACAGGCGCACGTTCTCCTTGTTGTGCTCGCCGCCGGCGCTCGCCGTCGTCGCGTAGCTTGCGTAGCTGACCGTCTGCCGGTTCGCCGGGCGTTGCGGACTCGAGTTGCTCGACGGGGCGCGCGCCGAGATGCGCGGGCGCCCGCTGCCACCGACGGAGGAAGTGACGTCGGCCGAGCGGCGGTTCGTCGACGCCGAGGTCGAGGCGCCGCCGAGCGAGAGGACGGGCGAGCTTGCGCGGTAGCTCGACCCGGCCGACGAGACGGGCGTGCTCGCGCGGAAGGGGTGCTCCGAGGCAGGGATCAGGCCCGCGCCCGACGCACCGCTGAGGATGCTGCTCACGGCGGGGAATTCGGAGGGGTATGTGCCGGGCGTGAAGGTGATGCCCACGTCGCTCTCGTCGTCCTCGGCGTCCTCGAAGCGCGAGTTGTCGCCGTCGCCTCCGGAAGAAGGCATGGCAGGCGTCGTCGGTGCAGTCGAGACGGTGCTCGCACCCGAGTCGAGGAAGCTCGAGACGTACGTGCCCGCAGGCGACGCGGCCGACGGGTTCGGGCTCGGTGGAAGCGAGTTGCGCAACGAGATGGTGTGCAGCTGGCCGACAATGTCGTGGAAGAACTGCTGCATCGCCGCGTCGCCCGTCTGCGGGATGTGAATCGGCAGCACGGGTGCGCCGCCCGACGAGCGCGGCGACGACGAGCCCGCTTCGAACGCTGCAGCAGCGCCCGGCGTAGGCGAGGGCGGGACGCTCTCCCACGCCGACGAGCCGTGCGCCTCGGCCGAAGAGACGACAGGCGGGGCGAGCGCGGCGCCGAGGTGATCCGGCGTCGCCTCTTGCAGCTGGATCGCCGGGATGCGCGACGCGACGGGCGTGCCAGCCTGCGACGGCGTCGGCAACGGTCTCGGCGCCCGCGGTGCAGGCGAGCCTGCGGGCGTGGTCGAGCTCGACGGCGGGGCGCGCACCGCTGCAGGAGGGGCGTTCGGACGGGGCGGGGCAGGGCGGGTGACGGGAGGCGGAGAGCCAGCCTTGGGTCGCTTGTTCGATGTGGGCGAGACACTGCCCACAGCTGCGAGGTTCGAGATGGACTGGCGGGAGCGGCGGCTGCGAGACGCGACGGCACCGGTGTTGACAACGTGCTCGCGCTTGACTGTGTGCATTGGAACTAGCACGTCAGCAAGGGCTGCCAGTTCCACAAGAGGGACGAAACGCACCGGCCGTCCTGCGCGGCTTGCGGATCTCGTCCTCCTCCATGTTGAAGTTCTCGAGGTTGCGCGTGCGGTAGCGGTAGAGCAAGCAGTAGAAGACCTTCTCCCACGTTTTGCTGCGATTGCCACACACTCGTCAGCTTTGTCTCATCCAGTAGCGAAAAGTGCGAACAGGGAAGCGGGAAGGAGGACGCACTGCGGCGACAGCAGCTCCTGCACAATCTCGCCCTCGCTCGTCCCCTGCCACAGCGTCTTGAGGTTGGTCAGGATCTCGGGGTCAACCTCTTCGCGCGAGCCGACGGGGCGCGCAATCTGCCGCACGTCGGGCGGCGCGGGCGGCGGCTGGCCGTAGATGAGCCGCGGGGGCTGGCGCGTCACCCACGGGTGGCGGCGGATGTCTTCCATCTGGCGCGCGCACACGAGACGTGAGTGGACTATGACGGCAGGCAAAGAGCGAGCAGGGCACGCGCACCTTGATGCGCTTCTCGGGGTCGACGACGAGCATGCGGCGGATAAGGTCCTGCGCGTCGGAGGGGAGCTCGGGGGGCATGTAGTATTCTCCGCGTTTGACGAGCGAGAGGAGGGTGCGGATGTCGCTGTGGTCGAACGGGAGGACGCCCGTCATGAGGGCGTACAGGATGATGCCGCACGACCAGATGTCGCTCGACGAGCCGTGGTAGGTCGACCCGGCGACAATCTCGGGGCTCGCGTAGTGCGGGCTGCCGCAGCTCGTCTCGAGGAGCTTGCCCTCGCGCTCGAGCGCCGCCATGCCAAAGTCGGCAATCTTGATGTTCTTGTCCGAGTCGAGGAGCAGGTTCTCGGGCTTGAGGTCGCGGTGGCAGATGTTGAACCGGTGGCAGTAGTCGACGCCCGAGATGATCTGCTGGAAGTAGTGCCGCGCCTCGTCGGCGTGCAGGCGCTTCTTGCGCACCAGGTAGTCGAACAACTCGCCGCCCTCGACGTACTCCATGATGAGGTACCTGGATCGGCGCGGACTGCGTCAGTCGCGTTCGCTCCGTCGCGCAGGAAATCGACACGCACAGTTCGGAGCCTGTCTCCCACACGTCGAGCAAGCGCAAGACGTTCGGGTGCTCGATGAGCTTCATGATGACAATCTCGCGCTCAATGCCGAGCAACATCTGCTCGTGCCGCATCTCGTCAGCTTGAATGTCGACAGTCCTCGACACGGTGAGGGAACGCACCTTGTCGGCCTTTTCCTGGTTCTGGCGGCTGCGCGGCTTGGGCACAATCTTGACGGCGGCATACTGCCCCGTTACCTTGTGTTTCGCGAGCTTGACGCGCCCTACTCGCCCATCCGCGTCCGTCAGCACGTCAACAGGTAGCTCGTGAGTGGGGAAGAGACGCACCGGACGAGCCCTCGCCGACGGTGCGCCCGATCCTCCATGGCCCGACATTCGCAGGCTCTTCGCGATGGCGGTGCCTCTCGCTCTGCGGCCCGCCGGTCGTCCTCCCGCCTTCGCGACGCTGCTGCTGCTGCGGTGGGGCAGCAGAGGCGGCCGGCGGGGCAGACGAGGCCGCGTGAGCCGAGTTGCGCCGCGAGGCAGAGTTGGCCGACCCGGCGGCAGGCGGCGCGCCTGCGACGGCGGCAGACATGGGGTTGCGGGCGGAGTGGGCGCTCGCACGCGTGTCTCGAGCCTGTGTGGAGGTGCTGGTGCTGCGCTGGAGCGGGCAGGCGCGAGGCGAGGCGAGTTGTTGGTTGATTAGGCGGCGCGGAATGCGACGCGACGAGGGGCAGCGGAGGGCGGGCGGAGACGATGCAGGCGCGCGTGGGCGAACTACTGGGGGGGTGTGGCGCAGATTATTCTGCAGCAAACGAGTGACGGATTCGCCCTAGCGCTCAGAGGGCGGGATGCACGGCGAGAGGGCCGGTGGTCGGCGCGCAGCTGCTGCAGAGACGCGACGGACGCGGCGGCGAGCAGGCAGGGCGCGGGCTGGGGCTGCCTCGCACGGGGTGCACTCGGTGCACGCTGGCCTCGAGAGACGCAAGGAAGCGCGGGGTCGCGGGCGGGCGGGAGAAAGGACAGACTCGGGTCAGTTGGAGGCGCACGGCGGAGCAACAAGGCGCAGACAGCCCGACAGCGCCTTCCTCTTTCGGGCCACGCGTCTCCACTCTCTTACTCTGCCGATGCAATGGTCAAGAGTACTGCACAGTGCACACCGATAGCCAGATTCCCCGTTACTCTTCTCACGCCTCCAGGAAACCCTTCGTTCCCTCGAGCCAGCGCACATACTCCCTGCAGACGCACACCCCTCGATGGTCAGTCACTGCTACACAAGTACTGTGTGTGAGGAATGAAACGCACTTCTGCTCCTTCCACTCTGCGAGGTCCGGGATGAAGAGTGCGAGCGCAGAGTTGACGCCGCGCTCCTCGAGGTACGCCTCAAACTCGGACTGCACGCCCTCGTCGAGGTTGTCAAACTGCACACGCACACGACCACTCGTCAGTGAGACAGAAGCGGTGCTGAATGGGCAAGCACAGCGCACCGCCGGGCCCATGTAGAGGCCTTGGCGCTTCCAGTCGTCCTCCGAGGTCATGCCGAGCGCGACATCCGCGTCCGGGTAGTACGCGATGTTGTTGATCGTGAACAGGCCATCTGCAAGTAGAGGCGACCGCACTCGAATCAGCACCAGCGGTTCGGGAGGCTGCTCTGGAAGACGACGGAAGCGAGCTCGACGCACCCTGCGCAACGGCATCGATCGTCAACGCGCCGCCGCTGTTCTTGGTGATGGTGATGCTCGTCTCGACGGGGAAGTTGTGCTCGCTCGGCCCGGCCGCCTCGTCGCCGACGCCGCCCGAGCCGACATCGGCGCCCTCCTCCTCGGCGTACGCCTCGGGCACGTCCTGCTCGGCGTCGAGGTCCGAGATGGAGAAGATCAGGCGGATGCTGTGGATGTCTGTGTCAGTAGATGGCTTCCAACCAACCTGCAGGAGAGAGGGGAGACGCACTTCTCGTTGCCAAACGAGCGCTTGAGGACGATCTCGTCCGAGCCGCTCTCGTCAACGACCTGCGTGGTCGAGCAGTCAGCACTCGTCCGGACGCAGCAGATACATGCGACGCACCTCCCACACGCCCTCGCTCTTGAACGCCTGGAGAAACTCTGGCTCGGCAGTGGGGTCCGCCGAGTCCGTCTCGAACTTGAGCTCCTCGCCGAGCTTGGCACTGAGGGCCGCTGGGGACCACACAGCATCGATCACAGTCAGCTTATGCGCCCGTTTAGGGTGAGCGTCGGGCACGCACAGGGCTCGAGGCGCGGGAACGAGGACGAGAAGGTGCGAAGAGGCGGGAGCGCGGCGGCGAGGGGGCGGACGGCGGCGCGGGCGAGCGCGGGGCGGGCAGCCTGGCGGACGGTACGAAGGGCAACACGGGAGAGCATCTCTGGGCTTGTCTGCTGTGGGCGAGTGCAGGGGACGGAGCTCGAAGCGAAGGGAAAGCGCGGAAGCTGATGAACTCATGGCTCGACCCTGCACCGCCTGCACCCGCCAGAGGCCTGTCGCTTGTGCTAGACTCGCCCAGTGACTCTCCTTGACCCTCGCAAGCGGCTTCTCTTGCTCCCGCGCGGCGACCACACCTCGCTGCTCCTCCTCGCCCTCACCCAACTCATCCGCCTCGACGCCACTTCCTGGACTGCGCCATGGACGACGAGGTTGACTACTACGCCCTGCTCGGACTCGATTCGACGGCAACCACCGCCGACATCCGCAAGGCCTACCGCCAAAAGTCGCTCAAGGTCCACCCGGACCGTGTGAGTCCCATCAACTCTCGCGTTTCTCATGTGCGCAACCCTGACGGGTCCCGCTCCCGCAGAACCCCGACAACCCGACCGCAGCCGCCCTCTTCCACGAGCTCACCATCGCCGCCGACCTCCTCTCGGACCCTTCGAAGCGCACCGCGTTCGACACGGCGCTCGCGGCGCGCAACGCCCGCAAGCAGCGGTTCGCGGCGCTCGACTCGAAGCGCAAGGCGCTCGCCGAGGACCTCCTCGAGCGCGAGCGCGAGTTCAAGCGCGCCAAGGCCGGCGAGGCGAGTGACAAGGAGCGCAAGCGGAGGGAGCTCGAGCGGTTGAAGGAGGAGGGGAGGCGGCTGAGGGAGCAGAGGGGGATGCAGCAGGTCGAGGAGGAGAACAGGAAGAGGGAGCGAGAGGAGGAGGAGAAGGTGATGCGGCGCGCGAGGGAGCAGCACCAGCAGGGAGGAGCGGGAGGAGGAGGCGCCGTCGAGCTGGGCCCGCTCGACAAGACGCTCAAGGTCAAGTGGCTCAAGGCGCAGCACCCGTCCCTCACGACGCCCGAAGCCGTCTCGGCCTTTGTCGAGGCGGCCCTCGCGCCGCAACGAGCCGACATCGACTCGGTCGTCCTGTCGAGCAAGACGCTCTCGCAGCCGACCAAGGGCAAGCACGGCTCGGGCGTCGTCGCTTTTCGCACGCTGAGCGCTGCGGTCCGCATCATCAAGGGCAAGGAGGTCGACCCGGACGGCAAGTGGGCTGGGTTCGAGGTCGACTGGGCCGCGGGGGCACCACCGGCGGCGCTGGGCGGGTCGACAGACGCAGCACCCGCAAGAGCTCCCTCTCCACCTTCTGCCGCGCCCCTGCCGCAAACCGTGCGTCCTCTCGCCGCTCTGCACGGTGCGCACGAGACTGACTGTCGTACGTTGCTTCCGCGCAGGCCGTCGTCGACTCGGACGAGGACCAGATTCTCGCGCGGCTGCGGCAGAGGGAGCGTGAAAAGCTCATGGATGAGATGCGGCTGCAGGACGAGGCAGAAGGAGGGGCGTAGCGCGTCCGGGACGCAGTGTGAAAGATGCTGAATTCGGCGCACGAGGACGGAGACGCGCAGAGGCGCGAGAGAGGCGCGTCGCGATGGCGGCTTTGCACTGCGTCCGGATGCAGGAAGCGCAGGACTGTAGGCTTGCGACTGCCTCTCGAGCACTTTGTTTGCTGGCAGGCGGGTCCCGGAAGCGAGAGCGGTGCACGAGCCTCGCCTTGTTCGGCGACGGGGACAAAGCCGCGAATCAACCCTCGCTCTTCACGACGCTGCACTCGCCAGGCTCAGGAGTGGGTTCTTTGGCTCTTTCGTCGCCGTTACTGTACCCGCTGACCGTAGTACCTGGACCGCAGGATGGCGACGATGCCCGCACCGCCGAGCAACCCGCACCTCACCTCGCCGCGCCTCTTCCTCAGCGGCGTGAGCGACGACGTCGACGACCGCGAGATTGTCAGCGTCCTGCAGGACTGCCTCAAGCTCCGCCTCGACCGCAGCGAGGGTGTCGGTGCGTTTCGCTCGCCTCCCTGCCGTCGCTCAGATCGCTTCTTCGCACCTGCGCTGACTGCTCCTGGTCATGCTTCTGTGCGCACAGTCGAGTTCGAGTCGCTGGACCGTGCCGAGAAGGCCTATGCGACCTGCAATGGGCAGCGCCTCCCCTCGTCGACCTCGACGCTGAATCTCTCGCTCTCGCCTCCGTCGTCCAGCGCTCCTGACCCCGTCCCGAGCGCGACGCCCCGCCTGCTCAAGCAGCTGCCGAAGACGATGACCGCATCGAAGCTGTTCGACCTGGCGCGCCCGTTCGGCCCGCTCTTCCGCGTCACGCTGCGCTACGCCCCTTCGCGCCCGTTCGACCCGCCCTCTTCGTCGTCGCAGCCGCACTTTACCGGCCAGGCCATCCTGCGATACTACGACGAGGCGCACGCCCAGGCCGCGTACGAAGGGCTCAACTTTCTCGAGGTCGAGGGGCAGAACATCACGGTGCAGGTGTACGACGAGAAGCGCGCGGCTGCCGCGGCGGCGGGCAAAGGGAGGTTGTCGGACGGCGCTCGCTCGTCTCTCGGTGGTTCTGCTGGTGGGCCGGCGACGCCCTCTCGCTGGGCGACACCGTCTCCTTCGCCTTCGCCCTCTTCGGCCGCAGCGGGCACGCCGAGCAAGTACGCCGGCCTCGGCCTGAGCTCCAACGGCGAGCACCGCAGCCCGGCGATGGCGCGCAGTGTCTCCAACTCGTCGGCCGCGAGCGCGAGCCGGTGGAATCGCGCGGGGTCGCCGCTCGACACGCCTGGGACGCCGCCGTCTGGCTCGCCGAGTGCGCCGGTCGCGAGTGGAGGGATGCGCAGGACCGCGAGCGGGAGCGGGATCGATCCTTGTGCGTCGATCAATGTGCCGTTGAGACAGCAGCTAGAGGAGTGGACTCGCTGACTCCTCTCCGTGCCCTGATTCGCACTGGCAGGCAACCTCTACGTCAAGTCGCTCGACCCCTCGCTCACGACAGCCGACCTGAAGGAGCTCTTCTCTCCGTACGGACAGATCGTCTCTGCGCGGGTGCAGCTCGACCCAGCGACGGGCCGCTCGCGCGAGTTTGGCTACGTCGCGTTCGGCGAGCCAAGCATGGCCCAGCGCGCGATCGAGGGCTTGCATGGGAGCGAGGTCCGGGGTCGGAGCATCTACGTGGGCGTGTTCGAGCCCAAGGCGGTGAGGGGCGCGACGAGGCGGAGCGAGGGCGGAGGGCAGGAAGAGAGGGTCGACGAGGTGCGGCGTGGGATGGAGAGCTTGTCGACGACGGTGCGTTCAATCGAGTCGATTCGACGGGTCGAATTCGTCATGAAGAAGCCAGCTGATTCGTGTCTCGTAACTCCGCACAGCCCAACCGCTCGCCTCAGCCCGCCTCGAACGTTTCGGACCCGCACACGCCGCGCTCGTCGCCTCCGCGCGCAGCCTTCAACAGGGCACTCTCGCCGCTACCCGACTCGCCCGACGCACCGGCGTCGCTGGAGCCGACCAAGACGGAGCACGAGCGGCTCGTCGAAGGCGTCAGGCGGACCGGCGCGGTCGACGAGGACCAGGTCGACGAGGTGGTCCTGCTGCTCGAACAGGTGCGGCTGCCTGATCGATCCTCAGTTCGTCAAAGCTTACTGAATCGTCGGCTTGTACAGCTGCCGAAGCGCGAGCGCGCCATGTGCCTCTTCAACCCGGACGTCCTCAAAGCCAAGGTGCAGGACGCACTGCTGGTGCTGTCGGTCTCAGACGACGAGGAGCCGGCCGTCGCTAGCAGCACCGAGCTCTCGTCGGCAGCTCTGCCCACCTCGCTCGCCGAGCTCGCCGCGCTCTCCTGCGCCGAAATTGTCCCGCTCCTCCCGCGGCTCGCGCGCCAGCTCCCGCTTTCGCAGCCCGCCGCGGCCGAGCTCGCCGAGACGGACGCGTTCGTCGACTCGATCGAGGGGCTGCCGGCGGGCGAGATGAAGCAGCAGCTCGGGAGCCGGCTGATCCAGGTCGTGCGCGCTGAGGCGAAGAAGCGCGGGATCAAGCAGGCTGTGCGTGTCTTTCTGCCCCTTCCCAATTCGAGCTGTCTCTGAGAGCTTCTGTCGCGTGTGCGCAGCCGAGGATCACGATCAAGCTGCTCGACGGCGAAGAGTTGCGTGCGCTTGCGAGGTTGATGCACTACCCGGAGGTGCTGGGGGAGAAGGTGGCGGTGGTCGCTGCGCAGATGGCCAAGGAGTAGGGTCAGGGCGTGGGTGTCATCTCGAGCAGTACATGCGAAAGATGCGCGAGCGAGAGATAGAGCGGGAGATAGAGGGAGCGAGCTGAGGGGAGGCGCGCGAGCGAGGCGAGGCCGACTTGCACGTGAAGGCGGCCCCGAATGGCTCTGACTTCGCTCTCCTCGCCCCCTCTCGCCGCACGGCCGTACCAGACCCGCACACACCGCCGTCGATACCCCTTTGCTGCACCCTCCAAGTGCGTGCGACCCGCTCCACGCCCCGTGACGTCGCTGCCGCTCACCGTCCGTCTCGCTCGCCCGCAGCCGCCGCCCCCAAAACCGCGCCTCTCGCCCGCCAGAGCCATGAGCGCCGCCACCGACAAGCCCACGCCCACCATCCCTGGTGCAGAGAACCTCCCGCACGAGCGCGAGACGGCCCTCCACCGCGTGCGCTCACCCCGCCCTCGCGCTCTCGTCGTGGAGCCTGCCCCAGCTTACACGCGCCCGCGCGCCTTCTCTCGCCCGCAGGTCCAGGGCTACCCCGTCGTCAAGGACCTCCTCTCGACCACCGACTCGTACGTCCAGGGCCACCCCTACATCGCGTCGCTCGTCGCCCGCGTCGAGGCCCTCTCGCACGCCATCCTCGCCCGCCTCGAACCCCTCCAGCGCCGCCTCCCGCTCGACCAGGTCGACCAGTACGCCAACGCCACCCTCGACTACCTCGAGAAGAAGGTCCCCCACGTCAAGATGGAGACGGGCGAGCTCGTCAGCCAGGCTCGCAAGCCCGCCGACGCCGCGTACGGCCTCGCCCAGGACTACAAGAACGGCTTCCAGCAGGTGCGTTACGAAGCCTTTGTGCGAATCAGATGGTCTGGCCGTCGCGCATGTCACGGCAAAATCTAATCGCTCGGTTCAATCTGCTCACGCAACCGCTTGGTTCCCTGCCTGCAGCGCTTCGGCCCGTACGCCGACCCTGTCTACCAGCGTCTCCACGAAGGTCAGACGGCGCTGTCTGGCCTTCAGGAGCGCCTCGCCTCGACCGTCAAGCAGTGTGCGTCTCGCTCGAGTAGCTCTACGGCTCGACGTGGCCCTTGCTCTGATAGTGGACGTTCGTGGCTGATTGAGCTTGGTTCCTCGCGCACAGTCCCGCATGACCAGGCGTCGCTCAACCAGACGCTCGAGTCGCTCAAGACGGAGCTCGACACGTACGTCAAGGCGGCGCAGTCGATCGTGCGTGACCAACTTCCACTCTTCGGTCAAGCTGCACAATCACTTACCTGCGACTGATGCCCGGGACTGCGTCGCGCACAGCCCGCACACGCGCAGGCTTCGGCCAAGCCGTACGTCGAGAAGGCCAACGAGGTGAGGAACGACATCCAGAAGGAGATCCTCCGCAAGGGTGAGTCGGCTCCGCCTGCCGTCGAGTTTGGCATGTTGCGTGTCAGGACACCCGCACCACTGCTCTGCCAGGACGCGAATTCGACTGACAAACGCCGATTGGTTGTCGCGGCCAGACATCCCCGTCGGCACCAAGGCGTCGAACGTGCTCCACTACTCGCAGGAGCAGCTCACGCCCGTGCTCGAGTACTTCAAGGGCTTCATCCTCAAGAAGAAGGACGAGGCGGCCAAGGAGGCCGACACGGCCAAGGAGAAGGTCACGACTAACGGCTCGTCGTAGAGCGCCAACTTCCCGCGCACCCTTGCCCGCTCTGGTCTCGCTCGTGCCACGAGCACGGCCGTTCTCTCCTTTCCTGCTTGTAGGTAGTGCCTTTACCCTTTCCTCCCTCCGGCTCTTTTCGCACTCGACTCCTCCCTTTGCGTTGCCCCGGTGTGTACCCCCCCTTCTGCCCACATCCGCTCGCCTATCTGTGCGTTTCTCCGTACCCGCGCCTACATGTGGACATAGCTGCCCCGCCCCTGCGTGTGCGTGACTGCAAAATGCCCCATTTCCTCAACGTCTCGCGCTGGACTTGCACGTGAAAAGGGAGTCGCGCTGGTCCCGATCGGAACCGCCTCGTCGTCATCACTGTGCGCCTTCCTTGCTCTCGTCCTCCCCAGGCTGTTCACGCGAGTCCGAGCGAGCCATGCCCAACTCGCAGCCACGCATCATCTGCCGCGCAGGCCCGGACCTCTCGTCCCTCTCTCCCGTCGACGTCAACCGCTCCCCGCTCTCCATCTCGTCGTCGCACTGGGAAGGCTCCGTCGCCGTCCGCCTCAAGAACTACCGCGGCCCGAGCGCCCAGGAGGGAGAGTACGCGGCGCAGCCGGAGCAGGAGCTCATGCAGGAGGGCGATACGTGGAGCATTAGCTTTGAGGGGCGGTGGAAGGACGAGGGGCTCACGGCCGACGACGTCGTGCGTCCGTTTACAGGATGGGTCCAGTCGGGACTGAGCTGGGCTCCGAAATTGACTATGGCGATTCTCGGGCATGCAGCTGTTCGGCAACGTCTGGCAGAAGCCGATTCGCGACTACCTTCCCGTGCGTCCGCGTCTCGCTCCTCGCCAATCGCGCGCTGCTCTCTGCGGGCTGAGGCGTTTGGGTGAATGTTGCAGAAGGAAAACTGATCTGACGCATGGCTCCCTCTGCAGTACGGAACGTCGGCCGCGCTGCGATTCGTTCGTTACGTCGACCCGAGCCTCGATTGCGACCTGTACGCGGACAAGCCCTGGGCACTGGTGCGTCGATCCGGCAGGCATGGGCAGGATCGATCGCGGGGCCCAGGATTCTGAGGCTCGCTGTCCTCCGCCTTGAAGAACGCGTGCTCAATCCCTTCCCTCGCAGTCCCCGCTCTTCGCCACGCTGCAGTTCCTTTCGGCGCGCGAGCACCCTACGTCGGAGTCTCTCCCGCCCTTCAAGCCCGACCACTTCCCCGAGGACGTCACGCCCCTTCTCCCCTCGTCTGCGCCCGCAAACCTCGCAGACAACCCCTCGCAGCGGCGGTCGCATTTCGCAAAAGCGCCCGCGCGGCAGGCCGTGCCGCTCTCGGCGTCGCACGTCGTGCGGGGCGACTTTTCGCACGGTTTCATCGACTTTGGGGCGCTCGCGGTGCAGCTCCCCGGCGGGCTCAGCTTTTCGCTCGAAAAGTACTGGAACGGCGAGCCCGTCGTCTTTTCGTGCCAGCGCCGCGGGTCGGGGCAGCGGTTCTTTGTTGTCACGTTTGAGCTCGAGACGGAGGGCAAGGAACCGAGGCGGGAGGAGTCGGAGGCGAAGAAGGACGAGGGGGACGACGAGGCGAACGAGGACGTAGACTAGACGGGCTCGCAGACCTCGGCAATAGACTCCGAGACTTTTACAGCGCGATCTGTTTGATGCGGTCCAACTTCGGACGAACTCGTGCGAGCCAAGCTGGTCGCGGAAATTGGCAAGAGGAGCGCCGCACGTGCACGGAGCTGCTCACTCTCGTCCGCGCAACTCGATCCCGTCGAGAGCTCGTGAGGTGCTCAGTGCTCTCGCACGCTCTAGGCCAAGCCACCCCCAGCCTGCTTAGCGGCTTCCTCGTCGCCGCTGGCCCGGCTCCTCCGTCATCAGTTCGAGTCGCTTTCGCCAGCGCGCACAGTCGACACGCACCTCTGCACACTCGAGTGAGCTCTGTGACGGCTCGATGGAGTACACGAGCATCCGCACGCTGACTGGCAGTGCTCCGCAGCCGTTCGTCGCCCCGCAACATGTCGCTCTCGCTCTACCACCTTCCGCTCGCGGGCTACTTTGCCCTGATCGGCGGCCTGAGCTTCGCCATCGCACCTACATTCGCTCCAAAGCGCCTCAATGCACCGGCGGTCGGCTTCCTCGCCCTCGCGATCGCGTCGGTCGGCGTCACCTGGACCTTCATGCTCCAGTACTTTCAGTTGTCGTTCGAGCAGTCGGCGCTCCGCCACGGCGCGCTCGCGTCGAGGTACACGACGCACGAGTGGCTCGCCGACGTCTCGCTCTTCCACGAGGCGTGGTTCTACGTCTGCGACGGCGCGTCGCGGTGGTGGTGGTCGCAGCAGCTGTGCCTCTGGACGACGGGCCCGCTCCTCGTCCTCTTCTACACCGAGGGCCGCCGCTTTGGCATCAAGCGCACGTGGGCGTACGTCCTCCTCGCCCAGGTCGTCGCCGTCAGCTTCGCCCAGGCGCTCTTCTTCGCCGCCGTCGCCGTCAACGCCTCGGCCGTCCCCGACGCCAGGCCCGCCGGTCCCGGTCGCCCCGCCGTACAGCGCAAGCGCCAGATCTCGGTCGGCCTCGTTGCGGCGCTCTTGATCGGCACGGCGAGCACCGTATTTGTGCCGCAGACGCTCAAGTTGACGTCCGAGTGGCTCTTCCTCCCCAACCTCCTCTTCCTGCACGCCGTCATCCTCCTCCCGTTTGTGCCGTCGCTCGCCAAGCGCGACAAGGTGATTGCGCCGCGCCAGTCGCGCCTGTACCTCAACTTTGCCTTTATCGCGCTCCGGTTCCGGTTCCCGATCGTCTTCGAGCTGCTCAACACGGTCGGGTCGAGCGTGACGTCGGGCGTGCTGCGCGGCACGAAGCAGCCGTTCTCGTTCCAGCTCGTGCAGGAGCGGCTGCCGGCC
This sequence comes from Rhodotorula paludigena, assembly GCA_036244875.1. Lineage (NCBI taxonomy): Eukaryota > Fungi > Basidiomycota > Microbotryomycetes > Sporidiobolales > Sporidiobolaceae > Rhodotorula > Rhodotorula paludigena. Next base: position 225,953 of record BQKY01000004.1, read on the forward strand.
GTGCTCGCGCTCGAGTGGAACACGCTCCTGCACCACCCGGCGCAGGCGAGCATCTCGAGCGACGTCGTCCTGACGACGGTCGGCGCCGTCGCGTACCTCGCCTACTCGGGCCGCGCGGCGCGCCTCGGCGTGCGGCAGGGGCCGGAGCAGGTCCCCGCGACGCTCTTCCTCGTCATCGCCGCGCTCCTCCCCGTCGTCGGGCTCCCCTCGGCGCTCGCGATCGGGTATGCGGTGCGCGAGGGCAAGCGCGAGGCGCGCGAGGAGGCCGAGGCGGCGGTCGAGCGCGCGAAGAAGGAGGCGGCGCTGAGCGAGCTGGCCAAGCTGGGCGCGGGCGGCGAGGGGGCCGAGTCGACTGCCGAGAGCAAGAAGACCAAGTAGGCGTCTCTGTCGTGCAACTCTGCGTCGCTGGACCTCTGCACGGGAGAGTGAGAGAGCGAGGACGAGGCGGCGTGTCCCCCTGGAAGTTCTCGTCCTCGCGGCGCGCCCTCCCGTCGCGCCTGCACGCGTCTCCGCCGAGTCGCGCACGCGCTCTGCAGGGCGAGACACGCGCACGTACACGCTCTGCGCTCCACTCTGCCCGGTCCAGACCCTGCCGTGCGTCCCTCCCACGCGCTGCTCGCCCCGCTGCGCGTCGTCGCCCTCCGCCTCGACACGCGCCGAGCGTGACCCGACGCGAGCACGCGACGACAAAGTCCAGCCGCCGCCTCGAGAGCCTCAGGGGGCAGCGCTGACCGCCCCTAGGCCCCGCCCTGCAGCTCGCCCTCCTTGCGCCCGAAGCACCTGCCCGCAACGCTGCGTGACGAAGCGCCGTCGACGCCGGTTCTCCGCTGCTAGATTCGATTGAACCCGCCAGCTCGAGTTCAGTGCAAGACTCTTGCAGCTTACGTTTCTCGAGAGTGCGCTGCGTCTCCCGCCTGTCCAGGTTGCTCCCACCCCGGCTGACCCTCCCGCTCGTCGTCGACGCAGAACTCGCCTTCTTCCTTCCGCCTAGGTCGGAACCGCAACGATGGCGAGCACGTCGCAGTATCAGGACACGGGCGTGTCCTACCCGAACCCCAAGTACGTGCAGAGTGGCCTACATTCTGCTCCTCTCCCGTTCCGCAGGGATAGTATGCTGATGCCCACACCCTCGAACTTGCAGCGTCCAGGGAAACCCTTACATCTAGTGCGCTACACTGGTCGTGGTGGGCGACCTCATCATTGACCCACTTCCTACCCGCGCGCAGCCTGGCCGTCTACTCCTCCGTCCCGGTGTACGAGATGATGGTCCGCGGCATCGGTGTCATGCGCCGCCGCGCCGACAGCTGGCTCAACGCGACGCAGATCCTCAAGGTTGCCGGCGTCGACAAGGGCAAGCGCACCAAGATTCTCGAGAAGGATATCGCGCAGGGCGTGCATGAGAAGGTGCAGGGCGGATATGGGCGGTACCAGGGCACATGGTGCGCCGCACTTACAGCTGGATCCGCTACAAGCTCAAGCATCTGACCACGGGCCCTTCGCAGGATTCCCTTTGAGCGGTCTGTCGAGCTCGCGAATGCGTTCGGCGTTTCGCACCTGCTCGCTCCGCTCTTCGATTACACCGCGCCTCCTCCGCCCGTCTCGCTCGGCGGTGCCGCGCCTCCTCCTGCGATCGTCAACCCGTATGGCGCCGGGCCCCCTCCGCTTCCTCCTCCTCCCGCCGCGATGCAGGCCCAGCCGCAGCAGCACCTCGCCCCTCCTCCAGCCCAGGCACACGCGCAGGACGCGAACGCCATCCTCCACCACGCACGGCAGCAGGGCCTCCTCCCGCACGCAGGCCCGAGCGGCATGCACGCGCAGCAACAACAGCACATGGCCCCTCCGCCTGTGCAGGCGCTCAAGCGGTCGGGCGACTCGCTCGACCAGGACGACATCAAGCGCGCGCGGCTCGAGGTCACGAACGGGTTCGGCAACGGCTACGGCGCACCGACGCCTGCGCCGATGCTCACGCCTGCGCCGCTTCCGCTCGGTCCGCCGAGCAACTTCCGCACGACGCTCAAGATGTCGAGCAAGCCGCCGTACGACCCGGCGACGCTCGACCCGGCCCTGCTCGAGCGCAATCGCACGGCGCTCAAGTCGATCTTTGCGATGGAGCCCGAGCAGCCCACACCGGGCGGCGGCCCCGCGCCGACGCCCGACCTCGCGACGCTGTTCCCGCCTGATCTCGACGCCGACACGCCGATCGACGAGAATCTGCACACGGCGCTGCACTGGGCCGCTGCGCTCGCGCGCGTGTCGCTCGTGCGCGCGCTCGTCCAATTTGGCGCCGACCTCGACCGCGGCAATAACGTCGGCGAGACGCCGCTGATCCGCGCCGTGCTCGTCACCAACAACTCGGACCACGACTCGTTCCTGCGCCTGCTCGAGGTCCTCGCGCCCTCGCTCCGCACCGTCGACGACGTCGGCCGCTCGGTCCTGCACCACGCGGCGCTCGTCGCGGGCGTCAAGGGCCGCGCCGCGAGCGCGCGCTACTACATGGAGACGGTGCTCGAGTACATTGCGACGCGCGAGGGCGGCCGCTTTGCGGCGCTCGTCGACGCGCAGGACGCGCATGGCGACACGGCGCTCAACATTGCCGCACGCGGCGGGAACCGCGCGCTCGTGCGCCTGCTGCTCGACGTCGGCGCCGACAAGATGAAGGCCAACAAGCTTGGCCTGCGGCCGACCGACTTTGGTGTCGAAGACCCGGTACGCGACCTTGTCGGCGGCATTGCGGAGCGCTCGCTGACATTACGCTCATGCACGCAGGAGCTCACGGTCAATGCGGCTGAGGAGACGCTGCACGCGTTGCAGAACCAGGATTGCGACTCGCCGAACGTGCCCGTTCAGGCGTCGGGCGATGTCCTGAGGTCCATCACCGACACGCTCTCGTCGCTCTCGTCGTCGTTCCAAGCCGAGCTGCAGACCAAGTCGGACGAGCTCGACGCCAAGCGCGAGCAGCTGCGCCAGCTCGCGGCCGAGCTCGCAGCGCAGCGGTCGGCGCTCTCGCTCGCGCACACGCGCGCGTCCAAGGCCGACGAGCAAGCGCAGCGGGTGCGCAACCTCGCGCTCGCGATCGAGTCGGAGGACCAGTTCGACTGGACGGGGCGCACCGAGGTCGACGGCTCGCCAGCGAGCCAGCTCGCCGGACCTGGCTTCACGTACCGCGGCCCGCAGAGCACGCTGAGCAACCTCCCGTCGGGCATCTCGATCGAGTTTGACGCCGACCCGGCGCTGCCCGAGATCCTCCGCGCCGAGGACGGCGCCGTCTCGGGCGAGGCGCTCGTGCACCTCCTGCGGCTCCAGGCGTGGTACGAGCGCGTCGAGGGGCTCATGAAGCAGCGCCTCGAGCGCCTCGAGGGCGGCAACGGCGCGATGGAGGAAAAGCTCCGCCGGATCGTCGCGAGCTGCTGCGGCGTCGAGGAGGACAAGGTTGACGACATGCTCGAAGGGCTCGTGCGGTCGCTCGAAGCGTGAGTCGCCGTCACCCTTGGTCTGCCCCCACACTACTCGATGGCATACTGACCTTGCTTTGACGTGCAGCGACCCGTCAGCGACCGATCTTCCGCGCGTGGCCGGCTTCCTCAGCCGCATCAAGGACGGCACGCTTGCGTGAATAGACCGCCTCTTCCGTGCTCCCAAGTCCCCCTCCTCCTTTCTGTCAGTTCTTCGTGTGTGTACGTTCTCCCGGGTTTTGTGTGAGGGCTTCAGTCTGCAACTTTGCAGTCGTTGTGCAACACGGCGGATAGTTCCGCTCTCTCTCTCTCGCTCGAGCCGAAAGAAGACGAGAAGATCGTGAGCCGTTGCACTACTGATGTGTGTTCTGTATATCAGCGGGACAGTCAGGGAGAAAAGTCACAGTGGACCCGGAGGAAGAGTTTCGGCGCCGGAGAACTCGAACGTGACATCCTCGAGCGACTCGGCGATTTCCGAGTCGTTCGTGTCCATGCCAGCCCGGACCCAGCGCGTCACCTCGATGAGCTTGCGTCTGTAGATCGGAGCGAGGGGCGACTTCTTGTTCTGCTTGACTTTGCGCGTCAAGATAGCCAGAATGAGCAGGCCGTGGTGCAGCTTCGACCACCATGGCGCGGCGACAATGTCGTCCGGAAGCTTGCGCCGGCAGTACTGCGCAAGGACTGCCCCAGAGAACATCAGAAGGAACATCGGCGCGTCGTGATCGAACGTCTGTCTCTGGCCGGCTTGCGCGAAGCGCGAACGCCGCACCATGCTGACGAGGAGAGCTTTCTTCGAAAGCTGAGAGGCGTTGGCGAGGGGACCACCGAGGTGCTGAAGAACATACTGTGCGCTCGAACGCCTTGGCCAACGTGACGCAAGTGGATCGACGTCGAGAGACGCACTTCGAGAGACCGACCGGACACTTTGGCGAGATCACCGCCAAGGGTGCTAAAGATTGTCTTGCCCTTGCTGTACGCCATCACTGTGACGTGAGCGCGCTCCCTCGCATCGGCAATCTCTTCGTCCGTGAGCGGTTCGACGAAGAATGGGTGCGCCTTTCCCGGTCCGCACACCGTCTTGTGCAACTTCCAGGCCTGCGCGCGCGTTCAGGCGTCAGTCTCGCACAACCAGCTGGTTTTCAATGAGCTCAAGAGCTTCTGGCAATCGCGCGAGCAGAAGTAGATGTCGAATGGCGCCTTTGCGCACTCAGAGCAGCGGTTCGTCGTAGGCTCAAGGCAGACGTCGCAGGGCTGCGGGGCAAACTCGGCGGGCATCTCGAGCAGTGTTGCAGAAGGAAGCAAGAGACAATGAAGCAGCGTGAGCGCGGAGCGGAGAATCGTCGAACGGGGAGGAGCGAGACGAGGGACGCGACTCTTTCGCTCTACACAACGAGCGTCTCCCGCAAACTCCTGTCAAAGTTCGCCTGGGCCTCAAGCACTGCCTTCTCGAGCAGACGCGCGCCTCTGTGACTCTTCCGGAGCCGTTGCCGCGACGCTCCAGCTTCATCAGTGCAACTCCGCTCGACAGCCTCTCGCTCACCGCGCATCCTCAACTTCGGTCGGCATGGCTTCGCAAAAGCTACTTGAGTGCTTTGTGTGCGCTGCGCCAACCAAGAACCGCTGTTCGAGCTGCGGGAAGAGCGGCGTCGACGTTGCGTTTTGCTCGGCACCTCACCAACGAATTGTATGTCTCTTGCTCATTCTTGATCTTCTTACCGCTCGGGTAATGACTCATATACGCAATTTGAAGGCGTGGTCGATGCACCGCCATTTCTGCGGTGTTCGGTCCAACCCGTTTCGCTGGCCGGCTCTCTCTCCGGCTGAGGCTGCCGAACTCAAGCGCCACCAACACACCATGATCCGCGATCAAGCCGGCGTGCCAATGTGCAACTTCTCCCAGTGGTTCCAGCGGTTCCACGGCATTACGGAGCGGGACATCGAGGTGAGCTTCCATCTTCCGCTTGTGTGGTCGGCATTCTTACTGCACATTGACACTCCCGCGCATGCAGCCGACCCTTGTAAAACTGTCCGATGACTCGGCCACGTCGGGCGAGCAGGAGCAAATACTTCTCATCGACGTTCGCGCAGTCCTTGCGGCTTTGGCTCGGCAAGGCCGGGGGTCGATTCCGCAACCTCGGCAGGACAAGCAAGCAGTCACGTTCGGCTTGCTGTGCGCACTCTTCCAGAGCCTCGAGCCGATCGACGAGGTCCTCAAGGCGCCCTGGTACACGCCGCTTTTGCACCGTCTCGCCGTCCTCACTGCCTCGCTCAACGAGCGGAGTCGAGACCAGGTCACGCCGAACCCGCAACTGTCCTTTCACATCCTGACGACCAATCTCCGAGTGCGCGACTACGTCAATCATCATGTCAAGCCGAGCGACCCGCAGCGCGCCAAGGTGATACTCGACGTGATCCCCAAGTGGCAGGGGCAGGGCAGCTGGGCCGAGATGGAGCAGTTGCAGCAGGGTTACGAGGTACTCCTTCAGGCGAGTATGGCAATGTAAAGCTGCTGTTGATGGCGGCTTTCGCACGACCCGCCCTGTACGCTGCTTGCAGCTGCACACGCCGCCGCAGGGATGTGCGCGTCGAATTGACTTGTCCAATTTTCCTGCCTTTCTCTGCATGCGTCCCCTCCTTCAGCATGGATTGAGTTGCACCTGAGCCGGGGAAACGTTCGGCTTTCTTCATCGAAATTCGTCCGGTTTTGTAACGTACCGGCGAAGTGGTCCTCTCAAAAATTAGCAGTTGTGGGATGCCAAGGTTTCGAATTCGGCGGACTTGTTCAATTGATTGTATTTGCTCCAGTGGAGAATGCCCGCGGCGAAGGGCGGACCAGACGGCTCGACGGAGCCGACGGCGCCGACACGGCCTTGTTCTCGCCTTCACCTCGCCCTCGCTCCGAACAATCGCGCTCACTGTGTATCGTGGGCTTCGCACGTGACCCGGATGTCTGGCTATTCCGTCTCCGCGATCCTCTGGTCACTGCTGTCGTCTGCTCTCTTGACTTTTGATCAACCTGCTGCCCAAATGCCACAGCTGCGGGCGGCGCCGACGAGCGTAGCAGCGCTGACAGGCAACGAGTGCATCGTCTGCTACGGACCGGCGACAAGTCGGTGCTCGCGGTGCGCGACGAGCGAGGTCAACCTGCACGTCGCCTTCTGCGATGCGGTTTGCCAGAAGCTTGTGAACTCCTTCCTTCGAGTCTGACCGCTGCTCTACCGCTGACTCGGCCCGAGACAGGCTTGGCCCGTACACCGCACCTTTTGCGGCAGACGCGCTAACCCTCTCCGGTGGCCGCCACTCTCGCAAGTCGAGGCGACTCAGGCCAATCTGCATCTGGACGATTGGTTGTTCTCCGCTGAGGGCGAGCCTCTAGGACAGCTGTCGGGCTACATTCAGCTCCGCTACGGCATTGCCGAGGCACACATTCGGGTATGTTACCCTGCAGAGAGTCTCCATCGGCGTCTTCACAACGCGCCGGTGACACAATGACTGCTTGCAGACGACCATATCGTCGCTCTGTGTCAACAGCCAGAGCTCGGGCTCAAGTCGCGACCAAGGGCTGCTGATCACTGTGCGAGCCGGCCTCGACGCATTGTCGCGCCTTGGCACCACCCCGCCAATTGTGCTGGACGACACCACTGTTGCGCTATGCCATCTCGCAGCACTTGTCCAAGGCGGGCTGGATCCCGTGCACGAGGCCGTCCAGCTTCCGTGGTACACTCCGCTCGTGCACCGTCTCGCCATTTTCCAGGCCCTCTTGTCGGCGAGAGCGCGACAAACGGACAATCCCGACCCCGCCTTGCTCCTCCTTGTCCTCAAGAGCAACCTCCGCCTCCGCGAGTGGGTGAATCGACATGTCAAGCCGGACTTCCCGGAGTTTGCGGATGCCACGCTGGAGACTTTGCTGCGAAGGCAGGGCCAGAGCAATTGGGCGCGCGTGGAGGAGATGTACCAGACCATACATACTCTTGTGAAACTCACTGAGCAACAGTCGTAGCGTCACGCACGCTGGAAAGCGAGGCGGCCCCGAGAGCCGACCGTGAGAGGGAGCGCAACATGCGACAAGGTGAAACTGCATCACAACAACGTGCGAGTGCGAGCGACACAACATGAGAGTACTGCAGAACGGCTCAAAATAATTAACGGGAAGGTACCATCTCTAAACAACACCTTCTCGCTCTCGCTCTCCTTCGTTCCTCGTCACCTCGCCAAACCCGTCCTCCCCGTCGTTGTCCTCGTCGTCCTCGAGCGCAGCGGGCGGCGCGCTCGCCATACCAAGCGCCTCGCGCGCTGCAACGCCGCGCTGTCCCGATCCTGCGAGGTAGAGCGGGAGCGCGTCGTCCTCGTCGCGCTCGGCGTACTCGGCTGCAGCGAGCGCGGCCTTGTCCTGCGACTGCGCAGTCGCGGTGGCGGGAGAGGGCGTAAGGAGGGGCGCAGTGGACGAGGCGAGCGTCGAGGTCGAGCGGGAGATGTGCGGAGCTGCGCCGGCCGGCCTGCGCGGGTAGGAGAACGTAGACGTGTGCTGCACGACGGGGCGGGGTGGCGCGGGCAAGAGCGACGACGAGGGAAGCGCGGTGGGCGCCGCACCAGAGGACGAGGGCGCATCGGGGTCGAACCGCTCGAACCCTTCCTCGTCCAGGTCCTCCTCGTCGTCAAAGTCCGGCGCAGTCGGCTCAGGCACCGAGGGACCTGCACTCGGGGCGACATCGTCGCCGCCGTCGCCAATCGTGCGATCCCGCTGTTCGCGCAGGCGTGCTAGAGTCGCCTTGTCGTCGGTCGCAACGTGCGCCGAGAACAACGAGCGGTCGACCGGCGGCTCGCGCTCGTCTTCGTCCTCGTCCGCGCCGTCTGCAACGCTCGGCGGAGCAGAGACCAGACTCGCAGGGCGCGCGCGGCTGCCGGACGAGCCAGCGCCGCTCGGCCCCGCGACCTCGGTCGCGAGCGGGCGGCCCTTCTCGCCCGGCCAGTGCCACTCGCCCTCGTCCTCCTCGACAGGCCGCTCCTCCGTCGCGTCGCGTCGTGCGCCGAACAGGCGCCTTGAGCGGCCGTGTCGCGCCGCTTCATCGCCTGCGGCGGCGAGACTCGCGGCGCCACTCCCGCGGTCCGAAGAGGGCGACACGAGGTCGCCTGCACCGTAGCGCCGGGTGCTCTGCACTGTGCTCGAGCTCGGACGGTACGCTGGCGGGCCAGGTGCAGGCAGCGTGTCGGACGCGATGAGCATGCCGAAGGACGAGGTCGGCGGCGGAGTGAGCGGCGTCTGCTCTGCGGCGCCGGCGAGCGACGAGACCGAGAGGGCTGAGCGGTCCCGCCTGAGCGAAGCCGAGTCGCTGCCGGGGATAGGGAGGTGGTCCGGCAGCGAAGGGTCGTCGGCGGGCGTGAAGAGGAGATCGGGCGGTTGAGCAGGGGCGGTGCCAGCGTTGCGCAGGCTGCTGCGCCGACTCCCGCTGGACGGCACGCGGCTCAACGCGCTCGCTGTCAGCGAGACCTGCGAGGCTGAGCCCGCATCGCGGGAGAAGACAGTCGTCGTCCCCGCCCCGCTCCGCCGCGCTTCGTCGCCACGCTCGCCGCGCAGGCGGGCGCTCAGCCGCGCGGTGAGCGTGTCGTGCGCGATGGACGAGGTGGACGAGCGCGTGCCCGTGCGCGTGAGCGCCGTGCCCTCGTCGTCCTCGTCGTCTCCGCCCTCGCGTCGCCGGCGCCGGCGCGGCCGCACGCGGTTGCCCGCAGCGAAGCCCGTCGTGCGCACGCGACGATGCCCGCCCGACGCACTGCCTCCGCTTCCGCCCTCGCCGGCGCCAGCTCCTGCCGCGCCGCCTTCGTCCTCCAATCCACCCGGTCCACCTCCTTTGCCATCCTCGTCGCGCTTCTTGCCCTTCTTTCGCCCAACGCTCCTGACGGGGTCCATGACCTTCTCGACGACGCCTCTCCACCCGCCCTCGTCGACCTTCTCGCCCTTGCGCGCGCTGCGCCGGCGCTGCCGCCTGCGCTTCTTGCGGCGCATGAAGACGCTCGCGACAATGCTCGACACGACGATGACGGCGACGAGGACCGACATGGCGATGATGATGGGCACGGCGTAGTAGTCGGTCTCGCGCGGCTGGGCGCGCCAGCCATCTGGGATCGAGACGGACGCGGCGGAGGAGGAGGAAGGCGAGGTGGACGAGGTGGACGAAGGCGAGTCGGAGGGCTGGGCAGCAAGCTCTGCAGGGTCGTACGTATGCTGCTTTGTCGAAGACGAGGTCGGAGTCGGCTTGGTGGAGAGGAAAGGAGGAGATGTAGCCGCGGAAGTCGCAGGGACATGCTCCTCCATGGCGGTCGCAAATGTGCGGTACGCCTCCCCGATCGACCCTTCTCCGTCTTCTCCAGTCGCCTCAGCGGTCACTGCATGGCGCGCAACGTCTGACGCCCCCTTGCCCAGCAGCGTCCAACCGTGGTCCTCGACCCACTGCCGGTCGCTCCAAGTATACCGCGGCGGGACTCGACTGCGCTTTGTCGGGCGCTGTCGAGGTGCAGGAGTCGGTTCTGCGGGCGCGGCGTGGCGCTCAAAGGCGGCGACAGGCGCAGGCGGCGACGGCGAGGGAAAGGCGGGGGAAGCGACGTCGCCCTGCTGCGGGCTGGGGAGTGGGCCCGCATTCGCGCCAGGAAGCCCGACAAGCGCAGCAGCAGCGAGTGCGAAAGCTGCAGAGCATGTCGCGCGGTCTGCACGGTCGGTCGAGCGAATGCGAACCCCGGCTTCGTCGCGCTGTCGTACGTCCCCGAGGGCGCGGCGACACCGCTGGCACACCCTGCAGCAGCCCAGCGAGTCGCGAGACCGCTTCAGAGGCCGTGCAGGAGCTGCCTGAGGTGGCGCTGGTGGTGCTCGGCGGCGATCGGGCGAGGGCAAACGGCGCTGAGACAGGGACGGGCTGGCCGGAGGAGAGGGGCGAACAAGGTGGCGCTGCGGGTCGGGAGAGTGGTCCGGTGGGCGCGGAGGGGAATGCATGCCCCCGAGAGCGCGCGAACAGACTGCCCCAGAGTGCGCTCAGGCGCAGACAGACGGCGGGCTGCGCAGATGGCGATGGTGAGCGGGGTGGGGGGCGAGGCCCTCGACGCAGTCGCCGCGAAGAGGGGCCACGGCGGGCGGGACGTACGCTGCGAGGTGCGGTTGCGGCTTGCTTGCACAAGTGCGCGTGTGTGCGTGCGCGTGTACGCCAAACAGGCGGGGCGATGAGGCGAGCAAGCGAGCGGGAAACCCGCGCGGGCAGCCAGCCGCGCGCAATCTCCTGAGGAGCGCAACCTCGAAATAGCCCTTTCCCTCGCCCGTCGCCCCTCCTCTCTCGCTTCCCACGCTTTCGCACGCTCGCAATTGATTTCGCTGCTCCCGCCTTGCATGCCACTCGTCGTCGCTCCTCGCCCCCGCCGCTGCCCTGGCATCGTATCGTGCCCGTCTCCGTCACCGAATCGACCGACGTTCCGGCACGTTCCGCTCCTGACAGCCCTCGTCTCGCTCCTGACGTCGGGCAGCGACTGCACCTGCTGCCTGTACCTGCTTTTGCCTTCTCTCGCTACCCACCTCGGCCGCTGACGCCTTCGTCCGCGCGCGTGATCGAGCACGCGCAAATGCGCTCAAGAGGTCGGCGTCCAGGCCTCGCCCTCTCGTCGTTGTCAATCGCGCGAGCCTTGCTATTGCCAGCGTCGTCTGTATGTACCTACCTCTTGCGATGCGCTCATTACTCGCATGGCGAGGCTCACGCGACGAGGTGGCCGTCGACTGCTCGAACGTGCTCGTGTCGGCCCGTTGATGCCGCTTTACCCGCGGTTCGTTTCTTGCTCGATGGGCCGGCAACCTTCCTCCAATTTACCTGGGCGTGACTGTCTCGCACGTGCGCACCTGGCTACAGCTAGCGCCTCACATGACTGAACTCTTCATCAAGGGAGACGCAGAGGGAAAGGGGCATCGTCATGCCGGTCTGGATGCGAAGTGGTCCTACAACGAGCGGTCTCGAGAGTCTAACATGAAACGGGGGACACTGCGCACATCATGCGCGTCTACGTGGCCGCAGCGGCGGGCGCAGCGAGAGCGGCGACGACGCGCTTGGTCACGGCTAGGAGCTCCTCGTCCTTCCACCGCCGCCCGATGAGCTGAAGGGAGGTGGGCATGCCGGCCGTCGCCTGCGGGTCGTCTGCAATGCGTCGAAATGCGTCGACAGGCATCAGTACGGTCCCTTGACGCGGCTGGACACGGGAGAGCGGAACGCACAGAACGACTGAATCTCGGCGTCGTTCTCGCTCAGCCACTCGTACTCTTCTCCTCGCACACGATCCTTCTCCGGCTCGACGCGACCAAAGGGCACCGCGATAGCCGGCAGGTCGAGCAAGCTGGCGATAGCGCCGTACCCGCCCCAGCGCATCTCGCCCGGCCTGCACGCCGTCATTGCCGTCGTCGGAAGCAGCAGCGCGTCGATCGGCCGGCCCGCGGCCGAGAGCGCTGATGTGGCGAGCCACCGCTCCAGGAACAGCTGCTGGTAGTGCTCTTTGGTCCGGTTCAGCTGCCACGTCTCGTACGTCGTGCGCGCGGTCGAGGACGAGAAGCCGAGGTGTGGGAGGAGCGGCTCGTCGATGGCCGAGAGAGTGCGGAAGATGTCCTCGGCGCCGTCCTGTGGGCGCTCGAGTTTGTCAGAGAAGGCCTCGAGCAGCAGGGGTACGCGGTAGGAACGCACGGAGGTGAGGATGGCGCTCAGAAGCGGCGGCACGCCCTTGAAGTCGGTCAGGTCGAAGTCGACGACTGCGTTGCGCATCCAAGTGAGCACGGGGGCCTTCAGCACGTAATGAAGCGACGGAGCGACGAACCTTCGTGTCCCTGCTCCCGCAGCTTCTCCACCGCCTCCTCGACCGCCCGCTGCACCGGCGGGTGCGGCCTCACGTGCGCGTCCTCCCGCACGACGCCAATGACCAAAGTCGGCAGCGCCTCGACGCGCGCAGGCCCAACCGTGTCGTACGGGAAGGGCAGCGCCGTCGCATCGTACGAGGAAGGGTTGGCGTCAAGGATTGCGCGCAGGAAGTAGGCGCAGGACGAGGTCGAGTGGGCGAGAGGGCCGGCGACGGAGAGGACGGACTTTTGGCCCAGCTGCGGGCGAATGGAGCGCGTCAGCCGGCCAGATCCATGCGGAAACGGAGCGATACGCGGTCATACCAAGCTATTCGTCGCGAAGCCGTACGGGATGCGGTTGGAGGTCGGGCGAAGACCATACAAGCCGCAGAACGATGCTGGGATACGGATGCTCCCGCTGCGCGCAACGAAGGGATGTTGGTTCTTAGTTTCGAGCGAGGGGCGTTTACGCGGGACTCACCCAATGTCGGTCCCCTGCACGAGTCCAATTGATGTGATCAGCCTCCTGAAGACGCATTCGAGGAGCGGAAGGAAGGCTTACAACGCCGAGAATCGCACCTCGCAGCGCGACCAGCGCGCCTTCTCCACCACTCGATCCACCCGGGCTCAGCTCCGGCTTGAGCGGATTCAGCGTTCGGCCAAATACGTGATTGGAAGTGTCTCCATCCTGCACACGCGCGACTGGCATCAGGACGGGCTTGTCGGTCAGAAGATGCATGGCGAAGACGCACGAGCAGAGTCTGCGGGACGTTCGTGCGGCAGTGCAGAATGGCGCCTGCGTCGCGCAGCATCTTGACGAGCGAGCTGTCACGCTTGGATATGCGTCCGAGGTACGAGGCGTAGCCTGATTATGGGCGGGAGCGAGAGAGGCAGGGTCAGACTTCATACGCTCGCGACAAAGCGGAGAAGCGCAGCTTGAACGCACCCATCGTCAGCTCGGTACCTTCGATGTCAAACTGGTCTTTGAGCGAGATCGGTACGCCGTCTGTACGATCCATCAGTCAGTCAAGCACTGCAAAAGGAGCAGTGAACCCGGTGCGAGACCTACGAAGCGGTCCTGCCGGCAGGCCAGTAGCTTCAAGGGCAGCATCGAGCTCTTTCGCTCGCGCAATGGCGGTCGAAAAGTAGATCTCAGTGAGGCCTGGAACGGGACAGATGAGTACGGCGTGCGAACAGCAAAACGAAAGGAAAGCTCACAGTTTGTGAGCTGGTGGGCGATAGCAGCGCGCTTGCAGTACGCAATGGTGACCTCGGTCGCTGTGACGGCACCATCTGCAAGCTTGCCCGCAAGCTGGAGAGCACGGGAAGAGGCGAAAGTCAGGTAAACGGCTTATCAGACGGGAGGAAGGAGGTGAACACGACAAACCTCCTCTAGCTCGTCAAGCTCGGTGATCAAGAGCTCGCGTTCACTCAGAAACGAGCACTGGAGAGCCACAGCACGCGGGTCCGTTCGCCCGAGCGCGAGCAGCGAAGCCGAGAGACGCCACTCTTGCGGAATCAGGCTCTCGCGCGCCCATCGCTTCTGCTCAGCGCGAGCGCGCCAGTTGTCTTTCGTAAGCGTCGGCGGAGGCGTGTAGCAGGGCTCGAGCGTCGGCAGAAGCATGAGAAGAGTTTGTCGAGTGAAGAGTCCGTTCTGAACGAGCCTGCAGGCGCGTGCCGCGCCCGCCTGGCCAAAGCGCCCGGTCGCGCGACTTGGCTCGCGGCCTTCCTCGCCTCCTGCGCTTGTTTCCGCAGAGGGCCTCGCAGTTTTGGAATAGATCATACCTGGGCTCCTATCGATAAGGATGCTCCGAATTGGCCTCTCTCGCTGCATCAATGCGAGACTGGCATCACTACGCAAGGCCAACCTAGGTTGCAGCACCCGATCCAGAGGTCAACCTAAGCACTCAGTGCCATCAGAGGTCGCATACACACCCATTGATCATCCACGGACACATCTAGAGAGGCGAGCCGACAATGCTGCTCACGCGCTCTGCGATTGCAAGCAGCTCCTCCTCTCGCCAGCGCCGTCCAATGCTGCATAATTGGTTGCATAGCGGTCAGCCATGAGATTCCAAGTGTGTGTACATGAAGCAAAAACCTACAGCTGGACTGCGACGGGCATGCCAGCCGTGATCTCCGCCGAATCTGCACGAGACGATGATCAGCGAGTGCACGTCAAATCAAGAAGGCCGCCTGTAAGCGCACAGGTCTCGTGCACTTCTGCGTCCTTTGCCGTGAGCGGCTTGAATGCCGGGTCCGGACGGTCGATGTTTGGGTCGACGAGCGTCACGGGGACGGCCGAAGCGGGCAAATCGAGCAAATTGAACATGCCCGTGTAGCCGGCCCAGAAGACAGTACCGGGCACATATGCCGGGGTGCAGGAAACCGGGCAGAGGAGAGCATCGATTGGGCGACCGGTCGAGGTCACCGAGGCGGTCGAGAGCCACTGAGCAAGGAAGGCCTGCTGAAGCTGCTCCTTGTGCCGCTGCATTTGCCAAACCTCGTACGTGGTCTTGACGGTCTCGGGGTTGTCAAAGGTGAGAAGCGGGAGGAGAGGCTCGCCGATGGCTTGCCGGACACGTCGGATGTCTTCGCCGCCGTCCTGCGAAAGGCAGCAAGTGTTTTCAGTCACAAGCCGCTCACAGAAGAACACGAGGGGAACGGCATACGGCACGGAAGAAAGCATCAAGAAGAGCGCGAGCATCCTTGTAAGCCGACCCGTCAAACTCGACGACTGCGAAGCGAGAAATGAGCGCGGCCTTCCCAAACAGCATCTTCGGACTCGCACCTTCGTGACCCTCAGCCTGCAGCTTTGCGACCGTTTCGCGCAGTGCACGCTTGACCGGCGCGACAGGCTGAACGTTGTGATCGTGCGGCATCAAGCCAAAGACGAGCTTTTCGCGCGAGCGTGCCGAATCGTACGCCGCGGTGTTGAAGGCAAAGGGGAGAGCGTTGGCGTCGTACTTGGACGCGTCGGCGTCAAGGATCGACTTGAGGAAGTAGGTGCACGAGCGGAAAGAGCGAGCCAGAGGACCAGCGACTGACGGGACGGCTTCTTGGCCGAGCTGCAAGAGAGCCAGGGAGTCAGTCTGATCAGACCAAAGAACCGGAATGAACAAGAGCTCACCATGCTATTCGTGGCAAAGCCATACGGGACGCGGCGGGTGGTGGTACGCAAGCCGCAGAGACCACAGAAGGAGGAAGGAATACGTATGCTGCCGCCGATGTCGGTTCCGACGCCTAGAATCGAGCCCTTCATACGGATGAGAGCACCTTCGCCACCGCTTGAGCCGCCGGGCGTGAGCGAGCGGTTCAACGGATTGCGAGTGCGACCAAAGACGTGGTTGAGCGTGTCCGAGATCTGCATTGGCCAGACCACGAGCCAGTCAGCCTGACATGAGACAGACAGACGCGAGAAATTATTACGGACCATCATGGTCTGCGGCACGTTGGTACGGCAGTGCAGCACCGCGCCAGCGCTGATCAGCATGCTGACAAGGGCGCAGTCGCGCTTCGAGATCCGCCCAAGGTAGGCAGCATACCCTGGTCAAAAGAAATGCATGCTTCAATAAGTGAGGCACGCAGACAGGTGTCATGAAAGCCCACCCATCGTCAACTCGGTGTCCTTAATGTCAAACTGGTCCTTCAGAGAGATCGGCACTCCGTCTGTGACACCGACCAGCATGAGTGACAGGCCGAGGCGGTACCGTGTTGGGGGAACAGGAGCAGCTGCGCATGGGTTAAGAGCAGAAACGCACGCAAAGGACCCGAAAGCTGGCCGGTAGCCTCGAAAGCCGCGTCAAGCTCCTTGGCCCGCGCGATTGCCTTGGCGAAGTAGATCTCGGTCAAACCTGACAGTTTCGTCAGCTCTCGTGATATTCATGAGAAGGACGGAGATGCGCCGCACAATTGGTGAGCTGGTGAGCGATAGCGGCCCGCTTGCAGAAAGCGACAGCGACCTCCTCTGCCGAGTACACGCACTTCGCGATGCGTCCAGCAAGCTGTGTTCGGCAGTATCAGCATGTTGTGCGGATGGTTCCGGTCCTGTCTCGACAAGCATACCTCGTCGACGTCGTCGAGCTCCGTGATCTCGAGCTCACGCTCGTTCAGTGTACCGCAGGTCGCCGGGACACCCGTCACGTCCGTCATCTGCTCGTTATCAAGCACCTCAGCAGGCAAGCGCCATTCCGCGGGGATGAGCGCGTCGCGGCATGCGCGTTTCTCAGCCGCCTTGGCCTGCCAGTTGTCCTTGGTCAGGGTAGCCGGGGTCGTGTAGAACGGTTCGAGCGCGAGCATGTAGTCTGTGAGAGTGGACAAGCAGCAGCAGAGAGCAGGACGCGCGAGATAGCGGCCGATAGACTCGGCCGACGTCCCGAAAGTTCCGACGGTGCCGACGAGGCAGCGCCGGGCTGGTGCGGACCCGTACAGCCAAAGCCGCCAGCCTCTACAGGCTTGTTTCCTGAGCTCCGCAAAGTCAACACGCCTCGTAGCTCCGATGCAGAGTGCGCAACCGGAAGCGCCGAGCAGATGAGGAGCAAACGAGCGTGGGCTGCGAGTGGATGCGGGCCGACGGTGCAGAGGCCTCCGAACGCTCCACTGGCACTGCCCGGGACATCAGCCCGTCGTCGTGCAAGAGCATGGGATGGAGAAGCTTTGCTGAAACGCTGAAGCGCCTCGTCTCGCCTTAGAGGCATACTCGCTCAAATCGCTTGCTTATATCGCAATCTCGTGATTCTCGATGTGACTCGCTGTGAAGCAAAGTATGCTAGCGGCTAGTTGCAAGACGGGGGAAACGACTATGAGGAATCGAAACGATGCGAGCGGCGTGCGAAAGCGATCTCGTGGTACGAAAGGATGCGAGTGATCGTTACTGTACAACTACCGAGCGTGAGGCTGCTACTGCAGCAGGTCGGCCGGAGGCTTGGGGTCGGGGAAGGTGGGCGCGCGGCAGACGGGGCAGACGCGCGAGAGGCGGAACCAGCTACGGATGCACTGCTCGTGGAAGCTGCGACGAGATCAGAGACGGTGAGCCTCCACACACTCTCCAGTAGACGGGGACGGGGAGACGTACATGTGTAGGCATTCGGGCAGGACGACGGCGAACTGGTCGACCTTGAAGCGAGCGAGGCAGATCTGTCGGGGAAGCCAAGTGATGAGCATTGTCTTGACTCGTTGCAAGGCAAAAGCCTATCGAGCGCATTTTCGTTGCCTCTAAGCGAGTGGTCCAACTCACAGCGCAGTCGACGCATCTCACCCCCACGACGCTCAGCTTGCTCTTGACCTTGCCGCTCTTGGTCACCCGCCGCCGCTCGCACTCGACCCTCGCGACCGTGAGCGTCTCTGCCAGCTCGGCTGCAGACGCGCCTGCGGGAACCGCTTGGCCGAGTACGTCGGACAGGAGGAGGAAGTCCTGTTTGCGCCGGGCAGAAAGTTAGCCAGCTGCTGCCTTGCATCTGGGCGTGAGGTCAATCCGGTACGCACATCGTAATTCTCGCCGCCGTTTGTGGCGCCCGTCGCCGCGCCCTCGCCCTCGCCGTCCCTCCCCTGCTCCTGCGCCTCGAGCCTCGCAAGCAGCAAGTCGAGATCGGTGTACATGCTCAATTCTGGCACCTGCGCCACCGGCGGCGGCGATGCTACATTCGCACTCGCACCGGCAGCAACTCCAAGCGAAGCCTCGACGAGCGCGCGCGGCGGCCTGCGCGGGAGCGGCGGGCCGGGCGCGTCGGGCGCCTCCGTTCCAGCGGAGCTAGTCTCCGCAGGCGTAGCGGCGGGCTCAGCGCTCGCTCCGAGCCCGCGCGCGAGCCGCAGCGCCGTGTACGCGTCGAGACGGTTGTGCGCGAGCGGCGCGGGCGGGGTTGGGAGGGGCCTTCGGCGTGTGGGCGAGGCTGCGGGCGATGCAGTGGAAGAAGAGGGAGGGGCGGGGCGGGTCAGGGAGGCGCGACGTGCGGCGAGAATCGAGGCTGCGCCTGGAGGTGGAGGGGGAGCCGGACGACGCAGCGAGGCGGAGCGGGTGAGCGATACGGGAGGGGAGGCGGGAGGCGCAATCGAAGGCAGACTTGCAGAGGAGCGGCTGCGAGCTGAAGGTGGTGGGGGCGGAGGAGGGCGAGCTCGCGGCTTCGTGGAAGCAGGCGGCGGTAGAGGAGGCTCGCGTGCCGGGACGGTCGGCGCATCGACAGGAGCGGACGCCGTAGTCGCCGGTGCCGCGCGAAAGAGCGGACCCGCCGACGCAGGAAAGAGCCGCTGGTACACCTCGCTCCGCTGTGGCTCGTCTCGCGCGTGCTGCACCTCCTCACCCTGCTCCCTCTCGGCGCGCTCCTCCTCCTCCGGCTCCTCCTGCACCGTCCCACTCCGCTTCGGCTCCTCCTCTTGCTCCTCCTCCTCCAGCACCGGCTCCTCCTGCTGCTGCGTCAGCGCCGCCTGCGCGCGCAACCTCGCCGCCTTCTCCGCCTGCATCCTCCGCTCGGCCGCCTCTGCGAGCATCCGATGCCCATGGAGGCTCAGCGCCCTCGCCGGCCTCGTCGTCGCCGGCGCCTCCTCCTCGCTCTCCCCTCCAGTCCCAACACCGGCCTCCTCGATCCTCCCCACCCCGGCACCCGTCCCGCGTCCGCGCCGCTCGCGCGCCGCACGCCCCTGCCGCCGAAGGCTCTTGGTGGCGTGCACGCTGAGGGCGCGCACGACGCCGCGCGAGTTGTTCTCGCGCTCGGCGAGCGCGATGCGGCGCCGCAGGAGAGAGAGCGACTCGGTGTCCGAGGGAGAGTCGGCGTCGTCGTCGGCGTCAGCGGCGGCGGGGTCGGACGAGGCGGGTCCAGCTTGAGCGGGATTGGGGGCCGGAGAAGTGGACGATGACGGGGCCGGGGACGGCGAAGTCTCGGCATGCTGCAGAGCCCCTTCACGCGCCGCCTCCGCCATCTCTCCCTCCCCTCGCTCCTCTCCCACCGCCTCGTCCGCCCTCCTCCGCCGCTCCAGGTCCCTCCTGATCCGCTCATCGAGCGTATACACCCCCGCGCTCCGGTCCGCCTCCCACGCGAGCACGAGCGGGTCCGAAAGCGCGCCATGCGCGTCGCCGGACCCCTCGTCCGAGTCGGCATCCGAGTCGGAATCGTCGGACGAGGTCGAGCCGCCCGAGGACGAGGAGGCAGATGCAGTGGGAGACGCAGCGCGCGGAGCGAGCGACTGCGCCGGCTGCTGCTCCTCGCTCGTAGTAGGCAGAGTCGGCGCCGCTAAAGCCGGCGGCGAAGGTGGCGGCATCGAGTACCTCGCCGCCGCGCGTCGGGGCCCCTCTCCCGCCGCGAGTGCCATCCCGAGACTGAGCGGCGGCGGGCTGCCGCCTCTCGCGCTGCCGGAGCCGCGGGAGTAGGCGGGCGGGGGGCTGAGGAGGAGCATGTGCGGGTCGAGCAGGCCGAGCGAGAGGTGGTCCGAGTCGGCGAGGGATGGGTCGGAGAGATTCAGAGGGGGGAGGAGCTGCGGCGTCGCTTCCGATGCGGCTGAAACAGGGACTGGGGCGGCGATAGAGGCAGAGGAGGAAGAGGCCGAGGTGGAAGAAGCTGCGGCGGGAGAAGGAGAGCGGGCGGACGGAGTTGGTCGTGCGACAGGTGGAGCAGCAGTCACGGGTGAGGATGGTACTCGCGCCGGTGGTGCCGCCCGTGTCGTCGCTGGTGAGGGTGCAGGGGAAGCGGGAGAAGCAGGCGTCGAGGTCGCGGTCGCAGATTGAGAAGGTCGCTGCTGGCTCGACGAGCCGCGCACGAAGCGAGGCCGCGGCGCAGGAGTCGAGAGAGCGGTAGGAGAGACCGGGGAGGGAGATGCGGCGGTGGACACGGTCGGAGCGGGACGCGGTCCGCGCGGATGTCGAGCGGGAGGACGGGGAGCAGGAGGCGCTGCAGAATCGTACTGTCAGATCGAGTGTGCGAGACGACGGCTCGAACGAAGCGAGCACTCACCTGATGCAGGTGGACGTGCGGACTGCGAGACGGTTGCGGCAGCCGTGGAGGGCCGCTCTCGGCTCTTGCGCCTGCGCGGTGGACCTGTCGCCGACGGCACCTCGAGCGAGTTGCCGCTCCGCGAGCGGGCCATGGGGGGCGCTGCGCCCGTCGGCGTGGTCTGAGACTCTCCCAAGCGCAGCTGGCGGGACGGGCTCGGGGTCCGGCCGGCGTTGACGACGGCGCTGGCGATGGCGCGCTCCCTGCGCATGCGCTCCTCGCGCTCCCTACGGCCCTGGCGCTTTTTCATCTTGCGGAGCTTGGCGGCGTCGTCGCGGTCGAGCTCGCGCTCGTCCATGGCGGGTGCGCGCTCGGTGGGGACGCCCCAGCCTCCGCCGGCGTTGACTGCGCGGGCGGGCGGGTCGACGGTGCCCGGCTGGCGGCGCTGGCCGAGGTTGTCCGGGGCGACGAGGGTGATCTGCCCGTGGTGGCGGTGGACGTGCGTGAGGTACTGGGGCGGATCTGCGCCGGGTGCGGGTGTGGGCGCGGGTGCAGGCGACGACGACGGCGAGGGGCGCAGGCGGGGCTTGGTGGTCGAGCGGGTCCACGCAGGGCCGGCGTGCTGCCCGGGCGAGGCCATGTCGGCGGTGCTGCACCCGCCTGGCTGCCTGTGCGCTCGGCTGTGCACCGTGCGGGTGCGCGTCGGTGTCCTCAGCGAGAGATGACGCCCGGCGGAGGGCAGCAGCGGCACTCGTCGCGGGCGGTCTTGGGTGGGTGTGTGCTAGTGCCTGAGCTCTGTCTCGAGCCTGCCAGTGCTTGCTCGCCTGCCCAAGCTGCGGCGAGCGCGCGGCAGAGGAAGCGGAGTGCGGCGACGAGGCGATGCACCCGACACCACTCGGCCCGACACGCCTCTCTCCGGGACGAGTGCAGGTCGGTGGAGTGTGTATAATACATGCTCAGTAGTCACTCCAATCAGCCACAGCTCCACCCGGCGCGAGCGAGCGAATCGGCCGGCGTCGACGGCGTTGAGCGAGCCGTCTCTGCTCGTCCGCACTCCCGCTCACCGCGAGCGCAGCAGCCGAGAGTCCTGGAGAGAGAGCGTGCGCAGGACGAGATGCTCGTGCACCCGCGCCACCCCGACCCGCTCCACTCGCTCGCCCCAGCCGCAACCGCATCGTCGTCGTCGTCCTCTCGTCCGCCGATCCCGCTCTCGCGCTCGCACTCGCGCACGAGCACCCGCCAGCCCCGCGCACCCTTTGCCAGCGTCCAGTCTCACCCGCCAGCACCCTCCGCCGCTAGACCGGGAGCGATGGCAGCCCCCGCGAAACCTCCCGCCGCTCCTTCAGCCAACCTCGCCCCGCCCGCTCGTCAGCCCCTCCAGGAGAACCTCCAGCCGGCCCAGGCCCCGCCACAGGGCGCAGACAAACCCGCCGAAAAGCCAAAGGACCGCGCAAAGCTCACAGAGCAGTGGGGCGAGCCCCCGAGGCGCATCCGCAGGGAGAACGTCCACCTCGCTCGCGGCGACCTCCTCGGCGAGGTGTGTCCAGCCGGCTGCTTTCGAAACTCTAAAACCTCACGTTGACCATACGGCTGCTCCTCTGCGGAAACAGGGCGGGTTCGCCCGCGTCTACCTCTGCACCGAGCCCGACGGCGTCTCCTACAAGGCCCTCAAGGTCATCGATAAGCGCCAGCTCAAGTCGACAAAGACCAAGGCAAAGGTCTGTTTGGCCACGACTGTCCCCTGCTTCGAAGGAGCGCGCTAATGCCCTCCGCTCGCAGCTCTTTGCCGAGATCAAGATCCACCAGGCCATGCAGCACCCGAACATCATTGCCTTCGAGCACTGCTTCGAAGACGAAGGCAACGTCTACATGCAGCTCGAGCTGTGCTCCAACGGCGTGCGTCTCCCTCGTGCCCCTCCCCTCCCTCCCTCGCTGACCCTCTCGCTCGTTCCGCGCGCAGTCCCTCCTCGACCTCCTCCGCACGCGCAAGCGCTACTCGGAGCCCGAAGCGCGCTTCTACCTCACGCAGCTCGTCGGCGCGTGCGACTACATGCACAGCAACAGCGTCATCCACCGCGACCTCAAGCTTGGCAACCTCATGCTCGACGCAAACATGGACCTCCGCGTCGGCGACTTTGGCCTCGCCGCGCTCGTCAAGTTTCCCGGAGAACGCAAAAAGTGCGTCGAATTGCTCCCTCCCCCTCTCGCTCTCTCGCTGGCTGGCGAGGCGAGTGGACGCGCTTGCTCACCGCGTCGAGCCCGCTTGCAGGACTATCTGCGGCACGCCCAACTACATCGCGCCCGAGATCCTGTTTGACACGCAGAGCGGTCACTCGTTCGAGGTCGACATCTGGAGCATCGGTGTCATCCTGTGCGTTTGCCGGACTCGCTCCCGCTTCGTCTGGGTCGCGTTCGGCTTGAGGATGCGGCCCGTCGAATCCGGATCCGGAGCATGGCGACTCACGCTTTTGGTCAACGTGCAGCTACACCCTCCTCGTTGGCAAGCCGCCGTTCCAGACCAAGGACGTCAAGAACATCTACCGGTTTGTCTCGCCTCCCGGATGCCTCTCTCGCGACTCCCTCTCCCAGCGGCTGACCCTCTCCCGCGTGTGCGTGCAGAAAAATCCGCGACAACGCCTACGCTTTTCCGCCCTCGCACACGCTCTCTCCCGAATCCGTCTCGCTCATCTCGTGGATCCTCCAACCGACCCCATCCTCGCGGCCCTCTCTCGCGCAGATCCTCGCACACGACTGGTTCACGACGGGCCCGTTCCCGTCGCGCGTGAGCACGCGCGCGCTCGACCCGCTCGCGGCCGAGCGCATGTGCGACGAGTGGCGCTGGATGACGCGGCGCGAGGCGAGAGAGCACTTTGCGGGCGTCAAGCGCAGGAGCGGGTTTGTCGAGCCCGCGCCCGAGGCCGAGGGAGGCGAGGAGGGGAAGGCGCTGGGGAGGTGGGAGGCGGTCAGTCAGGCGCTGCCGGTCGTGGCCGAGGCGCCCGGGGCGGAGGAGGAAGAAGCGGAGGAGGACGAGGGCAGGAAGAGGCGGCCGACGAGGATGGTCCGCGCCAGCGAGGAGAAGGAGGCAAAGGGCCGCGTCGAGAAGGAGGTGCGCCAGGCAACGGCGCCGGAGAGCCCCATCAGCGAACTGCTGCGGTGCGTGGTGTTCCTCACTCTCTGTGTCCTGCTCGAGCCCTCCTCTATCGAGCTCGTTTTGACTCCGTCTTGATGGGTTCGCTGCGCAGGTCGGCTCGCAAACCACTCATGGTCTCGCCGTCTTCGCGCGGTGCCATCTCGGACGCCGCCTCGCGCCGCACCGCCGTCCCCTCTTCCTCCCTGCAACAACGCCTCGCCGCCGCCTCTTCATCGTCCGCGACCTCCGCACCCGCGTCTCACAGTCAGCCTCCTCCGCCACAGCAGCCCGCGTTCCAGCGCCCGCGCACGACCAGCAGCAGCACGACCGCGACGACGTCCTCAGCGCGAGAAAGTGCCACCGCTGCGTCCGCACCCACAGCTGCGCCCAGCTCACCCCGCTCGCGGCACCGCCGCGCTGTGGCGCAGGTCGACGCGCATGCGCCGGCGCCTGCCGCAACCGCAGCAGCCAAGACGACGACGCACGGCTCGCGGTCGCTGTACGACGCGACGTGGCGTTCGTTCGACGCGTTCCTCGCCTGCTCGTCGGCTGCCGACGTTGCTGCACTTGCATCCTCGTCCTCGCCGTCGTCCGCCGATCCGGAACAGGACCGCCCGAGGGTGTTCATCACGAGCTGGGTCGACTATACGCACAAGTATGGGACGGCGTACAGCCTGACGGACGGGACCGCGGGGCTGTACTTCAACGACTCGACGACGATGGTGCTCAGCCCGGATAAGGAGTGAGTCGCGCAGTTCCGGCTCTTGCCTGCTTGCGGTGCCGTCGAAGTCGCAAGCACGCTGCAGAGAGGCAACGCACTCACCCGCCCCCGCTGCAGGCACTTTGACTACATCTCGAACCGCCAGTCGAACATCTACACGCGGCGGCACCACACGCTCTCTGCCGTGCCCGAGGCGCTCGAGCGCAAGGCGTACCTCTTGCGGTACTTCGAGGACTACATGGCCAAGACGCTGCGGCGCGACGTCAGCTGGACGTTCGAGGACGTCGAGCGGAGAAAGAACATGGATTTCCTCGTCAAGTACTACCGCATGAAGAGCGCCATTGTGTTCAAGATGAGCAACGATGTTCTCCAGGTGCGGCGCGCCTCTCCTGCCCTTGACTGGTCGAGAGCGATACTGACGCTGCGACTGGCCGGCAGTTCAACTTCTACGACCACCACAAGCTCATCATCTCGCAAGGCGGACATATCCTCACCTTCATCGACCCGTCCTTCGGCCTCTCCACGCACAGCCTCCCCTCCCTCTTCCGCCTCGCCGCCTCGCTCGGGCACTACTCGTCGCGCGCACCCGTCGACGGGAGCGAGAAAGCGCAGCAGCTTGCGCGCGTCCGAGTCCTGCTCGAGAAGGTCGAGTACTGCAGGGACGTGCTCCGCACGCTCGCGAACCGCAAATCATCGACTGCGCCGGCCGGCGACGCAAAAGAACGGCGATGATTGCCCCTTCACTCAGCCCGTGATACCCATACTCCTTCGGCATTTCTACCTCGTCTCCGTCCCGACCTTGTTGCATTCCTTCTTACCAGCCCGTCTTGTGCGCTTGCCCCTTCTTCGTCCTCGCATTTGTCTTTCTGCATCGTCTCCTTTCCCGTCTCCTTTTCCTCTTCCCTCAGCAGCGGCTCGTAGTGCACCCTCGCATTCGCACCCCCGCACCTTGCACGCAACGCAGCCTTCCGGTTCCCGCGCGCTTCTACTTCCACTTCGCGTTCTGTGCCCGCACCCTGATTGCATCCAGCGGAGGCGCCATCAGCCCAGCAACCTCAAACTCGACGCTTACGGCCGAACCGAGCGTGTCGCTTACGACGTCCATCAGGCGCCCGACGCTCTCTGCCGAGTCTGCGCCCGTAAAGTCGGCAACGCCATTCAGCGCGTCGAGGGTCGTCTCGAGTGCGCGGAGGATGTACGCGTCGGGCACGGCGGCAGAGGAGGAGAGTGCCGCGCCCGGCAGGCGAGAGAGGTACCGCCGTCGGAGGAGGGTGGCAAAGACCAGCGCCTGGTGCCGGAACCTGTCGAGCCGAGTATCGTCCTGCGCTCGAGCTCCATCAGGTGTGGGCAAGGGCGGGAGGAGCTTGCACGCGGCGAGTTCGAGCGTCGCGACAATCCACCACTCGGGCATGCTCGCTGGCTCGGTCTTCTTGTTGAGCTTGAGCTTGGCACTGTACGCGTCCGCGCGCAGGGTCGTCAGGATTGATGCCAGAGTGTGCTCCGGGCGGAGCTGATGTTCATGCTGCGGCGTTTGAAGCAGCTGGAGTGTGCCCTGAGGGAGCGCAAGCACAAAGTCACTGCCAGGCCCCGCTGCACAGGGTCAAGAAAGGTGCACACGTCTTGGACCGGCCCAGACGTGCCCACAAATGCATTCTCGACGTCTTTGCCGAGCGGCTTGCCCGTCCGCGGCACCTTGATGTTGAGCCCGACGAGCGTCGCAATCTCGGTCGACTCGTCCGCCGACAGCGGCGGCGGCTGGAACGGCTTTGCACGCGCTCCGCAGACCTGCTTATGCAGTGGCCAGACCTGCGCAAAGTGGGAGCCGAATGAGCCTCGTGCGAATGCAAGACAGCGGATGAAAGAGTCCAGACGTGCGAGTTTCTGGTGTTGCGCGCCGCAGAAGAGGATCTCCAGCCCGGCACTGCGGCAGCCGGGGCACGCAAGTTTGGTCTTTGTCGCACATACGCTGCATGGGTGGTCCCGAAGAAACTCCATGGCCGTTCAGCGAAAGAGGAGGGACTTGGGCGAAACGGCCTGGCAAGGTCGCAGGTACAACTTCGTGGGTGCTTGCGCGACTGACGAAGGATTCGCAAAATACGTCTAAGCCAGGCGTTGTGCGTCGTGGCCGTCGAACATGGAGAAGAGCAGGTTGCCCTCGAACGCAACGCGGAGTTGCCCTCTTCGGTTGTACAGAGCTGACAGCCTCGCAGTCACGTTGACAGACTACTCGAGTCAGCGCTGTCGAGCTGTCCGGCTTGCTCGCAGCGTTGCGCTCCCGCCGCGGCTTCATCAGTTCGAAGCACACCTTGATCGTAGCTCTGGCTTGTGCCGCGCCAGACAAGTTCTGCAGTGGCACAGGCTCCAGTGACACCGGTACGTAGCCAACAGCGGACCGCTAGGCTCCCTCAAGCCGCATTCCAGCAGAGAGGGAGGGTACCGACGACGTCGGTATCTCCCGACTTGGTTCCTGTGCATCATGGGCGCCTTCTGGCTTCGCTACGAGGCCCGCGTTGCTAGAGACGTTCTGTCGTCCCGCCGACGTGGCTTTGCCGATCGACACGCTCTCACTTGCAGAGTTCGCTCGGCAGAACTGTGCCGCTTGTTCGCAGAGACCCTCCCGGCTACGCGCTCTTGGCCTTGCCCTTTTCGAGTGTCCTCATCGCGCGCGTCATCCTCGCGCCGTAGTCGACGGCCATGGCGAGCGGGACAAGCATGAAGGGCACGTACGACGCGAGGAGCTTGGTAAGTTGCGGCTGCGTCAGACCGGGCGTGGTCAGGACCGTCGCGATGCAGGCGAATGTGGTAGTCGATGACGAGGCGCCGTAGAGGGCTAGGAGCGGGCAGATGGTGGTTTGGCCTGCCGCAGAGGCAAGTGAGCGCGAGGTGAGCAGAAGAAGGAGGGTGATGCGCACGCTTCCACAGCCCGCGCACGCCGAGGAAGAAGACTGGCAGCTGAAAGAGCACCTCAAGGATGATGAAGCTCTGCGCAAAGCGGCGCATATGTCAGGAGGAGAGCGCCGAAGCGAAGGAAGCGGAACAAGACTTGCCTGGAACCAGGCGAAAAGGGGCGCGGTGGCGTTTGTCAGGAGTGGATCCTCCTTTGCCGCAAAGATGACTGGTAACCGGATACGTCAGAGCAAGGTACAAGCGGCTTCAGGAAGTTTGAGCAGGCATACAGATCTCGCGAAGCCAGGCGGGCGAAAAGTACTCGGCACAGAAGAGGGCTTGTACGTCTGTGAGGTGTCAGAAGCGTCAGATAGCGCTCTCGCGTTCTTTGCAGGTTATCAGACTCACCCACGAGGAGGGTTGCCGGGATGTGGACGGCGAGGAAGGTGCTGAGGAGGAGAAGTCCGAGGTCAGCGGACTCGCGCAAGATCCGACGCGTCGCTTCGTACGCCCGTACAGGTAGACCCAGTCGCGTGCGCGTTGCGAGAGCATCCTGGCGGGTTGCGGTGAAAGTCAAAGTCGCGTCGGATCGCGTCTCTCCGCCGTTCTCATCAGCACGGTGCCGCCGCGCGAGCCCACCCGCAGGCCATGGCCAAGAAGAGCAGGAGCACGTCGGGCACGCCGAGCAAGGTCGAGACCATCACGCTCGAGTCGGACACGGACGACGTCGCGGCCGCCACGACCGCCAACGGGCAGCACAGCGATGGCGACGGCGACGACAATGTCAAGCTCGTCGATGGGAGCGACGCAGGCTCGCCCAGCGCAGTCAAGGCACACGACGAAGCCGAGTACAAGCCAGACTCGCCCAAGCAGAAGCGCGTCGCTGCTCCCGTGCGTCCCCTCCTTCGCCTCGTCCCGGGTCGTCGAGATCGCTGCCCCCGCTCACCTCATGCTTGCCCGCCTGCAGGCTGACGACGGAGATGCTGCTCGTCAGAAGTTCATGCGGGCTCAAATCGCAAAGGTCATCAGCAAGGTGCGTGATATCACACTGCCTCACACGACCTCGCTCCGGTTGACATCGTTCACCACCTCGATCTCCAGGCCCACGCGTACACCAAAGTCCTCGAGGAATTCCGCGTACGCTCGACATCTCGTTCAGCTCTTCCTGAATTGCCCCACTGACCTGCAGCGGGCTCCTTCGCAGGAAAGGGCACGAGCAGCTGCTGGCGAGCAGGCAGAGGACGACGCGAACGAGGACGACGTTGGCGACAATGCATCGCCTGACGGCAAACGCAAGCGAGGCAAGAATGTCAACGGTCGCAAGAAAAAGAAGCTCGGCAAGAACGACGTCCCGCCGCTCAAGCTTCCGCAGAGCAAGCTCGTTTCGGGTGGCACGCTCAAGGACTACCAGCTTGAGGGCATGAACTGGATGATTCAGCGCTACTTGTATGACTTGGGCGGCGGCATCGTGCGTGCTGAGTCGCTGCTCTCGTCCTCTTCATGCCTAACCCCCCCCCCTTCCCATCGCAGCTCGCGGATGAGATGGGCACGGGCAAGACGCTCCAGACGATCTCCTTCCTCGCTTTCCTCTACGAGCACATTCACAAGCCGGAGCGACCCGACAAAGACAAGCCCAGCATCGTTGTCATGCCCAAGGCGGTGCTCGACAACTGGGCGAACGAGTGTGCAAGGTGAGACTATTGCATGAACCTCCGTCGACGCGATACTGATTGGACCGCGACAGGTTCGCTCCCGAGCTCCCTGTGCTCGTCTACCGTGGCACGAAGGAGGAGCGTGCAGAGCTGCGCCGCAAGCATCTCCGCCTCAAAGGCCTCACGCCGCAGCAGCTGCCGTACAAGCGCACCAAGCCGTACCCGATCATCCTCATCACCTGTATGCTGCGGCCTTTGATGCTCGGGACACCCTCACTTATGCTTCCTGCGCGCAGACGAGATTCTTCGCCGCGACATCGACTGGTTCAAGCTTCTCGAATACGACCTCATCGCGTGCGACGAAGCGCACAAGGTCAAGAACAGCAAGGGAAAGTAGGTCAAATGCGCTTTCATCAACGAGAATTGCCACGAGATTGACCTTCTCAACCCAAAGGTCGCTCGCCGCCCTCCGGCAGATCAAGGGCAACTTCCGCCTCTTGCTCACGGGCACGCCCTTGGTATGTACTCCACAAACTCTTGCTCGCGCTCCACCTAACCCGCTTCGTTCCGCAGCAAAACAGCCTCCACGAGCTGTTCAGCCTCCTCTCGTTTGTCCTGCCGAAAGTCTTCGACGACGAGGACTCGTTCATCCGCTCGTTCCAATTCGACTCGATCACGGGCTCGGATGCGGAGCGGCTCTCGAGCCAGGACGAGATGACGCTGCTCGTCACGCAGCTGCAGGAGATTCTGCAGCCGTTCATGCTCCGCCGTCGCAAGAAGGATGTCGTCCACAACTTGCCGCTCAAGAAGGAGTCAGTGCTTCCCAGACGTCTCCTTCGCAGCTTGCTGACCGTACTGCGACAGGTACGTCTTGAAGGCGCCGATCACGGTCCAGCAGAAGCTGCTCCTCGATGCGGCCAAGGAGTACGTCAATACACCTGCTATGCCCCCGGCACGTACGAAACTGACAAAATCGATCTCGTGCAGGTCCACCGATGCCCTCCGCGTCGCCATGGCCGAGCTTCACCTCCGCTCGGCGACTCCCTCTACGGCCCCCACCTCGCCCGCAGCGCTCTCGCCCGCTCCCTCCGAGACCGGCTCGTCCCGCGGCTCGCGCCAGAAGGGCAAGCGAGGCCGCGAGATCATCGACCTCTCACTCCTCGAAGACGGCGAAGACGAGGCGGCATCGTCGGCGGCCGGCGAAAACTCGCCGCGGCGGACCCGCCCGCGCCACGCAAAGGCGAGCGCGGCGGCGAGCGTACAGTCGTACTCGGACCAGGTTGACGCGGCGGACGACGACGAGTTTGAGGAGGAGCTCGTGCGAAAGGCGGAACAGGAGGAGCGTGCGAGGGAGAAGGCGCTTCTTGAAAAGCTCGCGGCGGATCAGAAGCGCGGCGGTGCGTGCATGTTGTCTCACGAATGTTTACATGGCTTGTCAGTGGCTGACTGCCGGTTGCTTGGTCCGTCCTCAGGTCCGCTCAAGCAGAAGAACGCGAGGCTCTCGTCACAGATGACGAACCTTCGGCAGATCGCCAATCACCCGTTCATCAAGGTCCCGCCTACCGGCGACGAGGTGACGGAGGACGTGGTCAACTACAGCGGCAAGATGATGCTTCTCGACCGCATACTGCCGGAGCTCATCGCCCGCGGTCACAAGGTCCGTCACTCGCTCGCTCTCGTCTCGCAGGGCTTGTCTGACCCGTCTTGCACTTGCAGGTCCTCATCTTCTCGCAATTCACCGAGATGCTCGACATCCTGCAAGATTACCTCGCGCTGCGCGAAATGATCCACTACCGTCTCGATGGCGGTTTCCACAAGATCGAGGGCATCCAGGAGCACATTGACGACTTCAACACCTCACCGTGCGGTCCTGACGGTCAGTGGCTCCTCTCGACTGCTTACAAGACGGCCTCGTGGCTGACCAGCTTGCGTGCGAACAGAGGCCAACGTCTTCCTCGTCTCGACCAAGGCCGGAGGCGTGGGCATCAACCTTATCGGTGCAGACACGGTCATCCTGTTCGACAGCGACTGGAACCCGCAGAAGTGCGTTTCATCTGCCTCGGCTTTTCCTCGAGACGATCTCTAAATGCTCGACGCATCCGCTTGCAGCGATCTGCAGGCGATGGACCGCGCGCACCGCATCGGGCAGACCAAGCCGGTGCTCGTCTATCGCCTCGTGTCGGACCAGACAGTCGACGAGGTCGTTCTCCGCAGCGCGACCAAGAAGCGCAAGCTCGAGCGCGTCGTGCTCGGTGCCGGTGCGTCCCGCTATCTCCCGCTTCGCCCTCCTCTCGTCCTGACCCAGCCTTCTCCGACAGACACGCTCGCCGGCGATGCGAAGGACCTGCTCGACAGCGCGAGGGGAGGCAACAAGGGCAAGGGGCGCAAGAACGGCGCAAAGGACGAGATGCTCGAGGAGCTGATGAAGCAGGTCCTGAGCGTCGAGGGGCAGGAGGTCACCCTTGCCGGTGCGGGCGCCGAGATTCTGACGGACGAGCAGCTGGAGGCATGTGCGTTGTGGCTCGTGTCCGTTACACATCGCTGGAGCTGACATGCCCGTCGGCGCAGTGCTCGACCGCTCCGACTCGGCCATGCAGTCGAACGCGTCTTCCGAGCGCGGCAAGGGCACCACCATTGCCGGGTTCGAGGTCGTCGAGACGGTCGACGAGGAGACGGTGCAGGAGAAGAACCGCCTCGCCGACCTGCTCGGCGAGAGCACCACGGCGAGCGCCGAGACGAGCGATGCGGACGATGACGAATAAACTATCCGCGGCGGTGCTTCCGCTCGCACTATCCTAGACTTGTCGTATTCCTCTGTCTTGCTATCAGACTCGCCCTTATTCCCTCCCGATGCACAGCTGTGCGACAATAGCGCGAGTCTCGTTACACGGAGGCACGGCGGGGACGGAGAAAACTGATGATACGAGCACGGGGAGGAGGAGGCGAGAGAGTCGTCGTTTTTGCTCAGTACTGCGAAGAGACACACTCGTCAGCCTCGTGCCATGACGAAAAGCGCGAAAAAGGCGACGCACCGGCTGGTACCCGTACGGCTGCTGTTGCTGCGGCATGAAGCCCGTCATCTGGGGCATGCCCATGCCCATCCCCATGCCCATTCCCATCTGCGGCTGCTGAGGCTGCTGCTGCTGCGCAAAGCCCGTCGGCTGCGCCCTGAGCGCATCGTACCGCCCCGCGTCCTGCGGCGGGAGGTGCGTCTTGCCGCTCGCGAACGTGCCGTCCTTCATCGAGGCAAACACGTTCGACGGCGCGTTGTGCGTCGCGCCCGTCGACGCGACAGTCGTCGAGCCCTGGTGCCCGGGCGGGAGAGGGTTGAACTCGATCGGCTGCTGTGGCTGCTGCTGCTGCGGCGGCGGCTGGCCATAGCCGCCAAAGCCGGTCGTCTGGGGCTGCATGAAGCCCGTCTGCTGCGGCTGCATGAACGGCTGCTGCCCGCCAAAGCCCGTCTGCTGTGCGCCAAAGCCGGTTGGCTGGGCGCCGAAGCCGGTGGGTTGTGCACCAAAGCCAGTCGAGCCAAAGCCAGTCGCCTGCGGTGCAAAGCCCGTGGGCTGCGGCGCGAAGCCAGTCGGCTGGGGTGCGAAGCCCGTGGGCTGCATGCCGACAGGCGAGGTCATGCCAGCGAAGCCAGTAGGTTCTGCAGAGCTCGCGATCCAATCAGTACGGTGATCACACGCGGGAACCGACAGCAACGCAGACGCACGGCTCATCATGCCGCCGTTGAAGCCCGTGTGCATCGGCATGACGCCAATCGTCGTCGCGCCGGGGAAGAAGCCCGTGTTCTGCGCCTGCATCGCCGCGACGGGCATGCCCGTGCGCGTCGGCTGCAGCGGCGCGAGGAGGCCCTGGTTGGCCGCGACGGGCGCGAGCGGGCCGCGCGGCGCGTTCGGATTGAAGCCCGTCCCTTGCGGCGTGAGGAACGCCGACGAGCCCGTCTGCTGCGGCGCCTGCGCGGCGGGCGTCGACGACGGGCGCGAAGTCGACGGGCCGATGTTGAGCTGCGCGAGGAGGCCGTCGTTGTACGTCAGGCCGGAGTTCGAGTCGTTGCGAGTCGGCTCCGCAGGCTTGGCCGGCGACGCTGCGGCGGGTGCGGCAGGAGCGGGCGGCGCAGGCGGCGGTGTCGGCGCAGGGGGCGGCGAAGGTGCAGCCGGTGCAGCGACAGGCGGGGAAGGTGCGGCCGCGGCGGGAGGCGACGTAGGCTTGCTCGCCGGCTTGATGTCCCACGCATCGTCGTCGAAGCCGCCGTGGAGCGGCAAGGTCGAGCTCGAGCGCTTGCGCGTCTCGACCGGCGACGACGGCGACGCGGCCCTCGCAGCGGGCGACGCGCCGCGGTTCTTCTCGAGCTCCGACGCCGCGGCCGTGAGCGCGTTCGAATTGACCGACGTGGCGCTCGCGGCCGTGTTGCGGCGGCCGCGGCGGGGCTTGAGGGTGCCCTCGGGCCCCGAGCTGAAGAGCTGCGGCGCGGGCGGGATGGGCTCGCCGCGCGAGAGCTTCTCAGCGAGCGCGTGGTCGGCGTCGATCTGGGCCTGGCGCGGGTCTGCTACCGGCGGGAGGGGCGACGCGCGGTCCTTGTCCGGCGTCGGCGGGGGCTTGGCGTGGCGCTCCTTGATGAAGCGCTTGACGCGGATCACGTCGCCCTCTTTGAGGCCCATGTTGCGCAGGTTCGACTCCTCAAAGTCGGGGATGAGCGTCTCGTCGATGCCCTCGTTCTCGGCGTTGCGCGCGTACCGCGTGCAGTTGTCCATGTCGCACCCGGCCTGGAGGAAAAAGTCGAACCAGTCAAAGTCGCTCCGCCGCTTCGGCGCCGGCTTGGACACCGTTACGACCGACTTGACGGCCTCGCTCGCGCGCGACGCGTGGCGCTGCTCGCGCTCGGCGCGGCGCTGGCGCCGGGCCTCCGAGTCCTCGCGGTGGGACGACGACGGGCGCGAGCTGCCGCTGCCGCCCGAGTCGAGGCGGCGGATGTACGCAACATCGTCCTCGCTCATCTTCTCGAGCGGAACCTCGATGATGACGCCGTTGACCTTGTGCAGGCGGATCTTCTGCCCGTTGAGCCCGAGGAACTCTGCCTCGACGCGGAACTGGCCCGTGCGGTCCTTCCACGTGCGCGTGCGCCCCGCGTTGGGCTTCTTGACCTCGCGGCGCTTGTCCCCCGCCGCGCCCGCCGCACTCGAAGAAGCACCCGACTTGGTCGGCCGCGCCGCCAGCGGCGGCGGGCTCGGCTCGTCGCGCGCATCTGCTTCGTCCGCAGCGGGTACGGGGATCGGCCTCGCGCTCGGCTGGTTCCGCATGCGGTCGCGGCGCTCTCGCTCGGCGCGGCGCTCCTTCTCGGCGCGGCGCTCGCGGTCCTTCTGCGCGCGCGCATCGGCCTCGAGCGCGGCGCGCAGGGTCGCTTCGTCCTCTGCGTCTTCGCGCGCGCGCGTGTGCGACGACGCGGTGCGGATCGGGGGCGGGGGCGGGGGGGCAGGGATCGAGCTGGCAGGAGGGGCGGGGGAGCGCGAGGGCATCGGAGGCGGTGCAGGCGCAGGAGGCGCCGGAGGGGCAGGGGGAGGCGGAGGAGCGGCCGTCTCTGCACCGGCGTCGATCTGTGCGCGAGCAAGTTGTCAGTTGTGCAGATCACAACGTGTATACGGAAGTGTTCTCGCGGAACGCACCTCGATGTAGCTCGCCGGCACGACGCCCTCCTCTGCACTCCCGACCCTCCTGACCTTTGCCCACTCGTCATCGTCGCTCCCGCCGGGGATGAACACGACCCTCTCTCCCTCTGCCACGCTGAGCTCGTCGTCGCCCTGCGACTCGAAATCGTACAGCGCCGTGGCGTTCCCTTCCTGTGCGCGCGCGCCGTTCGACGCGGGGGGCGGCGGGGGAGTGGGCGGGGCGGGCGAGGCCATGGCGGAGCGGACGGGCGGGGGCGGGATTGCAGAGGTCGTCGATGCCGTGCGGATGGGCGGGGGAGGCGGGACATACGCGTTGCTGCCGCCGGCGGGAGGAGGGGGAGGGGGAGGGGGCGGAGGAGGAGGAGGCGGCGCGGCGCCGCCGCCGTTCGTGCTCGGGAGGGGCGGGGGAGGAGGGATGGCAGTGGGTGCCTCGCTCGGGTCTGCGGCGCCCGTACTGCCGCCAGAGCCAAACTCGATGGCGCCGACGATGCTCTGGAAGTCGCCCTTGTTGTTGACGACAAAGTGGAGCTCTTCGGCGGGTGCAGAAGTAAAGGCAAAGCGGATGTGCTTCTCCTTCTCCGTCTTGAAGTTGACAATGGTCGAGAGCGGGAACTGCTGCACGGGCGCCTGCCGGAGCAACGCCACGATTCAGCGAAGCGTCGCGAGGAAAGGTCGGCTCGCTACGCACCTTGTCACTCTCGCTCGCAAAGAAGACGTTGCCGTTGCCGACGCCGAGCGTGCCCTTCTTCTTCTTCTTCTTTGCGTCGAGCATCTGCAGGCGTTCGTGAGCCGTCAGCCGAGTCCGGGCGTCTCAGGTCGCACCGCGCGCGCACCGTCACACTCCAAGTTTGAATGTTGGCCGGGTCAGCGGGCGCGGAAGGTGCGGCTGCGCCTGCACTGGCGGCGAGACCGGCTGCGGCGGCAGTTGCAGCGGGAGCGGCGTAGGCAGCTGCGCCCGCGTCGTCCTCGTCGTACTGCTCTTCCGCGTACTCCTGCGAGGAGTGAGATGAGTGTCAGAGAGAGTCAGAACGCGCAGGAGGGAGCGACGGACCTGCTGCGGGTCGTCGGCCTCTGCAGCCTGTGCGGCCTCTTCCGCGCCCTCTCCACCCTGTCGTGCAGCGTGAGTCAGCTCGACTCAGGTCGCGCACGCTGTGGAGGAAGGTGCGCACCTCGATGTAGGTGGCGGGGACGAAGCCGACGCCCTGTTCTGCGCCGGTGCGTCGGCACAGGACCCAGTCGCCGTCCTCCTCGAGGAGCTCGAGGAGCTCGCCCTCCTGGATGGGCATCTCCTCGTCGTTCTCGAGCGCGCCGGTCGCGTCGTCTATGGCGGGCGCATAGTCGTAGAGGGCGGTGGTGGCGCGCAGTGCGTCGACGGGGACGAGATAGGACGCGGGGACGAGGCCGAGCTGCGGTGCGTCGGCGGGGTCTGCCGTCTTGAGCTTGACCTTTGTCCAGCTGTTGCGCGGAGGGTGCTCCCGTCAGTGCGCGTGCCCGGGCACTCGAGGAGAGGAGAGAGCGTCGTCGTCACGCACTCGGGGTCGCTGTCGTCGACGACCCAGAGCACCTGGTCCTCGGCGACAGAGAGCTCGTCTGCGTCGGTGGCCTCGTAGGCAAACTCTGCGCGGGCGAGTGCGCGGTACGTCGCCATGGTGCGCGGTGCTCGGCGGGTGCGGGCGGTCGAAGCGATGCGGGTCGGGTGGGGGGAACGAGGTGACGGAGAGAGCGAGACGGGGCAGGGCAGAGCGCAGGTCCGACCTAGCCGTGCTTGACCGTCGAGCTCGCTAGTCTGGCCAAGCTCGTTCGCGGCAGGAAGCGCGTGGTCGCGGTCGTCGTCGTCGTCGGTGTCGTTGCCCGCGTCGGCCGGGGCCTTTCCCCTTCCCCCTGTGCAGCAAGTCACTCCTGGAGAAAGTGCCTCCCCTGAGCTCAACTCCGCACTCTGTCGGAACTTCGGAGAGCGCGCGCCCCTCATCTCGCCCGAGGTTCCGAACCTATCTGGCCCTCTGCTCCCTCTCGCCTCGTTGCTTGTCAGGCTGTCTCTCAGCTGTTCCGTGCTTCATCCCGCTGCTGTCTCACACCACCATGGCCTCGTCCTCGCTCCCCGCCGAGATGCGCGCCATCACCATCTCGCACCCGCTCCTCTCCTCGTTCGACAACCTCTCCTTCACCCAGCAGCCCGTCCAGACCCCGACCGGCACCCAGGTCCTCGTCCGCGTCCGCGCCGTGTCCCTCAACGCCCGCGACTGCCAGATCGCGAGCGGGACCTACCCCGCCCCGATCCAAGTCCAGGCTGGCATCGTCGCCGGCAGCGACGCCGCGGGGGACATTGTCGCCGTCGGAGACCAGGTCACCAGGGTCAAGGTAAGGAAGCTGTGGCCAGACAAGCCCCGTAACGAGAGGACGGCGCCGACTGACCTGCTTCCGCGTGCTTCTTGCGGCAGATTGGCGACCGTGTCACCCCCATCTTCGCGCAGTCCTTCCTCCACGGGTGAGTTCTGCCCTTCTTTTATAGAGCTTGCACTATTTGACCAGCACGAATGCAGTGAGCACGACCCCAACTACCAGAAGAGCGGTCTCGGCGGTGGGCTCGACGGCGTCCTGCGCGACTACTTCCTCTGCGACGAGGTGCGCGGGACACTTCATCGGTCAGAAGCTACCGAACACCACGCTGACTCTCCGCATGACGCAGTCGGGCGTCGTTTCCATCCCCGAACACCTCAACTACGTTCAGGCGTGCACCAGCGTCATCACGGTGCGTGCGGTCCGTGACTCGCAGTTCATGAAGTACCCACTTATCATCCTGCTCCGCCTCGCTGGTCTTGCACGCACAGGGCGTCACCGCATGGCACTGCTTCTCGTACCCGGGCTCGGCGCTCAAGACGGGCGAGACGGTCCTCGTCCTCGGCACGGGCGGCGTGAGCGTCTACGCCGCGCAGATCGCGCTCGCGTCCGGCTGCAAAGTCATCATGACGTCGTCCTCGGACGACAAGCTCGCGCGCGCGCAGAAGGAGCTCGGCGTGCAGGGCGTCGTCAACTATCGCACGAACCCAGAGTGGGACGTCGAGGTGCGCAAGCTTACGGGCGGGAGGGGTGTCGACCATGTCATCGAGGTTGGCGGCAAGGGCACGCTCGTGAGGAGTATCCGCAGCTGCCGCCCGCTCGGAAACGTGTGGATCGTCGGGTGCGTCCCCTGTCCGATCCTCCGTGCTCTACCCGCAAATTGACACTTGCCTGCGCAGCTACATGTCGGACTACGCGGCGGGCAAGGTCAAGGGTCAGGACGACGAGCAGCCCGAGTACGCAAAGGAGATCCTCTACACCCAGTGTGCGTCCTTCTGTCTCCTCTCCGCTCGCTCTCCCTTTCCGCGTTCTGATCCCCTTCCTCAAACAGCCGTCGTCCGCGGTGTCGTGTGCGGCTCGCGGGACCACTTTGAGGACCTGAACCGCTGCGTCGAGATCAACAAGATTGTGCCCGTCGTCGACAAGGTGTTTGCGTTTGACGAGGCGCGCGAGGCGTACCGCTACCTCGACAGCGGCGCGCACTTTGGCAAGGTCGTCATCGAGCTGGCGTAGACTGTGCGAGTCTGTAGACGTAGAAGCCATAGAAGCAGCGAAAGACACAAGTGCACCGCCTCATCTCGAAGACGGCGTTCGAGAAGGTCGTTCTGCTCCCTTCTCGCCGCTGCACGCGATGTTTCGCCCCAGCACACGCTGGGCAAGCTCGTTCCGACGAAGAGGAGCCAGCTCCATCCCGCGCCCGTCCGCGTCTACTTCACCGTCCGCTCCCCTCGTGCTCTCGCGCCGCGTAGGCCCCCAGACCGCCTTTGCCCTCGGCACAAGCGCGCTCGCGCTGGGCGGCGCCGCGTGGTACACCAACGCCGACACGCTCTCGCGCTCGGCGGGCTCGTCTGACACCCTCTTTGCCTCGTGGCGCCGCCAGCTCCCCGCCGGGCTCTCGCCGACGCTCGCGCGGCAGCGCTTCGACGAGGCGTACGCGCGCGCAGCTGCCTTTGTGCAGACCTTCCCGGGGAACCGCCTCGCGCTGATCGCGGCCGAGAACTGGCTCGAGCTCGGCGAGGCAAAGCGCACGACGGTCGGGCTTGTCGCGGCGTTTGCGGGCGTGTGGGTCGCGTGGAGGCTGCCGGGCAGGCTGAACCCGGGGAGGTGGCTTGCGCACGATGCGCTCAACGGGAAGAGCGTGACGCTCTTGACGAGCGTCTTCTCCCACCGCGTGCGTGCTTCCGTCCTGCTTTCGCGTTTCTGCTCTTCCAGCTGACGATCTTCGGCCCCTCACTGCAGACGCTCCCGCACCTCGCCTTCAACTCGCTCGCACTCTACTCGTTCACGACCTCGTGCTTCCTGTGCCTGAACCACTCGGACCTCCTCCCGCGCTCGACCTCGCGCTTCGAGTTCCTCGCCTTCTTCGTCTCGGCCGGCCTCGTGTCGAGCCTCGCTTCGCACCTGTGGTTCTCGCGCGTCGTCGCGGGGAGACTCCTCCAGTCGCTCCCGGCGCAGCGCGTGCGGCAAGCGATCCTCCCCTCTCTCGGCGCATCCGGTGCGTTCCCATCCCCAGCCTCTCCCTCACCTGCGAGGCGCTGACCCCTCCTCTTCCACACGTACAGGCGCCGTCTACGCCTGCGTGACCCTGACCGCCCTCGCCTACCCCTCGACCTCGGTCTCGCTCATCTTCCTCCCCTTCTTCCCGCTCCCGATCGGCGCCGCGACGGGCGCGCTCGTCGCCCTCGACGTCGTCGGCCTCGTGCGCGGCTGGCGCATGTTTGACCATGCGGCGCACCTCGCCGGCGCGGCGGCCGGCGCGGGGTACTGGGCGGTCGGGCACGACGCGTTCGAGAGGCTGAGGGGTGCGATGTGGGAGGGACAGAAGAGGGAGGCGGAGGAGGAGCGGGAGAAGAAGAGGGTCGGGTGGAGGTAGTAGACTGCGAGTTGAGGAGCGAGGAGACCTGTATCGGCAGACTATGCAATCACTTCTCTTTTCCTCACTGCGAGTCTCGAGAAGAACGTTGACAACAACATGCTACACTGCAAGCGGTGAACTCTCTACTTCTTGGTGCGGAATGCCGACAACGCCGAGCGCTTCGGCAGAGTCGGCGCCGTCTTGACGATGTTCTTGGGTGCGCTGCGGGCCGTGTACAGCGTGTGCGACGAGCGGGGCTGCGGTGCGGGAGCCGCAGGTGACGAGGACAGCGAAGGTGGTGCTGGGCGGTCCGATGCGGGCGACGGGCGAGCCGCAGGCCGTTGAGGCGCGGCGCCGTCGAATGAAGGACGCTTGCGCTTCTTGAGCAGCGATCCTGCCCCTCCTCCTACAGCTTGCGCCGACGCCTGTTCAGCTTGCACCGCAACAGGCGGAGCAGCGCGCTCTTCCCAAGGCGGGACACACGGCGGATGCCGAATGAGCATCAGCTCCGACACGGGCGGGTCGACGAACGCCCTCGGCCCGCGTGCGACAGGCCGCTCGCGGCGATAGAACGACCCCGCAGCGCTCTGCTCCTCCCACGCGCGGAGCTCGTCCGCTTCGCGAGCCGCCTGCAGCGCGTCCTTGTCCGCCTCGCCCTCCGAGTCGGAGAACGGCTCGCGCTCCGACTGGACCGTCTTCGCCCCCGCGCCCGAAAGCTTGCGCGTCCCCGCATCCCAGAGGGTCGTCCTCCTCTTGGCTCCCGCGCCTGCGGCGCCGCCAGGCTCGCCCGGCCCGACCCACTGCCCCGCGGCGACACCGTCGTCCCTCGCGCGGAACGCCGCGCCCTTGTCCGTCTCCCTCCGCCCCTCTTCCTGGATCGCCTTGCGGCTGAGCGCGACCGTCGATGTGACGGCGCCGAACGCGGCGTGGTGCGCGGCGTGCTTGGCGCCGTACGAGAGCGCGAGCTGCGCCGTGTACAGCTCCTCGGCCGTCCGGTCCGGCTTGGGCGCTGTGCGCGTCGGGTCGACCGCCGCGGCCCGCGTGAGGGAGGTGAGGTGCACGCCGAGAGGCTTCGACAGCGCGCGCTGAGCGGCGATGGCGCGCTTGCTTGCGCCGGGAGGCGCGCTCTCGATCTGCGCGAGGTAGTGCAACGTCGAGAGCATGCGAGAGGGGGAGAAATTGGAGGGGTCGAAGAGCTGCGCTTCGAGC
Source organism: Rhodotorula paludigena (assembly GCA_036244875.1). Taxonomy (NCBI): domain Eukaryota; kingdom Fungi; phylum Basidiomycota; class Microbotryomycetes; order Sporidiobolales; family Sporidiobolaceae; genus Rhodotorula; species Rhodotorula paludigena. The sequence continues at coordinate 266,351 of BQKY01000004.1, forward strand.
GCTAGAGAGAGCGACGGGGCCAGGTCGGAGCGGTCGGGGCGCGGATGCCGCCAGAAGTGCGTCCGGCTGGAAGAGGAGGGCGCGTTGGACGATGGAGCAGAAGTGAGGAGGGACTGGTTGAGATGACCGCGCAGGGCAGTCGAGCACATCGTTTGGCGGACATCTGTGGCGCACGAGGTCATCACCAGCGCGAATCGCGCCAAAGGAACGGAACGCACCGATAAGACGCAAGTTGATGTGTGACAGCTTGCCCACTCCTTCATTTGTGACACCGCGCAGCCCTCGCAGCGACAAGACCTGCAAGTGCGCATACTGCGGGCGGTCTTTGGCGGCCCTCGCGATCCAGACCAGTCCGCCGTCCGTCACACCCGTCCCGTCGAGGCGGAGCACGGCGAGGAAATGCGATAATGGGTCGCGCAGCTTGTAGATGTCGTCATCCGAGAACGAGGCAGTACCACTCAGATCGAGAAAGGCGAGGAAGAAGGCTGGCGCAAAGCGAGAGGACGAAGACGACATCGAGCCGAACGCCGACTCCTGCATGAAGCGGTGCACGGCCTCCTCGTTCACCTCCTTGAGTACGGCGAGCTCGCCGCGGTCGCTCACGCACAGGCCACGGTACGTGCGCCGCTTGGAGGGTACGCCGGCTACATAGCGGTACGAGACGTCGAGCCAGGTCTGAAACGGAAGGTGGTCGAGCCCCGTCGCGTGCTCGAGGCGGTCGAGCAGCTTAGCCGCGTACCCGCAGCCGCGCACGGGGTCGAGGGCGTCGAGGAGACCCGGCTCGCCCCACCGGTCGACGAGGACGGCGAGGCAGCAGTCGGCGAGGCGAGGAACGGCGTCGAGGGTGCCCGACTCGCGCGGCGGATCTCGCGCAGCGTAGGCCTCGGCGTCGAGTGCTGCTCGAGACTTGACGGGCGCGAGCCGGCCCAGCGTATAGTCCTGTAGCGGGCGAGTTCAGCACGTCGAGTCGCGTCGGGAGGAGCAGATGCAGGCGAGTGCGCACCTTGTACGCGATGCCGGCGTGCGCGCTGTAGTGCAGGCGGTGTTTCCTGCAGTTCTGTGTCAGCCACAGTCTCCCACTAGCCCCACTCACCGGCGACAGCGCACCTCGTCTCGAGTCGCTCATGTTCGCGCTGATCTCGCTCCGCCCGACGCTGGCGGCCCTCCCTGGCCCGCTCCGCCTCGGCCTGCAGCTCTTGCCGAGTAGGGGCGCGTGGCCGGTACGCGTGCTCGAGCGCAGTCATCGACGCGGCGAATTCGAGCGCATCGAGGCGGTGCAAGCCAGGTGCGACGAGCCTCGCACGCTTCCAGCTGCCCCCTCGTCCACTGCTGTCAGGTTTGCTTCCGGCACTCGCTGTAAGGCGTCGGCTCATCCGCTAGAGTCATGAAAAAGTGAACGAGCGTGATGTGCTGCACGAGAGCGCTGCCTCACACGGCGGATCAGCCCGACTTCGCCTGGACGCAGTTCAATCAAGACAGTCTTCGGCAGATGCAATCGCGGACAAATACCCTACGTGAAGGCAATCCCGCGACGAGGACTGCAGAGGCCCCGGGGGCAAAGAGCCGGTGGAGCAATCGGGAGGCACTGCTGTCACGGCCGGCTACGGTATGTGAGCGCGCGCGAGCAGCGGGCGCACGTAGCCTTCGACGCATGAAAGAAAGAAGGGCAGTTTAACCTGCCTAGACTAACGGGTGCAGGGTCGTGAGAGCGAACGAGCGGCGACTCTTCATGGCCTCGGCGACGCGCAGGAGTGGATGTTGAGACTGTTGTTGCGACGATCAAGCCTGATGACTACGAGCTCGTCAGCTTTGTGCGCAAGGCTTGAGCAGGACGGCTCGGCGGACTGGCGACGTGAGTCTGCAGGATCCACGGGCAGGCACAGCCGCGGTTGAAGCCAAGTTGAAGCATATTGCAGCAAAGTAAGCCAGGATGTGCATACAAGCAAATGCACAGGGTCTGCTAGCAGCTCTGTAGTGCCCGTGCGCTCTCCCACGCCCTGATCTGCCCAACGTTGGGTGCACGAGACAGAAGGCGAAGCAGGACAGGCAAAGCACACGGTGAGGCGCGCGTTGCTGGACGGGGCAGACCAAGCACTCGCAAGCAGCGTCAGACAATGCGCTCTTCCCCCCGACGAGTGCGCGCGAGTGGTCTGGACGAGAGAGTCGTCGCCCCGCTTGCCCTCGACCTCAACCCTCGCCGTCGCCGCTGACAGCGGACACGAGCGCAGTCGCCGTCTGGACAGCGAGAACCGCAGCACCAGACTGCCCCCAGCCCACCCTCTCCCGCCTATCTCCCCTCGCCCCCAGCGACCTCATCAGCCATGGAGCGCGGAGGTGCAGGCCGCGTCAAGAACAGGGCGCCCGCCGCCGTGCAGGTCCGTGCACCCACTCGCACCCTCCCGAGGGCCGCGCTGACCCGCCCCGGCGACCGCAGATCACGGCCGAGCAGCTCCTGCGCGAGGCCGCCGACTTCCAGGAGAAGACGCTCCCCAAGCCCAAGCAGCGCGTCGAGGACTTTGAGGAGCTCCACGAGTACCGCCAGCGCAAGCGCCAGGAGTTCGAGGAAATCATCCGCCGCACCCGCAGCAACGTAGGTCCCCCCCCCCCCCTCCTCACCTCGATCCGCATGACTGGGGCTGACCCTCGTTCTTGGACCGCGCGCAGATCCAAGCATGGGCTAAGTACGCGACGTGGGAGGCCAGTCAGAACGAGTTCGCGCGGTGCGGCCTCAGCCCCTGCTCACCCGGGTTCCCCCACTTAGTCGTGCTCGCCTCTCGCAGGTCCCGCTCCGTCTTCGAGCGCGCCCTCGATGTCGACCCGACCAGCGTCCGCCTGTGGCTTGCTTACACCGAGATGGTTTGTTTGTTCACAACTCGAGCGGCAGCAGGAGCAGGAGCTAACTCTCGTGCTTGCGTCTCGCAGGAACTCAAGGCGCGCAACATCAACCACGCCCGCAACCTGTTTGACCGCGCCGTGACCCTCCTCCCGCGCATCGACCAAGTGTGGTACAAGTATGTCTTCCTCGAGGAGCTCCTCGGCAACGTCGCCGGCGCGCGCCAGGTGTTTGAGCGGTGGATGGCGTGGGAGCCCGACGAGAAGGCGTGGAGCGCCTACATCAAGCTCGAGGTGCGGTACAATGAGATGGACCGCGCGAGCAAGCTCTACGAGCGCATGATCAACTGCCACCCCGAGCCAAAGCACTTTGTCAAGTGGGCAAAGTTTGAGGAGGAGCGCGGCAACGTCGGTATGTCTTTGCCTCTCTCTCCCTGCGCCGTTCGAGCGAATCTGACTGATCCCCTTCCCACAGACCGTGCGCGCGAGGTGTACCAGATGGGCTTCGAGTTCTTCGGGCAGGACGAGGAGGGCATCGACAAGTCGCAGTCGCTGTACTCGGCGTTCGCCAAGATGGAGGTGCGACACAAGGAGTACGAGCGTGCGCGCGTCATCTACAAGGTCCGTACGATTCCCGCGCTCCGTCGAGCTGCACTCACATTTCGCAACACCCAGTTCGCCCTCGACCGCCTCCCGCGCTCGCGCTCGACGCAGCTCTACGCCGCCTACTCGAACTTTGAGAAGCAGCACGGCACGCGCTCGGGCATCGAAGTGACAGTGCTCGGCAAGCGGCGGCTGCAGTACGAGGAGGAGCTCACGCACGAGTCGCGCAACTACGACGTCTGGTTCGACTATGCGCGCCTCGAGGAGGACGCCTTCCGCGGCGAGGAGGGCGCCGAGGACGCGCTCAGGCGCGTGCGCGAGGTGTACGAGCGCGCGGTCGCTCAGGTGCCGCCGTCGGACGAGAAGCGCCACTGGCGCCGGTACATCTTCCTGTGGCTCAACTACGCCCTCTTCGAGGAGCTTGACACCAAGGTGCGTTGGGTTTCCTCCATGCTCCCTGGGCGAGTCACGAGACTGACCCGTGCTGTCGACGCTCCGCCCGCCGAGCAGGACATCCAGCGCGCACGCGAGATCTACCGCGCGTGCCTCAAGCTCGTCCCGCACAAGAAGTTTACGTTTGCAAAGGTGTGGGTGCAGTTTGCCGAGTTTGAGGTGCGGCAGCAGGACCTCGACGCGGCGCGCAAGGTCCTCGGGATGGCGATCGGCATGGCGCCGAAGGAGAAGGTGCGGTTGCGCCCTGTCTGGCTCGTCTCGAAGGACGCTGACGAGCAAGTATCCGCGCACAGCTCTTCAAGGAGTACATCGAGCTCGAGCTCAAGCTGCGCGAGTTCGACCGCTGCCGGATACTGTACCAGAAGTGGCTCGAGGTACGACCGTTCCCCCTCTTTCGGGTTTGCACTCGTACTCACATCTGCTATCTCGCACAGCACGACCCGTCGAACGCATCGGCCTGGATCAAGTTCACCGAGCTCGAAGGTCTCCTGCAGGACCACGACCGCGTGCGCGCGATCTACGAGCTCGCGGTCGACCAGTCCTCGATGGACATGCCCGAGCTCATCTGGAAGTCGTGGATCGATTTCGAGTACGACGAGGAGGAGTACGAGCGTGCGCGCGCGCTGTACGAGCGCCTGCTGCGCCGCACGAGCCACGTCAAGGTCTGGGTCTCGTTCGCCCAGTTCGAAGCCAATGTCGGCCTCGCCGAGGCGGCCGCGCTCAGCGGCGAGGGCGACGAGGACGACGAGGACGACGAGGGCGCAGCGCAGCCGAAGGAGCCGGTCGAGATTGACCACGAGGCGGTCGCCGAGGCGAAGCGCCAGGGCACCGAGCGCGCGCGCAAGGTCTTTGAGCGCGGGTATGCCGACCTCAAGCAGAAGGGGCTCAAGGAAGAGGTGCGTCTCGTCCCGCTGCGTCTCGTCACCCCGCTCGCTGCGATGCTCACCTCGCTTCCCACCTGCAGCGTGTCGTCCTCCTCGAGGCGTGGAAGGCGCTCGAGGCTGCGCACGGCGACAGCGCTTCGCTTGCCAAGGTCGAGGGCATGCTTCCGCGCGTCGTCAAGAAGATGCGCGCGACCGACGATGGCGCCATGGAGGAATGTGCGTTACCTCTTTCGTTCCTCTACTGTCCGCCAACGCGCATCGGCTGACACCGCACATGATGCTCGCAGACTACGACATTCTGTTCGCCGACGACGAGACGAACAAAAACGTCGCCTCGCTCAAGTTCCTCGAGTTGGCCGCCGCGTGGAAGAAGAAGCAGGCGCAGCAGGAGCAGGAGCAGGAGGCCGCGCAGGTCGAGACCGTTGCCGAGCAGGAGGAGCACGCCGAGGAGGCGCAGACGGACGACGCGGCTGCGGCAGTCGACGCCGAGGAGAGCGAGTAGATGCGGACTCTGCGTGCGGCACGGCCGCACCGAGGTGGCGGATCGACTTGCAATCGAGTCAACTGTTGTATGATCGCCCAAGCTCGTATTGACAGCTTGTGACTGGCTCGCGCGACCGCAAGCACCGCCCTGTCGTCTTCGGACAGGGTCGGTACGAGAGGGAGCAGTCGTGCGCTCGTCAACTCGTACAAGAACCTCCTCGCCGTCGCCCTCGAGACCGACGTCACCTTCGAGGCCGCCGAGCAGCTCAAGGAGCGCCTCGCCAACCCGGAGGCGTTCGCCGTCGCCGCCGCCCCGGCTGCTGGTCACGCCTTGGCTGCCGCCCCGGCCGCCGAGGAGGAGAAGGCCGAGGACCAGGAAGAATCCGACGACGACGTGTGCGTTGGCGGACCCTCCCAACTGCCTCCTGGAGACTGCATGCTGACCTTACGCGTTTGCTGCTACCGTTCTCGCTCCCGCTCCCGCGTCACCTGGCTGCCCCCTCCCAATTTCCTTGCGCTTGCACGTCTCCAGGGGCTTTGGTCTGTTCGATTAATCGAGTGGCCCGCGCGAATCTGCCAAGGGCGGGAACGCCTCTTGTTTGGCAGGTCAGGTCGACGGTGGAGGTAGAGGCTTTGCTGCAGGAGCCAAGGGCGCCACGCCTGTTTGTAACTCGAGGTCCTCTGCGTTTGCTGCACTTTGGGGAAAGGAACACAAGAGTACCGGTAGTGGGCCAGCGAAAGTCTAAGGTCGAGCGAGCGGAAGCCGCCTCGCTCGCAGTCGTCGTCGGCGGTCCAGTCGCCAACGACCTTGCGGGCGAAGACCTGGAGGGCGCAGGCGCAGCTCCTGCACTCTGTGTACGTCTTGCAGCCAGCTGTGCGGATGCAGGGCTCCACCGTCGCCGGGCGAGGCCAGCGAACAACCTTCCCCACCTCGTCCGCCTTGTCCTCGTTCGCGTCACTTCGCTCGCGCTCTTCTCGCTCGAGACCACGCCTCTGCAGCTGCTCTAGACTCACAGTAACTCCGTCGAGATGACCACGCCGGCCCCCGAGCTTCCCAAGCACTTCCTCGAGCGCTGCGCCGTCTGCGGCGAGCCGACCAAGAACCGCTGCTCTGCGTGCTTCCAGGCCGGCATGCCCCTCTTCTTCTGCTCGGCCGAGCATCAGAACTTCGTGCGTCCCGCGGTCGTCTCGTCCGTCATGCACGAGGGATTCAGAGGCTGATGTGTGCGACCTCGTCTGCCCTTCTTCGGTGTCGCGTTCTCGCGAACGTCGCATAGGTCTGGCCTGAGCACAAAGTCATTTGCGGCAAGAACGCGCGTTCTCCCTACGCACCTCCTCTCACGCCCGAGTCGGCAGCCTCTTTCCTTCGTGTCTCGACCCAGCTCGTGGAGTTCACGAGCCATGTCAAGCTCGAGTGCGCCGAGATCTGGCAAGCGCTGCTGGGCGAGTACCTCCCGCCCGCCGACTCCCCGCAAGAGATGCTCATGGTGCGGTCAATCTGCCCGCGCGAGGGGGCAGAACCCAAGTTGACTTTGGCTCGTACGTGATCGCGCAGAACGCCCTCCCGTGGCTTTCCCAGCCGCAGCGCAGCGTGAAGCAGGAAATTGCGCTCGACGTAGCGCTCGCGTTGACGTACCGCGGCGAAGTCGCGCGCAAGGCTCTGATCGACGAAGAGACTCTTCCGTTCAACACGCTCGACCCATGGCACCACGTCAAGTTTCTCGAGATTCAGCTCGGGACCGTGCTACACGAGGGCGTTGACGGCGGAGGCCTCAGCGTCGAGACTTCCCGCTTTCGCCACCACGCCCTCATCCTCGTCTCGCTCCTTCGCCACAAGGCGAACGACCCGTCGACTATCCCGCTCGGCTGGATCCACGGCGCTTTCGAGCTCCTCGTCAACTCTGCCAACGACGCCATTGTCTTCGACTCCAGCAGGGACGGTCAGAAGGCGCAGAAGCTGGTCAGCGCGCTTCTCCGGCCCGTCAAGAACTTTGTGCCGATCAAGTGCGAGTGGGAGTTCGCGCCCGACGAATCAAAGGTGCTCCGCGTGAAGTGCTCCACCCCGTCGAGTCCTTCGAATTCAGTGCGCCTTCAACTGTAATGCGAAATGAGCTGCTTGAACGACACCGTCGCTTGCCATCGCCAGTCGCGCGAGCCGCTTTCCTCACGAGGTGCTTTCAAGCACATGTGGCCTGCTGCCTGCTCCTTTACCTCTTATGCACTGACACGCGTGCGAGAACCTACTCACTGTCGGGTTCGGTAGCGCTGATCAGATCACGCGTTCGATTTCAAGCCCACGCAACGCTGCCACATCGTCTCCTACGCGCCATCACCAGCACGTCATCTCGAAGGTCCCCGGCATGCCGATGAAGAACCCGCTGTCGTGGCGAAGGGGCACGACGGCACTGATGGGGTCGCAGAAAGCATGGACGAGCTCCTTCGACTTGGGCAAGTCGGTGATCTCCGAGAAGGTGACGACGTCGTTCGTCGTGCTCATCAAGTGCTCGGTAGCGCGGTGGATCCAGTTGTCCGGAATCGAGGATGGGTCTGCGAGCTTGAGCCGGAGGAGACAGACGAGGATGACGGCGTGGTGGCGGAAGCGATAGAAGTCGCCGCAGGTGAGTTCGGTGCGCTCAGGGCGGGCGACATTACGTAGCATCATCTCCATGCTCGTGACATGATGCCAGACAGAGAGCTCGCTGAACGGAACCGACTTGGCGTTGCCCGCTTGGGTGGCGGTCGCGGTGTAAGTCAGCGTGCGAACCAGCTCAAGCCAGACCTGCTTCCTTCCGAGGTACGCATTCGAGCAGAGCATTGGGATTATCTGCTGTGAGATGCGGCAAACGGTTTCAGCTGCGCAATGCTGGGCCGAGAGGGGCAGAGAGCTTCGACGGCGAGCACACACCTCGTTCAGGCAGCCCGGCACACGTTGCAAGCCCATGTACCCGCACAAGAACTCTTCAGGCGTGCTCTTGCACCTAATTTTCGGGTCCACTGTCGGGTTACCTTCCGGGTCGACCGTGAGGTGCGGGACGTCGATGACGACCTGCGAAACGCCGAGCAGCGCAGCGACTTCGTTGCTCGAGAGCGGTGGCGCGAGAGGCGGCCTCGATTTAGCTCCGCAGATGGTTTTGTGCACTGTCCAGACCTGCGAGACACGGCAACAACGGAGGACGACATCGGCACGAGGTTACCCGAGCGTCCTCGTAGCGCGGAGAATCCGGCCAGAGCGCCACTCACCAGCTTCTGGTGCTCAACGGAGCAGAAGAAGAGGGGCATGCCGGCCTGGAAGCACGCAGAGCAGCGGTTCTTGGTCGGCTCGCCGCAGACGGCGCAGCGCTCGAGGTAGTGCTTGGGGAGCTCGGGGGCCGGCGTGGTCATCTCGACAGAGCTTCTGTGAGTCTAGAGCAGCTGCAGAGGCGCGGTCTCGAGCGAGAAGAGCGGGAGCGAAGTGAGGCGAACGAGGACAAGGGGCGCGCGGACGCTCATCGGAGGCGGGGAAGGTTGTTTGCTCGCTCGCCGAGCGACGGCCGGGCCTTGCATCCGCACAGCTGGCTGCATGACGCGCACAGAGTGCAGTAGCTGCGCCGGCGCCCTTTAGGTCTCCGCCCGCAAGGTCGTTGGCGACTGGACCGCCTGCGACAACTGCGAGCGAGGCGTCCGCCCTGCTCGACCTCGACTTTGGCTTGCCCGCTGGCGGTACTCTTACAATTATCGCCGACGTGCAGCAAATGCAGAGACCCTGGAGTTACAAACAGGCGTGGCGCCCTTTGCTCCTGCCGCAAAGCCTCTACCTCCACTTTTGACCTGACCTGCACCGACAAGATGCGTCCCTGCACTCGCCGGATTTGCGCGGCCCAGCAGCCTAGTCGACTACGGGATGCGAGAGTTGCGTCAGTAAGGTCTCTTGCTAGCGGACGCGGACAAGGTGACTCACAGAGACCGAAGCTGACGACGAGGGCAAGGACGGATGGGAAAGCGGCGACGTCAGCGACCGCCGCAGGTGCAGAGAGAAGCATCTGTATACTCACCCCATGTCGTCGTCAGACTCCTCCTCCTCCTCGGCCTTCTTCTCCTCGGCGGCCGGGGCGGCAGCCGAGGCGTCACCAGCAGCCGGGGCGGCGGCGACGGCGAACGCCTCCGGGTTGGCGAGGCGCTCCTTGAGCTGCTCGGCAGCCTCGAAGGTGACGTCGGTCTCGAGGGCGACGGCGAGGAGGTTCTTGTACGAGTTGACGAGCGAGTGGGTGACCGAGGCGAGCGTCGGGTAGTTGAGCGCGAGCGAGATGGCCGCGATCGTCTTGATGCCCGAGAGGAAGCGGTCGACGAGCTCGGACTCGGCGACGTCGAGGACCGACTCGGGGAAGAGCTGGCCCTCGGAGAAGATCTGGAGGATCTTCATGCCGTACGTGAACGGCGAGATGCCGAGCATGTTGAGGAGCGTCGCCTGCGAGGCGTCGACGCGCGAGCCCGACGGGACGAGGTGGACGTCCGAGACAATCTCGATGGTACCACGGGCAATCTTGGTCGGGATGTTGAGCGCCTGGAAGAACGAGGTCTTGCCGGGCTCCATACCCGTGTTGCCGGCCGGGACGTAGATGTCGTTCGGGGCAAAGGCACCGGCCTTGGCGGGCGCGGCAACCTTGTTCGAGACGATGAGGTCACGGATGTCCTTGAGGTCGGCCGACGTGAAGACGAAGCCGACGTTGCCCTTGACGAGCGGGAGGAAGCGCTCGAAGTCGGGGTGGTCCGCGAGGATGAGGCGGATCGCACGGCGAACCATGGTGTTCTTGCCCATGAGAATCGTGCCCTGGCCACGGATGGCCTGGCGGATCTGGTGCATCTGGTTCGAGCCGACGTTGTCAACGTTGACGACGAAGATCGAGGCTGCACGGGTGCGGCGGGGTCAGCTCGACGGCCCTGCCTGACGCGCGGGCGGGGGCTGGGGTGCGCACGGTAGGTCTCGATGTAGTCCTTGAGCTTGGCGAAGTACGCCTGCTTCTCGTCGCGGGAGCGAACCATGGTTGCTGGGGGTTTTGGTGGTGGAGGTTGGAGGTGAGGAGAGCGGGAGTTGCAAGTCTACCCTTGGAGCTGACCGGCGCCCAAAGAATTTAAAGACTTGCTGCAGGGGCGTACAGCGCGTCGGACAGGCGCAGGGAGCGGTGCAGGCGAGCGGGGACGAGGAGGAGCAAAAGTCAGCGGAGGGTCGTCGGCGGTGGGCACGCGGCACAGCGCCGTGCCCGACGAGCAGAGCGCATTCAAGCCAGGCAGGACAGACTACGCAGACGGCGAACGGGACGCACCGAGAGCGAGACCTGGAGGTGCTGGAGAGCAACGCCTGCGCTCGCCTCGCGCTCTCCTCGTCGCCTGTGCCCCCTGTTGCGTGCGCGTCTTCCCTCTTCCGAGTCTGAGCCTCCTTCTCACCCGACACAGTCACTGCAAGTCTAGCGTGTTACCACAACACTGTCGCCTCCTCACCTCAGCTCGAACTGCTGGGTCCTCACCCTTTCTTCTTCTTCTTCGTGATGCCCCCTAGTCCGATCGCCGGCAAGATGCCCGGCAATGATGGATTGCCTCCCGGCGCGGAGCACTGTACTTAGACGCAACCCTCGAAAGTAGGGCGGAGCTGGAGACGGTTTGTCCAAGGTGTGGCGGTCGCACAAGCAGTCTTGGTGGGACGAAAGGACGCAATGGGGGTGCCAGTACGAGCAGGGCCGAGGAGAGAACGCACGGAACAGGCCACGCGAACGCGTTCTCGGGCTGATCTGCATGGATTCAGGGCGGCGACATGGGGCGGTCTCGAGCTCGAGACGCGGTCGAGGCGCCATCGCTGGCGAACGTCCCCTCTGGCGCGTCAGAAACCGGCATGAAGCGATCGTTCGGCAAGCACAGACCTTATTCCCGGGTCCAACGCCACGCACAGGTGGAGTGCGCGTCGAGAGAAGCCGCCGTCGGTGGTGAGCGAGCGAGGCACGCGCGCGCGCTGCCCTGCGCACTTCCCCGCTTTGGCAGGTAGGTTGTCTCGCGCTGCGGAGAGCTCTCCTGTTCGTCCGGAGCAGCGAACTTCGCCCGAGCTTGTCGCTCCTGCGACACCTGCAAGCAAGCGCACAGCGCACACAGCGCAAAGCAGCTCGACTCGCGCTCGGCCCCCTGCGTCTCGGCCCGCTCCCAGGCGACGACACCGAGCGCAACCAAGGCTCCTCCGATCACTTCTGCCCACCGTTCGCGTCCGCCTCTGCCCGCTTGCTCGCGCTCGACCTTGCACTGCACACCGCCGACGAGCCACAGCGCACCGACCGGCGCACTCGCCCGCACCCGGCAGCGCCTCGCGAGCGCACACACCGCGCCTGCGCTATCCTTCCGTCGCAGCTGCGAACGGGCTTGTACGCCGACAGAGCGCGCCTTTCCAGGCCGCCTTCGCGCCACCGGAGACAGTTCAGAGACGTACCGCGTACTGCTCTGGCGCAGACAGCACTCCGCTAGTCTTCTCCGGCGCCTTTCCTCGTCTTGTCCTCGGCAACGACGCACCCGACTCCCGTCCAGCCTCCGTCTCCGACTCCGACTCCTGACCGCCCCTTTCCTCGATACCGCGCCATGTCTGACTCTGTCGCACGAGACATGACCGTCCCGTCGTCGCCCGTCAGCGAACGGCCGCGACAGCGCCGCCTCCCGTCGTCTGTCAGCAAGCACTCGAACCCCGACCACCTCGAGGACAAGCTCGCGACGGGGTCATCGACGCCGGGCGAGCACTCGCTCCTCCCGCCGCCAGCCGTGGCGTTTGTCCCGCCGGGAACGACCAACAAGCTCAAGGTGCGGTGGCAGAAGCTCAAGCGGCGCATCGGCAACGGCTCGGCGCCGTCCGAGAGCCTCGGCGACCCGACCGCCACGACCGAGTCGGATACGGGGAGCACCTTTGCCGCCGGGCGGCGAGCCGGAGTGTTGGGCGGAGCAGGCAAGGACGGCGAGAAGGGCGACGAGGAGGACCCGGGTGTCGACGAGGTCGTCGTCGAGCAGACGAACGACTACGACTGCTGGAAGCGCACGACGATCCCGTCGGCGTCGGCGAGCCACCGCGGCAACACGGGCACGGGGACGAGTCCCGGCACGGGCCAGATCGGCACCATGCCGAGCGATGGGAGCAGTTTCCGCCAGACGGCGTACGAGGCGAACGGGCCGGTCGACGCCGCCATCGGGTTCGTGCGGTATCGGGTTTGGCCCATCATGAGCCGGTTCTTCGCGGTGCGTTGCGTTTTCGATCGCCCCGTCTTCCCGCGGGCAAGGAGACTGATCCGGTACACCCTGGTGCAGCCGAGCTACCACGACCCTTCTGTCGAAGATGCGTACCAGAAGGAGGTGCGTCAATAGGCCCGGACTTGCGGGCCATCAGAAACTGACGGCATCTCTCTGCAGTGCTGGTACAACGGCAAGGGCTCGCACATCTTCGGCGCGATGTACTTCACGGTCAACTGGGTTCTCACCGTCGCGCTCATTCCCAAGCCCTGGTCAGCGTGGAATAAGGCGTCGCTGTGGGCGATCTGGCCAGTCTTCATCGTCCCGCTCATTGCCCTCGCCGCGTTCGACGTGCCGCGTCGGCATACGTGGCTCTGGCAGGGCCTCGTCTTCTGCGCCATCACTTTCCCGGCGATTCACAATCCTGTCGACCAGTACATGTGCCACTTCTACAGGTCCAACCCGAACTGCGGTGGAAAGGACTTTATGGCGTACGTCGTCTCGGCGCTTTTCGTTCCTTGTGCTTCGACGGGACCCCTGATCCGCTCCACTCGCAGCACGTTCTACTACGTCACGGCGCTGCCGACTGTCGCGCTGTTCGCCATGGGCCAGAAGCGTCTCTTCGCCGTCATCTTCGATGTAATCTGGCTCGTCATCGTCGCCGTCCTCATCCTTCCCGACCGCCCCGCCTACGTTCGCAACGTCGTCAACAGTGCGTCAGACTCATCCGACGTCTTTTGTTTGACCGCGTGCTGACATAGCGACATGACCGCAGTCCTCCTCTTCCAGGGCTTCATCCTGTTCCTGCACTACCTGCGCGAGATGGCGGACCGACGGATGTACACCATGCGCGCCGAGCTCAAGATTTCGTTTAAGGCCAAGCAGCGCGCACAGCAGAACGAGAAGCGGCAGATGGATGCGAAGAGGCGGTTCTCCAGCTGTGCGTCCGAGTCTTGCCGCCTTTTCTTGCATGCTGCACCATCTGACGCGACACGCACATAGATATCTTCCACGAGGTTCGCGTCCCGCTCAACACGGCGCTGCTGGCCGTGCAGAACCTCAAAGGCCTCAACGTCTTCAACAAGGACTCGGAGAACGCCATCGAGTACTCGGCGCTCGAGGGCTCGCTGCAGATGATGTCGCAGGTGCTCAACGACGTCCTCGACTTTTCGCGCATGGAGCGCGGCGGCTTCTCGTCCGTGTCGCGCCCCTTCTCGTTGCACAACGTGATGCGCTCCATCTTCGTCCCGCTCCGCCTCGACGCCGCCGCTCGCGGCCTCTCGCTCGACACGACGCTCGACGTCCGGATCGACGAGCTCGCGGTCCAGGCCTCGCGGGGTGGACAGCCCATCCCTCCCGACATGGCCGTCAGGGAGGGTGATGGCGTTGTCATGGGCGACGAGATGCGCCTGCGCCAGATCATTGGCAACCTCGTCAGCAACGCGTGCAAGTTCTCGTCGGCGGGCGGCCGCATCACGATCAAGACGGAGCTCATCTACCCGCTCGAATCGTACGACACGCCGCAAAACCTCCCCAGCTCGGCCGAGCTGGCAGGTCTTGAGGATGGCGACGACGAGAAGCACGGGCAGGACCGCGAGCGAGCCAAGTCGCACGCATCGGAGAAGACGGATGACACGCTCGCACCCGGCGAGACGACCGCAACGCGGCTCACGCCGAACCGGCTCCAGCAGCACGAGGCCAAGACGTCGCCGCAGACGCCGCAGATGCTCGTCGTGCGCTTCGAGGTGCAGGACACGGGCGTCGGCATCCGCAGCAGCGACATGGCCGAGAGCCGCCTCTTCTCGCCCTACGTCCAGACGGCCGTCGGGCGCGAGCAGGGCGGCAAGGGCACCGGTCTCGGTCTCTCGCTCGTCCGCCAAATTGTCATGCTCTCCGGTGGTCGGCTCGGAGTGCGTTCCAAGGTCGGCGAGGGCTCGACGTTCTGGATCGAGATGCCGTACGCGCTGTCGGCCTTCCCCTCGGCACCCCCGACCTCGCCGCGCGCCAAGTCGGGCGGCTTTGCCGATGTCGGCGCTGGTCGTGGATCGAGTATGTCGGGATTGGGGCAGAGGAAGGACCCCAAGGGCGACTCGACGGCCGTCACGCCGGCCACCGATTCGTCCGGCGCGAGCGACTACCGCTTCGTGGGCTCGCTGCGCAAGCGTTCAAGCGACCCTACACTCGACAGTATCAACGAGTCGGATCTCGCGTCGACCCGACCCCGCGACTCGTCCGTAACGACGCAGCTGTCGATCCCGACCTCGCGCTTCTCGCCTCCCGCCTCGCCTGCCATCCCGAACGTTACCACCCCGAACCTTTTCGTGCACACTCCCACTCCCCCGAACGTCGCCACCCCGCACCTCTTTATGTCGGGCGCAACCTCCGCCACCTCGCCCGCCATCTTCTCGCCGCACTTTTCGCTCGGCGGACCGATTCGTCCGGAGAACCGCTCGCATGTCTCGTCCGCGTCTGCACCGGCCGACGTGACGCTCTCGCCAGCCGAAGCTTCGTCGCCAGTCGTGTCACCTGCGCCGTTACCGCCCATCGCGCAGCCGCTGGCGCCCGGCCCTGCGACCGCCGCAGCCGTTGCAGCGACGACGTCGGGCAAGCTCGAGTTCCCCGACGGCCCGCTCAAGGTGCTCGTCGTCGACGATGACACGCTCACGCGCCGCCTGATGAGCCGCATGATGCTCCGCCTCGGGTGCGAAGTCGAGACGGCCGAGAACGGCAAGATCGCGCTCGACATGATCCTCGCGCCGCCGCCTGCGGGCCAGGCGTCTGCGGATGGTGCAGAAGAGAGCAGCGGCAGCGGTACGCCTGAGGAGATCGACGCGGCCGAGCGGGGCGTCGCCGTCGCCCGTAAGAAGCCCAAGAAGGTTGGCCTCCCGGGCCCACCGGCCGAGTCGGTCGGGATTGACGCCTTCCAGCACTACCACATTGTCTTCCTCGACAACCAGATGCCCGTCTGCTCGGGCGTCCAGGTCGTCACCAAGCTGCGGCAGCTCGGAAGGGACGATCTCGTGGTTGGCGTCACCGCCAATGCTCGTGCGCTTCTCTTGCTTTGTGCTTCTCCCATTATTCTCACGACTGACATTGCGCTGCTACTGCAGTCTTGTCGGACCAGGAGCAGTATCTGGAGTCTGGCGCATCCTTCATCCTCACCAAGCCGTACGACACATTTCTGTCTGTTTCAGCTCCTTCCTCCACTGACACGCGCCGCGACGCACGCAGTGTTCTTGAGGTCGACTTGCGGAAGTACCTACTCATCGCCGACAAGCGCCGCGTCGAACGCAAGAACCCGGCCTTGCGCGCTGCGCGCCAGGCCATGGTCAATGCCTCGGGCCCGCACTTCCCGCCGCTCAACGCGGTCATCGGTCCGGAGCGCGACGACGACGACGATGACGACGTTGTCGTCGTCTGATCGCCTCGTCAACCCCGCACTTGCGCCTCTCACCCCTGCCCCTCTTTCCATCTCGCCTCGCCTTGTTCCGACATGTCGTCCACTGCCTCTCGTTATCGCACTCGCATACCTAGCGCCTCGCCTTTCCGTACGCTTTATCGACGTCTCGCCTCACGCACAATTTGTCGTACCTGTCCATACATCCTACTCGGCATCGCATCATCCTTCGCGTCGGTTCTCCCCTTCGTCACGTTCAGCAGTGTCTCCACCGATCTTCGACCTTCCACCGGCGTCACCTCATACACGCGTTCGCCAATGGGCGCAGGTCGTTATCGTCTACCCTCTTTCCACCTTTTGCAGTCTCCCTCGTTTCTGTCCCCTCTTCATACACGGTTTACTGGAGCGTTTCTCACCTGTCCTCCGCGTCGGTCGGTCTACGCGCCGACCGAGCTGCGGAACAGGTGCACCCTCTTGCGGCACGGTTGTACGGCATCCTCATACTTGGTTCTTCCTCGGTTCGCGTCTCCCGCTGGCGCTCGCCTTTTCCGCCAGCGCTGGTCATCAGATGTACTTTACCTTGAGTTTTACAAACTTAGAGAAGTCGTCGTGAAAGCCCTCGTCTCGGACCGATCTCCAAGCCGCAGCGAAGCCCGAAGCCTTCTCACCTTGTCACCGCCACCTCTGTTCGCTCGAGTACAGACAACCATGGGCTGGTTCTCCTCGTCTCCTTCGTCTCCGAGCAGCGCAACGGAAGGCGCCGCGCCCGACCGCTCTGCGCGGCAGCAGTGCTGGGACGGCCGGGATCGCTACTTCGCCTGCCTCGACAAGAACGGCGTACAGGTTCCGGGGCAGGAGGAGGGCGCGACGTGCAAGGCGGAGAACGACGAATACAAGGGCAAGTGCGCCGGGAGCTGGGTGAGCGCGCATCTCCTCGCCTCTCCTCGGGACGATGATGAGGGTCGGGCGGATGTGGCGGGCAGCTTTGTGCAGCCCTATGTGCACAGCACGTCTTGTGGATTGCACTCTCGGTCTCATGCTGGGGTCCCAACCGGTGGCAGCTTGAACTCGCCCGCTCACTCTTTGCACCGCCTCTTCACCCGAATGCAACAGGTCGACTACTTCAATAAGCGCCGCGTACTGCAGCTTCGGCAGGACTTGATGGAGCGCAAGGCCGCCGAGCAGGTCCGGCAGATGGGCGGCGTCGGCGCCAAGCAGACGTGAGCATCTTCTGACTGTCGAAGCGGAAGGCTCGATACTCAGGTTTGTCCGTTCCCCGCGCTTCTTGCTGTTCAGCTTTCTCACAAGCTCGACCTATCAGGCACGCGTGTACACATATCGCAGGAGGAGGAGGAGGAGTGAGAGACGTTGCTCAGCCCTGTATCTCGTGCGCATTCACCCTTCCATCTTCAGAACGTTTCGTCTCTTTGCGAAGCGCCAGCGTAGGCTGCGCCGCACGCTGAGGTGAGGTGCTTCCCGCAGAGCAAAGGTTAGAGATTCTTTTGTGGTGGGCGATTGCAGTGAGCGAGGAACGAGAAAAGACGAAAGAAGCGGAAAGAGGTGGAATACGGAAAGCTGGACAGCAAGTGGGGTACCGGTGAAGGGAAGAAGGTCACGGAGTCAAGTAAAGAAAGTTGGGGAGTCTGTTTTGCGAGGTGCGAAGATTGCGGTTGCGATTTGTTGCGAGATGATCGAGGTTGGTGAGAAGAAACGGTGTGGGTATCGACGCTCTTGCGTTCTGAGCGAACACGATGTGCGTCAATGCTTCGCATGGGGGCGGAGGCGGAAGCATTCTGAACTCACAGACAGGATGATGCACTTCAGGCGGTCGTGTAGACTGCGCAAGCCTCGGTGCGCTGCGTCTTGCGGACGGCGCTCGTGCCCTTGCTCGAGTCGGCGCCAAAGACCCAGACGTTCAGGTCACCTTTCGAAGCGGCGACGGCAGGCCACTCGGGAATGCCGTTCAAGTTGGGCGAGCCGCGGCGGACGAAGGCAGCCCAGCGCTCTTGCACCTCCAAAATGAGCTTCTTCTGCGCGGCGGAATAGTTTGCAGACAGCGAGTTACCGAAAACGGCAAAGATGTCGTCCCTGTAGCAAGACCAGGGTCAGCACTTGGCCCATTCGAAAGTTACGCGAGATAGGAGACAGACTCGTGTCCGACGCCACGGTCGCATCCGAGGATGCTGTCCTCGGGGTAGCGAGGAATACCCATGTCGAATCTGCGAGGCGTTGGTTAATCAGACTGTCACGTCTGATTACTAAGATAGGCGAGATGACGCACTCGGCGAGGAAGACGTTGCCGCTGTATCCGCTCTTGGCAGCCGAGCGGAGTGCGGTCTGCTGGTTGGGGCACACCCTATATCGCGAGGAGACGTAGTCAGCTGAATGCTGCGCCGTCTGATAGTCGAGCCCGGCGGACGCACCAGTACCAGTCGGTGGTGAGCTGCGAGAGCTCGTCGCGCAAGTCATCACCCTCTGCGCTCAGGTCGTACAGTCCGGAGCTCTGGATGAGGCCGAAGCGGGTCGGGAAAAGGGCCACGAGGACGCCGGGCGCAATTTGATTCCACGCCGGTTCGGGGAATCCAGCGAGTCTGATGCGCACAATCGTCAGCACCCGACAGGGGAAGCAGCAGGGGGTGACGACCTACTGCTTTCGCACGCCATTGCAGCCCTCGTTCTTGACAGTCGAGAAAAGCAGAGGACGCGACGGGTTCTCGAGCTGGTCACCCGAAGCGATGACCTGGCGGAAGTCGCGGGTTACGAGCTCGCCGTCCACGTGCGGGCGGAAAGGCTCGACAGCGGTGAAGTCGAGGTTGGCGGAGGCGAGATCAAGCGTTTGCGAGGGGTCGATCACAATGTTCTGCACCTGAGCGATGCGGTCGAGCGACTGCCTCTGAACGCAGTACCGGACGGCGCGAGGCGCGCAGCCGAACTCCGTCCCGACCATAGAGCCTACTGCCGAGGCGGTCGAAGCGCTCTGATCGACAAAGTCCAGCGGAGCGGACTGGAGAATGGCTCGCTCGAAGAGGTTTGCGGCACTCGGCGTAACGAGAAGCGTCTTGATCAGCTCGGCGCCGGACGACTGACCGGCGATCGTAATGCTCGACGGGTCACCGCCGTAGGCCGAAATGTCGGACTTGATCATCTCTGGCAGAAGCAGGGCAAGTCAGCACAGCGCACTGGCGCGAGCCATGCAAAGCAGCAGGACGCACTGAGCGCTTCGATCACGTCGGTGAGGCCCTGGTTTCCCGCGAAGCCGCGAGTGCCCCATTTGAGCCAGCCGAGCATGCCGAGGCGGTACTGAAGCGAGACCACAATGACACGCTCACCGACGAACGAGCGGATGCCGGCGTCGAGATCGCTCGTTCCGCCCGAGTGGAAGGAACCGCCATGGATCCAGACCAGGACCGGGTCACGCTGTCCGTTTTGACGCTGCGGGCCCAGTCGCGAGTAGATGCTGCGGGACGGGCATGTCAGGTCGAGATTTCGTGCGACAGTCACGGATAACGTACTTCATGTAGAGGCAATCCTCATCGCCTTCGCCCTCGGGATGTTGCTCATTCGTCTGGAAGCACTTTGAGGGGAGCTGTGTGCCGTTGAGACTGCCCAAGCCTGATGAGCGAGATTGTGCAAGCGAGCTGAATTGAGCGGGTCCGTACCTCGTCCAGTTGTCGACCGGCACGGCCTTGAGGAAGCGGCGACGGCCAGTAGGCGGAGCAGCGAAGGGTACCGTAAAGCGGCGGACCGCTGCAACAAGGAGCAGCAGCGAGCAGAGATGTCAGCAAGGTTTGAGACCCCAGGTGAAGAAGTGAAACCAAACATACAGCCGATGACTGCTCCGGTGACGTCGCCATGCGGAGTCGAGATCGTCTGCGTGTCCGGAAGCGTGGTCGGAGCCGCGTTGCAAGAGCTTGCCAGCAGGCCGAGCAAGGGGATGGCCGCGCAGAAGCGGATGAAGAAGTTGGGAAGCATGAGACCAGCTCAACTGGTGCGAAGCAGGTGCGGAACAGAAACAAGAGAGCAACAGAAGCGCGCTCAAGTAGCTGAGCCTGTGTCCTGGCGGCCTGATCGCACACAAAGAGCGACCGGGACGATCCGACAGGGCAGGGGAAGGACGAGCGCAAGCCCTTGTCTCCCACTTGACGAACTCTGTTAGGGTTGCCTCGTGAGCTCTACGTGGCAGAGCACCTTTGTGCGCGGCTCGGCCGGCGCCGACGGCGTTGCTGAATTCGGGAGGCGGAGTTCAGAGCGAGGAAGCGAAGAAACGGACGCCTCGGTCGCGAGGGCTCGCGCTCGTCTTATAGATCGACACAGGGGTAGCAAGCGTTGTGCACGCACTCGCATCTGCTCTGGCAGGACTCGGTCCCGCGGGCGAGATTTGGGCGCAGCGAACCAAACCGCGAAGCGGCGGTCCTTGTCCTCGTCCGCACAACGCCCGCGCTCGAGCTGAGCGCTACGGGCTAGCTTCGGCTGGTTGCTGATCTTTAAGTCTCGCTGAACCGTTCCAGCGCCATCGCCAGCCACTTAGGAAGAGAGCTTCTCCTCGCTCGCAGTCTGACTTCTCCGTATTGCCAGCGCTGCGGGCTTCGACGTGATCGTGAGAGCGAGCATCCTTCGCCGCTGCGATGCGTGGATGCTCTGTGCACGGTCCGCTGCACCGCTTCGTTCGCTCATCGCCCAAGCGGACCCTGCTTCCCCGACAGCGAGGTCGCGGCGCAACAGCCCGAGTATGCCCAGCTCGGATACAGTCGGATCGATGCGTCTTTCGGCGAGGCTGCCCGCGGGCTAGAGCTGTGTGCTTCGTCCTATCATCAGGAGACGGCCGGCTTCGCCGAGTCGTCGCCTCCTCCAACGGACACGGACCGCTTTTCGTGAACGGGAGACGAGTCTCCTCAATGCACGTCGTCTCTCTGCCTTCATCCCCTTCTCTGGCTCACGCTAGCAGGCGCTATGAGCAATTTGGAAGACCTGCAGGCGCAGCTGCTACAACTCATCGCTTCGCTACCGGAGGGAGCAAACCCGTTCGAGGCGCTGCAGGGCTTCCTGTGGGCGAGCCTTGCACCAGATGTGCCATCAAGCTTTCGTGTACAGCTCATCGCCCTCGCCTGCTGCTTCGCACTGTGAGTGCAGGAGCGCCATCTTCCCTCCCGTGGATTGAGTATCGCTGATGTCCCGCTCTCCTGCAGCACACTGTTATTCGTCACGAGCTCGCTTGCCGTGCGGATATGGCAGCGGACCTTCTGGGTCCTGCACTTCGGCGACACGCCGCGGCTGTGGCGACCGCACTTCAGTGTTTCGTGGTCGATTTGGGCTGTCATCCTCCTTGTCTGTGCGTCTTCTTTGCTTGTTTCGCTCAATATGCTGAACAGCACGAGATTGTCGGAGCTGATCACATCCTCCGTATAGTCATGGAGGTCCTCGTCATCGCGAACATCCAGTACTTCGACCGCAACAGCGATCCCACACACTACATCGCCTGGGAGCTTTTTGCCTGGGTGAGTCGAAACTGCGATTATCCGTCGAAGCCGCTAAAGTCTGATGGTCTCGCAGCTACCGGCATGGTACGGCGGCTTCACCGCAGCATGGGGGATCTCCGTCTCCTTCCTGCTTCACCTGCACACCTACGGCCACGCCGACACGATGGAAGCTATTGCGCCCTACGTCAACGGCGCCGCGATCACCATTCCCACCATCTTCACGGCTTCGGTCGTTCCCCTGTGCGCCCTCGCAACGCACCACTTTTCGCGCCTGATGGATCACTTTGGCGAACTTGACCGATTCCTCGCCGACGGTGCCGCTACCTACACCGGCCGATTCTCTATACTGAGTCTCGCGCCCGCTATGCCGGTCCTCGAGGCGCTCGAGGCGGAGTTGAGGCCGTTCTTGCGCTGGTTCAAGGCAACTTTTGCCGTGTATGCGGGTTTTGCCGCCTTCCTCACGCTTGTGAGTATTCTGCGGAAGTTTTTTTTTGCAAGCAAACCACTGACGAACGCCGGACGCAGATCCTCTCAAGCGTCGCTTTGCTCTACCTCTTCTCGCTTCGCCGCGTCCTGCAGCAAGCCTCGAGCTGGAGCGCCGGATCAAACGTTTCCTCCAGCCGCACCCACCGCTCCCAGCGCAAGATTATGCGGCAGACCTACGCCAATCTCGCCATTACGATCGGCGCCTTCTCCCTCTTAGGCCGTGCGTCTTCGCGTATGTCCTGGCTGTGCATGTTGGTACTGAGTCGAGCTCGCGGCTTCAGTCTCGTTCATGGCGGTGTCTATCGCCATCGCACGTGATCCCCGCGGAATCACCGATGCCACGACCATGCAGGTGTTCACTCTGGTTCCGCTGTGCGTCTTATCTCCAGCCCACTGGGCAACTTTTCCTGACCCTGGCCATTCCGCAGCTACGCTTTCGCCGTACTTGGCCTTCCTACATCCGTTCTCCTCTTTGTGCGCTCGTACGACCGCTCCTCGCCGACCTCATCGGCGGACGGTGTCAACGTTTCGGTGCACGTCGTTTCGCTCGCTGAGGGCGGCGCGCCGCCTCCGCCGCTTCCGCCAAAGGACTGCCGCAAGTCGACGGTACCGTACGCGTCGGCGCGACGGGCGCTTGCGCTCGAGATGCCCGAAGACTTCGAGCTCGTCGAGACGCAGCGAGACGCGGACGTCAAGGGCGGGTCCTTCGACGCCGACACGAAGGACGACCTCTATGGTCATGCCGGGGCGCAGGATCTCGACGAGTACACGTTCCCGTCCGCGTCGCTGCCGGCCAAGCAGGCGAAGAACCCGTCCGTCGCGTCCCTGTCGTCCATCACTTCGAGCCCCATCTCGCCGCCTCCTCCGCCGCTCTCGCTCGCACCGCGCAGCTCGCAGGCGCGCCTGAGCACTTTCAGCATGACCGAGTCGCTGCGCGCGGACCGCGGCAGTCCGGTCGCGTACGCCTTTTCGTTCGAGCCAACGCCGTCCGCGGCAGCATCGGGTCGCGGGCTTGCGCCGCCAGTTCGGACACCCAGGACGCCCCTTACGCCGGCTGAGAGCCTCGTCGAGGGCAGGCACTGGAAGTAGACCGTCTTATAGAAGGATGTTGTTTCTCGTGTCGTTTCCGCTTCATGCTCGTCCGTGTCAATGCCCAAAGGAGGTTGCAGCTACGTCACTTTGTTGCGCTCCATCGGATGGCGCGAGGGCCGGCGTGGGGAAAGAGGGAGAGCGCGAGGATGGAAAAGGAGAGCGAGCGAGGGACAGCGCCAAAACTGGTCGCGCCCAGCATCCCCTCCCGCATCGCTCGAAATACATCGGGGCGCGCCCTCGCTCACAGCCCAAGCCGTGCGTAGAGCCTCGCTCCTCTTGTCCTTGCCGTGTCTGCTGTGCTGACCTTGCGTCCGCGCATCACCCTTGACTCGCCGCTCCGCCCGCTCGCCGCTCGGCTGACTCTGCCTGGCCCTCCCGTCCGCCGTCGCTGCACCGCCTCGATCGACCGCCTGTTCTGCCCGCCATGCTCTCGAGTGCAGCTTTGCCGTGCCCACGCGACTCGCACGCCCGACCGCTGCGTCGTCGCTGACCCTCGCACGCCGCCCACCTGCCTTCCCGCCCGCTGCCTTCGCAGTCGGAACTGCCGGCACCGTCCTCTCGCTCGAGACGAGTCCTTGCGCGCCAGTGACGCCTTCGCCGAGCTCTCTCGTGCTCACCACCAGCGTGCGCCCTCGCCAAACGCCGACCAGTGCCTCAGCTGCTGCTACTGCGGGTCTGCATACACTCGGCCTTGCGTCTCGCAAACATCCTCGCGGACCGCCAGTAATCGCGTGCACGTATTGCCCGCTTCGCCTGGCTATCTATCCACGCGTCTCGAAGCACCGAGGTGCGTGCCGAACTCGAAGCGAGAGGGATACGGACGAGGGAGTCGAATCCTCGCGTGCAACATGCGCTGACCTGAAGTATTGCATCCGTCGTCCCTGCACCTCGTTTGTGCTGCTTTGCCGACCACGCGGTGCATTATAGCAGCCCTCGGTCTGACGCTGAGCTCGCGGCGTCGGAAAACCCCGAACACTCGCTCGTCTCACTTTCTCTCCGATCCGCCTTCTTCCAGCACCTCGGCGTCATGGGTCGCCGCAAGATCTCAATTGCGCCTATCAAGGACGACCGCAATCGTCAGGTGACGTTTCTCAAGCGCAAGAACGGTCTGTTCAAGAAGGCGTACGAATTGGGCGTGCTCTGCTCGGCGGATGTTGCCGTCATCGTCTTCAACGCCAATGGCAAGCTGTTCGAGTGCGTCAACGAGCGACTTGACTTGCTGCAGTCGTCTCCCACTCTCGACTGACACCGCCCTCGACCTCTGCGCGCAGATTCCATTCGGGCGACATGGACTCGATCTTGCTTCGCTACTCGCACGTGCGTTCTTCTCTGCCTCGCTCGTCCGAAGCCAATAATTGACATGTCGTGTACTTGTAGTACGCTGGTCCCGCACACGAGAAGCGCGGCCCGGAGGACTACCTCAACAAGGACCTAGTGGCGGCGACGAAGAAGGGCACCGGCGGCAAGATGACGACCCTCTCGGACGAGGATGAAGATGATGACGACGATGACGACGACAAGCCGCATGTCGCGGCTGGCAGCTCGGGCGTCAAGGTGATTCCGCAGGCGAGCAAGGGCAAGCAGGCGTTACGAGCCGCCGCCGAGCGCAAGGCAAAGGCCTTTGCAGCAGGCAGCCCTGCTGGCAGCGAGGATACGAGCACGCCCTCGATCTCGCGCGCCAATTCGATCGCGCAGCTCCCGCAACCCCAGGAGCAGGACTCGAGCCCGCCACAACTCGGCGGAACCGACCCGTCAGCCGCCCAGGCCCTCTTCCCGGGCCTGCAAAACGGCCTTCCGGCGGGATCCATGCCGTTCGCCATGCCGTTCGGAGCGCCACCAGCGGGCACGCCTGGCCTACCGAATCTCGCGGGCCAGTTCCCGTTCAGCTTGCCCTTCGGCGCGGGCCCGACCGGCCTTCCCAACTTCCACACATTCTCTGGCACGCTGCCTATCCCGAACCTGAATCTGCCATTCCCTGGCGCGCTCGGCTGGCCCGCTGGCCTGCCTCAGCCCGGACAGCAGCAGTCTGGAGCGACCGGTGGCGGCACCAACGCCATCCCGGCGTGGTTCGGCGCGTCGAGCCCCGCTGTCGCCGCCGCGCAGCAGGCTGCGCAGGGTGCGTCGCACTTGCAGATGCTCCAGCAGTTCGGGCTCGGGCCAGGCATGCCCGGCTGGCCGGGAGGGTCGCCCGCCGACTCGAATCTCCAGCAGCAGCAGCAGCAGCAGCAGCATCAGCAGCTGTTCGGCGCATCGCAGCACAACCCTTCGCCGCAGACGCACCCGGCGCCAGCGCCCATGTACGGCGCGCCTGCGCCTGCAGCGGGACCGCAGCCGCCTCAGCAGCACGGCACGCCGCCCGTCTTCCCCGCCCCTCCTGCCGCGTCGGCGGTGAACGACGACCACCACACGCCGAGCGGGAGCACCTCGATCCAATCGCACGCGTCGCCGCACGCGCACAATTCGCCGATGGGTCACCAGCCCGCTCCGCCGCCGCCGCAGCGGCAGGACTCGTGGGGACCGAAGCCTAGACTGTCGGTCGCAATCCCGGCCGAAGCGGGCGTCAAGGAAGGGACGCAGCCTGGGTTGGTCACGGCGGGCGGCGCGAGCATCCTTGGCGCGGGACTGGGAGCAGCGCCGTTTGTGCAGGAGCCGCAAGGAGGAGCACGCGGATCAGACGAGGTCCGTCAGCTCGACACTAATCCCCACCATACCGCACTGACGATGTACGGTGTAATTCGCGCAGAACAACGCACCGCAGAAGTCGGCATACGCCGCTGACCTCCTCCCGTCTCCCTTCTACCCGACCGCTTCCACCGCCGGCTTCTCCTCCTTCTACAATCTCCCCGGCGCATCCACCTTGAACGGCACCGCCTCCTCGAGCGGCGGCTTCCAGTGGCCCACGGCGGCAACGTCCGCGCCAGTCCCGGCCCCGCCGCTCGGCGTGGGCGAGGCGCCCGACCTGCTGCAGCACGCTTCGGACCACTCGACGCCGGGCGGAACGGGAGGGAGCGGGCTTGCCGACTTGACGAGCGCGGCGACGGCGGCGTTTGGCGGTGGCGGGGACGAGACGGGCGGAGGGAAGAGGGGCGGGGAGGATGCGGAAGACGGAGGGCGGGCGAGGAAGAGGCGTGCGTGAGGGTGGGCGCCGGCAACATAGACACTGTTTACAGCTTTCTCCTCTTCTGTCCTTCCCTTCTCCTCTCTCTCAGTTGTTCCCCATGTGTGTTTCTCCATAGGCGATACCTTCTCACCGTAATACACCTCGTAGCCTGCACGTTCTGCCTGACTGCGGTACAGAGCATAAAGAGACAATTTGCACATCCTAGTCCAGCTAGATGCCCCACAGCTGCGACGGCCTCTCGCGCATGAGGGCCTTGTCGATCGGCTCCTCGTCCTCGTCAATCGCGACGCTCACGTCGACCGCAATCTGCATCCCGCTCCCGCCCTCGCCGCCCGTCCCGACTCCGTTCCCCCAGCTCTGCTGGCTCGTGCTGCTCATCGGCCGGCGCTGGCCCGCGAAGGACGCGAGGCGGATCGAGAGGTCGCTGCTGCGGTGCGACGAGTCTGCACCGCCGCGCATGGCATGCAGCTTGCCCGCGATTGCCGACCCGAGCCACTTGGCGGGCGTCTCGGGCGCGAAGGAGGCCGTCGGCGGGGCGCGCCGCTTCTCGTTCTCGTCGCGCTGCTCGGCGCGGCGCTCGTCGCTGGGTCCGGCCTCCCAGGCGCGGAGGACGAGCAGGACGGCGCAGGGGAGACCGAGGACGGCGAAGGCGTAGAGCGGGAGGAGGATCATCACTTGTGCGCGCGTAGGGGACGAGATAAGCGAGCGCGGGGAGGTCAAGGCGAGGATGGCGGTGATGGTGAAGAGGGTGCCGAGAAGAGAGAAGGCGACGATGGTGAGGATCAGAGACTGCGTGTGGGGGCCAGCTCAGTCACCACCCAGGTTGCGGGCGAGAATGAGGCAGAGCAAATGCACCTGCAGCGTGCGCTCGACCTGGCGGTGCTGCTCGCGGTGCTGTATTCCGGAGCTCTCCCTCGCGTTCGACAAGTCACGGCCCGTTGCGCGTACGACTTGGCGAAGCGAGGTCAGGTGCACGAGCGCGATCGAGACGAGCGCCTACGCGAGGTGAGAAGGTCAACTTCAAGCAAACAATGCAGAAGTCGAGAGGCAGATCGCACGAGAGTGAGGAGAGCCGCTGTGATTGCGTAGAAGATGAACGTGTTGCGGAACCGCACAAGGAAGAGGTCGAAGTTGTCCAACATGGCTTGCAGCGTAGGGAGCGCGGGAGCGAGGCTGACGATACTGACCGACTGTCCCGGCTGCCACGCTGCAGAGCCTTGACCGAGCACACCGTTGAGCTGACGGTAGTGACCTATAGCGCTGCTGTAGGAGCTGCCCGCCAAGCAGGCGAGTGGGAGGAGGATGGCCGTGTAGACGACCTGCGAGCCTGGGCCGAGAATATTGGCAGCGGCGGCGAGACGGGTGCAGCTCGAATCGGTTTTCCTGGACTTGTGGACGACGTAGGAGGCAAATAGTGACCAAGCGGCCGTTTGTCCGCCGAGCCACGCGAAGAGCCTGCGCCATCGCTAGTCAGCAGAGGCACAGAAAGCAGGGCAAAAGGTCACGCACCAGACGATGCACAGCCAATAGGCAAATGCGGAGTTTGCCTCCTTGTTGAAGAATTGAATAGTCACCGCAATGAGAACTTCAAAGACTGGAGCATCCGGAGAAAGTCAGTAGACTCGATGGGCGCCGGAGAGGACGAACGTACAGACGAGCATGACAAAGGCAATGATCGACCAACTAATACTGCCGTGCGGGAGAATCATGCGAGGCTGCTGGTGCCAGCGCATGTTGCAAAAGCTGCCTTTGCGCCAGCGCAGGACGAGCGAGACCGCGACCAGTATCGCAGTTCTGTGGTCCTCGAGGTTAGCCGAGACCGCAAGGGCAGTCGGACAGAGACAAACGTACAAGGCGAGCGCAGCGGCCAGGAAGTATAGCTGGCAGGTTGCGCTGTACGGCACAGAGGGGAAGAGCTGATCGCGAAGCGCATCTTGAATAGCCTCGTAAGGATTGGATTCGGCAGGCAGCTGAGAGAGCAGCTGCAAAAGCTGCGCTTGGGCCGTTGTAGCGGCAGCCATATCGGTGGGCGTTCGCACAGGAGCGGCAACGAGGGAGAGAAGCGAGAAGAGTGCGCGCTCGCGCAGCCCTGGCGAGGGATGAGACGAGCTGCCAGCGATCGACATGCCCGGGCGTGCTTTGACGGAGATCTGCAGCTGTCGTTGACCCGCACGCGAGACGCATTCTTCCCGTACAAGGAGGCGACCCGGGTGCGGCGCCGAATCGGGCAGGCTGAGTGGGCACCTGAGACGGGGGCATCGGTGAGGCCCCCGTGAACTCTGAGCGAAGAAGCAGAGCCGCGCAAGTGGGCATAGGGCACAAAGGCAGCACTTTGCCGGGTCAGCCCGATCCAGCTGCAGCTCCGCCAAACCGGGAAGCGCGATGGACGAGGTTGGTCTCGAGAGACAGGGCGACCACCCTCAAAGCGCGGATGACGGTGCCACAGCTGTCGAAGCAAGATGCCCGAATGTAGCAGCCCCGCTCAAGTCCAAGTGCCCATCTCTGCTGTTGTGCCAGGACGCGAATGTCGTCGAGAGGCAAGAGCGGGACAGGCGACAGGCTGCAGCCAAGCTGCAGCGGTAGACGTTGCATTCCGCCTCGACCCGGCGCCCGCACAGGCCTGCACAGAGTCAGGCGTGTTCTATAGCAGCTCAAAGCTCGTCATTCTAAGCTTCAGGCCGTTGTTTCGGCGCGAGAAGAAACACCTTCACCGCCTCGCCGGCTCCTCGCGAGTGTTTGGCGGCTCAGTCTGACAGCATTCCCTCAGAGCGCTTTGAGACTTTCACAGGTACGTGTCTGCACCTTTTTGCATCCGTTCGGACGTGCCCCTGTGCGCGTTCAGGGCGTTGCGATGGCGCGAGAGCTGACTCTCTGCTTCTTCACCTGATGACAGCTCGACGCAACTACGGCCTGAAGTGTGTCCTGCGCATCTGAAGGCGCTCAAGTGAGCATCTAGCAGCCCCGCCACCCAGCTACATCCTCCCAGCGGCCGTATCCGCATCTTCGCACAGCCCCCTCCGCTCCGTGCGTCGTCTCCCTCTCTCACGCGAAGGCGACGCTTCCTGACCTCTTTGAGATACACAGACTCGCGACACACAATTACCATGATCTGCACATCTTGCGGCGAAGACTCGGTCGTCGAAATGGCGGACCACGCCCAGACGGTCTGCACGAGCTGCGGCACCGTGCTCTCCGAGAACGGCATCGTCAGCGAGATCCAGTTCGGCGAGACGTCGGGCGGTGCAGCCATCGTCCAGGGCAGCTATGTCGGTGCCGACCAGAGTGCGTATCCGCCGCCCAGCTGCACACCCCCGTCCTGCTGACCCTTTCCGATTGTCTTCGCAACAGCTCGCGCGCGTGCACCGGCAGGCTACCGCCAGCGGGGTATCGCCACCCAAGAGTCGCGCGAGCAGACGCTCCTCAACGGTGCGTTCAGCTCTCTCGTCTGGTCTGTTGCACTTCCGCTCACTGCCTTTCGCGCACAGGTCGCCGCCGCATCTCCGAGCTCGCGACCGGTCTGCGCCTCAGCGAGCATCTCTGCAACGTCGCGACACGCTTCTTCAACCTCGCCGTCAACATGAACTTCACCAAGGGTCGCCGCACGCAGTATGTCGCGGCGGCGTGCTTGTACGCCGCGTGCAGGCAGGCCAACGGCACCCAGATGCTCATCGACTTCTCCGACCTTCTCGAGGTGCGTGCGGATCATCAGACGCTAAAATCACGACGCTGACCTGCACGACATCGACAGATCAACGTCTTCGTGCTCGGCTCGACCTACCTCAAGCTCGTCCGCGAGCTATCGATCAACGTCCCCATTGTCGACCCCGTCATCTACATCACGCGATTTGCCGCCTTGCTCGACTTTGGCGAAGAGACGCAGAAGGTCGCGCTCGATGCGACCCGCCTCGTCAACCGCATGGGTCGCGACTGGATGCAGATCGGCCGCCGTCCCTCGGGCATTTGCGGCGCGTGTCTGCTCCTCGCCGCGCGCATGAACAACTTCCGTCGCAGCATCGAGGAGATCGTCCAGGTCGTCAAAATTGCCGACGTGACGCTGCGCAAGCGTCTCGCCGAGTTCCAGGAGACGGCCTCCGGCGCGCTCACCGTCGCCGACTTCCGCTCGATCTGGCTCGAGGAGACGCAGGACCCGCCCGCATACACGCAGGGGATCAAGCGCGAGGAGGACGCGCGCAAGAAGCGCGACCGCGTCGCGCGCGAGGGCACGGCCATGAGCGACGCGAGCGAGACGAGCACCGCTTTTGGCGACCGCGCGTTCCGCGAGCTTGCCGACCGCGAGGCGACGGCCGAGGCGGAGGATGCCGAGCCGCGCGGGCCGGCGGCAGAGGGCAAGGAGAACGAGGCGGAGCGCGAGGGCGACATGCCGCCGCCGCTGCGTCCTTCGGCCAAGGCGCTCGGCAAGCGCAAGCGCGTCGAGCCGGACGTCGAGGCTGGGGAGGGGGCGGGGGATGACGAGGCGGAGCAGGATGCGGCGGAGGACCTGCTCGAAGGCGACGCACGCGAGCAGTACGAGGCCGTCATGCGTGACGAGATGTCGACGTACCTCGACTCGACGACGGGCGCCAAGCTCATGCACGAGCTCGACTCGCAACAGGCGCACCGCCTCAAGGTCTCGCAGTCGCCGGCCGTCGAGCTCAATACGGACGACCGGCTCGACAACCTCGACGAAGACGAGCTCGACGCCTTCATCCTGACCGACGCCGAGGTCGAGATCAAGAGTCGCCTATGGATGGAGAACAACAAGGAGTACCTGCGCGAACTCGCCGAGAAGCAGACCGGTCCCGACGGCGAGCTCAAGCCTCTCTCGAAGCGGCCCGTATGCTCCTTCCCTCTCTCGTTGCGGCGCACACCGCTGACACCCACTTCTCTGCAGCGCAAGCGCACGAAGCCACGCGACGGCGCCAATGCTACCGGTCTGACTGCGGCCGACGCGACGACCAAGATGCTCGAGAAGAAGAAGTTCTCGAAGAAGATCAACTACGACGCGATCCGCAACCTTTTCAAAGCGTCGGGCTCGGATGCCGGGTCGACCTACGGCGGCGCGGCGTCGAGCGTGCGCGGCGGGGCCGACGGCGAGGAGGACGACGACGAGCCTTTCATCGGGCAGCGGTACGGGAGTCGCGCAGGCAGCCGCGTCGGCACGCCGCTCGTCTTGCCCGAGCCAACATGGCGCCAAAGCAGTCGCGCGCCGAGTGAGGCGCCTTCCGTGGCCAGCGAAGGCCGACCGACGAAGCGCACGCAGGCGCAGGACGATGACGAGGATGAGCAGGCGTGGCGCTCGCAATTCGCGACGCAGCAGGAGGATGACGGGTACGACGGGTATGACGAGGTGTGAGTGCGCTCGTAGCGGGTCGAGGAAGAGGGAGATGGTCGCTCGGTCTCTCTGGTTTGTTCAGCTGCATTTCCACTGTTGTCGTCGCTCTCATACCGGGGCGCCTCAGAGCGTGAGAGAAGCAGGACGTCGTGATGTCAACAAGGGAGATGCAAAGACATGCTAGTACGTGGAGGCAACAGAGCACAACAACTGGGAAATGTGTACGGCAATCAACTAGTCCCGCTTTACAGCGGCGACGATCAGATCCCAGCGCATACCCGACCATCCGGTGCGCAGCTCGACGAGGCGCTTGGCGGTGCGCCAACGACGGTTGAAGTCAACCGCTTCGAGCAGAGCCTGCTCGACATCGGCGTGCTCGGCGGCAGACTCGGGGCGATAGATGATGTAGTCGGCGGCTGTACGGCACAAAAAAGTAAGCCCGTTGCTAGAATGACGGACGAGCGCAGCAACATACGTGTCAGGAGGGAGCGCAAGAGCGAGCCGAGGAGGAATGCGCAGATGGCGACGAGGAGCACGAAAGAAAGCGTGTAGGTGCGGCGGACGGCGACGACGCCCGCTGGCGACGTCTCGGTCACGTCGACCGTGGTCGTCATGATCTGCTGGCCGAGTCGCGTGTACTGGCCGAGAAGGTTGCTGAGCGGCGACGGCGCCGCATCGGACGAGGCCGTGTCGCGGCGCGAGGACTGCAGAACTCTAGTCAGTACGGAAGACGCACAATGGCAGGTGGAAAAGCGCGTACAGCATGACCAAGGTGCGCTTTGCCGCCGAGGACAGGCGACCGCGCCTCCTCGACCGCGGGCGTCACGTTTCCGGGCGACTTTGGGTCCGGGAACTCAAAGTCGTCAACCACAGGCGTGACGGGTTTCGGGGCCAGCAAGCGAGTTGCGACCGCGAGGGGCTTGCGCAGCTCGGGCGGGAGCAGCTCCACAACTGGGCGCTCAGGCTCGACGTCGCCGACGATGGAGGCCTTGCGAGGTTTCGGGGGCGGGACACTGCCGAACACGGAGTCAACAGTGGTGAGGCATTGGAAGAGAAAACCTCGACGCACCGGCTGATCTTGGCACCCTGCAGCGGAAGCTCGTCGTCCTCGAAGCGCGCAAGGACCGACTTGCTTTCCTTCTGGCTCAGGACGACGAGCTTCTCGCCGTTGAAGATGACGCTCTTCGCTGCCTGACCCGTCACCTGATTCGCAGCGCTCGCACTCGTGTCCTTCTCCGGCAGCGGCGGAGGGGCGCCGCCCGCTGACACGCGCTGCTGCTTCGCCTTGAGCGCGCGCTCCCGCTCCGCAGCGGCACTGGGCGGCGGAAGCGCGACGATCTTGACTTCGACAAGCGCGCCGTCCTCGCTGAGTAGGCGGTACCAGTCTGGCGGAGCAGGCTTGCTCTTCTCGTCGTCGGCGCGGAGCGGGTCCCGGATCGGGTGCGTGATGGCGCCGGTCGGGACGAGAATACGGACAAGGTGGTTGGCGCGCTTCCAGGCGTCGAGTGAGGCCGTGAGGATGGACGGAAGGGGCGCATCATGCGCAACGCAGCGGAGCGGGATCTGCGTAGGCGGGCCGGTGGAAGCGGAAGGCGCGAGTGAACGAGGCGGGAGCGGGTCGAGCGAAAGTGGCTCGTCGGGGGTAGGGCTGACGAGCTGGGAGGTGGCGTTGACAGAATAGCCGTGCGGGTACTGCTTGAGGTCGACGACGATTTCTGCAACGAGTAGATCGTACGCGCTCGGGTCCATCACCTCGGACGAAGCCGTTGTAGTGGCCGTGCTGCCGGACTTCGGTCCAGGCGCGGTTGTTCCGGCAGTCGCATTCGATGTCGACGGCGCAGCAGGAGGCGATTTCGATCTCAGAGAGCTGCGACTCGACTTGTGCGAGAGCTCCGAGACCGTCGGCGGCTTCTGCAGGACAGGCGGGGCGACCGAGCCGAGGTTGACGGAAGCACTGCGCGGTAGCTCACTCTTGAGGAGCGTCGAGCCGACGGGGATCGAGGGCGCGAGCAGCGGCGAAGGCTTGGACTTGGTCAGCCCACTCGGAGCCTTGTCGTCAGCCCGCGTCTTGCGGGTGACAGTCGGGTTCGCGGAGGGCTCGTGGACGGTGGAGACGTCTTGCCTTTTCCCGCCGACGCGGAAGAGCGAGCGGTACACGCCCTCTGCGGCGTCATACGTCGTTGCGAGCGCCTGGCTCGACTCGCTCCCGCTCGTCCGCGGTGGCGAGCCAAGTTTCCATACGCAGTCCACGTCGCTGTCGTCACTGAGCGGACCCTCGATCTGCACGCCTGCGCTCGGAGCCCACAGGCGTGGCGGCGGACCGGACGCCTTACCGAGCTGCTCGACGCTCGAGATCGACTTGGCGAGATTGGCGTTCAGGACACCGTTGAGCGCGAGCGGAACGGAACCCTTCTGGTCGACGCATGCGACGTACGTGCAGCGCGTCGAGGGAATGGCGAGGACGGACGAGGTGTACGGGTCGAGGGTCTCGAGAATCCACCCCTCAAGGAGGACTTCGCCAGTGGGCAGCGTCGACGGGTTGACCTTGTTCGTGTCGAAGTTCGGCTCGGTTGAAGGGGTGTACGAAGCTGATGCAACGAAGAGGACGGTCGACGTCGAGGCGCCCGAACTGGCCGAGGGAACCTTGACGGCGGCATTGACGGTGGCGACGTGAAAGATGCGACCTTTGAACGGGAAGTTTGGCTTCGAGACGAGCGCGCAGGTCGTCACGCCGTGGCCGTAGCTCGCGAGCGGTGTCGCGCTGTCGATGCGGTCGTCCCAGCTCTTGCGGCACCCCACGCTCGTCACGACCGAGGCAATCTCGTCCGCCGTCAAGCCCTGCACGATCTTGTCGCCGCGGTAGACGGGAATCGTCTCCGAAATGCGCGGCAGGACCTTCTTGCGAACGACGGTCCCGCCTCGCTCGCTGACGATCGCCCACCCGGGCGCCGGATCCGTCAACTCGGGACCCTGCTCGGCGTGGAAACTCTGCAGCCAAGCGAGCGCTTCGAGCGCGCATGCAGGAGGGTCCAGCGGCGGTCTGGGCGCAGCACTGACACCGCTCGTCGACGCGTCTGCCGCACTCGCGTCCGGGTCGGGCGAGCCAGTTGACGCTTCGAGAGCAACCGCCGCCGCCGCCGCGACCGCAGCTGCAGCCTGAGGATCGTCGGTGACGGTCGCAGCGACGGCCTGTGCGGCCGCGAGCTCCTTGGCGTCGACTCCGCTGCCACCGAGCGCATCCTTTGCTGCGCCGACACCCGCTGACCCAGCCACCGCCTTGCCCGCCGCTCCAGACAGCCCTGCACTAGCCCCAGACGCCGCCGCCGTCGCCGTGCTCGCCGCCGCCCAGGGTCCGGGCCCGACGCGCGGCCCGAGCGTCTCGTACTGGTCGAGCGGGACGGGCGCCGCCTTGACGCGCTTGCGCTTCTCGAGCGCGCGCACCTTGTCGTCGTCGAGCACTTCGACGTCGGCTTTGATGCGTGCACCGTTGACGAACACGGCCGTTCCTGCCGCGGCCGCGGGCGCGCCTGCCGCGGACGACGACGCGGCGAGCGCGGCGGGCGCGCGCCGGACCGTGACGACGACGCGGCCTTCATTGGCAACGAGCTCGCGCGCGTGCTCGATCGTGAGCCACAGGCCGCCGCCCGAGCTCAGGCGGTGCCGCGCGAGACACGAGACGCCCGTCGGCGGCGGGTCAACGACCACGTCGATGCCGCTGCTGGCCCAGCTCGCGGCGTCGCAGCGGATTTCGCACTCGACGAGCGCGTCTTCTGCTCCCACAGCGGGCGAAGACGAAGAGCCCGGCGACGACGGGATGGCGTACTCGACGCGGAGCGTCGCCTTGTCCGGGTCGTACTCTTCGGCGACCTTGCGCGCGCCGGCGCCGCTCAGCCGGGTGACGACGGGCGGCGCGCCGTGCTTGATCGAGTAGTCTCGCACGCCGGCGACGGCCTGGATGAGGGCGTTGGGCGTCCAGCTCGACTTTGTGCTCCACCCTTTCGGGTCCGACTGGTCGAGGAGCGTGATCTGCGTCGTCGTGGGCGAGAGCGCTTCGATCGACCAGCCATACAGATCGGTCTGCATGCGAATCGTGCCAGGCGCGGGCGAAGGGAGGGACGGGAACAGGTTCGTGTCGTCGGTCGAGGACGAGAAGATGTGCACCGTCGTGGGCGACTTGTAGGCCGTGCGCAGAAGGACCGAGTCTCGTGCCCTGCCTCGCAAGAGTGAGCACACGAGCAACTGAGACAGGAGAGAAGAGATGCGCGACGCACGCAACGGGCCACTGTCCCTTCCTGCGCTCCCACCACACCTCGCTCAGTTCGCCCACGCCCGCGCCATTCTCCTCGTCCGCGACGAGCACGCACTCCTCGACGTTTTTGTCCCACGTCTTGCGCACGCCCTGCGTGACGACGGTCGCAAAGACGTCCCACACGCCGACGCCGACAAAGACGGCCTCGGCGCGGTAGATCGTCAGGGTCGGGTCGGGCGACAGGAGCTGCGTCACGGTGACGCCCTGCGAGTCGCTCACGTGCCGCCACTTGGCCGGTGGCTCTTGCAGCAGCGAGAGAAAGTAGATGTACGACCGCCGCAGGAGCGCCGCGATCTGCTGCGCGGCCGCAGACGGGCCCGCGGGCTCGACCTGTGCGCCGCCGCCGCCGCCGCCGAGCGAGACGACGTCTGCAGCGGCGGTCGACCCCGTCGTGCGGATCGAGCTCTGGTCGTCGGCGATCGACGCGCCCGCCTTGGCACCCGCCGCAGCCGCGAGGACCGCGTCCCACCCTCTCGCCCTCGCTGCCGCGCCGCTGCCGAGCGGGTCGCGCACGTCGACGCGCTCGAGGTCGACCTTTTCGCCGTTGACGCGCACGCCGCGCGAGGCCGCGAGGCGCTGGATCGAGACGCTCGCGCGGACGAGGTGCGACGGGCTGAGGAGCGGGGCGTGCGTCAGGCGGAGGGTCAGGCGCGTGCCGGGTGCGGGGGAGGGCGCGGTTGGTGTCGGCGAGGGCGCGGAGAGGGACAGGGCGTAGGAGGACGAGGGGGCTGGGGTCGAGGTGAGAGAGGACGAGCCGCCGAGGGGTTTGACCGAGATGCGGATGTCCCACCCGTCGTTGCTGCTTGGCGCGTCGGGCGGCGCAGCGCTCGTCGGCTGCTCCGACGGGGCGCCGTCTGCGGGAGCGGGCGGCGCGGTGGGGAAGAGCACGCCGAGCGGCGGGAGCGAGACCTCGATGCTCCGTTCGAGGCGCACGCGCTCCCTCCTGCGCGCGAGCTCGTCGAGTCCCTGCAAGTTGCCCCCGACAGCCTGCGCCTCCTCCTCTTCCTCTTGCTCTCTCCCATCCGTCGCGATCCCGTTCCCTGATGCGGCGCCGCCCTCTTCGGGCACAGCGACGACAGCATACTCGATCGAGCGCGTCTCGCCCTGCACGTCGTACTCGTCGCGATTGAGCTCGACCCCGCGCCCATACCCTCTCAGCAACGGGAGGCCCGCGCCCACTCCGGCGCTGCTCCCGCCGGCGGTGCGCGCGTAGTGCACAAAGGACGCGACGAGCTGCGCAATGTGCGCGACGTGCGGCGACGAGGCGGATGAGGACGAGAGAGGAGAAGGCGAGGCAGAAAGGGGCGCGGAGAGGCGGAGCGACCATTGCCAGAAGAGCGTAATGCGGAGGCGGTGTGGTTGCGGCTGAGCGGCGGACCCGGACAGAGGCGGGAAGAGCGAGGACGAGGGCCCAGGAGAGGTCGACAGCGCCGAGGTCGACGAGGGTGAGGTGGAGGGAGCAGGGCCGCCCAAAGATGGCGATGACGGTCCGGCAGGCGAGGGCGGGACGAGCTGGAAGCACCACGCCATGAGGTGGACGTTTGCGCGCACGAAAGGAGGAGCGGGACGGAGGAACGCGGGCTCGTCGGCCGCGCGCGGGAGCGACGTCGAGAGGTCGATGAGGGACGAGCCGTCGGGCGAGGGAAAGGTGCGCGAGATGGTGATGGTGTCGCGAGGGGAAGCGGGCCAGCCAAGGCGGTAGTCGGTCTTGCAGATGCGCGTGAGCGGATCGAGCAACGAGATGGTCGAGGCCGAGTCAACAAGCTTGTCCCCTGCAGATAGAGCCAGTCAGCGCACGGCTTGAAGGCGAATGCAGGGAGCGAGAGCGCACAATGTGCGCGCACTTCGGGCGTGCCCAGGACGGCCCTCAGCGCCTCCAAGTCGACGCGGTCTGGGTCGCACGGCACCTCTGCGACGGCGCGCACGATCTCGGCATTGCGCTCCTTGTCGGCCTTGCGGTGCACGCGGACGGTGGCCGGGTCGAGGCTGGCGAGGCCCTGCACGAGTTGCGGGTGCGCATCGCCGACGAGGTCGCGGCCCTTGCCCTTGCTCTGTGCGCCGGTGCCGCTGGTCGAGAGGGTGTCCCAGGCGCTGGCGGGGACGGACGAGCTGGTGCGGCGGTGCGAGGGCGAGGGCGAGGGCGCGGCCGACGAGGCCGAGTGCGAGACGGGCTTCCACGAGCGCGAGTGCGGGTTCGAGACGAGGTCGCGGAAGTGGGCGAGGGCCGACGAGAGGGCGGCCGAGTACGCTGCGTTCGTGCTGCGGGTTTGGCGGAGAGCGACGACGACGAGGGTCAGCACGAGGACGAGGTTCACGTGAGGGTGGGCACAGCCTCGAAGCGGGGCCGGTCGACGGGTGCAGCGTTCTGAGGCCGTGTCGAGTCCACTCGAAGCTCGCCAGACCCGCAACCGAGGGAGCACGACAGGCAGCGTCGAGGGATCGCGGGCGGAGTTGGATCATGACGCCGACGACGAGAGCGAGCGACGCACTCTTTGTACGAGTGGCTGGCACTGGCCATCTCGGCGAGTGTAGCAGACTGCAGTCTCCCTTGGACGCACTCCCCAGGAGAAGCAGAGGGCGCGAGCAGGGAGAGGTCGCCGCGAAAGAGCAACCCGGCTCCCGCTCTCGCTCTCTCCCTTCTCTCGCAGTCTGGGTAGAGCAGAGGCAGTACCAGCGTGTAGAATTCTCCAGAGTGTAGCCAATGGCCCGCCCCTCCTCCCTCGCAGCCGCGCTCCGTCCCCACCTTGCCTCCCCCTCATCCTGCCGGGTCGTCGTGCCGTCGCGGAGGATTGCGAGCAAGGTGCACGCGGGGCTGCACTACCACGCGCACCCGAGTCTCCCCGGGCACTACACCCTCTCGTACCTCCAAACCCCGCCGCCCTCGCTCCGCTTCTCCCCCACCACCCTCGGCACCCTCCGCCCGCTCCCTGCCTCGCCGTCCTCGTACTCCTCTTCGTCCTTTGGCGCACAGAGCCACCCCGAGGCAGACGCAGGGCTCCCGCCCATCACCCCGCGCACCCTCGACGAGAACCCCGACTTCCTGCGCCTCGTGCACGAGATCGTCCAGGCCAACATCGCAGACGACCTCTGGCTCCAGACCCAGGCAAAGGCCCTCTCGGACGACACCCACCTGTCGGTCCTCTTCACCGTTTCCTCCTGAGCACGAGAAACAGACACTGACGAGCCGCCCGCCCGCAGGCACATTGGCGATGAGCGCGCGCCCGCCGACGCCAACCGCGTCCCGGCGCCGCAAGACATCCTCGCGTCGGTCCTCGTCCAGCAGGGCAAGGTCGTCCCCGAGTCGTACGAGCCCAACCGCGTCGCGTACCGCCTCGTGACCGAGGACGGCCTCATGCGCCTCCCGCACGGACTCGGGGAAAAGGTGCGCGAGGCGTGCAAGAGGGTGCGCGAGGTCGAGGAGGAGGTGGCGCGCGATGAGCAGGGGGGACAGGGGCAGTAGGTGGGCGCAGAGAACCCTGTAGCATAGACCGTCTCCACTCTTGCGGGTGCTCTCGTCGCGCGAAAGGTGCTTCCGCGCAGACCTTCTCAAGCGGCCACCCTCTACCGGCGCACTCTGTAGCCCAGAGACGCTGTCGCCCACGTACAGCACGGTGAAGAAAAGACGTGAAGAGGCGCAGGAAAGCGATACAACAACAAGAGTCCATACTCCTTCTACTCCTCCATCTCGTCCTCCTCCTCCCCCTCCTCCCCCGCCTGCTGACCCGCCTTCCCCCGCTCCACCTCGCTCCCCGGCCTGACCAGTATCGCAAAGTTGTTCCTCTGTGCGCCCGCCCTGACCACTTCCCTCTTCCACTCCCTCCCGTCCCTCTCGCCCTCGCCCCGCGCTCCACTGCGCCTGACGAGCCAGTACGTCAGTTTCGCAGAGTCGTGCTGCCGCACGACGGACCACCCCGTCGAGCCGAGCAGGGCGGTGAGGCGCGCGTGCGACAGGTAGCGCGAGTTGGTCAGGCAGGGGAGCGGGAGGACGAGGTACAGGTGGCCGTGCGGGCGGAGGTACGAGTGCGCGTGCAGGAGCATGTGTCCTGTGGAGGAGCAGGGCGGGGCGGGAGAAAGTGGTGGAGGAGGGGTCAGTCTGATGCGCCAGTGCCGACTCGGAGGAAGCGAAGCGCGAGAGGACAGCGAGCATTCGCGCCCGTTTCCACCCTCGACCGGCAGAAGACCAATCCCGAGCAGCACTGACTCACCCCGGTTGACCAAACTCCCCTCGAAATTGACCACCAAGCTCAGCGCCACGACGTCGTACTTGTCGTCCTCAGTTTCGGGGACGGGGAAGTCGAAAAAGTTGTACCGCAGGACGTGCGCAGCGTGCGGGTTCAGGTCGATCGAGGTCGTCGAGATCCAGGGGTAGCCGGCGTCTGGAGAGGACGAGGAGGCGAATTGGGGTAAGTCGTGGTGGGGCGAGTGAGAAGGGGCGGTGAGAGAGGATGGACGTACAGGCTGTGCCGGCAATGGCGCCCACGTCGAGCAGTCGAAGCTGTACGCGAGTATCCGGGGCGTCAGTCACGTCGATCGGGTGAAGCGACGACAGATGCAGGCTCCGCAAGACACACCTTCCTCCGCTCAACTTTTGGCCAGACCTTGCTACCGTCTTCGAGAATCGTCGGCTCGACCTTGGCCTTGCTCTTGTCCTTGTCCTTGTCGTCGAGCCCGATCTTGAGCTCCTTGATCTGCTTGACGAGCCATTTGGACGATTCACCGCCGCGAGCCTGCGAGAAGTGCGGGCGTGTGTCAGAAGAACTCGAACTCGAGTAACGACTCTGCGAAGCTCTCACGAGCCTGCAAAGAGCTGCTGGGAAGCGGGCCACACCCGACGCACCTTGTCCCCGCCGTGCACGCTCGCCTCCTGGTACTTCTTCAACCCGCCAAGCCGCTCCCTCTCCTCCTCGAGCTTCCTCCTCTCCTCCGGGTTCGTCAGCGCCGGACTCGCCAGCTGCTTCTCGATGGCGTGGAACGCGCGGATGAGCTGCGTCTGCTCCTGGCGCGCTTTTGGGATCGACGGGTCGAGGGGCGCAGACCCGGCGAGGAGGTCGGCCTTTGCGGGGTTGGTGGTCGACTTGCGCGCGCGAGAGAGAAAGGCGGGCTTCTTGCCGCTGCGCTTGGCTTTGCGGTCGGTCGCTGTGGGCGGACGGACGGAGACTTGGTGAGCTCGACGGAGAGAAAGAATGGAACGAGGTGGGAGAGGCGCACCGGCCTTGTTGTTGGTGTGGGGCATCTTGCAGTGAGCTCCTGAGTGCAGTCCAGCAGTCTTCCTTCCTCGAATCGCCGTGGGAGCAGAACGAGCGGCGAGTGGAGAGCGGCGGAGAGGCGATCAAGCCGGTCGACGCTCGTCCACTCGCTCGCTCGCACCATTTGAGCCAAAATCAAGCTGGGCAGACTCACAGCTAGCTAAATACCCGACCCAGTGCTTGACAGCCCCGCCCACTCGCAGCCGCGTGCTCTCGCGTCCTCATCAGCCGCACTGCGTCTCGCTCGTCATGCTCGACCATTTCAGCATCCTGTGCGTCGTTGAGCCAGCCAGACTCTCTCCTGAACGCACACTGACGGCCCTGACTCGCTTCCCGCAGTACCCAGGGTGGCCTCGTCCTGTGGTCCCGCTCCTTCACCCCGTCCCCCTCCCCCTTCGACGCCCTCATCCGCGAAGCCCTCATCGAGCAGCGCGCCTCGTCCTCCGACCTCGCCTCGTCGTCCACGAGCGCCGTCTCACGCTGGGACAAGGACGCGTACGCCGTCCTGTGGCTCCTCGAGAACAACCTCGACCTCGTCTTTGTCGTCGCGTACCAGCGCATCCTCTCGCTCCCCTACGTCGCCGACCTCCTCGAGGCCGTCCGCAAGGCCTTCCTCCGCGCCTACCGCGACACGGTCCAGGCCATCGTCGACTCGAGCGTAAAGGGCAAGGACGTCCTCGTTCTCGGAGGCTCGGTTGGCGGGCCCGCAGCGTTCGGCCTGTTTGGTGAAAAGGGCTGGCAGAAGGTCTTTGAGGGTTGGGACGAGACGTTCAGTCGCATCTTGCGCGAGTTCGAGTCGAACGCGGCAAAGGTATGTTCCCCTCTTCATCACATCCTCTCGTCCAGCTTTACAGGCTGACCCGACCCATGCATGAACAGAACAAGAAGTCCACCCCACGAGCATCCGCACTCACCAACATTCCCGACAGCCCCTCGACCTCCGCGAGCGAAGCGACCAGTGCGTTTCCAGCTGCCCTCGTCCGCCCTCCCCTCCTCGCTGACTCCCCTCTCGCACGCAGCGCCCTCACTTGCCGAGCCAGCAGACGGACCCGTCGACGCACAGACTATAGCGCGCAACATTGCTGCGCTCAAGGCGCGGCAGAAGGCGGCGCTGCGCAAAGGCGGGCGCAAGTCGGGCGCGGGGACCGAGTCGGAGGCGGGATCAGAGTGCGTCCAGCTCCGCTCATTTGTACGGGAAAGGGCACACATACTTACCTGTGCTGTCTCGACGTCGCTCGGAATGCAGATCGGACGCGACGCCGACCAAGCCGCGCCCGCGCAAAGCTGCGACCAAGTGGTCTGACTCTGCGATCACCGACGCCGACCTCGCCGCGTTCGACTACTCGTCCGACGCGCCCTCGCCCGCGCGCGGTGGTGGCAAGGGCGCGAGCAGCCGCGCGGGCACGCCTGCGCTCGAGGAGGTCGACGTCGACACGAGCGGGATGGTCGACCGGCAGGCGCTCGGGACGCGCGATTCCGAGAGCGGGATGTACGAGGTCGCCGACTATGCCGTTCGTGGCGCGGCGGGCGAGTCCGACGAGGACGAGGACGAGGAGGAGGGCACTGGCGCGGCAGACAAGCCGCAGTCGGCGCTGTCGTCCTTCTTTTCGCGCCTGTCGCTCCAGCCGCGCAGCCTCACGGCCGCCGACCTCGCGCCGACGCTGCAGGCGATGCAGCAGCACCTTACGGCGAAGAACGTCGCGCAGTCGATTGCCGAGCAGATTGTCGCGAGCGTCGGCAAGTCGCTCGAGGGCAAGAAGGTCGACGCCGGCGGGCTCTTCAACTCTGCGAGCCGCGCCGGGCGCAGGGCCGTGCGCGAGGCGTTGCACGAGGCGCTCGTGCGCATCCTGACGCCCAAGACGAGCACCGACCTCTTGCTCGAGATCCAGCGGAAGCGCTCCGCAACGACTAGCGCGGCGGCAGGAGCGCCCGCAGCCGGCGGGAGGAAGGGTGCGGCGGGTGCCGACCCGTACGCGATCACGTTCGTCGGCGTCAACGGCGTCGGCAAGTCGACCAACCTGTCCAAGGTCGCGTTCTGGCTCTTGCAGAACCGCCTGCGCGTCCTCATCGCCGCGTGCGACACGTTCCGCTCGGGCGCGGTCGAGCAGCTGCGCGTGCACGTGCGCAACCTCGGCAAGCTCGAGGAGGAGCTGGGCGGCGCCAAGGAGGGCGAGCCGAGGCGCGTCGAGCTGTTCGAGAAGGGGTACGGGAAGGACGCGGCGGGCATTGCAAAGGATGCGCTCGCGCATGGTGCGTTCTCACTGTTCGTGTCGACGTGCCAAGCGTTCCCTCGCTACGTCGCGTTGTCGTCGATACAGCTTTACTGATTCGTGAACGCCTCGTGCAGCCAAGCAAAACGGCTTCGACGTCGTCTTGATTGACACCGCCGGCCGCATGCAGGACAACGAGCCGCTCATGCGCGCTCTCGCCAAGGTCCGACCTCTCCTGCCTGGCAATCCTCCCCGCGACTGACCTTTCGCCGCGCTCCGCAGCTGATCGCCGTCAACCAGCCCGACAAGATCATCTTTGTCGGCGAAGCGCTCGTCGGAAACGAGGCCGTCGACCAGCTCACAAAGTTCAACCGCTCGCTACGCGACTTTTCGGGCTCGGCGGGCGCTGCCGGCGGCGCGAGCGGGCCGGGCAAGGGGCGCGGCGTCGACGGGATGATCCTCACCAAGTTCGACACGATCGACGACAAGGTGCGTGGGAACTCGTCTTTTCTGCCAACTGCGCTGCTCGGCTGTTGCTGGTCGAGGCGGGTCTTTTGCGCAGGAGCACGGTCACTCACGCTCGAATCCACTCCCACTCGCAGGTCGGCGCCGCGCTCTCGATGACTTACGTGACCGGCCAGCCCATCTACTTCGTCGGCACGGGCCAGACGTACTCGGACCTGCGCATGCTGCGCGTCGGGCATATCGTGCAGGCGCTTCTGCAAGACTGAGCGCGGGAGCAAGCGCGCCGCAAGGGGTCAAGCGAATGGGCATCGTTCATTTTGGATCTCGAGTTGTCGTGTTGTATTTATCCTGCGCATTACAGCGCACATAATGAATGTGCTGCGCTCCAACCTCGCTCGCACGGGCCTACTCGCGGCGCGTCCGTGTCGTCCGTGTCGCGTCCGTGGGTCTGGGTCGCTTC
Organism: Rhodotorula paludigena; assembly: GCA_036244875.1. Lineage (NCBI taxonomy): Eukaryota > Fungi > Basidiomycota > Microbotryomycetes > Sporidiobolales > Sporidiobolaceae > Rhodotorula > Rhodotorula paludigena. Next base: position 310,428 of record BQKY01000004.1, read on the forward strand.
GTTTCTCAGTTTTCGTCTCTGGCCGCGCTGTGCGTCTGACTGCTTCCGCTCAGTACGTGCGCTGGTGTGGGTGCGACGGCCTATATCCCGTCTTCACTGCCCTGCGCATTCTCGCGAGCTCCTCGAGTCATTCGCTCCGTCGCCTGGCCTGCACCGCCTTGTTTCGCCCCTCCCAGCACCCATACTTCGCCGGTCACCACGTACAGCTCGAATCGACCACTCGACGCCATGCGGAGGAAAGACCCTGACCTCCAGCGCTGCGCCGTTTGCGACGTCGAAACGGACAACTGCTGCTCGGCGTGTGGGACAGCTGGTGTCGCCCTCTTTTTCTGCTCCCGCGAGCATCAGAAACTTGTGCGTGTCTTTTGCGCATGGACATGCTCTTCCTCGCTGATAAGGATGCTCGCGCAGGTCTGGCCTTCGCATCGAATCGCCTGTGGTCCGGGCAAGGCCAATCCGTTCTTCGTGCCGCCCAAATACCTCAGTGCTCCGAAATTCTCCAGACTCGTCGAGTACGAACTCGACGCGGACGGCATACAACCCTTCAGCCCTGCTCTCGCTTCGAGGGTGACGTCGAATGGCAAGGTCTCGCTCGAACGCGCTTTGCTTGCGATCTGCGAGCAGGAAATTCGCAATCTCCCGGTGAGGTTCTCCGCTTCTCGGCCTGCCTGAGTGAATTCTCGCTGACATTTTGTTTTCAGTTTTATCTCAAGCACGGGGCCGTGTCGAAGGGAAATATCTACATGCGCAGCGCGTATTTCTGCACCTCGTACGACAAGCGGAAAAGCTCGCTATCGTACGTCGAGGCGGTGGCCGCTGCCGACCCGATGGACTACGCCGCTCGCCTCATCGCCCTCCTGCCCGACTTTGACGAGCTTTCCGTCGCCGCGCAGACAATGTCCCTGCACCAAACTCTTGTGCTCGCCAGGCTCCTCCAGCTCAAGGTCAGGAGCAAAGCCCCGCCCCCGAGCTACAAGCCTGAGTACATCGGCGGCGCACTTCGCCAACTCCTCGTGCAGCTCAAGCCTTTCGTGCGCTTCGACGACGACGAGCACGCCCAGCGCATCGCATGCGGCTTCAAGAACGAGGTGTCGCAGTTCTACCCGATCGACTGCTGGTTCGTCGTCGACCCGGACGGCGGCGGCATTGTGGACTTCAAGTGGAAGGCGCTTGCCGCGAACAACTAGGTACTGGAGTCGAGTGCATCCCTTCATACGTGGACATTCTTCATTGTAGATCATGGTCGGGTTCTGACTAGATGATTGTGTAGACCGGCAAGCAGCGCGAGAAAGAGTGGTCGCTAGGCTGATCGCGCGGAAGCAATTATTAGCGTCACGCCCGTTTTCGGCACGCCTTGCCGATTGAGCCTTTGCCTCCATGTGGAAGTAGGTCACTCAACAAGACGTCTTAGTAGTCGGTAAGTGGCAGAAAAGGCGCGACCACGCTGAGTTGGTCCTTAACGACGTCCCACATGCTCCTTCCCTTCACCTCGCATCGCCTGCTCTCGCTTTTATTAAGTCCAGAGTGCCTCTCGTGGTTCTGCACGAACGCGGGGACATACGCATGGCAGCAGTCATACAGGAAGGGACTGCGGCTGCGGGTGAGAAGACATCTGTCATCGGCAGTGCGGTTAGTTCGGCATCTTAGGACTTGGGTGTGAGGCCGAGTGCACCAAAAGACCTTCGACTCGGTTTGTCGTTACGACGATGTAGCCCTTTTCGAAAGAGCCCGTGAGCTCCACCCCCCGCTTCTTCGTCGGCGGCGCTCGCGCGGTATCGAAAGCCGCGGGGACGTAAGCGGCGATGGAGTACTGGAGAAGGCTGAGAGTCGGACGGGGCGGGTGGAGGAGCGCAGTCGCAGTGGTCTCGTCGGGCGTGACAAAGGCGTATACGAGCCGGGGACGGTCGGAGAAGGGGATTCGCGAGACGATTGCAGCTATGCCGGACTTCTTGATCGGATGGGTGGGCGAGATAGTTGCCTGGAGGACAATGATCACGAGGGGATCGTGCAGGACGAGGACGGCATCGGCGGCGGCGAAGTAGGGAGGAAGAATGTAAAGACCGGCGTGTCGGGGGAACACCTGCTTGTTCGGATTCCACGAGCCTTCGGGGAGCAACGAGGGCAGGTCGATCCCGACGTCGATGCCGGCAGCATCAATGAGATGGACGCGGTACGGAGAGCTGACTGGACCGGAGCTGAGCTGCCGGATGGCGAACGACTCGAACAGGATGCCGTGCATGACGGGGCTGTGCAATGCGGACGAGGCGAGGCGCAGCTGATCGCTTGCGATGAGGCTGCGGTACGCGATGCGCAGTGCTTCGCGAAGGAACGGCGTGGCGATGACCGTGTACACTCGAGGACCGGGGCTGGTCGGCTGCTCGTAATCAGGGTTGGGGACGAGCGTGACGAGCTGGTCGTAGCCCGTCGGCTGTGCAGCTTTGTTCACGGCTGTGGCGTAGCTCCACGGCTTCAGAAGATCGACGAGGTGCTCCATGTCGCGCGTCGCAGCGAGCGATTCGGAAAAGTCGTCGGCAACGCGCGCCGATTTCGTCGTCTTGACGAATGCGCTGCGGAACGCGGGTGCTGCGATCGCGTAGATCTCCTCGGGCGCGTAGTATTGGCCGGCTCGAAGTCGTTTGACGGTGACGTTGCCGAACAAGAGGTACTCGTACTCGCTGATGCCGACGACGCCGCCTTCGGCATCCGCGCTGTCCTCCTCCATTGCGCCCGGCGCATCCGCCGCACCCGCCGCACCCGCCGCGCCTGCGCTCCCGATGAACGCGGTGTCGCCGACCTCGCTCGCCCCTGCCGCCGTGGTCGCGGCGCCCTCACCCGCGGCGCTGCCGCTCGTCATCCCTGCTGGCGCGGAACTCGCGCCGGCGGTGCTCCCGCCAGTCTCCGTGGTCGCGCTTGCGAACTCGAAGGACCCGTTGACAAGTTGCGAGCGGAAGGGTTGACCCGCGGTAATCGGGTCGTGGAGGTCGCGGTCGGTGTTGACCGTCCCGGGAAGTATCGCGCCGAGGTAGAATCGATGCTCCATCTGCGGAAGAGTCACATCGAGCTCCTGGAGAGAGCTGAAGGCAGGTCTGTGAGCGCGGCGCCTGGTTAAAAAGGGACCACAGTCGCACATTGCGTTACGGATCTCTTCAAGGCCCGGCGGTGTCAACACCCAGTATGCAACGCTCTGGTTATGCTTGGCGAAGGGCGTGTAACGGCTGCTGCGCGGTGATGCTGCAACCACCGTGATAGAGTGCTTGAGCGACGTCAGAAAGGGCGGGACTGGGTAGGCGGCAGTTGGCACGGAGTCGAGAGCCAGAACAAGCGGAGTTCGGAGCTTCTCGGCGATGAAGGGAAGCTGCTCGGGCGAGACGAGGAAGACGCCCGTGTCGATGAAGACGACGGCGGCGGGGTCGTTCATTCGGTAAAGGGCGACCGGCTTGCCCTCCTCTAGCCGGCGCAGAACGAGGTAGGGGAGGAAGGACGACTTCCCTGCAGATGACCAGGTACGTGAGAGCGTGTTCACAGCAGCGGGATGAGCAGTCTGAGCTTACCGATGCCGGGAGACCCAAAGAGTACAAGACAATGAGACTGGCGAGCGTCACGGCTTCCCGCAGGAGCTGTGCAGAGCTCGGCAAAGCGCTCCTGCACCCAGCTGAATACGCGAGGGTACTCATCGCGGACGAGGAGCAAGTCGTCGGCGAAACCAGGGAAGATCCCGGCCAGGTGCGGAATGGAGCCGCAGACTGCCCCTGCAGGCTTGCCGTAGAACTCTCGATGTATGTCTTCATACATCGCCGCTTGCGCCGCGTTGTTGCGCCCCCACTCGGAAAGTTGGCTGAGGAGGGCGTCGTCGGCGTCCTGCGAGCCGGACAGCTTGGGCTGTGGCGTGCAAGCGTGCAAAGCCTCTAACGTCAGCACTGCGCGCACTGGACGTGCGCCTGAGCTCGTACCTCCGGAAGCAGGTAGTCGACGGTCGTAGTCACGACGTCGCGGAGCGTCTTGCGCAGCCACGACGAAGGCGCGGCGGGAGCTGCTGGCGCGCGGCTCAACGGCGGCATTGCTGAAGTCGTTCGCTGTTGTCCGCGCGTGCGAAGTTGTGCGTGGCAGACGGAGCTGAGTCGGCACCTCGTGGTGGTTCGACTTCAGGCGAGTGACAGCAGGAGCGAGGGGTCCTTGGAGGAGCGCGAGAGTCTCAGCGGGGCAAGCAGCAGGCTGTGGGCGCATGCGCGGCCGGTTCCGGCGAGGTCGACCTGCACAGGCAGAGAGCACAAACACAAGCAGAAGCGCGTCTGAAGTGCGACGATGTGTACAACCCCCACTCCTCGTCGAAGTCGACGTCGCTCCGTCTGCCACCCCTCGCCGAGACCGGTTCCGCCGCGCTGCTAGGGTCCCCAGTTGGGCTCGCGCACGATAGCGGAGCTCGCAGCGAGTCGTCTCACGCTCTTCTCGTGCTTCGTCCTCTTCAGCTCGAGGTCCGGTCGTCCCGAATCTCTCCCGCTACAGCCTGTTCCATTGCGCAAGGCTGCTTGAGCTCCGTCAAATCCAGTCTCATGAACGACCTGCCACAACACTCTTGCGTCGTGTGCGGCATGCTCGCCTCGAAGCGCTGCTCGACCTGTGCGACGAGCGGGATCGACCTCTTCTTCTGCTCGCACGAACACCAGAAGCTCGTGCGTCACTCGCACCTCACGGACGAGCGGCTTCTGACCCTCCCGCGACCTACAGGTCTGGCCGAATCACAAGCTCGTCTGCGGCCAAGACCCGGTCATTTTTCCCGACCTCTCTGAAGATGAAGCGCGGCAGATCGGAACGCTCGCTCACCGCGAACTCAGCTCACCTGCTCTTCAGGACCTCCCGGCCTCTCTCGCGTCGAAGCTGCTCCGGCGCGGCAAAATCAGCTTGGCGCGTTCCACTGAAGTCTACCTGGGCGCGTCCGCAGGCGATTTCGACGAGGTGGGTTGCGACGCACGATCCAATAACGCGGAGTGCAATACGACTCACCAGGTGCTCGTCTTTTTGCAGGTGCTGCTTCCTCTTGCACAGGACTCGACCATTGCCGACGGTCCCGACATTCCAGCTTTTCGCCACGAGCTGTTGCTCCGGCTGCGCGACGGCCTCTTCAGTTTGCTGAACGACCTGTCTCGTGGCAAACCTGAGAACCTCGAGCAGGCCTTGAACAGTTCGACGTTCAACTACGCAGCGTTTTTGCACTCCGCCGTTCCGGGCTGGGCAGACCTTCCGCAGCTCGCCAAGACGTCCTTTTTGCACCGTGCAGTCGTGGTCGCCACTCTTGTCAAGCTCGGGCGCGCCGATACGCCTGCGCCTGCCAGCTTCAAGCTCGAGTACATCGCCACCTCGATGCGCCAGCTCGCGCTCTCGCTCCAGCCTTACGTCCGCTTTCCCAGCCTCGGCGTCGCGCTCGAGTTCGCGCGAGCGCTGGTCCTGGAGGCCCGCTCTGTCTACAAGTTCCACGCGCTCATATCCACCGACTTGGCGGGCGCCATGATCGACTTCAGCTGCAAGGCCGTGCCGCCCGCGCAGTAGATTCTCGCGCCGCTTGTAGGGTGTAGTCCGTGTCTCTGTCTGATGAACAAGCGTAGCAAGTGAACCGAGCCGTCTGAGGACACAGAGTCGAGAGTGTCAGCATGCGATCTTGAGCCCTTCGGCGTTCGAGCGAGCGCGACTTCGCCATTACGCAGCCGGGTCTTCCGGTCTTTCTCCGCAGGCCAGACGCGCCAAAGTCCTTGCACGTACTCTCAAAACGTGTAGGTGTCCCAATAGGCTGCGGTTAAGCGAGGTCAGACAGCGGTGCCCGCTACGCGAACGGATCATCCTACGAATACATGCGCGAGACATTCAATTTCTACCGGGCCTGCTCCTGCTTGACCGCCTCTGCGTTTGCCAGCGCCTTGCCCTTGCCCTGCCCAGCAAGGAGCGAGTCGCCGAGCGTCACTTCGTGGTCCTGCGGGATCAGCAAGCATGTCAGTTACGCGAGCTAACGGTATCCTGACCAGGGCTAGGCGCACCTTGCCGGTGAATTTGCCCGCGAATTTCTTCGCAAAGCCGTTGACTTGGTCCTTGAAGCTAGGTCCTCGACCTGTGCGATAGCGGGACAAACGAGCGAGCGGAAGGATCAGCTTGGCGAATTGGAGGAGTTGGGGGAGGGAGTATCACGCACTGCCGTCTGCGTCGGGCATCGTTGAAGCACCCTGGGTTGCGACCGTCTCTGGCCGCTCAGACGGGCGCTCCCATCGCTGCGTAATCTGGCTGTGTCGCGGCGAAGTGCAGAACAAAGTGCTCGCATCAGCACAACTGACGGTGAAGGATAGCTCCAAGGTGAGCAACCCTGTGTCTACGTCGTTGAGGCACAGGGCAGCGCCGGTCGAAGAACCCGTCGCCGCACCGCCTGCGCGAGGAGCAGGACTCACTTGAAGTGCCCGCCCTCGTACCCTGCCGGCGGAGCTGCCTCTCCGCCCGGTACACCGTAGCCTGTTGTGGCTTGCTGGCTCTGCATCTTGAGCTCAAGAGGGTTGGGCAAGGTCGAGCGGGAGAGGCGGACTGTGTGGAGGCGATCGTCGGGTGAGCAGGAGCGAGCCAGGCGCGGGAGAGTCGCGCAGCACGCTCAGGCGTACAGTAGATGCTTTCGAGGCGCCACGAGTGCCTAGCAGAGTGATCGAGCGGGAATAGCGAGTGGGAACGGTCGGAAGAGGTGACGCTATGTACACCGCCTCCGCCAGGCAAAGTCCGCTCAAGTCCGCGCAAAGTGAGGGGCTAGCAATACACAATCCAGCGACAACGAGAAAGGCGAAACAGTGTCCAACATAGATCAATACTGGCAAAATTAGGCCCGCGCACTTCGCGCCCGCTCGAGCAGCGCCTGCTTCTTCGCCTTGACCTTGTCCTCCTCGCTCAGCGCCGCTGCCTTGCCTGTCGCAACAGCCTCCTGTCTGCTGTGGTTTGCGACGCGCGACGAGCCGAGCACGGGCCGCTCCTTGGGCTCGCGGGCGGTGCGGGATGCAGCCGCTGCGGAAGACGAGACGAGCGGCTCGCTCGATACGGGCGGCGAGTCGGCGAGGGCCAGAATGTCGGCAAGGGTCGACGAAGGCGCGGGAGCCGCGGCGGCAGAGGCGGATGCGGAAGCAGACGAGCGGGACGACGACGCTGTCGCTGTCGAGGACGAAGTGCGCGACGAGCCGGACGTCCGCCTCGGCTGCGCAGGCGGGAGCATGTCGCCTTCGCGCTCGCGCTCCTTGTCGCCGCGGACGCTGCCCGTCTGCCGAGCGAGCGAGGGTCGCACGCGCGGCTTGTCTCCCTGCTGAGACTGAGCCAGGTCGCGCTCGCGCGTGCTCGTGATCGCGGCCTGGCGCACCCGGTCGCCGGCTCGCAAGGGTGCCTTCTCGTCGTTGTCCGCGGCGGGCGTGTCGAGGCCGAGCTCGGAGAGGAACGCGGAGACCTTCGCTGAAGGCATGGACGTGCGAGCGGTCGGAGCGGAAGGTGCAGGTGCAGCGGGTGCTGAGGGCGCAGCTGCAGCAGCCGTCGAAGACGCGTGCTTATGAGCTTTGCGCGCGATGCGATGCTGCTTGTCGAGCGCGAGGGAAGCTTCGATCTCGGGCGGGAGGTCGTCACTGCGAGACACGAGAGTCAGCTTCGAAGTCGTCTCCCTGGCCAGTCGGGACGCCGACCAGACCTCACAGATACGCCGCAGAGAAAGGTCGACGCGGAAGACTCACTCAGACTCATCCGCGCCCTTCCTCTTGCCCTCCTTCTCCGCGCGCTCCGCCCATTCCCGCACGAGCCTCTCGCCCTCCTCGCACTTCCGCTTCGCCTCCTCCCTCTCCCGCTCAACTTCCTCGCGCCTCCGCTGCTCCTCCTCGACCTCCTCGTGCAACCGCTCGATCTCAGTCTCCAGCTCTTCGCGCAGCGATGACAGCGCAGCCGACGATGACGATGTGAGCGAGAGGAGGCCGAGGCGAATCGCATAGAGTTTGCGGTGCAGGGGAGCGGCGAGGGCGGAGACAGGCAACGCGAGATGCGGTGCCGGGATCAGGTAGGACTGTGCATCCAGAGGGTGCAAAAGATGCTCAGCTTCTTCAGCGGCCGTGCGAGCATTTCGAGACCCGAGACGCACCTCGTCTCCCTCCGCCTGCAGCACACCCCGCATCTCCTCGCCCTCGTCCGCGTCCTTGCGGACGCCAACGAGCTCCGGCACTTCGAGCACGCCCTCGGCCCACTCTCCGACCTCGCCCACGAACGCGCGCAGCTCGCCAACCTCGCCTTCCAGCTCGGTGCGCGCCTGCACGTGCTCCGAGAGGGACGAGTGGAGCAGGTCGAGCTCGGCTTCGAGTGCGGCGGTCGAGGTGGCGCCGGCGACGGCCGAGGAAGGAGGCGGTGATCGTCCGCCGAGACGAGAGGTGCGGCCGCCTGCTGCGCCGTTGAACGTGGCTGAGAGCGGGGAAGAGGAGGAAGGGGAGGAAGCGGTCGCGTTCAGGACAACAAAGCGAGTGAAGGCCGAGTCGGAGGAGGTCGAGGGAGCGGTCGTGAGCTTCTGCAGGCGCTGATGCAGGCCTTGCACCTCCGTCTCTCGTCGCTTCTGGTCATGCTGTAGCTCGACCGATAGTCAGTACTGTGCAGCTGACGATCACAGGGTGGCCAGTACGCACCAGAGCCTGCGTCTTGACAAACTGCAGCGCATTCTTCGCCTTGGCAAGCTCGTCTCGTGCATGTCGATGCCGCTCCTGCTCCGTCTTGAGCTTCTGCTGCGCCTCACTGTCGAAGAGCGATTCTGTCAGCGATAATGAGGCGGTGGGAAGGGTAAGGGACACTGCAAACACACCGCGCCTTGACCTTCTCGGCCTCGACTTCGCGGCCCATCGCCTCCCTCTCGCGCTCGGCGCGCTCCCTCGCCTTGCGCTCGCGCTCAACCTCCTCCTGCGCGCGCGCCTCGCCCGCGAGCAGGCCCTCGATGACGCCGCGCTCGCTCTGGCGCTGCTCGAGCATGCCCCACAGGCATTTCGCGATCTGCTCCCGCGCGCGCGCCTGGAGGATGAGGAGGTCGTGGTGCTTCTTGAGTGCTTTCGCCGAGGGGTTGGCCGGGATTGCGGGCGAGAGGAAGAGGGTGGAGAGGTCGAGCGGGCGCGAGAGGTAGCCGAGCGAGACGAGCTGCGACGAGAGCGCGGAGAGCGAGTCCTCGGGCGATGTGCCGTCTATCAAAGTCGATGCGGCCATTCTGTGCTGCGCGTCAAGCCCTGCAAGGGCGTGTGTCGAGGTGAGGCGAGCGAGTTGTTTGATCAAGTTGAACGAGGCGAGCGTCGGTTCCCTGGCGGTCTAGCTGGACGCAGCAGTCTCGCAGGCGCGTCTAGCACCTGCTCTGGTATGTGCAAGCTTGCGTTGAGGCCAACGAGCCGTGCGAAGGCGAGAGTAAGTGTCACGACGAAGGTCAACCTCGTCGGAGCCGCGGAGACCAACATGTCGCAGTCTCGCTCTTGCACGGTCTATTGTCCACTTATGCACGACGATCGTAATCTAGAAACGCAGTCAATCTGGACTTTCCCACCGCTCCGCTGTTTGAGCCGGCTGGCCTCCTGTTCCTGGCGCTCACTCGGCAACAAGGCGGCGGAAAAGACGCAGCGATGCAGGTTGATACACAGTCCGAATCTGGAAATGATACGACACTCCACCCATGCAGACGAACACGTTTTAGCACCACGATATCCGATAGAGGCGGTAGTTCTCCTCGTCCGACCTCCCGACGCCCTGCACGCGCTCAATCTCGGTCACCGTCTCTATCGCGACGCGGTACGGCGCGTCGTCGCTCGCGCGCGGCTCGAGCGCCTCGCGCTTCGGGAACACGAGCTCGATCGTCGCGATCGCCTCTGCGTGCGTCGGGCGCAGCGGGACGATCAGGTGGAACGCCGGCCGGTGCGCCGGCTGCGGCGACGCTGTCGGACCCGTCGTGTTGAACGTCTTGGCGACGTGCGACGGCTGGCTGTCGACGACGGCGGACGAGGCCGTCTCATGTAGAGCGGGGCGGGACGGGAGCGGGAGCGCCTTGGCGTCGGCTTCGTCGCGCGAGGACGCGGCCGAGTCATCGAGCGAGAGCTCAGCAATGTCGCGTGGGAGCGCGGCGGTCTCGTCGGCGGGAGAGGGCGCCGCGTCGGGCTTGATGAGGAACTGCTCGACGCAGCTCTTGAGCCACTGGGCGTGTGTCGGCCCGTAGACGACGTCGGCGGCGAGGAGAGTGTGGAAAGGGCGATCGAATGGAGGTGGCATGTTGACGGGGACGGGTACGCCGCGATTTGACGCGGCGGAGAAGGCGCGCGACGAGTGCACGGCGGACCAGTCGAGCTTGTGTGCCTGGACGGGGAGGGACGAGACGGATGAGGCGAGACTCGAGACGTTGCTGGACGGAAGGCCGACGTCGGCCGGATTCAGATGAGGCGAAGCAGCGGGGGATGTGATCGGAGAGATGGCCGCCGAGTTGGCCTCGACATTGCGCTTGAGGTTCTCGAGCACGCCTTCGTGGTAGTCGGTCGCGAACACCTCGGACGGTGTGCCCAGCCGCTCACTCATGCCCTTCCACACGAGGCTGAGCAGGCCCGTGCCTGCTCCCAGCTCGAGTGCGCGATGGTTTGGGAGGCCCAGCCCAAACTTGTACGGCTCGAGCGCGATCATGCGCGCAAGGATGATAGACGACCCCCAAGACTGGAGGCCGACGGATGTAGGGTCGAGAGAGGAAGGGAGTGCGTCGTTGAGCGTGATGAGGAGGGGTTCCGTCTGCGGATCTGCGTCCGGAAGACAGGTGGGGAGGAGGAGCGGGCGGAGGATGGAGCCGGATTCTGCGGGATGCAAATGTCAGCTACACGACTCGGCGTCCCAATTACGAGCAAGAGGCGCACCGGAAGTAGCCGTCATGAGCGAGACGAGCGATGCTGCCTCGTCGACTATTCGCAGCCGCAGCTCGCGCTCCTTGTCGTCTCCGGCGTCCTGCGCCTCCTGCACCCAGTCCTCGCCCCTACGCACGACGAGGTTGAGCCAGTTGATAGCCCACGTGCGCTCGAACGCATCGTGCTGGTGCAGCGGGTCGACCGTCTCGTCCTCCTCGACCTCGCTCGAGAATTCGGTCGTCTCGACGGCCGAGTCGGACGGCTGGGCGGCGCCTTCGTCTGCCGATGCGTAGAGGAGGCGCAGGTGGGCGATCAGAGCGAGGAGGTGGTTCGCATCGACGCTGGAGGGACCCCCCAGCGAGCGCCCGAGCTTCGGGAGGACCGAGGAGGGGAGGGAAGGCCGACGAAGACGCGTCACGGGCATTATGAGTGTACTCTGTGGCGATTACGGTATCGCTGAAGAGCGCAGGGGCGATGTGGACTTGAATTGAGGCCAGTTGCGTCGCCGAGCTGATGAAGGAGGAAAGAGAGCGCGGGACGCTGAACGAGCTGGTGCTGGAGCCGCAGAGGCTGAGAGAGGGCAGTAGTAGGCGGTGGTAAGGTCTCAAGCCAAGCAGCGGACTCGTAGAGCGGCGAGGTGCAAGCGAGGAAGCTCTTCGGGCACGAGCACGTTCAAAGATGAGGCGGACCGACCATGCAACAATGGCCCGGCGTTGACTCGTCGTCGGATGCGCCGCGCGCTTTACTACAGAAGTTGTTTCAGTAGCCAGACGATCAGAAGCATGCCTCTCCCTCACGCAAGCCAGACATAGCGAAGCTTGTCGCTTCCTTCGCGGAGTTCGCTGATCTCGACCAGTTGTATGGTGGTCCCAAAGCCGTCTGATGCAGTGTGAATATGTGAAGGATGGCCTGGGGAAGATTAGAAGAGGCTACGGGGGAAAGACGAAGACGCGGAACGAACATAACAATCATACGAGAGGGAGGGAACAACCTGTATGATTCGGAGGGGGAAGGGACATTGCTGAGGTGTAGTAGGGATGCACGGAGTGTCTTCAGGGCGTAGTGATACAATGATGCTGGGGCCGAGAGCCGAGCTAGCGGGAGAGAAGGATCAGGCGAGGTCGGCAAAGAGCGCCGCAGCCGCAACGAGCGTAATGCCGAGGGCGCCTGCTGGGTAGCTCGCGAGGGCACCTGCGCCTGACCGCGCTCCCCAGGTCGTGCTTGTCGTCCCGTCGCCGCCCGTCGTGCCAACCGCGACGCCATACCCGTGCGCAAAGCGGCCGGACCAGAACGTCATGTCGTTGAGGAAGAGCGCATGCTTGGTCCAGAGGAGCGGGATGGCGAGCCAGGTTCGGCCCGAGAAGGATACGGCCGTGTTGGCGGCAACGAGCGTGTCGAACCAGTCGCGGCGCCAGAGGGCGTAGAAACCCCATCCGCCGTATAGGCGATTGATCATGTACGACTTGGTTGTGCTGTGACCGGTGACTAGGCCGGAGAACGAGCCATTGCCGAGCGAGATGGTCTCCTCGAAAGTGTTGGCAAAGGTGGTCCCGACTTCGTTCGACACGCCAAAGACGGCCGAATTGCGCTGCCAGGTTTGCCAGCAGCCCTGCGTACATTCGTGTCAGTGACACTTCAGCATACTTGGGACAATCTGCATGCTCACCCAGATGTCTGTTACGTCAAAATGTCAGCTGATGCGAATATGAAAGAGGCGGCAGCAGGACCAACCAAAGTAGGCATGCACGCCCTGAGCCTCTTCTGTATGATCTTCGCCGTAGCTGTAGTTCCAGTCATACTGTAGACGCAGTAAACATCAGCAAAGTGAAGCGTCAGATGTCGCCGCCAGCTTTAGCGCGAAGGCGGACTAACGCACCGTCTTTACACCGTTGCGTACCGCCGTCGAATGCTCGAGGTCGTCGATAAAGTTGGTGATATGCTGCTTGGCGATCGTGTCGTAGTAGGCGGTCGTGTCGGGCTCCCACAGATCGGGCGTCTCGTGCGCGGCGGCGAGCTTGAGGTACCCGTACATGATCTACAGAAGAAGCGAGGCGTCAGCATGCACAAGCCAGGTACGGTTGCGTGAGGGCTACAGACCATCATGCCGCGATTCCAAGGCATGCTGCGGGTTGGGTTGTGAGCTGCGAGGTCCGGTCGGAGGAAGGCTCGGATGCGCTCACGGCGTGCCAGCTTGGCGTGTATCGCCGGTCAGGTCCCACCGAGCGTCGGGAGGGTTGATGATGTTGAGGCGCTGGTCGAGGAAGCGCCAGAGGAAAGAGCGGTAGGTGCTGTCCGCTCGAAGCTTCGGGTCAGTCAGGGTTCAGCGCGCGAGAAACGGAGGAGAGCGAGCGCACTCGTCTCCGGCGGCAATGTAGGCTAGTGCTCGCTGCTTGTACGTCGTCGTGCGGTTGAAGACGGTGGGGCCGTCGAACTCCGGCGGGATCTGCGTTATGACAAGGTCAATTTCGAGGTCGAGCGCAGGACCTGGTGTCTGAGCGCGGACCAGATCCCAAAGGCAGGGCGACTTGAGGATGTAGACAGCAGCCGCAACCATGTTGCCGACAATGAGGCCCTGCTCGCAGCCAGCATAGACAAGCTTGCCGTCCTCCGGCTCCAGCTCTCCCGTCGGCCACACGCTATCCTTGGCGCCCGTCCAGATCCTGACGCCTCCGCCAGCCGTGTTGGCATTCTGAAGCGCAATGATGCTGTCGGAGAAGTCGGCGTCAGTAAAGCACGCACAAGGGAAGGTGCGACGATGGGCTGAAACGCACTTGTCGGCAATCTGCACCATAATGTCCATCGCACGGATGTCGCCCGTGATCTCGTACAGCAGCCCGGCGTCGTGCATCCCCTGCCCGAGCCACCCGTCCGCAAGGACGTTGCCCTGCCCATTCTCCCACAGCGGTTCGAGCTCGCGGAGCATGCCCAGCGCCGTCTCGATCTCGGTCCGCGTCACGTCGCCATCGATCCCGTCCCACACCATGTTGCGCCGCGGCTGTGCATCGCAGTACCGCACCGAGCACAGTTGAGCGAAGCCAGCGTCGGTACCGGCAAAGTCGTCGGGCGGCTCAACGCAACCTGCCGTTGGGGCGGGGCCGTACCGAGTCGGACTCGGTTTTGCGGTGGCAGAATGCGTGCGGGAGGTGGACCCGCGGGTGGAGGTGACGACTGCGACGCGATTCGAGGTGGATGGCCGTGCGGTGCGGGTGGACGTGCGTGTGCGCGTGGTGGTCCGCTCGACCGTTGTGGTCGTCCGTCGATGCGTCGTCGAAGTCGTAGTCGAAGCAGAGCCGCGAGAGGTGGGACGCGGAGGCGAAATGGTAGTACGGGTTGCGGTCGAGATGTCGAGCGAGGTCGAGTTGTTCGGGACCGTTGCCGTGACAGTGACGTTCAAGCTCACGGTAGCTGATGCGGTAGTCGTGCGGTTGCGGGATGTTGCGCGGGAGGACGTGAGCGGAAGCGACGAGTTGCTCGCTTCCGCAGGTCGCGAAGTGCGTGTCGAGCGCGCGGTCGTCGTCCTAGCACGGCTGGCCGTACCCGAACTTTGCCCTTCCTCGGCAGTCGCTGTGCGCGCAGGTCGAGTCGTGCGCTCTGCACGATCCGTCTCGGTCGCCCTCACTGTTGTTGTGCGCGACCTGCTCGTCGTCCTCGACACCTCGTCCAGCTCTTCCGACGACGCCGGCCGAGTCGTCGCCTCGACGGGCAGCTCGACAACGGCATCAAGCCCCAGTCCCGTCGTGCTGTTGCCGAAGAAGTCGACGGAAGCGACGACGCTCGCGCCTGCGAGAGGAGCTGTCGCGTTGGCCGTCTCGCGGTGCGCGAGCGTTGAGCGGGAAGCGGTCGAAGCGGCTACTGTGGAAAGTGGCACGCTAGCTGCCGCGTTGGCAGAAGCCAGGAGCGCCAGGGCGAGTGACCAGATCGGCGGACGCCTTTGTCTGCGGCTGGAGGGCGCCATTCCGGGCGCTGGAATGGGTCTAGCGAAGGCGAGGTGCGTCTCTGAGCTTGTCTAGCGCAGTTCAGGTACAGTCTAGACCCTCAGCGCAAGCGGGAAGAAGCTGAGACGGGAGCCAACGGCCTTCATCGAGGACAACAAAGCGGACGAGGTCAAAGCGTCTGGGGAAGGCGGCCGAGCACCGGTGCGGGTGTACAAGGCTGCAGCATCTCGATACAGCGTGGCAGTGTTCGCTTCGCGTCGAAGGGTTGGACGTGCGAAGGCAAAGAGCGCACGCTCTCCTGCTTTCCGAGCCGAAGCCGTCCCGCTCGGCGCGCTCTTGCGTTGGTAGACTTGCATGCTCTCGGCAGCAGTCCTGCAGGAAGACACGTCGCTAGCGGTTCGCGACGAGCAGCCAGCGAACCAGAAAGGGATGAGGCGGACGAGGGAGAGAACCGACAAGTTGCGATGATCTAGACAAAGGACAGCTCCGACCACAGACACATACAGGCCCCAGCAGACGAAAGAAGAACAATGCTCTAGAATTGGAGGAAATAACCACCCGGTAAAGTCAGGCCTCGCCGTCTACCTTCTTCTCCTTGCCCGGCTCGTCCATCTTGACCCACCGGATCCCGCCGACCGCGAGCGCGCCCACGGCCGCGATGATGGCGCACGAGGTGAAGACGTTCCAGAGCGCTTCGACCGAGACGTCGACGACGGCGGGGAGCTGCTCGGGCTCGACGACCTCGCGGAAGCGGTCGACGCCGCTCGCGAGGACGGCGGCGACGTCGACCCCTGGGATGAGCTCGATCCCGTTCTTGAACTTGTTGGCGTAGATGGCGTTCGAAGCCGAGACCCAAATCGTGCCCTGCATAGGAGCGGAATGAGACGAAGTCGGGGCGGAGAGAAGAGACGATGGGACGCACCCCGAGGATCTGGGTGAAGCAGACAAGCGACGCCGCCTTGCTCTTGTCCGCCGGCTTGGCGAGCGTCTGGCTTGCCAGGAACGACATCATGTACAAAGCGCCTGCGAAAGAGACATGATAAGCTGTTTATGCGGAAGTAAAGACCGGATGAATGGGTGCGCACCCATGCCGGCGCCGATAACGACGCCATATCCAGCCCACTGCGCCGTCGTCGTTCCCTGGTCCATCGTCGCGTGCAGTCCCGCGCCGATCGACGTGAAGACGCAGCCAAAGAGCATCGGCGGATGGAAGAAGCCGAAGTGGCTGACGAGCCAGCCCGCGATGATGCCGCACGTCATGTTGAGGAAGATGAGGGGCAAGAGGCAGACGCCGGCGCGAATCGGGCTGGCGGCTTGCACCTGCACAAGCAAAGGAGAGTGAGCATGATTTGCGAAAGCGGAAGCAATGGGAACGCACCGTCTGGAACCAGATGGGAATAAAGTAGAGGAGCGCAAAGAACGACGCGCCGCAAGTCCAGTTGACGAGACTCGTCGCCGCAAGGCTACGGTCGCGCGTGAGGAGGCGCATCGAAATGGACGACTTTTCGCCGAGCCAGGTCTGGAGCGCGAGGAAGGCGATAAACAAGGCGCCCGAGCCAACGAGGAGGCCGATCATCTTGGACGACGACCATGGCGACGAGATGCCGCCCTCTTGCAGCGCGATGAGGAGGCAGATCATGCTGCCGAGGAGGAGGGCGGCACCGCCCCAATCCATGCGGAAGAGGCGCTGCCGGACCGACAGGGTTTGCGGAATAAGCGGCGGGTTGAGCAGCCAGGTGCCGAGTGCAAGGGGCAAGCCGCAGCAGATGGTCAGGATCCAGAAGATCCAGCTGTGCGGGAGAAAGCGAGTCAGGGAGCCGGCCAAGTCGGAAGAGACTGGGAGGAAGCGAATTCGACGACCGACGCACCGCCAGCCAACCGAGGTCGTCACTGCACCCCCCACTAGCGGACCCAAGACGGTACCCGTGCCGCTGTGGAACGCAGAGAGAGGTCAGCCGAGACATCGACACCGCGGTCCGAAGATTCAGGGAGGCGAAGCGCCAACGTACTAGGACAAGTTCATGAGACTCGTGATGATGGCCTGCATGCGAATGGGCAGCGTGTTGGCGGCAATGGCGAGAATGCCGATAAAGAGGCCTGGAGGACGGAAACGAGCGGGTGAGTTTGCGGGATGGCCGGACGGACTCCGCCTCTGACGGCGCAGAGCTCAACATACCGGCATAGCCGAGCCCTTGAATAGCGCGCCCGAGAATGAACACGGTCGACGAGGGCGCGACGGCGGCGACGATACAGCCAAGGAAGAAGATGGAGAGGGCGAGGAGGAAGACCCATTTCTGAGGGAAAAAGGCATAGGCGCGGCCGAATAAGGGTTGGAAGGCCACGCAGGTGAGGAGGTAGGCGCTGCCGTCTGAAAAGAGTGCAACGATTGCGTCAGCTTTGTGACGGCTTCGATAGCTGGAAATCACGATAAGAAGCTCACACCACCCGACGTCGGTCAGTGCCCGAAAGTCGTTCGCAATCTCTGCTGTGCTCGTGGCGACGATCGTGTTGTCCAGGCCTGTGGCGCCGAGGCGGAGAAAGCGAAGCGAGACAGGAGGCGAACAGGGCGGAACAGGAGAAGAGAGGGCAACGTGGGCATGGCAGCGGCAGTGCGGCGAGGAACGGTCGTCGACAGAGTCAGCGGGAAGCACTGCACGGTGCCGAAGTCGCGAGAAGCAGGGACGGACCGACGATGATCTCGACGAGGAGCTGGCGAGAACGTAACGAAAGAATCAGCCGGCGCCCACCTCCCTTAACGAGCTTGACGGGAGCGCACCAGCGTCAGCATCAGCAGCGCGAGCCTGACGCCCGTCGGTGCCTTGCTAGGCGGCTCGTCCCGCTGCTGCCCCACCGCCGTCTCCTCATCCGAGTCGAGCTCCTTGGCCTTGACCTCGTCCCCCTGCGAGAAGTCGACCACGGTCGCGCACGTCAAGTCCTCGAGCACGACGGGCCGCTCGTCTGCTGCCTCGTTAGCGCGGGCAGAGCGACGCGATGGGGGCGAGGAGGCGGTGTCGCTCTCGTCGGACGACGAAGCGAGCGCCAGGCGGGCGTAGTCCGGGTGCGGCGGCGATAGCGGTTCTTGCACGACAGCCATCCCCGTCAGTGTGCAAATTGCAGCGGTTCTCAAAGCGAGATGGGGGCAAGGCGATGGCGGCGAGCTCAAGCGCGGCGCGTAGCGCTTGCGCTTCGGCCGGCCCGGCGAGCCCGTCGGCAGGAGATGGACGGACCTCCTCGGACTCGCCGCTTGACTCCTTTCCCCTCACGATGCATAGGCGGGTCTAGCGCCAGTAACCGTACGACTACAGTCAGCAGAGCCGAGCACGAACAGCGAGCCGACGGACGACGATGCGAGGGAGCCGGCCTCGCACGCGGAAGCAGGGGGCAAGGGAGAGACTGCGGCACTTTGTTGGTCGGGGTTTCAGGCGTTCAGCCAGTGCGGTATACACTACATACGGAGGCAGGGCAGGGTAGTAGGACAAGGCAGGACCGGTGTTCGCGAGGAGGCGGCTCAGTGCAGCCCATCGGCGTAGACGTCCTTGGCGAACGAGTCGCGCTCGAACAGCGCCTGCGCCCACTTGGTCACCCGCGGACCAATCTTGACGCCGCTGTCGAGGTTCTGCTCGAGCTTGGCCAGGTTGCCGTCGACGTCGGTGATCGAGGTTGCGCCGGCGACGGCAAGGAGGCGCGCGAGCCACGCGCCGACGTGGAGGCTGTGCAGCGGTCGCGTTCAGTACAGAGAGACCTGACATAAGCAGAGGAGAGGAGACTGACTCGGCGAGCGAGATCTGGTCGCCAACGAGGTAGACGGCGTTGGGCTCAAACTTGGTCTCGAGCGTCTGCAGCGTCTCGCCGATCCCGGTCCACAGCTTCTTGGCCTTCTCCTGGACCGCGGTCGAGTCGCCCTTGCCCTCGAGCAGTGCAAGGAGGCCGCCGTTCTCCTGTGTGAGCGCGCGGGTTCAGCGTTCTCTTGCGAGCACGAAAGGGAAGAAGGCCGGCCGCACCTGCATCTTGCGCGCGTAAAACTCTTTGAGCCTCGGGTCCGAGTCGCCGACCTCCTTGGCGTACCGCTCGAGCGCCTCCTGCCGGCCCCTGAGGAACCCGCCGGGCAGCCCAGCGAGCTTGGCCTTGCGCTCGTCCTCGCTGCGCCACACCAGGAGGGCCGCGTTCGGGTCGACGGCGTCGACGTGAATCGCCTCGATGATCTCCTTGCTGACGGCCGCGCGCTGCACGGTTGCGGGCGAGAGGGACGGCGCCGAGAAGCCCGGGTTGGTGTTGGTCGACTGGTCGAGGAAGTTGCACACCTCGATCGTCGACGTCAGCGCCTTGAACTTGGTCTTGATCGACTCGTCGAGCGTGTGCTCGTAGGGGACGACGAGCGCGGGAACGTGGCCTTCGGGATGGACTGCGAGCAGGACGGGATGAGCGTGCTGTAGCCTCGGCGCCATCCACGGCGCGGTGTAGACCCGGTGAATCTGTGTGGACAGGCTACTCACTGCGAAGGTACGCTGGCGCAAAGTTCTCGCCCTTGCCTGTCACGCGAGCAGTGGGGTCAGCACCGCCTCGTCGACTGGGCGGGAAGAGAGGCGCCGCACCGAGGTCGACGATGCGCTCCTCGAGCTCGTTGCTCGTGAACTTCTTCTCCGAGGCGACGAGGCGGGGCACGCTGGCCCAGACGGAGCCGGGGAACCAGTCTGAGCGAAAGATCGGCGCGGGGTGGGGAGGACGAGCGGGAGGGTCAGCGCGGGCTACTCGGCAGGGCTGGCCGGCCGGACAGCGCGGACGCACAGAGGACAGCCTTGGGCACGTTGTCTGCAGCCATCTTTGCGCAGTCGAGGTGTGAGGGCGGAGCGCAACCTTCGCCCACCGCCATGACGACGACGACGGGTCCACCCGCGACTTGTTTGTCCCGCCACGAGGCTGCTGCTGAGGCTGTCTGCACACGCTCTCTCTCTGTTGTGCTGCCCGCCCCTGCTCTCGCTGGCCCGTCGAGAGACGTGCTCGCTCTCTGTCTTCGCTTCAACGCCGCTCATCCGCAGTCTCGCTCCCGCATATCTTGCGCTCCACTTAGGCTGCATCTGACCTAGTTACAAGCCAATCTCACCGGGCGCAGCTGTTGGCCGAGGTGCTCCTGGAACGTGTAGGGCTAAAGGCTCATCCCGCCCCCGCCCCTGGTTCCGCAACCGCGGGTCTTGCGGCCCCACCAGCGCGCCCGCCCGCTGTCCGTTCCACTGCGCCCCGTTCCGCCGCGCCCCCTCTCTCCACCCCCCCTTCCACGGCTCTGCGCGCCAAAGCTGGCGGTCACAGAGCTGGACGTCCCGCCGACGCCCGGTCCCACCGGCTCGTTGTCGACGCTCGCGTCGAAGTCGGTCAGCTGGTCTTTGGGGGCAGGAGAGGAAGAGGCAAGCGCGTGCTGCAGCTGGTGGACAGCCAACGGAGACGGGGCAAGCTGGACGGTGGGCGTGGCGGCGGCCAGTCCGGGGGGGGAGGACGGGGAGCTTGTATGGCTGGAGCTCGAATGACGCCGACAGTCCGGCGGCCTGGCGCCGCGCCCTCGACAGGGTTGCGCGCTCGACTAGGCCTGCCGCGCTGGGCGCGTTGGCCTGCGGTCCCACCGGATTCGTTCTCGATTCGACGCGAGGCTTGAACTCCTTGGGCGCGATGGACAGCGGGATGCGACCTGACGGCCAGAAGTTGGGAGGGATCTCGTACTCCTTCACCAGCTTCTTCATGATGCGCCCGCGCGAGCCGCCCGAGAACAGCGAGCAGACGGAGCCCGGTTGTAGGACCAGGCCGGAGATGCGCTTCACTTCGTCCCACTCGGTCTTGACCTTAACGGAGGAGAGCATGCTCAACTGGCTGGGAAGTGGGCGTTTGACCTACGCGCGGCAAGGCTTCAGTGGGCTGCCTCGCCTCTTCGGGGCAAATCAGGTACCTTGCGCTTCTCGCCCTCGTACGGCGCCCTGTCATCAACGATGGCCTTGACGCCCGCCTTGAGCTCGGCGACTGTCACTTTGGCAACCCACGTTGCAGCGTTGACAACGTTGAAGGTCGCCCCGCCGTCCTGCACCCGGGTGCCGAAGGCGACGATGTTGGACGCCTCCGTGAAGTAGGTGCACGCGCGCGGCATCCAGTCAGGCGCCTCCCAGACGATGATGAAGGGCCACTTGCAAAATTTGAGCCCTGCAAGTCAGATTCGGTCCGCATCAGTAGGCGCCTGGCGAGCAGCCTGAAGATGAAAGAGGACCAAACGGAGCAGAGAGCGGACTGACCCCTTGAACGCCTCCCCTCTTGTACAACCTCGTTGATTCCCTTGCCAAGCTCAATCGATGATTCGTGACCGGAAGCGCAACTTTGGAGGTCCTCGGTCGAGCCGAGGTAAGGGACCCAGACAAGCTCAACGTCGCCACTGACGCTGCTCTTCCGGTCCAGCTGCGGTACCTGTCAGCAGTTCTCGGTTCAGCCTGAGACCTGAAGACAGGCCATACTTCAAGCGCACACCGAAGGAGTACAGACCTGGGTGATCTGAAGAGGAAGGGTGCTTGCGGCCCGGCAGGTCCAGTACGCTCATCGCGATCGGCTTATCTGATCCCTGCGTGAAGCTGCATGCCAGTATTCTACACGTGAGCAGATCTGCACGCATCAGTACCGGCGGACAAGCCTTACCAGCTCCACGCCTCGCAAACGTCCTTGTCGTTGTGCAACATCTGGAGAAGGGCCACGTCGGCAAGCGAGATGTTGCGCGGGCCTTCAAAGGCCGCCTTCGATGCTGTACAGCAATCTTAAGTCAAGTCCACGAGGACCTCCTTTTTGTAGTGCACATGTACAGTTTGCTGTTGTGGTGCTCAGCCGCATACCGCTTGTAGCCGTACACAATTTTGCAGTTCTTGACCTTGGCAAAGACGGTCTGAGATCAGCCTCTGGCAACGTGCGCGGCGAGCTTCGATTGCACATGCATCCGTGAACTCACAAAATCCTCTTCGACAGCCAGACCTTGAAAAGCAGCAAGCATGGTTGCTCGTTGACGCCGGGTGCTCTCGTCTGTCTCGTCGACGGCAGCCTCGCCCTCTTCGTCCTCGGTCTCGCCCTCTTGTACTTGCGTGAAGACAAGCACCGCAGCATCACCCGCGTTGTCTTTGTCCGCAGAAGATTCCTGTTTGTCGTCTGAGGGCAACTCGGGGTCAAGCGGGTCGCGCTGAGCCGGTTTGAGCGGGAGTGGCTGGAGGTCTCCTTGCAGGCGGGAGCTGTAGGGGTGCAAGGCTGGCGCGCGGATGGAAAAAGCTGGCAAAGTCTCCTGCAAACGGGCCCAGGTCCCTTGCTCCAGCTGCGGGCTTGACGGAGAACGTTCATCGCTGAGTGGCGCAGCGGGACCGGAGCCGCTTGAGGGCCCGGCTGGCGCCGACGCTCCGGCAGTACTCATGACGAGTCTCAGCAAGCACTCTGTACCCCTACAATGCGGCAGCAGGTGGTTGCCGCGGTGAGGTCGAGGGTCAACAATGTTGCCGCTTGCACGGAAGGTGAGCCGCGTCATGTTGCCCTGCAGGCGCGCTGAGGCCTTGTTGTACCCAGCCTGTGTCTCTGGCTTCTCCTTGCCTGCCAGGAAGAACAAGGTGGGTTGGTGGCACTCCCAAATGCTTTGTCCGTGCAACTTGCTGAAGGAGCCGCCGCGGTACAGGATGTTGGCATGGAGATTGACTTTGGCCGGTCGTGGGAGCCAGACCTGCAAGGGCGCGTGGGTCAAAAGGTAGTTGTTGCAGAAGTTGGCCGTAGCGGTACTGCAATGCCGATATGAGTTCAAGATGTTGAGTCAGGGAAGGACAGGACGAGCTCTAGCAGAGGCGCATTCCGCCGCAAATTGCAAGCAGGAACTCAGATGGGCGGCCAGGAAGACAACGCAGAAGAGTGTCAACAGGCTCGGGCAAGCGCAGGATGTTGGCCGGAGCGTCAATCATGCAGGAAGGGGGAGATGCGGGCGTCTCGAAGAGGCCAAAGACCGCTTGGACTGGTCGCGCCATGGCCAGGATCTTTTTGGTGGTGGCGTGCGTCAGGCAGTCTTGAATGTTGCCTTGCTTGGCGGGGCTGCGGCGCTGTTGATCGGCTGTAGCGCATGCCATCAGTCGACAAACCTCACGCGGAAGCAATAGCCAGAGAGATTCAACGCACGGAGCCAGTGGTGGGGGACCACACCGCTGCTACAAGCTCTTGGGGTCTTGAAAGACCATGTGGTTGGCGGAAGGTGCAGAAAAGGGATGAGGATGGGGCTCTGAGAGGCCAGAGTGCGAAGGGTTGGGATGAGGTAGTCGGAGAATGCAAGACAGGCGAACGGGTCTGTTCTGAGTCAGGAACAGTCAGTCTATGTTTGAGCAGGTCTGCTGGCACGGGACAGATGAACAAGGGTGGTTCTCCGGGTCCAGCTCTTTGAGTAGATGCCCATTCTTGGTGCAATGCAGGACGAGCTTGCGGAAGTCCCACGAAGGCTTCTCGATGAGTGTCGGCAGTCGCACGAGGATAGATAGCACAACTACAAGGTTGAGTCCGCCTGTTCGATGTCTGTCAGCGACAGCAATCATGAAAGCGAGGAGTGCACGTACCACACAGGAGCCGCCAAGCCCATGCCTGACCCTTTGCCACCATGGCCCGCAGCTCATGCCCGTCCATTGGCAACCCTTGCGCAAGTGCAGCGTAGCGCTCCAAAGCGCTCTGCCCGTCGCCCGTTTTCTCGCCCGCCATGTCTGCGTCTCTTTCCTCTTCTTCCTCCTCTTTGCGCAGGAGACCCTTGTGCATACTGTAACATTGCTCGATCAGTTGGTTTGTTTGGTGGTGGAGACCCTGGGAGAGGAAATGGACACGTAAAACAGCGCGGAGATCTGGATGGCAATTAAGATTGAGTTGAAGTGCGCCCGGTCTGACTTGCTCGTCTCAGCTGCGTAGCGCGTTGCGAGCGAGAAAAGCTGACAATGACGAGAGTTGGCTGACGCAGCAGCGGACGAGGAAAGGGGAGCGGAAGAGCGGTTTGGGGTCGGGTTGGGCGAGGAAGCCTGAGCGCGCAGACTTGCTGCAAGGCGGCCAATGCGACGATGTACGGAAGGCTGAGCGAGAGCGAACATCTGGTTTGAGAATACAGCGAGGGGCAAAGTCGGCAGGAGGATCCCGGCGCTCGGGTTGCGGACTTGGCGGCGTCGGTTGATGGGAACGCCTGTTGGAGTCGTCCTGCGCCGCTTTGGCGCTGGTCCATTGTTGTCCGAAGGCTTTGGACGGAGTCAGTGTCAGCAGAATGCAGGGGCCCGAGGGTTGACAAAAGCACAGAGTTGCTTCTTCGTCTGCACCCCTGCCCTCGCCCTCGGACGAGTCATCCTCCTGGAACAGCGGCATCTCTTCGTCTGTTGGCCCACCTTGGTTGCGTGCGGCGTCTCCGTCGCTGTACGCCTCTTCCTTGTCGTCGTCGTTGTCGTTGTTGTCGGACTCATGCTCGTCCGGCGACAAAGCAAACTGGCTCGACTCGTTGACGTCTGGTCCGTTGGGGCTTTGAAACCATGTCGAGCTTGTCGAGACTGGGACGCTCTTCTTCACCCTCGTTGCCAGGCAGGTCTCCAGTGACTGACGTTGGCGGGTCTTGCGAGTGCCGATTGGCGGGCGACAAGCGAGAGAGCAAAGATGGGGAGGTGTCTGTACTGTCGATTGGAGGCAGAGAGTCGGGGGAGAAATGGTCGACCTGCAGAGTCTGTGGTGGCGTCGGGAGGACGGGTGTAGAGTTGGCGATAACAAAGGGGGGCAAGAAGAGGACGGCGCGCGGAACGGCGGGCGATGTCGAAGTGGAGCTTGGACAAGAACCGCTTGCATCAGGGTCTCCAGGAACCAAATCAAGCCTGCGCGCTGCAGGCAGTTGCGTGGCCGGCAGAGAGACAGAAGGGAGAGGGTCGCTGGCGGATGCGCGCGGAGGGAGGAGAGACGAGGTGGTAAGGCGAGGGGGCGACAATACCGGCGCTCCCGCATCCTGTGTGCTTTGGACAGTTGCTGGGGGCGCAGGCTGTGCAGGTGGAGCGGGCAAAGCGGGTGGTACGGGCAGAGCTGCGGAACGGATGCAATCAGCTTCTAGTTGCCTGAGCAGCTAGTCGGTGTCAGAGGGCTCACGGGCCATCAAGCCTGCGCGCAAGTGCAAGTGGAGGTTAGCACAGTCTTGCGGAAGCTTGTGGAGCGGGACGCACGTCGTAAGCGCGCCTCCTCGATGCTCTGCGCCTGCCTCATCAACAGCGAGAGTCCCTCGCTCCAGCTCGACCCGCGCTCCGCCAGGCGCTCCGCTTGTTCTAGCAGCTCCTTCAGCTTCTCCTCGAGGTCAAGCACGTCCGCTTGCGGCGGCGAGGGCGAGTTGAGAGCGTTGCCGGGCGCGGGTGGAGTGGGGGGGCGGACAGCGAGCGAGGGCGTTGAGCAATCCGACGACATGGCAGGGGCAAGCGTGTAGCAATCCGTGCAGATGCACCATCAGGGCAGGATTCACCCGCCTGCAGGCGACAAGACGGAGCTAGCAAGGGTCGCCTCCCTTGCGGCAAAGCGGAAGCCGCCTCTCGGCGTTCTTCACTCGTCTGCTCAGTCTTGCCCAAGATGCACGTGCTGCCGCTCGACCCGACTGCACTCGACCCGCGCACGGCTGCCATGGCGGGACCGTTAGCGGACACCTCGCTGCGCTACCTCGACTCGATCAATGCTGTCTCGAGCGCCTCGTCCTGGCCTGCCGACGTATGCACGGTCAAGGTCTATGGCGCGCCTTTGAGGGCTGTCCGCTGTGACTACTGCGTGCAAGACGCCTCATACTGGCAAGCGTCACAGGGCAACGTAGACCTGTGCTTGTCCTGCGTCGTCGGTCGGCGGTACAAGTCGTGCGTCTTACACCCGTGCCAGGCCTCTCCCACAAGCTGACCAGTTCCGCCCCATGAAGGGCCAAGAACTACCAGTTCACTGTTGCCGAGCCGGTTGTCATCTCTTGCATCTACACGCTCGAGGAGCTCTCAATAATGCGTCGCAATGCCAAGAACCTTCACAATCTTGCCAAGCTCCACCCCTTGCTTGACATCTACCCACCGCTCTCCCTCCCACGCGCAAGCGCCTCATTTGTCACGGGCGCATCGTCACAGACCAACCCAGACCTCCTTGCCCGCTTCTGCCCTCCGCTTCTGACTGTGTCGTACGCCGCGGGCCAGCAACCACTTGCAGACGCATGTCGCTCCGCCAGCCGCAACAAACATGGCCTAGCCGTCTGCAACGTGCCCCAAGAGCTGCTCAACGAGTGGATATGGGTGGCTGGAGCGATGGGACGATGCTGGACAGAGGAGCAGGGAGGGGGCCTGCGGCGGAAGTGCCGCTTGCGCGAGGGAGTAGAGCACAAGGAAGTTGGCCTCAAGGATGCGCCAACACTCTTGCAAGCAGTGGAGAAGATTGAGGGCAGTGCAACTCTCCAGGTTGTCATATGTGCCAAGCTTGCTGTTCACCTGGGACTTGTGCACACGCTGACGCTGATATCTACCCCAGGACTACCCTCACAAGCAGGGTAGCTTGCTAGCGGATGTATTTCCCCATGCCATCACCTCAGTGAGTCGCAGGATCCGCATTGCGGAAGCTGTCGCAATTCACCAGCACTGACAGCCTGTGCATGCAGTGCAACCAGCTCGTACCCAATGCCGAGGTGATGGAGATGAAGGGCGGCCTATGCAATCTGGATGCGCCTGTGTATCCTGTCAAACGCCCGCCAATGACGGGCCCCTTGCTGTATCTCGGCTCCGCCAACACGTGGACCGGCCTTCACCGTGCGTGGCATCACCGCTTCCTTGTCACTGCTTCTAAACCCTTGATTGGCCCGCAGTCGTCAGTACACCTTGCACCCATCGAACAGCCGGCGTGTGCTTACTCCTGCCGTCTCTCCGGGCAGGACTCAAGTTCGGCATTCAATATCATGACCAACAACATCACTGTCAAGAAGGCTGTACCCGGTCTTGGCTCAATTTGGCGTATCTTTGATCGCCAGGATGCAGACAAGGTGCAAACTCCATCCCGCTTCCAGCTCTTGCCTGCTGACCATGTCTTCTTTCCTCTGCCCGGTCATTGCAGGTTGGCAATATCCTCGGACGTTACTATATCCCCCCTCGCACGCCTGTCGAGGTGCTGCATGGGCACAAGACTCGAATCAACGGTCCCAAGCTTCAAGCGCTCCTGCGAGAAGGGGTGGCGCCCAGATGGCACC
This sequence comes from Rhodotorula paludigena, assembly GCA_036244875.1. Classification (NCBI taxonomy): domain Eukaryota; kingdom Fungi; phylum Basidiomycota; class Microbotryomycetes; order Sporidiobolales; family Sporidiobolaceae; genus Rhodotorula; species Rhodotorula paludigena. The sequence continues at coordinate 337,475 of BQKY01000004.1, forward strand.
TGCAACGGGTCGGCAAGGGGCTGGTTGTGCCGGCAGGGTGCGTTCTCTACTCAGCTTACTGCCATCGGATGGTCCATGTTGACGGTTTTGCCTCGCTTCCCACAGCTGTCCTCATTTTGCAGGTCCCCTCGCTCCGATCCAGCCAGTGTCATACTCATGCATTCTAACGAACAGGTGTACAACTTCTCAGCTTTGTCCAAGATAGCTGCCGACTACGTGTCGTGGCTCGACACCAACGTTGCCATCGCGGTCACGGAGGGCCGAGGCCAGTACTACGGGGCGGGCAAAAGGGACGGCAACTGCGCTGATATCTCTTGCATTGCGGCACAATTGCTGCAGGCGCTCGCGCTTCTCGGTTCCCTTTTCCCTCCTCGTGCCCCTCCCTCCAAATTTGAATTTGACGTGCTGTAGTGCGGCTGCTTCCTTGTTACCCTGCATCCCTTGCAACTTGAGTCAGTGATTCTGCAGGCCAAAGCTTGTTTCACAAGGCGCGCTACTTCCCGGGCTTTGCCAAAAGCAGGCGCTCCCTTGCCGCCGCTTCCGCATCCTCGTCCGCCTGCCACGTCCGTTGCCCCCCTCCATCTTCCGCTACACCGCGCAGCGCCAGTCCTGTTCCGCAAGCGCTCAGGAGACCGCAAAGGCCTTCGCGCACGTCTATCTGCGGCGTCAGCGACGGCGATTGAAGGTTGGCTGCCGCCCGGTCGTCGGCCACGCAAAGCCGGTGAACCAAGTCACGGAGCACCGGGTAGTTGACGTTGATGGCGCCTGCCTTGATGAGGTAGTGTAGGATGTGACCTTTGTCCTGTTATACAAAAACAATAGTGAGCAATGGCCCGAAGGCAAAGACAGGTATGAGAGATGTAGGACGCACGCCGCCGAGGTCCTGCTGCAACTGTGCAGCCCTCTGCGCCCGCGACGGTTCCTGCAGAATGGGCTGCTTTGTTGTGCGAGCATCGCTGGCGGGGCCCGCCGCCTTCGTAATCTTCGAAGGACGGCCCTTGCGGCGAGCGGCGGGCGCAAGCGGCTCCTTGACGTCCTCATCCTACCCCAACGCTACTGCTTTGGCACAAGGACGCTTGCAAGACATGGGACGTTGGGGCACCGGGTTGCCAGAGTCGGGAGAGCCAGATGAGGAGAGGTTAGGCGGCGACGGAGGGGAGAGCATCAGCAGGGTGTCCTCGGCCGGCGGGGAACGGCTTGTCAAGCTCTGCTGGAGGCCATGTTAGCATGGCATAGTCGATTTTAGGGGGCGGAGCTGACCTGGCTGGGTTTCGCGAGCGCGTGGCGCAGCTCTGCGAGTCGCGAGGTTGAGTCGCGCTCGACCTGGCGCGTGCGCCGCGCAGCCTCCTTCTTGCCCTGCTTGACAGTCTCAACAAGCTGTAGGCCTGCAGCGCCCTCAATCCTGCTTGCCGTCCAGCCAGGGCCGGCCGCACCGGCCGCGTCGATCACCTGGCGCCAGAACGCCGTCCTGCAATTCGGCGCGGAGCGCTCCTCAACCATCTTGGCAAGGCCACTGAGAGCGGTGGTGAGGCGGAGGCTGAGCGGGTGCTTGGCAGAGCCCGTGTAGACAAGGAAGGAATTTGCGAGTCCGAGCGACAAGGAGGCAGAGGAGAGAGACAAGAGCCAGCGGTTGACGCTGCTCTTGGCGAGGATTTCACCGTTTGCAGCGCCGTGGGTGGCAATACGGTTGACAATGCAATACGGTTGACAATGCACTCCCAGCGCCCGGCCTCCTCGTTGCTCCCGTCACGTCCACCCTCGCGGATGAGGCTGGCCTTGTAGGCAGCGGCTTCCTGGCACGCTCAGAGACTCAGCGTTGCCCGGGTGCCGCACTTGGCAAGCTCCTCGACCGTTTCACTCAGTAAGAGAACCTGGTCAGGCTGCCCTTTGAGGAGGGACGCAAGCGACTGGGCGGGTGCGATCGAGGTGATGAGGAGATTTGCGGCCTCGGCGCCGGAGGGCGCTGTCGCGCTGCCGGACGAGACAAAGTGCGCTTCAGAGTTGAAGACGGGCATCTAGAGCACAATCTGAGCAAGCGGTGTGGGAGATGGAAGCGAAAGCCGCATTTGCACGCGTGCAAACTCCAGCTCTCTCCTCTCGCAAGCTCTGGACCCAGACAGACGTACTCCAGGCCCGTCAGAGCATCTAAATAGGTCATTGCACTGTTTCTCAGAAGCGCTCAAGGGGTGGGAGAGTGACAGCCACGACGTGGCTGTGCAGGCACGACGCGCCCTCGTCTGCAGAGCGCTGCAGCCAGGGCTAACCGCTGCGCACTGGCGCTTCCAGGTCAACAAAAATCTACGAGGGAAGCACTCGGGGCAAGAAAGGAGCGTGCGGGCAATGTGGGCCAACTTCGACGCGACTTGGCGCGACGCCCGGCCTTAAGCTTGTTTGCTTCTGCTTTCCAACCCTCGACCCGCTGCTGGACCCATGGCAGCCGTTTGTACGCACTTCAACAAGCAGTATGCCTGTCCTGTACGTCCCCGGTTGCCCTGTTGCGCTCGAGGTGCCCGGAGTCCTCACCCCCTTCCCCTCGCAGTTGCGCAACATCATATTCATCGCCACAAACTTGTCTGACGCAGAGCCCAAGCAGGCGAGTGGGATCCTATAGGAGGCTGAGCGCTACGGCAGAAGCTGACTCGGTCGTCTCGCAGGTCCTTGCCGTCCTCTAACAGCTCGCGCCCTTCATCAACCCGCTCCTCGCCCACTTGTCGCTCACTGTGGGCAGGCTCACCAACGCAGAGTGGAACGGCAAGTGGAACAGGAGGTGCTGGGGGAAGGGGCAACACATTGAGCTTGTCGTGAGGAGGAAGGAGTCAGGACCGCGGCTGGTGCGTGCCAACTCCCTCTTGGACGGAGATTTGCTTGCTGATCCTGTACAAATGCGCTGTGCAGGCGGTCCTGGCACCAACTTGTTGAGGTTGCGTTGCACGAGGTGCTTCTGCAGTGGGGCTGAGGCTGCGCTGTTACTTCCCGGCTGACCTTCTCGACTCATGCAGCTCGCGCACAACATGCACACGGCGCACAACGGCAACTTTGACTGTTTCCTCAGCAAACTCACAGCTCACGCAGAAGAGCTGCAACGTTGTGGCTGGAGCAGAGCCGGGTTCTGGGGCAAGGGCCGCTCGCTGGCCATTTGCTCTCCCGTCTCGCCTCTCGACGCCATGGCTCTCTCTGAGGCCGCCGCTGGAGAAGACGACCTGCTAGCCTGGTATGCCTGTCTCCCTTGATTGCTTGACACCGCCAAAGCTGATCAATGCTCGAGTGTAGCGCTACCACTTTGCCCGCCACTCCTCACCCCGCCCCCTCACTTCCTCCCGCCTCGACCGCTCCTTCCTCCACATCCCGGACCTCAAGTACGCAAAAATCTGCAGCTTTGGCTTGTTCAGGCGTTTTGAAGCATCCAGGGTCATCTACCTGATCTGAAGCCAAGAGGACGCGGCGCAACCACAAGACAGCATTTGCAGCCAAAGGGCAGAGACTCAGAGGAGAGGGTTTGTCAAAAGGGTGCGTTCCACTATCTTTGCAAGGCGCTCTGGCTCTGGGCAGGTTGGAGGAACATGCTGCTGACCGCCGCGTACCTGCTCCAGGGAGCAGGCGGGATCCCGCCGTGCACGCGAGAAGATGGAGGCTGCAGCAAGAAAGCGTGCGCAGGGAGCGGCAGAGGCCAGGAGTAGCACTTTGAACTGTAAGTGTATTACAATCAACTGGAAGGTGTATTTGCAAATTTGGCAACAAAGCTTCACTTGTCTGAAGAAATGGGCCTTTGCGGCGCCACTGGGAAAGCCGCCGACCCTTGCATGTCTAGCAGCAAGTCTTGGATGCTCACAAAGCTTTGCTTCTTGTCATCAACAGTGAACATGAGCAAGCAGCAGCAGCAGAAAGCGGCACTCGGCGTTGCAGCCGCAATCAATCAAGCCCTCTTGACGCCCAGTTCTCTGTCTGGATCCACTTGTACATGGTTGGGCGTGCTCTGCCATCACTAGTCAAGCTCCATTGGCACGTCCATTGCACTGCCGGCAAGCTCAGGGTCCTTGTCTTACTTCTCAACGGCCTTGCCGCCGAGGCTGGCGGCGCCGATCGTGGACGAAGCGGCGCTGTGGTGGCGGGCCAGGCTTGCGTACACGCAAACAGACAGCATGCTCAGCCCCTCTTTGCGGCTGGTCACCTACGCTTGAATGGGCGGGGAGAGTCGTCTGCAGACCAGGAGGGGGGAGGAGTCAGTAGGCGACGCTGGGAGGTCGCAGAGCCACAGTGCATCTGATGGCTCCTTGTTCTCCTTGTTCTGCTTGCTGAAGGAGGCACTGGCCTTACTGCGCTCTGAGAGGAGGATATGGCGTTTTCCTCGAGGGAGCAGGCAAGGCAAACGCGCTCAGGGCCCATGAGCTTGTGGAAGTCGCTGTTCCAGGCAAACAACCTCTCCACTGACCATTGGAGCAAGTGAACAACAACAACGGTCTTGCCTGAGTTGCGGCCAAAACTGAAGGCGGCAGTGACGGGATCGTACATGTCGTTGCCTGGGTGGGTGCGCTTGCTGGCACAGCAGGGCGGGGAGGCGGGCCTCATGGGCCTTTTATGACGCGCTCAAGCTGGATGCGTGCTTGGATGAAGCCAGGAGGGGGATGACAGAGCGGGAGGGCTACTACTTTGGCGCGACTTGGCCACAAGCATTGACCGGGCTTCGCTTCCACCTTCTTGCAACAGACACCTGGTACGTTATGAAGATGCTCCCCAGTTGTGCCTACACTACCCACAAGCACCCTTGTGCCCTTTGGCAAGCCCAACAAGCGTCTGATCCTTCTCTTGCTGCAGTCCTTGCAATTTCTGCTTGCAGGCTCGCTCTCGCTTGGTCCAGTTCCCAGCCCGTACTGACACTCCACAAAGCTCTCTGACAGGGCGGAGAGGATGGCTCACCCCTTCTCCCGCCGTCTCAACTAGGCAGAAAGCCCCACTGACCTTGCCCAGAGTGCAGACTAGGGCTGTCGAGGCCAATAGTGGCTCAGCGGATATCCGCAAAAATAGTGGCATTTCACTGCGCTTTCAGGTAGCGGCAGCGGCACCCGCCGCTGTGCCGCTTTGGGTGCCGATATGCGGGGTAGCGGCAACCTTAGCCAATCAGAAAGTACCATGAGCTTGACAGCCTCTCCTGTGCTTTTCTGTGTCCTTCACCTGCTCCGGTAGAGTCTGGAGTATCCCTTGACAGAGCAAACAGTCTCAAAAGAGGTGAAGCAAGTGAGCAGAAGACGTCAGAAGAAGAGGTGACCTTGCTGTGCCGTGCCTGAGGCTCTCTCCCTGCTGCTTGATCTTCCCCTTCTGCCGGTTTTCAGGCTCTCATGAATGCTGTAGCACGTTCAGGAGAGGTTATTTGGTACTCTGCAATTGCTAGACAGTCAACTGAGGCTGTTCGAGAGCCGCTATCCGCTCAAAGAGCGGCACTTTCCCCAGATTCCGGAAGCGGCATCGGGTGCGGCAGCGGCGCGCCGCTGCCGCTGCCGCTTTTCTAGCGGCGCGCGCCGCTGCCGATACTCGTGCCGCTGTTGGCCTCGCCAGCCCTAGTGCAGACCCAGCTTGCTTGCCAGCTTTGCCACCTGACTCCTGACAAAGACGCTCCTTGTCATGCTGCCCGGCTCTGCAAGTTGTCGTACCTCCTGCCGCTTGTCCACTCCAGCCAACCCTCAAGTCCTCCACACTCCAACACCTCCTTCATTGGCACTGACTCCAGCGTGAGAGCGGAAGACCTTGCTTCACGTTCAGCCGCAGTGCGCTGCGCGTGCACATTGGCACCGTACAGCACAGCGGTTGGGTCCTTGCGCGAGGCCGCGAGGCGCTGCGCGCGCACATTGGCGCCGTGCGGCGCCGCAATCGGGTCGGCGCGCGATGTGAAGAGGCGCTGCGCCCTCGTAGCTGCTCCCTTGTCAAGCATGGCCTGCTTGGCCAGCTGAGCGAGGAAATTGGCCACGTGCTGCAGGGACAGGCGGCGCAGGCGCTCGGCACAGGCAAGCACGGCCCAAAGGAGGGCTGCCAACTTGAGCTGCTCAGGGTCATTGCGCACGCAGAGCTCAACGTCTGCGCTCCCAAGCGGGAACTGTGCCAAGCACTCGGCCTGCGTCAAGTTGCACCCAAGCGCCTCCTCAGCTGTTGCCATCCTGCTGATGGCAGTTGCAACGTTGCGTCCGGCGTCCGGCTCGACTGAACGCCCGCCATACGCGCACTTGTAATAGAGAGACGCAGAGGCGGGCGTGGGAGCCAATGCCGGCGCGAGATACTCCTTCAGAGCAGTGCCGGCGTCCTGCAGGGACCAGCAGCAGTCAGTTGCCATCGGGTCATGAGCACCGCGTGTGCATGTTTGCAGCATAAAGGGTGCGCGGCAGATGTGAACAACTCGTGACCCCTCAAGAGAATGGGAAGGACGCAGAAGCGCAAGCAACTGCTCATACCTGCCAATGAACCCTGAGACAGATGAGGGCGCGTTGAGGTGGAGGAGGAGCGTTCCAAGCTTGGACTTCTTGTGCGCGTGGCAGAGGTGGTAGAGGCAAAGCTCAATGGCAGCCTTTTTGCCGTCCTTGCAGCTCCACTTGACAGGGACGGGGACGCTGCTGAGGTTGAAGTGACGCTGCAATGCCCGAAGTTTGGCAATGAGTCAGCACGACTCTTGCGCAAGCCACATCCTCAAGGGATGGGCGAAACGAGAGCTCGAACGAGAGTGAGAGCGGCCAAACACACTCTTCCTTGAAACTTGTTGATGTGAGCATGGCCGGATACTGCTGGCGGAGCTCGGTTGCCTGCTGCAATTGGATCTGCCCCCGCGCGAGGCCGCGCAGTCTGACCGTCTCCTTCTCAACCCCCTCGTCTCAATGGCGGCGCTCCTTGCTGTGTGTGACGCCCGCGCCTTCCTTGATGGCGTCGACAAGCCTTGCTGCGCTTGCAAGCGGATTGGTAGCATCTTGAAACGCAGCGAGTGCTAGGCGGCGCTTGAGCTCGAGGTGGAAGGCAAAGTTGGTGATGGCAGGGGTCAACTGTTCAACGCCGACTGTCAGCAACCGCATTTTTGTCAAGCAATGTGCACAACGCACCTTGACAATGTTGCTCATGTATTTGCTCCCGTTTTCGACGCCGCGCTCGTCCTCCATGTCTGCCTTGGCCGTCTTGTCGCTGTCGCCGCTGCTTCCCAACCTTGCTGCCGCCCAGCAGACACCGGCAGCTGACAAGCAGAGATACTTGTGCAGCTCAGTCAGCGTTGCAGTGAGACTGCACGCAGAGGACGGGCCTGCGCACGCCTCAACCTTGCTCAGGAGCGCGACTTGGACAAGGATCTGTGAAGCTGAATGCTCGCAATTGGCGAGAGATGTCAGCCAGCAGATAGGATTTAGCTGTGTGTCCACCTGGTCCTTGAGGGTCTGTTTGACCTTTGAGAAGATGCGCGTGCCGGACAATGACCTTGGGACTCTCAAGTCCTTATCCGGACCCTTTGCACCCCTGCTGCCAAGGGCGTGATGCTCTGCCCCTTCCTCCACCCGCTGCCACTACAGGGTCTCCGAGAGCTTGCAGCAGAGGCGCAGTTGCCCACCACTGGCTGTACGCAAAAACATCCTCCTGCTTCTGCTTCCGCGTGGGGTTTGCCAACTGACCGCATGCACTCTAGCCACCCAAGTGCTCTGCAGCCCGCTCCAAGCTGATTGCAGAATCCTATCTGAAGTTGTTCAATTGCATCATCAAGTCCTGCATTGCTTCTTTCTGGTCCAGCGTTGCTCGCAATTGGCCCACCTCATGCTTGAGACCTGCGCGCAATTGAAAGGCATCCTCCTGCGCCGTCCTCAATATTCCACACCTCAGAACCTGTTTTGGCTTGTCCTTGATGCACGCCAGACCGCGTGCTCGTTTGTTGCAAACTCGTCCTCATCGCAAAAGAACCGTGTACTGAAATTGTTTCAGGTGCTACAGACTCAGCCCGGAAACGCTCGTGATGAGGGGAAGAGGGGTGAAGAGAGCACAATTTACGGATAGTAGCGGAAGATGGGCTCTAGACGGTCGCCCGCCTCCTCGATCTGCTCCGGCGTCCAGTTCTCGAGGCCGAACTTGCGCCTCACCTCAACGTCGCTGAGGATCTTGCTCTGCAGCTCAGCGCCAAGCGGGCCGTGCAGATCCTCGGTTTTGGTGCCGTAGAGGCGGTCGCGACGCTTGTTCTCCCAGCTGAGGTAGAGCGTCATGAAGAGTGATAGGACAACGGCCATGGCGGCAAAGGCAAGACCGACACCGTGACCCCTGTAGTAGCGCGGGCGATCTGATGGAAGGGAAGGAGATCAGAAATGTTCCGCCTGCTGGGAGAACGGGATGGAATCGCACGTACCCTCCGTAAAGTAGACGAGCGAGCTGATGATACCTCCGCTGTTGCCCAACGTGAACACTGTAGAGGTGGAACAGTAAAAGCAGGCCGAAAGAGGCAGTCAGCGAGGTGCAAAAGCCCTGAAAAGCGAAAGAGCACGTACTCATGCCCATGCCGGTCCCGCGCTTGAGCGTAGGCGACAAATTGTTCCCGGTCCAAACGATCGTCATAGGTATAGCGGGAGCAACGCCTGCCACACAGAGGAAGAGCGCAAAGTAGCTGACGCCGGGCTTCTCGCGCGGGTCGTTGCCGAGAAGGATTGCGTAGCCGATGACAACGATGGACATCCAGAACACGTTGAACCATCCACGCCTCTTGACGCGGTCACTGTGTGCAGGAGGGAGGCAGAAGAGTCAGCACGAGCAAGACCGAGGGATAGACCGGCAATGAGCGTTGAGGTTGCGATAAACCCGCAAAGATGAAAGGCGCAGGTCAAGTTTTTGACACCCAAACACTCACCTGTATAAAGCCGATGCGAGAGTGATGATGAACGCAAGGAAGTAGGGCGGAGTCGAGAGAAGTCTGCAAAGAGTGAACCTTCTCAGCACGGTGCGCGAAAGCGACAGAATGCCGGACTCACTGGCTCTGCCAGCGATTGAAGGTGCCCAGTTCCGAAATGATGGTGGGAGTGAAGAGGGCAAGCGAGTCTGCCGAGCGATTGCGCGTCAGTTGTATAGCGACAAGACGGGAAGACCCGAGTCAGCCGGAGGATGCGATCGGGAGAACGCACAAAGCGGCTCGGCCACGCCAATGTAGATCAACATCATGATGTAGACACGCTGTAAGCAATGACAGCCGTGTCAGCTACCTGTGACCGTCGGACAAGCCGCCCGCCAAGGGCCCCGGCTGAACAGGGACACTGTTGCTCAAGCTCAGAGCGAAAGGCAGGCGGGAACGTACCCAGTCCTTGAAGGCATTTTTGACATGCACCCAGCGGAACTCGCCAGACGTTCCGATGTCATCGGCGAGACGCTTGATGATGAACTTGCGCTCGACTGGCGAAAGCATCTTGGCATCTTCAGGGAAGTCCTCGATCATGAAGGGCGCAGCGAGTGCCACGAGGAAGGTGAGGAGACCCTCCCAGAGGAAGATGTGGCTAGAAGCCGAAGCGGATCAGCCGAGCACTGCCAGACTAGGGCAAGAGCAACGACGTACGCCCAGCCCGGTAGTCCACCGACACCATCCGCTTGACCGAGTCCGTAGGCCAGGATGCCACCGAAGGCACCGGAAAGAGTGGCGGACGAGAAGAAGATGGCGATTCGAATGTTCGCTGCGGGCAGAAGCGTGAGCAGGCGCTTCCGCAAGATGCATCTACCGCTTTTCAGACTCACACTCGTCCCGCTTATACCAACTTGCGAGGTAATAGCAACAGCCAGCTGATCCAGGTAATGCAAAGCATCAGTGAAGTGCGAGAAACCGCAGAAGCGGCTTTCGACGCGTCCGCTTCAGACGCTCGCAAAGGGACAAAACGTACGGAAGAGAGGGCTCTCCGCTAGCCCAAGGAAGAACCGAGCCGCTAACAGGCCCGCATAGTTCTTGACCAGGCACATCTAGAAGGGAGCAGCAGGAGAAGGGAAGGTCAGATGAGAAGCGGCAAGAGGAGTCAGAACGCACGAGGGTCATGACAAGTCCCCAAGCCAGCTGCATCATCGGCAAAGTCAGTCCACGTCTCGCTTTCCGCGGAACATCCCGAACAAACCATGACAGCGGGACTGCGCGGAAGAGAGCAGTCAGTGGGCGGCACGCGAGCATGTTTGGGAACATACTTACATCAAGCGCGAGGGACGAATGCGTTTGAGCAACATGTTGGAGGGAACCTGTCGACAGGCAAGAACGTGAGCATCCAGTCGTAAGCGGGAGGAGGGCATGCGGACCTCGGTGACCACGCTGCGCCGGTTCATTGTCAGTGATCCGGATACTGTGAAGATCGCGAGACGACTCACTAGCCAACAAAGAAGATGACCAGAGTTGCTTGGTACTGATTGCCGACGAGGCCGAGGTCGGCTTCGAGTCCATCGAGCCTGGAAGCCAGCTTAGAGTCAGCTTGATGCAAGGCGGAATGGCCCACTTGGCACAGACGTACCTGGCTTGACCGATGTTGACACTGTCGATGATGAGCAACCAGCGGGCAGCAAAGGCACGCAGGGAGACGAGTCGGCCACGAAGGATGGGAAGCCGGCGACGAGGAGAGGTCGGAAGGCGAGGCGATTAGGACGCGCAAGTGGTCAGCACGTTTGCGATGATGCTGAATGTGAGGCGTGCGTACCGGTCGAGGAAAGACAGCAGGTAAAGCAGCGAGAGGAAGGGAACAAGCTGGGAACGCGGAACAACGAGAACAGTGAGCATCAGCTTCGACTCCTGCCAGTCGTGCGCTCGTCCGCAACGATGAATCGCACGCACGCGGTAGTCAATGCGCCTGATCAGCTTCTTCTCCTCCTCGGGCGTCAACAGCGGAGCGTCGTCGTCTGAAGCGGTCGTGCAGATCGCCTCCTCCTTGCGCGCCTCTACGGCCTTTTCCTGGCCTGAATGCGTCGAAGCGCTCGACATGGTGCGCGGTCGTTCGAGAGTCGTAGCGGGCAGCAGACTGAGCAGAGAGCCTCGAAGCGCAAGTGAGGCAGCAGAGTCAGAGAGCGAGAAACGCCGGCGTGGAGGACTGCTGAAGTGCGGGGGACCAAAGGGGACAAGGTGGGTCCCGGGCGCACGCCCCTGCTCGATCGCGGCTTGCGAGCGCGCTAGCGCGGGGACGAGAAGGGCGTCCGGCTATCAGCTGCGGTTTGCCGTTAAGAAGGTCAGCCGCCCCGCTCTCTGCCCAGCAAAGTCCCTATCATACTGCCGACGACCTACTGCAGTACCGGTAGCTGCCTTGCTCGACAGTACCGATCCGCTCCGCTCGGCGACATCGCGTGGGTGCCTTCGCGTTCACGTCCGTTCCGAAAGCTTGCTCTTCCTCTTACTGCTGCCCGGCTGTACAAGCCCGCCACTGCGATGCACGACACCGGCTGCAAGCCGAGCGCTCCCAGTCCCCACACCCGTGCATACCCGTGCGCAACCGGACGGTGCGTCGGAAATTGGCCGTTGCGAGGTGCTGGCTCTGAAAGTGTGCTCAAGAGCGGCTTCGGCCCGTCCGGCCCGACGCTGAGACTGGCGATGCAAAAAGGGGGACGCGGGTCCTTTCAGGCCAGGCCGCGACGCCCAAGGCTTGCCCAATCCGGAAGTGCTCCTGCTCGCCCTTGTTTACGCTTCGCTGCTTGCCCGCTGCTTCGACTTCTCTGCTCCTACCGCCGTCACTCGCTTACACTAGCTCTACAATGGTCCGCACCGCCGCTGCTGTTCTCGCTCTCGCCGCCGCCGGTGAGTGCCGCAGTAGCGGCTCTTCCGCATTGTCGCCGCCGCACGCTCCCACTCGTCTTCCGACATGCGCTGACTTTGGCCGGATGCAGCCACGCTCGCCTCGGCGCACAGTCTGGGCGACCTACTCAAGCGCCAGAGCGCCATTCCCGAGGAGGCGATGCAGCAGGTCGAGGGCCTCCAGTCGATCGCTGGCAATGTCATCTCGGACCTCTCGTCGGGCAACGTGACGTCCGACTGCTCGTCGTGGATCCAGACGCTCCAGGTGAGATGGCTCTCACTGGCCGTCCAGCGAGATGCGACGATGTTGACCCACGGTTCTCCCGCAGGGCTGCTCCGCTAGCGCTGGCGGCGACGTCGAGCAGACGGCCACCTGCACCTGCGGCGACGATGCCGTCTCGCAGCTGACAGCGTGCGCAGGCGCGTACGGCTCGGACGCCGAATCGCAGGCCTCTGGTATGCTTCTCGCTGCGCACGCACCTCTGCCCCCGTCCCGCACCAACCCAACTGACCCGGATTCTCGACGCAGGCTTCGCCGACTTCTGCACCAACACGCTGCCGAGCCTTAACCTGAATGGCACGTCCGCGTCGTCCATCATCGCCGGCGCGACCTCGTCGCTCGAGTCGGCGTCGAGCTCCGTCGCATCGGAGACGGCCGCGTCGACCGGCAGCGAGTCCCCCTCGCAGACGACTGGGTCGGCAAACCCGAGCGAGACGGCCGCGCCGGGCAATAGTGCCGGCAAGACCGCTGCCGCAGGCGGTCTCGCGAGCGTCGCCGCGCTCGTCGCGGTCCTCGCGTTCTAAGCGCGTCCCCTCGTCTCAGCTTGCTACCCCCGCAGTCCCTCGTTCCTATTCTCAGCATCTCGTGTGCCTTATTTGCCCTTTCGTAGCAGTCGCCTCGTACAGCCTCGCAGTCCCGCAGCCGCCTGGCGCGGTGTGCAACCTTTTCTCTCGCCCAACTCGGCTTCATCACGAGACGTGCGCCGAGGCAATAAGTAGAATGCAACTCTAGCCAGTTCAAGCATGCGTGTCTCGGCAACTACACTGTCTGCACCGGGCGCCGTCTCGGTGCCGAAGCAGGCGACGGCGTCTCTTCCGCTCCTACTGCCGATCCCGATCCATCATCCTTCGAACTCTGCTGCAAGGCCCGCTGAGGTGTCGACGCAACTGGCGCAACGTACCTCAGCGGCTGCTGCGCCTGGGCTGGCGAAGCTGCAGCTCCCTGCGGTCTCGCGCGCACCGGCGAAGCAGGTGAGCTCGCCGCGCCGCCGGGCGGCAGGGCGTACCTCGGCGCGCTGGACACGCCGATGGGCGGACGCTGCGGCGAATTCGGACCCGAGGGAGACGCGGCGGGCGGGGGCGAGACGAAGCGCGGGATGGGCTGGCGGCCGGACGAGGAAGGCGGAGGAGGCGAGACGTAGCGCGGCCCGGCCGAGGGCGGCGTCGCATGCGCTAGCTGTTGCGTTTGCGCACGCGGCGTGGTCGGTGCCGCGGGAGGGAGGGAGAGTGCCGCCTGTTGAGGCGACGACTTGTTCGTCGTAGCAGCGGAAGGCGGAGGAGCGAACTTTGGCGGTGGAGGCGGAGGCGCTGCTCCACGAGGCGGAAGCGCTGCGTTTGGCGCCGCAGGCGGCGAGACGACCTTAGTCGGCGATGCAGGTGGGGAGGGCGCATGTTGCGCCGCTGGTGCGACGGGCGGCGGCGGCACAAAGCGCGGTTGCTGCTGCACCGACGAAGAACGCGGTCGCGCGACAGCCTTCGTTGGCGACTGAGGCGGTGACGGCGCGTGCTGCTGCGATGAGACAGCAGGTAGAGGGACAAAGCGTGATTGAGCGGGCGAGGGGCGGGAAGCGGCGGGTGGTGGCGGAATAGCCTTGGTAGGCGTTTGCGGAGGTGGCGCGACCTCTTGTGGCGGCGCTGCCGACGGAAGTTGCCGGGAAGGAGGAGGAGGGGGAGCGGGCGACACGGTCTGTGGCTCCGGTGCGTCCGCAGGCGGCGTCTCTTCACGGCCCTTCTCGCGGTTGAGCTCCTTGAGCACCTCGCGCAGTTCGCCGACCATGTTCCGCTGCGCATCGACCCCGCCGCCGCCCGGGCCAGGCGAAGCGCCTTTGCCCGGGCTCTCGAGCGACGACCTCCCGAGCGCGAGGGCCTCGCGCGCCTCCTTCATGCGCCGGATGCGCTCGTCGCGCGAGAGTTTGTCCGCCGCCGAGGGCGCGCGACGGTCTGGGCCGGCGACCGCCTCGAAGACCTTCTCCTCCGAGGGCGAGTCGGCGGGAGGGAGGAGCGAGAGCGAGAGCGCGGCGTCGAGGAGCGCTTGGCGCTCGTCGTCGGCTGCTGCTGGAGCGGGAGAGGCAGACGCGTCAAGCGTCGCGTCGACAGCGCCTTTGACGTTCAGGTCGTCCAACTCCCCGCCGTCCCGCGCGTCCGGCTCGACCTCAAGCACCGCCGCGCCGGCTTGGTCCGCATGCTCGACCTCTGCACTCTCCTCCAGCCGCGCCTCCTCCTTCGCGAGTCCAAGCGCCTTGCGCACGACTCCCTCCCCGCCTCTCCACTCCGCCTCTAGCCTCCTCACCTCGGCCCCGACGCCCTCCCACGCGCGCCACGCCCCCTCGCGCGCCTTGTCGTCCGCGCCCGCCGCCCCCGCGCCCGCATCCGCAAGTACGAGCCGGAGCTTGGCCTGCACCGCGCGCAGCGAGAGCGACATGCCCTGCACGAGCGCGACGAGCGCCGGGTCCGTCCCCGGCCCGACACTGGCGGCGGTCAGAGCCGAGCGCGAGAGCGGCGACGCGAGCAAGCCTCCGGCCGGGGGCGCAAAGTTGGCGAACGAGCTCGGCGCGGCGCTCGACGAGGTGGATGGGACGCGGCGCAGGCCGGCAGCGGACCTCGGCGGCGCGGTGGGCGTGCTGGGGGCGCTCGTCCGGCCGCCGCCACCGGCTGCGGGAGGCGGAGGCGGGGCCCACTGAGCCGCGCTCGACGGCGGGACATGCGCCGCCTCCTCGCCGCGCCCGTAGAGCCCGCTGCGGCGGCGCTTCTCGCGCTCCGAGGCCGACGTCGTGCGCTGCATCCCTTCGCTGCCGCCTCCCGCCGGTGCGGCGTGCTCGCGCGCAGGAACTGCAGAAGAAGGATCCGTCGCAGCAGGCGACTCGCCAAACTCGCTCGCGTGCGCCCGCGCGACACCCTGCGCCGCGCATGCGAGTCGCTCACCAAGCTGCTCGAGCGCGCGCGCGGCCGCGCCGCACGCCTCGTCGGCGGTGGCAGCGTCCGCGGGGTGGTCTACGACCTCGATCACGCGCCAGACGACGCCGCGGCGGAGTGCGTGCAGGTCGTCGAATTGCTCCTGGAGCGAGACGAGGAGAAGGCGCTCGGTCGCGTCGCGGTCGGCGGCGTCGTCGTCCGACGGGGACGAGGTCGCGGCGGGGAGGCCGCTCGCGCCCCCGAGGCTCAGCGGGCGCTGAGACCTGCGCGGCTTGGCACCCAGTCCCGCGCGAGCTCCTGGCCCGGCAGGTGACCCAGGTGCCGCATCGTCCTCCCCTGCATCCCCGCCAGCGTCCGGCTCGGCGCGTCTCCGCTCAATCCCGCCAAACGTGCTCTCCGTCGGGTGGAACGGATCCAAGACCGCTGTCGCCGCGGCAGCAGAAGCAGAGGACGAGACGGGCGAGGCTGCCGCGGCGGCGGCGGCGACGAGCTCGTCGCGCTCCTGGCGCGCGCGCGAGTCGTGCCGCATCAGCTCCGAGAGGCTCGCGCTCGGTGCGTGCGTCGACTCGCTCGCTGCGGTGGCAGTCGAGTGCTGCAGGAGGGGCGAAGAGGCGGGGAGGAGCGCGTTGAGCGCGGCGGTCGAGGTGGAGAGGGCGGCGAGGGCGTCAGACAGGGCTGAGGCGAGGGCGCGACGGAGAGCTTGTGCGCGTAGAGGAGGCGGAGAGACGTCGTCGGGAGTGGAGGACGAGGCGGAGGACGGAAGGCCGAGAGGAGACGGGATGCGAGGGGAGCGGGACGGCGTCGAGAGCATGGTCGCGGAGGTCGGGCTAGCGGGCTTGCGCTTCGAGAGGTACGCGCGGGCCTCGATGCGCGAGATGGGCGGAAGCGGGTCGGACCTGCGAAGACACCGCGTATGAGAAGGTTCGCTTCGAGGGAAGACGAGAGAAGTGAACGCACAGGCCGAGCCCATGCGCGATGCACTCGAGCTCCTTGATCGCGCTGAGAGCGTTGGCGACCCGCAGGTCGAGCTCCTGCGCAGACACGATGAAGCCCTCGACCGAGCCAAGCAGCTGTGTCGGTGCGCCCGCCTCGTTCCGCTTGTCCGCCTGCTCGGCTCCCTCCCCCTCTTCTTCTCCTTCCGAGCCCTCGTCAATCGTCGCCGGCTTGCTGCCACGCGCTAGTGCCCCGACGAGTCCGCCGAGCGCAGCCGTCGCGCTGCCAAGCACTCCGCGCTCGAGGACGCCCTGTCCCCTCGTCTCCCACCCGGAACCCCATACTGCCGCGGCCTGCTTGGGCGCCCTCGCCCTGCTCTTGCGGGATGTGCTTGTCCGCGCAGCGTCTGTGGCTCGAGGACGCGCGAGGGAAGCACGCGAGAGGTCATCGAGCGGCGGGTAGAGCTGGAGTGCATCGCCGAGCTTTGCGCTGAGGAGGGCCGAGGTGGCGATGGCGTACTTGACACGCTCTGCGGTCGCAGCGAGGTGGCGGGAGCGCTTGGGTGGAGGTAGCGCGGGTTGTTGTCGCGGCGATGAGGACGACGAAGGCGAGAGTGAGGGCGGCGATCGCGGCTGGGCGGGTGCGGCGGGCGGAGGGTCGGCAAAGTCGCGCTTGATGGGAGATGCGGGCGAGTCTGCGTCTGTCTCTGCGCGCGTGAAGGGCGGGAGCGGTGTGAGCGGTTCATGACGGCGAGAGCGGAGAGAGGGAGGGAGACTCGCGGCGGAGGTAGGCGTGGAAGGGCGAGTCGGGGTCGTGCAGCGCCTCGGCCATCTGCGCGGCGTCGCACTGCAGCTTGCTGTCCAGCTCCAGCTCGAGACGATGTCGACAAAGCGAGATCGCGTGGAGACGCGTCGAGCGAAGGCGAGATGAGAACGCGCGACCGCACAGCGCGAGGGGCGCTTCCGTCCGCTAGAGAAAGTCTGAGACTACAGTTCACTACACCGTGTCTCTCCTGCACGACCCTGCACGGCCTGTGAAGTGAGAAAGGGAGCGCCGACAGGGGGACCGACCCGCAGTGATCGCCGTCGTCGCAACAGCAGCGTCGGTGCCGCTTTCCCCCAACGCACAGCCGCACAGGCGAGTGAGGCGCACGCCAGAAAGGTCGACCAGGCCCAGCTCTGTCTGCTTGCCTCTCTTCGCCGCGCTTTGTCCTCTGGTCGCGGGCCCTTTCTCCCCCACCTCGCCTCGTCTCGTCGCTCTCTGCTGCTGGCACGACCGCCCGCGAGCTGGCTAGCGAGGGCACTGTCAGACGCCGACTAGCCCGCACAGCAGCCGGGTGCGCGCTCGCCGGTCCCTTCGCCAAAGTCCGAAACCTCATCGGTCCTCGTCTTGTCTCCGTCTCCTGCGCAGACAACAGGCCAAGCGAGCACCGATGGCCAATCACCGCGACCCCTTCACTGCTCCGGGCCCGTTCGCCGCCCCAGCAGCGGGCCCGGGCCCCTTCTCGGTCCCGCAGCCTCGCACTGCCCTCCCTGCCTCTCGCATCCGCGGCCTCTCGCCCCCGACACCCGCACCCTCGCCCCAGCCCGTCCGCGTCTACCCGACTGCGAGTACCAGCGCCGCCGAAGCTTCGACCTCGGCGACGGCGTCGGCTTCAGCGTCGTCGTCCGCCTGGCAGCCGCAAGGCTACCGCGTCTCGCACCACTCGCCCTTCTTCGATGCCGCCGCCCTCCCGCCCGACACGGTCCCGTCACCGACGCACAGCACTGCACTCGGCGGCAGCGGAGCCGGCGGAGCGCCCCCGTCGCCGCTCTCGGAAGCCGACCTCGTGGCGCACCTCCGCGCGCAGGTCAACGCCCTCTCGCGGCGCGCGCGCGAGCACCTCCTCGCGTCGCTCATCCGCGACACGGCCCCGATCGACCTGAGCCAGCTGTACCCGCTCATCGCACCCCGCTTGCAGCGCGACTTTCTGCGCACGCTCCCGCTCGAACTCGCGCTGCACGTGCTCAGCTTTATCGACGACCACAAGACGCTCGCGCGCGCGAGCGCCGTCAGCCGCTACTGGCGCGCGCTCGTCGAGGACGACGGCGTGTGGAAGCGCATGTGCTGGCGCTCGGGCTTTGTCCCGCTCGACCCCCCGCCGCCGCCGCCGTCGACCGCCTTCCCTCCCTCCCCGTCGTTCGCCTCGCCCGCCCCACTCCTCTCCCCGCAAGCGGCCGCCTCGCGCCTTCGCACGCTCGAGTTTGGCACGCGCGCGCACGACGCAGACGACGCCCTCTTCACGCCCGCGGGGCGCGAGCGGCGCGGGACGCTTGACCGCAGCACGCTCGAGGAGATCGCTGCACGCGCGCAGGCGTTCGGAGGAGGAAGTGGGCCATCAGCGTCGGCGCAGTGGGGTGAAGAAGCGGCGCGCATGGAAGTCGGCGGAGACGAGGGGGCTGCGGGGGCTGCGATGGGTCTTGGGCTCGATACGGGTGTCCCATCACTGGCGGAGCGGCGTGGAGTAGAGCTCGCCGAGCCTGTCATGGTGCCGCAGCTCGCGACGGCGGTCGCAGGGCTCGGGCTCAGCGCGGTCGGGACGGCGGTGGCCTCGCCGCTGCAGCAGTCGGTTCCGCCTCCTCCCGCCCAGCAGCAGCAGCAGCAGCTGCAGCCGCTCGTCGTGCCCGCAATCCAGTTTGGCACGATCCCGCCCGGCCCGCCGCTCGGCAACCCGTACTACGTCCCGCCCGTCCCGCCGTACCACTACGGGCCGTCGTTCGCCTCGCCGCCTGCCCTCGCCCAGCCGCTCGTCGCAGCGCCGCCGAAACCGTTCTCGTACAAGTCGCACTTCAAGCTCGCGTTCCTGTCGGAGCAGAACTGGCTCCGCGGGCCGGGCACGCTCCTGAGCACGCAGATGAGCGTCGACTCGGGCGTCGTGACGAGCATGTCGTTCGACGACGAGTGGATCGTCGTCGGCATGGACACGAACAAGGTCCACATCTTTGAGAGCGGCCAGGGGACCTATGTCCGCACGCTCGCGGGCCACGAGCTCGGCGTGTGGTGCCTCACACTCGTCAGCCGGGGCGGCGGGCCGCGACCCGACGACGGCGGCGTCGACGCGATGGAAGAAGATGACGAGGGCTGGGCGAGCGACTGGGACGGGTCCGGCAAGGGCAAGGGCAAGGCGCGCGCCCGCCCGCCCGCGAGCCCCATGGGCGCGAGCTTCTCTCAGCCGGGCGCGAGCAGCGCGGCGGGGCTCGCTGCGCCCTCGTCGTCGTTCTTTGGCGGCGCGGCCGAGGACGCGCGCACCCCGCTCGCCGCTTCGACTTACACCTCTCCTGGCAACGGGGGCCCTGGTCCACGCCCGCGCCGCCGCCGCTCCTTCTCCGCCTTCGATGCCCCAAACCCAGCGGGTGTGGGCGACGACGACGATGGCGACGAGGAGCGGCGCGCGCGGCGCGGTCCGCGACCGAGCACGTGTGGCGGGATGGGCGTCGGCGCGGGCGGGCCGACGGGCGACTCGACGCAGCAGGGGGGCGTGTGCGGGACGGCGCGCGGGTGGGGACAGGAGGGCGCGAGGGTCGTCAGTGGCGGGAGCGACAGGAATGTCCGTGTGTGGGACGTGAGGACTGGGTGCGTTGGGTCGCTCGCTTCTTGATGCGACTTCGGGCGCCGGCGAAAATGCTGCCCGACCGGCCCGCATTGCTTCGTGAAGCTGTGCGCGATACTCACGCTCTTTCGTATCCTTCCGCAGCCGCTGCCTGCATGTTCTTCCCGGCCACACCTCGACCGTGCGCTGCCTGCGCGTCCTCGACGGGCGGCCCATCGCCGTCTCGGGCGCGCGCGACGGCTCGATCCGCGTGTGGGACATCGACAAGGGCGTCGCGCTCCGCACGCTCAGCGGGCACCGCAAGAGCGTGAGGGCGATCGAGGTGTGCGGGAATCGGATCGTCAGCGGGAGCTACGACACGACAGCGAGAGTGAGTCCCGCATGTCCCGGTCTCCTTTGCACGCGTCAGTGATCGATGTACACTGCCGTCGTGCTCCAACATGGTCTCCAGGGGCTCATGCTGACTCGCTCACTGCGGCAGCTGTGGGACGTCGATACGGGCGAGTGCCTACACGTCTTTCGCGGCCATATCGGCGAGATCTACTCGGTTGCATTTGACGGGACGCGCGTCATCACGGGCTCGCTCGATTCGACCGTGCGCGTCTGGTCCGCCGAGACGGGGTGCGTTTGCGCCTTCTCCGTCTCTCCGCTCGGAACCCAGGCTGACACGTCTTGCGCTTGCAGCGAGTTCCTCGCGCTCCTCCAGGGCCACACGCTGCTCGTCGGCCAGATGCAGCTCGACCCGTACAACGACGTGCTCGTCACGGCCGGCTCGGACGGGTTCGTCATGGTGTTTTCGCTCGTGACGTACGAGGCGCTGCACCGCATCAAGGCGCACAACCACTCGGTCACGAGCCTGCAATTCGACGAGCGGTTCATAGTCACGGGCGGCAACGACGGGCGCTTCAAGCTCTGGGGTGCGTCGCGGCTTGGTCTTGCTCCCCTGCTCTCAACGATGCAGAGAAGCTGATCAGTGTCTTCGAAACGCACAGACCTCAGATCGGGCGCCTTCATCCGCGATCTCGCCGAGCCGTGCGACACGATCTGGCGCGCGCTCGTCCGCGACGACAAGATTGTCTCGCTCAGCCGGCGCGAGGACCGCATCTTCATGGATGTCAAGACGTTCAAGGCGTCCGACGAGGAAGTCGCCGGAACTTCCGTTGTCTGAGCGCGCGTATTTATTCGATTCGCGGGTGCGGTGGAACGGAAGGACTTTGCAGACGACGGGCGGGCGGAGCGCTTTCTTCGGCGGCAGTCTTGTTCGGTCTGTCTCTTGTTGTTGCACACATTCTGGCCCCCTCGTCTTGTCGATCTGCGCCTAGCTGCATTGCTCTACCTCGGTCGTGCGCGCAGAAGAGCCTTGTCTGGCTGCGAACCGCCCTGTCCTCTTCTGCTCCGAGCTGACGTTTGCAGGTATGCACCGCTTGCAAATGCTGAATACTGGATGTCACTGTCTGGGACTGGGTCTACGCCTCCGGACTCTACTCGTCCGCATCTTGCTCCGCGTCCTCCTCGTCGCTGTCGCTGGCAAGATCAAACTCGCCCAGCTCCTCCGACTCGATCACCGCGAACTTGATCCCGCGTTCCTCACACCACTCGCCGACGACCTCCTCGGCGTCCTGGACCGCTCCGTCGGAACCTTCCTCACTCGCGGCAAGGCCGTCTTCCTCAACGTCGACCGCTTCGAGCGTCTCGGCGTGCGCTTCGAGGAAGCCGATGACGTCTTTGGCGGTGAGCTGCGGCGACTCGCGGATGTAGACCTCGCGTATGGGAGAGGCAGCGAAGAGGGTAAAGATGGAGGCGTCGAGCGTGGTCGCAAGCTCGAGGGCGATGAGCTTCGGAAGTGCGAGCGGCTCGTCGATCTCTTCGAGCAGGGCCGAGGGCGTGTTGTCGAGCTCGAGGGACTCGAGCGTGCCGGAGAAGCGCTCGACAAAGGTCTTGAACGCGCGGAAGGAGAGCTTGGGGTGCTCGCCGAGCGCGAGGTGCTTGAGCGGGCATGCGAAGGCGACTTCGCTGACGGCGTCGTCGACAAAGGTGCTCTGGCCGAGGTCGAGCTCCTCGAGATGCTGCAGGCCGGCGATGGCGGTGTAGAGCGCCTCGCGCTTGAGCTGGTCGGCCGGCGAGCTCACGTCTTTCGACTCAATGAAGACGTTGAGCTCGAGATGCTTGAGGTGGGGAAAGAATGAGACGAGGCTGGCGACGTCGCGCTCGGTGACCGTACCGGCGAGGGGAAGGAGGAGCGAAAGCGTCTCGATGTTGCCGCCGATAGACTGGACCGCTTGAAGCGCGACGTTGGGCAGCTCCGCCTCGGTAGCTTCGACCGGCTCCATTTCGGGTACATCCTCAGCGGCGTATAGACGACGGAAGATGCGCAGGCCTCCTTCGAGCTCGAGGCCCTTGACATTCGAGCAAACGCGGACAATGTGCGCGAGCAGACCATTCCGCGCCGCAAGCTGGCGGAGCTCCCAGTCGCCCGAAATAGGGGCCAACGACCCAGTCAAGCGCTCGACGGCCTCGACGACTTCGAGCGCTCGGCCATCTGCGGCAGGTGCGGCGTCTTCCGCGTCGGCGCCTTCGAGGAGCGGGTCGTACGGCGTCTCGCGGATTCCGAGCGTCTTGACGTGCGCGGCGTGACGAGGCAGCATGTATGTCGCGAGCTGGAGGAGGGACTCGGTTGAGCGCGGGTAGAGGCGCAGGTCCTGCAAACAGAGATCAGCGTGAGAGTGCGCATTGCAGAAAGGAATAAAGCTCGGCGCACCTCCCAGAGGTATCGCGAAACGATCTCGTTCCACTCCTTGTTGACGAGGCTGACCGCGGCGAGCGTCGACACACGCTGGTCGTCGGGACTCTCGACAAGGACAAACTCGTCGTCGTCTGCCTCATCGTCGTCGAGCTGTCCTCCCTCGATCTCGTCAGGGGCAATTGTGCTAGACGATGAGGCGTCCTCCCATTTGTCGTCGTCGAGGTAGAGCGCAAGGTCGTTGAGCTCGGCCGCGATGCGCTCCTTCAGCTTGCGCGGAAGCATCGAGAGCGAGGCGGGTCCCTCGGTGCGAGCTTGTGTGATTGTCGACATGGTACGAGAGGTAGAAGCACAAGCGGACGAGCACGGACGAGGAGGAGCAAGAAGCCTGAGCCGAGCGCGCAAAGGCGCGGAGAAAGCGTCGGTTGGCGCTCGTCGAGGCGCGAGGTGCGAGCGCTCCCGTCGAGTCGGCGTCTGGACGCTGCACGTCCGTTCCGACAGCTCGGAATGTGCTCGCGTGTTTGAGCGATCGCAATTCTAAGAGGGTTTCCGTTCGGAGCCACTGAGAGCAAAGGGGCTCGCGACACCCAGATGAGGCGATGCTTCGGGCCAACATCGGGCGGTCCAGCCGCTCTGCTCAACGACCACGCACCGCCAGATATTGCGATCTTCGCAAGACGCGCTGCGCCGTCTGGTGGGAAGGCTGCGCGCAACCGGTCCCTCCGACGGCGGCGGTCTGTGCGGTGCGGAAACAGGAGACCAGCGAAGCAATAACAGCTGTAAGCCTATTGAGACAGCCCACGAGCGTCCAAGCACATCACATGATACTGCAGTTGAGCTCTGGGCCCTGGTGGTCAGGCTGGAGCTCCTTCGTGTCTCTGCGGACGACGCGGAACGAGGGTCAGGGACCAGACGACGCGCAACGCGGAACGACCTCTCCTTCGATCCGAAGCATGCACGCACACAACCATGTCCGTCTGCGCAATCTTGCCCTCGTAGATCTTCATGACGCAGATGCTCGACGCCCGGCGCTCCTCGACGTCGTGGTGCCCTGACGGGGCTTTCGGGCGGCCCGTGATGTCGTAGACGAGCCCGACGGCGGCGGCGTGCATTGAGCTGAAGGTCGAGATCCGTCAGTGTGGTCCTGGTACACGCACTACTAAGGCAGGGTAGAAGAGAGAAAGTCTCTGGCACATCCGCCAGCGCGAGCGAAACGAGACCCACGCTGTTCCGTCCATGTCCATCAGGTGCGAGCGGAAGCGGACTTTGAGGTGCTGCACTCCCAACGAGCGCGTCAGCCTGCGCAATCCGACAGCAAGTCGACGTAGAGGAATGCGCGACGCACAGAGAAGCGTTGCCGATACCGGTCCATGACTTTGAGCAGCTCTTCCATGCCGACCTCGCGCGTGTTGACGCGGTGTTGGTAAGCCGAGACGTGGTAGAGCTGGGGGATGAAGCGCTGGCGGAGCTGGTCGACCGTTGGCCCGGGGACGGAGAGCATGAGCGAGATGGCCGTCTCGCAGAGGTGGATGGGGTCGCGGATGGGCGGGAGGGTGTAGTCTGGGTCGTCGTAGTGCGGATGGTGCCTCTTGTGCGCGCTCGAGCTGTGCGCCGGGCGCGAGAGGGCGTGGTGCAGCGACGAGAGCTTGAAGGACGAGCCCGCCGACTTGCGCGAGGGCGACGAGGGTGCGGACGAGACGTCCGAGCCAGCCGAGCTCTGCGTCGCGACGGGAACGAGCTTGCGCGCGTCCCTCGCTGCCTGGTCGTCGTTCGCGCTCATCGCGATGTTGAAGTGGAGCGAGCAAGCGGGAGAAGCGCGACGCGAGACGAGCGGGAAGCGCAGGCGGGGTCTGGCTGTGTCTGTGTGCCTCTCTCGAGCTGTGCACGAGTCTCTGGCTCTGGTGGTGCCTAGTGGGAGGCAACTCACGCTCTTCATCTCGCTCGTTCCGCTCGCTCGCAGCCGACGCGGCGACTCGGCCATGGTCAAGGCGAGACTGCCTGTACTGAGCGTGTAGATCGTACACAGGCTGATCCCGACTGTCTGCAGATCGTCGCGTCCCCTGCGCCGTGCTCGTGTCGCGTCTGCCAGAGACAGCGAGTGGGGGGACCGCTTCCTGCTCTCGCCAGCCCGCAGGAGCCCGTCAGAGTCCGTGCAGGCATCGAGAAGACCACGGACGACTCGGTCCAGCCAGTCGCGTCGACGTCGAAGGTGCCCTACACGCCGCCCGCCGCCGTCCGTCTCCCGAACGAACTCCTCGAGCCCATCTTTGCCCTCGCCCGCCCTGCCTTGCCCGCCGTGTCGACTCGCAGCACCTCGACGCCATCCGACTGGCGCGCTTGGACCCGCCTCCCGCTCATCCACTCGCGCTGGCACCCCGTCGCTCGCCAGGCTCTCGCCAAAGTCGTCGTCGTCCGCTCGAGGGCGCAGCTCGCAAAGCTTGCGCGCGCGCTGCGCGAGGGACAGATCGACGGAAGAGTCGAGGAAATTCTCCTCGAGCTCAAAGAGCCGGCGAGCGGGACCGCTTCCGACTCGTCCGCCTCGTGCGAGCGCGAATTGCTCGACGTGCTCGAGCTGTGCGGTCGCCACGTCAAGGTCCTGCGCAGCCGAGGCTTTGGCGATCCGATCTTAGCCTGCAGCTCGCCCGCTCTCCGCGCTGCACTGCCTTCGCTCGAGACATTCGAATACTCGCCGGCCGACGGCGCCCACCCGCTCACAGGCGACACGCTCCTGTCGGGCCTGCCGAGCCTCCCGACCCTGCGGCACCTCGTCCTCCAGCCCTCTTCGCGCTCGCTCATGCCCCTCGTGCACCCGCCCGACGCTCTCCTCACCGCCATGCTGCCCCTACTCGCGCGCCTCCCAGACACGATCCGCTCCGCCTCGGCATACACGCGCGAGTCGTACCGCGCCGTGCTCACAGACGTCGGCTTGCACAACCGCCTCGAGTCGCTCGAGCTCCACTCGCTCCTCGTCTCGCCGCTCTCGCTCCTCGCCATCCTCTTCCCGACCATCAGCACGCTCACCTCGCTCAAGCTCGTGTCCATCGTCGTATTCGGTCTGGCAGACACCTTCGCTGCCGTGCTATCGATCGTACTGCCGGGGCTGGAGGAGTTCGAGTGGAGCGAGGCGCCCTCAGTCGGCGGGAGAGGCGCGATCGGGATGTCGCTCTCCGACGCGCAGTACTGGACCCTGCTGTCGCGCCTCGTCGAGGTGCGTCTTGTCGGCGCCCTCTTCTGCCTCCTGACCATGTGCTCAAGCACCCTTGCATTGTACAGGTCCGCCGCCTCAAGCTCTTCGGCCCACACGTCTTTGCCTCGTCGCCGCACCGCACGAGCTTCTCGCTTCCTCCGCACCTCGAAAATCTCAGTCTCGGCGGGTATGACGAGTCGGTACAGGACGAGGATGTGCTCTGGTGGATCGAGCGGGTCGACGAGTTGTGCGAGGCGAAGGACAAGGCGGCGCTAGGCGGGGCGCATGATGACGCCGAGGGCGACGAGGCGATCGAGACGAGCGAGGATATGCACGCGCAAGACGACGACGAATCTGCGTCAGATTGCGCCTGCACCGCTTGTGAAGATGACTGCCTCGCGTCGGAGGACGAGGACGACTCGGACTACGCGTCTGCTTTGAGCGATTGCGACACCGACACCGACAATTCCCGCCCCTCGACCCCCGCCCCACTCGCGCACCTCACACCTGCCTCTTCGCCCGCCTTCTCGAACACACCCTCGCCCGCCCCGACGCCCTCTCCGCCCTCGTCCCCCTCGCCTCCCTCGCCTCCCTCGCCTCTCCCTTCCTCTTCTTCCGCCTCCTCCTCTCCTCCAAAGCCGCGCCGCCCTCCCCGCCCCTCCTGGCGCTCCCCTCCCTCCCCTTCCTCCGGCCTCGCCCCTCAGCTCTCCCACCTGCGCCTCTGCACGCCCGCCTCGTCGTCCGCCTCGTCGTCGCGCGCCGTGCGCGACCGCCTCGACGCGCTCGTGTGCGAGCGCGGCGTCCGCGTCGAGTGGGGTCGCGTCGTTGTCGTCGTGCTCGAGACGCTCGAGGTTACGAGGGAGATGAGGGTCGAGATGGGGCGGGTTGCGGAGGAGTGGGGCGGGGGAGAGCTGTGAGGAGATCCTCGGAGGAGCGCTTGTCTGGTGCGCCGGAACTGCTCGGCTTCTTTTTGTCCGACTCCCTCTGTGTCGTGTCTGCCTTTGTCGTTGTTACCCCTAGCGCGTCTCTTTTCGCTCGTCGCGTCTCCTCTCACCGTCTCTTCGACTTGTCGCTTGTCACCATTGTCCCGCAATCTCTCTCCGTACTTTTGCAACTGTGATGCTCCCGCCGTGTCCTTCGATTCGAGGCCACACGTAGAGTGGACTCGCGAGTACGGGAACATCGCAAACCAAACTGTCCGCGCCAAGTGCGCCGGGCACCGCTTTGCCTTCTGCGTTGGATTTCGCGAGTTTGAGCGCCCAGCGCTGCGTCCGATGTACTTGTTCGCGACACTGAGCACTTGCAAGCTTGCCAAAAGGCAGACCATGGAATGAGAGGGTCATCTCGCGAGTCGGGGCAATGCTCGCGGCCTTCCTCGTGGACTCCCCGCCTCAATGCCGTCGCCACATTGCCACAGAGTTCTGTTCGAGATTCACGGGTGTCTACAAAGCCTTCTCTTTGTCGTCTCGAGGTCCCGTTTCCGTCCCCTCACTCGTTCGAGCCGTCGAATTCGTCGTCGTCGTCGTGGGACCCCTCGTAGTCCGAGTCGGACTGGCTCAACCGGCCAAAGTTGCAGTCCTCGCATCCCGCGCCGTCGCACTCCTGGCACCAGCCGTAATCAAGCGGATCAAAGTCCCGGACGACATGGACGTGGCGGTCGAAGTCGTCGTCCGAGACGACGCCAGTCAAGCGGATGCCGGACTCGGCGCACTTGGCGGCAAGCGATTCGATCTCGGCGGGGTCGAGCCATGGCTGCTCATAACCGCCGTCGCCATACTTGCCGAGGTGCACGCGATCAAGCGTCGTCTTGTGGGCGTCGATGAACGCCCCAATTGTCACGAAACCGGGCTCGAGCCCGTCGCACGGACCGATGCGGAGGTTGGCGAGAGGAGACGGGTTCGAGACGAAGCGGAGGAAGAAGTCTTCGTCGAAATCGACCTGGATGGCGAGGGCTTTGAGCCGGGGGAAGTCGAAGTCGAGCTGGGGACTGGTAGGCTGCGCCTGCTCGGCCGCGCTGACGAGACTGATGTTGAGCTCTTCGAGTGTACTCCAATAGGCCATGAGGTGCGTGTGCAGCTTGGCAAACGAGACGTTGACGAGGCGGTCGTCCGAGAGCTCGAGCGAGACGAGCGGGACTTTCGGTGACGCCGCGAGGTATTCGTCCGACAACCAGCCCGACCCGTATATGGCGAGGTGACGAAGAGCCGGGAGCGCCGCGAGCGACGGCGAAAGGCGGGCGAAGTCTCCGACTTCAGGCTGTCGCAGGTGGTCGAACGCCAACCTGAGCGAAACGAGCGATGCAGAGGGCGCGAGGTAGTTGAGGGTCGTCGGCGAAACAGCGCGGTATCCAACCTCGAGGACCGACAACGACTGCGAGCGTGCCTTGACGAGATCTGCGGCCGCCCCGAGCACGCGTGTCCGCTTGAGGAAGCTGGCGCGCGGCTCGTCGGTGAACATGATGAGGCCGGCATGGATCGCCTCGGCGGGCGTGGTCGTGACGCAGTGAAGGTCGATCGCGCCGGGGCATGCTCGGATGAAGGCTGCGACGAGGTTGGCGCGCTCGACGACGCGCTTGTCCCCCTTGGACAAGCAGGCCGGACCGTGGGCGCTCTTGCCCTTCTTTTGATGCCTAGAGTTGCACTTGTTGACCCAAGCCGGCGTGTCAAAGACGATCGACTTTACGAAGTCCGCGTACTTCGGAAGGCATGACTTGAGACGCTGAAGAGACGGAAGGGGAATCCCCGCAATGTCGAGGTGCTGTGCGCCGGGCTACTCAGTCTCGCACCCTCGATCAGCAGGCAGAGAAATGATCCTCACCTCCCAGATGAGGGGCGCGCAGACAGCGCGGAAGGCGCGGTTGATCAGGCTAAGGTCGAACAGCGCATCGCGTACTGCCGGCGACGTCTCCTGTTTTCGGGATGAGCATCAGCGTTAGGGCAAGCGGAATATCGGCACGACTCACAGCGTCAAGCAACGTGTCGCGCTTTTCGAAGAAACCGACGTCCATATCGTGTCGCGCTTTTCGAAGAAACCGACGTCCATATCGTCGCCGTCATCTTCGTCGTCGGCGTACTCTCCGTCGACGCAGAGAAGCTCTTGCTGGACGATGTCGCGTACCAGCGTCTCGACGATTTGGCGCTTCAGCTCGGGAGGGAGTCCAGCGAGAGAGGCGAGCGGAACATCCGGCGAGGCGGACGGGGCGGCCGAAGCGGGCGCAGCCTGCGCAGGTCGCTGGCGGGCTCTGTAGTGTTTCTTGGCCATTGCAAAGGCTGGTAGAGGCTGCTTGGAGTAGCCAAGGCAGAAGTCAGGTGAGCGGAGCGAAGCAAAGAGGCGAGCGCTGGGGTCCGTGGCCGAAGCGACAGGAGTCTCGTCGACCAGTCCAGACAAAGTGAGCACGTGAGCACGACTTGCAGAAGAGGCAAAGAAGAGGGTATGAACAGCGTGAAGGCGGGTATGCGGCGAATGGTACAGACCTACAAAAGCTGGCAAGCACAGAGCGAGAGATGCAGGGAATGGTACGGAGAAGAGGAGGAAAGGGAAGCGGCTCAGGCTGCCGACGGCACCGCCTTGGACGCCTTGACCGCCTCGACGGCCTTGCGCATGATGGTGAGCGTGCGCAGCAGCTGCTTCTGGTCGCCGTCGTACTGCGCGTCGTTGATCTTGAGGCGCGCGAGCTTGAGCAGGAAGGCGGCGTCGGCCTGCTGCGGTAGCGGAAGCGACTCGTTGGCGCGCATGGCGAGCTCGCGAGCGCGAGACGTCTCCTCGAACTGCTTCGAGATGGCGATCGCGCGCTCGACAATCGCGCTGCGAGTACCGCGTGTGAGATTCAGGGGCCAAAGACGTTTGCGGATCGCACATACCTTGACAGGCCAGCCATGGAGGCAACGTGCGGTCCGTAAGACTTGGGCGCTGAACCATCGATCTGCGACGGGTGCGTAGGTCAGCTTCTCGATCGCGCGTGGCTTCAGCTACACGCACGAGCTTGTAGAGGAAG
The DNA here is from genome assembly GCA_036244875.1 of Rhodotorula paludigena. Taxonomy (NCBI): domain Eukaryota; kingdom Fungi; phylum Basidiomycota; class Microbotryomycetes; order Sporidiobolales; family Sporidiobolaceae; genus Rhodotorula; species Rhodotorula paludigena. The sequence continues at coordinate 366,841 of BQKY01000004.1, forward strand.
ACGACCTCGCGGGTTTCGTCGTCGACGCTCGTCTTCATGTTGGCCAGGCGAATCCTGTCCGAGGGGCGAGTCAGCATGGGGTTTGAGCATGAACGTGCGGAACGACGAACTCGGGGTGATACTGCGGCGGAGGACGTCAGTTAGGGAAAGGGAACGGAGAAAAAGGAAAGACGCACGGCGTATTCTTCGGTGAGTGAGGTGAAGTGGGTCGCGAAGAAGCCGATGCAACCGATGTGCGTCGAGAGGCGGTGCAGCACGGCAAAGGCGATCGCCATGCCATCGTACGTAGACGTCCCGCGACCGAGCTCGTCGAGGATGACAAGCGAGCGAGGCGTAGCCTGCGAAGCAAGAGAGGCGTTAGTCTGGAAGTCACCGACAAGTCCGCGATGGCCGCGAACCTTTTGCAGGATCTTGTTGCAGTCGTCCATCTCAACCTTGAACGTCGAAGCGTTGGCAAAGATCAGGTCGTTCGCGCCCATGCGTGAGTAGATGGCGTCGACGGGCGAGATGCGGGCCTTCGCGGCGGGGACGAAGCAGCCGACTGTTTAAGCAGGCGTCAGCGGTTGCACAGCTTTGACGACAAACGCGCGACTCACGCTGTGCCATGATGACAGCGGTGCAGGTCATGCGGAGCAGGGTACTTTTGCCGGCCATCTGCAGGCGGAAAGAGTCAGTTCGTGCGTTGTGCCGCTATAGGCGTCAGCGAGACCCACGTTCGGACCCGTGAGGAGCATCATGTTCTTGGCGTCACCACCCAGCTGCACATCGTTCGGGATGAAGTCCGTCGAAGCGCTGCGTGCGATGTCGGGTCAGTCATGCGACCCTGATCTCGTGGACTGCAGATGTACCTGAAGATGCATGGGTGACGGAGCTCCTCAAAGTCGGCGACGGCGGTGTCGCTCTCGACGATCTCGGGGCGCACGCACGGCTCGCCGAGCGCGGCCGAACTCTTCGACAGGCTGAGGAGGCAGTCGAGTTGCGAGATGGCGCGGATCACGCTCATCCAGGTCGCATAGTGCTTGTCGAACTCGCCGTACAGCTACGAAGGGTCGAGTCGGTACCGGCACGAGCAGGTTTCGGAACAGAGACATAAACGCACCTTGAATTGGAAGTCGTTGACGACCATCTGCTTGCGCTCGCGCGCCTCCTTCAGCTCCGAAATAAGCTTGGTTGTCACAGGCGTGTAGTAGCGTTTGACCTTCTGCGTGCTCGAGATCTGGGTCCAGTTGTTCGGGACCTTGACCTTGACAGGCACTTCGAACTGTCGCGCGGGTACCGTCAGTCCCGCTTCGTCCTGTGCTTGCGCCGAGGTCGACGCACCTGCATGATGTCCTTGGTACCGACGTCCTTGAAGTTGATCTCGGGGCACTTGAGTGACTTGCGCGCCGCGCGCAGCTCTTCTTGCAGCTCCGACTCGACGGCCTCGACATTGGTCACGACCCGCTGTTTGTGAGCGTGCAGCTACTTCAGTTCTTCGTCGAAAATGGGCGGGAGAGCGAGAGATACGCACGTCAAAGTCCTCATCCTTGCCCGACACCGGAAGGAGTTCTTCGAAGGAGACGAGCATCAGCCTGGATCCAGCCCTTCACTCGACCCCAATACGCACCTTCGCCGTCGTACAGCTCCTGGATCTCGCTGAGCAAGTCCGAAACGTCCGGGACCGCGCGGATCAGGTTGGGGATGCCCTCGGACTTGAAGTCTTCGCCAAGGTCGCCCAGCGTCTTGAGACCGGCCATTATGCGCTCGAAGGACTGTCGAGCCCCGCTGTCAGTTCCGAAGCTTGAGTAGGGAGTGGACCGTCTCAGAACGCACGTTGATGACTTCGAGGAAGTCCTTCTTCTTGACCGTCTTGCCGTGGATGCGACTGAGCATGCGCTCCAGGTCCGGCATCTTCTTGACCATGCCGTCGAACGCGACTGCAAAGTTCGAGTTGCCGAGCAAGTCCTCGACGGCGTCGAGGCTGTCGGGCAGGACGGAGTGAGCAAGCTGTGAGCACCGAAGGCAGGGATCAGAACATACCGGTCGTTGATGGCGGTGACATCGCGCAGTGGGGCGCACAGCCACACCTTGAACAGGCGCTTGCCGAAAGGCGTCACGCAGCGGCTGAGCAGCTGGAGGAGCGTCCCCTCGGTGCCGCCCTGCGAGTTTTGGAGCACCTCGATATGCGCAAGCGTCTGCCCGTCGAGAATGAGCGTCCCGTTGCTCTTGCCGAGCGGGTCGTAGATGTTGAAGTTGCGCGCGGTGACGAGATCGGCATCGAGGTTGAGCTGGCGCAGGTACCTGCAGTGGTGCCCAGAGTCAGCCTTCTTCCCTGCGAGGCAAGAAAGCGAAGGACAGCGATGCGCACCAGATCATGCCACCGAGCGCGCTCATTGCGATGGGCTGGTCGTACATCTTGCGGATGTTCTCCGGGACGATGGCGTCCTCGTCGCCCTCGGCCTCGACCTGCATCTCCTCGCCTTCCTTCTCCTTGGCGTCGCGGAAGAGCTTGAGGACCTCGTCCTTCGCATCTTCGGAGCGGAGAAACTCTTTGCCCTCTTTGAGCGCGGTCCACTGGCAGTCAAGCCCGAGGCAGTTGCGCAGGAGGCGGAGGGTCGAGACAGACAGGTTGCCCTTCTGGTGGATGAGCTCTTTTGGCTTGAGCTGCCGCACGAGCGTCTCGAGCTGCGTGCGCGAGGCGTCGTCGACGAACGAGGAGAGCGAGAACTCGGCCGTCGAAGCGTCGAGAACGCAGACACCGAAAGAAGGGGGTGAGGTCGGCGTCGGCGTGTCTTCCTGGGGGCGCCGAACAGGTCAGCGCTCCACAGGGAGATGTTCGATGAGGATGAGAGAAGGTATCGGCTCGCCTTGATGCACAGGCAATGGTTTGACATGTCGTCCGTGAGCATGGTCCCGTCGACGATGGTCCCGCTCGTGAGGACGCTCTTGAGCTCGCGGCGGACAATCTCCTTGCCGTTCGCCTGCTTCGTGACGCCCTTGCCCTTGCCCTTGGCCGCGCCACCGGCCTTTTTGTCGTCCTTGTTGCGGATCTCGGCGCCGAGCGCTGTCTCGCACTGGTCGACGCGGCCAACCTTGTAGCCCTGCGCAAGGAATTTGGCGGCCCAGAAGTCGAAGCTCGTCTCGGGAACGCCGACCATCTTCATCTTGACGCGGTCCGTGAGCTTGAGGTCGAATTCGCGATGACCGATAGCCTACCAGCGGAGGAGCGAAGTGAGCAGGCGGAGCAGACAAGAGCGGTTCGCCGAAGATACTCACAGCGTCCTCCTCGTACAGCTCGAAGAACTTGCCCTTCTGGAAGAAGAGAACCGTGTCGTAGTGGTTCTGCTTGATCTCCCAAAATTGGCGCTCAAAGGGCGTAAACGTCTTCCACGCAGACGACGGGATGTAGAGCGTGCGCGGGTCGTAGCCGGGCTCTCCAGGGCGGATGCCGTCGGCCTGAGGAAGAAAGCGTCAGTGGGAAGGATCGCACAGGGCAAAGCGAAAGGAGAGACCCACGTCCTTCGGGTCGACAAGGAAGCTGAACACCTCCTCATTGGCCGCTCTGTCCTTCTTCGCTTTCTGTGGAGAGCTCGTAATCAGTGACATGGGTCATCAGCTCAGGCAAGGTGTCGCTTGGCGGCAGAGCCTGCTTGTCGGATTGAGAAGGTCCGGCCCGAACAGCGCGCCTCCGCTTGGCAGGACTAGCCTAAGAATCCGTACGCACCTCGCGCGCCATCTCAGCGCTCGTCTTGATGCCTCCGATCCCGCCGCTTCCACTTTCCGCACTTTTGAGCGCTGGCCTGCTTGACCCGAGGCCAGAGAAAGTCGTCTGCCTCGCGGCAGGCTTCGCCTTGGTTGCGGCAGGTGGCAGCTTGCCCTTGCTCTTCTTTGCGGGCTTGCTGGACGAGCTGGACGAGGAAGCGGCTGAGGCGACGGACGAGTCGGACATGTTGGCGAGAGCCTCGTCGAGGCCGTCGTCGAAGTAGTCGTCGCCTGCGCATACCTCGACGTGTCAGCTTGCCCATCCAAGTGCGCGGAGGTGGCAGACGCACTCTCGCTCTCGGACGCGCCGCCCGAAAAGTCGTCGTCGTCGGCCTTCTTCTTGCCCTTGCCCTTCGCCTTGCCCGCAGCCGCCTTCTTCGGCTTCGGCGGGCTCGAGACCTCAACTGCGATAGAAAGAAAGCGTCAGTATGTTCCAGGAGAGCGTGAGAAGTACCTGATCGCCGCAAGCGCGACTCACCGTCGCTGTCCTCCGAGTCGACGACAACGGACCTGCTGCTCTTGACGCCACGCCCGAGCGAGGGCCGCTTGCGGCGCGCCAACACCTCCTCGTCTTCCTCGCTCTCCTCCTGCTCGCCCTTGACCGCAGGCGGGTCCTTGGCAGCCGGCCGCTTCGACGGGACCTGCGAGTCGGGACGCAGTGGGGGACGAGATTAGCGCAGGTCCTGTTCATGGTCGGTACACAGGCAGCTCTGCGCACCTTGACTTTGCTCTCCTGCTCGTCCTCGTCGGCTCCGTCCTCGTCGTCGAGCATAAGGGTGTCGCCCTCGCTCGTCGCGGGCGTCTCGCTGCCCTTAGTCCCGCGCCCCGCCGAGCCCTTCGCAGCGCTGCTCGACGCGCTCTTGGTTGCACTCGTGCTCGCCGAGGCGTTGCTGGCGCGCCCGGCGGCCGTGGGCGTCTTGAGCGGTGGACGCGACGACGAGGTCGGCGGGCGCGAGGCCGCGGGCGACGAAGACGACGCGCTCGGCTTGGAGAAGAAGCTCAGGAGCGTCTGCTGCGTGCCGCCAGAGCCCTTCGGTTGCGACATCGCGCTCCCGGTCGCGTTGAGCGGGTACGAGAAAGAGGCGTCGCGACGGGGCACAGGGCGGCGAAAACACCACAGACCTCTTCCCTGGTCCAGCGAGCGATCGTGGCACTGAAGTGTCTGTGCAAAGACTAGATGGAACGACAGAACGAAGGTGCGTGCGGTACGACGGAAGGGGAGAGCTACAGAATGAACGAGAGGGGGAACAGCAGAGACGCGGAGTCCGACTGGAACGTCAGGATGCCGGGTATTACGAGTGACAGGGTATGCTTGGCGAGGACGCGAGGGTTGCCGGGGTGGTGCTAGATGCGGGGAGGGACATTGCGACGTCCCTACCCACAGGAGCTCCTGCGCGACTCGGGCGCAGCTGCCTCGCCCTTCACGCGCTCGAGGCTCTTCGCGCCGCCCGCACCCCCGCCCGCTCTGCGCGGCGACTCGCGCCTGCGCTGCGCAGCAGCCTTCTCGCCTCCGCCGTCCTTGCCGAGCCACGTGAACCCGCGGATGAGGCCCGCCTGGCTCCCGCGCGACCCGCCCGCGCTGCTCCCGCGCGACCACGGACTCGCGGCACTCACGCGCGGGCCGTCGCGTCCGGCTCCGCTCGCGACGCCGCCGCCGCTGCTCGGAGGCGTCTGCCAGCACCCGCCGGGCGCCTCCTCCGAGAAGCACCACGAGCCGCCCTGGTCGTAGTAGTCGGGCTGGTCGTCGTCGGCATGCGTAGGCGGCTTGAATGGCGGCGAGACCTGGCGCAGCGCGAGCTTGTCCCAGTCAATCGAGGCGAAGAAGAGGTGCGCCTTGATCGACGCGGCGCCGCCTTCGGTGCCGAGGCGCTTCGACGGGTCGCGCTCGAGGAGCTATCACGACAGAGATCCATCAGTCCTTGCTCGTAGACCGAACGGAGGAAAGAGACGCACCTTGAGAAGCAGGTCACGAACCTCGGGACCGTATCCCTTGGTTTTCGGGATCTTGATCTCGGCCTCGAGGATGCGCTCGTACTCCTCGATGCGGTTCTCTGAGTAGAACGGGGACCAGCCCCAGCACATCTCGAAGAGAAGGACGCCGAGCGCCCACCAGTCGGCCGGGAACGAGTAGCCGACGTCGAGGAGGACCTCTGTCGTTCGAAGGGGTCAGCATTTCGTCAAGCTGGCTCGCGAGCACAAGATCGAAGTGAGACGCACCGGGAGCGACAAAAGCCGTAGTGCCGCACAAGGTGCGACACTTCTCGTCGGGCGAATCGAGCAGCTTGGACAGGCCAAAGTCGCACAGTACGACGTGACCCGACCCGTCGAGGAGGCAGTTCTCAGGCTTGAGGTCGCTGCATTCGCACCGACAGCGTCAGATCGGGCCCGAGACTGGACAGACAGAAAGATGCGACGCACCGGTATACGATTCCGTGCTCGTGCAGGTATTCGAGCGCGATGATGATCTCGGCCACGTAGAAGCGGACCTTGGCCTCCTCGAAGCGGCCACCGTCGCGCTGCAGGTGCTGAAAGACCTCGCCGCCGCTCTTGTAGTCGATCACGAGGAAGAGCTCGTTCTCGCTCTGGAACGAGAATTTGAGGCCAACGAGGAAGGGCGAGTCGATCGTCTATGCGTAGCCGGAGTACCTCATCAGCGACCGCCGACAAAGCGGGGCGACGCGAGTGAAATGTGTGCATGCACACGCACCTTGGCCAGCACCTGCCTCTCGGCGATGACCTGCGCGAGTGCATCGGGCGTCGTGATGCACGCCTTGCGGATGACCTTCATGGCGTAGATACGCTTCGTGTCGCGCTTGCGCACGCGGAACACCTGCCCGAACGAGCCCTGCCCGATCCGCCGCAGGATCTGAAAGTCATCGACGGTGAGTTTTGGACGGGCCTGTGAAGGAGGTAGGAAGCGCGGTCAGCTAGCTGACATGTGGTGATGTGCATCTGCGCGTACGAGGAGAGGCTCGAAGAGCAGTCGCAGGCGGATCTCGCCTCCGACGGTAGAGTCGAGAGCGCTCGTGAGGCTGTCCGAGGTCAAGTTGGGCAATGAGCGGGCGCGTGAGGCCGAATTGGGCAGCGAGAGGGACGACGGCGACGGTGGCAGGCGCATCGAAGAAAAGCGCGGAGTCAAGCGGGGGATAAGGTCGAATGGCGAGTTGAGGCAGGTCGAGGTGGGGGGCAGTCGTTGAGGCGGTTGGGAGATTCGGCACGGAGAACGGCAGAGTTAGTGATGTTGAGCCCCCAGAATTGCCCAACAGAATGATCGAATGCCGAAGGACAGGAGACGTCCGGCGCGAGCGATGGCCGAGAGGAGACTCACGGCACCCAGACGTCTAACCCCTCGCCGTCCTCGCCCTTCTCAACCTCTTCGCCGCCTTCTAAGCCAAGTAGCGGCGGGTAGAAGAGCGCGGCGCCGAGAAAGCCGTGTATCCGCGCCTTGTCGCCGCCCTGCGGTGCGAGCTTGTCGTAGACACAGATGAGAATCGTACGGCCGGGCGAGACGACGTCGAACGTGGCGGTGTGGTTCCATCGCGGGCTGGACGGAGTGCCGATGACGGCGGGGTCGCCGTCGGGGAGAGAGGGGGAGACGGGGCGGAGGGTCTGTGTCGCGGAAGGGAGGAGTGGCGGAGGGGAAGGAGGCGCGACGTTGACCGAGGTCAGGCTCGATACGCTCGGTGCAGACGTGTCGCCCGTCGAGCGATGCGAGCCAAACGCGCTCGAGACGGGAGAAACGCGATCGGAGGGCGCAGTGGACGACGAGCTCGAGTGTGCGCCGCCGACGACCCGTCGCACGGTCGTCTCGCCGCTCGTCGATCCCGCTTTTCGCCGCCTGATACCGCCCTTCTTTTCTGCCGGTGCTTCAGGTGGAGGTGCGCCCCACTCTCGCGAGACAGAGCTGCGGGTACGAAACCGAGGTGAGCCTGCGATCGTGCCTCGGCATAGGATGAGCAAGGGAAAGACGCACTCTGTTCGATCGTACTGCAGCAGTACGTAGGGCTTCGCAACCTCTCCCTCGGGTACAGCGAGTCCCTTGGCCTCCACGACACGCACTCGGAGCGTGCCCATGAGTTCTGTCGTCGGGAGCGAGTCGTTGACGCGGAGATCTGGCGCATCAGGCTGAAGTTCTCCGAGTGCGGGCGCGCTCAGCTTGGTCGGCGAGGACATGGCTGGTCGCAGGCGGGTCGGGCTGGCTCGTCGCGGCGGCGTGGCAGCGGGAGACTGGAGGGGGGTGAGATGGGGTGGAGGTGGGTCTGTTGAGATGCGGCCGTTCAAGGGTGTTGCGGGTCGGTCAAGGGCGCAGTTCAACGGCGAGACAGCATCGCGCAGATCGTCGCGCGGGAATGGGACGCGCGAGGCGAGAGAAACGGGACAGCGTCAGCGCTGTGCGGAGGACGGCGGAGTCCCGGCGGGACCCTCTCATCCATCCGCTCGAGGGCTGCGAGACCGCGTCCAAGACAGAAGAGAGGACTCTAGACGCACACAGTTGGGCAAATGCGCTCTCTGCCGGGCTCAGCGGGCGCGACCCGGCCGTGTCGAGCCAGGACGCGAACGACGACCGCGCAGAGCAGTTGCCCGGGCGGTGCGGGAGCGGGAGGAGCACCGCGTCGAGGTGCTCGGTCGAGCCGTTCGCGTGTGCGTGCAGCTGGCACGGCAGCGCCTGCAGCAGCAGCGCGTTGCTCGAGACGTCGGGAGGCGGGATCCCGCCCATGCCGCTCTCGGCGCTCGCTGGCGGCGGTGCAGGAGCGTGTGCTGGGGCAGGCGAGTACGAGTCTCTCGGTCGTCGCACGCTGCGCTCGCAGGTGCGTGGACGTCGCGACGAGGGGCAGGGCGGCAGCGGGTCGCTCCCGCGGGGGCCGGGGCAACCTGGAGGAACGCGGGAGCCAATCCGATCGGACCCGACTTCACTGCAGCAGGAACCGCACGACTGTCTCGGCTACCGCGTCGTACTTTCTGAGCACGGCTTCGAAGACTGCAGAACAGGCAAAGTGAGTGATCCGACCGTTCCAGCGAGGAAGGGGGAAGCGTCGTTGCGCGTGCCCAGGCCGCTCGGAAACGCAAGGAGCACAGAGAGCATGGCGCATGGCGGACGCGGACGATCAGATGCGCTAGACGTACATGGCACTTCTGGCAGATCGGGCTGAAACGAGACGCGCGTGTCGAGCTTGACCTTCTTCGCCCAGGCTGGATGCTCGTCGGCCCATCGCTGTCGCGCTGCCAGAGGCAAGGGCGTTAGCGTTCGTTTGAGGAGCCAGCAGCATAGGCTGCGGCTAGCGGATGATGAAGCGGAGACAGCAAGCGCGTCCCCAACGCACCTCTTGCGACCGCCCTCCTGACCTTCTCTCCCTCGTCCGGCTCCTTCCACAAGTCGCACTTGTCGCACTGTGCACACCCGACCGCACCCGGATTGCGCGGGTGACGGCAGAAATGCGCGTAGCCCTCCCAGGACGGAATATCGCGCTGGCAGTAGTGGCAATAGGCGAAACCGCAGCGGCAGACGACCTGCGACCGATGATCTCGTGTCAACTCCTTGCCTGGGAAAGCGAAGCCGAGAAAACGAGACGCACCTTGTTGCACGCGCCCTGCCCGAGCTGCTTCTGCAGCGCGGCGCCGCACCTCCCACAATCGCGCTTGACAGCGTCGCTCATCGCGCGCTCCACGGCAAGGCGCAGGCTCTCCTCCGCCTGCTCCTGCTCCGACGCCGGCGCGCTCGACGCTGCCTTCGCGGACGTATGGCAGCGGTGCAGCGAGGGAGCAGAGGGGTTGACGGCCGCGCTGCAGAGCAGGCACGAGAGCTTGCCGCACGCGCCTGTCTCTGCGCCCACTGAGCCGCTCGAGTCGGCGCGCGCGGACCAATTGGCACCCCAGACGAGCTCGATGAGCCTTTCGCGCCTGCGCTCTTCGACGCCGAGCCCGTCCTCGTCGGTAATGGCGTTGCCCTCGTCCGCCCATGATAGCTCCTGCACGCCCTCGCAACGCGCGAGCCACGCGTTCGTTTTCGGTCCCTCCTTCGCCGCCGGGTCTCGCGCACCGAGAGCCGAAGCTGTCCCGTCGTTTCGGCAGCGAAAGACGGTGCCTCGCCCCTCCTTTGCGCGGAGGAGGCGCTCGACGACCCGCGTGCGCAGGTACGCTGCGCAGAGCGGGAAGAGATGCGAAGGGGAGAGAACGAGGCGTTCAGGAAGGGTGAGGAGGTCGGACGCCGGTGCATCGGCGGCGGCGGCGGCGGCGGCGGCGGCATCTGCGTCGTCGGTGTCGGCGGCGAGAGGCGGGGAAGGATATAGCGAGCGGTAGGTGCGCTCGAGGCCGCGTGACGGGAAACAGCATGCGCATAATGCGAGGGCGAGGATGAGGAGCGCTAGGGCGAGGCTGCCGACGAGCGAGAGAAGGACGTTGAGCGGCGAAGGAGGGAATGGCTCCTGTACCCAGGCGGGACAGAATACGCGCATGAGCGGGCCGGGTACGGGATCGGCGAGCTCCGCGTATGAGCAGAAGGGACAGCGGACGAGCCCACTGTGCCGCGCATCGGAGCAACGGGCAGGAAGGGCGAGCTGCTCGAGCGTTGTCGCCGTGATGCGGCTCGAAAGGGCGTTGGACATCTCGTCGTCAAGCGAGCGTGCGAGTTCTGCGCGCGAAAGGACGCGCGCGCACGGCGTCGAGCCCGTCGCCGAGATGCACGGGAGCGCGAACGACGCGAGGGCGGAGGGCGGAAGAGCTGCGCCGCCAAAGGTGAAGGTGCCGGCGTAGGACGCGACGCAATCTCGACAGAAGACGTGTGGAAGCGCGTCTGTTTCGGGCGGCACGCGTGGGAAGCCTTGGACAGCGGCGGTGGGATCGCTGCAGCAGGCGAGGTTGGAAGGGAGGAATGGCGTAGGACTGAAGCAGCACTGGCAGTCGACCGTCGGCACGTCTGCATCGGCCTCCGGCTCTGGGCGCTCAGACGTGCCGTTACGCGTTTGTCGTCTGCCTTCTCGCCCGCTGTAGTACTCGTCGACTTCACGCCTGACGAGCGGGTGCAGCTCCTCCTTCTCCGCCGTCGACGCCCCGCTCCGCCTCCTTCCTCCCAAGCGCGGGCGATGCTTCTCCGAGCCGCTCGGTGCGGGAGAGACGCTGACCAAGCGGCTCCACCACGGGCGCTCGCGCGCATTGTCCGCCTCGGCCGCAGCGTGCTCGAGACGGTCGCGCATCTTGGCGTAGCTTCCGCCCTCTTGCACGACGACGCGTGCGATGACGGTGTCGGAGTGACAATTTGTCGGTGTCGAAGGCGCAAGGGCAGGGAAGAGCGCCTCGAAGTGCGCGACGAGAGCGGCATTGTGCGCTGGCGAGCGAAAGAGGTCGTGCGGCGTCAGGACGGGATCGCCGACTTCGTCCACCGCGGCGTCTTCGGCCTTATCCTTGCCTTTGCGCGACGTTCGCGCCTTCTTCGCGCCTCCCGCGCCGCCGATGCCAAACCACCGCGAAAAGGCGTTGGCAGCGACTTCGAGCAGCTCTACGCCGAACACGGGTTGAGCGGGTCGCGCGGGCATCTGAGAGCGCTCAATGAGGGTCTCGGCGGCGCGAAAGAGGATCGAGTGGTCGAGCGAAAGAACGAGGTCGCGCAGGTCGGCGATGGGAACGAGGGGAAAGAGGGCGTGGAGGCGGATCCTGCCGTAAAGATGGTCAACGCGGGTCGCGAAGTGACGGAGAAGCGTGCACGCACAGGGCAAGGTTCCTCGCGAGCGTCAGGTCGTCCCGCCCGGACATGTCGACTCCGTCCTCCCTCTTCAGGTGCACCGCCTCGTCCTCCATTCGTCGCGCAAGCCTGCTCCTTCGCCCGAAAGCCCGCCTGACCGGCTCCATCTCAGCGATGGCGCTCCCCTGCACGGCATCTGAACCCGTTTCCGCCCGCGCAGGCAGCCGGGGCGCTCGCTGCGGGTACTCGCCGGCGGGTACGACATCAACGAGCTTGTTGGAGACATGCTCGACGAGCGCCTCGGCCGTCCAGCGCGGCGGCGCGGGCTGCCCTGCTGCCGGACCGGGCGGGGCGCGAGAGAGCCAGTGCGAGATGCACGAGGCGATGAAGCCGGGGTCGGCAGAGGGGAAGAGGACGAGCAGGTGCGCGTGCGCGGCGGACGCAGCAGAATTTGCTGGGAACGGGTCACGAGCGACCATGCTCGGGAGATCGTCGAGTTGACAGCGACAGGTGCATGGTGGAAGGCAAGGAACCGGAGAGGCAAGATGAGCGTGTTGTCGCCGCTCTCGCCAATCGCTCTCCCTGCCGCAGTGATGCTCCTTCGATGTGCACCAGAATGTTGGCAGGAAGGGGCAAGGGGAGGAAAGGACGGCGCAGTCGTTGTCGCGTGTTGCGCTCCGAAAGGTCTCTGCCGCCCGCCCTTTCGAGACGAGCAAGACTGACAACATGCGTTCTCTCGGGCTACAGCATGCGCACGACTGGAGAACAAGGCGATGTTGCGGCTCGAAGAGCGTCGACTACGAAGTGGAGAGAGCGCGAAAGTCGAAGCTTTACCTGGAGGAGCGCCGAGTTCAGCCTGTGCGTGACGACGGAACTCGTCAGTACACGGTCGACGTGAAATGAACAGTTGCTCGCGAAGGGGGATCAGAGTGTGCCCGATTATTAGGTTTAGTGGCGGGCAGATTCGGCATGAAGGTACGCAGACCGTCGTGATAAATTGAGGGGTTTCTTCGTCTCCCATGTCGAAGAGCAGAGATATCGACTCACGAGAACGGTGACTGGAGGACCTGGATTTTGAGACGAGCTGCGAGCAGGGCGAGAAAGCACAAACGGCCTACGGGTGCGAGGGACGCGTCAGTACGGTGAACGTACAGCTCGGCCAGGTGTGCAGTGCAGTAGCAGCAGCAGCGGAGACAGAACACCCGAGTGCGGAACGAGTGCGTCCGAAAATAACACAGCCAGTGTATTAACCACGAGGCCGCCGCCCGGGCGAGGTCCCGTAGGACCCCGCCCGCGTTGGGTGAGTAGACCAGCAACGACGTAAGTCGGTAATTTGCTTCTTCCTTCGCGGGTCGCTCGCATGGGGTGTTCTGTGCACGCTGCTGCTGCTGTGGTTGACCGGGTGAGGAAAAGGGGACTGACCGGCAAGGAGCAAGGTCGTCGCCGAAGTTGCGGGCGTGAAAAGCAAAGCCAGCGAGTGCGGACAGCCTGGTGACCCACATGGTCAGGTCAGTGACTGGCTCGTCTGGGCGCAATCGGTTGCCAACCCGTCCCGACTCGCAGCCTCGCACGAGCGAGGTTCAGAGAGAAGATACGGAGTCTCAGCTTCGCCGGGTCTGTGACCCGACTCTGCGACTCTAGTTTGATTGATACGTATAGTATCATCAGAACAAGGAGGGCGGGACGGGCTGGGCGGCCTCGAAGGGGGGAGGAAGGGAAAAGAGGGAAAAGTTGCGCACCTCGTGAGAGCGAGATGCCGGCGCTGTTGAACAGACGCAGAATGTACAGTGACGTGGAGTGCTGCGCTACCCAGCACAAGCTGGGCGAGTGCAGACTGGCTGCAGCGGGGTCGAGGATGAAAAGCTGCCGGCGAAGGAAGGGGCGCTGCGCGTGCTCAGCGAGCGGTGCGTGCGTAAGCAGCGATGCGAGAATGCAACACGAGCGAGTCTGCGTGCATGGCGAGGCGCTCGTTCGTCCGAGACGAGGCGGATGAAGCGGAGAAGGGACAAGGGCAAGCGCAAGCGGTGCGCTCCAAGCGGCGGCCGGGCTTCAGCAGTGAGCTCAGGGGCGGCGCACTCTGCCGTCTGCAGTCGTCGGCGCGTTGCAACGCGCCTCTCCAACTCGGCTCGCTCAACAACAGCGACGCTCTCTCGCTCGACTCTCGACGGCGCAAGCATGGGCGCTACGTATCTGTCCGACGCCTTTGCGTCGCTGGCCCAGTCTGCCGCCGTGCTCGAGTCGCTTCGCTTCGAGCGCACCGCCGTCCTCCCTCGCACCGTCCTCTCGTCCGAGGACTTCTTCGAGACGCACCTCATCCGCGACGCTGCCCCGCACGAGCTCGCTCTCTTCGAGCCCAACGCCCCCTCGAGCGACGTCCTCCCGCTCGATGGAGACGAGGCCGCCCGGCTAGCGCTCACCGGCCAGGCCGACCGCGAACCCTGGATGGCCACCAAGCGCAAGGGCCCAAGGCGCGCAGGTGGTGCCAAGGACCGCCCGAGCCCGCTCAAGGAGCGCCGAGCGACGCAGGCGCCCGCTGGGACGGATCCCGACCGGTGTTTGCGCGCCGCGACCAGACTCCTCGACGTCTAGTGAGTCGAGCCTCATCCACGCTGATCAACGTGAGTCGCACTGACATGTGTCTTCGTCGTCCAGCACGATGCCGCGCGCGCAGGACCACGTGGACGCCCTCAAGTCGCAATACGCGGGACTCGTCGAAACGATCAACTCGCTCGAGGAGGCTTTGCGTCGGGTATGTTGGCTCTCGCATCGAGGCCGAAGGTACTTTCAAGCTGACTGGACGCATGCGTCTGCAGCCGCCGTCCAGAAATGCGCCGCAGCCGCAGCACGACGCCTCGTACTTCCGCCAGCTCGAGCTTGAAGACGCAATCAAGCGCGAGCAGCTCGAGATCTTTGCTCTCGAGCAGCTCAAGGCCGACAAGGAAGCCGAGGTGCGTTCAGTTTCCGCTGTCTCGAACCGCAAGAACCGTCTTTGACGAAACACATTCGTCGTACAGGCTGCCACTCTCGCTCCTTCCGCCCGTCCCACGGCATCTGCAGCGCCCGGTCGTCGCGTTCCGTCCGTCGTCGCGCGTGCTCGGGGCGGCAGCGCATCTGCTGCCCGCGCACCTCGCACCTCCATCCCCGCGTCCTCCGCGCCCGACGCCTCCTCTGCTCCCTCCTCCCCGGCCCCGCTCGCAAACTCGTCCCGCGTCCCAGCACAGCAGCACCTGCAGAACGAGCAGTACGCGCTCGCGTCTCCTGCGCGCCGGCCCATCGGCGCAAGGGCCCGCGCGAGTCTCGCTGGCGCGGCGGCGGGGAGGCCGAGTGTTGGGCAGCGACTCAGCTTTGGCGGCGCCCGCGCGGGGAGGCAGAGCATCGGCGGTGGGGGAACCGGATCAGCGGAGGATTCAGCGCCGAGTGGGCAGAAGGCGAAGGAGGACGGCGAGACGACGCCCAAGCCGGTACGGCGTACGGCGCCGCGCTCGAGCCTCGGCAAGCCCGCCGCGTCGCCCGCGGCAGCCAAGGTCTCGCCGCTCGCGCCGCCCGTCCCCATCATCAAGTCGCCCTCCGCCTCACCCGCCAAGCCTGCGGCTCCCGCGAAGCCCAAGGCGCGCGTCGCGTCGCTGCCACAGGGCGTCACGCCTGCGGAGCTCAAGTCCGCTGCCAAGTCGGTGTGGGGCACGCTCGGGGAGGCGAATGCGCTCAAGGCGTGGGGGAGGAAGTGGGCGCGCGAGCAGGAGGACGGGGCGGACGAGAGGGAGAAGCGGGTGCTAGAGGGGACTGCCGGATGGGAGGAGACGCTGTGCGTTTCTTCCCGTCTCGATTTCTCGCGAGGGGACTTGACTAATCCCATTCGCGAAATGCAGTGCGGTCCTGCGTTACGCGCTCGCCAACTCGACAACCTCGGCAGACGGCACCCCCGGGTCTCCCTCGTCGCAGTCCATCACGTCCTTCTCGACCTCGACGACCGGCGGCGCCGACGGCGAAGGTGCCGCTCCGCCCTGGACGCCCGCACAGCAGGTCGAAGCGCAGCTCTGCGTCCTGCTTCTCTCGACCTTCTCCGGCTCGACCGCGTCTGCCCCCGCGTCGCCGAGCAAGGCGGCCCTCCCGCCCCTGACCATCATCCTCCGCGACTCGGTCCTCGCCGCCGCCGCCTCGTCGCCGTCGCGCCCCGCCGGCGGCAAGACGCCGCACCTCTCGATGGCGGCGCTCAAGGCGCACCTGGGCGCGTTCGCGCGCGCGAAGGGCTGGACGGAGGAGATGGGGACGACGGCCGTGTATGCGCTCGTGGGCAAGTCGACGGTCAAGATCGATCGGAGGGGGAGGGAAGGCGCGGCGGTGGGGTTCAAGCCCGTCGATGTCTAGAACGAGTTCATGCGAAGTATGTCGGAATGGCAGATTTGTCGGACACTGTTCGGACGGGACAGGCGGAGAGAGCTGTTCAGGGCGATGCAGACTCGTCCTGCGAGTTGGCAGGTGGAAAGTCGCAAGGCCCGAGAAGCTGCGCAGGCGTGCGCTGAGCTCAGCATGTGACACGTGAATTCAGCGAGGGGACCGCGTCAACATACGTCCATCGTGAAAGCCGCATCCGTGGCCTGAGTCGGCGTCGGGGACGACAGCAACCTTCCGAGTCTGCGGAACCTAGCGTGAGTACAGTACGAGCGGGACAGGTCCAGTCGCAGTATTAGCCAACTGCAAGTGAACGCACCTCTCGCCGTCCTCAGCGTAATACAGCACCACTCGGTATGCATCGACGTCGCTCGGGATCCACCGCTCGGCGATCTGCGGCACGAGGAGCGCCTCCGCATCGCGCGACCACTTGCTCGGGCGATGGTCGGGGCCGAATAGCTTGAGCGACATTTGTGTTGTGACGATGACCTGGTGCAGAAACCGAAGTGTGAGCCAAGTAAGGGATGCTTGCGAAGGAATCGACGAACCGAGACGCGACCCGCTGCACAGACGGATGAAAGTGCTGAACGGACAGTGTCGGCTATCAGGGTGCGAGTCGAGGTGTCGAGTGTAGGTCTGAGGTGTGAGGAGAGCGAGTCGACGATGACGAGCTTGACCTGGACATAGTCGTGGTTAGGTGAGTGTTCGGGAGAAAGCATCGTTTGTCAGGCCGATGGCAGCTCAGAACCGGCGGACACACCTTCGGATGCTCCATGAGCCAGGACTCGAGCGTCTGAAAGAACGCCACCAGCGTCCAGGCCGAGTCGATGCGGCGATAGCGGATTCCCTCGAGAACCTCGTTCACCAATCCGGCTTCATCTGTCGCGCGAGTGCATCAGCACGGGGACAGAGATTCGCTGCGCTATCGCCGTACATTCATGATGCGCAGCATAGGCTTCTGCGGTCTGCTTGATGAGAGACGGAACGAGCGAGCCTTCGGCATCTGCGAAAGGGGCTACATCAGTCGGTTTTCGCTTCTTGAGAGTGCTCAGGCAGCGCACCGACAATGAGGACCTCTCCGCCTTCATCTCGAAAGCGCTCGGCCAGCGCAAAGCCGAGCGTGGTGCGCGTCTTGCCGATCCCAGGAGGGCCGACGAGTTCCAGGACGGCGCCCTCGCTCAGGCCGGCTTCGAGCGCAGATCCGTGTGCGCTGAGATGCCCGTTTATATAGCTCTGCGGAGTCACGAGCTGGTCGATCGCATCGCACGTCGACGAGAAGCGGTGGACAGGGCGAGAAGAGCGGAGGAGAGATGAAGCGGTCTGCGACGGCGGCAGCTGCATCGTGCGGGCTGAGCAAGCGCAAGGGGCTCAATCGAGATGTAGACTACCCGCTCAGACCCTCAGCATGGCCCCAGCCGGGAGCAGCGGATAGTCGACTTGGTCAAGATCGCGCGCTCGCGCTTGTCCTTCTGCTCCCACTTCGCGCAGGTGTCAAGGCTGCTGCACGCGGCGATTGATGGTCGTCAGGGGAGATCACGTGTACAGCGGCGTTTCAGACGTGCTCAGAGCCTTTGCGCCCACTCTCCTCCGCCCGGCTTCGCCTGCGAATCCTGCTGTCCTGTGGGCGATTGTTGCCTTCGCCTTTTGACAGCTTTCGAGTATTTCGTGCGTGTTCGAAGTGTTCGGCTTTGCAGCCTCGACGTCGTTCGCAGACGCGCAAGCGGAGCAAGCCGAAAAGCGAGAGAAAGCATCAGCGGTGCGACGGCGGTTGACGCTAGACCGGTTGCCGACCCGTACAACACTCATCATAACTTGCCTGCTCAGGGACAGCACGAAGCTGAAATGAGCGCGTGTCGACTTGGCGAGGTTCGCCAACTTCTCCCTCGCCTTCGTTCCGCTCACTTGCTCTCGTGCCCCCGCTCGGACGCGCTCGGTCGAAACTTCCGACACTCCCAATATGGCCGAACAAGCCTCCCGCGCCCAGGAGCAGCCGGCGCAGGCTGCCTCCGCTTCGTCCGCCTTGTCCGTATCGACGGACACTCCGCTCGCCTCGCTCGCTGGCATCCCTCCCGAGCTCAAGCGCGCGATTGTCGAGGCCTTGGTCTCGGACGTGGTGCAGCGCGAGCTCCGCTACTTGAACGACTACGATTACGACGACAGCGACGGTTCGGCAGTCGAAAACGACATGCTCGTCGGCTTCTTCGAAAAACGCGAAATGCTTCGCTCTGCCGTGCGTCGTCCTATGTCAACATCGGATTGAAGCAGCACTGACGCGACCCTCGACGGCACGAAGACGGACTCGTACGCTCTGCGCCATGAGCTCTTGAACTTGAGCCTGGTCAACCGCGACTTTCACGCTGTGTGCACGCCCATGATCTGGAAGGTCAGCTACACGGATCTCCGTACATGTTGAGTTGAGCCTGACAGCTCGGCCAACAGCACCTCAGCCTCGACGAATGCGGACTTCCGGCTCTCCAGCGTCTCAAGTCGTTCATCTCGAAGTACGCGGACCACGTCATGTCGGTCGCCTTTGACACGCCCGCTTGGGTCTGCAAGGGTGTCGCCGTGCGCCACAAGACGGGACGGCGGCCCCGTGGGACCGACGGTCTGTCGAAAGCCGACAGGCTGGTCGCCGAGCATGCCAACCTCGTCGTCGCTGTCCTGCGTGCATGTCCCAAGGCCAATGACCTCGATTGCTGCGTTACTCAACCAGTCGGGCCGACCGGCGAAGCGAGCAGCCCGACGGCTCACGTGCCGCGTGCCGATTCTTCCGGAGGCAGGCGGCCGCTTGTGGCGGCAGCGGACCTCGTCAAGTCGCGCGCGCAGAGGCTTGAAACCCTCATCGTCGAGTATCGGGGGATTTTGCTCACGTCACTGGCTTTCCTCGCGCCTTCGACCTCGCTCGTCTCGCTCAAGGTGCACCTCGACGACAATTGGCACCAGTCGCAACTCCAGGACTCGACCTCCCTCCGTCCGGCTCTCGATGCTCTGCCGAGCCTTCGTCACCTTGCGATCGAGGGGGCTCGCTGGGTGACGGATGAGTTTCTCTCCGCACCGCCGAGACTCTCGCTCGTCTCGCTCGAGCTCGCAGACAACGACGTTCTCGAGGGCTCATTCGGAGCAGTGCACGCCTTTCTCGCCGCCTACGCCGGCACGCTCCAAGAGCTCAACCTCGTCCTCGACTCTGCCGAGCTCCCGCCCAAGCCTGTGAATCCGCAGCTCAACTTCCACTTCCCGCGCCTCGTCGAGCTCGCCCTCTCCGTCACCTTCGAGGACTCCTTCTTCCTCCGCTTCGAGCCGAAATGTGCCTGCCTGACGCACTTCCGACTCGGACGCTGCGGAGGCGTCGAGCCTGGCGTGAAGACCATCCTCGCCTTCATCGACGCGCACAAGGCCACGCTCAAGCGCGTGCACGTCGACGAGATTGTCGACGCCTATACCGACTTGGACTGGCTCACCATCGACGACTTGGACGAGCTCGAGGAGCGCTGCGACCAGCTCGGAATCTGCTTGACGGGCATTGACTTCGAGGGCGACGAGGACGCATTCTGTTGCGACTTGTGCGATGGCGACGGTTGCGACGAGTGCGACTACGGCGAGGGCGACTGGGGGGTCTCCGGCGATCCCGAGTCGGACGAGGAGCATTCCTACGAGGAAGACGACGACGAGGAGGACGACGGTACTTACGACGACGACAACGAGGCGGCATCCGAGGAGACGGCTTGAGCGATTCGGAAACCAGGCGTTAAGCAGCTACCTGTGCAATGTCCCTCATGTAGGCACGAAAAGGTGCAGCAGAGAAGACACAGAGGAAGCTTTTCGCGTATACGCGCGCGAGCGCATCACCGCGGCGCAGTCAGCGCCAGCGGTCTCGTTCGCGACAGGCGAAGTCGCTGAGTTCCCGACAACTTGGGCATGTTTCTTTCGGTGCGAAAGCAAGCTTCTAGGTATGTTCAGGTCACGAGAAGCTTTCATCCTTGTCGCGCAGGTCGGACGTCGCCCTCGGCTTGTCCGTCCGGCGTCGTCGTCGCCCCTCTTCCTCCTTCTCACCACTCACTTTGGCGTCTCAGCTCCCTTCTCACTTCAAACCAAGTGCTCGAATGGCAGACGCTCCGGCCACCGTATCTCAGCCGCCCGTCGAGGCGGGCCGCGCCGCCCACTCCGCTCCGTCGCGCTCGACCCCCGTTGCACCGCACTCCTCGGCCTCGCTCGGTGGTCTTCCCGACGAGATCAAGCAGCTCGTAGCTCGTTACGTGTATCTTGCGACCTTAGAGGGGGACGCGAAAGACCAAGACGAGCGCGTGCCGGTGATCGGCTACTTTGCGAAGATGGACGAGGCTGATCGTGCGGTGAGTAGAGCACTTCGATGAGGAAGTGTCGTCATGGAGTAGTACTGACATGTTGCCCCTGCGTCGACAGAGGCAAAACTGCGAGCACTCGCCGAAGCGCGGGTTGTGCCGTCTTTCGCTCGTCGAGCGCAGCTTCCGCGCAGTCTGCCTGCCCCTGCTGTTCGAGGTGGGTATCCTCGCTATCCAGCTGTCTCAGGCTGACCGCCGAAGGGTCGGAGCAGGACCTCGAATTGCGCGAGGGGGACACGGCGCACGGTTACGCTCAGCGGTTCCTCGACTGCAACGCCCGTCACATTCGTCACCTCACCTGCACCTTCGTCTCCTTGTCGCACCACCAGATCGCCGGTCCGGCACCCGTTCCTGTCCGGAGTGGGGAGTCCAAAGCGGTGGCATTCGAAAACGCAATCTGCGACATTTTCGCCACTTGCGGCGGCGTTACGACCCTGAAGTTGTTCCTCCAAACGCCGAGCCGCTCGAGATGCGGCATGATGTATCGCACGGCGCGCAAGAAGCGCGTCGTCGACGTCGCTCTCAGTCAGATGGGGCCTACCATTCGCCGCCTCCAACTTGTCCTCTGCGAGACCATGGAGCCGACGCTCAACCAGCTCCCGAGCACCACGGCCCTGCAGTCACTGTCAATCCAGTTCGAACCAAGGTACAACGAGCAGGATCACGCAACCCTCGTCAATTGCCTCCCCACTCTCGTTCACCTTCGCCATCTTCGTCTTGGCGGATCCTGTGTCCTGTCGGACGAACTGCTCGATATCCGTCTCCCAGGTTCCGTAACTTCACTCGAGCTGCACGACGACTGGTTCGAAGCGTCCTTTGTCAATTTGCACGGCTTTTATCTCGTCGGTCAGCTCCACCCTGACAGCCCTCAACCTCGGGCTCGACGGCGGTTCCATCGACTCTTTGCCCTTACCCGCGTACAACCTTCCGCATCTCAAGGCCCTCGTTTTCAGCTTCCCCTACCCGTCGGCCCTCACAGACGCCTTTCCGCCCAATTCCGCGCCTCTTGCCATTGTCCACTTGAGCCACATCCACGATGTCGACTTCGCGCTCGCCGACATCGTCCAGTTCCTCGAGGCGCACGCCAGGACGCTCCAGCGCGTCCACGTAGGCGGGACGGACCAAGACGATGACGATTGGGCGCCGCTAGGCGTCTCGCCTCACGCAGTGGAGCAGCTGCTCCAGCTTGGCGAAGACCTCGACATTGAAATCACGGGCTTGGTGTCAGATGGGCCGCGCTTGCCAATGGCGGTGCCGATGGGGGTGCTCGGGTGACGCCTGGGCAGCGCAAACTTGTAAATCAACGCCGTTGCAAGCTGTGCCTGTTGATAGAATTCTGGTCGTCTCTACCCGAAAACCTTGGCCAGATCCGCATTCCCGCCGCTCATCACGACGCAGATCGGCCCATCAATCTTGAGCGCCTGAAAAGGTGCGCTTCGCACGACCGCAAATGGCACGGCGCCGCTCGGCTCGACCACCGTCTTAAGGCGTTCCCAAAGCAGTCGCTGCGCTTCTATGATTTCCTGCGAATGCAGTGGCAGCAGTCGGATCAAACGTCAGGTCGAAATGCTGGAGCTGAATTGGAGAGCGAGCCGCGAAGAGTGGTCGAGTGGGTGCTGCCTAGAACTAAGCAGAACGCACCTCTTCCGAGACCGTAAAAACCTTCTCGACGTTCTTCTGAATGACAGGAAAGTTGTTGAGCCCAACAGGCGTGCGCAGCCCATCGGCAATCGTGTTCGGCGTGAAGTCCGTAACACGCTCTCCCTTTGCGAGGCCTTGTGCGCAATCGTTTGCACCTTCAGGTTCTGTGGCCATTCTGTATGAGCAGACGTCTCGGGTGAGCGGAAAGTGCAAAGCGAGCGGTACGAACCTGCCCCAAAGACGCGAACTCCCGTCCCTGCCGCTGCAACCGAAATACCCCCGAGCATCCCTCCGCCTCCCACAGGCGCTACGATCGCTCCCAAGCGTCCCCAGCCGCCGTCGAGCGCCTGTTCCTCCGCCTCAAGGAAGATCGTCCCTTGCCCCAGCATGGTGTTGACCGCATCGTACGGAGGAACGAAGACCGCACCGGTATCCTCCTGCACCTGCCGCAGCGCCGCCTCTCGCGCCTCGATCGTTGGCTCGCACAAGCGCAGATTTGCGCCGTATGCACGCACGGCAGCGAGCTTGGCGGGAGGTGCGGTGCGAGGTGAGACGATGTGGCAGGGAATGCCGCGGTTCTTTGCAGCGAGAGAAAGGGCAGCGGCGTGGTTCCCTGAGCGCAGAGGCAGGTCAGCCTGACGAGAGCCCGGAAGAGGCAGCGGGACGGTGGAGACGCACCGCTAGAATGAGTGCAGACACCTCGGGCAGCCTCCTCGTCACTGAGCCGGCTGACCGAGTAGCTTGCGCCGCGAATCTTGAAGCTGCCGCTCTTGTTGAGGTTCTCGGCCTTGAACAGCAGTATGTTGTTGCCCGTCTCGGACGAGAGCGTCTCCGAAGTCAAGAGTGGGGTGCGGTGGACGAGCGGCGCGACGACTGCGTGCGCCTGCTTGATCGAGTCGCGGCTGAGCGGAAGAGAGGGCGTAGCGGTCTGCATAGTCCTGGCAGCTTGCAAAGCGAGCTGGAAAGCGGAAGCTGAGAGAGAGAAGGCATCTCGGAGTTGGCCTCCGGCGAGCGTCCGGCGGAGGGCATGGCACCGAGAGGGGGCGACACGGAGGACGTTGGCGCCGCGCGGCGCTATTTGTAGCGCACAGGTGTTCAACCGAGGCGAAAAAGACGATAGAAGAAGCCGCCAGCAAGGCTCACGCGGAACGAAACTGATGAGGCGCATTCGTCGTCTTCAAGGTGCCATGCGAGCCTCACACAGCAACGACCTCTACAGAATCACCATCCGAGAGACCCCACCACGCGACGTCCTTTCCCTCCTCCTGTGGCGGGATCTCGACGCGCACTTCCTCCCCTGGTGAACCCTCGTCCGCACTCGCAGCCGGCTGCAACACCGCAACGAGACGGTACTTGGTCTTCGGCAAAGGCGTGCCGAGTAAGCGCGCAATTTGCGCGCGGATAAGGAGCGTGCGAAGAGTGGGCAGGACGGAGAGTTCGAGTGGCGCAGAGGGCGAAGACGTGAGGGGTTCTGCGGGGACAATGCGCAGTTCTGCATCACACGAGTTGCGTCAGTAGGATAAGTGGCAGGGACAGATGCCCACGTACGGATCAAGCGCGACTTGAGCCCCGGTTTTGTCCCCATTGCGCCTTTGGCGCCCTCATCCGCTTTTGTTGCCGGGTCGAGTTCGGGATACTCTGCAGATGTGAGAGATGAAAGAACGGTGAGATGCTGTCACACACGAGGAGAGACGGCGCCGACGCACTCTTCCGAAGCTGCTGCACTCGCTCCCTCGCCCACGCGCCCAACTGCTCGCTCACCTTCCGTGCCTCGCCTTTCTCGTCCTCCCGTAGACGCTCAAGCCAGAAGCGCTCCGCATCGTCACGCTCGGCTGGGGCCACGGGCGATCCCTCAAGTTCGGAGAGGATCGGCATGCGCGCGAGAACGAGCAGACGCGCGTGCAGCGCGTCGCGGTCGAGCGTGTGCGCAGGGCGCGCGAGTGGTTCGGCGGAGTGATCAGCTGGAGCCGTAATAGTGGCAGTGGCGGAGGTGTCTGCGCGGGAGAGGAGTGGATTGCCGGCGAGGAGGAGACGGCGGAGAGACGGGAAGGTGATGGGCGCGGCGGAAGCGAGCGCGTCGATCGAGTTTGAGAAAGACGATAGCAAATTGTCGACCAGCGACAAGCGCTCGAGGTTTGGCAGAGGCGGCGACGCGGTCGGTGTTGAGGTTGCAGCGACTCCGGGCGGAGAGGTCGACAGGTCGAGCGAGACGAAACGGTTGCCGGCAAGGATCAGGTCCGAAAGTCTGCGCACGCAGGCCCCGTCAGCCAGCTTCTCAAGGAAGCATTCAGCTACGCAAAGACCCGAACGGAAAGAGCGCACTGCGGCAAACAGCTCAGCTCGCGCACGAGTTCGGGCCAATCCGACAGCTCGTTCGACTCTAGGTTGAGCCGTTCGAGCTTCGGCAACATCACTCCTGGCGAGTCTGGAGTCGGGTCGCCCGCATCGGACGATCGCAAGCTCACTAGACGGTTGAACCCGAATTGCAGGTCGACGAGGTTGACAAGCGATGGCGAGACATTGCGGATCTGCAGAATGCATAGTTCAGCAGAGCGCACATCGCTCAATACTCGAGCCGCACCTCGTTCCAGGTCATGAGGGTGCTGTTGAGCTGAAGTTGCGTCAAGCGCTCAAAGCCGGACAGCTGAGCGAGACGATCTATTCGCGTGAAACGGTTCGAGCTGGGTCCAAGCAGTCATCGATCAGCCTTCATCGGCCGAGCGGTACTTATGATACAAGACAGAAGAACGGGACGGACTTGACTGCCAGGTTCCGCAATCTCGGTAAGACTGCCGTGATCCGCTCAACCTCCTGCAGGGATGGCAACATCGAATAGCTGAGGTTGAGGGTCTCCAAGCCTGGGAGAGGAGTGTGTCAGTATGATTGGGTAGAAGTAAGGGGATATGTTGTTGCAGCACTGGTCGCACGCGGATGCATCGAAAGAGTCGAGAAACTCACCGCTCAACTCAGCGCCGAAGCTGCGCAGCCGTGCCTCAACCCGCTCCTGTTCCTCCTCGCAGTACACTTCTTCCGCCGCCCTACTGACCGTCTCCCATTCAAGGCCAATCTCGCGCAGGCGGCCGAGCTGCTTGAAACGTCGATTGACCTTGTCGGACAATACAACCTCGACTTCGAAGTTGCTGTCGGTTGCGAAGCGTTGACTCGTCGATGCGGCGTCAGCGGCAGGTTGTGCACTCGGGGGAGCGGCGGTATGATCGGCAGAGGCAGGAGGACCGTCGTCGTCGAGGTACTTTGCGCGGACCGCTTCTTCGAATGTTCGGCCTTGCACGTCTAGACCTTTGGCGTCGAGTCGAAGAAAGCTGCCGGCACCCTCTACCCTGAGAATGAGGTAGAGCCATGTCAGCGCCCTATGGAAGCTCAGCAGCCTGCATTCAAGACTCACCTTGGGAGGAAGTACCGCACGCCCGTCTTGTCGTACACCCCGCTGTGCTTGCCACGGCTTGAATCGTCCCATTCTATGCCGTACCAGACACCCTTGGTGGGCGGAACAGGCCCATGATACAGAATCGTGCCAAGTTGGCGAGACGAGGAGGCGGTGCTGTCGGAAGCAGGGGCAGACGACGAAGCCAGCGGTGGAGAGTACTGGCAGCGCAAGTGCAGCTCAGCAGCACCCACTGCAGCCGGCAGCATGCGCGCACAAGTCCTCTGGAGCTAGTAGACGGTCAAGTAGAGGGTTGACAAGGGCGGCGCGTCTCTTCTGCTCCTTGTACCGGGTCTCGCAGCCCAAAGCGAGTCATGAAGGTACTCAGACGCCCGGCAGTGTGCTTGGGATGCACTCGTGCCGCGTCAGATCTCCCCGTCCCCGGTCCGCGCCCTTGTCCCGCCTCGACACCTTCATCAGTCGCTCGCTTTTACGCCTACACAACGTCACGATCGTCTGCTCCATCGGCTGGACATTGTAGAAGCCTACTCTGCGAACCTGTGCCGCTGCTCACGACCATTCCCGTGCCACTTTCGCGGCGAAAGGTTCAGCTCCCTGACCTCGCCCCATGTCTGCGCTTTAATTTGCCGTATTCGGATTGATTGCTCAGGCTCTGCTTGGGACACTGACTGATGCGGAGCCTCCGCGAGCGTGGCGAAGGCCCGTTGCGCTGAGACTGCTCAGGCTTCTCGTTGCTTCCGCTCGAAGGTCGAGTTGCCATCTACCGCAAAGTGCTATTACAGCCAGATCCTCCCACCTCTAAGCATCTGCCCTACTCTGTACCATGTCCCATGACCTCGTCCCAGCTGGGCCACCCCTCCTCGACCCGAACGCCCCGCTTGCTCCCGCGGCAGATGGCGTCGCAGCTTGGCAG
Source organism: Rhodotorula paludigena (assembly GCA_036244875.1). Classification (NCBI taxonomy): domain Eukaryota; kingdom Fungi; phylum Basidiomycota; class Microbotryomycetes; order Sporidiobolales; family Sporidiobolaceae; genus Rhodotorula; species Rhodotorula paludigena. Next base: position 392,961 of record BQKY01000004.1, read on the forward strand.
CTTCTCGAGCTCCTCGCACGGGTAGATGTGCTGCACCGCACGCGGGAGCGCCCACGACCGCCAGTGCTGTGCCGACGGCCAGTCGTAGTTGATCAGCTTGATTGTGGGCGCGCGAGAGGGCGCAAAGGCTGGGCGGCGGAGATGGGAGAGTAGGTCGGCAAGCGTGCGGGTATGGCGCATGTCTGTGCACGAAGCGCACTCACAACTATCAGTGTGTGTCATATCGAGCTGGCCACGTGCAAGCTGAACGGTGAAGGCAGCGCGACGCACCGATTTCGACGACCTCTCCCAGCTCGGCTACCTTCTCATACCGCCTCCGCCACTCGTCTTTGCTCCACTTCACGTCCTCCCGCAGCCTGCGCCCGCCAGTCCCGCCATCCGAGGAGAAGTTGCCGAGCACGCTCCCGCCGACGAGTTCCCGCGCTGCCCAAGCTGGGTATCGCGGCTCGAGGATCTCGACACGCAGCGTCTCGGCGATGTGCGGGATCGGGAAGGACGAGTAGATCCGCCTGGTCTGGTAGGCCGACGAGGAGGAAGGGGAGGAGGAAGCGGGCTGCACGTCGAGGAAGGTGACGTGAGTAGGAGGGAGGATCGCGCGCTGAGTGTAGTGTCTGCGATTTCGACTGCGTCAGCCAGGGTCGACACCGTGTGAGCAATGGCACATACGCGGCGACAAGGAGGATCCGCAGGATCTTGCGCGCGTCCTCGCGCGAGCCGGAGAGGTGGTCGACCGTGAGCAGAGGTGGCGGCTCGCTGTAGTAGCGGTTCACGTCAGACCAGAAGCCCTGCGCGACACGTTCAGGTCAATACGAGAGCGTAGATGGGCGCGAGGTGGAGCGTCGCACCTGCGTCTTCGAGACGTAGGTCTTCGTGAGCGTGTCGTCGCCGCAGGTCATGTGCAAGTACTGCGATCGAATGGTCAGCTGAGTCCTTGATGACAGGGGCCCAGAGGTAGCACGTACCACCGATTGGTCACGCGCTGCGTAAGGCCGGTCGTTCTCGAAGTGGTGGCTGCGGAAGATGTTGTCATCGAGGACGTGGACGCGCATGCCATTCGTTGCAGTGAAGTCGGCTAGGAGAGGTTTTCGCCGCGGGTCGCCGCCGTCGCTGTGTTGACGGAGAAGGGCGGTGCCCATGACCTGTGAAGACGAGGTGAGGTGTCAGCTCAAGACCGCAGGACCGCGGAGCACACGTGCTCACCTCGTTAAAGTTGTTCTGATCCCGACTCGTCTTCCGCAAGTCCATCTGCAACACCTCATTCCACGCATCTGATGCCGCCTTCGAGTGCCGGATCCACATCCAGCCTGCAGAGTACCAGGTGAGTCAGCTGCACTTTGCCAGCAACGCAGGACTAGTATTCCGCACCTGTGTTGAAATGGTCGAAAGAGTCGTTCTCCTGCGCGACGAGGTCGTGGGTGGCCATGTAGGGCTCCATATGAGGGTAAGGGTCGCTACGAGCCGAATACAGTGAGCGGACGCCGCGGATTAAGAAGGGAAGGAAAGGCGCACTAGCGGAAGGCGACATCCGAGTCTACAAAGAAGAGGTCTCGATGCGGCAAGATCTCGATGAAAGCTGAGCGCAGCCAAGATCAGCGGAGTCGGACGCGGAAGGCGAAGGTCCCGATACATACAGGCTAGTTTCGGCCAAGTTGAGACCCTGTGCGTGCAGGGTGTGTCAGTTCGTACATATGCAACGGTCGAATCACACTCTCTGCAAGTGCCGCAACCCGGGAACAGAAAGGAGCGTACAGAATCTGCGTAAGAGGGCAAGTTAGGTCAGCGGATGGCTCGACGGCGAGACTTAGCGCGCACGAGCACGACAAGACGACGAAGACGGAAGGCAGGCGGGACGCACCTTCTCTGGCCGGTTCCACTTGTATCCGGCGTAGGCGTACCCTCCTCCTGCGTCCCTCCCGTACGCATCTCGGTACTTTGCGACCTCGTCAACGCATCCCTCGTCGAGGCACAGCACGACGAGCCTCGTATCCCGCACGCCGCCCCTCCGGTGCCCGTACCGCGCTCTCCGCTCGACGTTGAGGCGCTCGACGAACGAGTGAAGCGCGGCCGTGCCCGTCCTGGCCCACAGCGTGTCTGCCATGGTGATCCACACATGCGGCTGACGCTCTAGAGGCAGGCTCGGTGGCCCAAAGTGCGCTTCGAGGTACGCGGTGAACGAGGTCGAGGGGTCGTTGGTGGGGGAGCCCTGCGGCGGGCGAAACAGCCCCGCGCGGAGGGTCCCGTCGGGCGCAGCACGCGCAGTCACGAGCTCAGGTAGCACTGTCGCCGCGACAGGCTTGCGCACGTCGGTCCCGCGGTCGCCGGACGAGCGGACGAGCGGTGCGCCGATGAAGAGGATCCCGACGACCACGGCGACGAGGAGCTTCTTTGCGCGCGGCGTGAGGCTCGAGAAAGCATCGAGCACGGCACTCGGCGTCGCGCTGAACCCGCTCGTGCTGAGGCCGCCGCCGAGCGACCCCCCGCCGCCGTCGCGCAAGTGTGTCGGGAGGTTGATCGACGGCGAGCGGGGCGCCTGCGACGCTCGCAGCCGCCGGTAGTTGTCCATGGCACGTCCCAGCCACGCAGCTACAAGCCGAGCGCGAGTCGCGACAAAGTGGAGGCAGGACACCCTTCCCGCCTCTTCAAGGAGAACCGCGTGATGTCGACTGCATCTCTATATTGCTCTGCGTGTACACATTGCGTCTCTAGACCTTTTCGCGCAATCGATCCTGCTCGACCTCCGGCCGGTCTTCGCCCACGTACGCGTGCACCTTTGAGAAGAAGAAGGGCTTGGTCGGCGCGATGGGTATGGGCTCCAGCTCGAGCGTCTGTCGGTGTTCCGTCGCCATCGAGAGCATCTCGAGCTTGTTCCTGCACGGCGCGAGACTGTCAGCACCGTGTCAAGGCCGGCGGAAGGGGCGAGGGCAGAGCCGCACATCCTGCCACGCGCCGTGCTCTTGAAGCGGCAGTTCATGCGGAAGCTGTACTTCCTCCTCGACTCTTCCACGCTCGGATCCTCGAGCCCCCACAGCTCGACCAAGTCGCCACGCAAGCGCCACCGCCCGAACGAGAGGCCCTTCATCCGCAGAGTCGGGTTAAGTCGTCGCACAATTTCCTTCGGCGGGTCGGTCGTGAGGAGTGAGAGCACAAGGCCGTGGTGATAGAAGCCTTCACAAAGAGCAGCGTCAGCAGACTGCGAATGAGGGCCGTGGTCGAGGCCAACAAGCTTACGGAAGTAGCGGTAGAACGTGATGAGATGCGTCGGCGCATAGATCGACTGAGTCTCGCCACGACGCAGATACTGCAACGGTCCTCGGAAAACATCAGCAGACGCCTTCGGTGAAGGCCGAAGTGCAGAAAGCCCGGATTGTGCCTCACCGTGACGACCGAGATGTAAGCGCCGTCAAGCCGGATCCGCGGGCTGCGAATGCCAAGATCAGCAACTGGGCAAGCGAACGATCCAGCATGACCAGATCGCACTGCTCAATGTAGAAGCGTCGCCAATCGTTCCCGTGCTGCTTGACAAGCTGTAGCGCCGTTTCGTCGCGGCTGATCTGCTGCGGCGGGACGTAGGTGCGCAGGCAGAGTGATCTGTCGGCGAGCAGCAAAATGAGAACCTCATCAGCCCTGTGCTAGCGCGACGAGCAGGCGGAGAGCACCGACAACGCACCTCCATAGTTCCGAATCCAGCGTCACGACCCGCGCAGCCCTGCACACCCTCGCGAACCGCTCGAGCGCCTCGACGTCGCTGCGCCATTCCCTCTCGACGTCTTCAAGCTCGAGCTCCGTCTCGAGCAGCTGCATCTCCTCCTTGAGCGTGCGCTTACGCGCGAGGCGCTTGCTCTTTGGGCCCGGCGGGATCACGGGCGTGTCCTCCGGATGCGGGTTTGCCGGCCGCGGCGGAGGAAGCATCGACGAGAGGACGAGGTGCCGCAGGATGAGGAGGAGCACCTCGTGCGGCAGGTGCGCGAGCGGGAGCGGCTGCTCCTCGTCTGCCGGGATGAAGTGCAGCGTCGCCAGCGCTTCTTCAGGCGTCATGGGGCTTGGACGCGGTGCGTCGGTCTCGCTTTCAGCGTGACCTGTGGTGGGAGGGAGCGGGGCAGGCTGCGCTGAAGGCGAGCTGGGTGGAGCGGCAGCGGCATGTACGGGCGGTGGTGGGCGGACGTAGGGGTTTGCCGCGATCGAATTGAGCAGGCTGTTGAGCAGGAAGCCCGTGCTCGACGGGTGGGTCACGTCCGCGTCTGCGCTGCCCGCCTCGCGCTGCGCCTCCTCTTTGCTCCGATGCTCGCGCTTCGCATCATAGTCTGGCGCCAGCTGTACCGTCCGCTCGAAGCGGAATTCGCCAACACGAGGAGGCGGCGCTGTCCCGCCGTTCGCGACGGAGAACGTGTGCGGTTCAGCTCGGCGCGAAGAAGCAGCGTGCTTCTGCGCAGCGGCGACAGATGCGAGGTGGTATGCGCGGTCGACGTCCGGGTCGAGACGGAACGCGGTGCGGTAGTTGACGAGGGCTGTTGAGATAATGCGTGAGCCTGTCACACCCTGCAATGGAAGGGAGAAAGCGCCATCGTGGACGTACCGTCGTGCATCCGTCCCTCGCGCTCGCTCACGACCGCATCCTCGTACAGCTCGAGCGCACTCCTCGGCCTCTCACGCTCCGTTCGGAGTTCCCTCGCCTCGCCCTTTCCCTTGGGCGATGTCTCGACCTGCTTCTCCTCGTCCTCCTCGATGCGCAGGTCCTGCGTCCGCTCGGCCAGCTCGTCGTCTGCGCTGCCGGCATCGCTGCGCGCCGGCTTAGGGCGTTCTGGCGAACGATGCGTCCGCTGGTCGAGCGTCCGCCCAGGCTGCGACGGTTCTGCGCGATGATGTCGTTGCGAGGTGGAGGCGGCTGCGTCCGCCTGTTTGCGCTCTTTGCGGCGGGTCTCGGCGAGCCACTGCGCGCGGAAAGCGGAAAGCTCGTCCTCAAGCCCAGGGGCGGCAGGACCAGAGGGTGGCGCCGACATGGCGGAAGGGCGAGAGATGCAGCGCGATGAGGAGAAGGCACCGATGCCCTTCAGCGGAACAGCTCCCGAACGTGCTGTGTGCTACGAGTAAAACTGTATCTGGCCGGCTCGCCCTCCTGCTTGAAATCAGAAGTAGAAACAGGGCAAGTCAAGTCAAAAGTCCTCTCTTCCGCGTTCACAAGCAATCCGCCAAGGCACAGATACATGCTTGTATTACGGGTGGGTGAGCTAGTTGTGCGTGCTGCTGACGGCACCGGGGGAGCCAGTACAGCGGACACGCGGAGAGTGATCTATGGGTAACGACGGAGTTCCGACAGAGCGAAGGTGCGAAGACGGCGGCGAAGAAGGGACGAAAGGGAAGTCTATGCTGAACGGCAATGCGAATGCGGTGTGCGCTCTCGTGCGGAGAACGACGACGGGGGCGAAACAGAGAGATCGGGGAGGAGGACGAGCGCGAGATGGCGCCGCTTAGTCGAGCACGAGCGCGTTCTTCGACCAGCCGCGGATGCGCTTGCCGTACTTGATGAGGACCCAAGGGACGGGCACAAACAGGATGCTGCGGGTTCGGCAGGAGGAGGTCAGCAGTGGGCAAGGTGAAAGCGCCGGTGAGTGGAGAGTGGACGCACGCGAGGCCGCCAAGCAGCGAGCAGGCGCCCTGGATTCCGAGACGGTCGTACATCTGACTCGTGAAGCTGTCAAGGCAGGCCTAGATCAGTCATCGACTCAACGGCTCAACAACGGTGCCTCAGATGTCCAGGACGAGGGAGATTCGGGAAGGCCTGTCCCGCCTTGCTGGGCGGACGAGCACTGATCTCCCTCGTCCAGATACAGACAGCACATAGCTCGTAGACGTACAGAGGGAAGCCGGCACCGAAGCTGCGGCGAGCAGGACAGAAAGTCAGCGAAAGTTCGCCTGATCGCCGCCCGCGACGCTCGCGGGCCTCCTGAGCATCCCAGGGCCTCGGGAGAAGCAGTACGTACGCAGAACGGACCACGGTATTAACGCTCAGGGCTGAAGCGGCATTTACGAGGTAGCAGTCGATCTTCGAGGAGAGAAGATCGAGGATGAGAAGGTCAGTGCCCGGAACGACCCCATGTCTGGAGGGCTTGCTCGGTGGGAGACCAGGCGTACCATGTAGTTGAACCCGGTCAAGAAGACGTAGAGGACGCCCGCGCCAAGCACGACAATGCTTAAGATGGGCGACCAGATCGAGATCGAGGAGTAGGCGCCGGTCCAGCCGAACCTGTGCGCGAGGAAGACGGAGACAACGGCGTCAAGATCATCTCCCTGGCAAGCTACCCATGCCCCCTGAGGTCGGCAAATGCACGCACCAGAAGAACGACATGGCGAAGAGCGGGCCCGCGTAGAGAAGGGGCTTGAGGCGCTCCTCGGGCGGAACCATCTTTGGCCGGAGTGCGCGGTGCATCGCCATGTACTTCCGGTTGAAGTAGAAGACGTAGCCGGCGACACCGACGACACCGCCGGTGAGGAGGGCGAGGAAGATGAGACCGCTCTCGCCCGGGTTCAAGCCGTGGCGACCCTCAAATACGATAGGGATAGCCTCAAACAGGAGGTAGACGACGCCGTAGACCTGTTGTGTACAAGGGAAAACAGGCCCGGTCAGTGAGCAGCTTCGGAGGGGAACTAGGGCGAAATCAAGGCGGGTAGGCGAGCTACGTACGAGAGACATGTAGAGAGTGATAACCGCCAACATCGGTTCTTGCCCTAGCATCACGAAAGGCTTAAAAATTGTACGCTCAAGCGTTCCCTTGAGGCCGCCCGTGACGGGCGCGTCAAGCGGCGCGTGCCAGCGGTTGTCGCCCGTCTCCTTCCGAAGGCGCTTCGCCTCGAGATGGAGGATGTACGGGACGTAGGTCTCCGGCAGGAGGAAGAAGAAGAGGATGCCACACAGGCCGGCGAAGGCGAGGAGGACCCAGAAGATCCAGTACCACGCGGTGCCGGTGACCTGCATGAACCCCGAGACGATGGGCGCGAGGGCGGGGCCGGCGAAGGGCATAAGTGCAAAGATGGCGAGAGCGTCACCGCGGCGGTCGGCATCCCACAGGTCGGCGATGACACCGCCCGAGACGGTGAGAGGCGCCGAGGCGAAGCACCCGCCGAGGAAGCGGAAGACGATGAGGGCGCCGATGTTCGGGGCTGCAGGCAATGCCCGATACCGTTCACGCCGTCAGTACGTAGAGTTAACCAGCATGTGGTGGCGGGAGAGACGCACCGAGAGCACAGCCGATTTGGAAGCCCATGTAGGGCAGCCAGACGATGACGAAGATGAGGCGGCGACCGTAGCGCTCAGAGAGCGGTCCCCACAACAAGGGGCCGAGGCAGTAACCAGCAACGAAGATGGAGATGAGGAGGACGCCGACTTCCTGCGAGACGCCGAACTCGGTGATGATCGAGGCGATGAGGTTCGAGGGGGCGGACGAGGCGAATGCTGCGCGTCAGAAGCTTGTCAGTATCGCTGCACATTCGTATACTTTCCGTACGACACGCAATGTCCAGGCGCGGAACGAAAGTGGAGGCAGCAGGCTGGCGCCACTCCATGGGCGAGAGGACTCACTTGCGTTCAAGACGAGAACGCCGGCGAGCGCCGTGATGCTCCAGCGGTACCAGACCTTCCACGTATGCGGGTTGAGCGATTCACGGCCCTTGAGGGTAACGAGGAAGGGGCTGCGAGGATGGCAGTCAGCAGGGAACGTCCTGCCGGCGTTGCGCTCTGCGCCGCGCTTTTGAAAGGCAGCATGAAGCTGGAAAGACGGGACGCACTCTTCCTCCTGCTGCGGCGCGCCCTTCGAGGGCGCCGCCTTCTCATCCTCCTGCGCCTTTCCGCCTTCTTTCCCGTCGGCCGGCTGGGAATCCTTCCCGCCCTTGTCGCCCTTTTCCAGATCGACAGCGTCGCGGTCGGCGAGCGTCTCGCCCGAGTGCGTCGAGTGCGACGATGAGCGGTGCATGTGCTGCGGCGTCGAGTCCGAAGGGGCCGCCGACGACGTCGTTGCCGAAGATTCGGCCTCTGCAGCGGCGCGAGGCGGCACGATGGATTGCGCGACGAGCGGCACGCCTGGCTGTGGTGCAGACATGGCTGAGCAGCAGAGCGTCAAGAGTGGCGCAAAGCAGGGAGAGGCAAAGGAGGTGGAGGTGGTAATTCTGGCGGCAAGCGCGAGGTTCGGGCAGCAAAACGGGGCCGGGCATGCGTCCGAAGGTCCGTGCCGTCTCCGCCGCACGTCGTCGCTGACTGTGCACAGTTCTGTTCGCAGTGCAGCTGTGCGATTTTGCAACGAGTCAGCCTGAGTGGGTCCGTCCGTCGTCCGTTGCTGAACAAGCCTGCGGCACGGAGAGCCGGGACCTCGAGCAAAGCGGAGAAGCCAGAGGCCGAAGGCAGCAACGAGCTAAAATCAAGCCAACACGCCGAACAAGCACGAGCCGAGCACCTCCGGAGGGGACGGAGGAGAAGGACCGCGACGTTGTCCTCGTCGAGGAGAAGACGGGTCATCGCGTGCGCAGAAGTCAACTCGCGCTCAGCGCCTAGGATGCTCGCAAGCCGCATTGCGACCACCGCACGAGCAGTAGCAACCCTCGCTGCTGCACCGCGCGCCCTCCCGCGCCTCTGCCCCGCCTGCTCGTCCCCGCTCCTCGCTCCCGCTTCCCGCCAACCTCTTCGCCGCGCATTCGCGGCAAGCGCAGTGTCGTGGCTGCCACCTAGGCCGGCAACAGCAGCAGCCAAGGGCTCGCGCGTCGTAAAGGACGAAGACATTCCGCACGAGGTGGTCGTCCTTGTCGACCCGGCGAGCAAGTCGCTCCTCCCGCCGTCGACCCTCTCGTCCCTGCTCGCGTCGCTCGACCGGACCCGCTTCGCGATCCAGCTCGTCGACGCGGCGCACGACCCGCCCATCTGCCGCATCCTCGACAAGAAGGAGCAGTACGAGCGTGAGCGCGAGCGCAAAGTCAGGGCGCAGGAGCGCGCAAAGGAGGGCACCGGGGCAGTGCCGACGGCTGGGCCGCCTAAGGAGGTGCACTTGACGTGGGGCGTTTCGGCGCACGATCTCGAGCACAAGCTTAAGAAGGGGCGAGAGATCCTGACAAAGGGCGGCCGGGTCCTCGTCTGCCTCGCCGACAAGAAGCGCGCTACGGTCAAGGTCAGTCACGAGGTGCGGCAGAGCGTCATTCGGCAGGTCGACACGGCGCTGCAGGACGTTGGCGAGCTCAAGGGCCGCCCTGCGAACCGCGACGGCATGGTCGTTCTCGAGTTCAAGGCCAGGTAAAGGTGAGGCGGAGCTACGGTTGTCAAGGGTTGTATTGTGCGTATTGTTCCCCCTCTCCGTCTCAGCAGAATCGCCGTATTGACAGGCAACCACCGCTCGCTCGCAGCTTCATTGCATGTGCATCTCCCCTTTCCTCTCATCCACTCGATTTCACCACCTCGTCGTATACCGTCTCTCACCATGCAACACAATGTCAATCGTGCTATGACAGGTACGATGGCTGTCAAAAGAAAGGCGGACGAGCGCGACTTTCTGTGAGTCGAAAGAGAATGATCCGGAAGAGGGCCGCCTGGCACTTTGCGAGTGACGGTGTTTGTCTGGGTTGAGAGGCAACGTAGAAGCATCCAAGCTCGGCAACGGCAGTCGCGTAGTCGCGTGCGAGTTTGTGCTGCGATCGAGGGCGCCTTCGTTCGTCGTCGCTCGCTCCGTCCGTCCCGACTTGTTTTCGCCGAGGTCCCTCGCCGTCAGCCTGCGCCGCGAGCGCATTGAGCGCGTCTGCGTCTCCCGCGAGCTTGTAGCGTCGCATCTGCTGCCCCAACCTGCGCCTCGAGACGCTCCCCGCCGTTGTCCCGCCCATCAGCCAACATCTACCGTCGGCCCCGAGTCTCCTCTCCCGAGCCAGCCATGTCGGGCCAGCCCTCGACACCGTCCACGAGCAAGGGCTCGAACGCGTTCGGCAAGCTCCTCAACAAGCTGCGCACCCCGACGGGCGACACCGCCTCGGACGGCGCGGGAGCAGGAGGAGCATCGACGCCCCGGTCTGCGTCGCCGTTCAGCGCCATGCTAGGCCGCCGGTCGAGCTCCAAGGCATCCGTGAGGAGCTACGCCAGCAGCACGCACGACCGCGCGCCGATCCCACCCTTCCCCTCGTCGCTCAACGGCAGCGCGAGCAGCCTGTCGGCCGGCCCTTCGCCTCCCTCGTACGCCCTCGAGACAGACGACGACCTCGACCTGCCCCAGTTCGAGTCGGAGCGGCTCGCATACCCGGGCAGAGGTGGCGCAGGGGCGGGATCCGGCGCGGCTTCCCTCTACTCGCATCCGCTCGCGTCGACTTCCACGCTTGCATCGAATTCTGCCGCAACGGCGGACCCTGCGGCACCCTTCGCGGACTATTCCATCCCGCCGCGACCTTCCACGTCCATGTCGACCCGCAGCCGAACAGGCTCGACCGCCGACAGCCTCAGCGGGAGCGGCGGTGGAGGCTGGAAGAGCGCGCTGCTCGGCAGCGGGTCAAGGGATGCAGCGGCCAGCCTCGGCCGAGGCTTTGGCAAGTCGGTCTTCGGGCGGTCGAAGGAGAACGTCGCTGCGCAGGGCGACGACGAAGACGACGAGCTCACGCACAAAGTGCCCTCGAAGCAGGACGAGGTGCGTTGCTTGTCCCTCCGTTGCACGGTGACTTGGAGTTGACGTCTACTCATCTCGCAGCTCGGAGCACTGCCTGCACCGCGCGCGCCGCTCACCCGCCTTCCATCCACCGACTCTACCCTCTCCGCCTCTCAGCCAGCGGCTTCCTCGCAAGCGCACCTCGCCAGTACGACCCCAGGCCTCGCCCGGCCAGGCCTGTCCAAGTCGACCAATTCCGCTCAGCCGAGCGCAGGCACTCGACGGCTGTTTGCCTCGCGCTCGACGGGTGGAGATCGCGTCGTGGGCCGCGCACGGCGAGTCGTCCAGCCTGCGCAACCGCCTTCCGCGGGCACGCCGGACGGTCCAGCGGGCTCCGACGCGTACGACGGCGACTCGAGCGCGAGTGCTAAGGACGACAGCCCGCTCGGGCTGAGTGGAGCAGCTGCGAGTCGCGAGACTTGTTCGTACTCTGACCAGACTTTCCCCCGCACGCACGTTCTGACATGCGCGATCCTGCAGCCCCCGAGATCGCACCCCCGCCAGTCCGCGCACGACCTCCCATCTCACCAAACGCGCACGGTCGCTCGCGCTCCGAACTCCCGCCGTCCTCCCCCAAGATCGCCTCGGCCGAGCGCGCATCGTCAACCGTCACGATCGGCTCTTCTACCTATCAGCCCCGACACGGTCTCGCTGCGAGCGGCGCGACGCGCCCGGCCTCCTCCCTGGGGTACCACAGCACATCGGACCAGGCCGATGCCTCGCCGCCTTCGCTCGGCGCAGGGGGATCATCCCAGCTGGGCAGCTCGCGTGGGTACCTCCAGGCTTCTGCGTCGCAGTATCAGCAGCCGCAGGGCAGCACCGCGTTCCGCAACCGCTTCTTGAGCAGCGCATCGAACCTCTCGCTCAGCTCTTCGAGCGCGCACAACTCGCCCGACCTCGCTTCGGGCTCGGCGCCCAGCACGTCCAACGCGTCGCCGCCAATGCTCAGCAGCTCACTCTCGACCTCGACCTCGTCCACTTCAGTCCAGAGCGTCAACGGCGCCGCGCCATTCAAGCTCGCCCCGATGGGTGCGGCGCTTTCGCGCAAAAACTCGGTGTCTATGCTCGCCTCGCTCGCAGAGGACCCGCGCCCGCCCGCCTCGGCCGCTGCGCGCGCCGCCTCGTTCGAATCCCGCCGCGCCGAGCCTGCACCCCTCGCGCCGCGCGCGAGCCTCGACGAGCAGCAGCAGCAGCAGCGCCGGGCGAGTCCGCCGCGCGAGATGATGGTCCCGTACGCACATCGTCGAGGATCGTCCATTTCGCGAGGCGCAGGCGCTGGCGAGGCGATGGAGACAATCGGCACGAGCAGCTCGTCCTCATCTACGCACGGCGGTACGACGCTCGTCAATGGCTCAAACGGCCTAGGCGGGCACAAGCGCACAAATAGTGAGACGATCACGCAGAGCTCGCTGATGGCGCGACCGGGGTCAAGCACGGCCGTGTATCGCGACGAGCCGCAGCAGGCCCGGCCGCAGGTTGCGCGCGTGCCATCTGGCCAACTTCAGCATCAGCAGCAGCAGTACCAGGCTCCTCCCGTCGTCGACGTCCATCCCGACCCGCAGCCGCCTGCGTTCCAGCCTTACCACGACGAGAACGCGTACGACGCGCGATCCGCCAGCTCGTACGCCCGTCATGCGCCGCCGCCCTCCGCTCCGCCTCAGCACGCGCTCCCGCCCCAGCCGCAGCAGCAGCCTCAAGCGCCAAGCACGGCTCAGCGACCCGTCCTTGCCGAGATCAACCGTGGCTACATGTCCTCCGCGCAGGGAATGCCGCAGCAGCAGCCGCCGTCGACGCAGCCGCGCGCAGGCGCGCCCGTCTATCAGAAGGACTACCAGGTCCCGCTGCGCGACCGGTCGCCGGGAATTGCCGAGGCGACGCCGAGCGTGACGGTGCAGCAGCAGCACTACCAGAGCCACCAGGCGTACCAGCACCAGCAGCAACATCAACAGCAGCAGTTCGTCCAGCAGCAGATGGTGCCGCCGCATGTGCAGATGGTTGGGTATACACCGGGAACGGAGCATGCTGCTGAGAAGAGGCAGCCGAAGCCGATCATGGTCAGTTCGTCTCGAGCGCCTGCACAGTCGACTGCAGCCGTCTGCGCTGCTTGTGACTGCGCTTGCCCACGTCGAGTCAATGACTGACCTTCTCGCTCCTCGCAGGTCAACGGCAAGGCGTATCATCGCGCCGGTATCCTCGGCCGCGGCGGCTCCTCCAAGGTGTACCGCGTCATGAGCGCGAGCAACGAGCTCCTCGCGCTCAAGAAGGTCGACACGCGCAACGACGCCGAGTCGCGTGCGAGCTTCATCAACGAGATCACGCTCTTGCGCAAACTCGAGGGCAAGCCCGAGATCATTCAGCTGATCGACTCGGAGGTTCAGGGCAAGTATGTCATCATGGTACGCACTGTCCTTACCTTCCTGTCGACAGCTCGCGCTGACTTGTCTCCGCACGCAGGTCATGGAAGCTGGCGAGACCGACCTCAACAGCCTGCTCGCGAGTCACGCCGGCAAGCCCGTCAGCCTCAACTTCATCCGCTACATCTGGGAGCAGGTGCGCGATCGCCGCTTCGACTGTCTGCTATGCCATCTGACCCGCCCGCGCTCCATAGATGCTTTCGGCGGTGCAGGTCATCCACGACGAGGCCGTTGTCCACTCGGACCTCAAGCCCGCCAACTTCGTCCTCGTCAAGGGCCGCCTCAAGCTCATCGACTTTGGCATCTCGAAGGCCATCGCCGCCGACACTACCAACATCGGGCGCGAGCAGCAGATCGGCACAGCGAATTACATGCCGCCTGAGGCGCTCAACGACACCGGTCTCGGGCAGGGCGGCAAGCGATTGATGAAGGTGTGTAGTCGACTCGTGCTTCACGCTGCGGCGGGTCGTCACTCATTCACTTCCTCCGCAGCTCGGTCGCGCCGCCGACGTGTGGTCCCTCGGTTGCATCCTGTACCAGATGGTCTACGGCGGGGCACCCTTCTCGCACTTGCGCGACCTCGCCCTCAAGGTTGCGGCCATCGCAAACCCAAGGCACCGCATAGCCTTCCCCGACCACGCCGTCCCGACCGGCCGACGCGGCGAGCCGCTCACCGAGCATCGCTTCAAGGTCGGGCCCGACTTGCTCGATACGCTCAAGAGCTGCTTGCGGTACGACTCGAAAGAGCGCGCGACAATCCCTGAGCTGCTCATGCAGCCGTTCTTGCGGCGTTCGGGAGACGAGGCGGCACCAGGTTCGTCTGCTGCGTGCACACGATGAGAAGCTGGTACTCACGCTGGCGGTTCCTGCAGCACCATCGTCGTCGCGCTACCCGTGCATCAACGACCAGATGATGGAAGCCGTCATCAAGTGTGTCGCCGACAAAGTCGCAAAGGGCGAGGTCCGCTCCGACCTTGACATCGTCGACATCGCATCCGTGCGTTCAACTGCTCCAGTCCCTCTCGTCGGTCACAAGCTGACACATGCGTACGCAGGGTCTGATGAAGCAAGTACGCGACATCCAAGACACGCTGCAACGGTAGTCCCGAACACCTCGCCTCCGCACCCTCGCTCGTTCGTGTCCTCGCCTCGCGCGCTCGCATACCCTCCTCGCATTCCCATCTCGTCGTTCCTTCAGTCCTTGTTCCTTGTTCCTGTCAACCTCATCCGGACCTTTTCACCCTCCTTCGCCTTTCTTGTTCGTATCGTCTTTTGTCCTTCTGCGCCCTTTTCCTCTGTGTCCCTCTTATCGTTGTTTCTCTTCTCCTTGATCCGTCGTCGGTCATCGGTCGCACTGTCTGGATGTGTATTGGCATGCGCATGTTCGCAGCAGCTCCGTGGCCGCGCACCGAACTCTTTGCGAATCCGCTTTCGCTGGCTGCTACGAAGTCAATCCCGAGCTGCCGTTCACGCGATGCACCTGTCGAGTTGACTCTCTTCCCTGCTCCGAGAGACCAGAGTCAGAGCTCGCAATCCGGGGTCCAAGGTGATGAGACCACGACGAGCTCTCCTGGCGGACGCGGGTCGTGCGTGACGGTCAGGTGTGACCGAAAACCGTCCGCAGAGCTTCTCGCGTCTTGTTCTGCACCTGTGCAGACCCACTCGGCTCTGCCTCGATGCAAAGGTCGAAGGCTGCCGCGAAACACACGCGCAAGGGCAAGACGCCCGCCCGCGCCCGCTACGGCCGCTCTCCCTCGTCCAGTCTCCTCACAGAGCTCGAGGAGACCGACAACGAGCTCGTCGGTACGCTTTCGCAGCTTCGAGCTTCTGGAGGCCGCGACTCGCAGGCTACCTTACGAAGTCAGCCGCTCGCGCTGACTACGTCGACCGCGCAGACTTGACCCGCAAGCGTAAGCGCAACGCCTTCTACACCGGTCGCTGGACGCCTATGGAGGAGAACGAGCTTGGCAGGATTGCTGGCTTACTCGGCGCCGACTGGCCGGGCGTGCAGGCGGAAATGGTCAAGGAGGGCTACAAGCAGCGCAGCACGTCGGCGCTCAAGACGCGCTACCGCCTCTGGAAGGCTCAAGACGACCTCAGGAGTGAGTCTGTTGGCCGTTCGCCAGAGAACGAGTGAGGCTCGGGCGCAATGACCCTGATTGCTGAACTTGAATCGCCCTCTGTGCAGAGAAGTTCGCCGTCACCAGCTGCAAAGGCGAGGAGGTCGAAGAAGAGCTTTGGACGAGCATCGACCCAGTCCTTGAGGGATTGTGCCATGCGCGCGCCGAGCCAGCTGCCACCATCGGCTTGCGCCATGAGATCGACTGGCCGGCCGTCTTCGAGATGTTTCCGACCAAGGCGGCCATCGTCATCAAGTCTCGCTTCCGCCGGACCGAGCGCCTGCACAAGAAGCATATCAAGAAGCAGAAGACTGCGGAGCAGTCGGCCACGCGTGCGAGAATGGCGCTCGCGACCCGCACGTCCGGCCTGCGCGGAGGCGGCCCCGTCGCGCAGCGCTCCGACGCTCCTAGCAACATCTCGGGCACCACGCGTAGCGAGTACAATCCGGGGCCGCGCGTCGATCCTGCCTCGATCGGAGGAGCCAGCGGCTGGGCGCCTCCCTTTGCCGGCGGATCTGGTCTCACGCAGGAGGAGCAGGCCGCGCTCTCGGCCGGTCACCGCATCAAATCGGACCCCTTTGTAGCGTACAGGTACTGAGAAGGGCACGTGATGAAATGTACATAGCGGCCGTAACGAGTCTACACAACGCCCTGCAACCACTCGTGCTGCAGCAACTGCGCCGCGGTCGGTCGCGCTTCGGGATCGATTGTCCAGCATGCGCGCAGGAATGACGATACGCCTTCAACTTCGCTGTCGTTACCGAGAGCACGCGTGGCTTGAACGCGCTCGCGGATGCTCGGAAGGCGCTCAACGCCTGGCACATCGACTGCGCGAAGTCTCGATATCAGTAAGGTACAAGCAACCGCAAAGGGAGTCACACACAGGGAAAGTGCTTGTTGCCCCACTCGCGGAGGCCCTTCCCGTCGCCGTCGCGGTAGTAGTAACGGGGCCAGGGAGCCTCCGGGTCAAGCGAGGCGTAGTTGACGACCTCGGGATCGGAAATACATGAGGTTCGGGCCGCAAGGAAGGGATGGCGTGCCAGCGTGCGGGCGGAAAGATCGGGCTCAAGCAGCACGTGATGCACGTCGCTCAAGTTGCGGTTGAAGGACAGGACAGACACCTGTGCCTCCGTGTGAGCACCGAAACTGAGAACAGGACTCTCGGACGCACCAGTACGCCGACAGCCCAGATATCGTGCGCATCTGCAGGGCCCGCCGTCTCCATATAGCCCATCATGGCGTGCTCAGGTGTTAAGATGCTGCCGCTGGCGAGAGGGTGGTAATGCCAGGAATCTCGGTTGTCGGGATAGCTGATCCAGCGAGCTGTCCAATCTATCAGCTTGTGGGTTGGAACAAATCGTTGATGGGGTACTCACAGAGCGTGAATGACGTGAGCTTGACAAGCGGAAGCGCAGCTGGAGCATCAGCAGCGAGCGCTGCCTCATCTGTTAAAGCCAGTGGCAGGTCGGTACTTTGTGTGCTAGCTTGCATTCTCACATACCGTAGTGGCGGTCTAGCAGGATGTTGTCCGTTGTTAAGCCTGAGGACGAGGTCAGCGAGTTTTCCGGTCCAAGGAGAAGAAACAAAGACAGACCGCAGTGCGCAACACCGACAACCACGTGTAGGTAGTCAAGCGCAGACAGAACCTGTCGCACAATGGCTTTGATCGTTGAGAGCAGGAACGGCTCAGACCCGCGTGCTAGCCTCCAACGTTCGACGGAAGGACCGAGACGCTCAAGCACGAGGGCCATATCGAGCATGACGGGCCTATCCTCCTCGTCCCAGATTGATTCGCCGTTGTTGCCCTGCAGTCCCTTCTCTTCGAGCAGAAATGCGTCGACGATCCGAACGCAGTGCGCTTGACCAAGGTGCGGCGACGGCCGCATGCGCTGCGGTAAGGTCTGCGCTTCTGCATAGCCTGCTATGCGCCACAGCTTGGCGCCTTCGCCGTCGATGAGCGTGGTGCTGTCGTCCATGACGCCCGCCGGACACAGCTTGACGACAAAAGTATCGCACCGTCTGCTGGTGCCGCGTGGTCAGCCTACGTGGTTTCGGGAAAGGCGGGCCGAAGGCACCCAGCACCGTCGCGTACAGTCCATACTGACGGCTTCGAACCCGACAGATAGCGGTGTCGTTGATCGTCGGGCGTGGGCAGGAGGTGCGCGAGAAGCTCGTACTGCCGCCCTGGCGGACCCAGGAAGAGCCCTGGTGCGGGATCTTCACCACTGTAGAAATCTTCGCTCATCCAGAAGGTTGCAGCAGGAGTACGAGGGAGCAGAAGCCATCCAGGCGAAGCGTGCACCTCGGGCTCGTACTGTTTCTGCTCGTCCGTGCACGGTTCTCTTCCGAATTAGCCGGGGTGCTCGCACCTGTCGGGACCTGTCAACGCTCTTGCAGCATTGCACAGCGACCTCATTGTGTAGGACCCCACTCGCAGTGGAGAAAAGCGTCCAGCCGTGTCTGCGCTCTGCTTGAGAAGGTCCATCGTGCCACAACGCCTGGGGCCTTCCTGGTGCCCGCTTGTGTCCGCGACATGCCTGCGTGTAATGCACGGAGAGCCGAGCGGTCTACGACCCGACGGCCCAGCACTCGAGCCCGACGACCTCGAACTTGCCCGTCTCGTCCGCCTCGCCGCCCCCGCGCTTCTTGACGTCGACGAGCGGCTCGTTGCCAAACGTCTCGCACCGCCCCGTCCAGCCGCGCTCAAAGAGCCCGTCGATGTACAGGCCAAAGACGCCGTCTTCGCCGCCGCCAAAGGCGAGGAACGAATCGCCTGCGACGGTCGTCGAGCCGTTGGTCGGGAAGGAAAGAGCGGAGGATGAGGACGACGAGGTCGAGTACAGGAAATAGGTGTTGCGGAACGTCGGCTTGAAAATGCGCACGGACGAGCCGATGCGAAAGTCGGTGGGTGCGAAGGGGACCGACTTCCACAAGAAGCTGTGCGAGGCGGCCGAGCGTCAGTCATGAGGAACTTACGAGCCGGCTCCGACGAGGATGGAGAGGGCACGTTCATGCTCGCTCGAAAGCCGCACGAGAGCCGTCTGCGACTCACCAGCTCCCATCGCCGCCCCACCGCGTCGCGCCTCTCGCGTCCCTCGCCGCGTCGCGCATGGCCTCGCTCGCATACGCGCCAAAGACCTCTCCGCGCTCGCTCTTGACGACGAGGACGAACCCGCCGTCGCGCTCGCGGAGGCCGCGCTCGAGCGCGCTGAAGAGCGTCGTGAGCGAGATGCCGTGCTGGTCGAGCGAGTACAGGAGCTGCCACCGGTGCGAGAGACGCAGTCGCGGCGGGAGCGACGGGCGGATCTGTGCGGGCAAGCAACGAACCAGCAATGCGTTAGGCACTGCAAGGCAGCGAGACGCGCAAAGAGGGTTGGTGTGACGCACCCCTTCTGCCACATCCTCCTCGAGCACCCGGCTGACGCCAGGCCGCACACCGAGCAGCTTGATGGGCTGCGCCGTCGGGTCGAACGCGCTGGGGCCCGTCGCCGCGCGTGTCGGCGACGCCGTCGGCGAGGGTTTTCGCCGGTCGTAGGCTGACGGAGGGTGCGAGAAGATGGAGGAGAGACCGCCTGCTACGGAGGCGGATAGAGAGGGTGTGGAGGTCGAGGTTGGGAAGGTCGAGGAGCGGGTGGTAGAGGGCGGTTTCGGCGGGAGTGCTGCGGGAGCGGGAGCGGGTGCTGGGGCGGGCAACGGTGCGTCGTTCGCTCGCAGCGGCGATGCAGCCTGGAAATCGCCCCAGTCGCCGCTCAAGTCGCCCTCGAGCGCTTGCTCGATCCGCTCTGCGCCCGACCCCGCTCCTGCCGCTGCAGATCCGCTCGCCTGGCGCATGCGGCGCTGGCTCTCGCCCGAGCGGACCAGCGACGGGTGGAATGGATTGCTGAAGATGCTCGACTCGGCCGGGGGCGACGACGGCGAGTGCACGGACGACGAGGTGCCAAGGTCCATGAGGGTCGAGAGGCGGCGCGGAGGGGAGAAGGACGTGTGCGAGCCGCCGCGGGAGGGCTTGCGCTGCAGCGAGCGCGGGATGGGCACGCTCGACGCCGGGCTCGGCAGGGAGGCGGGCTCATCGGAGAAGGCGCCTGGCGGGGCGGCGGAGACGGGAGGAGGGGAAGGCGACGCGAAGGGTCCGCGGGAGAGATCGTGCAGGATGCGACTGCTGCGCTCCTCCTGTGCTCGCACTGCGCGTGCGTCTGGGCCCGGCAGCGCTGGCGGCCCTCGACGTGATGACGACGAGGCAGAGGCAGACGAGGAAGCCGAAGTGGAGCCTCCGAGGGAGAGGGTGCCGAGGAGCCCGCCGAGCGGGTCGTGGCCCGGGCGCACCTCGCTGGTGTGCACTGGCTGCTGTGCGCTGGGCACGGGCGGCGGTGCGATCGAGGACGACGAGGACGATGCGGCGGACGGATGAGCGAAGAGTGGGCCCTGCGGATGCGGCGAGGGCCTGCGCGAGGCTGTAGGCGAGAACGGATCCAAGTCGGAGAGATCGACGGGCAGCTGGCTCGGCCCCATCGCGCGTCGCTGTGCCGTCGAGACGGGAGGACGAGAACGGGGATGACGCTGGAGACGAGCAAGGACACTCTGCGACAGGGCGGTTCCAGCGAGAGTCTGCAGGCTCCGGGAGCTTGTCTAGACTGCACTCGTCGCTCTTTCGGCTGCAGCAAGCGCCGTCGAGGTGCAGACGGCGAGAAACCACTTCGAACCGCGCCTGCTTTCTCTCGCGCTCTCTGCACCCGCACAGCCGCAGCAGCCGCCTCGAGGGGCACAGCGGGAGCGCGCAGCTACTTCTGCAAGTCTAGTGCACGTGCCAGAGGTAGTCCCGCACGCTCTCTCCCTCTGCCGGCTCGGCGCAGTCCACCTCGAGTTGAACGACCTTCCTCGGCCTCTCACGGCGCCATGTCGAGCGCGAGGGCTTCGACGAGGCCGTCCAGCCGGAGTGAAGATGCACAGGAACCGCTGAACAAGAGCACGCGGTCCTCCCGGTCGGCGAGGCCCGAGCCCCGAGACTCGCTCTCCTCTCCGCCTCGCGTCGATCCCGAGCCCGCCTCTTCTGCCCGGCAGCAGAGCTCGACAGAGGGACCTACGAGAGGCTCTTTCCTCCTCCCGCCACCGACCCAGCGCACTCGCCCCTCGCCGCGTCTGTCTCCGTCTTCGTCGTCTCGCTCCGGCACCCTCTCGTCCCACTTCCCCTCGTCTTATCGCGGCGGCGAGGGCTTCTTCACCCAGCCGAGTAAGCTGGACCCGCCGGCGAAGCGTTCAAAGCGGTCCGAGGCGTCCTTGCCTGTCGGCGTCCCCCGTCCGCCGACCGCTGCCCGCTCTGCGCGCCGCTCAACGGCCTCAGCAGCCGAACCACGACCACCGAGTACGCGACCACGGCCGCTCGTAGACTCGCAGCCCAAGTCTCCGGCCTCGAGCCAGGAGATGCCCGGGACATCGATGCGGAGCAAGCGTACCACCACACCTTCGCCCTCTCCCCCGCCGCCGCTTTTGCCGTCTCGACACCTGATACCGCCGCGCGCGACAAGCACGTCGAGGCGTGCACAGCGCTCGACGACACCGACGTACGACCCGGAGGAGGCGAGTAGCAGCCGCACCTCGTCGCGGAGGCCTTCCGCGCCAGCGCCTGTGCCGAAGAAACTCGCTCCCGTGCCGACCTTCCCACCTTCCTCCTTCCGCCCGCTTCCACCAGTGCCGCTCAAGGTACTCCGCCAAGCCCCGCCGTCATCTCCCGCTCGCCCGCGCCCGTCAAAGCGCGCGCGCCTCACCCCCTCTCCTCCCGCATCTCCGCCAGCGCCTCCGTCCGCGCTGCTTCCATCCCTACGCACGACCGACTTCCCGTCCCTCGACCCGCTCTCGCTCTACGCGACCGACGCGAGCCTCCTCTTCCGCCTCGAGCTCCTCCGCGGTGGGCCCGCCACGCACGAGCAAGGCGGCAAGCGCGGGTACGGCGGGAAAGCCGCGACGCAGCTCGTTGCTGCGCTCAATACGAAGGGCAAGGCGAGAGCGCTGGACGCGGCCACGGAGGATGCGCCGAGTTGGGCCAAGACGCATGACGGCTCCGAGTGGGAAGACGACCTCCTCCGGCGTCTCTCGGCGCGGCTGCTCGAGCCGTCCTCCGCCTCTGCTTCTTCCACAGAATCAGAGTCGAGCGAGTCCTTTGTCCCGCTCCTCTACGCCTCGGACCTCTCGTCTCTGCGCCTCGCGCGGCTCGGCGAGGCGGGCGGGACAGAATGCTACCTCCTCGGAAGGGAGTTCCCCTGCCGCCAGGGCGTGTGGACGGGCTGGGTCGTCGAGCGCGAGTGGAGGGAAAGGGAGGGCGCTTGGGTCTATGCGGGTGCGCTTTCCAGCTCGTGTCCTTGCGCATGGACTGCGTCGTGCAAACGCAGCCAGTGCTGACAGCTTGTTCACATCCGCGTACAGTCGACGACGGCACGGCGGTTGTCGAGGTTGTCTGCCCGAAGCGGTCGATTCTCTCGAATTTCGCCACCTTCTCGACCTCGACCGGCGGCTCCTCTCTCGACCCGCCCGCGCTCCTTCCCCTCCCCACAACCTCCCTCGCGCCCTCTCCGCGGCGCGAGCTCGCCAAGCGCAAGTTTGGGCAGCTCGAGGCGCGCGCAGAGCGGCAGAGCGAGCGCACGGTCGTCGAGCCGGGCAAGCTCGTGCGCGTCGTCGGGAGGATCGAGGAGAGGAAGATGGCGTGGGAGACGGGGAGGAGGGTCGTGGCGAGCCGGATGGGTGCGTGCTGCGACGAACTCTTTCTCGGCTGGCCTGCCTGCTCCTGAGCGGAACGGCGCTGATGTCTTCGGCGCTTCCTTCGCATGCAGACGTTCTCTCCGACCTCAACGCCCTTCCCACGCACCACCTCCTCGTCGCGCGGCTTCACCGCGAGCTGTACTCGCAGCCGTTCGACGTGGGCGCGCGGCTCGCTGCGATCGAGCAGGCCGAGGCCGAGGCGCGGCAGCGCGAGTGGGAGACGGCGAGCGCGGCGGGGAGCGAGTGGGGCGGGACGGCGAGCGTGGCGAGCAGCCCGGGGAAAGGCACGGTGCGTGCCAAATGCACGAGAGAGCTCTAACGCAGCGTGCTGACCTGTTCATGGCTTGCCGTCTCCAGCACTACCGCCCGACTCGCCCGTCAAAGCTTCGTCCCGAGGACCTCACGCTTTCCAACTTCATCATCTACATCCGACACCACCTCTCGAAGCACTACATCCGCACCGTCTCTGTCCCTTCCTCTTCGGCCCCCTCGTCGCCCACAACTCCGCGTGCCTCCTCGTCAACCTGGCACACGTCCGCCCCGACAGCAGCAGCACCGTCAACAACCGAGTATTCGCTCCCGTTCACGCTCTCCGACCTCGTGTCGAACTCGCACCTCGCGCTCTTCGCCCGCCGCCTCGCGCAAGAACGCGCCCTCGTCGCACAGCGCACGAAAGCCGCGCGCGCTCGCACTCGCTCGCAGCGCGGCGCACTCGCTGTGCAGGCGGGCACGACCAGTTCGAGTGGCAGCAAGGACGCGGCGTGGGTCGCGCAAGGCAACAACCGTGGCGCGGCCCGGGGCGGGAGGGGCGAGGTACGCAGCGGCGCGGCGGGACTGCTGCTTCCGCCCCCTTCGGCGTCGGCTGCAGCGCGTCGCGAGCGCGAGAGCGAGCTCAAACCGGCCGACGACGGCCCGCTCGAGGGAGACGAGCTCGAAGAGGCCGTCGGTAAGGTCTGGCGCGAGGCGCTCCGCACGATGCGCCGTAACGGCGACATTGTCGAGTGGGTCGCGCCGCCCGGTGCGGTAGAGGACGAAGGGGGCAAGAGCGCGATGACGAGGGCGCTCGAGAAGGTCGACGAGCTGCCGGACCTCCCGATGCGCCGGGCGCGCGAGGCGGAGCCGAAGACGCCGGTCAAGCCGAAGGCGCAGCAGGAGGTCAAGAAGGGCAGACCAGTTGCCGACAAGGCGGTCAGTGCGTGCCCGTGGGGCGATGTCAAGCTGGTTCTGAGCAGCGACGACGACGAGCCGGCCGACGATGCGCTGCCGACGCCACGACCTGCGGTGGTGGCAGCCCAGGCGCCTTCTCTCTCGGCCTGTCCTTGGGGCGACGTCAAGCTGTACCCGGACTACGACGACGAGCCGGCCGTTTTCAAGACGCCGCAGCCCAAGCGCACGACACCTGTCAAGCCCGCTCCGCCATCCTCTGCCTCGCCCCCTGCGCGTCAGCCGTTCGACCGGTCGCACTACCTCGGCGCTGCACCACGCGCTGCGCCTCCGCCGCCGCGCTCGCCGTCTGCCCTGTCGGTCGCGTCCGACACGAGCATCGCGACGACGGGCTCTCTCGCGCTCGACGACCCGAACCCGCAGTCGTTCCAGCTCGTGACGCCCGCCTCGCTCGCGCCGCTCGTCCTCTCGCTCGTCGAGCAGGCGTACGCCGCGCAGGTCTCGTCCGCGTCGGTGACGGAGCAGGCGGTGCGCCTCCGCATGTACCACGATGACCGTTGGGCGGCGGTGGCGAGGTACAGCGAGGCGGTGAGCCGCGCACTTGTGGTGCTGGCGGGTGAGGGGAGCATTGAGCGTCATGGCCAGGGTTGGAGGCCCGTACAGAGGTGGGGCGGCGGATGGTAGACTTTGTTGGAACGGCTTGCATCTCTTGGACGGATACAGCGATGGGCGGCAGCGAGCCCCAGCGCGGTCACATTTCGCAGCGCTTTGTCACTGTGCGCCAGACAGCTTGTCCGTGACACCCCTTCAGCAGTTGTTAGAGAGGATGCGGTGTCGCGGCATCGAAGCAGAGCGGACGAGGTCAGTCTTAGCGACACACAGCATACGACAAGGAGTCAGCGTGGGCGATTTCAGGCGATTCGCACCTGATTGCGTACACTCGGAAAGTTGGCGGAAGCAAGCGATGAAGGTTCGTCTTCGTTTCCCTCGCCTTCGCTTGCTCAAAGCTCTTGCCAGAGCGACGCAGGGCTGCATCAGACCCTATCATGTCGACCAACAAGCGCGAAGCGTCCCCAACCGCGCGAGACGGCTCGGCAGAGACGCCATTGAAGCGCGCTCGCTTCGACGACAATTCAACCTCGGACACTGCTGCTGCAGGCTCGAGCGCGCCCGCACCTGCTGCAGCGACAGCGACGTCGTCAGCAGCAGCCGAGGCAGCCAGCACGGCGGCGCCGTCGAGCCCTGCGCCCGCTGCGGCGAGGGAGACGGACTCTCCCAGCTCGCGCGGCAAGCGCGGCGGCCGCGGTGGGGGACGGGGCGGCCGCGGAGGGGGTGATCGTGGCTCGGGACGAGGCGGGCGCGGTGGGCGCGGCGGCAGGGGCGGTGACGGTAACCGGAATCAGGAGCGGAACGCGAAAGGCGCTGGGTCGAGGAGCAAGGAGGGCGAGGCGGGCACCGAGGGAACCGCCCAGGGCGACGACAAGAAGGACAAGCTGCCGAAGCGCAAGGTGGCTGTCCTGCTGGGGTACAATGGCATCGGCTACAGCGGAAGCCAGATGTGCGTTTCGCTCTTTGAGTGCACTGACTCCGGACTGTCGCGCTGACCAGCTCTTTCCTCACAGCAACCCTTCTGCTAACACCATCGAAGGCGAGGTCTTCAAGGCGTTCGCGGCTGCTGGCGCAATCAGCGAGGACAACTCGACGAACCCGCAGAAGGTACGCTAGCATTGCGCTTCCAGTTGCGGTCCTTCGGTCTACTGACCGCACCTCGCGCCTGTAGGTCTCTCTCGCACGAGCAGCACGCACCGACGCCGGCGTGCACGCCGCCTTGAACGTTCTCGCCCTCAAGCTCATCCTCGAGCCGGCGTCGAAGGACCCGTCGACCTCGCTCGAGGACCACCTCAACTCGTTCCTCCCGCCGACGATCCGCGTCTGGTCCGTCCTACGCGTGCAGGGCTCGTTCGACCCGCGCAGGCTGTGCGACCAGCGGCAGTACGAGTACACGCTCCCGACGCACCTCCTCCTCGGCCCGCGACCTTCGAGCCCGATGGGCGAGGCGCTCGCCAAGGCCCGCGCGGCCGACACCTCGTCGTCCTCCTCCGAGTCACCCTCGCCCCTCGTCGAGGCGACCGCGGCATTCTGGGCGGCCCAGCCGGCCGAAAGCTCCTTCTCGGCCGACGTGCAGGCGAAAAAGGCGTGGCGCCTCCCGCCGGCCGCGCACGCGCACGCCAAGGAGTTCCTCGCCGCGTACGAAGGGTCGCACAACTTTTACAACTTTACCGTCGGCAAGGACTTCCGCGACCGGAGCTGCCAGCGCGTCATGCGCAAGATCGAGGTGCGCCGGGCGCTTCTCTTCCCCGCGGCTGTCCGCAGACAGAGCTGACATGACGAATGAGACGCCGGCAGCTGTCGGAGCCGTTCGTCGTCAACGATACGGAGTACGTCTCTGTCACGTTTGTCGGGCAGTCCTTCATGCTGCACCAGATCGTACGCGCCGTCGCCTTCTCTCCTCGCACGTGTCCTGGCAGCTCACGCGCTGCTCCACGCAGCGCAAGATGATCGGGCTCTTCATCCTCGCGCTGCGGTCGGGCACGCCCTCGTCGCTCGTGCCCGAGACGTTCGGGCCCTCGCGGATCCACATCCCCAAGGCGCCCGGGCTCGGGCTCCTCCTCGTCGCGCCGCACTACGTCGAGTACAACAAGCGCGTCGCCGACGCCAACGCCAAGCTCGACGAGCTCGTGAGCGCGGGCAGGCTCGATGAGGAGGGCGCGAGGGACCAGCGCAGAGAGGCGATCGACCCGAGGGGCGTGGACGGGCTCGAGGAGCGCGTGCGCAGGTTCAAGGACGAGCAGGTGTACCGCCGCATGTGGGACGTCGAGGAGCGCGAGCTCGTCTTTTCAAAGTGGGTGCACTACTTTGACGCGTACGTCGGCAACGACTTTGGGTGCGTCCCGTCTTCCCCTCTTTGGCTCCTCTACGTTCTGAGGGGACGCGCTGACGCGCCTGCCCGCGTGCTCGCTTGCTCCTCGTGCAGGTACCTCAACCCTAAGGGCATCATCCCCGCGTCGGCGACGTACCAGAAGGGCGAGAACCCGGAGAAGACGCGCCGCAAGGCCGACTCGGCCTCCGACGCTGCCGCTGCCGACGCCGAAGAGCCGCAGAGCGACGACGAGGCGGCGCTGCAGCAGGGCGGCGACGACGACGGCTGAAGAGGGTTTCCTTCGTAGACGCGCTCTTGCTCCTTTCTTTCCCTTTGTTCCTCTTGCTCTAGGTGTGCACAGCGAGAGACAGAAGAGACTGCCTGCCACGTAGAGACGGTATTCGTTTTTCCGTTCGTTGCGAGTGCACGCTTGCACGGGTGCTGTTCTACAACAAGTGGGGGGGAGGGGGATGCTGCGAAGAACAGAGGCGGAAAGTCGGTCGCGACCGGCCGGGTCTAGATGACGGCGGTGCGCGTGCGCTGGAAGAGCTGGTCGACGACCTGGCTCACGTGCCCGATCGTCTCGAGCGTCGCGTCGTACGTCTTCTGCGTAGCGCGAACAAACAAACAACCGCAGAACGAGAACGGGCGGTCAGTCGGGGCGCGCGCCGTGGGGAGGTGGGATGGGAAAGGAGGTGGCAGGGACGCACGTCGATTTCGGGCTCGTCAAAGACGACGAGACACCCTGCGCCCTGGTCGAGGATGCCGTGGAAGACCTTGTCGAGGATCATCTGGCTGAGCCTGTGTGCAGCGACGGGGTGGAGCACGGGGTCAGACAGCTGTAGCAGCCAGGCCGCTAGACGCGGGCCCGAGCGAGAGACGAGAGGAGAGAGACGAGGGAGAGAGGGGGCGGGCGCACTTTGTCTCTACGTCGCGCACGGGCTGCTTGACCTGCTCTGCGACGTAGCTGATCTCGACGCTCGAGTAGGGCTCGACGACGCGCAGCAGGTTCTGCTCGAGGAGCGTGTCGTACAGCGCCGCCAGGTGGTTCCGGATGATCGGGTCGTCCGACAGCTCTGCGGGCGCGGGCGCGGGCGCGGCGCACAGGATCAGCACGGGGCGGGGCCGCATGGTCGGAAGCAGGAGCAGGCAAAGGTCCGCGGCTGCTGCGCGCTACGCACCCTGTTTGCGCTCGCGGAGCACCTGCTCAAACTGGCCCAGGCTGCGCTCCTCGTGGGCCTTTGCGACGGCCTTCATGGCGTCGACCTCTTTGCCGGCGTAGCGCTGGGCCTGCTTGCCCGCGACGATGGCGGCGACGTCGTCGGCGAGCGAGAGCATGATTTTGCACAGGAGCATGTACTTGAGCGCGGGGACGGCCGACGACGAGTCTTGCGACGAAAAGCCCTCGAACGCTTCGAAAAAGTACGAGTAGCTGCGGTGGCGTTGTGCGCGGGGTCAGTTCAAGCGGGATGAAGGGCGGCACTGCGGGTCGCCGAGGGGACGCACGCAGTCTTGTAGTCCTTGTCTTCGGCATGGAGGACGCCGCTCTGCATGTCGAGCTGGGCCTGGAGGAGCGGGGGGCAGTAGATGGCGTTGGCGGCGGTGCGGGCGCTGGTGAGGGCGGCTTTTGCGCGCGGGAGGTTGGCGAGGGCGTGGTGGACGCGCGACTCGAGGAGGTGCACCTCGGTGAGGATCATCTTGTCGTCGAGCTTTTTGAGCTCGCGCAGGAGCGACGTGATGAGCGCGAGCGCATCCTTGTAGTTTTGCGAGTCGATGTAGCTGTGCGAGGGAAGCGAGCGAGTCAGTCGGGACTTGCTCGAGAGCGAGCGAGAGAGGTAGAGAGCACGACGGACAGGGCGACGAGGCGGGTCTCGAGGTTCTGCTTGAGGAAGATGCGCTTGTCGGCTTTGGCCCAGTCTGCGCTCTCGCGGGTTGCGTCGATCTGGACCTGGGTGCTGCCGGGGATGTCGGAGAAGTAGTCGAGGAGGGTGCGGACTGTGGGAGGGTGGTCAGTCGGGTGGTCCGTAGTGCGGGGGACGGGCGTGGCTGACCGAGTTTTGCGGTCTTTGCCTTTGCGAGATGCTCTACGAGGGGGCGCGAGTCCTTTACGACCTGGGCGAGGGCGGGGGCGTCGTGGTGGTCGCGGTGGAGCTGAGCGAGGGCGAGGATGGCCTGCTCCTTGTCGCGGAGGAGGGCGTCGTCGCGTGGCCCTGTGTTGGGTAGTGCGGGGTCAGTGTGGGCTGGCTGGCTTGCGTGAAGGGGAGGGAGAGGGCGAGTTGCCTGCGGGGCGGTCGAGGATGGCCTCGAGTGCACGCTGCTTGTGAGCGGGGTCGGTGAGGGCGAGGGCGTGGTCGAGGGTGGGCTGGGATGTGCTTGCGTCTGCCATGGCGGGCTGCACAGAGCGAGAGACAGGGTCGGGTCGAGGCGAGAGAGCGACGGCGATGATGCGGCCTCGACGAGGGACGCACTCGCTTCACTCTGCCTAGACTTGCACTCCTTCTCGAGAGCACTTTGCTGTGCACACGCCTGCTTGCACCCACTCGCACCCACCCGGCTCCATCACCCGCGTCCACCCCGACTACTCGTGCAACCCCTCCTCCTCCCCTCTCCCGCTCTCTCGCCATGGCCGACGCTCGCCCCGCACCCGCGCCAACCCCCGCGAGCGACGATGCCCCGCTCCCCGTCCCCAACCTCGCCCTCCCCCAGCTCGCCTTCCTCCTCGCAGACCCCAAAGCACAACACCACCGCGACGGCGCTCTCGACCGCCTCGTCGCCGCCATCGAACTAGACCGTCCGTCCCTCCCGTGCACTGCTTCCACCCGAGCCACACTCACACCCCCACACCCCCACAGACATGGCACCCTACCTCGACCACCTCTCCCGCCTCGACCTCGTCCCCGCCAACCCCGCCCTCCTCGACCGCCTCCGCGCCGACAACGCCGCACAGCTCAAGCGCCTCGCCGACAAGCTCGACGACGCCCAGACCAACCTCGGAGAGACCGAAGTCAGCGACGCCCTGAGGGAAAAGGCCGCCTACCTGGCTCGCATCGGCGAAAAGGCACGCCTTCCGTTTCTCCTTTCGGCCTCCCTCCCTGTACTCCGCGTCTGACCTCGCCCCCCCTCGACGTCGACAGGACGCAGCAGTAAAGGCGCACGACGAGGCGTTCGAAAAGACGGCGGGCAAGGGCGCAAAGATCGACCTCGTCCTTGCCCTCGTCCGCATCGGCCTCTTCCACGCAGACCACGACCTCGTCACCTCGTCCCTCGACCGCGCACAAAAGCGTGTCTCCCTTCTCTTGGCCTCTCGCTTCTTTTCCCCGACTGACCTGCGTGCGCACCTGCTCCCCCCCGCAGGCTCGTCGACGAGGGCGGCGACTGGGACCGCCGCAACCGCCTCAAGGTGTACCGCGGCGTGCACCTCTTGTCGATCCGCAACTTTACCAAGGCCGCAGACCTCTTGCTCGACGCCCTCCCGACCTTCACCGCGACCGAGCTCGTCGACTACGACGACTTTGTCGTCCTGTGCGTCCTCGCCGGCGTCTTTGCGCTCGAGCGCAAGGAGCTCCGCAAAAAGGTGCGAGGCCGCGACCGCGTACGCTCCTTCTAGATCGTCACGCTGACACTGTTGTGTGCACGTTGACTCGGCAGGTCATCGACGCGCCCGAAGTGATTGCCGTCCTCCCGTCGAGGCCTACCATCAAGGACTATGCCGAGTCGCTGTGGAAGTGCGACTACGCCGCCTTCTTCCGCGCGCTGGGTGCGTCCAGCCTCCTTCCTCTCTCTTGCTCTGTCCCCTACATCCTGACCCGACCTCCTGCTCCCGCGCGCGTACAGCCACTGTCGAGTCCGAGCACCTCCTCCCCTCGCGCCTCCTGTCGGTCCACGCGCGGTACTACACGCGCGAGCTCCGCATCAAGGCCTACGCCCAGCTCCTAGAGTCGTACCGCTCCGTCACGCTCGACAGCCTCGCGAGCGCGTTTGGCGTCTCGACCCAGTGGCTCGATGCGTGCGTGCCCCCTTCCTCCTCCGTCCCTCCTTCCCTCCCTAGTTCTGACGCGCACGAGCCGCCCCCGTCAGGGACCTCGCGCGGTTCATCGCGGCGGGCCGCCTCGCGTGCACGATCGACCGCGTCGCGGGCGTCGTCGAGACGCACCGCCCCGACGCCAAGAACCAGCGCTACACGGCCGTCATCAAGCAGGGCGACGCCGTCCTCACGAGCGTGCAGAGGCTCAGTAGGGTCATTGGGTAGTGCGGGCGGCGCGGCATGGGAGGGGGCGGGGGAGGTGAGGAATACTACACGCAACGCATCGCATTGCATTTGGTGACAGGCGCGTGGTCCGGGTGGGTCGCGAGCGCGGGCTTGGACTCGGGCTCTGTGCGCATTACGAAAGGCGCATGGCCTAGACGGGCGGCGAACGCGAGTCGGGAGCTCGCTGCGGCACAGAAGTCAACGTCCCCATGCCGCAAGTCGCTCGCCAATGACTCTTCTGCTCGTCGGGTGCAGGAGTAGTGTCGCCCGATGCGACTGAAGCGAGAGGGGCTTCTGCTGTCCGCTGGCGCTCTCTCGCGCACTGCATTCCGCGGGAGTTGGTTGCGTGCAATCGTCAAGTCAAACGTGATATCTCAGAAGTCCGGACTCCGGAACAGCAGCGGAAGACGCGGAAGAATCGACAAGTACAACGACAAGGAAGGAAACTGCAGGTCTACAAATGGAGCCGACACCCGGTCTCCTTCAGCACGAGCCACTCCAGCCGCTCCCGCACCCGCTCGTACCCGTCCCACCACACGGCCGCGACGCCCTGCGCCTTCGCCTGCGTCCCACACTCGGCCTCGAGCACGCAGCGCCACCACTGCAGGACGTCGACCGCCTTCTTGAGGTTGTGCCCGCGCTCGCGCGACGCGCACTTTTCGACAAACGCCCCCAGCGTGTCGAGGTCGTCGTTGTCCGGCCCGACGTCGCGCGCGACGCGCACCCATTTTTCGAGCCGGTCTTGGATCTCGGAGAGGTCGACTTTGCCCTGGAAGCGCGGCGGCTGGCGCACCGAGACGTCCTTGACGGGCGCGCGCAGTCGCGCCGAAGGGCCGGCGGCGCCCGACCCTGCCGCGCCTGCTGCAGCGCCGCCGCCGGCCGCAGCGCGCTTCGGACGGTTCCCGACGACGAGACGAGCTTGGCGCTGCTGGTGCAGCTCGATCTGCTCGAGCTGCGTCGACTTGCCGAGCTCGCGGAACATGCCCGGGTCGTACTGCATCGCGGCGATCTGCGTGTCAGTGAGCTCCGAGGGCGACGGCGGGAGGACGACGACCTCGGGCGCGGGCTTCGGCGCCGCCTTTGGCTGGTCAGGTACGTCAAAGGTGGTCGGCGTCGTCTGCTTGCCGCCGCGCAATTTGGATGGCAGAGGTCGCGGCTTGCTCCGCCGTGCGTCGGCAAGCACCTCCATGCGCAGCTGCCCATCGAGCGAGTGGTAGATGTCCGGGTCGAGACCGTAGTACACGAGCTCGGCATCGGTGACGGAGCCGGCAGTGGGGGGCGGAGGCGCAGCCGTCTTCTTTGTCGCGCGGAACATGCTCGGAATGTAGGGCTCGGGCGTGCGCTTCTTCCGCGGCCGGAGTGCAGGAAGTGCTGCGACGACCGGGGCAGGCGGCTCCGGACTCGAATCCGAGTCGAGGATGATGGCCGACGGCTCCTTGCGCAGCAGCGCGGCGGGCGGCGGCGAAGCACGCAGGCGAGACGCGGGGGCAGCGGAAGCCTCGGCGAGCGGGCTCGACGAGATGGTCACCGTCTCGATTGACGAGGCGCGGTGCTGCTCGGACGGTGCTGCAGTCGACGACGTAGGCGGCGAGGCAGGTCGTGCTAATGGAGCGGGTTCTGGCGGTCGCGGCCTGTCGACCGGCTTGAAGGACAGCTTTGACTGACCCTTCTCGAGCACCTGGTCGACTGGTACGCCGTTCTTCTCGAGCTTCGACAGCTGGATGCCAATCCCGCGCAGCTCGTGCGTGGGCGCCCGCATCGAGCGCATCAGCTTCCACGCCGTTTCGCCGACAACGTCGTCGTCATCTGTCGCGCCGCCTTGCCGTCCGGCGAGGGACGAGACCTTGTTCTCCGTAACGGCCCAGCCGTGCCCGAGAAACTTGGGCGTCTCGATCGGCGCTTCGGGGTGCCGTTGCATGACTTTGAGCGTGAGCTGGCGCGCCTGCAGGCCCTGGTCGCGCAACCGCTTGGCCGTCTCGGCGCCGAGCTCGCGCACAAAGCGCTCGACGAGGTCGTCTCGGTCCTCGGGGAAGCGGATGCCGTAGTTGACCTCGGTCGACACCGACTGGCGCGCCTTGCCCGTCTCGAGCTCGCGGTCGTCGACGCCTTGAGCGAAAGCGGCGAACTTCTTGCCGTTCTCCGGGCCGAGCACGCTCGCAAGCTTGTACGGCGGGATCTTGCGCAGGTCGCCGATCGTCTCGACCTGAAGCGCCGACTTGAGCTTCTCGCGCAGGTTCCAGCCGATGCCGTGCAGCTCGTCGACGCCGAGCGGGGCAAGGTACTCGTCGACCTCGTCGACGAGCAGGTGATACGCCCCGGCGGGTTTGGCTTTTCGCGTCGCGAGGCGTGCGAGAAGGATGTTGTGCGAGATGCCGATCGAGGCTTGACAACCGGTCGCGGCAAGGATCTCGGCGCGAATGCGCTCGGCGAGCTCGAGCGCGGGATCCTGGTCGCGAAGAATGGTTGGCGGGACCTTGACCTCCATCAGGACCTCGTCAATGGAGACGGCTTGTAGAAACGAGGCGTGCGATAGCAGGATGCCGTAGAACTTGGTTGAGATGCTGAAGGCGCTGCTCGTCAGAGAATGACACTAAGAGAGGAAGAGGACGATGTGCACCTCTTGTAGAGCTCGAATTCGAACGGCATTGTCTGGATCTCGGCGCAAAGCTCGCGGGCACGGCCGAGGCTACGCGACAGAAGCGCGAGTCAGCGAGTGTGGCGTGAGTCGCGCATTGACAATGAACACACCTCATGCCGTTCCGCACGCCCGAAGCACGCGCTTCGTACGAGCATGAGGCGATCTCGCTCGTCGACGATGCCGAGTCGGCGTTGCCGCGGGCATGGCACACGGCGACGGGCTTGCCGCGCAGCTCGGGGCGCGTCGTCAAACCAGCACTGACAAAGAAGCAGTCGAAGTCGACGTGGAAGATCGTGCGACCGTCCGAAGCGCGACCCGTAAGCTTCTTGCGGCGCTGCGGTGTGTTGGCCGTCTGCTCCGCTGCGGCGCGCAGCTTGAGCTCCTCCTTAAACGTGCTGATCCAATGTAGGCGGGACTGGGCGAAATAGCCCTGGAGAAAGTCGGGCGAAGCGGAAGTGTGCTTCATGAGCCAGTCCGAGTCGCCTAGGAGGGCGTTCTGCCGGTCGGTACGCTGGGCCTGCGGCAGCCACGAGTGCGTTACGGCGTTCGGCTTGTCGGGCGAGTCCGTCGTTGCCGGCAGCTTCGCAGCGACTCCGACAGGAGGAGGATAGCGGTCGGGCGCCTCGCTCGAGACGAGCTTCTCCTTGGTTGGTGTGGTCGGACGAGAAGGTGCCGAGGTGGTAGAGGAAGTCGAGACGGCGCTCCGAGGACGGAAGAATGGATTGACGGCAGCGGAGGTTGACGACGTGGCTCCGCTAGCGGCCTTCTGTGCGGCGAGTGCTTCGCGAGCGAGACGAGCACCCCGCTCTGAGAGGCTCTCGCGCGTTTCGGTCAGCAGCGCACGGCTGTCAGCATGCTGCTTGTCCTTGTCTTGGCCGACGCCCATGGCGAAGAGGCTGCGTTGCGCAGAGCTCGTCCCAAGCCTGGCAACGGCTTCCTCGTCGAATCCCCCTCGTCCAGCGGGCGTCGGGGCAGAAGTCGCAGTCGACGCGGAAGGTGCCAGCAGCGAGTACTTGCGCCAGTCGAGCAGCTTGCCCTCGCGCGCCGAGTCGATAAGCCAGTCGGGCGTCGCGACCTTGTAGGCCGCGAACTCTTGTCGCTTGGACGGCGTCAGATTGCTGGCGAGGATGTGGGTAACAAGCGCCTTTTGGTCGAGGTACGGAACGTAGACGCCGCCATGCAGGATCAGAAGCCGCTGCATCTCCGGTAGCGTGATTGAGCCCGTGTGCCCGTTGATCTGCGAGACGAATGTGAGTGGTGCGACGGTGTTCAGCGTTGTTGCGCTACGCACGTAAATGCGCAAGCCCTTGAAGATCTGCGGACAGTCCTTGGCTTCGGCGACGTCGGCATTGTGCTGGACCTGCAGCTTGACGCGCTTGTTGCGCATGAACTGCCCAATGCCGCCGAACTCGGAAGCCTCGTACGCCGTGGAGTCGCGATAGTCGGTTTCGCCGGCGCTCGAGGGCCCGTCAACTCGGCTTGTTGAGGGGACGAGGCCTTCGACCGCGGAGAGGTCGTGCTGTGAAGCATCTGCCTCGTCGTCTGCTCCTCGCTGTCGCCTTCGGCTCGACTTCGACGGTTCCTCCTTCGCCTTTCCCTTGCCAACGCCCATGCTGAAAAGGCTGCGCTGACCCGTCTGCGTCCCGAGGCGCGCCGCCGCCTCCTCGTCGAATCCACCTCGACCTGCAGCCTTCGTGGGCGAGGCCGGCATGGCCGATTTGGGCGGAGCGAGGAGCGAGTAGTCGCGCCAGTCGAGCAGCTTGCCTTCGCTCGCCGAGTCGACGAGCCAGTCGGGCGTCGCGACCTTGTAGGAAGCGAACTCCTTGCGCTTCGACGGCGTCAAGTTGGTCGCGACGATGTGGGTGACGAGCGCCTTCTGGTCGAGGTAAGGAACGTAGACGCCGCCGTGCAGGATGAGGAGATTTTGCAGTTCGGGGAGCGTGATGGACTCAGTGTAGCCGTTGATCTGTCCGAGGAAGAGGATGAGCGCAAGTGACTTGATTGATCGCAAAGCAGAGCGGACATACGTAGACTCGCAGACCCTTGAAGATCTGCGGGCGCTCCTTGCCGTCCTCGAGCAGCGCCTTGTTCTGCACCTGCAGCTTCGCGCGCTTGTTCCGCATGTATCGTCCGAACTCGCCAAAGTGGACCGCATCGTAGAAAGCCGAGTCGCGGTAGTCGGGGCCGTCCTCCAGAGTGTCCTTCTCCGTGCTCGGCCCTGCGTGAACGCCCTCTGTCCCGTCGTTGGTGCGCTTCGCCAAGGTGACGACCCGAGGGTTGAGGGAGGCGTCGACATCGAACTCGGCGAGGGAGCGCTCGAAGTCTGGATCGAGCGCTTCGATGGAGTCCTGTGAGCTCACAGGTGGTGCCATCGCGGCGGCCCACGCCGTGATGAGCGGCACGGGCGAGACGAAGGAGATTGACCTTCTGAATGACCAAAGCGAGATGTCAATGGGCCGGGTTCGACTTGCGCGCGCACATTGCCAGAGGTCAAAGCACACAACGTTGTTTGTTCGATCAACGTGTCTACCCAGGAGAACCCGTGACCTGCCCCATGTGTTCATAGACGTCGAGACTAGCTGAGTGTCCATCCGCCCGACCGAGACCAAGACCCACGCACGCGTCTACGCACAACCCAGCACAGAACAAGGGAAAGGTGAAGCAGACCACGAAACAGAACCGAGGAAGAAAACAGAACCTTGATCCCCTCCTTCATCCCCAAATCGATGTGCCGAAAGCCGGCTTCGGCTTCGCTACATCACTCGTGGCAAGCGCAGGCGAGCTTGCGTCCATGCTCGCCCGCCTAGTGCCGACGGAGGGCGGCGCGAGACCCTCTTCGACGGGGCTCGGTGCACCCTCGAACGCCTGCCTGACGCCGTCCGTCGACGCCGCAAAGTCCCCGACAGCGCCCATCGCGGCGGCGTTGAACGACCGGCGGCGCTGCTTGTCCGTCGCGAGAAGCTGCGCCGGCGCGAGCGCAGGGGACGACTCGGCCTCGGCCCACCCGATCGGCGCCGCGTCGGCGGCAGGGTCGCTCCCCGGCGCACGCGCGACACCCGGTCGAGGACTGCTGTGCAGGCTGCGCGTCCCGCCCGCCGAACCACCATTGTTCGCGCCCGAAGTAGGGCCGAGCGAGAGGCCGTCGAACGCTCGTGCGATTGAGCCCGTTACCGCATTGTCGCTCTGCGAGTGGCCGGCATCGTTCGACCCGAGGAGCGGCCGTGCGCTGAGATCGGGCGAGAGCGGCGGCGCCGAAGCGGACGTGGTGGTGGCAGCCTTGATGCCGGGGAAGGCCGGCGGGCGCGACGGGGCGCCTGCGTCGGTCGCGGCGGTCGGCGAAGTCGACGACGCCTCGTCGGCAGCGGGACTCGCAGATACGGGCGGGAAGTAGCTCGGTTCCCCAGCCCCTGCCGTCTCGCCCGAGCCAGCGCTGTCCACCGCCGCATCGTGCCCGTTCTGCGCGAACCCGTTCTCGCCGTCGTGTTCCTGCTGCTC
Organism: Rhodotorula paludigena; assembly: GCA_036244875.1. Lineage (NCBI taxonomy): Eukaryota > Fungi > Basidiomycota > Microbotryomycetes > Sporidiobolales > Sporidiobolaceae > Rhodotorula > Rhodotorula paludigena. The sequence goes on from BQKY01000004.1 coordinate 429,366, forward strand.
GTGCAGCGCGAATGGCGCGTGCTGCTCGTGCGGCGTGTACGCATATGCCGGGAACATCGGGTTGAACCCTCCCGGCGTGCCCGGCCCGCCAGGCGCGACGTTCTGCCACCCTTGTGCGCCGGGACCGAAGAAGGGGCTCATGCCTCCTCCGCCGAGAATCCCGCCAGGCGAGAAGGGCCCGACGCCCGGCGAGAACATGCCGTGCGGCAGGAGCGGCGGCGTAGGCTGCGCGGCGAACGGCCCGGCGCCGCCGAACGTGAAGGCCGGCATCGAGGGGGTCATGGGCGGCAGGCCGTGCGTGCGCATGGGCGAGAACGGGCCGCCCGAAACGGGCGTGCCGCCGTTCGCGCCTGCCGACGTAAGGCCGAGCGAGCCAAACGGCAGGGGAGGCGGCATCGTGATGCGCGAAGGAGCGGCTGGATGACTGTGTCCGCGCGCGAACGAAGGAGCGGGAGCCGGCGGCGACGCTCCCGAAGGCCCCGCAACGCCCTTCGACATGTTTTGCGCGAATGCAAGCGCTCCGTCGCTAGCTGCGGCATGCATTGATGGTCGTGTGGACGGCGACGAAACGTGACCTGATTCGGCACCCGCATCGAATGCGACCGCAGTGCCAGGTCGCGACTCGCCGCTGTTGGACGACGGTGCAGCCGAGTGCGCGACGTTCGACAGCGGGCTCAGCGCGTTGCTGGCGGAGGCCGACGAGACGAGATGGTCGAGGGTGGGTGGGCGGTAGGGAATCGGTACGGGCATGACGTACTGCCCGTACGGCGGCGGCGGCGGAGGAGGCGGGCCGTGGTGCGAATGAGGCTGCTGGTTCGCGACCGCCGCGCCGGAGAACTTGTCGAAGTGAACCTGCGAGGCGCATTCGCATTAGCGAAGGCTGAAAAGCAGACGGAACACGGAAAACACACCTTGAGCGTCCTCCCGTTGAATTCGAACCCGTTGAACATACTCACTGCGCGCTCGGCGTCCTGCGACGTCCCGAAGAGCACGCTCCCGAACCCTCGGCTCCGCCCATCCGGCCCCTGCGCGATATCCGCCCTCAGCACGCTGCCCGCGCCGCGCATCAGGTCCTTGAGCTCCTGCCACTGGCAGTTGAACGGCAAATTGCCGACAAACAGGTGCCTGTTCGTGTACTGCCCGCCGTTCGCACCGGGCGGCGGCGCCGAGCCCGGGCGGGGCGGACCGCCCTGCGCGCTGTAGTACGGCATGAGCCCGCCGGGCACGGCGTAGCCCATCGGGTGAATGCTCATCATCGGCATGAGCATCGCCGCGTGCTGCTGGGGCGGCGGCGGGCCCTGCGCGGTCATCGCGACGGCGTGCTGCAGCTGCGGCGGGAGCTCCTGGTGACCCGAATGACGCTGCTGGGACGGCGGCGGCGGAGGTGGAGGTGGTTGCGCGGGATATGCGGAAGTCGGACGGGGGGATGCAGCGGGCGCAATGTGCGGGCTGCTGCGCTGCTGAGCGAGGAGGATCGAGTCGGAGCCGGGACGGTCGAGATGGCCGGGCGCAACGACAGGTGCAGGCGAGAGATACGGCGAGGAATTTGATGCCGGTACCGGCGATGGACTGCGCTGTGATGCGGCATCCTGAGAGGAACTGCGCACGGCAGCGGGCGAGAGAAAGGGCGATGGCTGCGATCCCTCGTTGGCAGCTGGTGCTGGAACAGAGGGCGGTAGTGGAGGAGGGGGGGGAGGGGCCGCAATGTACGCCTGGCCGAGCGGGCTGGGCACGGGAATGAGCATTGAGCCGTACGGCGCCGCGACGAGGCCCATGGGCGGGGGAGGCGGCGGCGGGATGGGCGAGTTGCGCGCGCGCTGCTCCATCTGTCGCTGCTGCTGCTGAAGAGCCTGCTGACGATTTGCTTCGGCGAGGGCGAGCGCGCCGGTCGGATCTTGCGCGTCAATACGGACGTCCAGTACGCGGGTCTGCCAGGTGTACCCGTGATAGGTTGCGATCGCCTTTGCGGCGTCTTCCGCCTTGGCAAAGAGGACGACACCGAAGCCACGACTCCGTCTGTGGGCAAGTCGATCAGCGTGATTGCGAAGAGCGAGGGCAGGGAGAGTCACGCGACGCACCCGTCGGTCGGATTCAGCGCAACATCCGCTCGCAGCACTGTCCCGCTCTTTCGCATGAGGTCCTTCTGCAGACGTAAAGGTCGCGTGAGTCTTTTGAGTATGCGCACAAGCGCCCCCGACTGAGACAACACGCACGAGGTCCTGCCATCGCGCGCGGAACGGCAGGTTGCTCACGAAGAGCTGCGTGCGCGTGTCGGCATGATTCACGGGCTGCACATGCGCGTACGGCGAGTGTGCACGCTGCTGGAGAGTCGCGCTGGTGCTATAGCTCTGCGGAAGCGCGGGTCGCTGGATCGAGGCGGGCGGAGGAGGGGGAGGTGGGGCGTGCGAGAAGGCGGCGTGGCCGTTCTGGTGCGCGTACGCGCTGTGCGTCTGTGGCACAGGCGGTGCGAGGGCGTGGTGGCCCGGCGGGCGGTCGGGATCGACGTGCTGCATCGGCGACGAACGGGGAGCGATCGGCGCGCGAGAGCGAGGCGGGGACGAGAGATGCGGGTGTGAGCAAGCGAGCGTGCGGTGCGAGCGAGTGGGAGCGTACGTGATCGAGAGCGACCTGCATGCGCTCGCCAGCCAGACTCGGGCGCCAGTGCGAGCAGAGCGGAGGAGCAGCGGGAGCTAGCGCGTGCGGACGAGCCAGAAACGAAGCGAGAGGCGGGGAGGCGCGCGCGGCGCGGGCCCGCTTCCACCTGGCGCGCGCCAGACGCCAACTCAGGACGCTGCGACCCTCGCCGCCTCGCCCGCGCTCTCGACCGCACCCTGCACGATGCAGTCCCTGCGACAGCGCACACAGCAGCTCGCAGCCCGCGCCTGGCACACGGCCCGCGCACCGGCACCCGCGCACGCCGTCCGCACCTTTTCCTCATCGCCCTGCACCTGCTCCCCCGCCGCTTCCTCGTCGCCCTCGGCCACCACGACCGTCGCCGAGCCCGCAGGGCCCGCACTGCAACGACCAGACCTCCGCCACCCTTCCCTCTCGTACCTCCAGTCGCTCGCCGGCTCCGACCTCTCCGCCTTCGACCCCGTGCTCGACATCGACCCCTCCAAGGTCCGCACGCTCCCCGCCCTGACCCCGCGCACAGAGAAGAACCCCGTGCGCGTCACCTTGATCAACGACACGCCCAACAATGCCGGGTTCCAGCAGCCGCGGCCGTCGCCCGACCAGCTCGACGGCCTCCCCGGCGAGGACGACTCGGTCGCGCACCTCGCCCAGGTGACGCAGCTCTCGGCGGGCGAGATCCGCAACCTGTACCGCTTTCCCTTGATCGTCAAGCGCGTCGTCACGATGAAGAGCAAGGGCAAGCAGCCCTCGATGTACTCGCTCGTCGTCGTCGGCAACGGCAAGGGGCTCGTCGGCGCGGGCGAAGGCAAGGACGAGACGGCGCAGAAGGCGACGCAGAAGGCGTTCAACCAGGCCGTGCGCTCGATGGACTATGTCGAGCGGTACGAGGACCGCACCGTGTGGGGCACGATGCGGAGCAACTTTGGCACCTGCAAGCTCGAGATGCGCTCCCGCCCGCCTGGTATGTCCCTCGCGAAGCTGCTCAGGCTGTTGCCGTGCTGACAAGGACCGTTCTCCGCAGGTTTTGGTCTCCGTGTCAACCCGTATCTGCACCAGGTTGCAAAGGCGGCCGGCATCTCGGACCTCTCTGCTAAGGTCTACGGCTCGCGCAATCCGACACGCGTGATCAAGCTCGCTGTCGCGATGCTCCACGGCGGCTCTAGCCCGCTTGGTCCGTTCCGGTTCCGCCATGAATCGTCAAAAGCGTGCGAAACTGACGGTTTTCGTCCGAACAGACATGGGTGGCTTCGGCAAGGAGAAGGGCTCGCGGAGGAACAAGAAGACGAAGGGCATGGAGACGGCAGAGGCCATTGGTCGTGCACGGGGGCGCAAGGCGGTCGACGTGTCGGCGTAGACGAGTTGAAGTGCATCTCCCAGCAACCTTTCGCAATCTCTCGTTCTCGCAGAGCGTTCGCGTGCCATTCTTTGCAAAGTGCATCTCGTGAGAGTGCCGTAGCAGCGAATCACGCGCAACATCTTTCGCAGCACCGCCTTGCTTCCGCTCGCACCTCGGCTCCGCTCTCTTCGCTTGACACTCACTGCCTTCCGCTTCGCCCAGGATGGCCAGCAAGGGCAGTATTACGCAGAGCTCTATCATTGTGCCGGCCCCGACTACCGTGTACGCCTCGCTGTCTCCGCCTCGCTCAACCCCCACCTCGTCACCGTGTGCGCCGCACCTCCTTGCCCGTACTGACTCCCTGGCGCACGCCTGACAGTCGCGGCCAGTCGACCAAGCTCTACGCCACGCCGGACGGGTCCTGCATCGCCTACGGTGCAGGTCGCACAGCTGTCATCCGCCCCATCGCAGGCGAGGGCGAGACACGCCTCTTCGGCCATGCACAGAACGTTACGGTCGTCAAGCCATTGAGCAACTTCTTTGCTGCGTCAGGAGATGTCGCGGGCAATGTCAAGGTGCGGCGTGGCGGTTGCTCGCGGTCGTCCGGACGAGGATTTCTCCTGCCAGGCTGTCTGCTGTACTGACTGCCGAAGTTTCCTACGCCTCGCAGGTCTGGGACACGACTGGCAACTACAGCGTCAAGCTCGAGTCCAAGCCGCTCGCCAAGATCAACGACATTGCGGTCGACGGCGAGGGCAAGCGCATCATCGCTGTCGGCGAAGGTCGCTCGGGCTTTGGTGCCTCGTTCAGCCTCGACACCGGTTCGTCCATCGGCGAGATCAGTGGACACTCCAAGGTTGTCAACGCCGTCGCGATGAAGGCGAACCGGCCATTCCGCGCAGTGTGCGTCGCTCGTCAACTTGCTTGCGTCCTTCCGCGCGCCCAACGCTTTGCATGCTCATCTCGATCTCGTCTCGCAGCACTGGCTCGGACGACTTTGGCGTCTGCGTGCTGAACGGCGTCCCGTTCAAGTACGCCTCGATGTCGCGCCGCCACACCCGCTTTGTCCAGTCGGTCGCCTACTCGCCCGACGGCTCGCTCTTTGCCTCCGCAGGGTCGGACGGCCAAGTCCTCCTGTACGACGGCTCGAGCGGCGAGGAGAAGGGCGCGCTCGTTGATGGCGCGGCCGGCGCCGCGCACAGCAAGGGCGTCTTTGCCGTCTCTTTCTCGAAAGACGGGAAGAGCATCGCGACGAGTTCGGCCGACGCGAGTGTCAAGCTGTGGGAGGTCGAGTCGGGCAAGGTCGTGCAGACGTGGAAGTTCGAGGGCGATGAGGTCCAGTCGCAGCAGGTCGTGCGTTTCTGCTCGTGCTCGTTCTCCGCTCAAGATGCTTTGCCCTGACCAGTCGCGGGCAACAGGGCAACACGTTCGCTGGCGACTTGCTCGTCTCGCTCTCGTTCAGCGGCAACCTCACCGTCCTCGACCCCAAGTCGCCTACGCCCCTTCGTACGCTTTACGGACACCAGAACCCCGTCACCGCGCTCGCAGTCTCGGCGCCCAACGTTGACACATTCGTCTCGGGCGACTCGAGCGGACGAATGCTTGCCACGAAGGCTGAGACGGGCGAGGTAGCGCCAGTGCAGGGCGGCGGACACGCGGGCTTGGTCGTCGACGTCGTGCAGACGCAGGAAGGCGGATTCATCTCGGCAGCTTACGATGACACGGTCAAGGCGCTATCGAAGGACGAGTTCTCGTATGCTCTTACGGGCCTCTGCTCCTGAGCTAAGCGGTCCCTGACCGCCCTTTCTCGCAGATCGGCGTCGCTTCCCGCCGGTGCGCAGCCGAAAGCGCTGGCGTCCGCTGCGCCCTCTTCCTCGACCCTGCTGCTCGCGACATCGTCCGCCGTTCAGGCCCTTTCGGCGTCGTCTTCCTCCTTCAGCTCCCTGTCAACTTTCAAGCTTCCGTCCTCCTCGTCCTCCGCAGCGCCTCTCTCGCTCGCCGTCTCTCCCTCGGGCTCGCTCGCCGCTGTTGCGACCGACGACTCGCGCGTCCACCTCTACTCGCTCGCCGACGCATCGAGCCCGCAGCACACCAAGACGATCGAGCTGCGCGCGAACGCGACGGCACTCGCCTTCCCGCCGGACGAGGCGACCAAGGTGCTCGCCGTCGGGCTCGCTACCGGCAAAGTCCCGCTGTACAGCACCGAGAGCGGCGAGACTGTGCAGGCACGGTACGTCGCAGTTTCCCTGCTGCTCCTGCTGCAATCTTCCGGCATGCACGCACGCGGGCTGACAGCTACGGTATGGGGCTGTGGATGCAGCTGGACCGACATTTCGGCGCGCGTGACTGGCCTTGCCTTCTCGTCCTCGGGCAAGCACCTCGTGGCGTCCTCGCTCGACGAGTCGGTGCGCGTCTATTCGGTCGAAAAGCCGTCGTCCATCCTCTCGCTCAAGAACCTGTGCGTCCCCTCTTTCTCCTTTCTCTCTCCCTCTGTGCCTCGACGCTGACAAACTGTATGCTCCAGTCACCGCGGAGGCGTGAACAAGGTGGTGTGGGCTGGTGAAGACAAGCTCGTGTCGGCTGGCGCGGACGGCGCAATCCGCATGCTCGATGTGAAGTTTGCATAGCAGACCTAGAGGAACAAGCCTGTCATAAGATTGCAAGTCGATTCTTCGTGCGAAGTCTCTGATCGTGGCCGACGGAAGATTGAGGGCTTCTCGAAGCTGTCGCGGTCACAGCTTCTGCCTCGAGTAACGAATGGTTTGTTGAGCGACTGGCAGAGATACAACGCATGCTCGCTCTACAATGCCGGAGTCCCGCTTCCGGACCGTGACGGCTCGCCCGCTGGCTCCTCTGCGAGAGCCTCGAGGACCGCCTGACTGCGTGCGTTCTGCGCTCCACCCTCTGCGGAAGCGAGGGGCATCAGCGGAGTCCCTGTCTCTGAGCAACGAGGGTAGCACGCACTCTTGACCACGTATTCGCGCAGCGGCGCCCGCATGGTCGGCTGCTTCTGCACAAGCTCGGCGAGCTGCTCCTTCGGAAGCTGGAGGAGCGCCGCAAACGAGTTGGGCGCGATGGCCTTGGCGAGGCGGATGAAGCCCTCCCAGAGCGGGCCGACGGTCCAGACCTTTTTGGCGATGAGGCGAGAGAGGAGCGTCGTCGAGACGAAGGGCTGCAGCGACTTGTAGGTCGTGACAGCTTGGATGACCTGCGGATGAGGCGTCAGACATGGGCTCCGCCAAGAGCAGAGAGCGGGATGAACGCACAGTGCGAAGGAAAAGGTTGGGGATGACCGGCTCGTCGACGACTTGCTGCATGAACGCGGCGAGCACTTCTGGGCGGAACCCGTCCGCCATCGAGAAACAGATCGATATGGCTATAGAAGGTCAAGCTGTCAGTCGATTGATGCTTGAACAAAGGTGCAGCTTGGAGGCCCACCCTCGATCGTGTTCTTGAGGCCCATCTCTTTGTCATGCTTGTGCAGGAAGAGCATGAGCTCGACCGGGGTGAGCGACTCGCTGCGCGTGCGGAGCGAGTTGATCGACGAGAAGTGGGCGGGCGGGGCAATGACGGAGAGGAAGATGGACCGGATCGCCGCCTTCTTCTGCGGCGTGCCGTCAAGCAACGAGATGACGCGCGGAAGGTAGCGAAGAATCTCGGCCTGGGTACGAAGATCGTCAGAAAAGTCAATAAAGAGGCGCGAGCTGCGACGCACCTTGTTGCATTCCGGCACGATGATCATGTAGAAGCGAGAGTCGAGGTCGCGCTTCGCTGCCACATCCTTGATGAGGCTAATGATATCGGCGGGCAGCTTGCTCTTGTCGGCGATAACGTCGAGCACCTTGAGCATGAGGCGGTCGCTGCCAGGCGGGAAATCGCCGACCAGCGCAAGGAGACCCGGATGCCGCGCGCCGAGCGAGCGAATGAGTGGAACGATGAGCTCCTCGAGAGCGTCTTTCGCAAACGGCTGCATGGCTCCGTACTGTTCAAAGAGGCTGGAGGTGCGCACAGCCGGTCAGTCTAGCAGCACTTTTAAGGCGGTGAAAGGACGGGACGCACGGCTTCAGCAGCGACGTCTCCTTGACCGAGAGCGCCAGCAGCAGCTCGACATGCTGCGTGACCTGCTCAATCGTCGTCGGCGGCTCCAGCCGGTCGACGACGCTCCCCTGTCGCACAAGCGCGAACGGCGGTTTCGGCTCTTCGGGCGGCGGTGTCGCCTCCATCTTCATGTCCTCCTCGCCGCCATCCTCCGCGCCTTCCTTCTTCTCCTGCTCGGTCTCCTCCTCATTCGATGGCGCGACCTTGAGACGCTCAATGAGCGAGAGCGCGAAGCGGACCACGGGCTTGCTCAACTCGGCAACGTCGGGGACCCACTTCTTGAGCGTCATGATGGCCGCATTACGTACGCGCTTGTCGGCGTGGGTGGAAAGCCCAAGCAGGACGTCGAGCGCGACGGGGCGGACGGACGGGCGCAAGACGGCTAGTTCTCGCAAAGTGGTGAAGCCGAGTTGCATCCTGCGGGGCGCGGAGGTATCAGTGTGCATTCTCGCAATCACGCACGGAAGACGCACTGGTCTGCCTTGAGTGCCATGCCCTCGAGGCGGTAGATCTCGTCGGGCGGGATTTCGGGCAGGTCCATCATGAACTGGAGGAGCTCCTTGTCCTTGCTCGACGAAGCGACATTGATGTGCTCGAGGAATCGTTGCAGCCATCGGTCGTACGGGCGATTCTGCGTGGACGCTGTCAGCCTTGGTCCGCACACGCGAGCGCGAGCAACGCACCTCGGTAGACTCTCGCCGCTTCGAGGCGTACCACTCCTCGTTGAGCCATAACCGCGCCAGTTCGGTCCTGCGCGAGCGAGCGTCAGTCAAGTGCCGAGACGGATCCTTGTAGGCAAGAAGCGCACCTCGACTGCAAGTCGCCCGTCACGAACGTGAACAGCTCCTGCCGCAGCTGCTCGCCCCTCCGCTCCGCCTCGCTCCGCGCCGCCTCGTCCTCGCCCGCCTCCTCCTGCGCCGCCTGCGCGCCCTCAAGCCCGCGCGTGATCAGGCGCGACACGAGCGGGATCCACACAGCCGCGCTCGCGCCGTCGGCGCCCGCGGCGCACACACGTCGCAGCGAAGAGAGGATCATGGTTTCGCGCGCGGCGAGCGTCAGCTCGAATGGCGCCGAGAGCTCAAGGTCGGACGAAGCGACAGGCTCAAACGCGACGGCGTGATCGACGGGCTCTTCGGCTTCCTCCTCGACCTGCGCACACGAAGGAGTCGGAGGTCAGGTCGTCACGCCAGACGGGGATGCGGAAATGCACGCACGGCGGGTTCGGGCGGGACCTCGGCCTTGATGTCGAGCTCGTCAGCGCCGAGGTCGAGCTTGAGCGGGTCAATCATCGGTGCTTCAGGTGCCGCTTCAGGCTTGGGCGTGCTTTCGACCGGTGTTGCCGTACCAGTCGCTGGCAGGTGTCTTCGGACCGTCTGTATGCGAGCTGTGAGTCTGTGCGAATGCATATTCGGAAGGAGGCACGCACCTCGATCGCAGTGCTCAGCGCAGCGGCCGAGACGTTTTGCAGCGTCGCAACCACGAGTTCGGCGACTGTCGCGCTCGCAAGCCCCTCGATGCTCGGGATGACCGCCAGCGGGTTCGCACTGGCGGCCTGGAACGCCCGCACGATGTTGCCGCTCTCCTCCGCCGCCGCAGCCGGATTGAGCCTTCGGCGCTTGTGCTGTTGCGCGTCGATCTGCAACGCGAGCAGCTGCCGCTTGCGCGAGGCTTCTTCTTCGCGCTGCTTGCGCGCTTCGGACGCTGCGACCTCCATGCGCTGCGTCTGCTGCGCGAGAAAGTCGGCGATCTGCGACGTGTAGGCGCTCGCGTGCGAGTTTCTGCGCGAGAAGGGCGAAATCAGACGATTCGCAGCAGTCGAGGGAGCGAAAGAAAGTCTACGCACTTGACGAGGTGATTCAGCGAGAGCTTGATAACCTTTTCGACACTCTTGATTACGGACGCGTTCTGCCCTGCGAGCGCAGCCGGCGACCAGTTCGTCAGACTCGTCACGACGAGCTTGCCGAACTGTGGTCGCGACTTGACGAGCGTCGAGAGCGAGGTGACGATGGCAGAGACGAGGTCGGGCGAGGTCGAGGTGAAGAGGGTCGTGATGCATTCCTCGAGGAGCTTGTTGGCCTCGTCTTCGAGCGCGGCGATCTTGAGGAACGGGTGGTTCGGGCGGACGAGGGAGAGGTTCGGTTCGGGGTTCCTTGCGAGCTGATGGTGAAAGGCCATCAGAATACCGTGCAAGCAGGAAGGCGCCGAGCGAAACGCACGCGAGGGTCGGCGGTTGCGGCAGTGCTCTGGGTCTGCACGATGCGCTGGAGCACCTTTACGGCGCCAACCTTGGCGCCGGTGCTACCGGTGCGCCAGAGCTGCAGGACGGCCATCTTCAGCTGCACAACGCGTGTCCACCCGTTCTGGTCGCCCGACTGGGATCTGCGATATGTCGCGGCGCAAGTCAGCTTCGGGTTTGAACGAGGAGCGAGCTGGACGCACGCATAGCGGAAGAGGAACGGGTAGGCCGACGCAAAGCCTGCAAGTGCAAGCTTGGTGGTTGCGAGGTCGGCAGGCGAGAGAAGGAGACGCGAGAGGGGGTCGACAGCCTGGATCGCAGCTGCAGGGCGAACAAGCGCGAGCGGATGAGCAAGCCTGGCGTTGTTCAGAGCTCGGCAGGTACGCACCGTTGGCCTTGAGGGCGGGCTGGGACGAGGGCGCCGAGAGCGATCCGACGAGGTCGAGGTCGGCGCGGGTGGGCGGCGCAGGCGAGGCGGGCTGGGCCGAGGGTGCGGGCGAGTAGTACGCGCTCATCGCGCGCGCTCTCAGCCTCGCTCGGGCGCACAGAGCCGGGAGTCGGCGCGGGTTGCAGGCGGCACCGGTCCTGCTCGCTCGCCGCGACGCTCTCGCTCATAATCTCGTCCGCCCCACACTCTGCCCAGCGAGACATGGTGCGTGCGAGCTCTTGCAGAGTGAAGACCAGCAGCTGACCCCCGCTCACCTGCAGGCCGCAAACTGTCCGTCTCGCCGGCTCCTTCCCCTCGTCGCTCGTCGGCATCATCACTGACCCCAGCTCTCGGCGCACGTGCACGCAGCCCAGGGCATCGCCACCCTCCTCGACGCAGAGAAGGAGGCCTCGCAGATCGTCGCAAAGGCCCGCGAGTGTCCGTCGGCCCCGCTCCTCCGCCGCCAATGCACCGTCCCCCACCAGACGCTCACTCCCCTTCCTTGCATCTCGCAGACCGCAGCCAGCGCTTGAAGGACGCACGCGGCGAGGCAAGCAAGGAGATCGAGGCCCTTCGCGCAAAGAAGGACCAGGAGTTCAAGGACTTTGAGCAGCAGGTCCGTCTCGCTGCCCCCTCACCCTCTGGACCCTGTCCGACACTCGCTCACCTTTCGACGCGTGCGCCTCGCAGCACTCGGGCGACAGCTCGTCGTCCGCAGACGAGGTGTCCAAGACGACCCAGGAGACGCTGAGCCGCATCGAGGCGTCGTTCGAGGCCAGCCGCGCCCAGGTCCTCGACGACCTCCTCGAGCGCGTCGTCCAGGTCAAGCCCGCATTGCACCGCAACTTCCAGCAGCGCAAGTAGATGGCCCCCGGCTGCTCTGACCTCTCGACTGTCGCTTGTACGTAGTCTGCGTTCCTTGCCCTCCGTGCACGTGTATGCTGACCCTCGCTTCGCCCGTCAGTCTCTGTCTCGTTCCCGCAGTACTTTGTGCAAGTTCTTTCCTCGTTGTATCTTCTCTCTTGCTGCCCAAGACGAGACGACAGGAGAGAGAAAGCTATTGCTTGGTTGCAAGCTTTTGTCGGACGAGACGAGGGTACGGAAAGGAACGGCGGGCGACGGCAGGGAGGAAGAATGTAGGCACAGAGTGCGAAGGTGAAGACGGCGAGGAGAGTGTATGCGACGTGCTGCGGATGTAGGCGGATGGGGAGCAGAAAGAGTGGAAAACAGGCGGGAGCGAGGAAAAAGGGGACAACATCGAGACTTTGGGCCCGACGCATGCGGTACTGCCGACACCAAAAGCGGCTCCGGCGGCACACGACGCGGTGGGTGCGAGAGCCTCCTACGAAAAGCGGAAGAGTGAAAGAAAAGAGGAGAGGAGAAGGCGAGCGAGGATGCCAGGTCACCGCCTACTTGGCGGCGGCACCACCGCGCCCACCACGGCCGCCACGGCCGCCGCGGGTGCCCTGCGACCCGCCGCGCCCGCCACGGCCGGCGCCCTCGCCGCCGCCCATGCCGCCCTGCTGCGCGCCCTTGTACGCGCCGCGGCCCTCGCCCGAGCCGGCGCCGCCCTGCGCGCCGCCGCGCCCGCCGCGGTTGCTGACGGGACGCTCGTTGTGCGGCTTGCGCTCGACGACGTTGATGCGCTGCGTCTGGCCAGTGTGGTCGTCGACGACAATCATGATGCCGCCTTCGCCGCCCTCGGCCGGGCGCAGCGACGTCTGGATCGCGCGGCGCGCGTGCTCGAGCTGCACAAATTCGACAAAGGCGCAGGCTTTCTGTGGAAGTCAAGCAAGGAAAGGGTGAGTCCGCGTTGAATGGCCTGACGATTCCGGAAGCGAAGTAATGGAATGACACGCACGTTGCGCACAATGTCCATCTCCTTCAGCGGGCCGAAACGAGTCGTGAGCGTCTCGCGGAGCTGCTGGTCCGAGATCGTCTCGACGACGCCCTTGACGAAGCACGCCGGCTGCTTGACGGCCATGACCTGCTCGACGAATTGCGGCGCCGCAGCCTGCGAAGCCTGCTGCTGCTGTGCGGGCGCAGCGGACTGCGAGGTCTGCTGCGAAGCAGTAGAGGTCGAGGCAGCGGGCGAAGCGGCGACCTACGGAGCAGGAGGTCAGGGCCTGCCGATGCTTCGGAGAGGGGAAACGAACGTACAGGGGGAGCGGCGGCGGAGACACCCTTGCTCGCGTTCCCGAGCTGGCCCCACCCCTTGGCGTTCGTCGCGGCGAGAGTGGCCCACGACTTGGGGGCGGCGGGAGCGGCGGGAGCGGGAGCGGGAGTTGAGGCGGCAGGGGCGGCGGGCTGGGCAGGTGCAGCGGGCTGGGCAGGCTCCTCGGCAGCAGGCGCAGCTGCTTCCGGTGCAGGAGTCGGCTCGGCCGTCGCGGTCACCTCCGACACGGCGGGCTCGACCGCCGAGCTCTTCTCCTCAACCTGCGAGATCGGCGTCACCTCCTCCGCCTGAGCCGGAGCAGCCTCCTGCGCGGGCTCGGCCGCAGCAGGAGTGGCTTCGGCAGGAGTAGGCTCAGACTCGCTCGCAGCAGCGGGCCCATCGTGCGAGACGCCGTTGGTCTGGATGTCGGAGTGGAAGGTGAACGAGTCGGCCGACGCGGTCTGCGGCTGCTCCGCCTGCTGCGGCTGCCGCGAGGCATCGTCAAAGAGGACGCTCTGGACGCTGGCCGGCTGCGCGTCCGTCGTGGCAACAGCAGGAGCGGTCTCCGGCTGAGCGTTGGCGTGCGGCGCGGCGTCGGTCTCGTCGCCCTCCTCCTTGATGTAGCGGCAGATGTCGTTCAGGACAAAGTATCCGTTGTCCTGCACGGCGAGGAAGAAGGTCTGGGCAAACTTGCGCCACGGGCCGTTGTTGTTGGAGAGCTCGCCGATGACCTGCACGATGATGCCGCGGTCGGCCGAGCCCTGGCTGTCGACATTGCTGATGTAGACCTTGCAGTCGTTCAAGTCGAGCGACATGATCTTGGAGTGGATCTCCTGCGATCAGAGCGAAGAGGGCCGGACGGACCAGGAGACGGGGTCAGCGCCCGTCAACAAGGTCCTGGGACAGGAGAGACGGTGCGCACCTGCTGGCCGTAGCATGGCGAACAGTCCTCGCCCTCGGTGCTGTGGATCAAGGTCGAGCGCTTGGTGTAGAAGCAGTGGAGACGGGCCGGGTCCTTGTTGAGGTACGAGTAGTACTGCGGGCGCACGGCGGGTCAGACGAGTGTGTTTTCACCGTGGTGCAAGCCTGCGCACCTGCGAGAGGAACGCCCAGCCAATGCGGGCCGCGTCCGTCGCGCCATCGCTCTTGGTTGCGCTGGAAGGACGGCACGAGGTCAGCTCCTGCGAGGCAGCTTGCTGGACAGAGTCTGTGACAGCGTACTGGTTGTCTGCGGCGTCCGCCATCTCAATAAGAAGTTCGCGTGCGGAGAGGTGGAGAACGAATCGTGAAAGCGCGGCTGCTCGCGAGGACGACGTGAGCGGCAGAGGCGATTCCGCGAGCCCCCAAAGCCGCCCGACTGGGCTGGCTTGTAGACCCAATAGCTTGCTATCTTATCGTCTCACAGGGCAATGCGCTCGATCACGAGGCAAAGCGAGTTTTGCATGTCTCCCTCTCGCCCGTTTCCCCCAATCCTCCACACCAGCGATCTCAACCCTCACCGCCTCGCGTCCCGCGGCGACCGCGAGCGCACGTCCTCCATTCGGTCGGGCGAGCGAGCTGCGCTGCGGCCCCTGGGCGGATCCCGGCGGGGCTCGCGCTTGGAGGATGGCGAACGGCGAGACTTGTACCCGCCAGGAGAGCGACCTGGCGGCGTGCGCGACCTCCTGCGGACAGGCGACCTGTGCGTTGGTAAACGTTGAGCGTGAGTCGGGGCCCGCCAAGTGAAGCAGTTCAGAATACGAAAAAGGCAGCCCGCAAGACGCACCTCGACCTCGAGCGCATCGGACTCCTCGACCTGCTCCTCCCGAGTCCCTTGCCCGCCCTCCTGTCACGACTCGGGCTGCGACTCATGCTCCGGCCTCGACTCTTGGGCAGCGGGCTCCTGCTCCTCCCCCTCGGAGCGCTCTTCTCGCGCGCCGGCGAGATGGACGGGCGCCTCCCGCTGGCCCCGCCTCGCGGCGACGGCGGCTCGAGCACGACAGCGACGACGGTGCCGTCGACCTGGCCTCCGTCCATGTAGTCGGCGGCCTTTGCAGCAGCAGCGGGCGATGCGAAAGTCACCCAGGCGGTGCCTTTGTGCGATCCAACTGCGGAGATCCGTCCAGGTGTCAGCGCAGCTTCCTGGCTTGTCGTATCAGCTCCTCCACAGGGCAGTGCAGTAATGCAGGACATACGGCGCTTATTGATGGGCAGGTCGATGTCAAGGATCTTGCCGTACACGTCGAAGATCTCCTCGAGGTGGACAAGCTGCACATTCTTGCTCAGTCGCGTGATGCGGATTGTGTCGGCCTCGAGAGGGGAACGCGAGCGCGAGCTAGCAAGACGTGCCGAGGTCAGCGAGTCGCGGCGGTGTGAGGCAGAAGAAAGCAGCTCACGGCGACCGCGAGTAACGGCGCGGCGACGGTGAACGGGGCATGCTGAGTCTTGGTGCAGCTGTGTCAGGGCCGCAGGAACGCGCGAAGCAGCTGCCGTTGGATCGTGTTGGTTCAGATACGCTGAGGGTAATGGAGGAGTCAGCGCGCTGCTCCGCCTGTCACTTGAGCTGCTCGTCAGAGACCCTCAGAATGCCCCTCTCTACTCGGCGGCGAGATACCCGTCCCAAGCCCTGCTCCTCGCCGAGCGTAGGTATCGTTCCGGCGATGAGAAACGAACGTCGACCTGGCCTTCCTGCGCGCCGTGCGAGGCAAGCTGGACCGTTCGCGAGGCACTCACAGAATGTAACTCGAGTGCTGACGCGCGGTGCAGCTACCTCTGGCTGATGTTGAGGCGAAGAGAGACAGAGGTGGAGCGCAAGAGGCGGATGGCAGAGGACCAGACTTCGCACGCGTCTCACGTTCCAGTGAGATGTAGTTCCGCTGCCCTACGAACAGTACAAGATTGTCAAGCGGGCCAAAAGCTTGCGGTCGCGCTTCGCGCCGTCCCTATCCCCTCTCATCCATGCGAGCAACAGACAACCGCGAAATGTACGAAAAGGCTCGAACGTCCGTTACACATTGCTGCAGCGCTCAAGCACCAGCTCGAGCACTCGCCCTACCACCGCGTCGCCTCACCACGTCGTCCACGAGCTCGAGTCGGTCACGTCCTGCTTCTTGCTCTCGCCCATCAGCGTCGCCTGGATTTGCTGTTTTGTGCAGCAGAGCAGTCAGCGACCGGCGCGCGACAGCCTGACGGAGTGAGCGAGGCGTACCTGGTGGGTCAAGCACAAGAAATCGATATACGACAGCTGCTCGTTGTTCGAGTCCTCGACGAGCATGTTGGAGAACTCGAACTCGGTGCCATCGATATTCTGACGTGCGATGAGCACGGGGATACAGCCGACGCCGTAGCGCGACTCGAAGTAGGTGATGATGTTGCGGAGCTGGGCAGAGAGGCGGGTCGGGAGGTTCGGGAGAGTAGACTGTGGGAACGCCAAAGGGACAAGCCTCGGGTTAGCGCGACACTCGTCGACACAGCGGACAAGGGGCGTACCATGCGGGTGTCTAGCTCGTCGAGGTTTTCGACGCCGTACAGGTCCTGAAGGATCTGCGGCGAGACGCTCGCGCCGAGCCAGAGGATGGCGCGCTCGCCATTCTCGACGAGGTACGCGCCGTGCGGTTCCATCCGCGAGTAGCTCGTGCGCATCATCGGCGGGAGGACGAGCTGGCCGCGCTCGTCTGGGAAGCCGACCTCGTCCGCGAAGAGGTGCACGGCGAGCATGCGCGGATACAGCATACGCACAGTCGCCGGGACGCCGAGGCTCTTGAGTTGCCGCATCGCCCATGTTCGCACATCCGATGCGACGACGCCGCCTGCATAGATACACGGAGGTGTGAGCGGAGCGAAGTGAGGCAAGTTTGGGGAATCACGCACCCTTGAGCGCCTTCGTCTTCATGAGCGCGAGCGCGTAGAGCGGGAAGAGCTTGAAGGATTCGGGGAGGATGAGCTGGGCAGGCGAGGTGGACGACGCGCAGTGCTTGCGGTAGGCTAGGAGCGACTTGACGCAAGAGTCGGTGAGCGACTCGCGCACTTGCCGGAGCGTCTTGGAAGCAGACAAGGTGATCGCTGTGGACACTCGGAGGCATCAACTCTGGTGCAATGTTCAGAGCGAAAGGTCGAGCACGCACCCTCCTTAGTGTAGTAGGCGATGGTCGTGTCCATGTCGGCCGCGCGGAACACGCTGCTGATCAAGCTCGACACGGGCACGGACAAGTTGTGCACGCGCACCCTGCGCTCACCCGTCGCCGACGTGTACAGCGACGCGCACTGGAAGTACGCGTCGGCCTTCTCGTCCAGCTTGCCCTCGTGCTTGATCTTGGCCGCGATCGCCTTGTCGGCGTCGAGCGTGCCAAACTCGAGGTCGGTCACGTTGCGCTGGAAGAAGTTGCCGTAGTGGTCGGCGATTCGCAGGCCTGAACAAGAGAGCAGGGTCAGGAGCCGAGCGGACTCGGGCGTGAGCAAGGCCGGGCGCACCGTTCGAGCACCGGATCCGCATCGTTACGCTGTACGCCGTCTCGCGATGAAGCACCCTCGCCAGCTCTGCCCGCAGCGCCTTGCCGTCGCGCACAGGGTCGAATCGCGGGTGGAAGAAGAGGTCGCCGCCAGTCAGCCCAGGCAATGCGCCTAACAAGCAGCAAGGGGTCAGCTCGGCTTCGTCCTGGTCAAGCGCAACGACGGGCGTACCGAGCGTTGCCGCGTCGATGTACTGCGAGGGGAAGAGGAACAGGTTGACGCCGATGCCGGACTCGACGCATTCCTCGGCAGCCATGCGGTAGAACGGGTCCTGCGGCACGAACAGCGACTTCTCCTTGTCCGTGCCGTACAGCTTGCTGTCCTCGCGGTGCTTGAGCGCACCGAGACCGATCGTCGGGAGCGAGGTCTGGAAGATGCTCAGCTGGCCGCCGAGGTTTTTCTGCGGATCGCGCGCGGGTAAGTCCCGACTCTGGAAGCGACTTCATGGGCAAAGCACGCACGAGCGCCATCATCGACGCCTTGAGCGGGCCCGTCATGGCGGCCTCGACGATCGTCGTGTCCTCGGTCAGCTTGGGCAGGTTGTCGAGGAGGCCCTCGATGACCTCGCGCGACTCGATCGGGTCGACGAGGAAGCCGTCGAGAAGCGGGAGGAACATGTCGGTGATATCGGGCACGACGAGCATCTGCGCCTGGTCGAGCCCGGGCTGTGAGAGGTTGTTGCGTGAGTGGCAAGTTGAGGCAGAGAGGCGAGACACCGAGCCTCACTTTGAGGTTGTAGAACTGCACCGTCCGGTCAAAGGTCATGATGGCGACCTTTGCTCCCGCAGGCAGGCCCGTCCGGGGCGGGAACGCGCCCTGCTCGTCCTCCTCGCCCTCCTTGGGCGGGAACAGCAGCTCCTTGAGGTGCTTGACGACCTCGCCGACGAGCCCAGACCGGACGCTCGTCCAGCTGATGTCAATCGCAAAGACGTAGTGCAGCGGCGTCGGCGTGCGCGGCTGCGAGCCGGGCACGTTCGGGTTGTCCTGCACCCAGTACTCGCGGTTGACGACAAAGTCGACCGAGCCGCTGCGCAGCTCAGGCCGCTGGTCGAGGTCCATCCGCCGCTGCGACATGTCGAGGTGCGAAAAGTACTCGGGCGCGACGTCGGTCGACGCGCCGCACAGGTTGCACAGGAACTTTTGCCCCCCCTCGACGAACACGCACCACGGGTTGACGTACCCGCGGCAGCGTTCGCACCGCGGCGGGCCCATCTCGCCAAAGTCGACGACCGGTATCGGTCCCTCCTCCGGTCGC
The DNA here is from genome assembly GCA_036244875.1 of Rhodotorula paludigena. Taxonomy (NCBI): domain Eukaryota; kingdom Fungi; phylum Basidiomycota; class Microbotryomycetes; order Sporidiobolales; family Sporidiobolaceae; genus Rhodotorula; species Rhodotorula paludigena. The sequence goes on from BQKY01000004.1 coordinate 447,995, forward strand.
AGCGCCGCGAACGGCTGCACGACGAGGCCGAGCGGGATCTGCGCGGCGCCGGCGAGGTCGTCCGTCGTCGGGAGGTTGTACGTCGTCATGCGGATGAAGCGCGGGTTGCAGTTGCCTGCAGGCAAGAAGAATAAGCATCGCGATCAGATCGCGTGAGCGAGGGGAGCGGACGCACCCTGGTCGATCGCAACGTAATCTGTCGTGGCGAGCGGTGCCGGGTGTCGCGAGCAGGTCATGTACGGCTCGACTTGGTACATCTGCTGGTCGGCGTTCTGCACGGCGACGGGAGAGGGGATATGGTCGGGGTCGATGCGGATGCGCTGCTTGGTCGGGATGCGCTGGCCGGCCGTGTGCGGCGGCTGCGGGATGCCCTGCCCGTCGTGGCCCTGCTGCTGGTACGATGCCGGCGGTGCGCGCGAGGGGTGTCCCGCGGGCATCTGCTGGTACTGCGGCTGCTGCTGGTGGTGGCCGACGCTCGGGTGGATCTGCGGCGGCTGGTGCATGTGCTGCTGCTGCTGCTGAGGCGAGTGCATCGGCTGCTGCTGCATTTGCATCTGCGGGTCCATGTGATCCTGCGGGTACTGCGACTGCTGAGGGTGCTGCTGGTACTGCTGCTGGTCCATCATGCCGTCGGGCCCTTGCGGCGGGAAGTAGGAAGGTTGCTGGTGCGAAGGTGGGGCCGGACTCGTCCCCTCGTTGTGGTACGCGCGTGCAGAGCGTTTGCCGCGTGCCGGGGCGACGACTGCGGGACTCTGGGCGGATTCGCCGGCCTGCAAGCCCCGGGAACGCGTGAGCCTCGCGTCTCACGGTGGAACGGCTGCGCGAGGGAGACGCACCGGAGAGCGGTCATTGGGCGAGTGGAGGCCCATCTGCGCGACGCCCTGTGCGAGGTGGTCTGCGCCGGGGCTGGGCGAGAGTCCGGGCTGGTGCATGGGCGAGAGGTGGCCGCCGTGGGGCGGCGACACGGCGAGCTGCGGGTTGAGGTGCGAGGGGGCGGCGGGGACGGGCGGCTGGTTAGGGTAGCTCTGCGGGGCGTGGTTCTGCTGGAACTGCTGCGCGCCCTGGGCGTACTGCGGGTGCCCCTGCTGGCCGTACGGCGGCTGCGGCGAGGGACCGCCGTGCTGGAACCGGGGATCCATGTGCGGCGACGCGCTCCTGCGGGGTCGTGCGAGCGTGCAAGGGGCTCAGGTGCGGACTGCAAGCACGGCGAGCTCGCTCTGTCGGCTGCACGCGCGCGTCGGACCGAGAGCGGGCGGCGGGTGGACGTGGTGCCAACGAGACGAGCCTCCGGCGACGAGCCGCGACTTGGCCCCGACACGGCCGCACACGCGCACCGGGCGGACCAGCGAGCACCACAGCGAGACGCACAGCCCGCACTTGCCCTCCTCTTGCCCTTTCCCGCGGCTCGCATGGTACGCCCCCCTCGTCCCCCTCCTCATCGGCAGCCCCTCACCGCTCCCTCGCCCTCCTGCAGAGCTTCCAAGACCTCGAGCGCGGCCTCGGGCAGCGCGCACCCCTGGCCCGAGACACGGGCATCGACCCTGGTGCGTCGCTCTCTACCCCGCCTCGTCGCTCCACCTCCTCGGCTAACCGCCCTCGCATCGGCAGACGCAGACCTCGAGTTCAAGAAGCTCGCCCGCAGCATCTCGGTGCAGGTGCAGAAGGTCTCGGCCAACACGGCCGCCGTCGCCAAGTTTGTCGACCTCCTCGGGTCCAACAAGGACACCCCCACCCTCCGGACCCGACTGTGCGTCCGCTTCTCGCTCTTGCTCCCTCTACCTGACGCTCACGAGTACGGGCATACAGACACGACCTGACAGAGTCGACGCGCGAGGTGCTCAAGGGCTCGACGGGCGACGTCAAGCGTCTCAACGACTGGAAGCTCTCGCCCACCGATGTGCGTCTCCCGCACCTCTGTCCCTTCTGGCGCGGCGCACGGCTCACCTCGGTTCGGCGCACAGCGGCAACACCGGCAAGAGCAGCAGAAGGTCTCGGCCGACTTTCAGCGCGCGCTCGAGACGTTCCAGGCCGTGTCGCGGCGCAGCGCAGAACGGCAACGGCTCTTTGTCGAGCGCGCAAAGGCGACCGTAGATGCCGCAGACGGTGACGTACCACCACCGTGCGCTTGCACTTCTGAGCCTTGCTCTAATGTGGACGCTGATCCGGCCTTGCGTATTGCACAGCGCGGAAGGCGGCGAAGGAGGGCAGCTTCTCGAGCTGTGCGTCTTCCCCGTGGCACCCAGATCTACGTCGAGGCAGAATTTGACTTTCTTCTTTTGCATTCGCAGGCAGCAGACACAGACGGAGCAGCTCTCAGACGCCGACATCGAGTTCCAGGAGCAGCTCATCCAGGAGCGCGAGGGCGAAATCGAGCAGATCGAGCAGGGCATCACCGAGCTGAACCAGATCTTCAAGGACCTGGGGCAGATTGTCGGCGAGCAGCAGAGCATGATCGGTGCGTGTCGAGTCGTGCTCTACTCTGCATCGCTCGCTTCGTTCGGCGGATCCTCGACCTTTGCACGCTGACGAGAGGCATGGCTCTATCGCACAGACAACATCGAGACGAACGTCATCTCTGTCGCGCGCGACACGCACGGCGCCTCGACGCAGCTCACCGAGGCGCACGCGTACCAGCGCAAGGCCGGCCGGCGCATGTTCTGCCTCTTGCTCGTCTTCCTCCTCGTCCTCGCCGTCGTCCTCCTCGCTGTGCGTTGCCGAGCTCCTGCGCTGCTGCAGGCTTCTTCTGACCTGCATGCACCGCGCTGACGAGCTCGAACATCGACACACAGGTCCTCTCGTAATCGCCACGCGCAGTACCTGGCCTGGCTCGCACCGTCTTCAGTACCTCGCCTCCTCGCCGTTCGCCTTGTTGTCCCTGTTATCCAGCTGTGCCCCGGTCTCGTTCCGTCCGAGCGTGTGCGAAATTCAGCTTTCGTGAGAGCGAGAGAGGGCGAGTCGCGCAAGCCATGCGATGCGATGCTCGCCCACGAGCTCGATGGGCGCGCGGGCACGAAGGCTTGTTGAGTGAAGCGAAGGAGGCTCCAGCCAGCGGAGCTTGAGCGGAGCTCATCGAGGAAGCCTCCCGACAGCCTCGTCGGCTTTCAACCCCCGGACAGACCAGACCGACTTGGTCAACCAGACTCACATCTCGACGCCGGTTCCGGTACAGGCCAGCAAAGGGCACCAGACCGTACGCGAGCGTTCCGAAATGCGCTGCCGTCTCTCGTGCTCGTCTCCAGACTCTCTCATCGAAAGGGCGAACAGGCATGAGGGAAGTTAACAGCGAGTTGCAAGGAAGCACGCTGTTTAGTCGAACTGCACGTGGCGGGCGGGGGAAGAACCAGCGAGTCAGTTGCCGGGAGCACGAGGCGAGGGCCGCGAGGGACAAACGCACGAGACCGAAGCCCATGTCGTCGTCCGACTCCTCCTTCTCCTCGACCTTCTCCTCCTTCTTCTCCTCGGCGGCCGCGCCAGCCGAGGCGCCGCCGGCAGCCGCGGCGGGGGCGGCACCGCCCGAGGGGACCGACGCGAGCTTCTTCGAGCCCTCGGCGATGATCTCGTTGATGTCCTTGCCCGAGAGCTCCGAGATGAGCTTCTCGAGGCGCTCGTCGTCGGCCTGGACGCTGTGGCGCGGGGGAGAGTGCGGTAGCAAAGAGGGGCGAGAAGTGGTTGTGGGAGTTGCAGAGGGAGGAGGGGGCGCGAGGGCGAACAAGTCAGTGCTCGATTTCACGTGCAGATCGGCGACCAGGATGACCGTCTCGCTCTGTGCAAGACAGCCATGCAGGTGCAGGACGGGCTGGGTGGGAGCGCGACGTACTCGGCGGCGGCGAGGACGGCCTTGACGTCCTCAGCCGAGGGCGAGGCGTTGCCGCCCGAGACGAGGAGGAGGTAAGCGGCGACGTGCTTCATCTGTGTTGAGCGAAGGCAAGGCAGAGTCAGCACTGTGGGCGGGAGAGCGCCGAAGGGTTTTTGCTGCGCCGTGGGTGCTCCCGCTCGAGTGCCCGTGCGCGCCGCGCGAGTCCTGCCCGATCGGCGTGCGCTGCGCTGCGGCTGTACTCGTGGCGTGCTTCGTGGCGTAAACTGGCGTGCTCACGGCAGGGTGTGTGTGGGTGACGAGGGCGAAGAGGGAAAAAGCGCGAGGAGAGGGGAGGGGGAGGGGAGGGGAGGGGAGCGGGATGCGCGGCGGGCAGGAGCGCAGAGGGTGCGGAGGCGAGAGAAGGGGACAGAGGAGAGGAGATGCACCGTGAGCTGGTAGTGATACCCTTAGCAAGCAGAGCCACACGACTGAGGGAGACAAGAGAAGGGCGGGCGACGCGCTGCGCAGGCTTTGCGAGGCGAGGCGAGGGGACGAGCTGCCGCGCGCCTCGCCTCGAGCGCCCCCGCCGCCAGCCCGCCTGCGCCTGCGAGTCGGCTTTTCCTCCACTTCGGTCACTCTCAGGTCAGTCTGCGCTCGCTCAGACCACACACAGCCCCTCCTGCGACCACCCGCGCCCCCCGCCGACCCCCCTCGACCCGCGCGTGAGCCGCTGCGACCCTCTCTCGACTCCCTGCGACTCCGAAAACTTCGCGACCCGCTCCCGCACCCTCGCACCCCCGCCAGTCCGTCAGACACGCCCCGAGTCGCACCAGCTGCTCTCGAACGAGCCGACGCGGCCGCGCTCGGCGCCGTCGAGCGACGTCGAAGCGCGCTCTCGTGGGCCTGCGCTCGAGCGGAGGGCAGCGCACGAGGAGCGTGGGTTGCGTGGGCCAGCGCAGCGGATAGGGCACGCGTGGGAGGCCAGACTGGGTACCGGTGGCACACGCACGACCTCACACCGCCGTTCGCCGTACCGCCGTCGGTCGATCCGCCCGACCAGCACCACCACCCACCGCAGACCCGCGAATCCGCAACCTCGAGGCTGACCCTCGCTTGTGCCCTGCTCTACAGGTAACATGAACGCCGACGAAGCCGCTGCCGAGCGCCGCCGCGCCCGCACCTTCAAGAAGTTCTCGTACCGTGGCGTCGAGGTGCGTCGCCAGACCCGTCTCCACGCTGCCTCGCGCTCGCGCCAGGAGCTGACCGCGCGCCTCCGCGCTATCTCCTGTACACAGCTCGCGCAGCTCCTCGACCTCGACTCGGCTGCCTTCACCGAGCTCGTCCACGCCCGTGCCCGTCGTCGGTTCCAGCGCGGCCTCAAGCGCAAGCCCCTCGCGCTTATGAAGAAGTTGCGTAAGGCCAAGACCGAGTGCGAGCCCAACGAGAAGCCCGCCGTCGTCAAGACCCACCTCCGCGACATGATCATCGTCCCCGAGATGATCGGCTCGGTCGTTGGCATCTACAACGGCAAGGTCTTCAGTGCGTCCTGCATTGCCCTGCCCGTGTGGCGAACCCGCTGCTGACGTACTCCCGTTCGTGCAGACGCCGTTGAGATCAAGCCCGAGATGGTCGGCTTCTACCTTGGCGAGTTCTCGATCACCTACAAGCCCGTCCGCCACGGTCGCCCCGGTATCGGTGCCACCCACTCGTCGCGCTTCGTACGTCTAAGCATCCCCTTGTCCTGCTACGAGGTGCTGACCGGTTTTCCCGCGCAGATCCCCCTCAAGTAAGCGGGTCTCGAGGCGAAGATGGAGGAGGGAATGGGCGCTGCTGGTCGGTGGTGCTGCTGCTGTACCCCCTTGGAACAGAGGTGGTCGTTGTACGATCTCTTTTGCGGCACGCGAGCCGCCGAGCGTGCCTGCTATGATCAGACTTCTCGGAACCTACGCGGTGTCGCTTCTCGTGGTGCTCTCGTGCCTTGCTGGTAGCCGCCGCTGCGCGCTTGCTGCTCTGCGCTGTCTTGCCGAGAGATCGCCTCGTGATTGCTATCGCTCGTGTGTATCCTTTGCCGCCATGCCCTGTTCCGTCAGGAAGGCGTGACTCGTGATTGCAGTTTCAGGCTGTCGTAACGTTCCATTCAAGCTGATTCTCGTCTCATCCTCAAGGCGTAAAGTAGCGCGAGATCTTGCTGAGCGGTTCGAGCATGCGCGGGTCGCCCAGGTCCATCCCTCCCGAGAGCCAGCCGAGCAAGCGCTGCACCGCCTTGACGTACATGGCCCTCGCCTCGTGCTGCTCGTCCGCACTCGCGTCGGACGAGGCGGCGAGCATGATCGCGCGGTGCTTGAGCGCGCCGAGGATCAGGAACTTGTGCGCCGCGAGCGAGAACCACACGTGCTGCGAGAGGTCCTGCGGGAGGAGGCGGTACGCGAGGAGCGCCGCGCACAGGTGCGAAATGCCGTTGCTCGCGAGGTACAGCGCCGGGACCGGGTTGCGTGGGTCCGAGAGCGGGAACGAGAGCGGCGTCGTGAGCTGCGCCATGCGCGTCGAGCGGACGGCGCAGACGAGGTAGGGCTTGCGGACTAGCTCGGAGGAATCGTTCGCGTCACCGGAGAGATGCTCGAGGATGTGCTGAGCGCATGAGGGTCAATGCCGTGCCCGCCAGGGCGCAAAGCGAAACGCGGAAGCGCACGTCGAGTGGCTTCTTGCTGATCATCTGCAGGTCGAAAGCCAGAGTCATCGGACCTTCGTCGAGCGACTTGAGCGGGTCGTTAGCACGTCTCTTCGCGTCAGCAAGCTCGTCTGGAGTCAGGGGCGGGAGAGAAATCGGGTGCGCCTTGGGCCCGCAGACGAGTCGGTGGACGTGCCAGACCTGCGCACATCCGAGCCTGGTAAGCTCAGTCCCGTTGATGCGTGCTTCTTGAGCACTCACGAGGCTCTGGTGCTCGCCCGAGCAGAAGTGAAGCAGGATTCCGACCTTCTCGCACGCAGAGCAGCGGAACGTAGTGAGAGCGCCGCATACTTCGCAAGGCTGTTTCTGGGGCGCAACAGACATCTCGAGCAGTCGATTAGACAGGAGCACAGCCAGCCGAACGAGCAAGAAGCGGAACCGCGGGGTGAGGCCGAAGACAAGGAGGACGCGCAGCTCTCGCCCGTCCTCCTCACTCGCTCTCGCAAAGTCGACTGTCCAGAGTCCTTTGCATCCACTCAGAATGGCCGACATCCACCAGCTCGTCAACGCCCCGCTCACCGCGCATGCCTTCAACGGCGACCGCACTCGTGCGTCCTCCCCCACCTCCCGAGCCGGTCGACCGCTGACCCACAGGCACCTGCAGAGGTCGCCGTGTCGCCCAACAGCAACGAGGTGCACATCTATGCCACCGACGGCTCGGGCTGGCACCTCCAGCACGTCCTCACCGAGGTGCGCGCTGTCCCCCGCTCCACCCCGTCATCACTCGCAGCAGCATCGGCGCAGCTCACACCTGATTGCGTTCTCCCTGCAGCACGACAAGCTCGTGACCTCGATCGACTGGGCGCCGCAGACCAACCGCCTCGTCACGTGCGCGCACGACCGCAACGCCTACGTCTGGACGTACGAGACGCACCCCGAGACGGGCAAGCCGGCCTGGCAGCCGACGCTCGTCCTCCTGCGCATCAACCGCTCGGCGACGTGCGTGCGCTGGTCGCCCAACGAGGAGAAGTTCGCCGTCGCGTCTGGCGCGCGCACCATCTCGGTGTGCCAGTACGACGCCGAGTCGGACTGGTGGGTCGCCAAGCACCTCAAGAAGCCGCTCCGCTCGACGGTGCTCAGCCTCGACTGGCATCCGAACTCGGTCCTTCTCGCTGCTGGCGGCGCCGATGGCGTTGCTCGCGTCTTCTCGGCCTTCATCAAGGGCGTCGACCAGAAGTGCGTAAGCTCCCCTGAATGGGTTTGCACCGGCCTGACCGCTCTTTTCTGTGTAGACCCGAGCCGACTGCTTGGGGTGAGCGCCTCCCCTTCAACACGGTCTGCGGCGAGTTTATCAGCCCGGCTGGCGGTTGGGTGCACGGCATCGCCTTCTCGCCCTCGGGCGCTGCGCTCGCGTTCGTCTGTACGCGCCTTCCACTTGCTCCCGGAACTTCTGACGAGTGCTGACTCGACGGCCCGCAGCGCACGACTCGACGCTCACGGTCGTGTACCCGTCGGCGCCGGAGCAGCCGCCGGCGGCGGTCTACACGGTCAACTTGCCGTCGCTCCCGTGCCTCACGCTCACGTGGACGAGCGAGTCTGCGCTTGTCGCCGCGGGCCACGACTGCCAGCCGCTCGTGTTCGAGGGCTCGGCCGAGGCGGGCTGGGCGCAGACGGGCTCGCTCGACCAGCGCACGGGCTCGGGCGGGTCGCGCGCCGGGTCGGGCGCGGCGACGCCGAGCGGAATCGGGCGACTGAACCGGTCCGAGGCGTTCAACATGTTCCGCGCGGCCGACTCGCGCGGCGTGACGAGCGCGCCGGCCGCGCCGGGCGGGGGCGCGCTCGGCGTCGGGCAGAAGCTGACGAGCCACGGAACCGAGCTCCTCACGGTGCACCAGAACACGATCACGAGCGTGCGGGCGTACGAGGGTGCGCCGGGCGCGGTGACCAAGGTCAGCACGACGGGCGTCGACGGCAGGCTCGTCGTCTGGCCCGTCGGCGGCGTCGCGGGCGTCACGCGCGGCGTCGGGCAGCTCAACGTCTGAGCACGACGAGAGGTGGAGGAGGCGTAGATAGTTGCAACATGGATACGGCGCTGTACAGTACTGTCGGGTCTCGGAAACAACAAAGACGGAGAATCGAGCCTCACTGCGCGGCCATGTCGTCCTCGTACAGCTGCTGGTCTTCTCGTTGGCGCAACAAGGACCAGACCGACGCTGACGACACGCAAAAGGTCAGCTAGTCGCGGAGGAGAGACGAGTAGAGCGGGAGCGCACCCTTGAAGAGGGTGAGGATGAGGCCCAGCTTGCGCTCGAGCGGGCGGAGTTCGGCGAGGATCTGGGGCTGCGCTGCCGAGAGTCGCTGCACGACGGTTGCAATCTGTGCACGCGCGACGAGGGTGCGGTGAGCGTCGCGTTGATGCGCGGTGTTCGACGAAAGAGACGACGACGAGACGCGCGACTCACGTCGTCGAGGCTGCGCGCGGTGGATGCGTACTCGTGGAGGACCTGCTGCTCGAGCCGGTGGATGCGCTCGCTCGCTGGCACGGGCGGTGCTGCTTCTGCCATCGCGACGCGGCGACGGGCGACGAGAGAGAGGGCCTCGGCCCGCGGAGAGTGCGCCCGCGAGCGCAAGGTCGGTCGGTCGCCGCCGCCTGCGCTCTCGCCGTCACTGCCGCGCCCCGGAGCACCTGCAAGCACCGCCGGACAGCGCAGCAGCCCCGTCTGCAGCCTGTCACCCGCCCGGGCACGCCTCCCGTCCGCCGCCCCCGGCCCCCTCGTCCCCTCCTCTCGGTCCTCGTCGCGAGCCTCCGCCCTCGCGCTTGCACCCTCCCGAGCCGAGCTTCTGCCATGGAGGGCGTTGCGTACAACCGGCCACAGGCCCTCAGCGAGCGGTGCCTGCCCGAGTTCGCCTGGCTCGACAACGACATCGGCCAGTCGCCCTGCGAGGTCGCTCGCATCCTCATCGACGAGTGCAGCCCCAAGGACTTCTACTCGCTCGCAGCCCTCGACCTCGTCCACGGGCAGACCCACTACCCCTCGCCCAACCCGATGCAGGTGCGCGCGACCCGTTTCCACTGCATCGGGACCCTCGCCTTGCCTCCAGGAGGCACGCCCACTGACCCACTCGTGTGTGGTGTCCGTTCCGCAGGGCTCGAGCTGCCAGTGCAGCATGGGCGTGTACAACCTCGTTCAGGCGTGCGCAGCCTGCCAGCAGGATTGGGATTACGAGGCGACACCGGTACGGACCCGCTCCTTTGGGTTGCGCGAACAAGGATCGACGCTAACTCGTGCTTGGCTCGTGCGCAGTGGGGCGACTGGGTCGCAAACTGCACCGTGAGCAACGTCAACAGCGGGTTGACCTTCCCGTACGACTGTCCCGGCGGGACAGAGATCCCCGACTGGGCGTACGCGAACAACGCAGGCGGCGCGCTCATCGTCGGCGAAGTGTGCGTCGGGTTCGATACTCAGAGCTCCCTGACTGGAGTCTGACCAGGGCTCCCTCCGCAGTTACCGCCATGCTGCGCACAACCAGAGCTCGTCCAGCGCCCCTCCTTCCTCTACTTCCTCCCCCGCATCGACTTCCACTTCCGAGACTCAGTACACGGAGTACTCGGCGAAGCAGACGGTATCCAACATCGACTCTGGCGCAGGCGAGGTGGGCGACAAGGACGAGGACTCGGGCTCCAAGATTGGCATGATCGTTGGAGTTGGTGCGTGGACTTTCTGTCAAATGCCCTCGCTCTCGCTCACTTCCATCTGTCCACAGCCGTTCCTATCGTCCTTGCTGCGTTCCTTGCAGGCGCATTATTCGCCTACCTTCGTCGGAAAAAGCGCAAGTCGCGCCAGCGCGGGCAACGGCTCGACTCGTCGTCCGAGGTCCACGACAGTGCCTCGTCGACGCTGTACAGCGATGGCGCGATGAAGCAGAAAGAGGCAGGCTTCTCCGCCTTTGCGGCGCCAGTGCGGTCCACCAGCAGCTACACCCGCGGATCGGGCCGAAGCTTCACCACCAACTCGGTGTCGACGGGCGTGCCCATCGACGCGTACCGCCGCGAGTCGACCTTCTATTCGCCGTCGACTGGCTTCGACACGATGACTCGCTCGAGCGAGTTTACCTACGAGGACTCGGTCGACGCCCGCGACGAGCCAACAGACATCGACGACGAGTCCATCTCTCCTTTCTCCGACATCCACCGCCCCGCTCCCTCGCGCGTCAACACGCGCAACAACATTCACACCTCGCCCTCCTTCTCGCACCAGTCGTTCTCGTCGTTCTCGCTCAGCCCAAGCACACACACGCCCTCGATGCGCTCGCGCGATGACGCCGCATCACTGCTCACGACGGCAAGCTCGCGCGCCGCGCCGAGCAGCAGCGGCGCAACGTACGGCGGTGTGCACGACGACTACGACGACGACGAGACCGAGACGGACGGCGCGAGCTTTGTGACGCGCAGCGATGCGGCATCCTGGATGAGCGGGCGCAGCCGCCGGCGATGAGGCATGGACACTCACTTGAGCGGTGCACCAGCCGGTCGCAGGCGTGTTGTTTTGTCGAGCTTGCTGCCAGGCTGTCCCGCCCCTCACCCATGTACTTGCATTCTTTGGCCCTCCTTCTGTGCATGTCTCCTCTTCCCTTTTTTTTCCTTTCTCATGTCTAGTGTTCCGTTCTCCCGCAGGCCTGTCGCGGCATTTGTTGTTCCCGCCGACTTTCTTGTAATCGCCACACACGCTCACAGCATGCCTTTTCAACTCCTGCGCGGTCGGTCCGGGAGAGAGCTGGCCGTTCGGGCCGGGCATTGCACTTCGCCAGATTCCGTTAGACGTCGGCCATCACGCTGCTCGTGCGATTGTAGTTCGTCCGCACGCCGCTTTCTGCCAACTTGCATAGCAGTCGCGCGCACTGCTGAGCTCCCTCCGCCCCACATCGCTCGACCTGCTGCACTCCGGCCAGGCCCTCCCTCGTCATGGTGCGCCTCCGTCTCGGTCCTCAGTCGAGCTGAGCAGGCAGCTGACGGTCAGTCTGACAGGCTGCACGCTCGCTCACCGCCGCACTGGACCGCTTCGTCGCCAACCCGGCCCACCACGATGTCCTCGCCATCCTCAAGGGCGCCCGCAACGGCCTCGTCTACGGCGCACGCGTGCGGGCGCCCCATGCGCTCGTCATGACGCTCGTGTTCCACTCGGGCAGGTGCGCACGCTTTCTGTGGCTCTGTTGGTGGTGACGAATCGCTCATGTTGCGCATGTCGAGGGAGCGGTCCGGGCGAGTCTAGCGGTACAGCAGCTGACTGGCTCTGTAATGCTCTCTTGCAGTTGGAGGCAGCGCCTGATGTACATGTACCGCGCGACCAAGCAGCACTCGCTCAACCTCGCACGCTTCGTCGCGATCTACAAGACGGCGCTCCTTCTTCAGAAGACGCTCGCCGGTGGCAAGGAGCGCAAGTTTGACACGTTCTTCGCCGGCCTGGTGGGTGGGTGGGCCGTCTTTGGAGAGCGGAACGCAGTGAATGAGCAGGTGCGTCTGGTCTCCCGCTCGAGTGCGATGCGCTCCGCTCATCCTCCCTCGCGTCCTGCTTGCAGATCGTCCTCTACGTGGTCTCCCGCGTCATCTCGTCCTTCCTCCCCCGTGCCACTGCCGCGCCTGCGCCATCCGCGGCTCGCGCGGCGACGCCTTCGACCGCGCTGGATGGCTTCCCGCATCCGCCCGGATTCCCCTACCCGAAGTCGCGCCCGCCTCACCCGAAAGTGTTCGAGCTGTACGCTGCACTGGCGTGGGGCGCAGTGATGTACCTATTCCGCGAGAAGCGGGATCGCCTGCACGGCGGCATGGTCAGCAGCATGCAGGTGCGGCTTCCTCACTGCTTGCATTGGGCGCCCTCGAGCTGACGGGGCGAGGGGTTGTTCCGCAGTACCTCTACCTCGACTCGGAGGTATGGAACTCGGTCAAAACGCTGCTGTGGCGTGAGTCTGCTGCTTTCACGGCTTCCGTTACCTCATGTAAGGTTGATTGACGACCATCCCGCTCCTTTCTTCTTTTCTGCAGACAACCGGTAGGGCTTGCGTGCTTCGTACTGCTCCTAACCGAGCGGAAGGCCCCCTTCAGTCCCTCTTGCCACGGCGAGCGTCGTTACTATCCCGCCGTCCTGCCCTTCAATCACTCTGTTTTAGTTGTGCCTACTCTTTGTACCGTGTGTGTTGTTGCATTGTCATTCCTTGACTTGATCACACGCTCGTGAGAAGCTGAGCGAAGTCGTCCTCATCAGTCCCAGGCGATTTCCTCCTCGCCATCCCGCCGACCATGCCTGCGCCTCGCCTCGCTGCCAAGATGCGCGGCGCTGCTCCCGCTGTTCGCACTTTTGCCTCGACTAGCCAGGCGCGCCTCCCGCCGAAGCGTGAGCCCCCTGCGGCTTTCCTCCTTCTCCCGCTGCTTGTCCTGACCACGGCTTCCGCGACTCGCAGTGTCGAGCAAGGCCGCCCTGTGGGCCAAGAACAAGAAGAACGCGACGGCCGACGATGTTTGTCTCTCCCTCTCGGGCCAGTTGACGCAGCTCACCGTCCTTCATCTGCAGGAGAGTTCCTCCTCGAGCGCCGGCACTGGCAACGTCCTGTCCGAAGTGACGCTGCCACGGCCAGACCTGTCTGGGCTCAAGGCGATGCACCCGGTGCGCTCTGTCCTTGCCCCGTGAAGCTTGTCGAAGCTGACCTGGATCCCCGCTCTCTCCCCCCCAGGAGGACTTGGTCAAGGCGAGTGTCGGACAGGTCCGGGCCTTCCCTGAGCCGGTCCTGGAGCTCTTTAAGAGCTCGAGCATCCCGAACTCGCTCAAGCGCGAAGTGCGTCGCTGCTCCGCTGCCTATCAAGTTCCGAGCTGACCTCGACCGTTGTCGCACCACAGCACGCGTTCTCTACCAGGCCGGCAACGGTCGTGCGGCAGGCAACACTGGACTTGACAGCACGACTCGACAAAGCGAGCAAGGCGTCCAGCCGGGACGCACGCTTCATTCTCAGTACGTCGACCGACCGCTTCTTGGTCGTCCCGCGCTGATGACATTACCCCCTCAGCTGGCGACAAGGGTGTCGGCAAAAGCTCCCTCCTGCTCCAAGCAGCCTCCTTTGCCCAGTCCAACAAGTGGATCGTCCTCTACATTCCTTCTGCCGCTCCGCTCGTCAACTCCTCCACTCCGCACAACTACTCGTCGACACGGGCACTGTTCGAGCAGCCTCTTCTCGCCTCTTCCCTTCTGTCCAAGTTTGCCGCCGCGAACAAGGCGGCTTTCAAGGCGGTCAAGACGCAGAAGGAGTGGACGTTTGGTGACAAGAAGGTTGCGGCGGGCAAGTCGCTCGAGGATCTCGCAAAGGCTGCAGGTGGCGATGAGAAGCTGTCGACTGCCGTTTTCGAAGCCGTCTTTGCAGAGCTCGAGGGTCAGAAAAAGTGCGTAGCGCACTCTGCCTCATCTGCACGTCCTCTGCTGACTCGCCGGTTGCGCAGCTTCCCGGTCTTGCTCGCGATCGACGACGCCCAATCGCTCTTTGCGACGTCGAAGTACATTGACCCGACGTACCAGGCTCTCGAGACGTTCTCCCTTGTCATCCCGCGTATGCTCCTCGAGCTCGTCTCTGGCCAACGCTGCTTCGTGAGTTTTTCAGTACTCATGTTCAGCCGAGCAAGCTGACAATGGATCTCTTCGAAGTCTCGCGGCTCTGTCGCTATCGCCCCTTCCTCCCTCTCTCCCCTGTCGAGCCCGGCCATGACCGACTTCCTCGCTTCGCCTTCGACCGCTGTGTCTCGCACACAAGCCCTCGCTTCCGCTTACGATCGCTCCCGGGTGCCGTCTTTCCCGACGTATTCCGCGATCCTCGAGGCGGGTTTGGAGCGTTTCGCTGTGCCCGAGCGACTCGACCGGGCCGAGGCGGTGGGCATCGTCAACCTGCTGAAGGGCTGGAGGGGAACGCGCCAAGGTGCGCACGCCGCGCTTTCAGCTCACACAGCATCTCAGGCTGACTCATCTGAGCCTGCAGTTGTCGACGACAAGGCGTTCCTGGAGAAGCTCGTCGCGGCAGATGGGAACCCGCGGGAGTTCACGCGCGCATTGACCCAGACTATGGCTGTCTAGACTTGCAATGGCCGCACACTCCCTTCGCCTTTCGAGTAGTCAGAGAGCTGCAGGAAACGTCTAGATGGTGGTTGCACAAATGCGAAAATGCTTCAGACGGCGGCACAAGACAGTCTCAAAACAACGGTGTATAGCCTCGACAGCCGGCGAGCTCGTCTCGCATCTAGCGATACGCAGTGTTCCCTCCGCCTGCTGCTACCGGGCCAAACAATGAGGTTGGCACGGGGGCAATGCCGACTCCGTGATGCTGCTGCTGCTGGTGGTGGTGCAGCGTTACCGGCACGTCGGCGGCAGCAGCGGCGATGGCGGCGGCCTTGTCGCGCGGCGGATCCCGACTCGTGCTCGATTGCCGATTGCGAGCATTGTGCGTCGGTTTGGAGTAAGCGATTGAGGTGGATCCCTTCGCCGGCGGCGGCTGTTGGGTCGGTAAGCTTGTCGTGGACGCGCGCATGGTGCCATTGGGCGAGGTGAACGGAGCCCCGTCCGCGTGATTTGCCATGCCGTTGTAGACCGCGGGTACTGTGCCGTTCATGGCAGGGAAGGAAGGAGGGTGGACATCGGCACCGGAGGAGTAGGTCGACCCGCCGTGCTGCTGCCGTGGCGAGAGGGGACCCATCGGATACGCAGAATGCAAGGACATGGGTGGCGGTGGCGTGGTACCGCCATCGAGGTCGCGAGCGTCGCCGACGGTCGTCGGAAGCGCAAGGTCGTGCCGCTTCTCGACTTGCACGCGTCGTGTCTCGCCCTTGTCGACGTCCGACTTGGCCTTGTTGTACATCCAGAGCCCGACGAAAGTGCTCGTCATACCCGCCGCCTGGATGAGCGAGACATGCTGACCCGACCAGACGATGGCGATGCAGATGACGGCGATGCGCTTGACGAGCGATGCGATCGAGTACGTGACGGGTGAGGTGCGCGCCAAGATGGAAAACGCGAGGAGGTTCTGTGCAAAGTGCACCGTGCCGTTCGCGAAGAAGAAGAAGAGAAGGGTTCCAGTCGAGTTGTCGGCCGTCGCGCTAGTCGTGCTCGAGGCTCCGAGGAAAAGGGCGGAGGCGTCCGAGTAGAGCCAGATGGGGATCATGAGGACGAACGCCATGCCGGACGAGTAAAAGAGGAGATTGAGTTTGTCGAGTTTGGCCGCACCTCCGCTCGAGCTGCTCGGCGCACTCTTCTCCTCCGCCGAGACGACGCCGACGTTCTCCTTCGGTAGGAGCTTTTTCGAGAAGATGTTTTGGGCAACGAAGATGAACGTCGAGCCTAGAGCGCAGAGGAAACCGATTGCGTTCGCGCGAAGGTCGAAGGAGCATGCGAGCATGACGCCAACCGTGAGAGGGAGGAGAGCGGTGTACGTGGCCGAGCTATATCGGACGCCGAACAACGCGGCGTACGAGAGGACGGTGAAGAGTGGGGACAACGCCTGCATGTGGGAGGACAGGTGAGCCGGAACAGAATCAGGCGTGCGAAGACTGAACGTACCTTGATAGTGTGTACGGTGCTGACAGGTACGCGCGCGATGGCCATGCTGGAGAAGACGTGACCGGCGATTTGGAACAAGCTCATCATGAACGTCCCATGAAACATGTGTCGCGACGGCTTGCGAATTCCCCACCCGCCAAGCGTCGACATGCTCCCGCGCCGCCGCGTCAACCCTCCGCTGGCGTGGCCCGATGAGCCGGCCCATCGCTCCCTGAGCGAGAGGATGAGGACGCAATACGCCGCGACGAACGCAAATTGGACGAAGGTGAGGGTGACGGGGTACCGAAACCGAGTGAGGATCGATTTGCCGGTGTTGGAAGAGAAGGCGGAGGAGAGATACCACAGGCAGCAAAGGAAGACGAAGCCTGCGGTCGAGGCGGAGGGGAAGAGTGCAACGATAGAGGTCGGAGGGGAGGACCCGTCGCGCGGAGACAGCTTCGGGAGAAGCGAGGCCAGCGGTGTGCCGTTGTTGCCATTCATATTTGAAAAGGGCGCGTTCCCGCTGGTCGCTGCCCCGCCTCCGAACGTCTGCTGCGCCGAACGGGCGAGCGACGATATGAGGCCCGACAGAGTGCCGCTGTCGGTTCCATGCGGGTACGCAGGTGATCGGGGTCGATACGAGCCATTCGAGCCGTGATGGAGACCTGCTTGTCCAGAGTCTGTGCATCCTTGGGATGTCAGCGAGTCTGCAGGGCGTTGGAGATACAGGCGGTCTCGTCACGCACCGTGCGACGCCGCTGCAACGTCGTAGGGAGTATCCGAGCGGTACGCCGACTGCCCGTGCGACTGACGATACCTGGGCGCGTCGGACTGGCTCATGGCGGGCCCGCGGCGTGGCGGGACGCAGGCAAGAGGACGCGGGACGAGATGAGGCGAACGCGAGGCAACGGAAGACCGGCGACGACGAAGAGGTGATCCGAGAGGGGTCCTGCACAGGTACGAGCCCTTCACCGTGCTCGCAGAGTGCGCTACTGCGACTGGACCGGCCAGCGGGAGGTGCGGAAGCAGCGCGACGCCTCGCCGCTTCCCACCTCGACGTCGCTCCCGCCTCGTCCTCTCTCTCCGCTCCTGCCAGATCAGTCGGGCGCTGCGCATGTTTCACCCAACTCGGTGGGTCCAGGCATTCCCGCGCTGACCCGTCGAAACAGGGACTCTGCTGACCCTTTCCCCCCCTTGTCCCTCTCGTCTCCAGAGGCGGAACCAGGTATGTCGACCTTGACGTCAGCTGCAACTGCGCTGAGCACGTCAAACTGACACCCCGCGACTACCAGGGGCGGACAAGGCGACTTCAAGTGGTCTGACGTTGCTGCCGTGAGTCGGGCTCCTCTCCTCGCGCGGTGACTTGCACCTCACGATCGCAATTTTGCGCGTTGAGCAGGACAAGGACCGTGAATACTACCTCGGACACAGCTTGAACGCGCCCGTCGGGCGGTGGCAGCAGGGCAAGGATCTCACCTGGTACAACAAGGATCGCGGCGACGCGGAAGAGGTCGAGCGACAACGGCGCGAGGAGCTCAAGCGCATCAAGGAGGCAGAGGAGGACGCTCTTTCGCAGGCTCTGTACGCGACTGATCGCCCGCCGAACTTTGCTGTGAGCTGACCTCTCTATCCTTGCACGCACTCTCCTTGCAGCGGATTCGCGCCGACGCCTAGGCCCCCGACGGCCACGGGCTCGTCATCGCTTGGTGCTGCCGTCAACACCGAAGATGCTGCGGTAGACAAGGCAAAGCTCAAGGCAGAGCGCAGAGCGGAGAAGGAGGCTCGTCGCGCCGAGCGAGACGAGCGGCGCAAGGAGCGCAGCAGTCGGCGCGAGGAACGGCACAGCAGTCGGCGCGAGGAACGGCACAGCAGCCGCGGCGACCGGTCTCGCGATCGCGATCGCGACTCGGTCGACCGCGATGTACGGCGCAGACCAAGCCATCGGGAACGCAGCAGATCCCCGCGGCGCGATTCGCCTTCGGTTTCTCGCAGGGGCGATCATTCCTCCGCGCCTCACGAACGCGACGTGGGTCGCTACGGTGCTGCACTACGCTCTCAGGATGGCGGAGACGGGTACAGCCGAGACGGGCGTCACCGGGAGAAGGAGCGGCTGAGCGAGCGGGCGCGGGACGAGCGGCGGCGGGACGACCGAGGGGCACGGTTCGAAGACTCTCCTCGGCGTTGAAGTCTTGTGCAGTTATGAAACGTTGTGCTGCCGTCGACGGTAGAAACTTGCGGTGTGACCGCACTGCCTGGAGTGCTGGAGCAACGTCCGCCCCGTTGCTTCCCTTCTCTCGGCAGCTCACTTCGTTCACGGCCTGCGTAGCCTCCGCCCGGCCGTGTTGCACGCCGATCCTGCGCCGCTGTTTCGTCCTGCGAGCGTCTGCCACAATGCGCACCACTCTCGCCTCATCACCCCGCCTCGTTGTCCTCGTCGTCGTCCTGGCGTGCCTGCCCTCTTTGGCGCACGCCTTCTTCGAGCAATTCTTCCAGCACCAGTCGCAGCAAGAAGCGCGCGGGCCACCCAGTCACGACGAGCGTCTCGACGCTGGTACGTTGTTCCTTCGGCACGACGACCTAGCACAGCTGATCTCGCTCCGCGCTCGTTTGCCTGCTCGCCTGCTCGCACAATGAGCACAGTCTCCTGCTCGACCTTCGTGTGTCCCGACTTTTCCTGCGTTGCAACGCCAAGGGATTGCGCTTGCCCATCCGCCCTCGACTACAAGTGCTTGATCGGGACCGAGGGAGCGTACGTGTGTGCGCGGGATTGCGACAAAGTCAGACAGGCAGCTGGCGCGTTTGGGAAGGAGTAATACTGAGACGTCGCAGGCGAGATCCATTCCTTGTTTCGGACCGATACCTCGACCTCTGCGAGTGGGGCGCATCTGGCGACTCTGCTCGTGAGATCCGTCTCTCCGGCAAAAAGTACATTTGAGCACGACCAGAGAGTGACTATTGTGGCAAGGATTACGCGGAGGACCAGCCTGGGCGTCTTGCCACTGAGAAGTGCGTCTACTACTGTCGCGTCAATCACGGCGGTTGCTCCTCCGGCTCTTGCATCGGAACCCGCATGGCGCGCTCTAGATGCTCGTTCTCCGCGTGTTGGGCCATTGCGCGACGCAGCCTCAGGAGTTCTCCGCGCAGCTCCTGTACAGCCCGCTGGTCGCCCTGCTGACTTTGCTCGACGAGGCGCAAATTCGAGAGTGCAGTCGTGATTGCGACGTCGTGCTGCTCGACGAACCTGCCGTGGGTGCTCTGTAGGTGCGCAAGCGAGTCGCCCGCAGACGAGGCGAGAGAAGTCCGCGTCTCGAGAAGAGACGAGACTGGGAGTGTGCATCCTCCTCATCAGATGGCTGTTTCGCAAGTGCCAATACCTAACCGCACGCACAGGTCATGGACTTGAGTTCGAGCAGTTTCTGCGAACGCGAAAGGTCGTCCCGCAGCCATCGAAGGTCCTCCTTCCAGCCGTCCTGCATCACTCTACACAGAGTCGTCAGCCTGCGTCTTGGAGCGAGCAAGAGAGTCACGATAGACGAACCGCACACCATCCCGCAGCGCGAGATACTCGCGCTCAGTGCGCGTCTTGGTCTCCTCGGCCATCTTGGCGCCATCTTCCAACTCCTTCACCTTGCGCTTCACGCCCGACTTGAAGTCCCCATGTTCTTTCTGCAAAGCGGCGAGTGCGCCTTCCGCCATACGAGCACGTGCCAGTGCTTCCTCCTGCAGTCGCTCCTTACGCGTGATCTGGCGGGTCAAAGCCTCGATCTCGGAGGTGAGACGCTCCTTCGTCTCCTTCAGATCCTCTGCGATTTCTCGTATGTTCAAGAACGAGCTGGTGAACGGCAAGATGAAATGGTCACGCACCATTCTGGCGCCCGAGGAAGTCGACCGCGCGTTGACTCAGTCGAAGCTGGCCGCGCGTGCTCTCCAGAGCCGTGCGCGCTTGGAGAAGGTCGGACTGAAGGCTCGAGATAACCTTGCCGCTGCCGGATTGCGCCGATGTTGCAGACTTTGACAGCCGTTCTCGCGAGGCTCCCGACGAGCCGAAGAACGGATTCGAGGCGGACAAAGGTGACCGCGGTCGTGGAGGCGAGGGCGGTGGAGGTTGAAGACCGCCATTGATGGTGTCCGCGGGCCGGCTCGAAGGTGACGGATCACGGGATATGTCGACGGAGGGTGTAGGGTGTGTCGAGTCGATGCCGACTCGCAGCTCGTTCGCCGGCGGTGCGAGCTCGGTCACGAGCAAGGCTCGACCCATGGCTACGGTACTCGCGCCTTCGTACGAAGGATCGGCATCAGGCCGGCGCGGCGAGTTTCCCGATGTCTTCGCGGCGTACTCTGTCGCTGTGCGGACGGCCCTCTGGGGCTCGCTACCATAGGAAGCTGCGGTATCGCGGGCGGATGCCGATCTGTGAGAGGACTGTCGAGTCGCGCTGGCCGAGGCGATGGCATCCGCAGCTTCGTGTGCTTCGGAAGTAAGAGCAGACGACTTGCGCGATGAGCTGGAGTTGAACGGAGCCGCGCCGGCCTTTGCGCCGAGCTTGGTCTGCCTGTGACAACTCAAAGTGTCAGCTCAACTCATTGCCGACGCTTGCGTGCACGTCTGCGCCGGCAAAGGCCTGAACGCGCAAGGAGGAGAGGCGCACAAGCTGGCAATCTCGGCCTTGGCCATACGCAACTGGTGCAGAAGCTCGGCCTGCTCTTCGCGCCAGCTGCTGTCGCGACGGTCGTGTTCAGCGAGCCGCTGGTCGTGTCGGGCCGGTTGACGAGGCGATGAACCTCGACGCTTCGTTTCGGGCGGCGATGGCGAGAGCGGCAAAGCGGTCGCTGCAGCCATGAGCACGGTGCGAGCGCCGAAACCCCGCGGTGCAGCCACACAGCGCAGCCGGTCGAGTGCGGATGTGCCAGCAGTCGCGAAGCCGAGAATCTGCGAAGTCCTCTTCGTCAACGACTGCACGGTCCGCCATGATGAGGCGTGTCCATTCCGCGCGTGCGTGGCACACACGGGCCTCTCATATCCGTGCAGGGCTTGCCGCTCGCCCGCTTGCCGTATCCGCCTCAGCAAATGCGCCCTTCTCCTCCTCCCCACAATCCGCATCTCGGAAGTCGTCCCTCTCCGAGCTTTGGCATAGATCGCCGAGGACGACGCCTCCCGGCTTCTCCCGACTTCTGTCCACCTCTTCAGACCCCTCGCAGAGGCCCGACCCGCTTTCTGGGCCAGCACCCTCGCCATCCCCTACTCCGTCGACACCGTCTCGCAAAGACCTGCACGAGAACATCTACACGATTCCGAACGCCCTCACCGTCGCCCGCATAGCGGCCTGCCCCGCTATAGGCTACTACATCCTGCAGGGTGATCTCGCCACCGCAACGGGTCTTCTCTTCGTCGCAGGCGTCTCGGATCTGGTGCGTTGAGCACATGTTTGAGCCGGGCTCGCCCCATCCGACGCCTTGCCTCATTCTCAGGTCGACGGATGGATCGCACGACGTTTCAACATGGGCTCAGTTCTCGGCAGCATCCTTGACCCAGCCGCGGATAAGCTCCTCATGACAACAATGGTGATCACCCTCGCTATGCGTGACATGCTGCCAGGTGCGTAGCCGGTTTGGAGTGCTTCTGTGTGTGCAACAAGCGCTGACAGGGCTCCGTTCCAAGTGCCGCTTGCAGTGCTCATCCTTGGTCGCGATGTCGCCCTTTCGATCTCCGCCTTCTACTTCCGCTATGCCTCACTTCCTCCGCCGGTGCGTTCAGCGTGTCTCAGACTTCCACGTGACGCTGTGGGGAGCTAACAAGCTCCATACTGTCTAGAAAACCTTTGCGCGGTATTGGGACTTCTCCATTCCGTCCGCTTCCGTGCATCCCACCACCATCTCAAAGTACAACACGTTCCTCCAGCTTGTCCTTGTTGGCGCAACAACTGTGGCACCTCTCCTTCCATTTGAGCTTGGTGCCGCCCTTACCGGACTGCAGTGAGTTGGTGTCTCCCTTCTGTGTCTTGCTTTTGCCGTATCGTGCACTAATTGGCTGCTCGCCTGCAGGTGGGTTGTGGCTGGCACCACTGTTGCATCCGGCTTGTCTTACGTAGGGTCTGGCTCTGCTGTCAAGTATCTCAAGTAGGTTTGGCACCGCACAGTCAGCATGGTTCCCTCATTTTTGCCGAAGACAATGTGTCCATAAGATGCTGCCCTGGCCGGGCTCCATTGCAACCCTCTTGAACATTGAATGGTTTGGATTCTGGTGTGCAGTGCAGCTGTTGTCATCGTCTGTGTGGCTGCCGGCCTGAGGAGAGACAGATAGATGGGCTCACAGCATTCAGGGTGGTCCTGATACATCTAGAGAGCATGTGGGCAGCAATGTAGTGGCTCTGCAAACAACAAGTGATCAATGGGGGTGGGACAGGGATTGTGGGTGGGACAGGGGTTGTGGGTTAGTTCAGCGGCAGCCTTGGGACCTGGAGGAAAGGAGGCATGCCGGATTCCTTCTCTCTCTTCCTCTCTTTGCATGTATCTCCTCCTTCCTAGTGTGTACCTACTTATTTCAGGTCATCTAGCTATGTATGCTTCCTTCCTCTTTGACACCTCGTGACCTCTGCCTTCTCAAGTGGCATTGGTATTTGCACATAGGCTTTCTGAATTCCATTGTGTGCACATGTTCTTTGAGAGTAGCGGGTCCGGGACCTGCAGACATCTGCAGGGCAACAGCAAGGAGCACACCTGCCAAAGAGTGTGTCTACTGTGCCGTCAAAGACATGGTCACTGCAAACGTGCTACGCAAATGAGCATTGTCTTGACTCTGTTGCAGGTCTGTTGTGACATTGTCTGTGCATCTCAACCTCCCCATCTGTCCCGATTTTCTTGTAAGCTCCCGCAAAATCTGCACAAGCCTTGTTCAAGGCAGTGAACCAGTCCGGACCTGAGATGGTTGGCGCACTGCGGAAGCAATAGCTGCCCAACAGTGTGCTCAATGCTGTGCTGATTGCACAGTAATCAGACCTTCTTGCATATGATGGTGTTGGGTCTGTGTCCGCATTGGCGTGCCTGCATGGTGCAGACAAAGGGAGGACTAGGGACTGTCAGGCTCGTCAAGCCAGAGCGGCAGCAAGAGCTGCCACAGTCAAGGGTGTGGGCCAAATAGTCTTCAAACTGCTCCTTGGCAAGAAAGGCAATTGCTTACTGAGATTGCAGATCTGCCAATGTAGGAAGTCATCTAGAATGCACGTGCTTCTGGCAGGCAGAGGAGAACAGAACAGGGAGGCGCAAGTGCCCAGCAAGCAAGTGCCCGCCCAAGGCTCAGTCTCATCGGTGGGACCAGCACCGGGACAGGGTCTCCCAAGCGCATGGTAACAAAACTCAAACCCCGTGCACTGTATACCACCAGCGCCACGCGTGGTGTTGCAAATATGGAGGCATAGCTGGAGGGTAACGGTTCTCCTAGCCTGCACCAATACCGCTATATTCAGGGAAGCCAGGGATGGCAGGCAGGCAAGGAGCACACAGGGTGTGCAGGGCACTGAGCTTGAACACAGGACCAGAAGGCAGGGCAAGGGAAGTTCTGCAAATCCCTTCAGCATACCTTTTGCTGCTGTTCTTAGAGCCCTTTTTTCTGGGTCCAGAGTCTACAGAAAAAACGGGAGAAACAGGAAGGTCTAGTGATGCATTGCTGCAACAGCGCAAGCAACTGTAGTGACAAACAAGAGAGAGAATTAAGCAAGGGAAGGCAAACAATCCACAATTTGGCAGCAAAAAGGCATTGACCGCAGCCGGGATGTGCATGCAATGGGGGCAAGCAGCAGGACTGGGAGTCCAATTTTTCAGTGTAGCAGGCCTCTGCCCTCTAAGCTGAACCAAGCAAGCAGAGACGCCCTTGTGATAGGCATATCACTCATTGCCACCAGGCGCAGAGAGACAAGAAGCGCCCATTAGCGCGTATCAGCAATGTATGACTGACAGATGTGAGAACACAACTAGAGACAGACCTGCTGGTGCAAGCAGAAAGACAAGAAGTGCGAGGGAGACAGAGAGGTCTGCCTAGACAGAAAAGGGCTGTTAGTGTTTAGGGGGCCTGTGTCTCAAGACTTAATCCAGCAACCAAAAGGTAAGGCTGTGGGATTGTTCTTAGCATGCCGTACCCTGCCAGCCTCACGCCACAAAGTCCACTGCACCATCAGCACCGGGAATGGGAGTGGGGGCAGCCTCAAGGTTGCGCTGCTGGAGGTGCAGCAACAATCACACCTTGCCTGCAATGCTCAGATGCCCATGGCAGAACAGTGTTGAGAAAAGGCGCAGAGCAGCAACTTGGTCATTTTGTTAGCAACCTTGCTGGGGGCAGGAATGTAGTTGACCTTGAGATCGCTCTTCTTAATCATTCCCTGGGCAAAGTGCTTTGGCAATGCAGAGATGGCAGGTGTGGTTATGGACTGAGGGTTGCGCACCAGGCCATTGGCACCCTGATTGGCACAGCGGAAGGTTGACCAAGCTTGCCAAAGAGTCAGGTGAGGAAGATGGCCTCCTTGCCGGTGTGAGAGAGACTGATGTACTCATCCTCAGTGGAGGACGCGGCGACCCTGGGCTGGAGGCAGGAGGATCAAGAAACGGCACCAGACAAGAGAAAGATGATGAAACCCGTGGTCAAGCGTAACATTGATGGGTTGGCTGGCAACCCAGTCAGAGTTGCTGTACACCTCAAAGCTGGCAAGGGGCAAGTTGTCTGGGACGTATCCAGTGCCGTGGTCAAGCGTGCCCTTAGTGTACTGGCACTTGCAGACAACGACGGCCTGATGGTGTTGATGTGGGCGGAGTAGCAACCTTGAACGCCAACAACACGGGCAAGATTGGGTCAGGCACCCAGCATGGCCTACATGCGCAACTTGACGGCCTGCAGGTAGCACCGGAGGAGGTTGCGCAGCGTCTGGTAGGTCTCAGTGGCCAGGCAGAGCTGCTGATTGACAATCATGGGGTTGGGCGCTGTGCCACAGTCAGACTGGCTGAGGCGCACAAGGGCATCCTCCAGGTACGCACGCTGGGACAGAAGAATTGAGCTGTCAGCGTGGCAATGCACATGGATGCAAAGGATGACCATGGCCTTGCCAAGGTCCCTGATGCCGTACTTGATGTTGGGCCCCCCCTCAACCTGGGCAATCACAGCGGCAGTTGGCAAGATAAAGAGGAGATTGTTGACGTAGAGGGCAATAAGGTGGTGTGCTTGCCGTGGAGGTACGCTTTGTCAACGTTGGCCTGGTGCACAAGAAGACCGCCGCGCTTGGCGAGGGCAAGCAGAGTGCAGGTTGACGTCAATTTGGCAAACAAGGCAAAGTCCTTGCTGAAGTTGACACCGGGGCGCTGCGGAAACCCTGCACAACAAGGCAGAGTTCGTGTCCAATGACCCTGCCGCAATGGTCCTTCTTTCAGCGCTAGACAAAGCGGCACCTGGGAAATGTTGCGCCCGCCGGCAGCAAGGCGCAATTGACGACATGGTAGACGTCGTAATCGTTGCGTAACAAGGAGGGTTTTTTGTGCTTGCCCTGGCGCCAAGATGCGGTGTCAATGTTGTGCACTGGCTGCGCAGGTCGGACAAGGGAAGTGAGAAGGCCTGGTCAGACACAGAAAGGGACTCGCCAGCGGTGGCGGACAGCACAGCAAAGTCTTCTGATAAAGGATTGGAGAGGAAGTCAAGCAGGTTGGGCAAGGACGGCAGCGAGGCGGCAGCGTGACCAGGTGCCAACGGCGGAGACAGCGCAAGCTCACGCACGTACATCGGGTGGCAAACGTTGACGTGACGGTAGCGCACTGGCGCGGGCCGCGTGGCGCTGCAAGACCAAGAACAAGAAGAGCGGGCAGGCAGTCACGCGTGAGGCTTGTCATTGTGAAGATTGGTGCTTGGAGGCCGGACATCAGAGCGGCTCCGGCGAGCGAGGGGCTTGTCAAGAACAGGAAGTTGTCCTTGATGAATTGCATGTCCCGTGAGCAGATAGTGCAACCGCTGCTTGGCTCAAAGAGGCGGTAGGCCCCCGTGCCGCCGTTGTTGCCAACAAATAGGAGCGGCACAACACAAGTGTCAAGTCTGGTGCGGCCGTGTGTCACCGTGTGCCATGCGCGGCGGCCCCAGACCCGCAGGTGGTCAACTCAGACAGGTCGCTTGCACCACTTGGCAAGCGGGACGCGCTCAGTGAGGGCCAAGTGCGGAGAAACGGTTTTTCACCTATGTGAAGGTGGCAAGAGCCTCAGCCCAGAAATGCTTTGGCCTGGTGGCGTGCTCGAGGAAGCCTAGGACACCCTTGAAAATAGTGCGGTTGACCTGTTTGGCAATGCCGTTTGTCTGCAGCAAGTAGGGACGCGCTGGCAAGAGTGATGCCGTGCTTTGCAGCGTAGTCCACAAAGGCGGTTCTCATGTATTCGCTGCCATTGTTGCTCCAGAGCCGTTTGACTGAGCTTGACACACTCAAGTTCTGTGCGCGCTTTGAAACGCTGAATGGCTGCAAGCACATGTTGCTGCACCTTGGCGGCCCAGCCTTAAGGTCGCCCTCCGGTTGGCCACTCCCATTCCCTGTGCTGATGGTGCAGTGGTCTTTGCGCAGTGAGGCCGGCAGGGCATATCTCCCTGTGGATAGTTCCGCGGCTCACCTTTTGGTCGCTGGTTCGACTCCGGCTAGCTCCGCTCTCGCTCCCCTGTTTGCCGCTCGCACACCTGAGACTTAGATCCCCCTCTCCTCTTGTTGCCCTCTCCTGTCCGGCGGATCTCTCCTTCTCCCTTGCGCATCTCTTCCCTCTGCGCCGGGAGCAGGTCCGTCTCGTGTTGTGCTTCTTCCTCTCTGTTAGCCTGCATTGCTAACTTGCACATCTCTTCCCTCTGCGCCGGGAGCAGCGAGCAACAGAAGGGAGACGGATCAAGCTGTAGCGCGCACTGCAATACCTGTCACGCCGCTCGCTCCACTCGTCTCCTGTTCCCGTTGTCAAACCGCGAAACGTCAGCGCACCTCGAGCTTGTGCACACGGACGTCCCCACGATCAACTTCTTGTTGCAGACCGGTCTCCGGTACGTTGTCACCTTTGTTGACGACCACTCGAGGACGCTGTGGACGTTCGCCCTTGCCAACAAGTTGTCAGCAGAGGTCCTTGTGGGCTTTCAGCGCTTTAAGGCTTGCACGGAACTCAAGTGCGGACAGCCCGTCAAGCAATTGCGGAGCAACAACGGGGGCGAGTACACCAGCGTCGCGATCACCGACTACGCCGCAGAGCACGGCATCGCTCTCGAATCGAAACGCCCGTACTTGCCGCAGACAAACGGCGTTGCCAAATGCGTCAACCACACCATTGTCAAAGGTGTGCTGGGTTTCCTCGAGCAATCCCAAGCGCCAAAGAACCTGTGGGCAGAGGCACTTGTCGCTCTCACTTACGTGAAGAACCGCTCGCCGCACGCCGCGCTCAACAAGCTCTCCATCTGGCGCGGCAAGCCCGTTCGCATCAACCACGTCCGGGTCTGGGTCTGGGGCTGCCGAGCGTGGCACATCATCACCAACTGTCGCGCCAAGCTTGATGCTCGCGCTGTCCCGCTTGTCTTCGTCGGGTACTGTTCGAGCTGCTCCTCGGCGACAGAAACAATCACTGAGTTAGATTGCGGAGATGCCGGGACAGGAGAGAGGCGCGAGCGCCCGGTAAGCGAGCGCCCGCCAGAAGAGGGGAAACAAGCAGAGAGAGTGACAAAAGGAGAGAGAGCAAAACAAATGAGAGAATCGAACCGGCGACCTGAAAAGCCACAGCCAAGTGGCTTCGCAACATGACCGCGAAGCCCCTTGACCGTGGCTTGGGGGTGCGTGCAATGAGAGCGACTTTAGGTGTCGCCGGCGACCGGTGATGCAACAACAGGTACAACGGCAACACGGCGGCGTATCGGCTGTTCGAGCCGAGCAGCGGTCGCACCATCCGGTCGCAAGACGCGAGGTCCGTCAAGCACAAGTTCCCTTTTGCAAACTCTGCACCGACGGCTGCCGATCCCACAGCGGCCGGCGAAGCGCTCATCTTAACGTCGGCAAACCTCCGCATTAACGCGCGGCCCGCACCGCCGGCTGCAGATCCGGCGCCGTCGACGCCGGTACGCGCTCCGCAGCCTGGCGCCGCAGCACCGTTGCCACCTGCCCTGACTTGTTTCTGTCACGTCAAGGTGCGCAGACCGGTGCACGTTCGCGCGCTAGCGCCGTCTCCGCCGCCCGCGTTACCGCCGCCTGCCGCGCAGGACCGGCCGTCCTCACCGGACCTGCTCAACTTCCTCTCCAACCCCTTCTTGTCGGATGTTGCCGCCCTTGCCGCCGCTGCCGGCAACTCTCTCGCAGCCTCGGACAACACGTTCTCGCTCCCGTCGTCGGATTCCCGCAGCCATGCTGAAGCGGTGGGCGACGTCGACGCCGCTTCCTGGCGCCAGGGCGAGCACGACGAATTCACGTCGCTGCGCGACAAGTACGGCGTCTATCACATTGTTGACTCAACTCGCTCCCGCCAGGCGCCAAGCTCCTCGTGTGCCGGGTCGTTCACCGCCGGAAGAAGGACCAGCACGGCAAGGTAACGAGCCACAAAGTCCGCCTCGTTGCGCAAGGATTCTCTCAGTGGCCTGGCGTCGATTTCCGCAAAACCTTTGCCCCAGTGGCGAAATTCACCTCGAGCCGCATCCTGCTTGCCCTCGCACCCCGCGGCGGTCTCCTCGTGCACCAGGCCGACGTCGACAAGGCGTACCTGCACGGCAAACTCGACAAGGAACTCTACATGCGGATCCCCGACAACGTCGACAATCCCTCGCTTGCAAGCAGGCCGGCTGGATGTGGAACCACCGCATCCACGCCTCGCTCGAGCAGCTCGGCTAAGGCCGTGTTTTCCACCCAAGTGCTTGGCAAACTCGGCCATCCCACCGCCGCCCCAACCCGCCTCCTTGGCGACAACCGAGGTGCAAACGCGCTCGCGCGCAGTCCCCAGTTTCACGACCGGACTCACCATCTCCGCCTCAGGGAGCACTTCGTCCGGGATATGGTCAACAACGGCTTCCTCGAGGTCACGTACATCCCCACCGCCAGCATGGTTGCCGACGCAATGACCAAGTTGCTCCCGCTCCCCGCCTTCTCGACGCACCGCTCCGCCATGGGTGTCCGACCGTTGCGGGCGAGGGGGGGTGTTGCTGCACCTCCGGCAGCGCAGGCTAAAGATCGCCCTCCGGTCTTCCACCATCATTCCCTGTGCTGATGGTGCAGTGGTCTTTGCGCAGTAAGGCCGGCATAATTCACTGTGGCATAATTCCGCGGCTCTCACCTTTTGGTTGCTGGTTCAACTCCGGCTAGCTCCGCTCTTGCTCTCCTTTTGCCGCTTGCACCCCTGAAACTTAGACTCCCCTCTCCTCTCGTTGCCCTCTCCTGTCTCGGCGGACCTCCTGCTCTCCCTCGCGTTTCTCTTCCCTCCGCTCCTGGGAGCAGGTCCGTCTTGCGTTTGTTTCTCCTGTCTGTTAGCACTCCATTGCTAACTTGCGCTTCTTTTTCCTCCCTGCCTCAGAGCAGCAAGTGATACATCAGTCAAGGACTTTAGGACTTTGTGACAAGTGCTTGGGTCCACAGCATCATCAAGTGGTTGTCAACAAAGGTGACAACGCACCGGAGGCCGGACTTGGGATGGGATGTTGTTGGTGAGGACGTCCAAGTGGAAAAGATTGAGCAGCTTGGCAGTCTTGCAAGTATACAACAGGAACGGCAGGCAGGTGAAGCAAGTGACATGGCACAAGTTGCACAAGGCCCTACAGCTTGACCCGCCCTTAGCCATGGCAAGACCCGTTACGTCCTTTGAGTAACCGAGCAAGACAATAGGATGCGCTGAGAGGTGAGCAAAGCAGCGGTGCCAGATTGTCAGCTTGATTGGCAACAGCAATGCGCGCAGAGCAGACGCACCGGCAGCTGGTGGAGTGAGGATGCCATTGAGCGCGTACAGGCCCAAGGTGGTGCGCAAGCTGCTGGCAATGACCTTGTTGTTGCGGAAGGGGCATGCAGGCTTCCTGAATATTGCTTAAACGCTGTGCTGGTCAAAGAGCTGCAACACCAAGACAAGGGTTGCTGAGATGCTGTTGTTGCATCACCGGTCACCGGTGACACCTAAAGTTGCTCTCAGCGCACGCACCCCCAAGCCACGGTCAAGTGGCTTCGCGGTCATGTAGCAAAGCCCTCGGCTGTGGCTTTTAGGTCGCCGGTTCAACTCTCTTGTTTGTTTTGCTCTCTCTGATTTGTCACTTTCTCTGCTTGTTTCCCCTCTTGTGGCGGGCGCTTGCTTACCGGGCGCTTGCGCCTCTCTCCTGTCCTCCTCAGCGATTGTCTCTGTTGCCAAGGAGCAGGTTCGTAGTGTCTCCCTGTCTAGCTTGGCATCTCCGCAATCTAACTCAGCGATTGTCTCTGTCGCCAAGGAGCAGCTCGAACAGATGCCGGGCACAAGGCGGGCGCGCTTGAGATTGACTCAAGTCCCTTCCTTGAGCTGAAGGTGCAGCAAGCCAACAGCCGTGACCTGCAGTGCGCCCAGCACATTGATCCCCCCCCCCCCCCCACAGGCGTAGGCTCACATGTTGTGAGGGTGGAGAATTGGTGCGCGTTGCCGCACATTGAGTGTGTTGTGCCGCCATTGAGGCAAGGAGGGACGGCACGGCGCGCCCGGCGGGAGGGGCTGACGGTGCTGAGCCAGCCTTCAATGCCGCTTTGCTGCTAAGGATGTTGGCAATGGACGCAAGCTGCGCTGACAACCCCGCCTGTACTCCCACACCTGCAAATTGCCTTTGCAAAGGTTTGTCTCCTTTTCACCTTGTTGCGCTCTTGTTTGGCTTTTCACTGCGCAAGCTGAGCTGCATAAGCTCTGAGCCCATGTCTGATAACACCAGTCTGCTCTTGAGCCTCTGCAGGTGCTGCTTTAGCCATTTGCCCGTCCCCGCCCCATATTGCTTGGCACTCAGGCCACCATTCTGCCGCACAAGTTTGCTTGCTCTGCATTGCCTGGATCAGCTAGGACTTCTGACTCTCGCCTTGCTTGCACTAGATAAGCTAGCTGTGCATGAATTGCCAGTTGCCAGTTTTGCCGGCGTTTCTTGCAAGACACACGGTCATTAAGCGAGTTGCAAGACCGGCATCTAGCAAAGGGAGCATTGGAAAGCTGGAAGTCTTGCACTCCCAACTACAGAAGAGATACAGTGACTTGAGCTTGGATTCCAAGCAGAGCAAGGTGTAGCGTAAGGAACAAAGACAAGCAACCGAAGTTGTCCAAAGAGGAGGGAGATCATGTCAAGTGATCAATCTACCAGATGAGACAACAAGGAGGGGGGACACAAGCAGGAGTGACTAGCACATGAGAAAGGGTCTAGGGTAGAACAACGAGTGACGCAGGGAGGGCGGAACAAGGTGCAGGGAAGAGGAGACAAAGGCCGGCAACGCTGAACCTAGCACTTGTGCTTGAGCCCGCTTGCATTGCCTGGAAGAGTGATCTGCAGCTGCTTCTCTGTGTTTGCTGCTTACTCTGGGTACCACTGCTATTGTTGTCAAGGGCATTCTTGTGCCAGAGAACTGTGCTGACTTGGTGCTTTCTGCAGTGCCAACTCTTGACTTGCTCATGCCTGGCATGTCCCAGGCTGAGGTGAAAGTTGTATTGGCAACAATTTGGGCCCCCTACAGCTCTGAAAGCAACATTGTGCAGCCTGTGGCAGGCACATCAGGCTGCTGCCCTGGTGTAGATGCAGCTGATTCCAAGCTGACCTTTCCATCTAGACTTCCCGCCTGCTGCTTGCCCTGTTTCCACTCTCTGTATAGTACATTGCCCTCATGTGCACCCTTATTGCGTGCAAGCCAGCTGACACAAACCAGACCTTGTCCTGTTGCAGTTGCTGTGCAGCTTCTCCTTGTCCCACCCTGCCCCATCAAGTGGAAAGTGCAGGAGGAAGGTTGAAAGGACAAAGCTTGAGCATTCCCCTTCAGTCTCCTGTCAAGCAGGGCTGCAGATCTTGTACCTCATGCAGCAATGGAATGTTGGCTGCAGTCTATGCTAGCAGGTGTGCCTTGTCCAGGCTTGACTGGTACAAAGAAGTTGGATGTCCTGTTTTACAGTTGGTCTCACTCACAGACAAGAGTGAACTACTGTTGCAGGAGAGTGAGTGCAGAGGGACAATGTTCTGCGCTTGCCAATCTTTCCTTGTCTTGACTCTTGTGTGGATGCCCCATTGTTTGGTTTGTCTATCCTCCTAGCCAGTCCTCCGATGCCGCCTTGGATTTGTTGCAGGCTCCTGCAAACTCTTTTCCCAGCTTGGCCACAGCGGAATTTCATCTCCCAGCAACTGCACTCAATTAAGGCTCTCCAACTCATCATCGGGACCGGGACCGGGACCGGGGGGTGCCCAATTCTAATTGGGACCACTGATTGGCACATCGGGCTCCCCCGGTCCCGATGTCTGTTCAGGCGAAGAAGTCCCGGTTATTTATCAGATGCTGTAGTAACCGGGCACTCTCACAGTCTGCTACACAGGTGAGAGCGCTGGTTTGACTCTCATGCCCTGAAAGAAGCAGAGAGCACAAGGGAAGCAGTGCCGCTGCAGGAGAACGAGCAGTTGAGTGCGGGGTAAGCGGCAGGGTGCCTGCAGCCAGCTCTGCCGGCTGCTCAATGCACTTCTCTCCTCAGTCAGGCTACCCTAGACCATGCAAAGAGGTGCATTTGCATGCAGCTGCATTGTACTATTACCCCTTGCCAGCATGCACTCTCTTTGCTCTCTTCTGCCCAAAATGCCCAATAATTGGGGAAAATCGGCGCATCGGGGTAGTCCCGATTCCGATGCTGTGCAACACCTCTATTTGCAGATTATTTCCCCGGTAATCGGGGTCCCGATGATGACTTAGAGAGCCTTACACTCAACAATAACGGGAGGCTTGCCAGGCACTGCAGCCTGTCAGAAGGGCCGCATGTTTGGGCCCATGATTTGCTAGGACAGGTCATCTGTGACAGTGATGCGCAACAAAGCAGGCAGGCGGGTGCCTGCCTTGATGAGCGCGTAGAGGTCCTTGGTTGTAAGCCTTGCGCAAGTGTTGAATGTCACGCGCGCAAGCCAGGTGAGCTGGCTCAAGCGCGCAATAGAACCCGCAAAATTGGTGTCTCGGCTGAACAGAAGCGTGCACAGATGGATAAATTGTTTGAGAGCTGGAGGAAGCGTGGGCTGACCGGCTCGTCTTGTCTTGATGTAGCTTGAGCGAGTTGACCGAGTCTGGTTGATCAACCATGTCGAGAATGGTCGACAGGCAGTCGCTCGAGCCGGAGTCGTCGCTCAGCACAAATGCCATTGGGTCAGAAAGGGTTGCCTGGATCTGGTTGATGATTGCAGCAATTGCAGGTGCATTTGCAAGGATGCCATTGAAGCGCACGCAGCAGATTTGCGGCCGAAGCTTGTCGGGCGGCTCGGAATTGGCTCCAGGGTGGCGACCAGGTTGGACGTGCAGAATCAGGGTCTGAAGAAGATGGAGATGCTCGAGCAGTACTGGGAAACAATGCGCGCAGTTGGACGGGTCCAATGCTACTGGGAGTTTGGTGAGCTTGAGCATGTTGATCGTACTAAGCGGGGTAGCAGCGATGGCCCGCGCCACGACGTCAGATCCAACACCCCTCAGACACAGCAACTGTAGAGAAGCAAGTGTGGCAATGTGTTGCCCAAGATCGCCCGTCGCATTGAGCTAGGGCTGTCGAGGCCAATAGTGGCTCAGCGGATATCCGCAAAAATAGTGGCATTTCACTGCGCTTTCAGGTAGCGGCAGCGGCACCCGCCGCTGTGCCGCTTTGGGTGCCGATATGCGGAGTAGCGGCAACCTTAGCCAATCAGAAAGTACCATGAGCTTGACAGCCTCTCCTGTGCTTTTCTGTGTCCCTCACCTGCTCCGGTAGAGTCTGGAGTATCCCTTGACAGAGCAAACAGTCTCAAAAGAGGTGAAGCAAGTGAGCAGAAGACGTCAGAAGAAGAGGTGACCTTGCTGTGCCGTGCCTGAGGCTCTCTCCCTGCTGCTTGATCTTCCCCTTCTGCCGGTTTTCAGGCTCTCATGAATGCTGTAGCACGTTCAGGAGAGGTTATTTGGTACTCTGCAATTGCTAGACAGTCAACTGAGGCTGTTCGAGAGCCGCTATCCGCTCAAAGAGCGGCACTTTCCCCAGATTCCGGAAGCGGCATCGGGTGCGGCAGCGGCAGCGGCGCCGCTGCCGCTGCCGCTTTTCTAGCGGCGCGCGCCGCTGCCGATACTCGTGCCGCTGTTGGCCTCGCCAGCCCTACATTGAGCATGATGTCGTCGCAGGTCACCACAACATGGTGAATACAGTAGAGTCTACATATAAGAAAGAGACCTATAAGAAAGATCTGCCTATAAGAAAGCCCAACCCCCTCTCCCGGTCATGTTGTGAGGTGACAGAAGAAAGATCTGCCTGCAAGCAAGAAAGTCTGTGAGAGGGCGGAATTTTCTTGTGTCACACCATCCAAATGGGTGTCCATAAGAGAGTATACCCTACAGATGACTGATCTTTCCTATGTGACGACCGATCAGCCCAGTCGGTTAGTCCTATTTTGTATTTTTTTAATTGGCGGAGGGTTCGAATCCGGATTACATCTTTGTCTTTTCAGGACTAGGCGTGTCCTGTCCGAGGCTAGGCAGGTTTTCCCTTCCTTCAAACTGTAGTACAAGCTATTTTACACTGCTTCCAACCATTTCCGAGCAGAAATGAGCGAGTTGCACCCTAGCTGCAGGTGGGATTTGAACCCTCAACAACCTTTTTCGGTCTAAAAAGTCTCGTGAGTTAGCAACTCTCAGCTGTTTGCAGCGGCCTTCCCAAGTGAGCTGCGGCAGATCCGACGGCAGATCTCGAGGAATCAGAGCAAGGGCTCAATCTGAGCTGTAGCAAATGATACAAGAAATATCTGCCTCTAAGAAAGTGTCTGAGCCTCTCCCGCAGACTTTCTTATAGGCAGACTCTACTGTAAAGGCGTGACATTCTGGACTTGCGTCAAGTAGGCTGCAAAATGCGTACGCCTGCCTTGTGCGGCTACTGTAGACGATGTCGAGCGAGAGTGCAAGGGCGATGCGTTCAGGTTCGCAAAGGGGTCCGGCTCAAGAACGGGGAACAGGCTGTAGACACTTTCTAGCACTCTCTGAACTGCAAAGCAGGCTTGCAAGGACTTGCAGGCACCCTGTAGAGCAGCTCCTGCCCCCCAAATGCCTTGTTCGGGGGATTTTGCTCGCTTTGCTCGTTCGGGTTCAGGTTTGGGACCGGCACTCCCAAACATCCCGAACGTGCCTGAATTTCCGGGCCCCAAACCCCAAAGTTTGGGGAATGGGGAATGCCCATCTCTAGGGGAGGCGACAGTGACGAGGCGCACACACCGCGCACCTGAACAAAGGGAGGGAGGGGTGCGCCAGAGGAGCGCAGCAGCAAGTAGAAGGTGTTCAAGCGACGCGACATTGCTGGCCGATGCGGTGGAAGACCAGAGCAGCGGTAAGCGGAATGGAACGCGCACAAGGGATCTTTTGGCGTGGCAGCTAGTCTCAACAGGCAGCGTGATGCTTGTGCAAGCCTCCGGTCCGTCCGGCACGGGTTCAGAGCAGGTGGATGAAGGACAAAGGAGAAGGTGCAAGGGCGCCCACCGCCTGCAAGCGCTAACGGCATTGAGGTGCCAAATGACTCGCAGGGGCGGTATACAGAGCAAAGGCAAGTCTCTTGTGCTTGTAATGTTGCTTGTTGTGTCCTTCTTGCATCTGCCTTGCGTGCGGCAGAGAGAGTTGCTTCCGCCTCCTTGTCCCCCTCGCCCCTCCTCTCACAACACTCAACTCGTCCTGCCCCTTGTACAGGAGCGCTTTCTTGCTTGCCAGATCTTGCCCGTACAGATCCTGCTGCGCAAGCAGAGCAAAGCGTGTCAATGCATCAGTACCCATACGTAAACAGGCGACCATGCCACGTCTAGGCAAGGCACCGGCGCCAAAGCGCCGGCGCCCCAGCCTCCTGACTGTCACTCTGGTCTGCCTTGTCTGTGTTGCCGTCCTTGCCTTGTGGCCGCTGCCGTTGACCGTGTACCCGGCATTGTTGTCACTCAAGTCGTCAGAGGCCCTCTCCTCGCCAGCCACGTCCTCATCGTCCATCCTGGGCACTTTGACAAGCGCATTGAGATCAAGCACATTGTTGTTGAACGCTGTGCCTGCCACACAGTGTTGTCAAAGTTTTTGGCAACGTCTTCATCGTCCGTGTTGTCTTCTTTGCCAACCGCGGCGTCAAACCAGGTCTTGGTGCAAGCGCCGATGCGCTGGAGGTGCTTGAACAACTGCTTGAGCACAACGCACGACTTGGCGTTATACTTGTCGTCCTCGTCAATGGTATAGCGGAAAGCCTGCAGTTCCGGCTGGTCGTCTGGTAGCAAGAAGGCAATGGTGATAAGGTACTTGGGCTGACCGCAGATGCAGACACTGATAGAACCGCCAGCAATACCTGTCGCGCCCTTCTTGGCCTTGGCAACATTGTCTTCCGCAGGCGCAGGGAAGCAGACGCCTTCGAGTGCCTCGGCCTTTGAGCCCGTCTTGCGGAAAATGGTGGCGCCCAATTTGACTGCACAAGCCAAGAACTTAACGCGCACGTTGCCAACAATGCACATCTTGGGTGCAGAGAAGCCCGCGACTGGATAGGTCTTCGATGCCGAGGATAGAGATGGGCAGCCCGAATCCGAACCCCCCGAATCGGGGAATCGTGGGGCTAAAACGGGCTTCAGCCCGTTCGGGTTTGGGCTATTTTCAGGCAGGTCCCGAACGCCCGATTCGGGCAGCAAGGAGCCAATCAGAATGAGCTGAAAGCTGACTTGCCCGCTTCCTCTCTCTCTGGCAAGCTCTGAGACTGCTGTAGACGCACAAAAGCCCTTTGCAAAGCATTCCTATACAGTCTAGTAGACTAACAGCGACCGGGAGGAGGGAGAGAGAGAGAGGAGGAGGGCCAGGGCCAGCGGAAATGCGGGGCACCGGGCTGGGCAGGCCACTTCTGCTGACCTTTCTGAGGCTACAAACAGGCTGTAGACACTCTCTAGCGCTTTCTAAACTGCATAGCAGGCTTGCAGGGACTTCCAGGCCCCCTCTCGAGCAGCTCCTGGCCCCCGAATGCCTCGTTCGGGGGATTTTGCTCGCTTCGCTCGTTTGGGTTCGGGTTGGGGACCGGCCTTCCCAAATTTCCCGAACGCGCCCAAACCTTCGGGCCCCGAACCCCAAAGTTCGGGGAATCGGGCGAGCCCATCTCTAGCCGAGGAGGACAAAGGGGCGCTTGCCCCACCCTTCTTGGACTCGTCCTTCTTCCGGGCCGTCGTGTTGCCCACGCAGAAGAAAGACTGTCGAGATTTGCGTTACTCCATGAGGGTCCCCAAATTGACTGACATAGAAAGGTACCGGGTACCCAGCCGGCGACAGCAGCTGGCGATAGACTGCAGCTTGGTTGAAACTTGACGGCTGCCATCACTGCGCCTCCCTGGCAAACCCGTGTGGCCCCTGTCAGCAGGCCATTTGGGGCAGGACAGCAGGCTCAAGCTCATGAGAGCCGCAGCCTTCTCGCGGCCTGCGTAGAAGGCGGCAGGCATCAGGCCGTTCTTGATCTCCAGAGCCGTTGCCAGCCTGCCCTTGCAACCACGCTGGCGCTGCCGCTGCCGCTCGACGTTGTCTCCAAAGCCGACAGCGTGGTCCTCAAGCGCGCACTTGCGGTTGAGCATCGTGAAGCGCAGCAACATGCGCCGCAGCTGGCTCGTCGGATACAATTCAAAGATATGCTCGAACGTCTTGCAGCCCCTTGCAACGCCAATCATTGTTGCCTCAACAAGATTGATGAAGAGCGCGGGCATCCTGTCCATGGCGTCCGAACTGGCGCGCGCTCAGGCCGGTGTGAAACATTGCACCGGCCATAACCGGCTGCGCGACTCGCCTGTACAAAGGCTGATGGCCTTCCATCCTCTCTTCATGCTCATCATCAAGGACCACCTCCAGCGTCGAGCATCCCTCGGACGCCTGGCTGATGTAGCCGCTGCGGTCGCCCTCGGGCACAACGGTCGATGCCTCCTGGCGGGTGCAAGCGGCGCGGGCAAGGGGCATTGCCACCGGCTCCAGCAGCGTGAGGACAAGACAGGCGGCGATACGCGGCGGGATGTAGTGGGTGAAGACGAAGATGTCGGGCATGATGCGAGTCTGCAGGCACGATGTGAGGTCCCGCAGGATGATGAGCACGTCCGTGGCATCTTGGACATCCTTTGGCAACTGCTTGGCCTGGAGGAAGTCGGGATTGAGTTTCTTGAAGTCTGCGAGTTCTTGGACTCTATCTGTGATGGTTATGAAGGTTCAGATTGAGGCGGTCCAGGCCCCGGGGGTGGGTAAGTTGCACACACCCGTGGCCTGCTTGAGGCAGTCCAGGTACTTTGCCGTGGCTGATGAAGACAATGTTGTCAGACCCGACAACTACTGCTTGAGGGATCTGCAGAGCCTACTTGCGGACCTCCTCGTATCGCGGCTGTGCTTGGGCTTCTCTGTAAGAGCAAGTGCCCGTCAGCACGCAGTAGTGGGAGTTGGCACAAAGAACGCACTGTTCGGACTGAGGATGCGCTCAGACTGGTCTGAGAGAGCTGCCTCGAGTACTTCGCGGGCCACCGTCCTCTTGGTTGCCGCTGTTACAATGCGCACGTACATAGCCTGTCTCACACGCCCACCATGCCGCAGGCAATGCAAGATCAAGCGTCAGACAGCTTGCGATGGCCGCAGAGAATGGATTTGCGACAGCGGTAGAGAATAAACGCACGCGCATCACTTGCTTTGACCATGTCCTTGACATGCACCTCAACGTTGTTGCTGCCACGAATCTGGCCCATGAGGTGAATCATCAGTCCATTCTGGACGTCGTAGTCGACCAACAAGCGGCCGTTGCTGAGCTGTTTGCCGCCTAAGATGAGGCGCTGCTGGTTGGGCAGGACACCCTCCTTGCCCTCGATCTTTGCCTTGACATTGTTGACCGTGTCTGTTGCGGGAGAGCAAGTCCGGAGGGATTGCTGAGGAGGAGATGCTTTCAGTCTGCGGCGCTTTGCGCTCGCCGGTCTTCTCTTGTTCTTTCTGTTGTCTGGATACCCCCATTGACGTGATTGTACACTTGCTGGGCGTCTCCTGGCGCCGGGGCAAGGGTCGTCCGCCGATTCGTCTTTGCACTGCCTTGTCTCGTTTTGTCTCTCTTCCTTAGCCAGTTCTCCCCAACCATCTCAACTCTGTTGCAGGTCCGCAGTAACTCTGTCTGTGCATTGGACTAGCACGTGGAAAAGAGCTGTGTCTGCCTCCTTGTCCCCCTCGTCCTTCCCCTTTCAACACTTGTCTCTCTCCCTTTGGTCCAGCGTCATCCTCAGCGTGCCGTAAGGCCCCAAGCAGGCGCACTTCAAGAGAAACGTTGTCAAGGTGGCTGAACAGCTTCTTGCACACCTGCCGTTAAGTTGACGACGGCCTCCCGCCCTCTACTCCTTACTAATTGCGCAAGTTCTCTCTCAGTCACGGCACCCACGTTCTCGCTAAGATGGGCAAGGACTGCGTGAGGAGGGTGCAGTACATTGCTTGGACTCGTGTGCCAGCCCGGCAAAAGAGAGGTGACCTCTGCGGGATTCGAACCCGCGCAGCTTGCGCTACCAGGATGCCCACGCTGATGCGTAGAAGTATATACTTGAATCTGGCTCCATAGACCACTCGGACAAAAGGCCTGATCATGCGAGCTCGAGCGAGTCAAACATCCATGAGCTGTTTGACCAGAGTCGCTCTTGTTCCCCTCTGACTCTCTCGACAAGCATCTCAAGAACCCCCGCAAGGCTTTGCAAGGAAGGCTCACTGTCTGTGACCCTGAGCAAAGGGCTTGACAAGGACTCCGGTTTGAGAAGGTCACCCCCTTCCGCTGCTCCTGAAGACAGCGCCGCAAGGTCACCTGACGGCCATTTCAGCACCCAGAGCACTGCATCAGCTTTATACTCTGACGTGCCACCGCTACAAACAACAGAGATTTGTGCCGCGAACGGACGGCCGCATGCTGAAGCCACGTGACACTTGCGTGCAGTGCAGCCTGTTCGTTCTCTCGGACAGTTCAGATCCGAGGCCATGTGATGTCTGTGTGGTGTCACAGTGGCAGCTATTGACTGAACGTTCATTGCCCAAACAGCAACATGACAATGAGGAGACAACAAGGATGAAAAGGCGGCTAAGAGGCAACAATCACAGAGCAGACACAACAAGAAGAGAGGAGATCACGTCCTGAACATTGAGGCACACTCCGGCCACCACGGGATACTCTCGCCTGCAGCTGCACCTGTGGCAAGCCCCGCCACAAAGACGAAACCAACGACAGCCGCTGTGCGCCACCAGGCCCATCCACCCGATCCGCTCGAGAAGTTTGGTCGCGCCTCTTCCTTCGGTGAGGCGGGGAGGGCTGCGTGTTGCCACGCGGGACGAGGGGTCGTGAGCTGCGGCGCAAAGACCGCAAGGCGAAAGTTGAGCCCGACGAGGTGAAGGAGGCCGGGGAGGTGGAAAGGGTCCCTTGACGGAAGTACGAGTACGGACGATGCCGACATTGGCGTGTGCGGGTACTCTGCGGCCGACGAGGCTGACGAGGCCGACGACGAGGACAAAGTCGACGACCGGGAGCGGCTCGGCGAGCTGCTGCGCGAAGTCTGGCGCGGGAAGTAGCTGTCGATTGCCGAAGTGACGGGCGCAAGCGGTCGTTGTACGCAGCGCGGTGTAACCGGATCGGTGGCAAACGAACCGACCACGTCCGTTTGACCCTCGTCCTCCGACGCGAGCACGTCTTCGTCCGCGCTATCTGCCGCCGGCCCGGCAACCGAGCGGCGGCGTTCTGCAACTCGCTTGGAGAAGTCGAGGAGCGCACGCTCGGCGTTGTCGATGATCACGTCCTCGCCGAAAATGAGCGGATCGACGGGGCCGCCCGGACCGCGTGCCGCGATCTCCACCTCGCGCCACTCGAGGAACGTGCGCGCTCGTACCGCTCGCAAGAGGCGCGGCGTATCGGACGAGCGCACGAGATACTGCAGCCGGTACAGGTCGGCGAGGGAAGTTGAAGTGAAACTTGAGAAGGAAGAAGTGGACGGGTGTCGGCGGTGCCGTGTGTGGGACCGTCCTCCTGGCGAGGACGAGCGCGAGGAGGCGCGGGTCGACGCTGAGAGCGAGCGCGCTTCGACGCCTCGTCCTCGCGAAGCGATCCCAGTTGCGGAGGTGCCAGGAGATGTCGATGAACTCGACGGCGGTGCGGCGAGTTCTTGCGACGAGGTCAGAGAAGGCGGAGCCTGCTCGGAAGTTGGTGTCGAATACTGGGTCGAAGCAACTGAAACGCCTTGCGAAGCGTTCTCGGTGAACAGGTCGTGCGGGAGCATGTAAAGCGGCGCAGATGAGGTGGACGATCGGACCTCGACAGCGCGCTGCCACCGCACACCAGCGTTGTCGAGCTGAACCTGGACGGCATGTGAGAGGGCTTCGGTCCGTTGCGGCTTGCCCGTCGGAGACGGAGGGAGGAGGAGGATAGGAAAGATTGGCAGTATGTGCGAGAGAGGCCGCGCGATGGCGATCTCGCTGGGCAGGGGTGCTACGGATCATTCGGTCAGTGCGAATTTCGATTAACTGATCGACAAAAGACTCACGGGAGGAGAAGAGGAAGAAACACGCTTCAAACTCGCCGCAGCCGGCCGCTCGGACTAGGCTGTCCAGCCCGGTCGTCGCGGGATAGGCGGAGTTCAACTTGGCTTCCAGACGCTCCAGCGGGTAGACGAGTGCTGCGGCGAGCGCATCGAAAGGCGCCGAGTCGTCCGCCAGCTCGTGCAACGCCACCGTCGAGTGACCGGCAATCTCGCGAAACAAGCCTTGCGCCGAAGGTTCACGCTCGACGGCGGGCGCACCAGTTGAAAAGAAAGAATAGGACATGTCGGTTGCGCTGCTTGAACCGCACCGCGCGTCGTCATCGCGTGCGAGGAGGGTTGCAAGAACGCGACGCTCCTCAGACGACCTGCCAACGACAAGCAGGCTGGCCCGTGTGGAGTGCGAGAAGGCCGGGGAGTCAACGTCGCCGCGAGTCACTCTTCCCCCATCGGAGGGCTGCCCACCGGCGTGCAGACTGGGCATGACAAAGCCACTCGACGAGTGCTGGTCATCTTCGCTGCTGCCGCCCGTCTCGTGCGCGCTACCGTTGGTGCTCAAGGCGCTGCTGATACTGCCATCGCGACTGTGCGGTCGACTGCGTCGTGGCCCGACGCGTGTGCGCGGGTCGTCGCACGGCGCCAATGCACCGGAAGGTAGGCGAGTGCGCGATCCGGGGAAGGACGACAAAGAGGCGGTAGGAGACGCCGGGGGAGAGTACGGGTGCTCGCCCAAGAGGAGCGAAGCGAGTGGATGCGCGCCGTGTGCGTGGTGAATGCTTGACGACTGGGCGCTCGCGTTCGCAGCGATCGTCGGATGGTGGAGGTGGGGGTGGTGTTCGTGCGGCGAGAGGTGCGCGCGCTGCGGCGGGGTGGGGAGTGCAGGGCCAGGGAGAGCGGATTCTGCTTCTGTGCCGTCCAGCGCTGGCTCCGTGGCTGCCAATGTCGAGGTGGTTCGCCCGTTCCCGGCGTTGTGGCGGGGTTCGTCCGAGGTGGAGCTTGCCGCCAGCGAATCGTGCGACGGGACAGAGCTGAGGCTGATGATGGAGCCATCCCAGCTCCACTCCATGACGCAGCCACTGCAGGCCAGGGTTAGCAGCAAGGCGACAGAGGTACGGTACGCTCTCGCGCGACTCGGAGACGAAGGGGACCTTGCGACATGCTTTCGTCGCATTCCGCGTCGTCTGCGCCAAAGAGCCTTGTACGATACATTCACAAGTGGATACTCGTGAAAGCGCAAGCTTCTCGTGAAGGACAGACTGAAGCTGCAATCCCGCGCCCCCCTATCGGTCCCGCCAAGGCCCCGCTCAGAGGCTTGCGCGAGACTTTGCTGCTTGATGCAGCTGGATCAGAGGGCTACACAAGTGCACAGGGACTCCCTGCCGGACCGCAGGTGCGGCTGAGGAGCGTGAAGGCTTGACTCTGGTCTGCATCGCCAAACGCAATTCCTCTCTTGCGCTATCCGCTAGCCTCGCTCTCGTCGATAGACGTTCGCGCAGGTCGCAGAGCATCGCCATTTGTGAGCCCAATCCTCTCCTCGCTGCTCGGATGCCGCGTGCCGCTCGACGAGGCGGGCAGGGCACCGGCCGGGGTTTCTCGCCTCGAAGGTGCTGCTCGTCGACAACGTCGAGTCCGGACGTGCGCCAGATCCGCTCGTCATTGGAAGTGTGCTGACTTCGTCATCTTGTGCCTTTCGACCCATCTTGCCTCGCCTGTCGCTTCATTCACCGCCTGCTTGCTGCCAGATGGCAAACCAAGTTCAGGTGGTGTTGGGCGCTCAGTGGGGAGATGTACGTCGGCTTTTCGTGCTCGCTGGCGCAGGATATGCGAGCTGACCGCTCCGTCGTCTCCGCTCGACAGGAAGGTGAGTTCAGGTTCGCCGCTCGATTGCTGTGCTTGGCGGCGTAGTGGAGCCTGGCGACCACACACTCGAGCAGGCCGAGGCTATGCGTTTCCGATAACTCGGAACAAGTCCAAACCTGTGCAAAGGCAGTGGCCCGCGGGGGAAGGGCGTGACTTGCCGCCGCACGAAGCACTCGGAGCGCGATTCACCTGGGCACGGTAGGCTGACTTGTGCCGCCTCCGGGTACCTTCAGGCAAGGGAAAGCTTGTCGACATCCTCGCCGCTGAGGCCGACGTCTGCGCACGCTGCGCAGGCGGCAACAACGCCGGCCACACCATCGTCGCCACGGTGAAGGGCGTGAAGACCAAGTTTGACTTTCATCTCCTGCCCAGTGGTGCGTTAAATGTGACAAAATGCCGGCGCATGAGCTTGGACCGTTTGGGCGCGACTCACGATGCTGACGTCGGCGGCATCGCTTCTCCAGGTCTCGTCAACCCCGAGTGCACCGCCTTCATCGGCAACGGCGTGGTCGTACACGTCCCGTCCTTCTTCCAGGAGCTCGAGGCCCTCACGTCGAAAGGTGCGTGGTGCCCGCCTGACTTCGTCTCTCAGACTTTCCCACTCAACCCGGCTGCACGCGCGCAGGCCTCAACTGCGACGGGCGCCTGTTCATCTCGGACCGCGCGCACCTCGTGTTCGACTTCCACCAGGTTGTCGATGGCCTCAAGGAGGTAGAGCTCGGCGGGTCGAGTATCGGCACGACCAAGAAGGGCATCGGCCCCGCTTACTCCTCCAAGGCGAGTCGCTCCGGTCTGCGCGTGCACCACCTTTTCGACGAGGAGGCGTTCGCTGCCAAGTTCCGCAAGCTCGTCGAGGGCAGGTTCAAGCGCTACGGTAACTTCGAGTGCGTCTCGATGATCGCTCCTCCTCGCCTGTGCAGGGCTGATCTTTTCGTGAATCCGTAGATACGACACGGAGGGCGAGATCGTGCGCTACAAAGAGCTTGCC
This sequence comes from Rhodotorula paludigena, assembly GCA_036244875.1. NCBI lineage: Eukaryota > Fungi > Basidiomycota > Microbotryomycetes > Sporidiobolales > Sporidiobolaceae > Rhodotorula > Rhodotorula paludigena. The sequence continues at coordinate 492,561 of BQKY01000004.1, forward strand.
AAGCGCCTCAAGCCATACGTCGTCGACGGCATCTCGTTCATCCACAACGCGCTCGCGGCGAACAAGCGCATCCTCGTAGAGGGCGCGAATGCGCTCATGCTCGATCTCGACTTCGGCACGTACCCGTTCGTCACGAGCTCGGCGACGGGTATCGGCGGCGTGTCCACCGGCCTTGGTCTTCCCCCGCGCGCGATTGGCGAGACCATCGGCGTCATCAAGGCCTACACGACTCGCGTCGGCTCGGGCCCTTTCCCGACGGAGCAGCTCAACAAGGTCGGCGAGCACCTCCAGGAGGTGGGCGCCGAGTTTGGTGTGACGACCGGCCGCCGTCGCCGCTGCGGCTGGCTCGACCTCGTCGTCATGAAGTACTCGACGCTCATCAACGGCTACAGTTCGCTCAATCTCACCAAGCTCGACGTTCTCGATGACCTCGACACGATCCAGGTCGCTGTCGCGTACCACCTCGATGGCAAGCCCCTCGACGCTCTCTTCCCCGCCGACCTTGACACGCTCGCGCGCGTCGAGGTCCAGTACGTCGAGCTTCCCGGGTGGAAGCAGTCGATCCAGGACAAGACTCAGTGGAGCGACCTGCCCAAGGCCTGCCAGGAGTACGTCGAGTACATCGAGAAGTTCCTCGGCGTGCCCATCCGCTACATCGGCACCGGCCCGGCTCGCGAGAGCATGGTCGTTCGCAACTGAGCGTCTGCCCGGTGCATGGACCTCGAGGGCGAAGTAGAGGCTGCCTTCGAGTTCGGTTGTCGCTCTCTCAGCCTGTAGACTCGTCTTTCCACAAAAGCAAACGGTGTTCTTATCAGCTCTGCGCTTCTCTGGATCTCAAACGGGCGTGAGGCGGTGCGCAACGGTCTTTGGAGGACTGCGCTGAGCTGTGTGCACGATCTGGATCTCTAACGAGAAGTCGGCCAGTAATGCATTGTGCAACGACGAGGAAGCTATGCGAGACAGCGGCGGCTACGACCCCTTGCCGAACGTCTTGCTCACGTTGGCCTTCTTCGGCGCGTTGTTGACCCGCGGCGCGCGTCCAAACTCGCTCGTGTCGAGCTGGAAGCCCTTCTTTGCGCCCTGCGCGAGTTTCTCGGCGCGCGCCTCCTTCTTGCGCGCCTTCTTGTCCTGCTCGCGCCGCTCGGCGCCGACGCGGCCGACGGGCTCGGCGTCGAGGATTGACCGCTGCGCAGAGTAGTCGTGCGGCGCGACCGAACCGGGCGCAGGGCGCTCCCGCGCGCCGGCAGAAGCCTTTTTCTGCTTCTTGGCCTTGGGCGGCTGCGCGGGCGGCGACTTGGGCGTGGCGGACCCGCTTGCGGCCGACGACAGTCCCGGCAGCGCATCATCGACGTCGTCGCCTGTGGCCTGCGCTGGCGTGGCCTCGCTCTGCTGCCGGCGCCGCTTCTTCGGCTTGTCCTTGAGGCTCGACACGACGATCACGTCCGAGTCCTTCGGAGTCGGGGCGACATGCTTGGTCGACGTTGACAGGGTCGAGGACGACTCGGGCTTGGGGACACGAGCCGAGAGAGGGACATAGGTGTGGTCGGCCGAAAGTGCAGTCGGCACAGCGGCGTCGGCAGCCTCGTCGGGCGCAGTAGCCGCGTCAACATGCGCATCGGCAAGGACAACGTCGGTGTCGACGGGTGCTGCGGGCACGAGCTTGGGCTGAAGAGTCTGCCATGCGAGGAGGATGTCAGTCACTGCGGCAGGGCACGAAAAGCGTAATGCCACGGACCTGCCCGAGACCGCCGCCGAGCACGAGCGAGTCGTGCACGCGCTTCACTGCTTGAGCTTGCACCTCGTGGCGTCCAGTGCTCTGGTCCTGCGCCTTGCCCTTGCCCTTCTTACCGCCCGAGCTCGACGCAGCGCCGAAGAACGAGCTCGACCCTGCGACTATGCCGCTCGAGGTCGGTGCCGTGGCAAACGTCGACCCGTAAAAGGCGGACGACGGCGCAACAGGTACGATGGGAACAGCCGAAGTCGAGGCGATGGGCGGCGACGGAACAGCGTCCCAGAGACCCGCTGTGGGGCGCACGGCAGGCTCTTCGGCGGGCAAGCCGAGCTGGAAGCCCGTTACGCCCGCCGCGGCCGTATCGACCATCTCGACATCGTCCACGCCGGCCGCCGACGTGCCCAAGACTGCCAGGCGCGTCTCCTCGACAAGCGCCGCGAGCTCGTCCTTCTTGCGCCGGACGACCTCGCTCACGCCGCCGCGCGCGGCGCCCAGCACCTGCATGACGTCGCGTGCGTCCCTGATGCGCCCGGCTGCGGCCGCCTCGACGAGCTGGAGCGCGCTCTGCACGCCGAGGACGAAGCGCGCGCTCTCGTCCTCGTCGCGGGCGGTGCGCTCGCGCCAGCGCCAGACGGCGCGCAGGAGCTCGAGCTTGAGCTCGCCTGGGCCCCAGCCCGTCTTGATCGGGAGCGTCGGGACGGCGAGCGCGGTCGAGTAGGCCTTGAGCTGGCCGTGCTTGGCGAGCGGGACGAGGTAGCCCGTGTCGAAGTGGCCGGTGTCGTGGTCGTACGGCGCGAGCGAGAAGGTGATGGCCGAGACGCCGCGAGAGCGTTGGTAGACGTCTTCTAGTGGCGACGGCGAGTCGGAAGGGGAGGAAGCGGCCTTGTCGTGCAGGGCGATGCGGAGGTGGTCGTAGATGGATAGGAGGTAGTGCGTGTCGGAGCGCGCATAATGCAGCATCTCCTTGGGCAGCGGCCTGAAGAAGCGAGCGTGAGCGGGATGCGAGAGAGTGCGACGCTCGAAGGAAACGCACCGAATGCGCCAGTCGGCGAGCTGGTACCGCTTGTCGGGCTCGAAGTCGGTGTACATGTCGAGGAGCGATGCGAGGCTGTGTTGTGAGTGACCTGTAGTGGAAACGATATGAGCGCGCGTGGCAACTTCAGGGCAACAGTAGGAGTCTTACCGAGGACCTTGGTAGCGTGGTAGGTGTCGAAGAGACCGACAATGTACAGACCAAAGTCGCGCTGGAGCCAGACGATGTCCGAGCTGGCGCCGTGCAGGACCTGAATGAAGCGGGAGAAGGAGTCAGCGAGAGCCAGCGGCGTGCGCGATGCACGACACACCTTGATCCACTCCGGGTTCGTAAAGAACTCGTTGAGCTGGTCCAGACCATCGCGAACACTCGGCTCAAGAGCGTCGATCACGTAGTCCTTCGTGCGCGTACTCAGCTGCGAGTAGGCGGGTCAGCGTAAGTTCCTCCCCACCGAGCCGAACGGACGAACCTGGATCAAACACGTGATGCCGCTCCAGCTGCGGAAGTCGTGGTGCTCGAGATCGATCGCGAGGTCCTTCTGACCCGCTGCGCCAACCTGTCGGATCTCGCCGATCATGCGCTCGAGCGCTGCGGCGTCTCCAACCCATTCAAAGGGCGTCGAGTCGAAGCTGCCGGCAGGGTGCGGTGCCGGTTTGCTTGGTTTCGAGGAGAAGTGCGCAGGCGGGGTCAGGGCGGCGAGTTCTGCGGCGTACGGGTGGGCGTAGCGCGTGTAGGCCGGCGGCGAGGTCGCCGTCGTCGAGGTGTAGCTGCTCGTCGGCTCGTACAGCTCCGTCTCGAGCCAAGCTGCGTCGTCGCTCAGCGCGTTGACCTTGCGGCGCAGGACGGGCTTCCAGAGCGGGACTGCGCCGTCGCCTGTCGCGGAAGCGTCGTCGACGTCGGGCGCAGCGACGCGCGTGCGCTGGGTGAAGCGCCGCTGGGGCTTGTCGATGGCTGCGTCGTGGAGGAGACGGGCGGGGAGGCGGCCAGCCTTTGCGCGGGCACGCTCGCGCTCGTCCATCTCGCTCGCCGACTTGGCCCCGACGGCGCCAACCCCTGCGGCGCGCGCCTTGCCGATGCCGAGGTGGCGCTCGACATTGTCGTCTGCGAGCTCGAGGAGACGCTCGATGCGCTCGGTCACGTCCGAGTAGGCGCCATCGCGGAGGAGGTCTGGGTCGAGCTCAGCCTGGGGGGTGGAAAGTGCACCCTTTGGCGGTGCGGGCGGGGCAGCCCAGTGGAGGACCGAGGTTGCGAGCTGGAGGACGCGGTGGGCCTCTGCGTCGAGGGAGCGGGCGAGCTTGCGCGAGAGGGTGCGCTCGAATGCGAGGTCGGCGGCGGAGGGGAGGGCGGCGGCAGCAGCGGTGGGCGGGACGATGGCGCTCTGGAGGGCGTCGAGGAGCGCACCGAGCTCGTCTGCCATCGTGTGCGAGTCTCGGGACCGCAGCGGGGCGAGGGCGAGGCGCGAGAGCCCAAGTCGTCCGCGAGCTGCATCGCCTCGTCGCCGTCGCTTCTTCTCCACACGCGCTCAGCCGAGCAGAGAGCTAGCTTGTGCGCGGGACAGCGCACACACTCGCGGGCGAGTCCCTTACCTTGACGCTCTCCGCCCGCCCGTGCTCGCCTCGCCTCGCCTCCCCACCTCATCGCCTCGTCCCGATGGCGTTCGCTCGCCTCGTCGTCCTCGCGAGCGCAATGCTCGTCGCCACCTTGCTCGCAGGGTTCGCGCCCCTCTACGTCCGCCTCAGCCCCTACAAGGTCCGCGTGACAGAGACCATCTCGGTTGGCATCCTCGTCGGCGCCGCCCTCTCCATCATCGTCCCAGAAGGCGTCGCAGCCGTCTTCGAAAACACAGTCCTCGACGACGACGGCGACGGCCACGGCCACGAGGCAAACGCTGGCTGGATCGGCGCCGCCTTGCTCGCAGGCTTCGTCCTCATGTCCGTCTGTTCACCGGTGGGGTACCTTCTCTCGCTCAGGCGCTCGAGCTGACCTCGAGCACGCCGCCGGCAGGTACCTCATCGACGCGCTGCACGGCCACGACGAGTACCCCGATCCGCGCGGCCACTCGCACTCGCATTCGCATGGGCACCACCACCACCACCGCCGCCCTCAGCCCGCCTTCCGCCAGCCCTCGCACCTCGCCGAGCTCGAGCCCCTCTCGAATGGCGCAGGGCGCGACTCGAGCGAGTATACGGGGCGCGCGGGAGACGACGAGACTTTGCGGTGGCAGGAGGACGGCGGCGCGAGCGCGGCGAGCCGTTCGCCGTACCGCAGCGGGGCGTCGACGCCCGCAGGGGCGCACGACGACCCGCACCTCATCACTGCCGACGTCTCGTCCGTTTCAACCGTGATCGGCCTCCTCACGCACTCGCTCGCGGACGGCATCTCGCTCGGCGCGTCGTCCCTCCCGCTCACGTCCGCCGCCGCACACTCCGCACACGCCCTCGTCCGCCGCGCCGCCACCGCGGCAGCAGCAGGGGTTGAGCACGACCACGAGGGCGCGTCGCACGGCGGCTCACTGCAGCTCATCATCTTCCTCGCCATCATGCTGCACAAGGCGCCGACGGCGTTTGCGCTCTCGTCGCTCCTCTCGTCTTCCCCCGCGACGTCTCCCGCCTTCACGCGCCGCGCGCTCCTCGCATTCTCGCTCGCGGCGCCGCTCGGCGCGCTCGTGACCTATGCGCTCCTGTCGCTCGTCGGCGCGCAGGGCGGCGACGGCTCGGCGACCGGGTGGTGGACCGGCCTCGCGCTCGTCTTCAGCGGCGGGACGTTCCTCTTTGTCGCGACGCATGCCGTGCGCGAGCAGGAGAAGAAGAACGAGCGCGGGGAGGACGAGCCCGGCGCGCTGAGCAGCGAGGAGCGCCTCGGCGAGCGCACGCGGCTCGGCCTCATCTTGTTTGGCATGGTGCTGCCTGGGCTGTTGAGCCGACTTGTAGGACACGGACACTAGACTTGGGCTGTACAGGTACACGTTCGTTGGAATAGACGCTTCTCTCGAGGTATCGAACCGGAGGAGCTGGTACTACGCGAGCGGGAGAACAGCGATGCATCTAGAAGCTCCACAATCGCGACACGACATCAACGGGGCCAAGGTCGACCGGCTCGTCCTCCTCGTCGTCCGCCGCATCCTCGCCGTCCGCAACCACCGCCTTGACCTTCTTGACCTCTGCTGCGACCGCGCGTCCGCCCGTCGACGGGTCGGGGAAGAACGAGTCGCCGATCGGCTGGCGCTGCGGGACGGGCGCGAGTGCTGGCGCGCGTTTGACAATCTTGCGAGCAAGCTCCGTCTCGATGAGCTGGAGTCGTGCGCAGAACCGGATCAGTTCCTTGCTCCTCCTGTCGACAGTGCGCTGACAAGACGAAGACTCACCGTCGCGTACGAGTGGTCGAGGAAGTCCTCCATCGTGTAGCTCTGCTTGTTCATGACCTCGCTGAACACCTTTGCGAGGCCCGACACGCTCGCGAGGTAGTGCTGCTGCAACGCCGCAATCTCCCACAGCGACGAGTCGAGCGCGCCCGTCTCGGTCGGCGAAGGCTCGTCGGCGTTGAAGGGATCTGCCGACGGGTCTTGTCAGGATAAGCTCACCCTGGAGGCGAGACACCGCGAGACGCACCCTTGGACCAGTCATACTCATCCTGCCCCTCGCTGACACGGTGAATGAGCGGCATGCAGCTCGGATGCCGCTTGAGGAGGTTGTAGATGAAGGGCACGACGGTGACGATGGCGGCGGGACTGGCGGCGAGCGAGAGGCGCGCGAGGCGCTTGATGAAGGACGCCACGAGCGTCGCGGGCAGGTGCGAGGACGACATGAAGATGTCGAGGAGGCGGAAGAATCGGGGGCGGTACCGCACATGGAGGACGTTGCGGTCGAGAAGCGAGTACAGCTTCTGGTAGAAGTCGGGGAACTCGCTGATAGTTGCGCCATGTCAGCCTTCGGGAGCGTGCGGGATTGATGCACGAGACTCACAGGCCGTGCTTCTGCATGAGCGTAAAGAGACCGTTCAATGCGAGAATGCCGACGGTCCCGCCGACGTCCGAGCAGTCGACGAGCCAGTCCATCAGGCGCCGCGGCTCGGTCATGTGCGGCAGGACCTGCCTGTGCAACATAATGAGGACTCGCTTGCTGTCCTGCTCCTTGATCGGCAGGGCGAGGATGGCGAGCCAGCAGTCCTGGAAGGCGCGGCGGTGAGCGACGAGCGAAAGCAGCGCGGGCAGGTTCTTCTTGCGCTGCTGCGAGTTGAGCTGCTTGATTATCTCGGGTTCCGATTCGGATTCGGAGGACGAGTCAAAGATGCCAGTCGAGCCGTCAGGCCGCTCGTCCTCTGCCTTGCGCTTCTTCGACGACGCGGCAGGTGCTGCCTTGATCGTCGGAGTCGCGCAGAACCACTCGTTGAGCTCGGACGAGGCAGTCGGCATAGTCGAGAGGGACTCGAGAATGGAAATGGCGTTGGGGATGAGCTGGTCGGGAAGAGGCGGCGGAGCAAGAGAGGCGGCGGAGCGGGAGTAGGTGGAGAGGAGCGAGCTGATGACGACACGGTCTCAGTACTTCGAGCAATTGATGCGGTTGAGCAGAGGAGACGCACGCTGTCTCCCGCAGGAACCAGTATCGAACATCGTCGCAGCGATCCCACCACTTCAACCACTCCTCGGCGACATCCGAAGGCAGGGTGCCATCTTCGCTCGGCGGTAAGAGCAGAGACCGCACGACGTTTGCGAACGTGCCATGCGCGAACTTGGCTTGCCGCTCCGAGTGCAGCGAGGTGAGGAAGAGGGATTCGGTGCGGACGAGCGACATCAAGGCGTTCAGGGCGGAGAGCTGCGGGTGAGTGAGTGGTCAGCTCCGTCAACAGTACAAAGAGAGGACTGAGAACGCACTCGGACGCTCCCGTCCCAGTGCCCGCCCACCACGCGAGCCGTCTGGGCGAGGTAGTCGTCCCATCGCTCCTTCAGCCACGCCTTGACCTTCTGCACGCTCGCATCCTCCTTGGCCTGCTCTTTCCGACCCTCGGCCGTGTCGACGCGCACTCGCTTTGCGCTCTTGAGGATGCCGTGGAGGCGGCCCTGCTTGATCAGAGCCTCGAAGATGGCCTTGAGAGCGTGCAGGGCGGTGTGCACCTCCTGACGATTCGCCTCGCGCTCTTTTGGCGTGGCATCGGCTGCAAGCTGCAGAGCGCGCGACTCGTACAGCTGCACGAGGTCGGCGAGCGGGTTGAGCGAGGCGGAGGCGGGGGCAGCAGGCGGGAGGAGGGCGGCGAGCTTGGAGATGCGTGTGAGCGGCGAGTCGGCCGCAGGCAGCTTCGACGTGGATGCTGCGGGCTTCTTGCCCATGCTCGGCAGCGACTTGACTGCCATGCCTGCGAGACGTCGAGGTGCGAGCCGTCCGAGCTGCTCGCGGGGCGGTGCTCGACCAGCGTATGCGCCCTCGCGGCTCGCAAGGGCCACTTCCGGGAGGTTGACAGGTCCGACTGTGCAGTGCACGACTGCACTGAGCCTCGACGCCAGGCAAGGGCGCTCTCCGTTGCAAGCAACACCCCTCGACGTTGGCGAATGGACCGGTGGCCGTAGGGGCGAGCAGCGACGAGAGCACGTATAGAAGGCGCAGCACAGCACTTTGCACAAGAGTGAGGACGTCTACAGTCTATACTGTCACTTCAGCAGAGGCCGCGCCACGGGCCGACTTTCTGGAGTTGAACCTTCGTCGCGAGGCCGGTGTCGACGCTGTCCTTGGCCGCGAAGATGGTATAGCTTCCTTCGTCGACAATCCAGCCCTTGCCGACGAGCGAGTCGCGCCAGTAAGCAAACGCGGCTTTGTCGAGGGAGAAGGAGACCTGCTCGGAATCGCCTGGCGACAGCACGCGCGTCTTCTTGAATGCCTTGAGTTCCCGTGCCGGGCGGCGGTAGCGCTCTGAAGAGATAGGAGAGGGCGGTGGTGGCGCGACGTAGAGTTGTACGACATCGCGGCCAGCGACAGAGCCGGTGTTGCGGACCGTGATGGTGACCTCGACAAGAGCATCAGCCGCCGCCTTGACGGACGACGAGAGCGAGGACCACTCTGTGAAGCACTGCGGTCAGCTCAGGTATTTGGAAGTCAGACAGGCTCAATTCGACGTGCCGAACGTCGAGTATGAGATGCCAGCGCCGAATTCGAACATGCACTCGCGCTTGAGCTCGTGGTAGCCCCGGTAGCCAACGAAGATGCCCTCGCCGTATAGTACGGCGTCCGACTCGGCGCCCCAGTTGAGGTGCGCAGTGCAATCCTCAATGCGGTACGGGAAAGAGAGGGACATGCGTCCGGACGGGTTGACCTTGCCGAAGAGAACGTCGGCGATAGCGTTGCCGATCTCATTACCGCCAAACCAGGCTTGCACGACAGTTGACGCCTGCTTGACCCAGGGGAAAGTGACCGCCGAGCCCGACTGGTTGACGATGACAGCCGCGGGGTTGACCTCGAGGATGCGCGAGACGAGCAGGTCGGTGTGGCCAGGAAGGGCAAGCGATTCACGGTCAGCAGCTTCTGCTTCCCAGTCCTGCGGAAAAGGCACGGTCAGATCGAGCTGCAGCCTGGAAACTGTGCCGAAAGGCTACTCACCATAGTCGTACCGATGACAACAACGACTGCATCCGACTCCTTGGCGAGCTGCACGGCCTCCTCGATGCCACCCTTGTCGTCAAGCTTGTAGGCGCCGCCGACGCGCAGGGCCGCCATCATCAGCGGAGGCTGCTTGCCGCCCTTGACCTCGTCCGCCGCGGTCGACTGCTTCGGCACATTGGTGTATTCAACCGTGATCTTGTAGGTCTGCCCGGCCGTAAAGGGCACAATCCCGGTCTCCTCGATGGTGCCGAGTCCTGTGCAGGGGCAGAGTCAATGTCTAAGCGGAGGTGGCAAGGTAGCGAGCACGCTTACCATAGAACGAGGCACCGCGGGTCTGCTTCTTGTCAAACCCGTTGTCGATGACAAGTTTCTCGTCGATGAAGACGCGCGCGCGACCGACAAGCGAGATGCCGAACTCAAAGTCGCCCGTCTCTTCGGCGGTAACGTAGCCTTCCAGATTCATGTAGAACTGGTCGGCGAGGCCCTTGGGCTTCTCGTCGTTGATGCGGATGCGGGTGCCAAGAAGGTCGTGCTCGGCGATCGGCTGAGCGCCGTCCTGCGGCGCCGAGTTGTAGAAAGTCGAGGTCCACTTCTCGTTGACGAGCCATTGTCAGCCTCAGGGCCCCGTTATGTTGCAGAAAGGAAGACGCACGCCGCTGTTGCCGTCCTTTGTCTTGATCCACCCGTCAAGCATGGGCAGGTAACGGTGCGCGTAGCAGCCTGCCTTGTACGCAAGCTCGACCTCCGAGCCTGCCAACGCGGACTTGATGCCCTCGTAAGGCGTGATGACATAAGACGAGGTCAGGTCTGCGCATAGGAAGTTTATCAGCTCCTTTCAGCTGAAGAGAGAGCAAAGATCAGAAACACACAGGCGGATCCACCGCCGCTGACCGTGCGCGCTTTCGCGTTTGGTCCAAGCACGGCAAGCTTCTTGAGCGTCTCCTTGCGGAGCGGGAGGACCTGCTGGTCATTCTTGAGGAGGACAATGGACTCGGAGGTAACCTCGCGGCACGTTGCGCGGTCCTGTGCGCTGTCGTGCGTGCGCTCCTTGTCGCGATTGTTCCGCACGACCTCGATGTCGGCCTGGCACGAACGCTGGATGGCTTGCAGTACGGCGTATGCGCGAGCATCGATGGTCTCGGGTGCGACCTTGCCCGCAACGGTCGAGTGAAGCAAGAGCTGGCCGCGCCAGCGCGTCGGACCCGGCCTGTCCAGCAACGCGATGGTCAGAAGGATCGAACAGGTTCCTCGAGTAGTAACACGCACATCTCGAGATCAAGGCCAGCGTTGACGGCTTCAGTGGTCGAGTAGGTACCGAACCTGCTCAAAAAAGTGATCAACGGCGGCATCGGAAGAGATGACGAGTTGCACGCACCAATCGCTCATGACCAGACCGTCAAACTTCCACTCGTCGCGGAGGATTTGTTGAAGGAGCTCCTGGCTCTCGGCGGCTGCGTTTGCAAAACGTGTGCGTCAGTTTTTGGGATGCAGAGGGAAAGTGCCGCGCGCGTACCGTGGACTCCGTTCAAGCGCGAGTACGACGTCATGAAGCTCCACGGCTGAGCGTGCTTCTGCGCGAGCTCGAACGGCTTGAGATAGATCTCGCGCAGAGCGCGTTCCGGGATGCGAACATCGACACTCATTCGCTCGTCTTCTTGGTCGTTGCCGACGAAGTGCTTGACAGTTGCGCCGACTCCGTTCGCCTGGAGACCCTGGACGTACGCCGCTGCGAGGTTGCCGGACAAGAGCGGGTCCTCAGAGAACGACTCGTAGGCCTGGTTACGCGATGGTTAGTCGTGCTTCAGGAAAGTGGATGCACGAAAGACGAGCGCACCCTTCCGTTGAGCGGGTTGCGCTGGATGTTGATCGTAGGTCCCAGGACGAGGGAACTGCCCTTTGCCTTGGCTTCGCGGGCAAGGACGGCACCCATGCGCTGCAGCGCTTCGGGGTCGAAGGTTGCGCCGAGAGCGGTCGCGCATGGGATGCACTGGGCGGGAGTCGGCAGGAAGTGCGAACTACCGCGCACACCGTTCGGCCCGTCGCTCATCTTGATGCGCGGCACCCCGACGCGTTCGATAGGCACAGTCGTCCACCTGTGGGAGACCTGCTCAGCATGTTCCTCTCTCAGAGAGAAGAAGGGGAACTCACCAGTCGGGTCCCGCTAGCAGACTGACCTTCTCCTGCAACGACAAACGGTCCAGCACGTCGTGCAGATCCGCCTGAGCGAACTCCTCGAGCGTGTAGGGCGCAGCAGCCATGGTTCTCAGCGAGGAGCGGGTGAGGAGCTGGCGAGTCGAAGCGGCGGAAGAGCGTGCGAATCGCCCCTGCTCTCTTCCGGGCAGCGTGAGCGAGAGCAGAACGCGAGTCCGAGCCCCACAGCAGCCGACATGCCCCACGAATCCTTGCCGCGCGGGGAGAAAGAGGGAGATCGAAGTGGCCGGCGGCAGAGCGGAAAAGGGCCGACGCGGACACTTCGTCGATTCCGGCCGACAGGCGATTTCGTCCAAACGCTGCCGAGCCGGTGCACTGGCGCGCTCATGCCCGCACTCACAGCAGCGCAGCCGACTGAGGTGCCCACCTTGCCTGCGCCCTCGCTGGTTCTTAGGGTCCCGATGAACTCGCAATGTTTGCCTCGCAAGAGGGCATGGCAGTGGACACGGCTTGCTTCCGGACCAGCCTTACGGTACCGGTAAAGATGGGTGCAGTCAGCTCAGGCACAACCTGCTAGCTCAGCTCGGGAATCGTCGCCCACGCCGGTGAGCCTGCTTCCCTTGTGCTTCCCGGTTGCCTGCTCACCGCCGCTCCTTTCCTGAGAAAACTCCGGCTCGTGCTCTCTATGAAGGATTCGTGGGGGCATCGGGGATCCCTGGGCCTCCAGTTCTGCTGCTTTCCACGCTCCCCTCTCTTCTTGCTCGTCTCGTCTTCTCCTCGCTCTCTTGCTCGGCTCGTGCTTGCTTCACCGTGACGGAGCCCATCCAGCATGGCTGACATCAAAGCCACGGACCTCCTGAACAACACCGTCTGTCGATGTTCCCCCCTCTCCCGCGGAAGGCTCCCGACTGACCCGGTCGGTCCCATCTCTGCAGGCTGCTTCTTGGTGGAAGGACCCCTGCCTTCGCCGCAACGTCCTTGTTGCCATCGTCTGCTACTTCGGCACATTCGCACTGGGCTGTGAGTGCTCACTGTCCCCTCGCTATTGACGGAGCGGGACCTGACCTCCTGCCTGTTCCGCAGACGATGGTATGTCGCGAGCTGCATCTTGGTTTCTTCCACTGCTTGACCGCGCAACAACACACAGGCTCGTACATGACCGGCCTGCAGAGCATGCCATCGTGGAACGAGTTCTTCGATCACGTACGCCTCCTTCCTTTCGCCCTCGTTACCTCCCGCTCTCGTCATTCACACCCTGCACACCGCAGCCAAAGGGTAACAAGCTCGGCATCATATCGGCCTCGTCTTACCTTCCGACTCTCGTTCTTTCGCCTGTTTACCCAATTCTCTGCGACCGCCTTGGTCGGCGCTACTCTGCGATCATCGGCTCTGTTGGGATCATCATTGGTGCAATCATTGGAGCGCTCGCCAACGGCCTGGCTATGCTCATTGTCGGGCGCGCAATCGTCGGGACTGCTGGTATGTCTTCCTTCTCGCGCTTCTCGGCTTCCAGCGATACAGTCCTGACGCGCTACCACTCAGGCTTCGTGATGATCCTCGGGTAGATCTCGAGCTACTCATGCCTTCCCTCGCCGCTAGCAACTAAAAGTCCGACTCCGCAGAGCGAATCTCCTAGTCAACGAGATCCTGCACCCGCGCCTACGCCCCATCGGCAGTGCCTTCTTCTTGGTCTTCTATTACGTCGGCAGCATGACGAGCGCCTGGGTCACCTTTGGCGTCATTGCTGGAGAATGGACCGACTCCTGGGGCTGGCGGTATGTGTTTCCGAAGCTTCAGCAGCTATCCGGTAATGATGCCCTCGCTGACACAGTTCTGTGCAGTCTGCCAACCATGCTGCAAGCCATTGGGCCTGCTGTGATCACGGTCGGCATGTGGTTCTGCCCCGAGTCGCCGCGCTGGCTCGTCGCCGTCGGCAGACGTGAGCAGGCGCACCGTGTTCTCGCCAATCAGCATGCCAACGGCAAGATGGACGATGCACTTGTGCTGCGACAGCTCCAGGACATTGACGAGGCAATCGAGCGCGAGCGCGGCGAGAAGCTCGGCCTGCGGTCGTTCCTCAAGACACCCGGGAACCGTCATCGCCTCATCATTCTCCTTTGTACTTCGGTCGGTGCACAGCTCAATGGCGCCTCGGTCTTCTCGTACTACCTCGTGAGCATCGCATTCCTGCTTGATGCTGTCTGTCTGTCGAGTTCCTGCTAATCATGTCCGTTGCAGGCTCCCGTACTTCGTCTCGTCGGTGTCACGGATCCGAAGGAACAGACAGCCATCAACGGCGGGCTTGGTCAGCTATTTGCGGATTGCTCTGGGGCAGCAATGACTGAAAGTTTGCATCGCAGCCATCTGGAACCTCATCGCCTCGTCGACGGGAGCCATCATTGTCGACAAGATTGGCCGACGCAAGTTGTGGTTGACCTCGACCATTGGAATGCTGTTGGCGTTCGCCTGCCTCACCGGCCTGTCGGCGGGCTTCGAAAGTACAAAGCGGGAGTCTGTCGGTAGGTCTTCCCCTCTTCATCCTCGTCCTCCTGCAAGACCTGACACGTCGTGCTTCCGCACAGGCCTTTCAACTGTGGCTTTTATCTTTATCGCCTACGGCGCCTACTCGCTTGGATGGACGCCCCTGTAAGCCATGAGTTCCGCTCTTGCCCCTCGAGTCCGTGACATTACCTGACCTTCTGAAATTCCCACTGCGCATCGGCCCCCATCGCCGCTCGACATGTATTCTGCACTTTTGGCTTCCGACCCGGGTGAAGGCCTTATCCCGTGAGTCTCAGATCTGCACCCGGTCCTCGGGACTTACTGATCGCCCTCGCTCCCGCTCCTCTGGACTTCCTGATCGCCCCTAGTACACGACCGAGGTGCTTCCCTACTCGATGCGTGCATCGGGCTTGGCGATGTTCGTTTGGTGCAAGAACGCCAGTCTTGTAGGGGCATTCCCAGCGTCTCCCAGGATTCCCGAGGTCAAGTGCTGACCCTGAGCGCCCCTTTCCGTCAACCACAGTGCTTCACTCAATGGTAAGCAAGATATTCTGCTGACACATGTTTCCACTCACCTGACTTTACATTGTCCGGGATACAGGGTCAACCCGATCGGACTCGCTGCCGGCGGGTGGCGCTAGTGCGTCTCTCGCCGCTCTGTCCACCTCCCACGCTTGCTGAACTCTTACTTGCAGCTACTTCCTCTTCATCGGCACGCTCAGCATCCTCCTCGTCCTGATTTGGTTCAAGTTCGTAGAGACCCGCGGCCTCTCGCTCGAGGAGATCCCGGCGCTCTTCGACGGCCCGAAGGCCCTCGCAACGCCGCAGAGGGGCTCGTACGTTCAGGAGGACGACGAGCACAAAGACGGCAAGGCCGCGTCGGAGGAGCACCTCGAGGTCGCGCGTCGCTCCGTCTGATCTGCCCACACCTTGTCACATTTGTCTTCTCGCGTCTGTGTTTACCGCCCCTGACTCTCGTATTGCTGCTGCTACTACCAAAGCCTGGAACAAGGTGTGCTTTTCTTCCGACTCTTGCCCGTTGCGCAGATTGGCTCTTCGAGAGATTCCTGGCCTTTGGGAAGGCCAACCCAAACATGCGTGCGATTCTCGCGCGGCCTCTCGCTGCAAGGATTTGCTGCTTGATCGACGTCCCCGTGTCGGATTGCGCCAGCCGAAGGCGCGATCCGCGCTCCAGAAGTGGTCACGCCTTATCGGACCGTCGCTCCGAAAGCGACCGCGTGGAAGGCGAGGAGAAGCCTTCCGCGTGTTTGCGCGACGCTGGCGTTCCCGCGCTTTCCGCGACACGGACGCTTACCCATGCAGCGGCTCGGGAGGCGAGGACTGTAGCCTGCCTGCTCGTCTGTCACGATGGGCAGCAAAGCAACCGCTGAAAGAGGATTTGCGCGAACGGTTCCTGACACTTGCATGCACGGTTGCCGACACGAGCAGGACACAATGGCAGAGCCATGGTCACGCACGCTCGACGTGGTAGCGCGTTGATTCGTACTCGCAGGTGAGCGCGGATGGACATGAGCGAGACCGTGTTGGGCAGAACTGGTAGGAGTACAACGAGGGTGGAACAGCTGTAAGGGGACTAGGAAGACGAGCAGAGACGCTTGTAGCACAAAACGATGTAATGAGAGGGAGAGAGCGAAGGATGCAGATGCAAGGGCATATCAACAAGAGCGGGCGCGCGCGACGACCCTTAGAGCTTGAGCGGCTCCTGCCACACCCATCGGTCGTCCTCGTACCCCTGCAGCGTGTCGTCGAGGAGGACCTTGCAGCGCTTGGCGACGTAGACCGTCTTGTCGGTCGTCTGCTGGCGCATCTCGGTGATCTTGTCCTCCTCGAGCGGGCGCTCGATCAGCTCGGCGAGCGACTCGACGGCTTGCTCGAGGTCGCTGCGGCGCGGCGACGTCCCCAGGTCAGCGACATCCGCCTGGTGGGCAGACGCGAAACGAGCCAACGCACTTCTGGTTGTCCTCAAACATGACGGTCTGGTTGTTCTTCTCGAGGTAGAACGCCATGGCGTACGTCCACTTGAGCACGGTGCGAACCTTGCCGAGCGTCTCGACGGCCTTGGCGAGGAACTGGACCTCGATCCACGAGAGCGTCGACTGCTCCTGCAGCTCGTCCATCTTCTTCTCGGTGCGCGCGTACAGGTCGGCCTCGAGCCGGATCGACTGCTCGTGGTTCGAGAAGCGGTTGTAGTACTGCGCAGAGCGGCCAAGAGCGTCAACATCGGCGCGAGGATACGCAAAGGATGCGACGCACGTGGAGGTACCGCTCGAGCTGCGCGCGGCTCTTGCTCTGCGCGTCCTTGTACGTGTCGGCCTTCTCCTCGTACCGCGCGCAGTTGTACCACGACGTGCCGTGCTCGGACCAGGGGCCCATGCAGACCCAGCAGAACTCCCACTTGCACTTCTTGCACGTCATGTGCTGCGGGTTGCAGGGGACGTCAGTTCACGCTTCTAGCCAGACAGAGCAGCGGCGAGACCCGGCGCACGTTGCAGCCGCCGTTCTTCTCGATCGTCGAGTGGCACTTTGTGCACTCCTTGGTGTTTGCCGAGATCCAGTTGCTCGTCTCCGAGTCGTCCTTGCACTTCTTGAGCCACATGCGCACGACGGGGCAGCAGCACGGGCGGTGGTCGCCGTCGAGCTGGCACCCGAAGCAGAAGACGTGCCCGCACGCGCACTGCACCGTCGGGATGATGACGTCGAGCGAGCGTGGCGCGACGGCGCACTGCACGGCAAACTCGCAGTTGGGCGCCGGGCACCACCGCATTCGCGGGTTGTCGTCGACGTAGGTGCGGTTGAGCAGCGTGCGGTACCTGCGGGGTGAAGATGCGGGAAAGTGAGCGTCTGTCGCAGCGAGTGAGGCAGGGCGACCGAACGCACCGTGTGAGGACGTCGGGCGGGACCAGCAGCTCGACCGTCTTCTCGTCCACGATGACGTGGCAGTCGTTGCCCATGCACTCGATCCTCCGACTCTCGCCCTCGTCCACGACCTTGCTCGAGATGTAGTGCGCGTAGCAGTCCTTGCAGACTGTGTGTGCACGTCCGTCAGCCGGGACGTCACCAACACGAAACGAGTCCGAAGAGAACGCACAGCGGTGGTCGCAGTTCATGGCGAGCGTCTCCTTGGTCGCGTCGTCGTAGCACACCTCGCAGACGAACCCTCGCACGCGCTTGAGGCGCGGCTGCGACCCGCCCTCGTGGATGCCCGCCTTCTCGAGCGTGCGCTCGGCGTCCTCCATGTACGTCTCGACGAGCTTGTCCTTTTTCCAGTTGAAGTAGCGCAGGAGGACCGCGGCGGACTCGGGCTGCGCCAGGAAGGAGAGGGTCAGCTGAGGTCCACGTTGAGCAGCACCACCCGGCTTCCGCGCAGACGCAACGGAGGGGCGAGCAAGCACGGGAACGAGCGACGCACCTTGAGCTTGAGCATGTCTGCGACATACTCTACCGCACGCTTCTGCTCGTCCTCGAGCTGGGCGAGGCTGAGCACCTTGTACTCGACCTGGCCGTAGATCTCTTCGCCGCCGATCGACGCGCGGCCCTTGCCCTTGCCCTTGCTCGACGTGACGGTGACGCCCGACGCGCCCGCGGCGGCCGAGGCGGGCGTCGAGGTGCCAAAGGGCGAGAAGCCCGAGTCGGAGACGGAGCCGGCCTCGGACGTGAGGTCTGCGCGGTCGTGCTCGAGATCAGTCTGCGTGCGCCAGGAACAGAGCCAGAGAGCGCGCGCCGGGGCGGTGCGAGCGGGTGGGCCAGAGGGCCGGGACGAGAGCGGGAGGAGAGGACGGACCGTTCATGTCGTCGTCATAGTCGAGGGCGTCGTCGTCGTCCTGGTAGTCGTCGTAGTCGGACGAGAGCTCGAGCTCTGCGTCGCTCATGGCGGCGGCGGGGCGGGTGCGAGGCGGTGGCGGCGGGGCGGACGGGCTGAGGAAGCGAGCGGAGCGCGAGGCCGAAGCGAGCGGGGGCGAGTCGCGTGCAGGGGCGCAGAGGGCGCGTAGATGGGGAGCTACTGTGCGGGCGGACTGGCTGGCGCGCGCAGTCAGAGCCCTCGGGAGCGGCGGGAGCAGGGAGAACGTCGCCACCTGTCGCGGCGGACCGACGAAGCGAAGGCGTTCGGAGCGACAAAAGGGGGCGATCGCTCCCTCACTCTCCCACTTTACAGCGCCTGACTCGGGCACGAGCACAGGGATAGTACAGTGGCATTCCTCGGACAAAGCGGCAACTGGCGCCTTCTCTCCCTCCCACCTCCGACCTCGCTCGACCGCCGCGCTTTACAGCCCACGACCCCGCCCACGGCCACGGCCACGACCGCCACGGCCACGGTCACCACCACGTCCACGCGCGCCACCCCTCGCGGGCTGCGGGAAAGGACAGAGTCAGCGAGTTTGGTCGCTTGAAGGACGCACCGACCGCCTTCTGACTGCCGACGCGGCAGCGATAGACCCAAAAGCCGACTCACTGCGCCGGCCTTCTTCTTGGGTTTCGGCGCGTCGTCGATGAGGAGCGTGTCGAGCGGGAGCGAGTCGGGGAGGATGTAGTACCGGACATTGTTGCCGCGGATCGCGAGCGAGTCGAGCGCTTGCGGCTCGCGCCCGCGCACCGTCATCTTGACCTTCTTGAGGTGCGTGTTCATCGACGGGTCGACGCCTGGGCGCACGGGCTACGGGGTCAGCGTGCGAGTCCTCCAGAGGGGGGAGGGACGAGGGGGGGGGGCGCACCGGTGATGGTGCCGTGCACCGTTGTCCCGTTCTTGAGCTCGATCGTCACCGTCTCGTTGTTGAGCTTCATCTGTTGTGCGTGCAAGCGCCAGTCAGCTTGAGCGGTAGGCGAGGCGGAGAGGGAGAGCAACGCACCAAGAACCTGATGGGCGGGTAGCCGAGGGAGGGGTGGCAAGCAAGGTCAGCGCGCAGCCCAGTGGTCTGTTGTTCGCCCAAGAGCATGCGTGGCACAAGCAGCGCCCGTCTGAGCGCGCTGTAGCCCATGGCTGCTCCACCTCGCCCGACCAAGCAGCACCGTCTCCATCGCCCCGCACGCGTGTGCCGACTCCTGGCTGGCACCGAGGTGGTCTCCAGGTGGCATTGCGCGCGTAGTCAGGCGACAGTGCGCCGTGTCGAGAGCGGGGACGAGGGCGAGTTTGGGAGATGAGGGACGAGGCGGTCGAGGGTGCGGGCAAGGCGCTGGAGGGCTGTTGTGCGGGTCTGAGTGGATGCACGTACCTGACCAACTTCATCGTGGCTGTGTGGGTGCGGGTGCGCGGGGTCAGAGGGAGCGAGGGGATGGCCGTCGTCCAAGGTCGCGCGGGTTGCCCCTCGCCCGCACCCGTCGCCTACGCAGGGCGAGCGTGCGGCACAGGGACAGTGTCACTCTCGCCTGCTCAGTCTTACTCGCGATTCGACTGCTGGCCCCGTCGCTCTGCACCGTCGCCCCACCCTCCCCCTCCCTCGTCCGCCTCATCGCCCGCACCGCTGCACGCCGCTCGACGCATCGGGGCGACGCAGCGGCACCTAAACTGCTCTCTTGACAGTCTTACGCTCCGCTACTCACCCGCGCTGGGCCACGCCCGGCATTCTTCCACCTCCTGCTCTCCACCCCTCGTCTCGTCGACACCACCACGAACACGCCATCGCAGCTACTCTGTCGTTCGCTTCTCACGCGCACACACGGACAAGAAACACGTCACAGAGCGCCCTTTGCCGCCCTCGCCTTTGTGCCACGACTCGCCGCCGGTCCGCCGCAAGTACCATTGCCGGGCTTCCGCCCCGCTGGTCCAGCGCCTCCGCCGACCAAGGACCGAGGGCTCGCCGACCTCTTTCATTTTGACACGCTCGTTGTGCAGGAGGGTCTAGAGGAGATGTCACGTGAGCGGCATGTACGGTGAGGGCGGAACAACACGGTCCGGGTTGCCTGGAATCGGTTGCGCTGCATTTCGACACTCGAGAATCGTTGGCCGTGATGCAAACTCACCGAGAGACGACAGCAAGAGTCCGAGGGAAGCGTCTGGGTCTTGCAGCGCGGAAGCAGGTTGTTCCCCTCGCGAGGCTTGAGCGTGACCGTCCCTCGCTGCTTCAACGACTTCTCGCGGTCTCGCCGGACAGGCTGTGCGACCGGCGATGCTCGACTCGCAGGCGCACGGCGACCCGCCGTACCAGCACGACCTGCTCTCGCTCGACGCCGACGGCGTGCACGCCCTCTTCGCCGACCTGGGCTTCCCGCACTACCGCGACCAGCTCACCGGTGCGCCCGCTCCCTGCCGCGCCGTTGCTCCCCTGCCAGTGCTGACCAGGGACCGGCCGCGGCTGCCCGCAGAGCACGGCATCACAGGCGACGTCCTCGTCCACCTCGATCATGCCGCGCTCAAGGACGTCGGCGTGCACTCGGTCGGGCAGCGCCTCGCCATCCTCAAGACCGTCTACGAGCTCAAGGTCGCGCAGAACGTCCCCATCGAGGACGGGCACTACGTCCCGCCGTGTGAGTCCGAGGGCATCCCTTCGCCCGGTTGTGGGGCTTTCATCTCTTGCAAAGGGCCTACTGACCTGCGTGCTACTCTACAGCGGAGGAGCTTGACAGCGGCGGACCCCTGCACACGCAGCAGGTGCTGGGACTGCTCGGCGAGCGAGGTGCGCTTCCGGCTCTGTCGCTTCCGTGCCCGAGCGTTCAAGCTCACGCTCGAATTTGATGCAGACGAGCGCATCCGCAACCTCGAGTACGAGGTGCACAACCTGCACACCGCCCTGCTGAACCTGCGCGAAGAGGCGATCACGCTCGCGCGTTCCGCGCCTGGGGCGACTAAGGTGAAGCTGCTTGCCCTCCTACTGTGCACAACGCAGCAGAGCTGACTGAAAGTGCAACAGGCACGCCCTGGACTGCGCTCGCCGACGTCGGGCACGTTCGCGCACCCGCTGTCAAACGCCTCGACGCTCTCGCGCTCGTCCTCGACCCCGTCGCGCCCGCGCAACCCGCCGCCGGTCGCGCTCAACTCGAGCCTCGCGATCCCCGCCAACGGCCTGCCCGACTCGCCGCACAGCCCCGTCGTCGACTCGCCGCGCCTCGCGGGCGACTACCAGCAACAGCAGCAGGCGAGCCACCTCGCCGACGCTGCGACGCTGCAACCGGCCGAGATCAGCATCAACGGCGTCACGACGCCGACGACGCCGACTGCGCCGATGCTCATGCACCCCGACTCGGCTTCGGCGCATCCTGGTGGCCAGTCCGCCTCGTCGTCGCTCCTTCACCCATCGTCCTCCCGCCCTACCACCGCTGTGCCCGAACCTTCGCCGACGACCTCGACGAGCCTCTCGCCGTTGTCCAAGGGCGCGCGAGAAGGTTCGACGAGCGGCAGCTCGGCCGACAACCCGTACCGCTCGTTCCGGGTCACGCTCGAGGACCCGTGCTACAAGGTGCTCCCGGCGGCGCTCAAGAAGTACAAGATCAACGACGACTGGAGGCTGTACGCGCTCTTCATCTGCTACGGCAATACGGAGCGGTGCCTCGCGTACGACGAGAAGCCGCTCCTCCTGTTCCAAAAGCTCAAAGAGTCGAACGACAACCCCGTCTTTATGCTGCGCCACATCAAGGACATCAAGAGCCCGATCGCCGTCGCGACGGCCAAGCACGCCGCGCGCCGCGACAAGCGCCCCGCCGGGATCGGCGGCGGCGTCGAGCGCAGCCTCATGGGCGTCAACCGCGACGGGACCGCGGCCCCGCCGCCGTCCAACGGGCTCGGGCCCAACGTGCGCCCGACGAGGCTGCACCACCCGCCGGTGCTGCTCCCCGTCGGCAAGGACAAGGGCGGCGACGAGGCGGGGGCGGCGTCCGAAGGCGCCGACGGGGACAAGAAGGACGAGGCGCGCACCAAGGACGTCAACTGCGGGTACTGCATCGCCATCTACCCGTATTTGGCCGAGCGCGAGTGCGTTCACGTCTCTACTTCTGCGCGGTCCGTTCAAAGCTGACCCTCGTCCTTGCTGCAGAGACGAATTCGATGTGGCCGTGGGCGACAGTGCGCTTGTTTCGCCAAGCTCTCCGCGTGCATCTCCCGAGCTGACGCTGCCCGTACCGCAGCCTTTGTCATCCTCTCGAAGACCAAGGGCTGGTGGGTCGTGCACCGCGACCAGCCGTCCCCCTCGCTCTCGTCCTCTGCGTCGTCCAACCCAGATCACGCGACGCGCAAATCGGCCTGGGTCCCCGCCGGCTGCCTCCTCGAGACCTCTGTCCCTCCCCTGTCGCTCCTCGCCGCCTCTCACGACCCGGCCACTTCGCCCTCGACGCTGCGCTCGTCGTCCGCCGCCGCCGGGGCAGGCGCGAGCGGTGTCCCCGCGCACGAGGGCAACGCCGCGTCGGTCGCGATCCCGCCGTCGCTCGTCGTGTCGGTCTCCACGCCGGGCGTCGCGCTGATGGACTACTCGCCGCGCGGGTCGGGCGAGCTCGAGGTGCGCAAGGGCCAGCCGCTGCGGATCCTCAAGCGGTACAACCACTGGAGCTACGCCATCAAGGAGGACGGCGGCCGCGGCTGGCTCCCGAGCTGGTTCTGCGGCCGCGTGACCAAGAGCGGCGCGGCACCCGCCGCCGCTGGACCTGCTTCGGCGGGCGAGTCGGCGATCACGGCTGCGACGGGCGCAGGGACAGGCACGCCCACTACGCCGACCGTGCTCTCCTCGTCTCCGGGCACATCAGCGCTGGCGGCGGACGCGGGCCTCTCGCCAGCCGTGTCGAACTCGATCGCGAGTCGGCCCTCGACGGCACCCGGAGGCGCTGTCAAGCCTCCTCTCGGCGTCACGGTGCCGTCTGCGAGTGCAAGCCTGGTGGGAGGAGCCAAGTCGGCCACGCCTGCACTCGGCTCTTCGACGGACGGCGGCGGCGGCGGCGGCGGTGGTGCTGGAGCGGAAGGAGCCGCGAAGGAGGTGGATGGGCAGTAGCGACCCGGAGGCTGCTGCACTGGAGCCTCTCGCCGTCTCGATTCATGCCTTCAAAGAGCGCCTCCGACAACGGCAATGCACGTCTATGTCTACAACTGTGCAGCGAGAGCGAGAAGAGCATGCCATGCTAGAACGCCCACTGGGTCACGGTCGCGCCCTCGCGCCGAATCAAGTCCCGCACGGCGCCCTCGGCGCTCGCGACGCACCCCTCGAGGAGCGGGATCCCGTCGGCGACGTACGAGCCGACGAACCACACGCGGCCGCTCGTGTCGCGGCGCTTGCGCCCGAGCGCGAGGCCCTGGAGCGAGTCTGCGCTCGGCGCGGCGGGCGACGAGGGGAGCTTGAAGCGCGAGAGGACGGCCTGCGATGCGGGCGTGACGAACGCGCGCGAGAACCAGGTCGACGAGAGGACGTGCTGCGGCGGGATGGGCACGACCGGGTTGGTCGTCTGGAGGATGAGCGACGGCGCGCGCGCCTCTCCCTTCTTGAACGAGTCGAGGGGCGTGGCACTGCGGTGCAGGACGTGCGTCGTCTGCACCGACGTTGGCGGGACGTAGTCGAGCGATTCGTCCCACTCGCTCTGGGGCGTAGAGGCGGGGCGAGGGGAGAAGACGGCGAGGTTCAGGTCGCGCTGGTCGTGCGTGTCCGAGGGCAGGAGCGACGCGTCCGTGTGGGTGACGACGAGTGTGCGGGTGTAGGCAAACTGGCGCAGCGCGTCGAGCGTGCGCTCGAGGTCGTCGCTGTCCTGTGCCGCGGGAGTCATGGAGCTGAGGAGCTGGACGGCCTGGTCCGCCTGCGTCGCAAAGATGAGGTGGTCGACCTCGAGCGTCTTTGCCTCGCCTCGCTGCTGGTAGTGCAGGCGGTAGCCGTCGCCCGCGACGACCTCGATCCGGTCAATGTCGACGCCAACGTGCAGGCACTCGTTCGGTATGGGCGCTGCCATCCTCTGCACGATGCCGCGAACGCCAAAGTCGGGGTGCGTGACAAAGTGCGAGCTTGCGAACGTGGTCGTGATGTATTCTGTACCGTGATGACGAGGATCAGTCGAGTTGACGTGAGAGCTGTATGACTGAGGAGAACGCACGGAGGACCTCGCCGACGGGCATCTTTTCCGCTTCTTCTGTCCCGACTGTCGCGACTCCCGCCATGAGGGGGACCAGTACATCGTCGGTTAGGCAGGACGGGATGCGATGGCGACGGCACCAGTCGAGCAGCGGTTCGGACGCAACGTTGCGCAGGGGGACGCGGCTGGAGATTCTCGAGCCAGCAGAGCGCTTGCGCTCAGGCGGTGGCTGCGCCAGGCCGAGCGAGACGTAGAAGAAGGCGAGGAGGAGGAGGTAGAGATAGGCTGCGGCGAGGTGAACAGCGCTGACGATGTAGGCGACTCGTTGCACTATAGGTGCATGCTTGAGGTGCGAAGGGTACGAGATGGGCGGAAAGCGCAGTCCAGACGCGCCCTCGTAGATGAAGGTGGTCAACTGGCGCAGATGCGAAGGTTTCGCGGATTCGGCTTGGCTCGACGCCGCCTCCTCATGCTCCAAGTACTGCGGCGGCGGGGTTGACGGCGCTATCGATGCTTCGCTCGGAGGGCGAGAGGGCGGAGGAGGACGAGCGTCGGGAGTGGTCGTGCCGGACGATGTGCGAGAGGGAGGATGAGGAGGGTCGACTATGCGGGAGAACGAGTAGGTGAAGTCGGAGCGGACGAGCGGGACGCCGAGGTACTCGTACAGCTTCTTGACGCGCGCGTGCGAACCTGCTCGGACGGAGCGCGAGGTCAGCTAACATGACGACGGATCGAGGTGAACGAGGTCGAGACGGACCGCCGTTGATGGAGCGCATGGGGACGTCTACGCGGGACGAGCCCTGGTCGCTCTTGACCGAGAGCGAGGCTGCGTCCATTCCGAGCGAGTCATTCTGCAGGCAGGAGCGAGTTGCGTCGGTGAGGCCAAGAGGCCGATGCCGGGGATCGACGTGCAGGGAACCGCCGGACGGGCGTACCTTTTCGAGGAGATGGACGTCGATGCGGAGGTGGGCGTGGTCTGGAGTGTGTGCAGCGGCCTTGCGGAGGAAGTGGGCGGTTGCGAGTCCTGCGAGTCTGCGGAAGGCGATGAAGGCGGTGAGCGGCGAGGGCGCGGAGTGGATGGGAGCTGGCTGCGTACCCCGATCCGACGACTGCGACGCGGACAGAGTGCTCGCTGTCTCGCATGGCCTCGGAGTGCGAGGGAGCGGGGCGAGTGGCCGACGCGGAAGAGACTTGGACTCGGAGGCGAACAAGTCCGAGGCGACGCTCGCTCCGACCATCGACTCGCTCGAGCTGGGCTGAGCCGCGCACCATGCCAACCGCTCATTCTGTCGCCCGTCAGCTCACCCGCGCCGCCCTCCCGCTCGTCCCCGAGCACGGCTTCACCGCCGACACCCTCGTCCGCGCCGCCGCCAGCATCCCCGCGCTCTCCGCCCCGCTCCCGGGCCACGCCCTGCACGCCCTCTTCCCCTCCCCGCCCGTCGCACCGCCCGCAGCCTTCTCCCTCAGGGGGCTCGCGATCGGCAACGGCGGGAGGCGCTCCCTCTCCCGTCAAGAGCTCATCGCTCTCGCACGTCGAGAGGGCACCGCACCGCGCGACCGCGAGCGCACGGGGCCTGCACGCGCACTCGTGCACGAGTGGCTCGCAGAGGGGCGCCGCGTCATGGTCCAGCACGTGAGGAGCAGCGGGCTCAAGGGCGACAAGGCGGTGCAGGTTGGACTGCGCGAACGCCTGCGGTACAACGAGGGCGTCCTCGACCAGCTGCCACAGGTGCGTTGCAAGCGCTCACGACTGCCGGCGCTCGAGCTGACGCGGAGTCGCCCTCCCGCAGGCTCTCGCACTCCTCACCGCACCGACTTCGACCTACCTCTCCGACCTCCGCGCCGTCCTGCCCGTTCCCAGCCCCACACCCCATCTCTACCACGTCGCGCAGATTGCGCAGGACCTCGCAAAAGCGAGCGGGAGCGAAGCACAAGGCGTGAGTCGCTGCCGTCGTCGCGCTCCTGTTCCTGCCTCGCTGGCTCTCGCGAGCGGGACGGGCCCTTTCGTCCTCTAGGCATCACTCACTCGTTTTGTCATCACGCCCGCAGACGGACTGGTACTCCCTCCGCCTCCGCCTCGGCACCGTCTACGCCCTCTCCGAGCTGTCCCTCCTCGCGCCCTCATCCTCCTCGCTCCCCACCCCCGACCGCTTAGCCGCCGCCGTCGCGCTCTCGGAGCAGCTGCTCGACCGGACGGGGCAGCTCGGGAAGGAAGTCGAGAACGTCGGGCTGTTTGCACAGTGGGTCCGCAAGAGCTGGGTCGGGATCGGGCGTAGCGTGCTTGCTTGACTTTGCCACTCGCTGCGGTCTCTGCGGATGTCGCACGACTCATCCAAGTCGCTGTCTTGAGGGAACGGCAGAGCGTACGCGGAGAAGAGGCGATGTTACAACAACCGAGGCGCCGAGACACCACACGACACACAAGAACCCCAACCCTCGCAGCCGCCGAGTCTCCCGACGAAAGCGCTCACTGGATTTCGACCTCCATCGTGTCGGCCTGGAGGATCTCTTCGCCGCGCGCGACGCTGTGCACGATTTCGCGGCGGATCTCGGGCGTGATCTGGTGGTGCGTCTGGAAGCGCAACACCTCGAGGAGCGCCTCCTTCTGCTCGGTCGTCAGGTCTTGCTTGTACCTGCGTGCGTGTTTTGGCTCTCGTCAGCCTCGGAAAGCGCGAGCAGAGGGGACGGAGAAAAAGAGAAACGCACCGCTGCACAAAGACGAGGAACGACTGGTGCCACAGGACGGGCATCTGGCGCGTGTCGCGCTTGAACCGGATAAAGTGGAACACGAGCGCATCGACGACCTTGTACGGCAGCGCGTACTTCTTGTCGAGCAGGACGCGGATAAAGAGGCTGTTCGGGCCTGGTGAACCGCACTCGCAAACGGGTCAGTCGGCTGAGACGGGCTGCTATTGAGAGAAACGTCCGTGAACGCACCGGTGTACTCCATCTCGGCAAGCTTGAGCAGCGCGGCGCCGGAGTGCAGGACGGGGACGCTGACCTTGGTCAGGACCGAGCCGAGGATGGCGGCCTCGCGCAGGGTGCACATGCCACTCTGAGGACGGATCAAAGGTCAGCACGGGTGAGTGTGATGCAGAGCGTGACGGAAGCGTGACTCACCTCGCACAGCGGGAACAAGAGACCCTTGAAGAACGCGGCCGGCTTGTAGATGGCCTTCTTGAGCGCCATGTAGGTGTGCACCGACAGCTTGCCCGTCTGTCCAATCTCCTCGCGGACCTTCTCGAGCAGGATCTCCTTGTAAAACTTCTGGCTCTGCTTCGGGTCGAGGTTGGACGCAAAGATGCGCGTCGCGGCGTACGTCGCGTGCGGCGTCCAGGTCTCCGGGTTGGTGAGCATCACGAGCTGCGGCCACATGGAGAGCGTCGGGAGGATCTTGAAAGCCTTAGGGAGCGGGCCGCTTTTGTAGCGGCTGAGCAGCTGGCCAACCCTGTTGTGCGAAAGCTTGTGAGCCATGGCCTCCTGCACCTCTCGTCGGGCAGCAAGGAAACGCACTTCGAGTACACGTCGATGACCTTGGGGTTGAAGCCGGGAGGCGGCTCACGCGACACCTCTGCAGGCGGAAAAGGCCGGTGCCGGATCAGCGCAACCGCTTCCGCGCGCTGGTGCAACGGACGAAGACGCACCAAGCTCCTTCCCCTTCGTCTGCTGCTCCTGCTGACCGATCTTCTCCATGATCAAGTCGGCAAGCGTCCGGCCGGGCTCGAGCTGCCCTTGCGGGACGTAGCTGTCGAGCAGCGCGTCGTCCTCGTCCAGTTCCTGCAGACTCGCCATGTCAGCCGGCTCGAGCGCCTCAGGTAGTATCACAGAGGGACGCACAAGCTCCTCAAACTCCTCGTAGTCCTCCTCGTCGGTGAAGTCGCCCTCGTCCTCCCCATCCTCCTCGCGGAACTGCTCCTCCTCGCGGTCACTGCATGTCGGAAAGGGAGTCAGCACTAGCGCGACGCGCAAGAGAAAGCCACAGCACGCACGCCACGTCGTCCGCAAGCTCGGCAAGGTCCTCATCGGCGAGCTCGTCCTGCTGCTCGCGCGCCATGGCGAGGACCCGGGCGGTGCTCTTCGCATCGAGTGCAGCCTGTCGCAGCGGGGCCCGAGGGAGGGTCAGCAGAGCTCTCAGACTGCACACAGCCGGCACAGGACGCACCTCTTCCTCCTGGTGGCGCTTCTTGGACTTTTGGCGCTTGCCCGGCGCAGAGAGCACGCCCGAGTCGGCGAGCTCGCCCTGGCGCAGCTGCACCGCGAGCGGGTCGTGCTTGGCTCCTGCGGTGGCCTTGCGCTGCGTCGTTGCTTTCGGCATGGCTGGGTGCGAGTGTCGAGAGGGCGACACGGCGGCGAGCACCGCCTCCTTCGTCCGTGCTGGCGAGATTCGTGTCTCGCCTTTTCCTCATCAAACCCGCTTTTTTGGCGTAGAATGGTACGCTTGAACATATCTAGACATGCAACACAAGCACGAAACGTGTCTACTGCGACCTTGCGGAAATAAGCCCCCTCATAATGTCGAAGCGGTTCCCATCCGGCTGCAGGTCGATGTACGCCGGCACGCCGCCCAGCGCGCCGGCGAACACTTCGCGTCCGTTGCGGTCGAGCTGGACGGGGAGCGTGCGGAGCAGGCCGTGCTCGGACGTGATGCCGACAATGCGCACTGGCTGCGATGTCCTGTCGAGCGTGACGATCTGGTCGCTGCAAGCCGGATCGCTCAATGTCAGCAAACCTCGGAGTGAGCGGGAGAGGCTGCGAACGCACGAGTGGATCCAGCGCAGGAGGTAGCGGTCCATAAACGGGTCGAAGCCCTGCTCGACGAAGGTAGGCCACATCGCATCAAACTTGGCGAGTACGAGGGCGAGGAGGGTCTCGGGACGAAGGAGGGGCAGAGTCGACCCTGTGCGCTGATTGTGATGTGCGATGAGCTCGTTGACCGAGGTGGTCGGACGCGGATTGGTCGTATTGATGCCGCAACCTGCGAGCGAGGAAGCGTGAGCCCACTACATTCAGTCTTAAGGCGTGGGCACTAATCTCGCACCAATAACCAGCGAGAAGCTGCCGTCCGAGAAGGACGAGTTGACGAGGATACCGCCAATCTTCTTGTACCGCTCCATTCCCTCACCCTCCTGATCGGACCCCATGTCGGCGTAGATGTCGTTCGGCCACTTGAGACAGATCCCGAGGCGCTCGTAGCCAGGCAGACCGCGCACCGCCTCAACGACCGCGACGCCAAAGAGGTACTGCACGAAGACGATCTGCGCCGCGGCAGATGTCGGCAGGCGCGCGACGATCGAGAATTGCAGGCATCCGGCGGGCGAGATCCACGTGTTGCCGCCGCGACCGCGGCCGGCAACCTGGTGCGAGGCGATGCAAGCGAGTCCAGTGGGGATCTTGCTGAGGAAGGCCTCGTTCCTGCGCAGGCGCACTTGGTGAGCTTTGTCGTCTTAATGGGCAACTGCAAGTACACGCACTTGTCGAGCATAGTCTGCGTGCTCGTGACGACCTCGCTGTAGAGCAAGACGCGGCCGAACACGGCCGGCTGAGGTTTGAGAAGGCGGTACGTCGAAAAGTAGAGCGCGAGGTCGAAGAGCGGAGTGAGTGGTTGAGCAGGCAGAGCGTCGTCACAGATGCAGATGTGCTTGGGCTCTAGGCGCAGCTCTTCGGGGTCTTCTGGCGCGGGTTCGGTAGACGAGCGAAGCTGCTGCACAAGCGTGGCTGCTTCCGTCGAAGGGTGCAGGGTGAAGGTGTCGTGTCGGTCCGCGAGGATGATCTCGCCCGCAGAAGACTGCTGCGCGACAGAAGCGAGCGCTTCGGCCGTCTCGCGCGCATGTTGCGGCTCGTCGGAAGCGAGGAACAGAGGGAGGAGGCGAGGCGGAGTCGTCGGTGCGTCGGAAACCTCGAGGTCGAGCGCCGACAAGCTCGCACGGATCAGGCTCAGGCGTGCGCGACCCTTGAGCTCGTCTTCACGCGGGTTGACGGGCGGAGGCGAGTGCTCGGGGTGCGTGCCCCAAAGGACGGCTTTGCCCTGGCGCACGTGGCACAAGACGCCTGCAGCCGGCGCATCGTCATGCTGAGTGTAAGTCGCGAGAACTTCGAAAGCTGGCGTGGTGGAAGAGGAAGAAGAGGCCGTGGTAGGCGGGTAGAAGGCACCGCCGCCGTTGTACCAGATGTCGCAGCGATCTGGCGATCCCGGCCAGTGATCTCGCCACGCCGCGCGGTTGAGCTCGAGCTCGACTTCGCGTGCGCCCGCATCCGAGTCGTACTGGAATCCTGGAAAGACGGTTCCGCGGCAGACGCCGGGAAAGAAGTCCAATTCCCGCTCGCCCGTTACCTCGAGCGCGGTCCCGACCTCGAACTCGATCGACGAGCACGCGTAGTACGCTCCTGCACAGATGCCGAGGTAGCGGCCACCCTGCTCGGCCCATTCGCGGATCCGCCGGTTGCCCTTCCCGCCCAGGTCGAAGAGGTAGGGGAGGTCGCGACCGCCGGGGAAGACGAGCAGGGCGCAGGACTGGGTCCAGGGGTCGTCCTTGATTGCTTTGGGCGTGACGAGCTGCACGTCGTAGCGGTGCGCGAGGAAGGAGCGGAGTGCGCGGACGAGGTTGTCGCGCGAGTTGGCCGACACGCCCGACCCGTCGTACACGAGGACCTGTGCGAGTTGCAAGAGTCGGCACAGCTCGGTCGGTGGCTCGCTAGCACACTCACGTTCAGCTTGGACATTGTCGCCGTCGTCGTCGCGAGCGACGAAGCGAGAGGAGGCGGTGCTCGCGCCTTGTCCTCGCTCGAACGCAGCCGCTCCGAGCCGGGCGACGACGGGCAGCTGCAGGGACGAGCAGCTCTGGGCGAGGTCCGCCCGCCATGCTTCGCTCTGCTTCCGAGGCGCAGTGGCTCCGCGACCTCGGATCGCTCCTGCGCGACGCGAAAGGACGCTTCGCAGACGTCTGCTGGGAGGACGAGGGCTCGGGCAGGGTCGTGTACGCACACAAGGCGCTCGTGTACGCGCGCGCAACCGGTCAGTCTGGCCCGTCCTGCGCCGACTCGCGCTCCCCACCTCTCGGACCTCGTCTCCGTCAACTTGCGCTCATACCGCCCTTTCCTCCCGCAGGATCGTTCCAGCAGCGCTACCTCGGCGTACCTCACAGTCTCTCCGAGGCCGACCTCTCGCAGTACGGCCCTTCGACGACCTCGCTTCGCACCTTCACCCCTTCGTCCGTCCTGCGACGCGACTCGGCCCAGTCAGCCGCGTCAGAATTCGAGTCGACGGCACGGCTTTGGACTCCCGACAGCGCTCGCAATGGATCAACGGAGGATCCTGTCCGCAAGCCGCGCTCGCTGGGCCATACCGACGTTGGCGTCTTCGAGACTGCCCTCGAGTATCTCTACACGGCCAGCGGGGATACGGAGGCATTCGCAACGGTCCTAGACGGGTTCCAGGATGCTACGGACGACGATGACAAGTCTACAGGGGTTCAGCGGCTTCGACAGGTGCGCCGCCCATGCAGTCTACACGTCGACCTGCGGCTGACTGCGTTTCAATTCAGGATCTGCTGTACTGCTGGCGCAGCAAGCTGTACTCCGACATCTCGATTGCACTAGACGACAGCAGCTCTGAGCCTTTCGCCGCCCATCGCGCCGTTCTCGTCTCGCGCTCGCCATACTTCAGCTCCCTTCTGCTCGGCGAGTTCCGAGACTCGAGCACACATACCGTCACGCTCCCTTCACCTCCCTTCACTGCGGCCTCTCTTACCTTCATCCTTGGCTACATCTACTCCGGCACTCTCGATTTCTCGCCGCGCAAGTTCGACCTGGCGACCACTTTCGAGATCTGGCGAGGTGCCGCCTTCCTTGCAATGGACGGCCTGCAGAGCGACATCGAGGACCGGATTCTCGACATGCTGACGCCACAGCGAGCGGCGCGCATCCTCGACTTTGCGCATTCGCCCGACGTGAGCAGCCAGCGCCTCATCGCCGCTGCCGCGCCTCTCGTCGCCGAGCACTTCCACGAAGCGTGGTGCGCCACCCCGCACGTCGGCAACTTGCCGTACGAAGCGCAGAAGGCACTCGTGCGCCGCGTGTGCGATGCCGTCTCGCCTGCCAAGCTCGCGCACATCGCCACCCGGCTCTCCAAGGCGCGGCGCAGACTCGGACCTGAGCGTGCGCCCTGGGCCGAGCACGTCCGGAGCATGCTCGACGCCGTCGAGGAGACGCTCGTCCGCGTGCTCGGGCGAGACCTGCCCGGCGTGGTTGCGTCGGATGGGTTCGTCGACTTGATCAACGGGGTCGGGTTCAGCCGTGACAGCCGTGACGTACTCGAGTGGCTCCTGTCGCTGGTCGTCAAGGGGTTGACCGAGGCTTCGGCGCCGCGGGCGTACCAAGCGCTTGTCGGTAGCGTCCTGTTGCGAGAGGT
Source organism: Rhodotorula paludigena (assembly GCA_036244875.1). Taxonomy (NCBI): domain Eukaryota; kingdom Fungi; phylum Basidiomycota; class Microbotryomycetes; order Sporidiobolales; family Sporidiobolaceae; genus Rhodotorula; species Rhodotorula paludigena. Next base: position 524,963 of record BQKY01000004.1, read on the forward strand.
GTGTTGCGCCTTCCCAACCGGCATCGGCATCTCATCCTCGAGAGACTGACACAGCACACTCGCTGCAGGAGGGCATATTCGCTGACGTGCGTTCATGTCAGCTTCTCACGGCCGTCTCTGCGAACTGACGATGTCTTCGCTCTTTCCCAGGCTCAAGTGCTGGTCGACGATGCTCGAGCAGGCGTGCTCGGCTATATCAAACGAAAGTGGCTCAGCATTCGCGATGCAGGCGGCTTTAGCGGTATCGACGGCTGGTGCCTACAGGAGCTCGCTGATGGTACGTGCTGGCCGGCCAGTACCCCCGGTTGAATTCCTGGCTGACTGGGTCCGGGCGTTGAAGAGATTGAAGTCCCTGTCGCCGAGCTCAAAACCGGCACATCAGCTCTGCAGTATAGCCCGGCCAAAGCGTCCAAGCCTCCACAACGCCTTCTCGACGGAACTCGCCGAGCCGTCCCTGTTCAGCCAGTGCGAGCTCCTCGACGGTCGTCGAACGTGTCGACCTCTTCGTACGATGTACCTGGCGAAACGCATCGCGTGCGCACGGCCTCAGCAGCCAGTTTAGGGGCTCGAGACTCGACCATCCGCGCGCGACCAGTGCAATCACGTGCATCGCTGTCGACGGCGCGGCAAACCGACAACGCAAGCTCGTCTGCACCGAATCGACAAGCCTCGACACCGGCTGTACGGCCACGGGCGCCGCTCGCCGCTCGTCGACCAGCCGCTCCTTCGACGGGTCCGGCCAGTCGCTCCGCCGGAACGGCGAATCATAGCCACGCGGAGTCCGCTGCAACACCATCACCTCGAGCACCGCTCCGCTCGAGCGCCTCGTCCACTCGCAGTCTCTCAAGCCCTTCCTCGACCGCCGCAACAACGACGGGCCGTGCAACATCACCCGCTCCTTCTGTCAGCTCACTTCGATCGACTCGCAGCACCGCCACCGCCCGGCCGAACGGCGTCGCTGCTGTTGTTCCGGCGCGACAGCCACAGCCAGCAGACACCGCTTCGCCTCGTCCTGGAGCACGGCCCCCTCGAGAAGGCAGTATCTCCGCTAGGCCGCCGAATGCTGCTTCGCCTGCTGCGCGGCGGCAACCCTCGTCGACGTCTCTGCGCTCGGTCCGGAGCACGGCTAGCCGGTCCGGAGCGCCGACTGCCAACCCGGCGTCTGCCGCTCCGCCCGTCACTCGTCGCGGTCCTTCGAACGGCGCAGGCGCCGCACCAGGACCCGTGGGCGCCACTGGCACTTTGAGCAGTCGTACGCCCCTGCGAACAACAGCTCCTGGCGCAACCCCTCGGCCGCGCGCACCTCGACCGCCCGCGAGCGCATCGGCAGCAGGTGGGCCATCAAGCCGTCCGGGCAGGCCCTCAGCCAACCTGCCAGGGACTTCTCTCCTCGCCGGCATCCCGTGCATCGTGACGGTTCAGTGCGAGCGGGCGATGCGCATCAAGGCGCGCGTGCGATACATTGGCCGGATCGAGGGCGACGAGGGGCAGTGGGTCGGCGTCGAGGCGCTCGAGTCGGCAATTCCGGCAGAGGCGCAAGGGCTGGACTGGAACGATGGCTTGAAGGGAGGAGGTGCGCTCAAAGACTTGGCGAATGCGTCTCAGGCGACACTGATTCGCGCTTGCGCGCCTGCAGTCTCGTACTTCAAGCTGTCGTCGGCTGGGCCTGCCGGCGCCGACATGTCCGCCTCGCCGGCCGCCACCAGCCGTGCCGCATCGCCATCTTTGCGCCCGCCGTCGCGCAGGGTGCGTCGGTCAACTTCGAGCGAGCGCGAGGCTTCTGGGCCGCGGAAGGGACTGTTTGTGCGTCCCGAACAGGTGCGTCTCCTTCTCGATCGCTCAGAATCCCTTGCCTTCGTATTGATCGAGACCCGGTGCAGATCATGTATGTACTGTAGACGGGCCCGTCGCTCGCGCTCCGCCCGTCGCCTCTCTCATCGTGTCAAGCATGAATACCCCCCCTTTCGTTCTGCGCGCATCCAGCCGTCGTCGCATGTCTGCTGTATTCATTTGCAACGCTGCACTGCACTCTTTGCGGACTCTGCATCATTATTAACGGGCAACGAGGGACGGCAGGCAGAAGTGAGAGCAGAACCAAAGTCCAGCACACGTGATATCACAGCAGCATCTCGAATGATTTCACTCGATAGTACAACAACATCTCAAAAATCTTACGCTGAGAGCTCGTCGAGGAACTCATCGAGCTCGAGCTGTCGCGCGTCCTTGCTGGCCTTCTCCGCTCGTCCGAAATCGATTAGCCGGAGGCCGCGAGTCGTGCGGACAAAGTTGGGCACGCGGAGGTCGCCGTGCACATAGCCGAGCGCGTGGAAGCGCCTGACTAGGTCGCGGACGTCGTCGCTGCGGGCGTGAGAGCCGTCAGCGGCTGGGGTTGAGCGCGTGAAACGGGCGGCAACTCACAGTGGGAGGCATTCTGCAAACGAGAAAGGCTGCGCTTTCTCCAATACCATGCCCTCGTAGCCGTCGGGACTTGTGATGGAGCCGAAATACTGGACCGTGATGTCGCCGCCGCCGTCAGGGAGTCGGGCAAGCGTCTCGTACATCTTGCGCTCGACTATCATCTCCTGGTGCTGGACCTCGCCGTCCGCCTCGACGAGCTTGAGTACAAACGGAAGTGACGGCGAGCTCAGGACGACAACGCTCTCGTGGTGCGCCACGAGGTCGCTCAGCTCGAGGTGCCTGAAAGTGTCGAAGAGACGACCCGCTGTGCTGCTGTTGAGCCGAATGGACGAGGTTGACGACGCGGACGACTTGGACGAGGTCGAGCTGCTGAGCACGATCGAGCCGTGCAAGCTCGGCGCTTCGGTCGAGAGGTCGGAGCCGTCGAGAGGGACGAAGAACCCCGAATCGATCACAGAAGGCGGGATAGGCTATGCAGCAATGGTAAGCAACTTCTGCAGCTCGTCAACAGGGAGGAAATAGCGCACAGCGGGCGTGAAGCGCAGCTTCATGACGCTGCTCTGGTGCTCGCCTGTCTTCACCTGCCATGACAGCTCGTGCTGCATTGAAGCGGGTCAGTCAGCAGGTCACTCAGGAGGATCAGGAAAGGCACGCTACGCACCGTGGCAGTCAGCGCGCACTGCCTGTCCGACCCGTGCTCCTCTGCACCTCCTTCAGCGGAATCAACCATCCCGCTCGTCGAGTTCCCTGCGCCGTTCTCAGTTCTCGGCTCCTGATCCGATCCGCCGAAATGCGGTGCACTCGACTCCCCAGCCTCGCCACCATCGTCAAACTCACTACCTCCGCCGCCCTCCTCATCCTGGCCTCCTCTGCGACCCCGACTTCCCTTGCCTTCTTCACCGGCGCCGTCTCGAGCGCCCGCCCCGTGCGTTGACGCGTCAGGCGGCTCGTCTGGCAGCCCGAGCGGGTTGGCAGGGAGGACGGCGAGCGCGAGCGCCACCGAGACGCGACGGGGGGAAGGGTGGTCGGGTCGGTCGAGCGGAGCCGAGTCGACGTACTCATGCACTGGCGTCACATGAAGCAACTGTCGATCTGGATCCTCGCCCTCGCCTGGCAAAGTCGAGCCAAAGACGGTGAAGAAGCCTGACGCGCCGGCCACGGTGACCGACGCGTAGCGTGAGGACACGCCGTTGAGTTCAAATCGGCGCTTGTTCGAGGCGAGGATGGCGCTGATCTGCAGGCTGACATTGGTACGCCCCGTGTGCGCGCAGGGAGACTCGTGAGAGCGCACTTGAGTAACAAGCTTCTCCCACTTGTTCGGAGGCCGCAGCGAACCGTTGTCGCGGACCATGACGACAGAGTTGACCACAACGAAGTTGATCGGGATGGTGAGCCGTCGCGCGATCTCCCGCAGCTCCTCGGCCGTTGCCGCTTTGAACACAAAGAAGCAGCCCAGCCAGCTCCTCCCCTCCACGACAAGCGCGCCGTTGCCCTGAACCGTGTCGAATGCGATGCCGTCTATCCGGTTGAAGTACCGGTCGTGCGTAAAGGTCCAGCGCTCTTGCTCAGCAGTGCAGATCGAGTTCAGGCAGCGCGTGACTGCCTGGCCAAGGCAGCTGAGGAGCTTCTCGTCGAGATCGTGCGCTTCGAGCACGTAAATAAACTCTTCGCGGTCGAGGACGGGCGTGAGGGGCGCGCCATTGACGCGCAGCAAGCAGTCGTTCGAAGCGTCGAGTCGCGAGAGGAGAGCGTCGAGCTTGGTGAGGAGGAACGGGACCGTCGTTGTGTCGGTAGCACCGCCCGCGGAGGTCGCCCACAGCAGGCCGTTCACGTCGTTGGGCTTCGCCTCGCGGGGAGAGACGGCCGACGGTGACGACCTCGACCGGCCCGCCTCGCGCGCCTTCCTGGCCGCGTTGGTCGGACGGTCGTCGCGGACGAAGGTGGGCATGCCCACGGCGAGCGTGGCGCGGATCTGCGCGACGGCTGCGCCTGCAGCGACTTGATCATCCTGGGCAAGGAACGCGTTTGAGGGTGCCGTGGACGTCATTTTGCCTGCTCGACAAGGAGGTACATAACATAGTCGACGAGCGAGGCCAAAGCGAGGCGGCGAGGCGCGGAAGGGCGGGGCAGCGCAGGCGGGGGCGGCGGGGGCCAGCGCCCAGCTCCATCGCTTGTCGCCGCTCTGCTTCTTCGTACGCCGCCCGCTCGTCTGCTGCGCTGCGCAGCGACAATGTTCTCCTTCACCGACGCGTGCGTCCCTTCGCGCGCCCTGCTCGTCTGCCTGTCCCCCGGCCCACCCCGCCCTCCGCTTCTGTCGGCCTCGTAGCGTCGCCGCGCTGACCCGCGGTTTCCTGCAGCCTGCGTCGACAGATTGCACACTATGCCACGTTCCCGCAGACGGGCGTGTCGCTGCGCCAGATGGTCATGTTTGGTGCGTTCGCTGCTCCCGTCGTCGGCCGTCATTGGCGCCCCACGCCCGCTTGACTCTGCAGCTCGCTCACTCGCTTGCGCTGCCCCGTGCAGGCCAGAACCCATCTCAGGTGAGCCGGCTGGGGCTGCACAGAGCGAACGCCCCGCTGACGAGCACCGCTTGCGCAGGGAACCCTCCTTCGCGCTTCCCAGTTCCTCGCCGCGGAACTGCCCATTCGCCTCGCCCACCGCGTCAAGGAGCTCGACGAACTGCCACATGGCCTCCACAAGATGCCCAGTATCGAAAAGGTCAAGCGCTGGTACGCGCAGAGTTTCGAGGTGCGCGCATCCTCCGTCCCGACCGCCCGCGGCGACTTCGGCTCACCTTGCATTCTCCATTCTTCAGGAACTCGTCAACTTCCCTCGACCTGAACTCGCACCGGAACTGCACGATGCGCTGCTGCGAGCGTCGCAAGAGTCGGAGAGCATCCCGGAGCCCATACCCAACCCGTCCCTTCCCGAACACATGAAGCCGCGACCAAATCAGCTCAAAAGCAAGCAAGGGAGGCAGAAGATGCCTCTCCATCGGTGCGTTGACACTTCTCTGTCAGATGCATAACACCGTGATGCTGAACCGCTCACCGCGCGCAGCTACTACTCGAATCCGGACGAGACGATCGTCTGGCCTCCCGAAGTACACGACTACAACGACCGCTTCACCCGCGTCCTGTCCAACATCAAGCGCCGCCACGATCCCGTCGTCACGACTGTCGCGCAGGGCATCCTCGAATTCAAGCGCGACCGCAAGTCGGCCCACATTGACCGCTCGATCCAGACGTTCCTCGACCGCTTCTACATGTCCCGGATAGGTACGCTCTACCGGCCCGTGTCGTCGTGCTGCGCTTCAAATTGACCGAGCGCATACCTGCAGGCATTCGTGTACTGATCGGCCAGCACATCGCTCTCAACCGTCTCGAGCCGCATGAGGTGCGTTCTTGGCTGCCCAACCAGTCTCGATCATTCTCTAACCTACATCGTACTGTTTCAGGACTACGGTGCGCTGCGCTGGCCAACTGAGACTTTTGCAGAATCCGTCTGACTCTCTTTCGTCGCAGTCGGCATCATCTGCACGCGGACCAACGTACACCAGATTGCGCGCGAGGCGATTGAGAATGCGACGTACGTGTGCGAGGAGCACTACGGACTCTTCAAGGGCCCGCCTGTCCAGCTCATCTGTCCGAAGGACCTCAACTTTATGTATGTGCCGAGTCACCTGGTGCGTCTCCGCTCGTCCCGCTCGCATTCACGCGGGATCGCACTCTCTGACGACCGCGATGGCAGAACCACGTCCTTTTTGAAGTGCTGAAGAACTCGCTGCGAGCTGTCGTCGAGACTCACGGCGTCGACTGCGAGGACTATCCGCCGGTCAAGGTCATCGTCGCAGAGGGTAACGAGGTGAGTGCATTTGATTAGGTCTCGCCAGAACAGCTCTCACGCCTTGCTACTTGCAGGACATCACGATCAAGATCTCGGACGAGGGAGGCGGCATTCCGCGCAGCGCACTGCCGCTCGTCTGGACCTGGATGTACGCCGGCCGGAACTCCCTCCTCTGGTCTCTGCGCTGACCGCTTCCGCTACAGGTACACTACCGCCAACCCGGAAAACCTGGACCAGGACTTCCAGGGGACCGACTTCAAGGTGAGTCTTGCGGTCAATCACGAGGGGTTGCAGTCGCTGACTCGAGCTCTCGCGATTCTAGGCGCCCATGGCCGGCTTCGGTGCGTCTTGGTATTCAGACATCAGCACGAATGGCTCGGATCCTGATTCACGTTTGCTCTCGCAGGTTACGGTCTACCGATCGCACGGCTGTACGCGCAGTACTTTGGAGGGAACCTCAAGCTCATCTCGATGGAAGGGTGGGTCGACGCTCGTGTGGAGTGCTTTCGGAACCTCGCTGACGCAGCCTCCTTGCCTGCGCAGGTACGGGACAGACTGTTACATCCACCTCAGCCGCCTCAGCCAAAGTTCAGAGCCTCTTCAGGTGCGCTCGCACTCCACGTTCTCGACTGGCTGCTGCGTCTCGTAAAGTCTGACCTATCACCGCTCGCAGTGATTTCCGTCCTTTCTTCGTGCCTCCGCTGTACCTCCGAGTCGCTCGTGCATGTTGCACCGGGCTCCTTCGCCCGGGTGTATTGTTCCTCCGTGCTGCAATGTGTCCTTTCCATCCTGCACAAAGTCTACGATCTGCTGCGTTGGAATGTAGCTCATGGTCTTGTTCTCCTTCCTGCCTCTCGTGCTGCACGCGAGTCCGGAGGATGCGATACGAGCTTTGCATGCGGTGATACAACAAGCTACAGCGGTTCGAGAATAACGTGCGATTCTATGCAGCAGTGGGGCGGAAGCGGACGGGGATGCCGTAGACGACGGGAGCGGCGCCGTTGAGGTAGCGCAGGTTGCAGACGGTGCGCGACTGGGCGACGGCGGCGGTGAGCGTAAGCGTGGAGGGGGCGGAGGCAGTCTCCGGTGCGGCAATGCCGGTCTGGCGGAGGACAGAGAAGGCGAACTTGTCGATGTCCTTGTCCGTCACGTCCCACAGGTTGGCGACCAGAGCGGGACTGCGGTCCAGTTGAGATTAGCGAAGATCCCGCATGATGTCGTGAGGCAACGCACCAGCCGCCGACCATGTAGTGGTAGGGTGTTCCGACGGGTTCAAAGTCGCCCTGATCCTTGAGGTGACCTGACGAGCAACCCCAGAGCATCGTCACGGCGCAGCGCGGAAGGTGCCGAATGGTCTGCGAGCGGATATACTGCTCGGCACCGCCGTGGCCGAAGAAGCTGCGAAAAGATGCGTTAGTTCGTTGCGGAGGAGAGATGAGGCAAGTCACGCACAGGAAAAGCTCCTTGTTCTGCAGCGCGTTCTTCACCTCCTCCTCCATCGGCGTGCGGCCGACAACGCCCGACCAATTACGCTGTTCGGTCTGCTCGTGCAGCCACGGCTCGAACGTCTTCTGCGTGTTCTTCAGGTCGCCGCCCGGGTTGAGGATGTAGGACGTGCGAGAGGCGTCGACGTCGATCGTGCGGTCGGTGCTCTCTGCGTCAGCGCGCGAGGCGGCAAGGTCGAGGCGGTCGCGGAGGAAGGCGAGCGAGGGCAAACGGCTGACCGAGCGGCCCTGCAGGCAAGGGAGGGACTCCCAGGGGAAGGCCTGGAGCGCCTTGTCGAGGATGAGGAACGTGTGCTCGTCCGGGTTGGGCTGCGATTTCGGCGCAGACTTCGTGCCGTGCAGCTCCTCGAGCGCTTCGCGGAGGTCGACGACAACCTGTGAAGGCGCGGTGATCAGCACGAACGCTACACCGAGAAGCACGCTCAGCCGGAACTCACCTGATCAACGTCCGTCTCGTCGCATGCGAGCGGCACGCCGCTGAACTGAAAGGACTCGGCCATGAACGAGAACAAGTCCTCGAGATCCTCCTCGCGCGACGAAGACGGCAAAGCGGCGATGCACTCGACGACCGCGTCGTCCAGCTTGAAGCGGGTCGAGCGCTTGTCGCCTGCAGCGCGGACCATGCTGCGCTTGAGGATGCGCTCGATGCGGGCCTTGAAGGCCAAGAACGCCTCGGCGTCGCGCGGCCGAGCGTCGCAGAACACGCTCTTGAACGCCCCCAGCCAGGCGTCCTCAATCGTCTGCAGTAAGACGGCGAGGCGCTGGTCGAGTTCCTTGCGCTCCTGCCACCAGGCGGCGCGCTCGTCCTTGCTTTCAACGTTCTTGGCGTTCTGTGCTCCGGCGTTGTTGAGCTGGATGATCTCGCGTAGCTCGGCTTGTGCGAGCGCGAACGTGAAGGCCTCGTCCTCCTCGCCTTCGCGGCGCGCCAGGCGGTCGAGCGGGAGCTTGAAGACGAGCGGCTCTGCCTCGCGCCGGTAGCGGCACAGGATGAGCGAGTCTTGCGACGGCGTCAAGTGAACGGTGATGGCGGACCAGGCTGGCGGTAAGAGAGAAGCCAACGGCGTCTCGACGAGCGATGGTTCGGGAGTCTCGATACGGTACCGCTCACGCAGGCTGTGTAGGAGGGCGAGATCGGCGTCGCCTTCGTCGTGCATCGGCGGCATCTCAGGAATGGGCCAGGTCAAGTCGTCGTGGCGGGTGCGGAGGGCGAGGCGGTGCTCGACAGCATCGAGCATCTCGCGGCACAGGGTGACGGCAAGACCGACGTCTGCACAAGGCGGGAGTCAGCGCGAGTCTCGATTTGCGAGAGCGCTGCGGCGTACCGAGCACGTGCGCAACCGTCGCTGCCGACCGCTTCGTGATTTTGCCGACGCTGGCTTGCATCGCGCGCATGGTCGAGGAGAGCGCCGCAAGCTCGCGCAGCTTCGCCGGCTGCGCGCGCGAAGTGCTGAGCGAAATGGCGCGTCCCAGCAGTGTATCGATGTCCTTGATCGCGTTGAGCACGGTAGGACCGGTGCGCGGCGTGCCAATCTTGACGACCGCGCCAGCAGCCGAAATGCCCAGTACCGGCATCGAGAGGACTGCGCGTTCTTACGGGTCAGCAAATCTCCGCGTAAGGTAACGTTTCCAACACACCAGAATCGGGAAGCATGCCGAGGACTGGGTCAGACGTGCAGCGTACGAGCAGCTCCTGCAGCCGAATCATCGCGAGCAAGCGGAGTTCGTCGGCCTTGTCCTCCTCGAGCAAGGCGAGCCGCGTAAGGCGGCGGACCAGTCGCTGCGCTTCCTCCGGCTTCTTCTGCTGGCGAAGGAGACGAACTGTAGACCGAGACGTCAGTACGGCTAGGCGAATTGGAGGGAAGTCAAGCTTACTCTGTGCGCGGAGGAGGTACGCCTGCGAGGCGGGAAGAACCCAGTCGACGGTTGGGAGGTTGCGCGCAGCTGGAGACGGCGAAAGCGAAGCAAAGTGCACTGTCGGCCCCGCAGACGTACGACGGCGTCCGGACGAGTATTGCTGCGCAGGCGTGTGCTGCTTTACCGGTCTGCGAACGATTATCTCGGTCAGAGATGCGCTCTGTCTCCGAACGTCGCAGCCACGTACGAGCGACCAGCGTCTCCGTCACTGGCGGAGGCCACGAAAGTGTCGAGCGAGCTTTGCGCAGCGAGGTACAGCTGGAACGCCTCGAGCTGCATGCTTGCGCGATGGTGCAGGTCGGCCTGAAGGCGCTGCAGTTCAGCAGCTTCGGCGCAATTGGCCTGCACAGCCCGGAAGTCAGCACGCTGATCGAGCAGGTCACGCAGAGATGGACGGACTGAGCCAAGAAGAGCAGTCGCCCTGTCGAGATCGCCCGACGCGTCCTGCATCTTGCCCCAGTGCATGCGCACGTCGGCCCGAAGCGACAGCGCACGGGCCATCTGACGCGGCGAAGCCAGGTCCTCTGCGAGATCGAGCGCTTGTTGTGCAAAGAAGTCGGCAGATTTGGGAGTGCCGCGCACAAAGTGCAGCGAGGCCACGCGGAGAATGGCGTCGAGCAGCAGCTGCAATGCAAAGACGGTCAGCGTGTCACCTACTGACGGACAACATGGACACCTCACCTCGGCAAGCTGCCAGGACAAGCCGGCATGCGCGCCTCCGGGCAGGACCGTGCCCTTGCGCTCGTTGATCGGGGCGGCATCAGCCAAAGGCGTGACATGGTCGGTAGGGCGAGCAGAGAACGTGGAGTCGGGCGGCAGAGGCGATGCGGAAGGAGCAGAAGCGAGGCGTGAGACGTTGTTGAGGGCACGAGTTCCCAATCGCATGGCCTGCATGGCTGGTGCGATAGACCGACTGAGCTCGCCCTGATGATGCAAGCGTCAGCGAAGTCTGTAATTCCGTCTTAAGATTCAGTTCACCTTGCGCTGGAGCATGAGTGAGCAGGCGCTCGAGGCCGTGCTCGCCCGTTGGAGCAGCAGCGTCCGCTCGACAATCTTGACCGTGCTTGAAGTCGCGCTCGCATCCTCCTCGAGCGAATCAGCGAGAGACAGTGCCGTCTCGTACGCTTGCGCGCTGCGGATGGAGCGGTCAGTTCTGCATTATAGGCAAACAGGCGAGTAGTTCGTACCTTCGGTCATGATTGCCCAGCAGTGCGAGGTACTCGGCATGACAAAGCGAATGTCCAAGGCGGGCCACGACCGAAACTGGCGCGCCAGACGGCGCATGTGTGCGGCTCTCGGCTTGCGCAAGGATGATGCCTGCGCGAGACGTCTTGCCCAAGCGGAGGTACTCGCGAGCGAGTCGCGTCGACGACACGATGAACGCTATTCCAACGAGCATCAGCAGACGTTTCTGCGAGCAAAGCGTGAGAACGCACCGTCTGCACTGCCGCACGGAAGCTTGCTCGACAGCCGGCGAAGAAACTTGAGGCAGGCGATCTTGAGCAAAATCTCGCCTAGCGTGCCGAGGAGCGAGGCGAGCGAGTCTGCGACGCGCACAGCGTTAGTCGCGGGAGTCTTCGACTGGCTGGAAAGCGTCGCGTACCGAAGAGACTGTACACTTTCTCGACGTCGTCGAGAATCAGCTTGTCCGGCCTTGCGCCATGCCTCGCCAGCTCAGGCGAGGCGCGCAGGTCCACCTTGCCTCTTGTTGCTCGCGGCGGCGTGGTCTGCTCGGGGGCGGCCTGCGGTGCGGCCACTGCGCGTCTCAAAGTCGATGCGCCAAGCGCGCGGCTCGCCTGCGGCGTCTTCAGCGCCGTGCGGGTCCGGGCCGGCGTTGCAGCGGCACGCGTGGGGCGACTGCGGGTCGTGCGCGTTGTGTTCGGGTCTGCTGCAAGTGGACTGGCGGGGCCTGGCGCGGCGGTACGCTGCACAACGGGCGAGGCGCGCTTTACCGGCGCTGAGGGAGAGGCGGGGAGTTCGTCCTCGAGCAAAGCCGAGAAGATTTTGAGCGCCTGACGCGCTTCGCCGGCGAAACATTCGTTTGTCGACGATGAGGGCGGGTGGGCGGAGTGAGCGTGGATGGCGAGGAAGATGTGCGAGACGGCGAGGTATTGCGGTGCGTAGCCGTGGAGACGAGCATCGGGTCCGCTCTCCTGTACGTCAAAAAGTCAGCTCATCGCGGGCCGAAAGGAATCAGATTAGAACACGCACCTCGCGCTCGCACAACTGCTTGATCTCGTCAGCCAACATAGCAACCTCCTCCGGCTTCGCAGCGTGTCCGCCCATGGCTGATGCCTGTAGCTTGCGCAGCAGCACCCTCGCGCGGCGCATCGGGTACTCATCCGCGTCGTACATGCCCTCGAGCGCCTCGACGAGGGCGAGGATCGCACGACGCGCCTCGTCGCGCTCCGAGTACGGCTCGAGCGCTGCGACCTGCATCTCGACGAGAACGGCGCGCGCTTCAAGGGGAAGCGAAGAGGCGCGAGGGGCGGAGGTGAGCGGGATGGAGGAAGGCGGAAGGAGGAGATCGAAGACGGCGAGGCGGGTAAAGCGCTGTACGAGCTTGTAGGTCGCGGCGTGTGAAGTGAGAAGCGTGGAGAGAGGGAGGCTGGCAGCGTCGGACGCGAGTGAGGAGAACGTTGCGGAGGGTTGTGCGAGCGCCGAGGCGATGTAGGCGTCGTAGGCGTTCTGCGAGAGAATGCGGGTGAGCCGCGCGTTTACAAGCGCGGAGTGGAATCGTGCGCACCTTCTTGTCCCTGATAGCGTGCCGTACCAGCGCCAATAGCTCGTACCTCCTGCCCATGAGGCGCTCGAAATCGGCCACCGCCTCCTTCATCTCCTTCTCCACCGCCCCCCTCTTCTCCCTCGCGTCCTCGTCGTCCTCACCGTCCTCCTCGCTCGCAATCTTGAGCTTCTCGATCCCCTCAAGCAGCTCGCCCTCCTCGCTCCCCTCCCTGCTCGTCAGCCCGACCTCCCGCGCCCTCAGCAGCGCCGCCTCGCCGACCTCGCACGCGAGCTCGACAAACGCGCCCGCGGCGTCCGCACGCTGCGCGTTGTACAGCGTCCCGCCGAGGTTGTACCCCGCGCTCGCGAGCGTGCGCAGCGCATAGTGCTGCTCGAGCCTCAGGCCCGCCGGAGCGAGGACGAGCGCGCGCGCGCGCCGCAAGAGAGCGAGAGAGGCGCTGTACGTCGAGCGGTCGTCGAGTACGAGGGACGAGTACGCGAGCACGACGAGCGAGTCGACGGCGCCGGTCGTGCGCGCGTCGTTGCCCGCTTCGTGCGCTGCGAGCGCTTCGGCATGAGTCGCGAGGCGCTCGACCGCTTCGCGGGTTACAGCTTCGAGCTCTGTGCGCGCAGGTGCGGGCGCGCCCAGCGGGACGATCAGCTGGTCGAGGCGCGAGACGCCGCGCTTGAGGTGCTTGACGAGGATGTACCGTGTGCGGTCGACGAGCTTGTCGATCTTGGCCGCTTCGAGCGAGCCGGCAGAGAAGCTCGTGCGCAGGCGCGTGAGGAGCGGGAGCGCCGAGCTGGCGCGCCGGAGCTGGTCGGCGACAGCAGACGCTTTGGCTTCGTCGCTCGAGGGCGGCGAGGCGCGCGTGTGCGACTCGAAAGCTGCGAGCGCGTTTGCGAGCTTGGCGCAGAGCTGCGTCGCGTGTGCGGAGGGGTCGGGAGGGATGGGACAGGATGAGTCGGACGGAGACGAGTCGACGCCGAGGAGGTGCGAGACGCGCTCGATGAAGGCGAGATCGTCGGCCTGCGGGCGCCTTGAACATGAGCCCACGTCCAACAAAGACGTGCAGGGAGAGACACACCCGACGAGCAATGTGCAAAACGACCTCGCACAGCTCCCTCCACTTCTCCGCGCCCCCCTCCCGCCCGTCCATCAAGCCCTTCTCCTCGAGCCTCTTCACGACCTGCTCGAACGCCGCGCGCACTTCAGCGCCGATGCGGCTCGCCGAGTAGCCGAGCTTCTCGGCCTGGCGCCCGTACAGCAGGAGGATCTTGCGGTGCTGGTCGTGGAACGCGGCGAGCTTGTCGGGCGCAGCTGCCGCCTCGATAGACGGGGCGAGGGCCGATGTCGAGGCGTAGTAGAGAAGGGCGTGTAGTCGGAGTGTGAGCAAATGCTCGGGCGCTGCGACTCAGAAAGTATTCCATCAGGTCAGCGCCAAGCGACTCGTCGGACGAACGGCTGCCCACGGTGATGCCACGGAAACGCACCGACACTTCCCTCAGCGCCCGTGCACCCTTTTGTAATTGTGCCAAACAGGCTCGTGAGCATCGCATCGAGCCGCTTGTCGACCGCATCCCGCTCGTTCGCGTCCTCGACGAGCGCGGCCTTCTCGCGGTCCCACAGCGCTCGCCACTCTTGCGGCGTGCCGAGCTGCTCTTCTGCCGACCCCGACGTGCGCTCTGAGCGCCGCAGCAGGTCGGAAAGGAGGCGGTCGCGCTCCTCCCGGGCGGCGGGGGCGGAGAAGGCCGGAGAGCGGAAGAAGGCGCCGAGGAGGTATTGCTGGATGGCGAGGACGAGCGGGACAACGTCGGCGAGTGTAGGGCGGGACAAGGAGGGGGAAAGGGTCTCGGAGAGCGACGGTGGGGCGAAGAAGGAAGCGGGTGGCAGCGGGATGAGGAAGGTCGGCAGGTGCGACAAGAGAGGAGAGGCAGAGGGCGCAGGCGGCACGTCGCTCCACCATGACAGTATACTCGCGCGCATAAATGAGAGCTCGGACACGGCGAGAGGGAACTGGTAGCCGAGGGTCAGCCTTGATGTACACGAAAGCAGTGGATCGCGCGGACGCACCATCTCCATCTCGACGAGGCTCGCGACAATGCTCCCTGCCGCCTTCTCGACGTCGACCTTTTTCCTCCCGAGCACGCCGTCCGCAGCGAGCGCGCGCAAGAGCTTCAGCGCCTTGTTTGCCTCGCGCGCCGCATGCTCGACCTTGTCGCGCGTGGCTGCCTGTGCTGCTGTCGCGCGCAGGCTGGTCGAAGAGCTCGTCGAGCGGACAGTAGACGCTGCTGGAGATGCCGAGCGGGCAGAGGAAGGAACGGCAACGGGAGTCGAGGCGCGGAAGCCCGACTTTGCGAAGGACGACAGGGCGGCGAGAGCCGAATTGAGGGCTTTGGTGACATCCCTTGCACGCTCTGCGGGGCTTTTGGCTTCGTCCTGCTGTGTCTCGTTCGTCCGTGCTGGCGCTGCTCGTGCCTTGGCGGGGACGGTGGCCGCCGAGGAGGAGGTTGAAGGAAGCGGGCGGTTCTGGGCGGTCGAGCGGCCGAGGGGCTTGAATGCGGACTTCACTGTCCGGGTAGCAGTCGCTGTGCGGGTCGTGGCAGCGCGCAGAGGCCTCGACTGGGAGACCTCGAGGCTGTCGAGGGTGACTGCGAGGGTGTCAACAGCGCGAGTCGAGGCAGGAGCGGGGCGCGGTGCGGCGGTGCGGCGGGTCTTTGCCGGAGCTGGCGGCGGGCGCAGTGCGCTCATCTCGAGCTGTGCGCCTGTCTCGCCTGGCTCCTGTCCCTCGGGAGTGCGTGCAGCGGAGAGCGACGAGGGCGAGGTCGAGTTGCGACGCGTCTCGAGGTGCCGCTGACCGCGCTCTCGCCGCTCCGTCTGGCTAGTAGTGACAGCGTCGAGCTCGACTGGGCTGTCCAGGGCTGCAGACTCACCCGCACACTCCCGCACGGGCTGCGACTGCGCTCGGCTGCCGACCCCCACCTCGCCTCGACTCTCGCTCCTCTCGCACCGCTCGCTCGCTCGTTCGCCGGGAAAGGGAGCCATGCTCGCAGGGACACTGCCCTCGTCGGCATCCACCGCGTCCCTCGCAGCCGCACACGCGCACGCCGCGTCGCACACCCACGTCGACTATGTCCTCCTCGCCGAGTTCGACATTGACCAGGGCTCGATCCTCAAGCACCAGTACCCGCACGACACGGGCACCGACGAGCACCTCCTCGCAGAGCACATGCTCCCCGACGGCGCCCACGACCGCCCAGAGGACTGGACCGTCTTCTACCTCAACCAGGTCCCTGCCCTCACCGTCCGCGACGCAAAGGGCAAGGGCAAGGCTCTCGACCAGGATGGCGACAACGGGACTGGCGCTTCGAACGATGCCGGCGGCGGCCTGCTCTATGTCATGAGCCTCGTCCGCACAAAGAAGGACGCGACTGTCCGCCGTGGTGCGCTCGTCAAAGCCCTCGCCGTCGCCACCCGCAATCCCTACATTCAAATCTTCAAGGTCTGTCACTTTTCCGTTCTTCCGCCATGCGAGCGGCAGCATCTGACGGCTTCGGTTTGTCATACCAGCCGATCCTTCTCCTCGCGCTCGAAGACTATTTCAACAACCCTTCGCTCTCGGTCCTCGCCAACCTGTACGAGTCGCTCAACGCGATGGACACGTCCGCCCTCCCATTCCTCACAGCCGACGAGCGCATCGTGCTGCGCACGTCGGACCGCAAAGACTTGTTCGAGCACAAGTTCATCGAGGCTGCTGCGCGCGTGCGCCGGAGCGACTCGGGGCGCAGCGCAACGGCGATAGACTCGGATGCTGCTTCTCTCGCTGCGGGGGCCTCTGCAGGCGGGGAAGGCGGCGGCGCAGCCGAAGTCCTCGACGACGGCCTGTCGTCGCGCGGAGCGACGACCGACGATGTGCATCACCAGCACCCTCTGCACGGCGTGCGACCGGCCCCCTCGTCCGACAGCCTGAGCTCGCTCGGCCACACGCCGAGCATCGGCACGGCGGCGAGCGCCTCGCGCGACGACTTACCGTCGACAGGGCGGTCATCGTCGCGCGCGACCACGTTCACGGTCGCGAGCAGCACGGACGAGGCGCGCAGCTCGTGGTCGCAGCAGCCGCCTATCCCGCCGCTGCCGCGCGCGACTGCTGGGCGGGAGGCCGGCGCAGCGGGCGCGCAAGCGATGGCAGGACGGCCCAAGGACACGCACTTCTTCGAGACGCGCGTCGTGTACAACGGAGTGACGCTCCCGGTCAAGATCCCGCTCGCGACGTTTCCGAGCGAAGTGGGCGACGTGCGTGGCTCTCGTCTTTTAGACGCTGCTTGCCCGTCTCGACTGACCCGCTCGCTCACTCGGCACGCAGTACTCGCTCATCAAGCTCATCCAGACCTTCTCATCCCCCTCCTCTCTCGTCCCGGGCCCGCTGCATCCGCACCTGCACACGAGCGGCGCCTCGACCCCGGCGCTCATCGTGCTCTTCAACGCGCTCCTGACGAATCAGCGTGTCGTCTTTCTCGGGCACGGCCAGCCCGCCGCGCGCGTCGCCGAGCTCGTGCTTGCTGCGTGCGCGCTCGTGAGCGGGTGCGGGAGCGTGCTGCAGGGCGGCATCGAGGAGCGCGCGTTTCCCTACACGAACCTGTCGAACCTCGACAACTTGGAGAACGTGTGCGTCACCACCTCCCTTTTCTTCGACATGAAGAGCCTTGCAAGCTGACGCGGAGGTGTGTATGATGGTCGCCACTACAGCGACGGCTACATCGCGGGCGTGTGCAACCCGGCCTTTGCGGACCGCCCCTCGTGGTGGGACGTCCTGTGCAACCTCGAGACGGGCCGCATCACCGTCTCGAAGGAGCTCAAGCTCCCTTCTTCTCCCTACGCCGGGACCGCGTCCACCGGGACGTTCGGGCGCGGTGCGGGGACGCTGCGAGGCGAGTTTGCGAGCTGGGCGCCGGGAGGGGCGGGAGGGACGGGTGGGAGGGGAGGAGCAGGCGCGGGAGGGATGGATGGGGTGGACGAGATGGGGCAGCTTGCGGGGAGTGCTGCAGGAGGAGGAGGTAGCGGCGGGACGGGGAAGGGCGGGAGCGAGTCGCACGATGTCGCGTTTATGGACGAGGTGCGCCTGCCTCCCACCGCCAGCCGGACCCTCGGTGCGGCGCCGCTGACCCGCGTGAGCCCCTCGTCGCAGATCCTGCACGCGATCCAGGCGCACTACGGCGAGTCGGTCATTCGCGCGCGCCTGACCGACTATGTCGCGCGCTTCGTGCGGCTCGCGTCGCGGTACGAGGAGGAGACAACCTCTACGACCTCGATCGGCTTCCCCAGCGCGCCGTGCGCGCACGGCAGCCTCGGGAGCGGAATCGTTTTTGGCGACGAGGGTGCGGGGCAGCGCGAGGTGCTGGGCAACGCGGCGAGGATCGAGGCGTGGATGCGCACAAAGAGCTACAAGGTGTACCAGCAGGTGCGTGCGACTCTGCTGCGATCGCTTTGAGCGAGACTGACGCCAGGATGGTCACTGGCCAGACCTTCCGGCAATCGTTGCACGACTCGCCGGTGCGAGGGTTCGACCTGACCCACCAAGTCATGCGCCTGCGCCTCTCGCGGCAGCTTCCGCCCGCCGAAACGCGCCTCATCTTCCAGACACTCGCACAAAGCGTCCGGTCAGACGAGCAAGTCGTCGCGGTTCGTCTCTTCCCTCTTCTGTCCCGTCGACTCGCAGGACTGACTGTACCCCTCTGGGCGCCCGATCAGCTTCTCGCACAGCTCCCGTCGCACTTTGGCGGTCTCCTCCCTCTCGCATTCGGGTTCTTCCACCCCGCGCCCGAAGTGCGCCACCACACGCTCGAGCTGTTCGACACGCTCTCATCGCACCCGGTGCGCCTTTCCTTCTCTAAGCCCCCTTCCTCGGCAGGCGCTGACCTGCCCTGGTCGCTCGACCCGCAGACGGGCAGCAAGTTCGTCTCGACCCTCAACGCCTTCCACCGGCTCGCGTATGCGCGCCTCGCACGCGAGCGCGAAGCGTCCGCCGCCGCCGCCGCAGTCGCACGGGAGCAGCACGCCGGCGCGGGTGCAGGGAGCGGGCGAGAGCGCGAGAGCACGATCACGCTGCATGTTGGGCCGGGGGCGGGCGGGCCGCCGCTGCCGCTCAAGGAGTAGAGAGCATCTGGGAGGAGGAGGAGTGCATTCGATTGCGGCACGACGCGGAGACTGGCGGGAAAAGCTACATTCGAGCGAGAGGGTATGCACGACAGGCTGGGTATGGCAGAGAGGGAGCTGGAAGATCACGCGGTAGCTTCGTACGGCTTGAGCGCGAGGCGGATGCGCTCGTGCACCTCGAGGAGCTGGCGGCGGTCGAGCTCTGCGCGTGATGTCTCTCCGGTCAGCACGCGCTCAGGCCTGGCGTGGAGAGGGAAACGCGCCCTGCTTGTCTTCCTGCGCTTCGAGCTTGCGCATCGTCGCCTCCAGCGAAGCACGGTGCTGCGCCGAGAGAGCCTGCAGCTGGGGGAATGTCGCGACGGCCATGTCGTCGAAGAGATCACTCGCGGCATGAAGGTACGCTGATGCACCGGGTGTAAGCTTTGCCGAGAGATGGGACAGGGGACGGCGCACCTTCGAGATCGTCGAGATCCTCGGCCTCGTCGCGGTTGACCGTGTCCTCGAGCTCGTGCAGCCCGAGAGCGGGCATGGGCGAGTCGACGTCGAGGAGGACGAGGGGGTCGGGCGTCGTCGACGTCGAGCCGCGCTCGAGTGCGCTGGTCTGCTCGGCGCTCGCTCCGCCGAGGAGGCGCGTCAAGGCGCCCGTGACGAGCGTACGGAAGTCCGAGATGCGCGACTTGTCCTTGTCTGTGTGCGCGCGTTCTGAGCCCGGGCTCAGACTAACGCGATCGCGCGAAACGCACTGGCAGCATATTCAGACGCGGTGTTCTCGTTGACGAGCGCCTGGAGCTTCGCACGCTGCGCCGTCTGGAGGCGCACGACAAGCTTGAAGACAAAGACGATGAAGTCGGTTTTGAGCTGGTCGAGCTCGAAGAGGATCTCTGCGACTCGCTCGCGGTCAAACGAGTCTGGCGTTGCCAGAGTCGGGAGAGCACGCGGATACCTTCAAGAGCGTCGTCGTCCTCGCGTGAGTCGTCGATAAGCATCTGCGCCCAGTGGACCTGGTCGAAGCGCGGCAGCGGCTCGGTCACTTGGGACGGGACGAGGAGATGCGAGTCGAGAGCAGGAGAAGAAGGAGGAGACGGCATCTCGAGCAGTGAAGGCGACAGGTATGTGCTCGGGTGATAGAGAGTGGTTCTACAGCAGGCAGGAGCAGCGCAGCAGAGGAGAGAGTGCAGGCTCGCGTGACAAGGCGGAGGGAAAGAAGCGGAGCTCGACGACGAGACGTTCCCTCCTCCACCCGCGTCGAGACGAGCCAGCGCCCGCCCGTCGAGATGCAGAGCCTCGCACACAGCGCAGCGCGCACCCTGCGCTCCTCGCTCCGCCCCTGCGCCTGCCGCATCCCCGCCCCGACCCCGTCCTTCTCCCCGCTCCGCTCCCTCTCGTCGACCGCCCGCCCGTCCCTCCAGCTTGCGCCCAGCCCACTCCAGCGCGCTCTTCAGGCCGCCCCTCGACCCGCATTCGCCGCCTCGACCCCGGCGTCGGCGCCGCAACCGCAGGCGCAGCAGGTTCGCGGTTTCAAGATGTCGGTCATCCCGCGCCGCATGCGCAAGAAGGCCAGCCCGAACGCGCGCAATGGTGGAGCGGGAAAGACGGCGCGCAAGCATGGCGCAAAGGCGGTACGTCGGCGAAGCCCTTGTCTCTGCTCTCTCGCTTACAACGGCTGACACTCGCTGTCATGCGCCGTACAGGCCAAGCGGCGACGCATGCGCATCAAGAAGATCAACTAGACGGAGCTCTTGTACGGCGCAGGCGGCGCATGTAATCGGTATCGACAACACTCACCTGGACTCGCGCCCCTCTCGAGAGATGCTGTTGCGGAGGCAGACAAGGCGTTTCGTGCGCACATCTCGTGCTCGCGAGCTCTGCGGGCCTCGCCGACGTATGAGCGCCTTCCTCGGCATCTACTTTGGAGACGAGACTGCAGAGTTGCCCGGCGCGCTTCAGGCTATCCGGTGCCCTGCTGCTCTGGACGACGGCCTGCTGCCTGGCGAAGCTGGGACTCGTCTCGACGCAGTGTCTGCATGACTATGTCAGAGGAGCGAGGCTTCACCTCTGCAGGACGACCTTTCATTTCAAGATAAAGGTTGGTGACCCTGCCAGACGCACCGTGTATGGCGTGCAGTGGAGGGGAGAGACTCGCCAGGTGCTGATAAGAGGCTGTGCATTGAACCGCCGCTCTCGGAAGCAAAAGGAAGCGGTCGACAAAGCCAGGCGACCTTTGGTTCCGCGTGAACGGCTCCTCTGCCTCCATCTTACCCGCTCTCGTCGCAGATCCGTGCTTGTGCGGTCGCACACTTGTCGCGGAAAGACTCAGAACAGGCTCAGTCTCGGCCACACGGGCCCACGCCTTCTACCGCCGCCCTCTTCGCCTCATCAGCACCGTCCCGCCCACACGAGCCATGTCGCGCGCCCGGCAGTCGATGTACCCCGCGCCGCCGCCTCCGACGCACTGGAACGCGCTCGAGCAGTGCTCTGCCGCGCTGCAGGCCAGCTGCGCCAACGTGCGTCTCGCCCTGCTCACCGCGTCGGAACGCGAGTGTTTGCTGATGAACGCGGTGCTGTCTTGAAACGCGTACAGGTCCAGAGCGCAGCGGGGATCCTGGATCAGGGCACGATGGACCTCCCGCGCCTGGCGACAATCGTGCAGAGCCGTCGGGTCCGTCCCTTCCCTCCCTCCACTCCCCATCTCGCGCGACTCGCTCACGACTCACTCGTCATGACAGATGTTTGACCTCGTGACCGAGCCGGACGTCTTTGCGGCACAGCGCGCGCTCGCAAACGAAATGAGCCCGCAGATTGAGGAGCTCATCTCGCGGGCCGAGGACGGGCTCGAAGGGTTGAAGCAGCGCGAGCGCGCACTGCGGGCACGGGTGCGTTCTGATTCTGCTTCTCCTGTGAACGCTCCCGTGACCAAGGCGCTCCACTGAGCAGCGCGGGCGCGAGTGCGTGTTGGAGGACCGTTCTGAGCTGACCTTGCGAAACCCACAGGTCGACAAGCGTTCCGCCGCCGCCTCGCGCCCGCAAGCCTCGGTCACTGTCTCGCAGGACGAGCTCGACGTGCTCGAGCAGAAGCTCGCGCAGCTGCAGCAGCGCAAGGAGCGCCTCGGGCGCGAGGTAGAGCTTCTCGACGAGAAAGGCGGCGCGGCTGCGGTCAGGGGACCGGGGACGGTGAGGGGCGCGGCTGGCGCAGCCGTGAGGGGAGTGAGGCGCTGAGTTATCTGGTCGGGTTCGCGCTGTTGTTGTCCTCCTCCTTGTTGTATTGCTCAGTTTTGCCTCGCGACTGCTTTTCTCACACCGTCTCTCCAGACCCTGCTCTGTGCTGACAGCCGCAGTCCCTTGCGCTACGATAAGAATCCAAAACCTGACATTGATGAGCCTGGTTCTGCGGATTGACCGACGCATTGCGGTGCAGGAGAGACTTTGAGGACACGGAAGTGCCTGTTCACCGTTGACCTCCTTTCGCTGAACGGCCTGCAGGTTTTCTCTCTTTATCGGCCCTTCTCGATCCTCTGCCTGTGGAGTGGCCTGGCACGGGGGCCTTGTCGAGCGCAATCCTTCTCGCGCATCGACCTTCCTAATCCCAGCTCTTCGCGTGCACTGCGTAACAAACCTCGAGCAGAGAGGTAGACCCCGGAAATTCGACAGGCAATAGACAGTTGAGTCCACGCTGGACCAGTCACGATGCCCTCGTCTCGAACTCGAAGACCTGCTCCGCCGCTTCGCGCATCGTCTGCGCAAACGGCTTCCACTCCAGTCCAAGCTCCTTGACCGCCCTGCATGCACGTCACAGTGGTCAGCAGCCGCGCGATGCCCTGCACGACCCTGCAGACGGGAGAGAGGAGCGGAAACCCCTCCGCACCTGCTCGAATCCCAGCTCCAAGCCGGCCTCCTATCCCACCCTTTCTCCCCTCCAGGCTGTACGATCCTCCCACGCTTGTCCGGAAACGCCTCGTGCAGCGCGTGTGCGCCTTCCGAGCCGGTGAAGGCGTGCGCGGCGACAAAGTATCGTTTGTTGGCCGAGACGGAGCGACGCTCGACGGCGCGGAGGTGCGCGAGGGCGCAGTCGGAGACATCTATCATGGACTGCAGAAGCAGGCATGTGGGTCAGAACTACTAGCCCGAAGGAGAGAGCGTGCAACGGTGCCTCAAAGCATGCGGCCGGAGAGAGACGCACCTGAATAGGCGCGATCGGGAGCTTGTTCTTGTCGATGAACTCGCGGATCCAGGCGGCCGACGTAGACAGGCTGTCTACCGAGTCGATAGGCTGCTCGGACCTGCCGATGATGTAGGTCGGGAGGATGCTGCGGCGACATGCGAGGTCAGCACGGCACCTAGGTAGCAGGACGATTTCCTCGGCTCGCTGGAACCCTAAACGCACGTCGTGAGCACAAAAGCGGGTTTCTCCTGCTCGACAAAGTCCCACGCGGCCTTTTCTGCAAACTTCTTGCTCGCGACATACACAAGCAGCTGGTCGTCCGTCTCCTTTGCCTCTTGCCAACTCAGCGGGCACGAGTCGTCCTCGGTGTACACCTTGTCCGCGTTCCCGCCGGGCGCCTGGTCCGCGTGGTAGTCTTGCAAAGCGGCAAAGGACGACGTGAGGACGACGTGCTGCACCGTCCCGGCGCGGTGCGCCGAGCGGAGGACGTTCAGCGTTCCTTGTACCGCCGGCTGCGAGGAAACTTGGTCAGCGACTAGCTCAGTCGAACCGCAATAAGATGGAGGCAGTCGCTTCGAGCGCCGAGACGGGTAAGACGCACGCGAAGCATGTCGCGTTCGTTGTCTTCGAAGCCTGCTCGAGCATTCCCACCTCGAGGATCAGTCCCGCCGCGCTTCTCGCACCCCGAGCAGCCGACTCCATGGCTTACCAAACGTGAACGGCGACGCCGTATGCACGACAACTTCTGCGCCCCGGACGGCCTCGTCAAACGCGCCCTCGACGCCCATATCCTCGACCAGCACCACCTCGAGCCTCCCATCCTCCCCTCCCTCGCCCCCCTCGTCGCGGAAGTACTCTGGGAAGTGCGCGCGCCACGCGGCGGCTTGCGACGGCTTGCGGACGGTCCCGCGCACGCGGTACGAAGACGAGCGGAGGAATGCGTGCGCGACCGAGGCGCCGAGATAGCCCGAGATGCCGGTGACGACGACGAGCGGGCGTGGCTGTGTGGAGTTGGCCATGGAGCGATTTGGGGCAGTCGAAGGAAGGAGCGAAGCGGGAGATGCAGGCGCGGACGACAGAAACCGGGGAAGTGGGGCGCCTCTGCTTCCGCGTCGACGTCGATCGCTCCGCCTTGCGCGAGAAGGCAGCAAAGCGGCGGTCACGAGCGGGGCGGGATATTGTAGACAGACTTGGTATTTCTTGAGCAATTCGGAATCAACGGGAGCACGAGAGCGCGGGAGAGACGAGAGGGAGAGGGAGATCTTCGACGACTACGGAGGAGGGACGACGCGCAGAACGGACGGACGGACAGGAAGGAAGAGAGAACTGCACAGGAGAGCGTCCGGGGCGTGCCAACGAGAGAGCGGAGGAAGAAGAGGGGGAGGGAGGGAGGGTGCGGAGAGAACCAAGACGACGACGACGACGGGCGGCGCGGAAGCGACTCAGAAGGAGAGAGGCAGAGTACCGTATCGAATACAAGGGAGGGCAAATGCTGGGCTAGGTAATGCAAGTCGAGAGGCGAAAGGGCAAGGGGGAGACCGGGAGTGCCGTCGTGGTCGCTCGTCGTGTCTGGTCTGTCGAGGTGGCGGTGGGAAGGACGTCGAAAGGCGAAGGGAAAAGATGTAATGAAGGCGAATGTACGATGCGATTAGGTGCGAAGAGGGGGGTCGAGGGTGGGTCGAGGCGTGAGCGAATACGGGCGCAGGGGCGGTATGAACGATGCGGAGTGTGGGAGGAGGTCGAGGAGTGAAGCGGGAGGGGCCGGGGTGTGCCACCTAGGGCGGGACCGAGCCCTGGCTTGCGCCCGCGCTTGATGCGCCCGACGACGACGTCCCCGGTGCCGCAAAGACAAAGAGGTTGTTCGTCGCCGCGATCGCAATCTGTGCGTTGGCAGTTCGGGACGATTCTGCGTGAGTGCGGGCTAAAGGTGTTAACGGAAAAGAGGCGACGAGCGCACCGTGTTCTCCCGCGGGTGCCAGCTCGCATGCAGGATCTTCTTGTTAAAGTCGATGTTCTCCGTGTCGATCAACGGCTTCTTGTTCGCGCCCGCCGCGCCGCCGCCGTTCGCGCCCTTTGCGCCGCCCGCCTGCCCCGCGCCGCCGCTGCCGGGCGCGCCGCCCTTGTTGTTCTTGCCGCCAATCTTCTTGGCCTTGAACGCCGACTTGTCGGCTTGCAGGACAATGTCTTGCGACGCGTCCGTGTCGTAGATGTGGAAGTAGTTGTTGTACGACCCAGAGAGGACGTTCCTGCGGGTTTGTCAAGCGGCGTCAGTCTACCGATCCTCACGAACCCGGTCTGGGCCCCCAGGCGGGGGCGCGCGCAAGCGAGAAGAGGAGAAAGTGTGCTGACGCACTTGCCGTCGCCGCTGAAGGTGCACTCGAACTTGTCAAAGATGCAGTCGTTCTCGTAGAGGTCGCACAGCTTGCTGCGGAGGTGGTCGTGCACGTTGATCGTCTGCACAGGCTTGTTCTCCATGTTGATGTCCCAGATGCGCAGCGTGAGGTAGTCGCGCGACAAGAGGTACCGCCCGTCCTTGGAGAATTTCACGTCCGACACGGACGAGATGATCTCGCTGAAGAACGACTTGTTCGACGGGTCCTCCTCCTCCTCGAACACTGCACAGGACGCGAGCGTCAGTCGGGCGTGCCGCGTCAGGCACAGCGCTGTGCCGCCACGGCGACAGAACGCTGGTGACACGGCGAGAGGGACGCACGCTTGGCGTGCTTGTCGCACAGCGCCTGTTCGCGCATGTCGGCGAGCTTGACGGTGCCCTTGGAGCTCGAGTACGCAAAGAGGTTGCACGACACGGGGTGGAACTCGGCGGCCGTGATGACCTCGGTCAGCTCCTCCATGTTGACGGGCTTGATGTCGAGGATGTCTGCGCGCGCGCGCGGACGAGGAGCGAGCGACCTTTCGGTCAGCTTTCTTGAAACCTTGGGGCAAGAGCGGGCGCAGCGCACTGAAGGACTGGTCCGAGATGTTGAGGTTCCAGAGGTTGACGCGCAGGTCGTCGGCGCTCATGTACGTCTCGCCGTCCGAGTTGATCGAGATCGAGTTGATGTGGTACGCGTGCGCGTTGGCGTAGACCTTGCGCGGCACGGCGGCGACGATCGTGTCGTGGTACGTCATGCGCGGCAGGCGCAGGTACGGCGTGCCGTCGGCGGCGGCAGCGCCAGCGCCGCCATTGGCCGAGGGCGCGAGCGACGACGAGAGGCCCGGAATCGGCTGGCCCGCGGGTGGAGGCGAGGGCGGCGAGGCGCCGTTCGCTGCTGCCGAGCTGTTGTTCTCGGCGACGACCTTGAGCGACTTCTCAAACACCTTCCACAGCTTGATCGTCTTGTCTGCGGGCGCGGCGACCCGGTGGTCAGCTCCCGACGGCGGGTGAGAGGGCACAGGCTGCGAGAGAAGGGCGCACCATTGGTCGAGAGGAGGAAGTGGGCGGCGTTCTGGCGCTTGCACCACCGGATCTTGTTGATCTTCTCCTCGATCTCGAGACTCTTGAGGTAGTCAAACTCGGGCTCGTGGCTCTGGAACTCGGTGTAAAACTTGTACTCGCAGCCCTTCTTGTTCTCGTTGCGCTCAAAGAGGACGACGCGGCCGCCCTTGTCGCCCGTCGCGAGGTAGTCGCCCGTGTGGTCAAACTCGACGCACGCTGTTTCCCGCGGGGGGAGGAGCGAGGGGCCGGGTCAGCGGGAGATGCTCATCGTGGCTCGTAGGGGTGCGGCTGTGCAGGCGCCAAGGGCAAAGGGCGCGAGTTGGCTGCAAGCACTGCTCGGCCCCATCACAGTGGAGACCCGAAATCGCGACGGGTGCATCGCCGCCGGAGAGGCCGGCGCGGGCAGCGAGAGGGTCATGCGAGATGCTGGAATGCGAGCAGGGTGCCGCAGTGCGCGGCTGTGCGGGCGGGGGAGCGGGGCGGACGAGGGAAGCACGAACAGATGATGTCGGCCTCTGTGATGTCTTCGACTTCGCCCTGTGGGGACGGTAGCGGGTGAGCGTGCGGGTTCTCGGGGAGAGTCTACGCCAACAAGGGGGCGGGCAGGGTGGTCCGGCGAGAGAGGGGAGCGGACCTTGTCGCCAAAGCATTGGGCGAAGCGCCATCCGCTGTCCTCTGCCGAGACCTGGGGGATGGACATGGTTGGGGGCGGGGGTGGTCGGTGCTGTGTGGGTGTGCGCGCAGGTGCCCTCGGTGGCTTGGTCGGGGCGGGTGTGGGCCAGCGAGTGGGCGGGCTGGGTGCGGTGCTGATGAGGGGGCGAGACGGGCGGTGCCGCGAGCGGGCGTGCGCGCGGGCAGAGGGCGGGGCGCGGGAGGGTCGGGGTGGGTGCGGGTGCTCGAGTCGTCGCTCGCAGACTGCGCGCAGAGCGAGAGCAAGTGCGGCGCAAGCCAGACGCTCCTCTCCTGCGCGTCTGCTGCCTCGAATCGTCCCCGCCGACGCCTCATCCTCGCTCTCTCCCTTTCCTCTCGCAGGCCAGCTCTTGATCTGAACGAGAGCCAGTCGACGGAACACTGCAACCATGGTGCGCACCCACACCCGCGAGCTCACCTGCACCTCCTCACCGCTCAACCTCCTCACCTGCACGCAGGCCTCGCCCTCGCCCCACCCGAGCGGATGGACCCGCCACGTCAACCAGGCAGACGGCCGCCCCTACTGGTCCCATCCGCAGCACGGCTCGAGCTGGACAAAGCCCGCTGACCTCAAGACGCCCCTCGAACGCGAGATTGACAAGACCCCCTGGGACGAGTACGAGACCAACGGCCGCAAGTACTGGGTCCACCGAGACACCAAAGACACCACCTGGAACATGCCCCGTGAAATATCTGGTGCGCGCCCGCACTGCTCCCTCCCTCTCCCTCTCGTCGTCCTCTCCCCACTGACCCCGTCCATCCGAACCTTGCAGACATCATTGCCCGCTTCAAGTGCGCCCACCTGCACACTCAACCTCGCTCAGCACGCGCTGACGCTCCCTTGCCCGCCCGCAGTGCCCCTCCCGCCCAGCCGACTCCCCCTCGCATGCATCCCTCTTCCGCCTCTCCCTCGTTCCCGCACCCGCCCGGCGGGTCCGCCTCGCCCCTCACGGCGCAGACGGGTGCCCTCGTCGCCCCGGGCCAGCTCCCGCCGTCTTCGGGTGGTGGTGGCGGCCTACCCGCGCGCCCGGCAGGTGCGCCGACCGCGGTTGCGGCGCCGGCCGTGTACGGCTCGGTGCGCGAGGCCGAGCACGCGTTCAAGGGCATGCTCGCGCGCCTCGGCGTCGACCGCACCTGGTCGTGGGAGATGGTCATGAAGGAGGCCATCACGGACCCGGTGTACCGCGCGCTCGCGACGCTCGGCGAGCGCAAGCACGCGTTCGAGGCCTTCCTCGCCGACGAGGAGCGCCGCGAGCGCGACGAGCGCGAAAAGAGCCTCGCGCGGTGCCGTAAGGACTGGGCGCGCGCGCTCGATCGCCTCGGCGGCGGGCACGCGTACGAGGACGGCGTAAAGAGCTGGTGGAGCTGGGAGCGCGCGCGCCGCGTCGTGCCCGAAAAGTGCCGCGACGTGTGGGACATGCCCCGCAACGACGACGAGCGCAAGATCCTCTTTGACGAGTACATTGCCAAGCTCCGCGCCCAGGAGGAGGTGCGTCCGCTTCACCTTGCTCCTGTCCCAGCCGGAAGAGTGGGTACTGATCCATCGCTGGGCACTCAATGACCACAGACGCGCAAGCGCGACCTCCGCGGGCGCAACATGGACAAGCTCACCGCGATCCTCCAGTCGCTCTCGCTCGACCTCGCCGGCCCCGTGCGGTGGGCCGACGCGCGCGCGCTCGTCATGCGCACGCCCGAGTGGCACCGCGACGGCGAGCTGCAGCGCATCGAGCTCGTCGACATGCTCGCCGTCTTCGAGGACGAGGTGCGCCGCGCTGAGCACGAGGCCCAGGGCGCGAGGCAGAAGGCGGCCGAGGACAAGCGCCGCAGGGCGAGAAAGGCGCGCGACGACTTCAACGTGCGTGACATCTGCTCTCTTCCTCGACCCAACTGCCGCACACGCGCTGACCTTCCTCGCTCCTCGCTCGCGGCGCGGACGCACAGGCGCTCTTGCAAGAGCTCGTCGCGACGGGCGACCTCGTCGCCGGCTCGCAGTGGTCGCAGATCTACCCGCTCGTGTCGCGCGACGTGCGCTACCTCTCGCTGCTCGGCCAGCCGGGCTCGACCCCGCTCGACCTCTTCTGGGACCGCGTCGACGAGCTCGACGTCGAGGCCGAGGAGCACATGCTCTTCCTCGACGAGGTCGCGCGCGCAAAGGGTCTCGTCGTTGGAGAGGAGACGGCCGAGGACGAGTTTGTCAAAGCGCTCGAGGGGGACGAGAGGGTCGACAAGATGGGCAGGGACGCGGTCACGAAGGCGTTTGAGCGGGTGCGTCTCTCGGTTTGCGATCGCTCTCACACGCAGCAGGAGTCTGTCTCGCTGCACGTGCTGATAAAGCTAACGGATGGGACGCGCAGCTACACCACCGCGCCGTCCGCGCCGCGAAAGACGCGCGCCGGCGCGCCGACAAGGCCCTGCGCCTCGCGGTCGACGACCTGCGGTACCTCTTCAAGAAGCTCGACGACCCGCCCGTCGACATCGAGCGCGACGCGTTCGACGACGTCGCCGCGCGCGCAGACGTGCAGGGCGCCGACGAGTGGAAGGCGCTCGAGGGGAACGACGAGGCGCGCAGGAGCGCGTGGGACAAGTTTGTCAAGCGCACAAAGGTGCGGGATCAGCCTTCACGTCTCGCCAAGCAGCGAGGGCACCATGACAAGCGAAGGGAAGCGATGAAGCGGGAATCTCGGTCGCTGACGCCATCGTTGTCACTTTCTTCCTTTTCCCGCCGTGCAGGAGAAGCGGGCCGAGCGCGAAGCGGCGGAGCAGGACCGACTCGAGCGCGACCGGGCGTACGAGCGCCAGCGGGACCTCGAGCGGGAGCAGGAGCGTGCGCACGATGGCGGGCGCGGCGGGCGCCGGGCACGGCACGAGGACGGCGAAGACGAGAGCGGGCATCTGCCGTACGACGGCGGCGAAGGGGCGAAGAAGCGCGGCGCGGCGAGCGGCGAAGCGGGAGATGCTGCGGCGAGGGAGGGCGACGAGCGCGCGAAGAAGGTGCCGCGACTTGACAAGGCCGACGGACTGGGTTACACGGTCATGCAGGTGCGCTCAGACGCGGTGTCTCATTCTCGCACACTGGCCGAGGGGAGGCTTTTCCGCTGACGCTTGTGCGCGGACAGGACGTCGGTGGCGAGGAGGCAGAAGAAGGCGAGTTGTAGCACATGCGTCGGCTACAATGACTAGCGCATCCGCGTATCTCGGCCCGGTCCCGCATACCCTCACTTTCCTCTCGGGAGACCGCAGCGGGGAGCGAAGCGGTTCTTAGGCGTCTCGGTCATGTCATCGTTTTCGTGCCGTGTCAAGTCCATCCTAGCGCCGGAGTCGTCAGAAGGAGGAGCACTCAACCAGGCCATGAGTCAGCGGCTTTAGCGTGGGAAGCGCAGTGGCAGCAATGAGCGCAGAAAGCCTGGCGTGACGAGCCCTTGAGAGGGGGCGAGCCTTCGGCGAGGCGGACCTTCCGACGAGGAGAAGTTGCTACCCCGCGGCTCCTGAAGGCCAGCGCAGGGTCCCAGGCATGCGCTCACGATTGTGCAGGATTCCGAACGCCTGCGGCTGTGCGCCCTTGCGAGAGGGGGCTAGGAGGTCGGTCGCTATGTCATCGTCCCCCTGTCGCCCGAGAGCGAAAGAGATGATGTCTTTCGTTCGTCCTTCTGCGGCCTGCCCTCCCCCCTTCTTCCTCTTTGTCTAGACGACAAAGCCACACACCGTCGTTCGACGCCGCTCTACGCCTCCCGCCGCACGTCCACCATGTGCGTCTGTCGCGAGCGCTCGCCCAGTCGAGACCACTACGTTCGAAGGAGATGGCCAAGTCGCTGACCACTGCCCTTCGCGCCAACAGGTCAACTGCAGCCGCTCAGACGATCCCGCCTCCGCAAGCCGACGGCCCTTCTGGCGCGGCGTCGTCCTCCTCGGGCGACTCGACGTCTCCCAATCTCTCGAGTTCGCCGCTCGACTCGTTCTCGGGCATCCAGCAGGCGCTTCCTTCTCCCGCGACTGGCGGCCCGTCGGCGCCGAACGGATACACTCGCACGACGAGCGGGCGCGAGAACAGTTACGAGTCGTCGGTCGACACTTTGGCGGGTGGCGAGGACGTTCACGAGCACGACGACACCGACGACGCGCTCCGCCGCTACCGCCGTGCGTGCTATCGTCCGTTGTCCTCGAGTGACGCAAGTTGACGTTTCACACCCACAGATGGCCTCTACGTCTACACGTCGTCGCGTTTCGACCGCTTCAAGAGCGACCTCGAGCGCAAGCAGCAGCTGGACAACCGCGGCACGCTCGCCTCGCACTAGACTGCCACTCCTAGCTACGCAAAACGACGCCGCAACCTTGCCACACCCATGAATCTGCGGTCTGTCGCGTCTTCGCCCTCCGCCACCGTCACCTCCTCCTCGACCTTCCCTCCATGACATCATGCTCCCTCCTCTCTCTCTCCTCGCCTCGTTCGTCCGAGGTCGCTGTACATAGCCGATTCGTCACTCGACGACCCGCCGTCTCCTTCCCTGTCGCTTGTTCATCCTCCTCTCGCTCTTCCGGTTTTCCTTCTCGCCGTTGTCCATAGTCGCGTCGTTCTCGCAACCCCCCTCGCATCCTCGCAGTCGCATCCTTTGCCCAACACCTCGCACTACGTGTAATTTAGCGTCGTGCGCACCCACGAGCCCTGCCTCGCCAGTTCCTGGAGAGCTCTGCCTCGTACCGCTCCGTCCTTGTGCGCAGGGGATCAGGGTCGGCCAAGCGAGATTGCGTCCCGCCGCAGCAATCAAAGTGATCGGCGCTCATTTCCGCAAGATAGGTACGTCAAGGGCAACCTTGCCCTTCCTCCGCAGAAGAGAAAGACGCTGATGATGATGATGGCGTTTTCGACTGGGCCGACCCGGCTGCGCTGGCCGACCGATGCTCCTAGTCCAGACAACCGTGCTCCCGGATGCGCAACGCATGCAAGCGACCCATAAGCACGGGCTAATTCCGCGCGCCAAGGCAAATCTAGGGGTGGGCTGCGGACCGGGAGCTGAACGAGCCTGCAAGTAGGCAGACCTGAGAAGGCCCCCTTCGCCACCCCTCCCAAGGGCCCAATTTGCTGCGCTCGCCCTGTCGCATACAAGGCACAGTGAAGTAGGGTTGCAACAGCAGCTGGAAGTCGGGATGTTGCGAGACCCGCAGCCTCGTTGCGAGGTACTACTCAGCCGCTCCCCCTTCCCGCCCCACCCCCTCGCGCCGCTCCTCGCCCCGCGAACCCAATCCTGAAAGGCATCGCCGTGCCCAGCCGCCCCATCCAGCTCTGCGACCCATTCAGCTGCTCCTCGTCCTGCCTGCGCCGCAGCTCGGCAAATTCGCGCTCGGCCGCTTGCGCAGCGGTCGACGCGTCGAGCGGGATGAGCGGCTCCTGCGCGCCCGACGCGGACGCGCGCGAAGAGGTGTCGACGGCGAGGCAGCCAGAGTGCCATCCGGACGCAGTGACACTGTAGACAAACTTGTCGCGACGCTCTTCGCCAGCGTCCGCCCCGTCGGTCTCGCCCGGGAAGCGCACACGGGTGGGTTTGTCGACGCGCTCGGGCGGGCGTTGTATCGGCTGAGCGGGACGAGGAGGCATGAAGCCGGGAAAGAGAGGGGGAGGACGAGGCTGAGCAGGCGGAGGCTGTGCACGGCTTCGATCGACGACCGGCGGGATTGAGGCAGCGTCCTGCGGTGGCACTTGCGAGGCTGACACTGGCGGGATAGAGAGGGGTGTGCCGGACAACTGAGGATGTCCAAGGCCGAGTGCGCCGTTCGAGTAAGCGCCCCAGCTATAGATGCGGCCTGCGACAGTGCCGATTGTCAGCCCTCGCCTACGCTGAATCGGATGGCGGAACGCACCGCTCGAGGTCAGCGCGAGGTTGTGGTAGTCGCCGTGTGCAATTCTGCAGACGACGTTCGTAGTGTGAGCAACGTTCGGAGTTGTATCGAAGGGAAACGCACTTGATCACGCCAATGTTTTGCAGCTCGGGCATCACTTCGGGCACCGGATCGGGCCGCCACGGCTTCTTCCCGAGCAATACGATGGAGCCTTGCGGGTCGGAGGAAGGCGGTACCGAGTCTTTGAGCAAGGTGTCAGCATGTGCGTAGCCGATGCGACGAGGCGTTTACGCACAGGCAGCGAAGGACTGGAAATGCGCCGAAACATGTGTGACGCGAGTATTCGGGCTGATGTTCGCGTCGCCAAGCCCGTCAAGCTGCGCAACCTCGTTCATCTCGCAGAACCGCGGCATGTACTGCCACGCCCGGCGGCCGTCGAGTAGTGCTGCCTCTAGCCGAGCACGACGCTGCCTCGAGCGTCCGGGACTGTCGTGCGGACTGGGTCCGACCGGCGGATGCGGCTGACCGAAGACGTGCGGAACTGGCGAAAGGTCGAGGTAGAAGAGAAGGCCAGACTGGGTGAGCGCGAGCAGAAAGTCGTCGCCGCAAGCAATGAGCGATGGCGGGTCGGCTGCCGCAGCAGGAGCGGGGAGGGGCGGCAGCTTGAGCGTCTCGAGTTCGAGCGAGAAGGCGACACCTTCTGTCGTAGGCGACGACAGGGTGCTCTCGCCTGCCGCGACAGCGGCTTCGTCGCATGCTGCCGGAGGCGGCTC
Organism: Rhodotorula paludigena; assembly: GCA_036244875.1. Classification (NCBI taxonomy): domain Eukaryota; kingdom Fungi; phylum Basidiomycota; class Microbotryomycetes; order Sporidiobolales; family Sporidiobolaceae; genus Rhodotorula; species Rhodotorula paludigena. The sequence continues at coordinate 558,414 of BQKY01000004.1, forward strand.
CCACCACACATAGATGTCGCCGCCGTGGGTCAGGACAGCCGCGTAGTCCTGCATTGCGGGAGAAGTCAGGATCATACGAGATCGCTCGGTTCGAAGGACGGGACGTACCCAGCCTGCCTGCACTGCCGCAATCGTCGACCTCGTAGCATCATCCGCAGCGTGCGCGGTCGTGCCCCACCTGCGCGCTTCATCGCGCACCTCGACCAGCCGTCCGAATGACCGCATCTCCCACACCCGGCCGTCTTCGCCGAGCATGACCACATGCACGCGGCCGGCCTCGAGTTGTGCAATCGGGCCCAGCTCGCCCATCTGCGGCAGGATCATCGGCTTGACGATGGCTCCGCTGAGGCTGAGCGAAGCGTTGTGGTGGAACCCCATTCCGCCGTTCAGCTGGCCCCACGAGACGACGTCGCCGCTCGTCGTGAGAGCATGGAAGGACCATCCGCCTGCAGCGAGCGAGACTGGCGGTGCTGGAAGCTCGATGCGAGCCGGGACGGGGACGCCGCCGCCGAGCACCACTCGGGCCAGGGCAGGCGGAAGTCGACCGAGATCGTTTCGGTTATGAGGGAGCGCGAGGCGGCCGTTGCCCTTGTCGCCCCAGATGTATGCCGAGCTCGCGGCGAGGGAGCGGTACAAGGCGTACCATCCCGTTCGCCGGCCGCTTGCGCGGACGGGGAAGCGGAACTCGCGCTCGGCGCGGCGCTGCCAGACGATCTCGCAGGGGCCGCCTTCGCCTGCGAGGAAGCGATGCCAGATTGTGCAGGTGCAGGCGAGCGAGGCGATGTCGCGAGCAGCGATGACGGGGAGGAGCGAGTCGGTGAGGAGGTCGACGGGAAGACGGCTAAGGGGGTCTTGGGGGTTCGCTGCCGCGTCCGACATGATGCAACGAGCTCCTCGTATGGTTCGTCGGTCAGCCGATGAGCGTCGAGGGGAAAGAGCCGACACCCCCACCTCGTCGAGCTGAGATGAGGCTTTGTCTCACGCCCAACAGCGTCCCTGGTCCCTCTACGGGTGGTTGCCGTGCTGCGACACTATTCTAGTGTATGTGAGAGGTCCATGCTGGCACAGGATCCGATAGTCGTCTCCAGCACCTCCTCGTCTGCCCGTCCTCCATCTTATAGGTCCGCTGCCACTGTCTCTGCTGTGCTTGACGAGTTGGCAAAGCGGCTGTCTCACGACCGTGGCCGCCCTCCGCCGCTTCGTCGCCTTTGCTGCGGCCTGCGCTTCGTCACACGTGCTTCCTCTCAAGCACAGGCTGACACAAGGCTGGCAGGTCGCAGGTCTACGTTTGGAGATGAGCCTCCAAATTGACGACTTCGAATCGGTACTAGCTGCAGGGCAATGTTCTGAACCTTCGGAATGTCTGCTCCTGTCTGTGGGCCGCTCTACTTCCTGTGACCGCTACAACGCTTCGCCGCCCTTTTCTTCTATTGCCAGACTTCTGGCGGGTTGTCCCAGGCCATCCTACATGTCCCGAGACACGGTCAACCGCCTGACCACGGATCACTTCTGTGACGCTGTGTTTCGGCTGGCGACTATCCACAAAACAGCTGGCTTCGGTGTCGTGCATGATAAATGCTGCCGCGTGCTCTGGTTGATCATGATCTCTACACCGGTGTGCGCAATGTCGCTGACCGACGCCTCGCCTGAGTCTGGGCTAATGCTTCTTGCTATTGAGAAGGTCAAGAAGCGATGAGGGCCTGGCAGCCGGTGTGCACGCTGCCGTTTGCCATTCTTCTTTTGCTTCGCATGACAAAGGACAAGCAATGCACGAGTCGCCGCCAGCTCTCTCGGAAGAGCGGCAGGTAGCAGACATGCGGCCTCGACAAGTCAGTTCACCGCTATCACGGAGTTCATCCCTAAGCCAGTCGTCAAGCAAGAGGGCGCACCAGTGCATATGTAGGGACTAGAGCAAGAGGTCAGGGCAAACAGCGGGTATATCGAGGTAGGTCAAAGCGGTCAGAAACGTTAGGCCGCTGTTTACTGTAACCGCCTCCTTGCGGCTTCCACTGCTTCGCTTTGGAGGCCTCTTCTACGGTATGTGCTGCGCCAACTCATCTACGAACAATCATGCCGCCTTTTACTGCACGCTTCCGGGTCGTGTTGGCTTCAACAGCACTTTATACAATCTTTCAGATGTTCACCGTCTTTTTTTTGGATTCCTGGCTCCGTGCTGCCTTGCTTCTTCCGCATTTGCTCAGCTTTATCACCGAACATTGTCTGTGCATGCGCACCAACGCTGTACACCGCGCAAACCTTGTGGGCGGCGGCGTCGCAAGAGGGCCAAGTCGTTCGCCGCGGTCGCGTCGGCAGGTCTCTCCCGCTCCACATTGCTCGCCCTCGTCACAGCAGCTCGCGGGCTTGCACAGCTGCACAGCACCACTCAAGCAGCACACCTGAGCCACCATGGACTTTGACGAGGAGCTCCTCGGTCTCGCCGGCGCGGGCGGCTCGAAGCGCAAGTCCAAGGCGTCGTCCAAGTCAAACAAGCGCAAGCGCGCCGAAGAGTCCGAGTGCGTACCGTGCTGCCTAGTCCGGTCCACCTGCACAGCTCTGGCCCGAGCTGTGCGCGCGTGTCTTCGAGTCGAGTGATCAACCGGACTGACTCTCATCTCCCTTCTCTGCGACACCAGCGATGGCTCGGCATCCGACATGGACATGTCCAGTGACTCGGATGCAGAGCCAGCGCAGAGCCGCGCGCGCCGCTCGGGCCCGAAGAGCTCGGCCAAGGTGGACTCGGATGGCGAGGACAACGACAACCCCTACCCGGTCGAGGGGATCTACACAGACGCCGCCGAGCGCGCACGGTGCGTTTGCTGCGCTCTGACTCTATACATACGCTCCTGCTGACCTGGCTTGGCGTCGACAGCGTCCAAGATCTCCCCGAACTCGAGCGCGAGGAGTTCATCGCGAACAGGCAGGAGCAGATCAATGAGCGCGAAACGCGCAAACAGGTCGCCAAGCTTGCGGCGCGGAGTGGTGGAGCAGCAGCGGGCGGAGACTCGGACGTGGATGACGACGACGAGGAGTACGAGGCTACGAGGGGCACAAGGTCGCGCAAGGCGACTGGGTCGAGCAAGACCAAGGCGGAAGGGTACGAGAAGCTCAGGAAGAGTCGGGCGGAGAAGGGCAAGAAGAAGGAGAAGAAGGTGCGCCTTCGCCGCGCTCGACTCTCCTGCCGACCCTGACCTTCGGCGCAATGCACAGGCGGACGACAGCGACGACGAGTACGAAGATGAGCCGCGCAAGAGCCGTCGCCGCAAGCAGTCTTCGGACGCGGAATCGGGGTCCGACATGGACGAATCGGATGAGGAGGACGCTTCGCGGACGAGGAAGGCCAAGTCGAAGAAGGCGGGACCGGAGCCGGCATCGCTTGCTGAGATGAGCCACATCACCGTGCCGCGCGCCAAGCTCGCGCAGATGTGCGCCGCACCATGGTTCAAGGACTGGGTCGTCGGTGCGTCGTGAACGAGCCTCGCTGGCTGTCCCGGGATGTTCCATCTGATCTCGGCGTTGGCGCCCAGGTGCATTCGTCCGCGTCGTCGTTGGCATGAATCCAGAAGGTCGGCAATACCGCCTGGCTGAGGTGACGGGTGCGTATTCTCGACCTATTAAAGCTCTGCGGCCTCACGCTGACTTTGCGACTCGGGCAGACATCACACCTGCGCGCGAGCCGTACCGCTTTGAAAACGCGACCTCCGACATCAGCCTTGTGCTCACGATCGGCAAGGATGTCCGAGTTTTCACGATGGACCAGGTGTCGAACGCGCCCTGCTCTGACGTTCGTTCATCTCCTCAAGGCTGCGTCCTTTGCGCTTGCACTGACCGCTCTACAATAGCGCGAGTACGACCGCTACATCAGGACGTGTCGTGTGGCGGATGTCGATGTGCCGACGTCGAAGCGCGCAGGCAAGATTAAGAATGCGCTTGCGGAGCGCACGGAGTACCGCCTGACGGAGGTGCGCAATCTGTCCCCGAGCGCGTCCGACACTGTCTCGCTGATGTTTCCATCGTTCACAGGAGGATCTGGCGAAGAAGCTCGCCGCTAAGGGTCCGAACTTTTCGGGCCCGGGCGCGAAGGCGAAGCTGCGCGTGCTGCTCACCGATGCGCGGGCGTCGGGCGACGAGGCCAAAGCCCAGGAGTACGCCGAGCAGCTCGCCAAGCTCGAGGGTCCGGCACAGGAGGACGACCGTGCCAAGCGCATTAACGAGCGCAACCGCGCGAGCAACCGCGAGGAGATTAAGCGCGCCGAGGCCAAGAGCCAGGAGCTGAGGCGTAAGCAGGCCGACGCGCTCGCGCGCGGCGAGACGGACGTCAAGGTGGACCCGAGTGCGCGTGTCAAGACGATGCCGAGGCTCAACTACGACAGGTATGCCCGTCGCGCTCCTGCTTCTCTTAGCGATGCAACTGACGGCTGTCGCGCTACTAGCCGACCGCACACGCCGACGCCCGGCACGCCTAACAACGGTGCCGCTGCGTCCGCCAACGGAGCTGCCGCCGCTGCCGCCGCGGCGACGGGTACCCCCCGCGCCAAGGGGAGCAAGATTGAGCTGGCGAGCCAGGTCCAGCTCGACGTCGACTTGGACTTTTAGTCTAGTCACCGTCCCTCCTGCATCTTGTTCAAGTGTTCCGCTTTGTCTCCTTGTTGGTTTTCCGGTCGTTCCACGGCCATGGTGGCCCAGTAGTCTCTCCTCGCTTGCCAAAACTACCACGCGTTCAGCCGATCATCATTTTGCGTCGGTTCTCTTCTGAAGACTTCGTGATCTTTGTCAGCATTGCAAGCAGCCTGAGTGCTTCGGAAGCGACTGTGCGAAGTCGAGTTCAGCACCGCCCGCCTCTCATGAGCTCCGCCAGACTGTGCTCTTTAGCGCACCAGTCGCAGCTGGTCGCAGGTGCACGTGAAGCACAGCGCGTAGAAGTGCTGCCTACTATGCGCTCTAGCATACCGTTCTGTCTCTGCTTGCCGCCTCTGCTACTCTTCCCCTCGTCGATCTCGACGCTGCTGCGCCTCGTCACACAGGCGCCGTGCCAGCCTGCCGCTTTCTCCGACTTGCACCATAATCTGCACGTATTCACGTGCGTGCGAGAGCTGTCTCTCTGGCGTTTCGTATGACTGGACCGTTCACTCGCTCTCGCTCTCTCGAGCCGCTCGGAACGCTGCCCACGACACAACGAGCGTCACGAGCGTCGCGAGGGGTGCAGCAAGGGACAGTATAGCCGTCTGTTTCACCGCCAACGACGGAACAGTCTCGGGTTGGGCTACGAAGGACCGACTTGCCCAAGGAGGCGTTCGAGCTGCAGGGTACATCCCGGGCATTCTCCGTCTGTCCTGCCAAGCTTCACACGCAAGCTGACACGCCTATTCTCATCCCCACAAAGCGCAGGCAGGCTATCAAACGGCCTCGCGAAGCAGCGACCTGTTCTAGCTTCCCTGGCGGGAAGGAATTGCGGCGGTCTGAAGCCATGATCGGCATGCTGTGCGTCTGCCGCACTGCTACGCGATTCACAGACTGACAATCTTACTGACAGGGGTCCGAGATCTAGATGAAAACTCGGCATACGCACACCGTGGCGCGTGCGGTCGACACGAGCGCTGTTGCGTCCCATCCGTTGCTCTCTTTCCCGCAAGTCTTCCTCTCCGCCTCGGTCTACGGCCTTGTCAAGACGTACGACGTGCGGATGAGCGTCAAAGATGACGCCGCGCAGAGCACGTTGCGCCTCGGCGCGAGATTTCCGCCAACCGCCTCCTTCCGGCTTCTCCTGCTTCGCTTCCGAGGCCTCTTCTACGGTATGTGCTGCGCCAACTCATCTACGAATAATCATGCCGCCTTTTACTGCACGCTTCCGGGTCGTGTTGGCTCCAACAGCACTTTATACAATCTTTCAGATGTTCACCGTCTTTTTTTTTTGGTTCCTGGCTCCGTGCTGCCTTGCTTCCTCCAGATTTGCTCAGCTTCCTCACCTACCACTGTCTGCGCATGCGCACCAAGGTTGTACAGCGCGCAAACCTCGTGGGCGGCGGCGTTGCGAGAGGCCAAGTCGTTCGCCGCGGTCGCGCCGGCAGGTCTCCCCGCTCCACATTGCTCGCTCTCGTCACAGCAGCTTGCGGGCTTGCACAGCTGCACAGCACCACTCAAGCAGCACACCTGAGCCACCATGGACTTTGACGAGGAGCTCCTCGGTCTCGCCGGCGCGGGCGGCTCGAAGCGCAAGTCTAAGGCCTCAACCAAGTTCCGAGTTCCGGTTGCTCTGCCTGATCTCCTACGCCTGCACAGCTTCGGCTTGCGCTGGGCGCGCGTGTCGTCGAGCAATCATCCGGACTGATTTACCGTAGGTGCGATCGTTGCCTTCTCGCTTCTCCTGCGCCGCAACTACCCAGCGTCACATTGCAGCCGACCACACACGCTGGCGCCCAGTACGCTCAACAACGGTGCCGCTTGAGTCCGCCTACAAAGCTGCTGCTGCCGCCGTTGCAACGGGTACGCCGCGCGCCTCGGGCAGCAAGATTGGTTGGCAAGCCAGGTCCAGCTCGACGTCGACTTGACTTCTGACCGCCGGCCCTCCTGCATCACGTTCGCGTGTTCCATCTTACCTACTTGTTCGCTTGTCGCTCGTCGCCGGGCAACAGTGTTCTTCAGTATGTCCTCAACCACTTGTTCTTCAGGCGTATTTCTTCCCGCGCCTCATTCGCTACTCGCAAGCACTATCGGAACTCCAAGAGCCCTGGAAGCAGTCTGGTTGCCTCGTCTTGAAAGCGAGCTCGCGGAAGTTGAGCTCAGCACCGCCTCCTTCCCATCAGCTTCGCCAGCTTGTGCTCCTCTCGCGTCGCCAGTCGGTGGTAGCAGCGAGTGCACGCGAAGCACAGAGTGTGTTCGTCTCGCTGCAGTCGCGCCAACATGGCACACCGTCTCCGCTTGCCGCCCCCGCTCCTCTTCCCCTCGACGACCTCGACGCCGTTGCGCCTCGTCGCACAGGCACCCTTTCAGCCCGCCGCCGGTCCGAACCCGCACTACGTCCTGCACGTCGTCGCCTTCGAGCAGGGCTACCTCTTTGGCGGTTCGGACGACACCATCCGCGCGTTCTCTCGCTCCCTCGAGCCGCTTGGAACGCTGCCGACGACACAACAAGGCATTACAAGCATCACGAGGGGCGCAGGAAAGGACAGCACGGCTGTCTTTGTCACGGCAAAGGACGGTACGGTGTCAGGATGGGACACGAGGGACTTGTCGAAGGAGGCATTCAAGCTGCAAGGTGTGTACAGGGCGTTCCGTCTACCCTGCCAAGCTTTACACGCATGCTGACACGGCTATCATCCAGGCAAGACGCGGGCGGGCTACTTGACGGCCTCGCAGAGCAGCGACCTGTCGTGTCTCGCCGTGGGGACAGAGTTGCACCAGTATGAGGCAATGATCGACATCTGGTGCGTCCTGCGCGCTGCGACGCAGTCTTCGGACTGACGGTCTACCTATCAGGGACCTGCGAACAATGAAGATCCAGCACACCTACACCGAGGCGCATTCGGACGACATAACCGCCGTAGCGTTCCACCCCTCGCCCTCTCTCCCGCACGTCCTCCTTTCCGCCTCGGTCGACGGCCTGATCACGACCTATGACGTGCGGATAGCCGACGAAGACGATGCCGTGCAGAGCACCTCGCAGTTCGGCGCGAGTCTGTCGTCCGCGGGCTGGATGGCGTTGCGAGGACAGGAGGGCACTTCGGAGCACAAGGGCGTCTGGGGATTGACAACGATTGAAACGCTGCAGTTCTGGGATGTCGACCAGGTGCGCGTGCCCACCTCCGATCGTGGAAGCTTGAACATCGCTTCTGACACCTTCGCCCGAGCAGCAAGACCTGCTTGTGGACTTTGGCGACGTACGTGACGTAGCGCTCCAACCTTGGCGGACAGACTACGTCATCGGTGCGCACTACAACGAAGCGCTCGGCGGTGTATGCCTGCTGGCGGGCACGATCGGGTGCGCCTTCCTGCCCCTGAACATCATATCCCATCTGCTATCTGCTGATGTGGACTGTCCTTCAGCGGCGAGGTGGCGGTCATCAATGCAGCAGACAAGGAAAAGTGGTACCTCGAACAAACGCTCGCGGGGAGGACGAGCCAGCGGGCGCCCGGCTGCCGAGGTCATCGCGACATTGTACGCGCAGCGCATCTGGATGCGCAGGTGTGTTGCATTTCGCCCATGTGCACTGCTCTGCAGCTTGCGCGGATGCACTGACATGTTGTGCTTTACTAGACGTCAACCGTTGTCACGGGAGGAGAGGACGGGCAGATCTGCCTGTGGTCCGTATGAAAAGCAGCACTGGTTTACGCTCACACATTAGGAACACCGCTTGCTCGATAAGTCGAGGCACATGTGCTTCTGGGTTCGCCACCCACGCTTGCAGCTCGGGAGCTCTGCTTGCGAGGCGGCGTGCATCTTCGATACACGCGGATCTACTGCCTCACCCACATCTGGAACTCGTACTCGACGAGCTTCTCTTCGCCCTTGACCATCTTGTCCTGCTCGACCTGCCTTCCTTCGGGCACGTCCCACCCTGCCCAGTCCCGCAGCTCGCCATGGCTCGCCTGGCGCCAAGCCCGCTTGCCGTCGACCCCCGCGTCGGCCGCAAAGTCGTGCAGGAAGGTGTCGCAGTCGGGGTATTCGGTGAAGAGGCGGGTGAGGAGGACGCGATCGACAGAGTAGGGCGCGGAAGAGGAGGACTGCGCGGGTGTTGCGACTTCTTGCAGTGCAGCGTTGTACAGCTGCGCTCCGCCGATCAGGAAGGTGCGTCCAACTGACGCAGAAGAGCCAGAGTCGGCGGGAGGAAGGTCGCGAAGGAGGGAGACAGCCGACGAGAGGGAAGAAGCGAGATGGGTCCGTGGTGCGTCGCCCCTGCAAGTGCACTCTCAGCGTCAACACAGTTCTAGCATAGTCGCGACGAGCACGCACAGGTCGAAACCTTCCTGCCGGCTGACGACGACGTTGACCCGCTCCGGCAGCGGGCGGAACTTGGCGGGGATCCCCTCCCAGCTCTTTCGCCCCATGATGACGGCGTTTGTGCCCTGCTGCAGTGCGCTCGCCTCGCCTTTGGTCATGCGCGCAAAGTACGCCATCTCCTTCGACAGTCGCCACGGCAGGGACGAGTTGCGTCCGATTGCATTCGAAGGCGTGGCGGCGACTATAAGCGTGAGCGGTATCTGTAGAACCCTGACTCAGCTGCTTGGCGCATAGAGGAGCAAGCCGGAGGGCTCACGGGCTTCATCTCGGCGGACATGGCGCTTTCGAGGACTTGAAGCGATGAGGCGGAGGTCGCGTCGCGACGCAACCTGACAACATCTTCAAGCTTGCAGGGCTATTCAGGCGTGCGAAACGAGCTTTCGTGATCCGCGACGACTACGCATGCGATACACGGTGCAGGGGGCCAAACGAGAGTGAGAGGGCATAGGTCGACTGTTTTGTGCAGTATACTGCGCAAGTCTACGACGGAACGGGAGGACGCACCACCGATAACAGACACAAAGAATGCAGGCCAGAAGAAAGCAGAGAAACCAGCAGAGGCCGTGACGCCGAGCTTCCGGAGGAGGATGAAAGCGGATTCAGCCTTTGACGGCGGAGGCGAGGAGAGACGTACCACGGGAATAAGCTCGAGATCAGCCAGGTCGCTGACGTGTCAGACCAAGTGAGCGCATCGATGCGAGCGAGTGCGGAAGAGACAGAACAATCTGAAAAGGGAGAAACAAAGACGCGTACTCTCGGCAGTAGCACGCCGGCTCGGCTGAGCGCGTGTCGCGAGGCACTGGGGGATGACGAGCAACGTCTGTGTAAAGTCTGGCAGTTCAGGACGCGCGGGCGATGGCGGGAACGGAGGGAAGAGGAGAACTGCACTCCAACGTTGACAGAGGGAACGAAACGACTATACCACGCTGTACCGTCCCATGGCGGCGCCTCCACCACCGCTCGCCTGTTGGCGTTGCTCGGCCTGCAGGTAAAGTCAAGTGAGCTGATGTGTGCTATTTCGGAAGAAGGTGGAATAACGCACCTCGAGAGCCATCGTGGCGCCCTCGATAAGCGCCTTCTTGATCTCGGCGATTGCATGCTGGACCTGCAGTAGAGATCGAATTAGTCGCAAGTCGAACAACTTGAGTTTGTCTTCTGTGCAGGCGCACCCTGAACTCCTCGTTTGACTCGATGAGAAGGTGCAGCTTGGGCAGCTCGTTCGGGCCCGGCTCCTTGCCAGGCTCGTAGAAGATGCCCTTGTTCGTGATCGACGCACCAGTCGACTCGACGAGCTGTTTGCGCAAAGAGAATGTCAGTTTCGGGTCCGAGAAGCAAGCAAGAACCGAGGGAGAGAGAGAGCTTACGTGAACCATCGTGTCCTTGTTCGTGACCTTCCAGCGCGCCTTCTGCGGGTAGTCGTTGATCCAAACGATGGCATGGTAGTCGGTCGCGTCCGGGTCGCGCCGCCTCGCCGCCTCGGTCGAGTGATCCTCGGGACCGTGCGACGCCTGCTTCTTGGCCTTGAGCATCGCGTTGAACTTGGCGATGACGCTTGCAGCTCCTGCAGCGCCGGCTGACTTACTGCTCGGAGAGATAGCGGAAAGAATCAGCGGAGCGCTAATGAGTTGGAAGGACAGTGCGACGTACCCGGCAGCGAGGGCGTCCTGCTCCGCCTTCTTGGCCGCCTCGTCGGCCGCCTTGTCGTTTCCTGGCGCGACGGTGACCTGCGACGGAGCCATCTTGCCCTTGGCCAAGTCGGGCGCCGGTCCGCGCATGATCTCGACCTGCAAGTCGGCGACGTTCTTGGCCGTCTTCTCCGCCTCGTCGGCCTCGGTCTCGCCGCCCTCCTTCTTCTCCTCCTTGCCCGACTCGCCGTACGCGGCGCGCTCGGCGCGCGAAGCGGCGTCTCGGTCGTGGTCGAGGCGCTCGAGACCCTTACCGCCGAAGCCGGACCCGGCCGCCTGCGCCTTACCCGCCTTGACCTTCTCGGCGAACGCCTTGGCCATCTCCTCGAGCTCGGCGGGCACGGGCGCATTCGACGCCTGAAGCGCCTTAAGGATGTCGAGCGAGTACCGGTCCTGCTCCGGCGTGATGAACGTCACACAGGTGCCCTTGTTGCCAGCACGACCCGTGCGACCGGCGCGGTGGACATAATCCTCCATGTGGTTCGGCACGTCGTATTGGATGACAAGCTTGAGCTGCTTGACGTCGAGACCGCGGGCCGCCACAGACGTCGCGATGACGATCGGGCACGAGCCATTCTTGAAGTCGGTGATCGTCTGGTCGCGGTCAACCTGCTCGCGTCCGCCGTGCAGCGGCATGCACGTGTAGTTCTTGCTCTGTAGCTCGACGAAGAGCTTGTCGGCCGACTCCTGGCGCTCGACGAAGATGAGCGCGCGCGCATCCTCTTCGTCGTTGAAGAGCTTGCCGAGCAGCTCGAGCATGCGGTTGAACTTGGTGTCCTCGGCGCGAACCTCGACGATTTGCGTAATCGTGTCGGCGACAACGGATCGCCCGCCGACCGTGATCTCAAGCGGGCGACGCAAGACCTTGCGCGCGAGCGCCTCCATCTGCCGCGGGAAGGTAGCCGAGAACAGGACGGTCTGGCGGTCAGGGCGGATCTGACCGATGATCTTCATGACCTGCGGGCATATGTAAGCGGGTGAGTCGGACAGCGCTGAGGCGAATTTGGGCAAGACAAGCGTACCTGGGGCTCGAAACCCATGTCGAACATGCGGTCCGCCTCGTCGAGCACGAGGTACGTGACGCGCTGCAGGTTGATGAGTCGGCCCGAATTGGTTGTGAGCAGCTCGATCATGCGACCGGGCGTGCAGACGATGACCTCGGACCCGCGCTTCATGTCGGCGATGTTGTCCTTGAGGGGCATACCACCGTAGGCGCAGGAGGCCTGAGAGAGGAGGAGCTCAGTACCGATCAAACCGGTGAGAAAGAAAAGAGAAAGGAGACGCACCCTCAAGCCGAGCGCCTTGAGGAAGGGCTTGCACTCCTTGTAAATCTGGGTCGCCAGCTCGCGCGTCGGTGTCATGATCATGGCGACGGGGCCGTCGAGCGGGCGGAGAGGCGGCTGGTCCTTGATGTGGCGGAACATGGGGAGGATGAAGGCCATCGTCTTGCCCGAGCCGGTCTTGGCGACACCGATGATGTCGCGCCCGCTCATGACGGCCGGAATGGCCTGCGCCTGAATGGAAGTCGGCGCGACGTACTCGAGCGACTTGATCACATCGATGCAAGCAGCAGGCAGGCCGAAGTAGCTCCACTTCGTCGCCGGCTTGGGCGGCTCGGCACCACGGATCTTGATGTCGTCGAGCTCGAGTCGCAGCGCGTCGACCTCCTCCTGCGTCAAATCGGCGACTTCGGGCGGAGCGGTGTAGAACGCTTTGCGGAAGGGCATGTAGTCGATCTTTGAGTGATCGGGCGCGGTCAACTCGCGGCCCTTCTTGACCTTTTTGGCAGCGAGTCTGTATGCAAAGAATGTGAGCAGGACCGCAGAGAATGCAGAATGAACTGAGGGAACGCACGCGAGGATGTCCTGGGCCGACATGCCGACCTTGTCGAGCTCGTCTTCCTCGACAACCTCCTCCTCTTCGCCCGGCTCTGCCGCCTCGAGCAGGACGGGGGCGTTCCTGCCCGCCATCTTGGCCTGGTCGGCCTTGTCGACCGTGCGAACCTGCTTCTGCACGCCCTTCATGAACGCTTCGAGCTCGTCCTCCTCCTCGTCATCGTCCTGCTGCATCGCCTCGGGCTTCGCCGTCTCCTCTTCTGGCTCCGCCGCGGCATCGCCCATCTTGGCATCCCCGTCCGCGTCCTCGGCGCCCTCGAGCGCCTTCATCCTCGCCGCGCGAATCGCCTCCGCGCGCGCCTTGTACGCCGCGCCGCCCTCCTCCATCTCGTCGTCCTCGTACGCGCCATCCTCATCGTCGTCGTCCTCGTAGTCGTGCGCCGCGCCCGACGCGGGCTTGGACAGGTCGACGTCTCCTGCGTCTTCAAACTTGATCATGCCCATCCGCTTGGACGACGACACGTCGTCCTCGCCGCCCATCGACATGGTGTTCTTGAGCCCGCTCGGGCGCAGAGATGTCGACGAGGACGCGAGCGAGAAGGTCGGCTTGGCGGGGAGCGAGGCGGGCAGGGCGTGCGTGCGGAGGGGCGAGGCCGGTGCGGCGGAGGAGAGGCGGTTCGCGATCGCTGCGGCGGCGGCAGCAGCTGCTGCGCTCGCGTCGAGCGGCTTGCCAGCTGGCTTTGAGGTGGACGAAAGGGGCTTGGCGGCGGGGATGGACTTCGTGGCGGGTTTGGCGGGGAGAGCTGTAGGGCCGAGTTGAGCACGTCGCGCACGGAGGAGCGGAAGAAACGAGACGCACAAGCAGAGATAGCAGCCACTGGCTTGGCGGGCAAGCCTGCCGGACCCTTGGCAGGAGCAGCAGCAGCCGACGGAGGCGCAGGCGAAGCAGCCGTGGCAGCAGGCGGCAACGGCGAGGCAGGCGCCGGACTCATTGGCGCAGGGCTCGAGATGCCCGTCCCTGTTGCCGCCGCCTCTGCCGCCTTCTTGCGTTTCCACGCCTCGAGCTTCTCGCGCTTGATGCGCTGCTTCTCCTCGTCTGCCGCGCTCGTTGCCGCACCTGGGGCGGGAGACGCCGACCCACTGCCGTTCAGCGTGGGCGTCGCCGCGCCGTTGCCTGATGCCTGAGCGGCAGCAGACGAAGGCGGGACGACCGGAGAACGCGCTCGCGAGTCGCGCGGGCGGTCGGGCGACCGCGAGTAGCGAGCTGCGCCGCCTCGCGGAGACCGGTCGTCGCGATGCCGTGCGCGATCGTCCCTGCGCGACTCGTAGTAGTCGTCGCCTCGCCGCCGGTCGTGATCCCGGTCTCGCGGCGAGCGGTCGTCCTTCCCGCCACGGTCGGAGCGAGGCGAGTCATGGTGACGGCGGGTTGAGCGGTGCCGGTCATCGCGGTCGTAGTCCCTCCTGCTACTCTCCCTCCGGTCGTGGTCCCTGTCGTAGTCCCTGTCGCGCCTGCTGCTGCCGCGGTCGCGATCGCGGTCCCTGCGGTCGTCGTCGTACTCGCGCTCGCGCCTGCGCTCGCGATCGCTGCGACGGCGGTCGTAGTCGTCGTCGTAGCGCTCACGATCCCTGCGGCCGCCACTGTGGGTCGAGCGCGGCGATGCGTCGTCGTCGTAGCGGCGACGCTTTGACGACGAGTACGAGCCCGAAGGCGATGGCGAGCGGGGCATGGGCAACGTCGTGCGTCTGTGTCTGCTGCGGTTGTGCGTGTCCTTTGCGCGAGTGCACACAAGCCCAGCTGCGCGCAGGCGTGTGAGAGCGGAGGCGAGCCGCAGAGGGGGACGCAGAGAAGCAACAGTCACTCAGCGCCGGGATGGGGCCGGCAGGGGTCCGGTGCTTACTCATGCTGTAATGTACGTGCGCTGAGGTGCCCAGCCCCTTGCGTCGTTGCGTGCAGTAGCCGATTTCCCTCGTCCGCCGATCGAAAGTTCGGCGCCTCGCTTCCTTCTCTCGCCTCACTGCGTCGACCTTTGGAGCAGGGACAGCCGCATACAAACCGGCATGCTGTGGACTCCGACGTGGCAGGTCAACCGCGACCTCAAAGCGTGCGCTCGCCTATCGCTCACATGCTTCTCCCCACTTCCCGACGACTGACCCCGAACATCCTCTCACACGGCAGGACCGAGCAGCGCAAGGCCATCAACCTGGGCAAGAAGCTCTATCGAGACTACGGCAGCGCCATCACGAGTCAGCTCGAGGCCGACATTCTCTCTGCTGCATCGCACGACATCGTCCGCAAGTATGTCGCGGACCCCGGTGCCCCCTGGAGCCGTGCTGACTTCTCCTCCCGCACTGGAGCATTCAAGAGCGCAAGGGCGGCTGGACCGCCACGCATGTCCTTCTCGTCTACATCAAGGCCGCGACTCGCTCGCACGAGCGCAACAATAACCTCACCGAAGTCCTCTTCAACCAGGCCGTCAAGCGGGCACTCGATCTTGACGAGCAATTTGAGAAGACGGGCAAGGTCTCGGGACCTCGTGCGTTCCGCCAAGCCATCCGCTCGTCGAGATTGGCTGACGCTCGGGCTGCAGTGCATGGCGTCCCCGTCAGCGTGAAAGACCAGGTCGACATCCACAATGTCGACACGACGATGGGGCTCACGCATGCGATCAACCGTCCCGCCGAGCAGGACGCCACCTTGATCCGCATCCTCCTTCGCGCCGGCGCGATCCCCTTTGTCAAGACCAACGTCCCGCAGACCATGCTCAGCTTCGAGTGCGGCAACCCGCTCTTTGGCGCAAGTCGCAATCCGTATGACCCGGGCAGGACAACCGGTGGCAGCTCGGGAGGCGAGGGAGCTTTGCTTGCGTCAGATGGCTCTGCCCTCGGTATCGGCAGCGACATGTGCGTACATGTCTCGCTCTCGCAGCTCTATCCACTATTTTCACGGACTGATCCGCATTGAACGCGACAGTGGCGGCTCCTTGCGCATCCCGGCGCACTTCTCCGGCTGCTTCTCCCTCAAGCCCTGCCACGGCCGGTTCCCCTCGACCGGCTGCCGTGGCTTCAACCCCGGTTTCACCGCCATCCCCTCGTCCATGGGGCCGATGGGCCGCTCGGTCGCCGACGTCGAGCTCCTCTCGCGCGTCATGCTCGACGCGAGCGTCGACCTCGCACAGAGCGAGACGGGCCTCCTCCCGCTCGCGTATCGCTCCGTCAAGCTGCCGAAGAAGCTCAGGATCGGCTACTTCACCAACGACGGATTCTGCAGGGCGAGCCCGGCGTGTCAGCGCGCAGTGAGGGCGACGGTCGAGGCGCTGCGGCGGGAGGGGCACGACTGTGTCAAGTTCGAGCCACCAAGCCGTACGTTGGTCTAAATGTCTCCCAGACAAGCTCTTTCACACGCGCGCGCGACAGACAATGAGCCTCACCTGTGGAGAAGATGCTGACTTGCCTTCGACAATGCCTGCGCGCAGCCATCGAAGCAATGGAGCACTTCGTTGCGCTCACGTCGGCCGGTCGCTGTACGTGTCTTTCCTTCGATTCGTTGATGTAGTCCTCGATCCTTCCGGACGCTGGCGAACCCGGCAACACTGACCGACCTTCTCAACCTCCTTGCAGACGAGACACTCCTCTCCTTCCTCCAAGGCGACCCGCAGGAGTCCTCGCTTTTCCTTGTCACCCTCGGCCCGAAGCTCCCCGCCTTTGTGCGCGCCGCAGCTGCATGGCTGCTCGATAACGTGGTCGGTGACGCGCAGTTTGCGCGGCTCTTGAGGGCGAGCAAGGCGAAGAGCGTGATCGAGATGCAGGAGTGGCAGCACCGCAAGTGCGCTGCGAGTGTGTATCAGGTCGTTCGGCACGAGCTGACTGAGGATCCTGCAGGGACGAATACGTCCAGCGCTCTCGCAAGCTTGTACGTTCCGCATCTCCAGCTTTGGGTTGATACTAGCGACTAACGGTCCTTGACGCGCAGCTCTGGGAGGAGCACGAATTTGATGCCGTCGTTTGCCCTGTGCAAGCGACTCCGGCGCTCAAGCACGGCGAGACGTGGAACCTCTCGCCGCTCGCAATCGGTGCGTTCCTCCGATATCTCCCCCGCGCATGCCCTGACCCTGTCTCTCACGCAGGTACGATTCTATGGAACGTCATCGATTCGACCGTAGGCGTCCTGCCCGTCACGCGCGTCTCATCCACGGTCGACGCCATCTCGCGCACCGCGGATGACCGTTGGTGGGCCGCGCACACGGCGTCGCCGGGGAGCAAGCTCGTCGAGACGCGCGTGTACGGTCCCGGAGGCGTGTACGATGCAGAGGCGATGCGGGGCCTGCCGGTCGGCGTGCAGGTTGTCGGGAGGCAGTGGGACGAGGAGCGCGTGCTCGAGGTCATGAAGGTCGTCGATGGCGCGCTCGGGCCGAGAGGCTTTGGGCCGGGCGAGTACACCAAGCGTGAGAAGGGACGCGAGAAGGTGTATTGAGCTGGCGGGACCCGACGAGGGTTACTGACGACATACCCCCTGCTTTCGTTTGTGCTTCGTATCATATCAGCTGTGACGTTTCTCCCGCCAGCTCACAAGCGAGTGCTGGATGAGGGAGTTGCGACAATAGGATCGTGCAGGTGCGATGCGAGTGAGGTACAACAAGAACAAGAGAGAGTGCAGGGAAGTCCTGGGTCAAGCGGCGTTCAGGCGGTCTCCTTCCCTGCTCGGCGGTCCTCTCGTCGCTGGTTGAGCTGTTGCACTGGGAGGTCAGCGTAAAAAAGGCAGAGTACGGGTCTGATGGCGAAGCGCACCCAGGTTCCCTTGCAGTCGCGGTACTGTCAAGAAGGGCAGAGGGTCAGCTCCCGCAACTCTGCACCAGCTCGGCCTTAACGCACCGCTTGAAAGAACTGTAGAGTCGCAGAACGGGTCAGCTTCGCCCGACAACTATCTGACAAGCTCTCCTCGTCGAGAGAGCGCGATGAGAGAGGGCGCCACTCACGTCGGTGCACTTTGAGCGGTCGTACGAGTTGCGGTCGAGGCACTTCATGCTCTCCTGCAGGCGCACGAAGCGTCAGCCAAGTGACCAGCTAAATCGACGCATCCGACTCTGCCCCCCATCGGAGCCGAGCAGCGGCGACGCGGCAGCTTCAGCCGGCGGACGCAGCGACGCACCTGTCGTGCAATCTCGCACGGGTCGCGGAAGGAGCTCGCGCCCTTGCCGCCGAGCGTCTCGTTGTAGCTTGCGGGCGTCTGGCCCGATGGGGCGGTGAGGGGAGCCGGAGGCGCCGAGGGGGCCGACTTGCGCGCTTTGGCTTCTTCGAGAGTCGACATGGGCGCAGCGACGAGCGGCGAGCGAGATTCGGACGCGAGAAAGCGAGTTGCAGATGTGGGGAAACGAGGGGGAGCCGGAGAGGAGCAGGAGGAGGGGGACAGGGCGAGTCGGACTGCGCGCCCGAGCTCTCTCGTACGACTTCAGAGCCAAAACACAGTACGATGAGGGTATCCTTGCACAGCACAGGCCGACTCCCTCGAGTCTCGAGCCTTTTTCTAGTCCGCACTCCTCGCGCACGCTTCGACCTCGGCATCTCAGGCCGCCTTCCGCTTGCCCTTGGCCTTGGCCGCGGCACCCTTCGGCAGCGTAGGGGTCAGCTTCTTCTTGCGCTTGCCGCCGGTGAACGCGTTGGCCGAGCGATGGTCGCGGCCGAGCGTGTCCTCCTTCTTGACGGCGTAGATGCGGACCTGCGCGGCAAGCATTGGGTTAGCATGCGCTTTGGCTCTGCCACGAGAAGCAGGAGGAGCGCACAATCCAGTTCTCGGAAGTAAAGGCCTCCTCTGCATCGGGAGCAACAGCGTGTCAATCACTGTGCGACGGACCCAGGACTGTGAGGCAAAGCGCACCCAGCGTGTCGAGCTTGATCGGCGTAGGCGGGATCGTCTGTCCACGCACGCGGTCCTGCGCAGGTCCACCGCCGTACAACTCGTTAAAGCTGCGCAAACGCAAAAGAGAACTGGCATCAGACTCGGCTGTTCCAGCAGTAGCAACAGAGAGACGGAAGGTCCCAGACGACGCGACGCACCGGTAGTAGCTCATCTTGTACATGAGGCTGTTCTTCATCGTCTCGCTCGCCTGGTCGTCGACGCGGTACTCGCCGCGCGACGTAAAGTACGTCTGCTCCTTGACCTCGTCGGGCCAGATGCCCTCCGAGATGCGCACCATCCACAGGAACTTGTTGATGTCGTCGCCAGAGAAGCCAATCAGGCCGCCAAAGATGACGAGGACGTAGTCGACGTCGTGCTTGCGCAGGAGAGGGTACGCCGCCTCCTCGCGGACCGACATGATCTTGCCGACCGTCGCGATGCTGCGGGCGCGACACAGTGGATCAGCACCGTCACATGAGCCGCCGAACACGGAAATCCCCTTACTGCGTGTTGTTCCAAGTATTGTTGTCGACGAGCGTCGTGCGGTTCGAAAAGCCTGCGATCTGGTACCCATAGTCCCACCAGCTCATGACCTTGGCGTCCTCCTTGGTGTTCTGCCTCAGCCAGTAGTACGCCTCGCGGAAATCGTCGATGATGTTCTGCGAGCCGTCGGGCGCGCGGCTCGCGAGCACGACCGATGGCGACGAGTACGCGGACGACGTGACCCACGTGCAGTGTAGGACGAAGAGGAACGAGAGGAAGGTGAAGGCGATGACGGGGATCAGGCGCGAGTCGAGCCCGAAAACGCCCGTGCGCTGGGACGATGCCGAGGCGCCAGTCGCGGGCGCGGCGGCCTTCTTGCCCTTCTTGGCGCTGACGGTCGACGGCGTCGGCGTGCCCTCGATGGCAGCAGCAAGGTCCTCGACCTCGTCCACGACCGCAGCCTTAGTCGCGGCAACCGCTGCGGCGGGCGGCGGGCGAGTGTCGGGCTCTCGCGGGTCGAAGAACGTCTCGTACACGGACGAGATGGCGACAGCGGCGGCGACGCAAACGACGGGCGTGAGCGTGAGCATGAGGCGGACCATGACGCCGGCAAAGTAGGACGCGAGGACGGCGTAGATGATGACGAAGACGTGCTCGTCGCGGAGCTCGCGGAAGCAGATGTAGACGCCCGCCGGGAACAGGTAGATGAGCATCTGCAGGTCGAAGAAGAAGGACGGCCATGCCGTCGGCTGGTGCTCCGAGACGGACGAGACGAGCGGGAGATGGATCCGCGCGTAGCCCGTGTCCCACAGCGAGTAGAACCGGCCCGTCCACGGCGCGATCTTGCCGCTCTTGGTCATGAACCAGAGTCCGCCGGCGGCCAGGGCGACGCCGAGGAGGAGGAAGGACCGGAACAAGATCTGGAACTGCTTCGGCGGGAGAAGCGACCGAACCAGGCTGATGAAGGCGACGAGCTGGAGGAGGCCGAAGACGCCAATGGGGCCCATGTGCTCCGAGGTGAGGAGCGGCAGGAAGCCGACGAAGGGGACGGCCATCGAGGCGAGAGTCCCGATGGCGTAGAACGACGAGTAGGCGACGTAAAGGCGGGAGGTGTAGCGACCCATGAGGAGGAGGACAAAGACGTGGAGCGGGAGCATGTTGGTGATGAAGGCGTATCCACCTGGATATGGCGCAGGTCAGCAAGCGTCAGGGAGAGACTCGGACAGTGCGGCGGCACGCACCCCACGCGGCCACCATGTAGTAGTAGAACAGGGCCGTGAGACCCGCCCACATGACCGAGCCCGTCTTGACCGTCTTGATCCAGAGGTAGAAGGTGAACATGAGGAGGAAGATGGCGATCGCCTCGTTGTCGTAGCTGCCGGCGACCGAGCGCGAGATGTAGCCCGGCGCAATAGCGATGAAGAGCGCCGCCCACAGCCCCGTCCCCTCGCGACTACCCTCCTTGCCGACCTCCTTGGCGAAGAAGTAGGTGGCGAGCGCGGTCAGGCCCGAGAAGGCGGGCGCGAGCTGGACGCAGACCTCGCGGATGTCGACAGGGATCGAGAGCATGTGCAGCACCTTCCAGATGAGACCGCTCGTGACCATGAGGCCGGGGTACAGGGTGCCGCCGACGACGCGGCCGAGCGGGTACCATGCTGTCGGGTCGAACCAGTTCCAGAAGGCCTGTCGGTGGCGAGCGAGGTGAGCGGATTCCCGACGAGGAGACGCCTGGGTACTCACGTAGAAGCCTTCCTCCGTCAGCACCTTTGTCGCGCGAAAGTTGAACCACGGGTCGAATCTGCAGTGCAGCCGGGTCAGCCTGGGCGAACGAGGGCAAGAGCGAGTCGCAGCGCACTCATGAATGATCGACTCGAAGCGGACGACGGCGAACTCGCGGGATGCGACGGCAGCTCCAGCAATCAGACAGAGGATGACTGTCCGGAGGAATGAGCGGGCCGTCTCGGATGTCTGCGGCGGGAGCCGTAGAGGCGCATAGGCGTAGCGAGGCGCCATGGTGCTGGTCGGAGTGTCGCTACAAAGCTCAAGCGCTAGGCTGAAGGGGTTGAGCATCCAAGTCAGCGGTTCGTCTTCCATCTGGACACCTTGCACTGCGCTTGACGGCGGCGCAAAGGCTTCATCGCGGTGGATGCGTCGAGCCAACTCGCAGCACCGCTCACCGCCTCGACGACAGCGTTCCGGAGACGGACGCAAGTCTGAGGAACTAAACCCACCTCGGCAGACTTGCTCGGCCCTGCTCGTAGGGGCGCAGGTGCGTGTGCGCGGGTCCGAGTCGGGGATGCTTCGCTGGCGGATGCAGCGAGCCCAAGACGATCGCTCGCAAGGCCGTTCTGGGCGCAGGCGGGGTCTTGAGAGGTCGTAGAATCCGTGCAGGTGTTGGTCTGCGCCGGCCCTGTCCTTGCTGCACGCGAGTCGGGAGCGGTCGAGTCCAAGGTGGAGCGGCTCTCGTCCGGTTCCCTCCCGACTCGTGCCCTCGCTCGCAGCAGGGAGCTCTGCAGTTGCGCCAGGATGCTCTGCACTGCTGCCAGGATCCCGCTCGTGCTCGTCGCACTCGTCCTCGCGCTCGCCACGTCGGCACGCGCCGCCCTCTTCCGCTCACCAAACGTAAAGTCGCTCTCGACGAAGACCTTCCGCAAGCACGTCCAGGGCTCGGACAAGCTCACCGTCGCCGCATTCACCGCGCCCTGGTGAGTCCCGCCCCCTGCCCCTTCTGCCACCCGCGCGCTGACCTTCTCCCCGTCGAGACAGGTGTGGGTACTGCAAGAAGCTCGGCCCGGACTTTGACAAGGTCGCAGACAGCCTCAAGGGGCTCGTCAACGTCGGTGAGTGGGTATGAGGCCGGTCTGCTCGAAGCGGGAGGCTGATCGTGCCTTCGACAGTCAATGTCGACTGCGACCAGGACGAGAACAAGCCCTTGTGCGGGCAAGAGGGCATTCAAGGTGCGCTCGCGTTTGCACCAGAGCTTTCCGAACGTGCTTTCTGAGCTTGCCCTACTCCAACAGGCTTCCCGACGCTCAAGGTACAACCGGTCCGCTTCTTGTTGCGATGCCTGCTGATCTCGACTCGTGTACAGATCTTCCCCGGCGGTTCCGCACCTTCTCGTAGTACGTGGACGTCTTTATGAGCTCACTGATCACGCACTGACGAGGTGCATATCAGGCTATGACGGCGCACGAACGGCCAAGGACATTATTGCTGCCGCGACGAGCAGCATGCCGACCTTTGTCAAGCGCGCCGGCACCGCATCCGAGGTCGAGGCGCTGCGAGAAAAGGTGCGCCTCCACGCCGGTGTCAGCGAGCGAGCCGTACTGACTGTCCTGGACCTCGGGCAGGCTGCGACCAAGCCCGTCTCGCTCCTCTTCACCTCGGCAGGCAAGGTCACGCCGCTGTACAAGGCGCTCTCGACCGACTTCTACCGCGGGATCGACTTCTACGCCGCGAGGGACAGCAAGGTCGGCGAGGAGGCGATGAAGGCTTTCGGCGTCGACAAGACGCCTGCGCTGCTTGTTCTCCAAGGCGGCGAGGTGACCAAGTACGATGGTGCGCCTTCAGGCTCTTCAGTGCAGGCGCTCCAAGGAACTGACCCCGCGTATCTGCCAGGCCCGCTCAAGTACGACAAGCTGCGAGCATTCTTCGAGCCGTTCGTCAAGAAGAAGGGCGGCAAGCGCAATGCCGACCACTCGGAACTGTAGAAACCGGACGGGAGGCACTGAAAGAGATTCACAGACTTGCGTGCTACAGAAGGACACAGAACAAGAGTTCGAGACAAAGAGGAAGACTAGACGATCCGCTCCTTCTGCTCCTGCGGCGGCACCGCCTGCTGCTGCTGCTGTTGCTGCTGCTGCTGCGGTCCCATCGCCGCCCTCCACCTCGCGGCCCACTCGTCCTCGCCCTTCTTCTCCCTCATCTCGCGAATCCACTCGTCCCTCTCGCGCCTCTTCTCCGCCCACCGCTCCCTCATCCCCGCGCAGCCCCTCCCGCGCCTCTCCCTCTCCCTCTCCAGCAGCGGCACCGGCACGCCCGCGCCCGCCGCTGCCGCGCCCGCGACCGCGCGCGCGTCCTCCGCCTCGAGGCGCGCGACACGCACCTCGTCGCGCAGGCGGTGGAACGCCCAGATGCCGCCGCCGGCGAGGAGCAAGAAGGGGAGGACGCGGCCGCGGCCGTGGCGGCGCGCGTGGCGGTAGTACGACTGCGAGGAGTGCCAGTGCGGGTGCGGGGCGAAGCCGGCGGCGGGAGGAGGAGGAGGCGGGGGAGCGGGAGGGGCGCAGGCACCGGCGAGGAAGGGAGGAGGAGGGTGGTGGGCCCACCAGGTTGGGTAGGCGAACGAGCGCCAAAAGGAAGGCCCGCGGGAGTACCAATGACTGGCGTGCGGGAACTCGGGTGCCGCGTGAGCGTGCGGGTAGGCGCTGTGGTACTGGTACGGCGAACCGTGGGGATGAGGGTGCGCGGTCGAAGGGTGCGGCGCGTGGTGAGGCGCCGAGTGCGGCGCCGACCTGGTGGCGTCAATTTGGGTCAGCTGCGGTGGCGGACAGGGCAGAAGAAGCGAAAGACGAGGCGCACGAGGCGGCGGCAGGTTGAGAAGGTCCCTCGGGGACGGGTCCCTCGAAATTCGGGCGGTTGAACTGCATTTGCTGGAGTGTTGTCTGTGTGTGTGATCACAGGAAGGAAAAGAGGGAAGCACCTGCGTCGCCTTTTTGTCCCACCCGGGCTGACGAGGACCTTCGCTCGCAGGACGCGTTCGAGTTCGGCAGGCGCGGAGAGCGGTCGGCGGCGGCCGCGTGTCCCCGTCGGCGGGCTCCAGTGCGTGGGTTCGCGAACAGGAGCCGCGTCAGTGCGACTCTTACGACCCTGGCAAAGAGTCAGCTGGTGCCGAGGGGCGACGCATCCTGCAAGTGAGGCTTGCTCGCTTGCTCCTCCCGAAGCGACGCGCCAGTATCAGGTCGGCAAAGCCTGGCTCGGCTCTTTTTCGAGTTGACACATAGTCGAACAGTATGCGAAGTACTACACACACGGAGGGGACACTGCTCGTCATGCTCTGTACGGCGCGCGCGCTAGCGCTTACGCGGCGGGGAAGAAGTTCGGGTCGTTGAAGTCGCGGTGACCGTTGACGCTCGAAGCGCGCTCACTCGCGGTCGCGAGCGCGCGGTTGTCAATGCCGCGACGGCCGCCGGTGAGCTTGCGGCGCGCCTGGACGCCCGAGCGGAGCGTGTTGAGCACCTTGACCGTCGTCTCCCAGTCGATGCATGCGTCGCTGCAGGCAGGAGCGAACAGGTGAGCAACGCGCAGTTTGGCAGATTGCGTGAGATGGCTTGAACGCACGTGACGGACTGGCCGTAGGTCAGGTTCTGCGGGCCACTCGAGGGGATGCTCTGCTTGCCCGCCACGAGGTGCGACTCGATCTGCGCAGCCAACAATACGGATGAGCAGCAGCCTGAGGCATTCGGTCGAATGTGCTGCACGCACCATGACGCCCATGATGTTGGCGCCCGTCTCCTCGCCGAGCTGCTTGGCGACGCTGTCGGCCACGAGCGCCTGCTTCTCGTGGTTCTTCTCGCTGTTGCCGTGCGAGCTGTGACATGCACGGAAGATCAGCCACTTGCTTGCAGAGCCGCGAACGAACACAACACACCAGTCGATCATGACCTTGTCGGCGAGCTTGGCCTTCCTCAGCCCCTCGGCCGCCTTCTTGACGTGCTCGGGCGAGTAGTTCGGGCCGCTGTTCGAGCCGCGGAGGATGACATGGCAAGCCGAGTTCCCGTCGGTCTCGACGACTGTGAGGTGGACAAGGAGGTCAGGTTGTGTGCCGAATGCGGAGAGACGAATAAGGACTGACTGGCCGAGATACCCTGCTTGGTAACCGAGAGGAAGGAGTGCGAACTCGCGGCGGCGCCGATGGCGTCGATGGCGATCTGGAGCGAGCCGTCGGTGCCGTTCTTGAAGCCGACTGTGCGAGGAAGTGGAGAGTCAGGACGACGAATGCCACTGCGCGGAGGCGGCGTCGAGCTTACTCGGCATCGACATGCCCGATGCTGTGTGGTCGAGAGAGTCAGTACTGTGATCATGCGCCAAGGGGACGGAGGGATAGCGCACCAAGCTCGCGGTGGACCTGCGACTCGGTAGCTGCGACGCAGGAAGCCGTCAGCGCCATTCAGGCCAAAATTGGGGGGCAGGAACTCACTCCTGGCGCCAATCGCGCCCCACGAGACCAAGTCGGCGATGTACTGCGGCGAGATGGTGTCGAGGAGCTCGCAGGCGGTGGGAATGCCCATGTTGGCGATCTCGAGGAGAAGGCCACGCGCGAGGCGGAGACCCTTGTTGATCTGGTACGTGCCGTTGAGCTGGGGGTCTGCGAACAAAGAGGATCAGATCAGCCTTGACCGAGACAGTGCAGATTAGGGACAAGCGAACCGTTGATCAGGCCCTTCCAGCCAACGGTCGTGCGGGGCTGTCGGCGGTTTGTCGGTTATTCAATCAGCTGGGTATAGGGACAGATGAGCTCGAACGGAGAACGGACCTTTTCGAAGTAGACGCGCATAACGATGAGGAGGTCGTCCGCTGCCTCGTCGGCGTACTCCTTGAGCAGCTTGGCGTACTCGAGCGCAGCGCGGACATCGTGGATTGAGCAGGGACCGACGACCTGGATAAAGCGCGTCAGCGAGAGCATCGACGCAAGGTACCGAAGCCACACGCACAACCAGGAGACGGTCGTCCTCGCCGCGCACGATCTCCTCGGCGCTCTTGCGGCCGTCAAGCACAGTCGCAGCAGCTGTCGAAAGACGAGTGAGCACGCCGAACGCATTTCAGGCGGGAAGCACGTGAAGGTACCGCGAAGACCCAAAGGGTAGTCCTCCATCAGGATCTGCGTGCATCGGAAGATCAGTGAAGTCCCTAGAGCCACGAGCGCGTGCTGGGAAGGACTTGACAAACCTGGGGCGGGATGAGCGGGCGGATCTGCTTGATGCGCCTGTCATCGAGGTCATTCTGCGAGGAGAGCGGAATCCGGGTTAGCCTGGTTCTCTGCAGCTCGTGCCAGCTGCGTGTCTGTAGCTCCGGAGCCAAGTGCGTGCGGATCGCAGCGATCCGAAAGCCGCGGTGCGACATGCGAGGTGCCGGGGGCAGCTGAAGGGCTGAAGAGGAAGAGGGGGGAGGAACGCACGAGGGCCGTCTTGGCGCTCGTGAGCGGGGTAGTGGTGCCGTCTGCGCGCATAGTTGCCGCTGTGCTGATCCGGGTCCGAGGTGAGGAGGAAGAGCGCAGACGGCGCTTGGGTCGGCTTCGAAGGTCGAGACCGCAGAGTCAAGCGCCGGCAGGGGCGAATCAAGGCAAGAGCGTCTCTCAAGGGGCTGCCCGCCGTGACTGTTGTGCAGTGCAGGCCTCATTGCAGTACAGGGAGGGCTGCACGACCCTGCAGCATCCGTCTGGGGCACTCAAGGCGGGGGAAGCGAAGTCAGCACGCGCGCGCTGAACGTTTCACCTCGTGCGCCTGGCTGTGGAACAGGAGTCACCCGGCTGACCGGCGTCGACGGCCTCGCAGAAGCTGCGCCAAGGAGCACGAGCAGTGAGGCAACCGCTCAGTGGAAGCAACGTCTCTGATGGAGCCCTGCGCGCGGTCGTCCGAAAAATGTATCTTGCTCTTTTCCTTCCGAGTTGTGCCTAACCGGTAGACCGGTACCTAGAGCTTCTTTCAAGGTCCCTGCAGCGCTGTGCACAGTACATGGCGTACTAAGGAAGGCCGCGTGCACGGATCGCGTTCGCAATATTCGCCGCCGACCACCAGCAGAGAAAGGCGCGCAAACAATGGTTGGCGAAGGGAGCGTCGCCAAAGCGTCGCTGTCTGCCAGT
Organism: Rhodotorula paludigena; assembly: GCA_036244875.1. Taxonomy (NCBI): domain Eukaryota; kingdom Fungi; phylum Basidiomycota; class Microbotryomycetes; order Sporidiobolales; family Sporidiobolaceae; genus Rhodotorula; species Rhodotorula paludigena. Next base: position 585,163 of record BQKY01000004.1, read on the forward strand.
GACCGAGGCCGGCGTCCAGTCACCGAACCGGGCCCGCGAAGAAAGAGGGACGGGTCCCCAGCCTGCCTTGACCTCACCACGCTGGAGAAGGCCGGCTCTCGCCCTCGCTCGACGCGCAGCTCGCCATACTTGCCGCGTTACCCTGGCTCGTCCAGTACTTTCGATACCTGCTCTGCGCCTCGCACCTCGCTCGCGCCCCTGCCTCGCTCGGTTCCACCTTCCCGCTCGAAGCACCGCCCAACGCCTCCCGTCCCGACCTCTCGTCCTCGCTCGCTCGTACGCCTCGACGCGCACCGCCATGCCTGCCAACACGTCTGGAAAGTGGAAGGTCGCCCTCGTCGGTGCGTTTCCGCGCTCTTTCGGCGATCGCTGCTGCCCCCATCATCGCTGATCCTGCTCCCGTGCACCCGCAGGCAGCGGGAACTGGGGCTCTGCGATCGCCCGCCTCGTCGCCAAGAATGTCAAGGAACGCAGCGACGACTTTGACACCGAGGTTCGCATGTGGTGCTACGAGGAGGACGTGCGTCCACGCCTGCCCCTCCCTTGAACACTGCGATACTCGCCCGCAACCCCGCCCGCGGCATTCTGACGAGCTCGCTAACCCTTTGTGTGACAGTACGAGGGCCGCAAGCTGACCGAGGTCATCAACGAGAAGCACGAGAACGTCAAGTACCTTCCCGGCATCTCGCTTGGGGACAATGTCGTCGCCGAGCCCGACCTCCTCAAGGCTGTCGAGGGCGCAAACGCCCTCATCTTCGTTATTCCTCACCAGGTGCGCCGTTGTTGCCGACTGGCGGGAGAATGGAGAGCACAACTGACCGCCAAGTCGCCCTTCCGACTCCTGCGATTCTCTGCGAGCAGTTCATCCAGCAGACGTGCCGGCAGCTCGAGGGCAAGATCCCCGAAGGCACGCAGGCCATCTCGCTCGTCAAGGGTGTCGAGGTCAAGGACAAGGAGATCCACATCTTCTCCGAGGTGATCAAGGAGCACCTCGGGGTCGAGTGCGCCGCCCTCTCTGGCGCAAACATCGCCAACGAGGTCGCCAAGGACTCGTTCTCCGAGACGACAATCGGGTGCCGCGACATCGAGGTGGCCAAGAAATGGGCGCGCCTGTTCGAGACGGAGAAGTTCCGCGTCGCCGTGAGCAAGGATGTCCTCGGCGTTTCGCTCGGCGGTGCGCTCAAGAACGTCGTCGCCATCGCGGCGGGCTTGATTGACGGCCTTCAATGGGGCAACAACGCCAAGGTCCGCCCCGTACCCTCCATCTCTGCTTGCTTGCACACCGCGCTGACCCCATCACACGCGAATAGGCCGCCGTCATGCGCATTGGCCTCCTCGAGATGAAGAAATTTGCGCTCGAATTCTTCCCGGGCACCGAGGCCGAGACGTTCGTGCAGGAGTCGGCCGGCGTCGCCGACCTCATCACGTCGTGCTTTGGTGGCCGCAACCGCAAGGTCGCGGAGGCATTCATCGGCAGCGGGAAGGTGCGCACTGTACTCTCTGTCATACTGCTGCGCGGTGACTCTGACCATTTCTCGCCTGCAGACGTTTGACCAGCTCGAGAAGGAGATGCTCAACGGTCAGAAGCTTCAGGGTGCGTCCCGAGCGGCACTCCGTTCTTGCGTTGCTAGCGACGTGCTGACGGTCATTTGCCATCTTGGGTGTGCAGGAGTCGAGACGGCCAAGGAGCTGCACGAGTTCCTCAAGGCGCGCGGCAAGGTCAACGACTACCCGCTCTTCACCTTCGTTGTGCGTGACCTGCTTGCCACTCTCGCTTCATAACTCTGTACTCACGCTCGTACACCCCACGCACAGTACAACGTCGCCTACGAGGGCGTCAAGCCGGACGAGATCACCGCGCACATCTAGACGATCTCCCCTCCCGGTCTTTCTCCCCTGCCGTCTCGTTTCGGCCCGCCTACTCCGTCTCGCCCCGATCGTGTCATATAGAAGGCTCCCTCTCCCTCCGGTTTTGTCTGTCTACGTCGTCTGCTCTCGTCTCCTCGCCTCCACGCTCGTCTGTCGGACAGGATCCGTCCCGCCTCGGTACCGCCACTCCTCTTCCCCCTTCCCTCGCTCTCTCAACTCTCGCGCCTCGGCTCACGAACAGGCACAGGACCTCGCTCTCGAGAAGACTTGCATTCCCCCTGAAGACCGCAAAAACAAAGATTGCAGTGCCCCACCACTCCGGCTCTTTGGTCGCCTGAGAGAACCGAAAGGTGCGAGAAGTCCAAGGGCGCCTTGGAAGGTGTCGGTACTGGTCGGCATGGCATTCTCGATGATGTGCATGTCTCGTCTGCGGCGTTGTGGTGCCTGCGGACGGCATCGACGGAGGCGAGGGCGACACCTCCCCGCCGTGCAGGATAGGCAGATGTCAGGGCCTCCATTCAGCCTTGTGGCCAGATTCTGCGGGCCTCTTCCCTCCCTGTTGCAAGCATCGCCGCAGCTCAGTGCGCTGGCTCACAGTTCCAAAAGGTAAGCGCGCAGCAGGCGGAAAGACGCACCGACTCGATCCGCGACCCTCACCGGCTCTGGTAGTTTCCCCTCCTTTGTGCACAGGAGCGCGAGGCGAATAGCGCTGGCGAGCGAGAGGCGGTGCGCGGGCGAGACAAAGATGGGGTTCTGCGCGTTGCGCGAGGGCGAGGAGAGGAGGGCCTGTGGGCATCGTTGTGTGAGCCTGTGCGGTGCATGACAAGGACAGCGTGAAGGGGGCGAGGCGACGACATACGGCGCCCCAATATTCGCTCGACGCGGCCGCAGCAGGTAGACGGTCGGTCCTTTGCGCAGCGGAATCGGCAGTCGGCGGGGTCAGGCCGATCCAGTCTCCTCGTTGCTGAAGGAGCGCTTGACACGCCATGCGCATTCCGCGCTGGGACGTGCGGAAGTCGTCAGGATAGGGCAGAGACGTGTTGGGGGAGGCTGAGGCCGGATTGGGTTGGCCGGATGAAGGAGGATGCATAGGGTGGTACTCTTTCGCTGCGCAGCGGATTTGCCCGTCAGTATCACCCGCACCCAGTCCAGCGCGTGGTTGAAGCATACCGATACCAACAGTCGGCAGGCCCGTCTTGACGCCCACTGCAACCGCGCTGCCCGCCTGCCGTGGATGCCACCGTCCGTTTCCGTCGACAAACAGCACCTGCGGCTTTGCGATCTCCGGGTGCTTCGCGCTCAGTTCGTCGAGGAGGTCGACGTAGAAATGTGCTTCGCGGAACGAGAGGTACGAGTGGACGTAGGGCGTCGACGAGAGGTCGACGGTGCGAGAGAGGGTCGTGATGACCTGGTTGCCAGCACGTCAGCGCGGCCTGAACGCTCGTTGCACAGCTCGTGGCGGACCTTGAGCTCGGGATACGAGAGCACAGCCAGTACAGCGACGCCTTCGTCGCCGGCAGAGCTCCGGAAGGAGATGTCGAGGCCAGCGACAGTGTGCAGTCCAGCGGCAGTGAGGTCCTCGAGCGAATCACGGTGCACCGGCGGAGCCCTCGGATGCAAGAGAGGTAACGTAGCAGTGGGCGCAGCGGTCACAGCGAAGCCTACGTCGCCGTCATCATCGAAGCGGGCGAGCGATGCCTGGCGTAGTTGCTCGCTTGCGAGGGAGCGGGCAGTCAGCGGAGGTGCAGTGCAGCAGTCTCAGGATCAGTCCTCACGCCGTCCAGCGTTCCACCAGGCTTTCTGCGGGTGTGACCATGGAGGTTCGAGGGCGAGAGACGCGTGCCGGTTCGACCACGACCAAGCTGCCTTCTCGCGCTTTACGCCTCTGTGACGCCACCAGATACCCCGGAGTGCCTCTAACGACCTCGACTTGCCGTCCCGCCCGCTGTCCTCGCCGCCGCGACCATGCGCGGCCTCGCCCTCCTCACCGCCTTGTTCGCTCTCGCACAAACAGCCCACGGGCTCTATTTCTACCTTCAGGCCGGGGCGGAACGATGCTTCTTGGAGGAACTGCCGCGTGACACCATCGTAGTGGGTGAGTCGAACTCGAGAGGCTCGCGAGGAGGATTCCGCTCGTTGTGGGGACCCTTTGTGGCCGGGAACCGCACCGAGGACGCCGCGCTGACCCTCGGATGTGCCGTGACAGGTCACTACAAGGCGGAGGAGTGGCAGGACTCGTCCAAGTCGTGGATCCTGAACGACCAGCTCGGCATCCAGATCACCGTGGCGGTGCGTTCCGTGTCACTCCTCGTCGTTCGCGGACACAGGGGACCTCTCAGCTGACTCACTCGTCCACGCGATTGTACAGGAGGTCGAGAGCGGCGAGAAGGTGGTCAACACGCGCGGCTTGCCCGAAGGCAAGTTCACGTTCACGTCGCATGAGGCGGGCGACCACTCGATCTGCCTGCGGTCCAACTACACGGGCGGGTGGTTTGCGACGCCGCAGGTGCGGATGCACCTCGACATTGCGGTAGGCGAGGCCAAGGTGGACGAGGAGGGCGAGCGCGAGCACGTCAAGGACCTCGCGGCCAAGGTGCACGACCTGAACGCGCGCCTGGCCGACATCCGGCGCGAACAGCAGTTCCAGCGCGAGCGCGAGGCCGAGTTCCGCGTGCTGAGCGAGCGCACCAACTCGCGCGCCGTGTGGTGGAGCGTGTTCCAGCTCGTCGTGCTCGGCGCGACGTGCTTCTGGCAGCTGCGACACCTGCGCCTCTTCTTTGAGAGCAAGAAGCTGTGCGTCGCTCTGTCCTGTGCTACTTCCGCGGACTGTACTGACGTATTCTCGCACGACGCAGGCGATGAGGGCCCCACGGTGAAGTGCTAGACGGACGGTGCCTGGCGAGAGAGCGGGGTTGGATGCGTTGTGTTTGCATTGCAGCGCCGAGTACTGCTCGATTTGGGCTTGGCTGCGAGAGTGAGTGAGCGGAAATCAGGCGAGACAGGGGGCGTGGGCCCCAAGCTGAGGGCCTCGAGCCCCCGCGGTTCGGGTCGGCGAGAGAGTGTGGGCTGCTCGTCCTCGCTGCGCCTTTGTCCAGGCAGTCTTGCTGTGGCCGTGCACTGCTCGAGCACTGCTTCTAGCCTGCCCTTCCCCTCGGCAGCTCGAACGAAGACCAGGCGACCGTCCCGCGCGTCCTCATCACTCTCAACTGACGCCCCGACTCGCCGCGACGGTGCCCACGAGCGACGCAAGGGCCAGCCAGGTGCGTGGACAGCTGTGTGTAGGTTTAAACTCTCCAGATCGCGCCGCTCACCTTGCGATCGCCGCTCGCCCCGCCTCTTCTGCTCGTCTGGCCCGCTCCCGTCCGCCTCGACCCCCGCACACCTTCCTCGCATCTGCCCGCGCCTGTTGAGCAGCTGCAGCCTGTGACACTCTCTATCTGAGCTCTATCGAGGACAGACACGCCCGTCATGGTCGCCCCGCCGACCGCGGTCGACATCCTTCCGCGCCACATCCAGGCGAGCACATCGACCTCGTCCTCGTCCAACGGCAGTCCTGCCGGCACTCCGCCCTCTGGCACCTCGTCCCGCCCCTCCTTTACCCGCTCTCCCTCCGCCTCAGCCGTCCCGCTCTCTTCCCCCTCGCTCTCGTCCTCGCAGAACCAGGCCCCCGGCTCCCCCTCATCCTCGAACCGCTTTGGTCTCTCACTCGGCTTCATCCAGCGCCGCCCACGCGGTTGGACCACCTCGTCCGCCCAGCGCAGCCCGAGCGGGCGCGGCGGCGGGAGCCCGGCTACATCGCCATCGGGCGAGCAACCGCCCTCGCCAGGTGGCGGCGGGGGGAGCAACGAGCGGTCTGGCTACGGCTTCCCGGCGCTGCGCCGGACGCTCTCGAAGCGCAACTCGAGCTCGGGCACGACGGGCGCCGAGGTGAGCCGCTCGAGGCAGCGCAGGAGTTCTTCTCAGCCGCCGGCTCCGGTCGGGTCGCTCCGCGATGGGTCGCCCATCGCGACTGCAGCTGCGACAATGAGCGCCAGTGGTAGCGTTACCGACTCTCGTCCACCGTCGGGCGCAGGAGCGCCGCCAAGCGCGGCGCCCGCACCAACGGCCGAGGCCAGCTCGACTTCGTCCGGTCCCCAGTTCTCGTCTCTCACCGCGACCACTTCGTTGCCGAACCCGCCGAGCCGCGCCGCGGCTGCTACTGCGGGCTCGTTGACCGGAGCAGGCGGGCGCGACACGCCCGAGACGGTGCAAAAGCTGCGCCTGGTCCCGCACCTCGAGTCTTCGCGCTCGTTGCACTTTGACCCGATCGAGCGCGACCTCGGGCCGTTCGCGATCGTGCGCATCGGGCGCTTCACCGACCGGCACCAGTCTGGCGCGGGCGGGTCGAACGCCGCGCGCGGGACGCCGAGCGAGCCGGCGCGCGTCGCGTTCAAGAGCAAGGTCGTCTCGCGCGGGCACGCCGAGATCTGGGTCGACGACGCCGGCAAGTTCTTCATTCGCGACACAAAGTCGTCGTCGGGCACGTTCTTGAATCACATCCGCCTGAGCTCGCCAGGGCACGAGAGTCGCCCGTTCAGCCTTAAGGACGGAGACGTTCTCCAGCTCGGCGTCGACTACCAGGGCGGCACGGAGGAGATCTACCGCTGCGTGAAGATGCGCGTCGAGCTCAACCGCGGGTGGCAGCGGGGCGCCAACAGCTTCAAGTGCGTGCTTCCAATCATCCTGAAGCCATGTGCACGGGGCACTGACAGACGGCTCCTGTAGCACCGCCGCTCTCGCTCAGCTGCGCGCGCTGGGTGCGACGCCCGACTCGGCTCTCCCGACGTCAGGCTCGTCCCCCTCGCTCGCGACTCCTGCCGCGGCTTCGACCGGCGCGTCGACTGCGACAGGTGGCACTGCCAAGCCTGCGACGCCCGTCCCGACCTCCTCCGACGCGGCCGCCGCATCTGCAGCCGCCGCCGCAGCATCCATCACCGACTGCTGCATCTGCCTGTATCCCGTGACGGTGTGCCAGGCGCTCTTCATCGCGCCATGTTCGCACGTCACGCACTTCAAGTGTATCCGCCCGCTCGTCGAGCAGAACTACCCCGGGTTCTGCTGCCCGCTCTGCAGGACGTACGCCAACCTCGAGGCCGACGTCGAGATCGACCTGCCCGAGCCCGAGGAGGTTGCTGTCCCGCCTGCGCCTGCGGCAGCAGCCGACGACGCCGCTGTCGAGGGCGCGGACGGAGCGGGGCTTATTACAGACGAGCCTCTCCCGCTCGAGGGCAGCGTCCTCGGCCTCGCAGGCCGCTCGCCACCCATGGCTGCCGTCGAGGAGGCGGACGAGCCCTCCTCGCGCGCGCCCTCGGTCCGCAACCTCGGCGGGGGCGGCAACGTCTCGCGCAGGAGCAGCTTGCAGGCGCTCACGCAGGCGCTGGGCGAGGGAGGCGCGAGGGCGAGGAGCAGGCCTGCGTCGAGGGCGCCGAGTCTGCATGGGCGTGACGAAGAGCAGGGAGACGAAGGTGAGGACTCAGTTGCGGGAGAGCAGGACAGTGACCGGCTCCGCGTTGATGTGGCAGACGCCAGCGGAACGTCTGGCTCTGCCGCCTCTTCCCCGCTCGCCATCGGCGGCCCGACTTCCTCGTCGGCCGACCACCTCGCCCCACCCTCGGACGACTTTTACGCCTCTCTCGCCTCGGCGGCGACGCCGCCCAACAACACGTTCCTCTCGACGCTCGCCGACTCGGCCGCGTCGCGCCTCGGGCTCGCCAGCGCCGCCGCAAGCTTCTTCGGCACGAGCACCAGCACAGGCCGCTCGTCCCCTCGCGGCGGCGCGTCCGAGGCGGGTCCGAGCCGGCGCAGCGTCGGCAGCGCGGGCGGGAGCAGCAGCGGCGCCGAGGGGGACGGGAGCGGGACGCACGCGAGCGACGGCGACCTCGAGGGCGACGACGGCGCGACGCAGGAGGCGCAGTCGGCGCACTCGGCCGAGGACGACGCGCCGGCTCCATCGCCTGTTGCGGGTGCGGGGTTGGCGAAGGGCAAGTGGAAGGGCAAGGGAAAGGCCAAGCAGGAGGAGCAGGAGGGCAAGAAGAAGGACCGCCGGCCGTCGGGCGCGGCGAAGCGGCGGAGCACGCTCTTCGACGGCATGGACACCGAACATCCCGACCCATCCGTCGCGGCGGCGTTGCTCATTTAAGGGCGACTCTCACCCTCGGGCCATGATACCCCCTCTCGCTGTTCACACGACTCAGCACGCATTCTGTAGCTTTTGTGTCTTGCTCACCCACGCTCTCGCCACCCATTATGCGCCCCGTTCTTTCCTATCCTATCTCGCACGCCCTCCCTCGCGGTACTGGCTACCCTCTCTCCTCTCGATACGCTACGGACAATCATTCCTCACGCTCAGTCTTGATTCAAGAGTAGTGATACACGTGCGCCGTCAGCCCAACGCTACACCATCGCCACGCCCTTGGGGCGTTGCGGCGCCGTGAACCCCCGCCGCTCCGCCTCGCCCTCCGTTCCCGTCTCATCGTCGTCGTCGTCGTCGCCGCCGAGCGTGTGCTGCGAGTGCGCGAGGAGACTGTCGGTGCCGGCGACGCCGCGGTGCTGCCGCAGCGAGGCGCGTTCGGAGAGGTCCTGCGCCGTCTTGTGTCGGTAGAGGAACGTTTGGAGGCAGAGGAGGATGTCGACCTGCGTGCGAAAGGATGACTCAGCATGTGCATCGACATGGCAAAGTGTTGCAACATACGGTGAGTTGGAAGGCCCCGCAGAGCTTGAACTGAAGGCCGTTGTCGGGCTGCGCGAAAGTGCTCGTCAGTCATTGCGGTCTGCATCGAGTCGCAGGAGTCGCAACACACAGTGAAGAGGTAGTAGAGGAGCTTGAACGTGTCGCCGAACGCCCAGGCGGCGAGGACCGACATGCGGAAGCCGGCAGTCGACTTGGCTTCGTAGTTGGCGATGAGTTGCGGGATAGGCAGCTGCATGGCGCCCGGGCGTCAGACTTCCTCCTGCACCCTGATTGTAAGCGTTGCGTACAGTCGCTTCGACGCCGAGAGCGATGAATCCGAGAAGCTGGACGTAGAAGTCCCAGGAGTGGAGCAGGAGGAAGAGCGCCGAATGGATGACAATGAAGATGGCCGTGAACTCGAGGTAGGCTCCAAACTGCGGCCACTGCCAAAAGTTTGCGAGGCGGCGCGGGCGGCTCGTGAACCATTCCGCGGGCCGGTACAGCAGACAGACGTAGAGCAGGCCGTATTGTGCCCTGCGAGATTCGGTGGTCAGCCTCGCAGGCTGCGAGAACCGCGCAGTCAACCGACACACATGATCATGAGGAGCGACTGGATGAGGAGAACGAGCTGGAAGTGTTCTCCGAGCCAGTAGAAGCAGCGGGTCAGGTTGGCGAGGATGAGAATGGCCGTCACGTCGAGACTGAAGCCCAGCGAGTCGTGCTTCTTGCAGATCGATACGTACTGCAAAGATCAAGTCCTTGTCAGCGAACAGCCTTGCAAGCGAACCTGTACACCGAATTGCGCCCATCACCCGAGCGACAGGAGGTGGGGGACGGCAGCGGGCCGGCTCACTTGGTCAGCGTAGGCGAGCGGAGGGCCGACGGCCATTCCGACGCCTGCAATGATGGACACGACGCCCGACATTCCCGCTCGCGTGTGCGAGTGATCGGTTCCAGCGAGATGCGAGTGAGGCGAACTGATGACGGAGACGAGGTCACACAGCGTTTGAAGGGGTGTGGGTCAGCCAGCAAGCTCTGAGGGATATTTCTGAGCAATCCGGCGCTCTCGAATCGCCCTCGGAAGCTGCAGAGGGAGAGCTGGCGGGGCGAGCTGTGTCCGTCTTTCTTTCGCTCGCCGATTCGCTCCTTCCGGCCACTTTCCTCCCTCCTACACTCGCTTACACGTGAGAGCGGCACCAATGGGCGCACAGCAGAGTACCCCCACACCGCCTGCACCCGCTCAGCAAGCGGCGCAGCCTCCCCCCGGCTGCCCGATGCACAACGACGCTCCCGCTTCCGCTCCGCCACCGCCGCCGCCCGGGTGCCCCATGCACAACGCAGAGGGCCAGCCGCCCGCCTTTGCGCAGCACGCCGCCCGCGGCGAGGTCCGCGCCTGGAACAACATGCCCGAACTCGCGCAGGCACCGTCGGCCGGCCAGAAGCAGCACCTTCCGCTCGAGCGCACCATGTCGTCCATCCCGCGCGCATCGTCTGCCAAAGGCACTTCGCCTTCAGCGTGCCCCGTCGCGCATGGCTCGTCCGAGGCGACGCAGGCCGCGGGCAAGGCAGAGGCCAAGGCCGAGCAGTGGGAGTACCCGAGTCCCCAGCAGTTTTACAACGCGCTCGTGCGCAAGGGCTGGGAGACGCCCGAGGAGAGCGTCGAGATGATGGTCAACATCCACAACTGGATCAACGAGGAGGCGTGGCAGCAGGTCCGCCGGTGGGAGGAGAAGCACCCTGGGTCCGTCCAGCTTTCTCTCGAATCTCTTGTTAGTTCCTATGTGACTGATGATCTGCATCCACAGTGGTGACCGGTCATCGCTCGCGGCGTTCACGGGGCGGCCGCAGGAGCTCTCGCCCAAAGCCCGCTACCACCTCTTCATGTCGCGCATCTTCCCGAATACCTACGCGTGCGTCCTTGGCCCTGTTCTCCGCTCTCCACCTGTGATCAACTAACACGCTACTCCCGCAGCGGCATTCGGCCATTCGACCGCCACGACTGGACCGTCCATCGCCCAACTGCCGCGGGGGCCGGCGGCTCGTCGTATATGTCGGGCGGCAGCACGCAGCCCTACACCTCGCACCGCTGTGCGTTCCGTCTTCTTTCATCAGCCCATTGCTGTATTTTGTCTGACTCGGGCTCGAACCGCGCAGATGTCATCGACTATTACCACCTCCCTGACGACGAGGACGGCAACCCCGTCTTCTCGCTGGATGTTCGCCCCGCCGTCGACGACATGGCCGCTGTCCGTGAGCGCGTTGGCGAGTGGTGGCAGCTCAAGAAGGACACGTGGTTCAGCTCGAGCTCGACGAGCAACCTCCCGCCAGGCGTGCGCGTTCAGGAGGAGCGGTGAGCTCCCCGCGTTCACGCCGCATGTACTTCCGCCACCTTTACCCACATAGTCGTTCGTAAATCGCCCACTGTCTGTCTGCATTATATCGCAACACATCTCAGCATCGTTTTGACCTCTGACCGTGCCCACTTGCTACTGATCGGCGAAGATCTGTGTACCGAAACTCGCTTTCTCTGCCTACCCTGCAAATTCCCGCTCACGCGTCTCGTCTCGCCAGCAGAGCGCTCATTCCCGACTTCGGGGCCTCTGCAAGCAAGGACAGGGTCCGTCCACTCATGAATGCCTCGACCGCCCGGGTGCCGGTCGACCTTCCCAACTCAGTCGTCCCCGAGTTCCAACTTCGACTTGGGCAGGCTTCGCTTCTGATCACGTTGTCGGCACTCAAGCTCTAAATGAACGCTCAGAGGGCCTGCGCAACTTCGAAGCTCGAGTCCGCGACAGTCTGGCCGTGACCCCCGTCCCGCTCGCATCTTGTCGCTTTCCCTCGCTTCTCTTGCCTCGATCCTGCTGCTGTTTGCTTCTCGCTGCGTGCTGCGGCCATGCCGTCTATCGAGCATGGCGTCGGCCCGTTCTACATCGGCACGCTGCTGAACGTCGCCATGTGCGTCTCGGACTTCTCGCCAGCCCCCCTCCCGAGCTCTCGACACCTGCGCGCGATCGACTGGAGTCGTCGCCGCCGCCGCAAGTGCTGACTGTGTGTTCGCGTGCGCAGATTCGGCGTCAATTGGATGCAGATGTTCGACTACTTCCGCGTATTCCAGGATGACAGGTGGTTGGTCAAGGGGATGGTGCGTGCTCTTGCTTCTGCGCAATTCACCGGATGTGTGCGGAAGGCGCGGGTCGCGTCTGTGGGTGTCGGAAGCGGCGCAGAATGCTTCTAAGGCGCTGACCTCGTCTGCTTCCTGACCACTGCGCAGGTCATCGTCGTCTTCGTGGTCTCGTTCGTCCACTCGTGCTTCTCGGCGTACATCAATTGGGATCTCTTCATCGCCAATTACGGCAACGCGCCACACTTGGCTTCGAGCCCTTGGTCCTTCTCTGTTGACCCGGTCTGTACCGCGGTCGTCGCGTGTATCGTCCAACTGCATTGTGAGCGGGACATGACAGACACGCTGGACACGACTGACCTGCCCACTTCCTCCGCAGACACCTGGAGGGTCTACATTATCGGCAAGCGCTCGCTCTGGATGCCAATCATCATCGCCGTCTTGACGCTTCTTCAGCTCGGTGCGGGCGGAGTTTGCAGACGCTTGAGAACGGCACTGACTGGTCGCCTTTGCAGCTCTCGGCATCTACCTCACGGCTATCGCACTCAGTGATCCGCTCTGGACCAACTTACATCGGCGGCTGGATTGGGCCGTTGCGACATGGCTTTTCGTCATGGCCACCGCTGATGTCTGCATCACTGGGTCAATCAGTAAGGGCTCGTTTTCTGGACAGTGCCCATCTTCGCGCTCATCCGATTTGCACGGATAGCGTATCATCTCCGCCAAGTCCGCAGCGACTTTGAGCAGACCAACAGCCTTGTCGACCGGATCGTGCGCAACATTGTCGCCAACAATGCACTCGTCCGTCCTCGCGTCCGCCTTCTCCCTTTGTCGACGTTCCTGACCATTCTTGCGGACGCAGACTGCCATCTGTGCCGTCTGCAGCGGCGTGCTCTTCGTTGCCTCTACCGACACAGGCTGGCACGTCATCTTCGGCCTGACCGTCTCTAGGTTCTACGTCCTGTCGCTCCTCTCGTCGCTCAACGCGCGGCAAACGCTTCGCCCCGGCCTGTCGAGCTCGACGCACGGAATGGTCCAGACTGGGAAGAAGGGGCCAGGATCCGCCGCGCCGTTTAATGGGCTTCACACGCCGTACCGCACGCCGCTGCCCTCTTCCCCATGCGCGAGCGCAATCCACGTCGGTCCCGATCGTCGGGACGACTACCTCCACGACGACCACGACACAAAGAGTGGCTCGTCGCCCCGAAGCGACAAGGGTACCGCCACGCACTTGAGCGTTTCGACGCAGGCAAGCCCGCCACGAGGGCGAGCGCTGGAGCTGACGGCCCCGACAGCCACGTCGAGACTGCTGCAGCGACCAAGCTTCCTGCGCAGTTTCTCGTCGTCGTCGGATCGAAGCGGTGGGAGGGAGAAGGACATGGCGCGGACTTTCGGGACGGACAGTTTGCCCATCACGGTGCAGATGTGAGCTCATTCTTGTCGTCCATGTGTGTTGGCTTCCTGCTGACACCTCACCCCACAGCGATACGGAGGAGACGATTGAAGAAGGGGAAGGCGATTCGTGGAATCCGAGCAGGTTCTACTCGAACCCGACTCCCAGCCTGCCGCCATCTCGACCAGGAACCGCTGAAGGGCGGCAAGGAGAGGAGCTGGACTCGCCACCGTTCTTAGGGTCTGGTGCGCAGGAGAAGCAGTAGCCTGCTGTGTATGTGTCCCGCTGTTGGTTTCCATGCGCTCCCATTCTGTAGCCTCTGCAGTGTCATCCCATCAGGATCTCCCTTAATCGATGCGACAACGACACGATTGCAGACAGACTAGATCCTGCCAAAGTCGACGAGGCTTCCCCTGCCCTTGTCCGGCTTGCCCTGCACGACAACCTGCTCCGGCAACCGCTCGAGGCGCTGCACCTCCCTGCGGATGTACCCGACCATCTTCTCGAGGCTCTGGACGAATTCGAGGTCCGGGTCCTCCGGGTAGAGCGGCGTCCACCCTGCGCGCGCGACGCGCGGGTCCGCGATGGGCTCGTCTGTCTGGAAGACCGCCGACGCCTGCTGGTCCTTCTTCAGCAGCTTGGCCTGCACAGGGTCGACCGTGAACGCCTCGGAGCCCTCTCCCGCGGCGGGCTGCTCCGCCTGCTGCGGCTGCAGCGGGTTCGGGCCGATCTTCGGTGCCTCGCCCGCTTTCGGTGCCGCCTTGCCCTTGACGCCGCCGACGCCGCCCCAGCCTGCGCCAAAGATGTTGCGCCAGATCGCGGCTGCAAGGACCGCGTCGCCGCGGATGAGGCCCTCGTCGTACGCCGCGCACGCGCCGTGGTACTGCTCGAGCATGTCCTTCATGTAGCCCTTGATGAGGCGGCCCTGGGTGACGTTGTACGGCCCGCGGATGCGCAGCTCGACGTCGATGAACATGTGGTTGATGAGCTCCTGGATGTAGGTGCGGCCGAGCGGCGCGGGCAGGGAGCGGAACCGGACGGTGAGGAGCCAGACGTGGAGCGTCGTGAGCGAGAACCACGTCTGGAATGACGGCGGGAGCGAGCACTCTGCGCGGAGAGCCGTTCGTCAGCATCTTCAGCTGCGAAGAAGCGACGAAGGCGGGCGGTACTCACCCTCGTAGAAGAAGGGAGCCTCGATCTCGCCACGCTCGGCACAGCGGTCATAGTAGTCGCTCGTCGTGCGGATGGCAGTGCTCGTCTGCGAGTGGTACCCGAACAGCTTGGCGAGCTTGGTGACGAGGGACACGGTGAGCGGCGAGTACTTCGCGGCGCCCGCTGTCGGCGGCAAGTTCGCGCCAGGAAGGTTGGTCGGCTGCGGCGTGCTTGTAGGGCGTGCACTGGACGACGTCGAGGCCACCGGCGCACCCTGCGCGTCCGTGCCAGTCGCCGATTGCGAGGACGGTGATGAGGACGAGGAAGCGTAGGATCGCCACGCCTGTGCGAGAGCGGGCGGGGCACGCGCGGCCTGCGCCGTGCGGGTCGCTGCACGAAGAGCGGTGCGAGCTGCGGGGCCGTGCATGGCTGGACGAGGGAGGTGGGGAACGGGAGGCACCAAGCAGTTGGTGGCTTCGAGCTTCAATATAATCGCCTCGCCTAATCGACAGCGTCCTGATGCTGCCTGAATAGTTGTCTTCCGTTCTTCTCGCTCGAAAGAAGTCCTGGCTATTTCGACAAGACCGAACGAGAGAAAGTCGCGGGAACAAACCTCATCGCCTCATAACGTTGCGCGTTCTTTACCGCTGCACAGCAGATGCATCGCGACAGAGAGCAACAGCCCGCCCTCAGGCGCCAATATGCTACGAGAGGCGGCCTTCCGCATCGAACGGCCTGAAGGCTCGAAACAGCGGACGTATGCGCCGTTGATCGTGCGCCTCCAGGACCTCGCTCGGCATGCTCTGTCCAATGTGACCCATTCGCTGACAGGGGGGCCTAGCGGGAGTTCTGCGGTGGTGCAGAGGGGCGAAGCGAAAAGGTTGCCGTCGCAAACGGAGAGGGCCGTTTGAAACGAGGGGCGCGAGCGATGTGACGACAAGGTTGCCTTGCTCGGGTGAGGAACCGTTAGGGGGAGAGCAACGCCTTCTTGCGACCCTGTGAGCGGTGCAAAGGAGAGTCAGGGGCGTGCCACGGGCGGCGAACGGCGGGAGGGGCGGGGCGTACGAGGTCGAAGATGCGGATCTTGGGGTCGGGGACACCACGGTTGTACCGACTCTTGGGGTAGGGCTTGTTCTTGCAATAACGGTAGCACCTTGCGGGACGGCGGCCTGTAAAGTAACCCCAAATTTCCCCCGAAATCAGCCTGTGCACGAGTAGGAAGCGCGAGGGAGGGGCGACGGGAGGGAGGGAGGCGGCGACGCACCCATTTTAACTGCGAGTTGCGGGCGGGTCGACGGGCGTGTGGCGAGGTGACGGTACGGGTGCAAGGTGGGTGCACAGGCGAGTGGGAGAGGGCGGGAGCGAGGACTTAGTCTGTTCCGTCGTTATGATTGGGGCACCTTGGTCGCCTCTCGCCGCACCGAAGCCGAGCAAGATCAGAACGAGACGGTTAAGGAGCACGAGCAGATGCAGGCGTGGTCACATGGGTCGCGGAGAAGCAAAAGAAGAGCGGAGGCCGCCTCGACCAGCTGGCTCCGTACTGCGCGTCCCCTTCTCGAACGGGAACGGAGCAACCTGCATTTCCCTCCTGACCTCGACATACAGGCGCGTGCATCGACTGTCACGTGCGGCGCACGGCGAATCATGCGGCGTAGGCAGCGTTGAGAGGCTCGAAGCAGTTCAACGCGACGGCTAATCGATGCGCAGCCCTGAAGTCAGTTGAGACCGTCGCCCGCGCCCGTTCGTGGTCTGACCATGTGTCGACCCTCGTGAAGCCGCGCGAAGCCGCGCGCACAATTCGCTGAGGTTGACGACTTGTGCAGCAACGGCAGCAGGCCCTCGTGCGCGAGAAGGGAGACTGGCAACCGTCCAGCGAGACAAGGCGCTGGTGCGCGGTCTGCCTTGTGCACTAAGTGCCGTAGAACAGGCTGGCAAAGCCGGCACGTTTGCAGCGTCTTGCGAAAGCGGTGCTGCCGATAGATGAGGGCCGAGTCCCTCGTGTCGCCTGCACGA
Source organism: Rhodotorula paludigena (assembly GCA_036244875.1). Lineage (NCBI taxonomy): Eukaryota > Fungi > Basidiomycota > Microbotryomycetes > Sporidiobolales > Sporidiobolaceae > Rhodotorula > Rhodotorula paludigena. The sequence continues at coordinate 601,420 of BQKY01000004.1, forward strand.
CAGGGACCGAGGCATGTGCAAGACGCGTCGTATGCGTCTCTGCATTGAGATCGCTACGAGTCGCGAAGCCGTGCGTGGCTGAGCGAGGCAGATGAAGAGCGGAGAAGGGCGACGCCAAAGTCGGCGGTCGAGCTTCGAGGTCGGTGCATTGCATCGTCGCCAGCCTTCCCGCACTCTGCAGTCGACAGACCCTTTCTGGCTTGCACTTGCAGGTGGGTGAAACGGCTCTCGGCGGAACAGAGAGCAGATTGCGGGAACAAGCCTCATCGTTGCCCGTCCCTACACAGCACACAGAATCGCAACAGAGGGCGTGCACCCTCCCTTACGCGCCAATGCGCTCCAGGCGGCGGAGGTTCTCCTCGAGCGGGCCGTGGGGCTTGACGAACTGGACGTAGGCGCCGTCGGGCTGGGCGATCGAGCGCTTCTCGAGGTACTCAGCGCGGGTGAGGTTGGTGAAGCCCCACTTCTTCGAGATGATGATCTTCTGGCGACCAGGGAACTGTGCGAGAGAGGGCAAGTCAGTACCGAGAAGCCGGAGGAACGAAAGACTCTGCCAGCTCAGAGGACCGGCGGCGGGATCGAGAGCGAAGCCCAGCCGCCGCCAGTCCAGCTGCCCGCACAGGTCGCAAGCGCCTCGACGCACCTTGTACTGGGCGCGGCGAAGAGCCTCGAGGACGACCGCCTTGTTCGAGTCCTTGCAGCGGACCGAAAGGATGATCTGGCCAATGTTGACGCGAGCAACGGTGCCGTACGGCTTGCCCCACGCGCCACGCATACCCTGCTGCAACCTATCGGCACCGGCGCACGAAAGCATCTTGTTGATGCGGATGACGTGGAACGGGTGCGCGCGGACGCGGAGGTGGAACGAGTCCTTGCCCGAGTTCTTCACCACGTACTTGTTGGCGCAAATACGGGCGGCCTCGAGCGCCTCCGACGAGAGCTGCTCGTACTCGTTCGAGACGAGGTGGGCGCTGCGAACGGAGATGCAACACCGGTCAGTCTCCGTAGTGCCACCTCCCTCGGACCTGGTTTGCCGCCTCGACGCACCAGAAGGGGAACTCATCGACCGACGCCTTCTTGCGACCCTGTGTGCGGTGCAAAGGAGGGTCAGGGGCGTGCTACGGGCGGCGAAGCGGCGGGACGGGCGGGGCGTACGAGGTCGAAGATACGGATCTTGGGGTCGGGGACACCACGGTTGTACCGACTCTTGGGGTAGGGCTTGTTCTTGCAATAACGGTAGCACCTTGCGGGACGGCGGCCTGTAAAGTAACCCCAAATTTCCCCCGAAATCAGCCTGTGCACGAGTAGGAAGCGCGAGGGAGGGGCGACGGGAGGGAGGGAGGCGGCGACGCACCCATTTTGACTGCGAGTTGCGGGCGGGTCGACGGGGGTGCGTCCGAGGTGACGGCACGAGTGCAAGGAGGGGGCACAGGCAAGTGGGAGAGGGCGGAAGCGAGGGCTTGGTCAGCGCGGATGCTCTGTCAGACTCGAAGCGCACCTGCTCCCTCGGCCTCGCTGCCTGACTCGAGCCTGCGCCTGCTCCGCCCGTGCAAAGCACTCCTCGTGTGCACCCCTGTGCAGCTTCGTGCGCCCTCCAAGTGCGCTGCAGCGCGCGAGGTCGAGGCCGATGCAGACTCTGCTCGGCGCGGCTCGCCGACGGCGGTGCGGGCCAGCGGTGCGGCAGGGAGGGTGGCGCGGGTGTGTAGTGGTGTCCCAGCGTGTCTGTGCAGCCCTGCACGGCGACTCACACTGTGTGAGAGTGGCGGGGTGGGTGAGGTCCGAAGAGACAAGGCGCGCTCGAGCGCTCGCGACAAGGCCGCCCTCAGTCAGCCCGCCGCTCGCCCTCTTCCACGCGCTCACCACCGCACTCTGTAGACTTGTGGCTCTCTGAAGTACTAGCGGCGTCTGTATTGCAGCCGGTCCACCCTATGTCGAGATCTCCTGTGCCGTGAGGGCGTCGCTCCCCATTCCCGTGCTCTCGAGGCAATCTCGAGGCATAGTGACCTGCTCCGCTCTCAACTCGATGCGCAGTGCTGGCAATGCTCTCAAAAGTCCCAATCCAACAATCGCGCGAGACGCGAGGCAGGTGGGCTGCTCTTACAGCCACCCTGCTCCCCTCGGCCTCCCGTGCTCCCGCCCGTACACTCAGAAGTTGTGAGCTGTACACTCTGTCCATCTAGGAAGGCCGTTCTACAAGCCTCGTCTCGCCCCCATTCCACGCCGCGACGCGCAGCTCGGTAAGGAGCGAGACCTGGCTGCCAGACGTGCCGACAAAGTGCTGCCCGAGCGAGAGGATCGCCTGGTCGACCGCCGCGTCCGCCCACCGCCACGCGTCGCCGTACTTCTTCTCGAGCGTGCGCTGCGTCCCGAGCGCGCGGTGGTCGACGCGGTACCAGCCCAGTGCGTCGATCTGCCGCAGGAAGTCGCGGTCGTCCTGCTCGTCTGTCGTGACAAGCACTGCGGGACGCGCACACCGTCAGTCTGGGCTCTGATGCACGTGTTGAGACCGTTCTGCGCACCTTTGGTGCCGGGCGGAGAGAGGGCCAGCAGCGGGGTGAGCTGCTCGACGTAGCGGTCCATCTGCGGGGTGCAGTTCTCGCCGGCCGAGCACCAAGACTGCAACAAGGGCACTGTCAGTACTGCTTGTAGAGGGGGAAGGCCGGACAGCCCCACCTTGAAGTCGCCTCGTCGCAGGTGGATCGTGATGAGGTTCTTCGGGACGTAGTTGAGCCGCATCGTTCGCATCGCTGCCGTGAGCGCAATGTCCCAGATGCCGGGCGCGAACTGCCAAAGGTCCGGGTAAGCGGAAGGTATGGCAGGAGCACGGGAAAGCGCGACGCACATCGATGTACTGCCCGATTGCCCACCACTCTGCAGGTTACGCACGTCAGCTAGTCCGCCGGCTCCCACTTCGAGTCGCTCCGTCGACGCACCAGGGTGTGTGCCCCTCGCCGAGATGCCGAGCATGTCCTTCAATTCGCCGTCGCCGCGCTGCTGCCCGCGGAAGCCCTCGTGCCACTGCCACCCGTCGGCAAGCGCATGCGCGTGCGACAGGTCCCACAGGTTGCTGTAGCACAGCACCTGCGACCCGAGCATGTTCTCGGGGATCTCGCGCTTCTCGGCGTCGGCAAACTTGTGCAGGCGCGCGAGGCGGTCCTTCTCGTCGACGTCGAACAGCACAAACGACTCGACCGAGTGCTGCAGGTTCCCGCCGCCGGGGCGTGCGACGCGCCAGATCGTCTGGTCGAGGTTGTGCTCGTCGAACGAGCGCCCGCCCTCGAAGGCGTTGTTGCCCATGTAGCACCCGATGGCGTCGCGCTGCGTGCGCTTGTGCTGGCGGTCAAGCGGCTTGACCTCGTCCCAGTAGACGAAAAGCGCGCCGCGCTCCTGACGGAACTTCTCCATGTCGAATAGGAGGTCGAGCGTGATCATCGAGTCGCCGTAGTGATCCCAGTCGCGGAAGCTGGGGCTGCGGTCGTGATTCGAGGTCAGCCCTGGCGATACGCCAAGTTTCTTGAGCCAGAAGGCAGTAGCAAGTGTTCTCGAACTTTGAGAGACAGCGAGAACGCACATGATGGCAACACGCTGGGTCAAGTGCGCGAGGTAGAGGAGACTGAGCGCCGTGAAGTATTGCCCGCTCATCCCGCTCCACGAGTCGAGCCTGCAGAGCAAAGTACAGAGTCAGCGCAATCGTAGGCGAGCTTGCAAGGAGCTAGGAACGTACGTGAGGTACCGCAAGTCGGGACGGAGAGCATCCCAGTACGAGCGAGCGGGTGCTGCTCGACTCAAAAGCTGCGCGGGAGCCAGTCAGCCCGCCTGATCAGTAGCGTATAGTCTATCTCACACACCGTAGACCCATCTGGCACTACGCCGCCCGTCTTTGGCCCTCGTTGAGGCAGTGGAGGCGGCGGCCCAAACACCTCGCGCTTGTCCTCCGAGCGGTGCACACCGACGAGCCACACGAGGAGCAAGAAGCCGAACGCCGCCGCCCCCGCCAGTGCCCATCGCCGCGTGCGCTCCTTGCTCTGCCGAATGGCGGCCGCACTCCGCGACGACGGCGGAATCTCCTTGGCGTCGGAATAGCCGAGCTCGGCATCGCCTGCGCGAGCAGCCACAGGCTTGTACGGCACCATGTTGGCAGCACTCCGCTGCAAGCGCCCTGCTTCGTGCGCGCCGAGTGACGAAGCTTTGGGTGAAGCACCGGGCGCGATTCCGGGGCGGCGCGAGAGAGGGCGATCGTCTCTCGGCGCCGGCCCCGGACCCAGCCTGGCGGTGCTCGCAAGTTGCAAGTGCCTGCTGTGTGCTTCGCAGCATCGACTGCGTGTGCAATGGTCCTGACAGAGATCATCGAGCTGGATTGGCAGGGGCCGCCGCATGCTGCTGTGGCCGCAGCGGGAGACGAGCTTTTGTCGCGGGAGCAAGCCAGACTGCCTTCCGTGCTGTATCGCACGACAAGCAGATCCGACCGCCGTACGGCGCTTCGCAGCGGCCAAGGCTTGCCCAGAGAGCGCGACAGCGCACCATCAGCGCTGTGCAGGGTCAACACCCTCGACCTTCTCAACCAGCCGACGGGAAAGAAACTGCTACAACACGCTTGCAAAGCCCAGTCTACCTCTTCACCGCTGGCCGCAGATCACCTTAATGATAGAGTAGCACGGGATGATGAGCACTGTCGCAAGGCCGGCCGTGTGAGCGGCGAATACGTGCGGGATCAAGCGGAGAGACGGGCGTACTCAGGACGGAGAACGTCGTACTGAAGGACCAGGAGAACTCGCCGGCCGCGAGGAGATTCGCGTTGGCCGCGAGGAAGTAGCCGTAGAATGACACGCCCATCCAAATGACCTATTGACCGCATCTCGCGTCAGAAACGTAGAGGCTTGCACGGAGGAATCTTGACGCACCCATACGATCAAGGCAACGCCGAACACCAGCTTTGGCGAGCCGTTCGACTCGATCGTGACTTCTCGGTCGAGCTGCGCCGCGACGTCGCGAGACTGTCGGAGCAGGCTGGTCAGTCTTTCCGCTGCTCGACCACAGCGACGAGCAATCTGTGGAACCTACGCAGTGCATAAATACAGTGGCGGCCAGAACGACCTGTGCTTACAATGAGAGTCAGTAAGATCCGTCATTCAGGCAGTCTGCAAAGAGTTGGCCGGACCAGGGCGAGGATCATGAACCCGATGTTCTGCAGCGCGCGAACGGTGAGCCTGAACCTTCCTCTGCGCAGTGCACGACCTACTGCATACACCATCAGCGATGCTGCTCCACCTGCGAAGGACATTGCGTCAGTTGGACCTGTCCAGTCTCAGCACAGAAGCGGACGCACCCAATCCCGCCGTACAGTTCGGCTGCGCGAGTGAAACCGCCGTCGATCCCGTCGCACCACCGAGCACGCCTAGATACAGCGCTAAACCCCAGATGACCACGCTCAGCCCAAACCCGAGGTACAGCGCAATGTGGCTCATCGAGCAGCGGTTCTCCTCGCCGAGGACGAGCTCCGGGTTCGCTTCGATCACGGCGGCGAGGCGCGAGCGGCTGATGCGCTTGCTGCGGCGGCGGTGCCGGAGGAACGAGGACGACTCGAGGTCGTCGAGGATGCCGAGGACGAGGTCTTTTGCTTCTTCGGACCGCTCTTGCGGCGACTTTTGGCCCGTGATCGCCCATGGCGGGCTGGCAGCTGACAGGCGCTCACAGTCATAGTCAGTGGAGCGGCAGTGACGAGCAAAAAACTGGTTCAGCGCGACGGACCGATCTGGAGCGGGAAGTGTTTTTAACTGGTGAGCGAGAAGGAACAAGTACGACTCAATACGTACAGCTGTGAGAGGGATCAGGCACGAGAAAGCCAGCATGAGTGCGTAAGACGCATGGAAGAAGTCTGCAACCGTCGCGCCGTCAGCTTCATTCCGCCTAGGTGCTCGACCTCCTCCCAACTCGCCCAGTCCGCTCGAGTCCGACAACAGGTAGCCCAGGAGCGAGACGGCATATGCATCCGCTTGGATCAGGTTCGAGACGAGGGAGAAAGGTGCGGATGCGGGAGCGACCGCGATTGCTGCCACTGCGATCTGACGACTCATCAGCTTCTCGCACCGCCCACCTTGCAAGCGGACCGCGCAGCAAGACGCACGTGCGGACAAGGACGAAAAGGCAAGAGAGATGTGTCCACCCAGTCCGCTGATGCCGTTCGGGCATATCCTGCATCGTGCCATCAGCACTCGCGAGTTGGCCGACTGAAGGGAGGCGAAAGGCGCACCCGCAGCATGTCCCGTTTGTGGGCGGGTTCAAGCACCACTCTGCGCGTGTCGTGTCGGGGCACAACTCGGCGAAGAGGTCGTCTGCCCTCATCGGGTCATGCTCGACCGGTGCGAGTCGTGGCAGCGAGTTCAGATACGATGGCGAGGTGCGATTGCGGGACAGCAGCCAAGCAACGAACAGATAGAGCGGACCCGATGGCAGGAGCGTGGTCGTGGCTATAAGAGCGGAAAGAGGAGTGCAATAGCCCGTCTGGCGGAGTATCCGCGGATAGCTGAGAACGGACGCAGACGAAGAGGCGCAAGCGCAAGTCCGCGGCACAATCGCATCGCCAATAGCCATGTTGCATGCAGGATTAGGCGGCTGCTGGTACGAGCACATCTCCGTTTTTGCGCTCGACGCGCTGGAAGTATTTGGGCGGGACGACGCCGTCAATCCCGCCCGTCAGCACGACGTTGTTCGTCGAGGTGTAGACCGGAACACCGTCTGCAAGGACACCAGTCAGCGCATTGCACGGGTCTAGCGAGTGAACGTGCGCCGACGCACCAGCCAGCAGTTGCGGGACGTCGAGGTAGATGAACAGGTCGCAATTCGCTCGCATTCCTGCGAGGCCGACCGTACTGTCAGCCTCCCGTCGCCTTTACATGTGAAATCGGCTGAAGACGCACCGCTGATGACCTGCGAGTCGCCTGCCAGGCCGACGGCGCAGTGGATGTGGTTGCGAGTCATGACCTTGAGCCCCTCCTTCTCTGCAGGTGTGCGGGTCCAGTGTCAGAGCAGCTGTCGGAGCTCTTGGGGTATACTGTCAACGCACCGATCGCAGGCCACAGGCGGTAGTAGGTGCCATGGACCATTGTCGGCACTTCCTCCGCCGACTTGACCGGTTTCAGCTCGAGCGACTCGACCTGCAGCGCTCAGCCAAGGTTCAGCGCGCTCCTCCGTACTGGTAGAGCAACTCTGCGCACCTTGACTGAGTGACCCTGGTTCGCGCGGATCCACAGCTCGTCTGCGCCGCCGTCGCCCGTCGGTTCCGTGCGCATCGAGAAGCGCTGCTTGGCGTTGTCGCGCACGATACGTTCAAGAGTGGCCACGTCGCAGCCCTTGAGCTTTGGTCGCTTCATCTGTGGGCGCCTCGGATGTCAGAATGCGCGAGTCGAGCGCGAGAAGGGAGGGTCTAGAGACGCACGAGGTCTTCGACGCGGACAAAGCCATCGCTGCGGAGGGTGAGGCCCTCCTTGGCAGCTCCGTGGCGCAGGATGTAGCTCAAGGTCTTGCTCCAGCGGGTGTCGGGGTCGTCTGTGGGCCTGCCTCGCGCCGACTTGGGGGGCTTTGCGCCGGACGAAGGAGGAGCGGGAGCGTCGGCCGAGGTGCTCGCGATGGGGGCGGTGGTGGGCTGGACCGACATTGCGAGGGCTCTTGTGCAAGCTGGACGAAGCACAGCGGCGTTCTGTGCGAGTGAGCGGATGTGTCCGAGGTTGAGGCGGTGCGGCTCCCTCCTGCAGCCTCTTGCTCTCCGCACACCCGCACACGATGGCCATGCTCCCGCCTGAGCTCGTTGCAACCATCGTACAGCTCGCAGCCGAGCAGCTGCCGCTTCTCGAACCTTGCCCCTCGCGGACCATCTCGCCTCTTCGCCGTCCTGGCGCTGCCTGGCTCCTCTCATGCCACCTCGTTTCGCGCACGTTTCATGCAACCGTCGAACGCCTGCTCTACCGCGAGACTGCTGTCGTCACGCTCTCGCAGTTCAAGCGCCTTGCAGCGCGCGCCGAGCAGCGCGACGGTCCAGCGATGCCGCACATTCACGAGCTCCATCGCGTCTGGCACGACGATGCAACTGGCGAGCAGCGACGCGCAGCGGCCAAGCACTGGCGCAGGCATCTGTTGCGCGTCGAGCGTGCGCCAGGTGGTCGAGAGCTGAGGAAGCTGGCAGTCTCGCGCGGTCGAGGCGGAGCATGGGACTCGCCTCTGGACCCTTACTTTGATGCGAGCTGGATCGCTCCGGTCGCGTGTGCGTCTTCTGCTCTTTCTGGCTCGCTCGGTGGACTGGGGTGCGGCTCTGACCCGCTTTTGTGCAGATTCGCTTGAGGAACTGGTCCTGTCCAGACTGCGATTCGCTTCCCACGAGCCTCTGCTCATCCCGCGCCTGTCGCACCTCACACTGCTCGACACGATCAACTGGGAGGTCAGCAACGCCGGGATCGACCGCTTCCTCGCGAATTTCCCCGCGCTCCGCTCTCTCGAGCTGAATTGGGATCTCGGAGCGCCCGACCCCTTGCGCCTGCGGCGACAGACTTTACGGGCACGACAGTGCACTACACAGGTATACTCCGCGCATAAAACGGCTCTAACGCGCAGTCCGCGCAGCGTCCTGTCCCTCCCCTCCCTCGGCCGCCTCACCTCCCTCGCACTCCCGCTGGGCTTCCTAGCGCGCCTCCTCCATCTCTCTCCTCCCGTCCCGCTACCCCTACTCTCTAGTCTGGCGGCACTCACGCTTGTGCATCCCTGCACGGGCCGAGAGGATGAGCACCTCGTCGAACTTGAGTCGCAGCTCTCCGCGGCGCTGAGCGAGACGCGTTTGGCGCATGTCGGGCAGGTGACGGTCGCGTTGCGCGCCCCGGTGAGTAGTCATGAGCGATGGAGGACCTGCATGGACGAGGCTGTCAACGAAGTCAAGGCGGAAGGACTTCGCACCATCGGCAGCAACGGCCTTGGGCGCTAGACCGTATGCAGGCGCGTGTTGATCTCGTCACTTGATGTCTCCTACTCGTGCGGAGCACAAACCTACGATGATCGCGCGGCAACTTTGCGAAGTTCCCCTTCAGTCCGCCTTTCGAACCGCCTCTTGCCTTCGTACCGCTCACTTGCTCTCGCGCTCGCCGCTCGGACGCGCTCGTTCCAAGCTGCACACGCACGCTTTTAAGATGACCGAACAGGCCTCTCGCGCCCACAAGCAGCCGGCCCAGGCTGCGCCCGCTTCGTCCGTCTTGTCCGCCTCGACGGACATTCCGCTCGCCTCGCTCGCTGGCATTCCTCCCGAACTCAAGCGCGAAGTCGTCGAGGCTCTGCTTTCAGCGGTCGTGCCGCGCGGAGCCAGCGTTCTGGGTGGCAATGCCGAAGGCGAGAGCGACGAACACGCTTTCGACAAGGACATGGATGTCGGCTTTTTCGAGAAGCGCGACAGGCTTCACCGCGCCGTGAGTCGCACTTCCTAGGCTATCAGAAAAAAGCGAGCTAAATCTGTTCGGAGGCCACGTAGGCAACCTCATATGCCGTACGCCGCGAACTCTTCAGGATGAGCCTGGTCAATCGCGACTTCCGCGCTGTCTGCATGCCGATCCAGTGGAAAGTCAGTCACACAGTTCCGCACACCTTGAATCGGTGTCAACGCATCGGTATTAACGCATCGAACAACAGTACCTCAGCCTCGTCGAGCGAAGTCTCCCGACCCTCAAGCGCCTCAAGCCCATCATCTCGAAGCACACGAATCACGTCACGTCGCTTGCCTTCGACATTCCCGCTTCGGTCCACGAAGTTACCGCCCTACGCCACAGGGGCGGACAACGGCACCGTGACATCGACGGTTTGTCGGAAGCCGACAGGCTTGTCGCCGAGCGCGCCAATCTCGTCGCAAATCTCCTGCGCGCATGCCCTGCAGTCGTGCACCTAGACTGCCACATCCTGCGCGCCGTCGGACCGACGGATGGACCTATCAGCTCGACGGCTCCCAAAACGTGTCGAAACAAGTCCGACGGCACGCGGCAGTGTGTGGGTGCTGCGAGCCTCGTCAGTCCGCGCTTACAGAAGCTCGAGACCCTCATCGTACATTATCAGGAACTCTCGCCGGCGTCACTGGCTTTCCTTGCGCCCTCGACCTCGCTCGTCTCGCTCCTGGTGCAGCTCGACAACGTGCCGCAGTCGCAACTCCCGGACGTCCTTCTCCTTCTTCCGGCTCTCACTGCACTGCCAAGCCTTCGTCACCTTGCGATCGAGGGCGAACGCTGGATGACGGATGAGTTCCTCTCCGCACCGCCGAAAATCTCGCTCGTCTCGCTCGAGCTCGCCGACACCGATGTTCTCAAGGTCTCATTCGTAGCTTTTCACACCTTTCTCACCGCCTACACCGACACACTCCAGGCACTCAATCTCGTGCTCGTCAATGCGGAGCTTTCGCCTTTGCCGGTCAATCCGCAGCTCGACTTTCACTTTCCATGCCTCATCGAGCTCTCCCTCGCCACCTCTTTCGAGGAGTCCTTCTATCTCCGCTTCAACACCACTCCTTCCCCCGTCGAACGCCTCCGAATCGGCGGCTGTTACACCATCGAGCCTGGGCTGGGACCCATCCTCGCCTGCATCGACGCGCACAAGACCACGCTCCGGCGCGTGCACATTGCCGACTTCGCCGACGCCTTCAGCTACTCCAACTGGCTCACCATCGACGACGTGAACAAGCTCGAGGAGTACTGCGGCCAATTTGGAATACGCTTGACGGGCACCGACTACGATGGTGACGAAGTCGACTTCTTCTGCCAGTACTGCGACGGCGAGGGTTGCGAGGAGTGCGACTATGGTGAAGACGATGCCGAGCTGTACGGCTGAACGCCGGAGGTTTCTTGCACGACGACAACGAGGAGGGCGCCGACGGGGACGACGACGGGGACGACGACGAGGACGAGAAGGAGACGGTTGAGAAGGCGGCTTGAGCACTTGAGGTACCCGGGCGTCGAGCATTTGCCTGTGCAATGTCTTCATGGCGGGACGAAAAATTGAGGCAAGCAGAGAAGACGCCGAAGCCGACTCGTTGGACGGCAGGGACGGCAGGGAGGGTGGGTCGTTTCGCGCGCGAGGCTGCGCGTGCGAGGCGAGTTCGACCTTCTCTGAGAGGCCAGCAGACGACGCGGCGAGTGCAGCAGCTCAACGTGAGGGTTAGTGTTCTTCCTGTCGCGCGCACCAGGAGAGAGAGAAACAGACGCCTTGGTTGGCAAGTAAGAAATCCGGGGGTGATGCTTGCGTAGAGCTACAACAGGAGAGCGAGCAAGTGGATAAGCTAGCTTCGTGGTAGAGGGTGGTGGAAACAGAACAGCGGGGGGTGTATAGTGCGAAAGGATGCTTCGGGGGCCGCACGCGCGGGTGCGGCTGTATTTTGGGGATGGGACGGAAGAGGGGGAGGGCGGACAGCGAGTGTAGTGAAGGACATGTGTAGGGATGAAGTCCGTGTTGTTCGTCTACTCGACGCGGTCCGAGAGGTTGAGGAGGAGCGTCGCGAGGCATCGCTTGGTCACCATGTCACCCTTGAGGAGCGGCGAGAAGGTCGCGTCGCGCAGAGGCTCGGGAAGGCATGCGCGAAGGGCTTCGCGGGCGCTGCGTGAGTGAACAAGGTCAGCAAGCGGGCGAGAAGAGGACAGAGAAAAGGGGAGGGTGCGCACCGCAAGTTATCCGAGAGGCGGAGATAGCACCGCACGACGTGCTTGAGGAGGCGCACGGCTTGCGTCTCGACGAGCTGCTGCACCATGTTGCTCAATACGGTACCGACCGCGTAGAAGCGCTCGTATCTTCAGGTTCAGAGGAGGTCAGGTCGGGCGAGCAAGGGAGGGCAGGAACTGGAGACGCACGTCTGGCAGATGTAGCCGAGGCCGACCTCGTCGAGGAGGATCTTCTGGACGATGAAGATGGCGACCGTCTTGGACAGCTCGCTGCCCGTCTCCATGATACGAAGACACAGCGGGATGATCTCGGTCGAGAGGAGGAAGTTGATCACGTCGCTGTTGTCGTTCTGCTTGACGAGGGCGCCAATGACGCCGAGCGAGGTCAAGCGGAGGTACTCGAACGGGCGCGTCTTCGAGGTCGTGTTGAGGAAGGGGTAGAGGAAGAGCGGGATGTGCGCCGAGAGGAAGAGCGAGCGCGTGTCGTTGTGCGACGCGACGCACTGCAAGAGCGCGAGCGCGTTGCACACGCGGTTCGAGGCGTGCGCGGTGAGTGACGGCGGGGCGAGGAGCGGGTACACCGAGACGATCTCTTGCAGGAGGGCCGACATGACGCCTGTGCAGCAGTCCAGTACTACGAGTCAGCCTCGCGCAATGTGCGAAGATAGACATCAGGGCACTGCAAACGCACCGAACGAGTGCCACAGGACGAGTGCGAGGTCGTCCCACTGCTCGCGCTTCTTGCTCAACTCGAGGAGGGCCGCCTCGCGCGTATTGGGGTTCATGAGGTCGACGATCAGGTAGTAGACCTTTTCGTTCTCGCCCTGCGCCTGGGCGCCGTGCACGCTGCCCGGCTGGATGAGCGAGCTCGTCGCCAGCGGAAGCCCGCCCGCAAGGAGGAGCTTGCCGCCGCCGCCGCCCGACGCGCCGCCGGCTCCACTACCGCCGGCGCCAGGAAGGCCGGGCGTCTCGGAGCGCGTGAGGCCGAGTGCAGCTGCGCGGGCTGCGCCTGCGAGGTCTGCGCGTGCGTCGCCGCCGAGGCCGTTCATGGCGTTGACGGCGGCGCTCGAGACGATGACGCCCGAGGGGAGGCCTGGGTTGTTGATCGACTGGGAGATGCTGAGCGGGAGGTGGGACGACGAGCCGCCCTGGGCCCACGGGTCGAGCGAGCCGTGCTGCACGCCTGGGCTGAGCGGGTCGGCAGCGGGCGAGGCATTGTGCGCGCCCTGCTGCTGCTGCTGCTGTTGCTGCTGCGGGTGCTGCTGGTGCTGCTGCTGCTGATGGAGGGCGTGGCCTGCAGCTGGGCGCGAGTTGAGCGCAGAGAGGAGCGCGCTGGCGTTGCTCATGGCGCACGCGGGGACGAGACGGGGGCGAGGACCCGCGCCGGGACAGAGGGCTCGCTAGCTGGCGCGCGGTGGGTGCGAGTCTGCAGAGCCTGGAGCGGGCACGCTGCGTGCAGCCTCTGTGGCACAGAGTGCAGAGACGGGCAGACAGCAGCAGGCGAGGCGACCGCCGAGTTGCAAAGGCTCGATCTTGGGCCATCCACTCACTGACGCACAGCGGGTTGCACGCCTGGCTAGCTACTCACTCGCTGGTCTTGCAAGCCTTATCGCGCTATTCTCCCTGCTCAAGCGCAAGTGCTCACCTCGCGTGCTGCTACTCTGTGCGGACTGCTCGGGACGGCAGCTTTGCTTTCACCGAGGCGGGCAGACTAGCTTCTCTATGTGTCTAGTGTGGTCCGCTCAGCCGGGTTCCGCACGGCGCGGAACGCCAAACGAGACTATGGACCCCTCTTCATTTGCCTGCCTCGGAATCTGCGCCGCTTTTGACTCCTCGCCTCGCGCGGTTCCCTCTGACGATGCCTGCGTTCTTCTATCTCGACTAGCATGTGGACCCACCACGGGCAGCACTTAACTCGCGGTCGCGTTGCTGCAGGCTGCCTTCAGCTGGGAAGGCTGATCTTGCATGGCTTTCCTGACCGTCATGTCCCAGCTTCAGCGGAATGCCTTCCGGCGCCCAATGGCTGCGATGAACACGAGTCGCTCGAGTGTTGCCTTCACGCGCGGGGACTCCACTGCCCGCTTGCGTGGCCACACGCACAGTGCACTGCGGTGCGGTAGCGTGAGCTGGTGGACGAGCGGAAGGAAGAAGACGCCCGAGAACAGCGCCGAGGCAACTCGAGCTGCGGAACAGCTCTCGAGTAAGACTGCCTGTGCAACGTAGCCAAACGGGAGGAGCAATTCGTCCCGGTCAAAGACGAGAAGCAGACAAGTGAGAGGCGTTTCCCTGACGTCCTGCGCCGGCAGCTGATGTTCCTGCACAGGTTGCGGGCAGGACAGCGTATATTACAACATCCGAGTATCTGCAAATGAAAGGGTGGATCAGCACGGAGCAGACAGCGTAACGAGGCAGAAAGCGGACGGACCGACAACACGAGCGAGAAACCACGCCTTCATGCCTTGAGCCCCGCCTTGATCGCGTCCTGCTCCTTGAGCTTGAGTTCTCGCTCGAGCTCCTCCCACCCTTCCTGCTCGGCGGCCGACGCGACGGGCGGCGCTGCGACGCGCGGATCCCGCTCGGCGCGCTGCGCCCACTTCCACTGGACGAGGTCGGCGAGGCGCTCGCCTTCGGGGCGGTGCATGCGGCGCTCGTACAGCTTGTAGGCGAGGCAGCCGGTGCCCAGGGCGAGGAGGACGTCGCCCCATCTGTTGGCGAGAGGTGGGGAGGAGATGAAGAAGCGCGAGAGGAGGGAAGCACGCAGGGTCAGCTGGCATTCCGCAGGGCACTGCAGAATAGTGCACTCACCGCGAGATGAGGTAGACCTGGCGCATCTTGAGCGAGAGGTGAGCGGAAGAGGCCAAAGAACAAGTCGCTCCGCAGGTTGGCCTCGTCCAGTGCGTTCCAGATGCCGCCCAGACCGCGCCTGCCAGCTTGGCGGCTGCCAGCGAGGCACTTGCACGCCTCTGCGTGGACAAAGCAGCCGCGCACTGCTGCGCCGCCGCTTTCGACCTCCATCGCAGCTTCCCTCGCTCGCGCAGCAGGAGAGGAGCAGGCCGGTCGGACAGAGCTCCATGGCTGGATCCGGAGCATCAGGAGGCAGAAGAACATCAGCTTTGCGGTGCTCAGCGACGGGAGTCAGGTCGGCGGAGTGCAGGTCGTCCTCCCGAAGGGTCTCGACGACAAGTGTGTCTTGCCTCTCCACTTGACTGCTCTCTGTCGCGCTGACGGGCACGCTCACTGCGCAGCTTGACCGTCGGATGCTCGGCCAGCTTGCAAGGGCAGTGGGTGGAGAGCCGGGGCAAGGGCCAGGACAAGGAGTTCAAGGTCGAGACGGTCGATTTCGTCGGCGAGAGCGATGCAGAAGTGCGTCTCTTCGCTTGCACGGCTCATCCGAAACTTGCTCACTGGCCTCTCGACAGACGTACCCCATGCCCAACACGAAGCAGGGCATCCCGCTGCCCGTGATGCGTAAGAACGCACACTTGCGCGCACGGAAAGAGGGGCCAGCGGCGGTCTTGCGGGTGCGGAGCGAGATGAACTGGGCCATGGCGAACTACCTCCGGGTGCGCTCCCTGTCCGGCAGCTTCTCAACCACGTAGCTGACGGTATTTTCCACAGCGAGAAGGCTTCGTCCGCGTCGAGATGCCCGTCATCACCTCTTCTGATTGCGAAGGGGCCGGCGAGGTCTTCCGCGTCGTTGAAGCGGCGCCAGAAGCACCTGCACCCGCGTCTACGGCTCCCGCTTCCTCGCCGCCTCCAGCAGAATCCAACGCTTCCGCAACCGACTCTTCCTCTACTCCCCCACCTCCAGCCTCGCCTTCTCGCTATCTGACCGTTTCGACCCAGCTCCACCTCGAGGCGATCACTTCTTCCCTCCCGCGCGCCTACACGCTCGCGCCTTGCTTCCGCGCCGAAAAGAGCGACACCGCACGGCACCTGCAAGAGTTCACCATGCTCGAAGCCGAAGTTGCCTTCCTCGACGCCGACGCGCCGACCGCGCTCGACCAGGTCATGACCGTCGCAGAGGAGACCGTGCGGGCTATCGCGGCGCACGTGCGCGCCATGCCGGACACCGAGGCCCACTTTGCGAAGCACTCACCCGGCCTCGTCGGGCGGTTCGACGCGCTCCTCGCGCTCGAGCGGTACCCGCGCATCTCGTACACGGACGTGGTCGCGCTGCTGCAGGCGCACCACGCGCGCGACCCGGCGGCGTTTGCGTTTGCGCCGACGTGGGGCGCGGGTCTGCAGACGGAGCACGAGCGCTGGCTCGCCGAGGTGCACGTCCAGGGCCCCGTGTTTGTCACGGACTACCCGACGGCGCTCAAGCCGTTCTACATGCTCCCGAACTCGCCGTCTTCGTCGTCGGCGTCGCCGTCCGGCGCGGCCACCGCTGTCGGCCCGACGACCGCCTGCTTCGACCTCCTCGTCCCGCAGCTCGGCGAGCTCGCGGGCGGCTCTCTGCGCGAGCACCGCGTGACCGAGCTCGAGCGCGCGATGGCGGCGCACGGGCTCGACCCGCGCGCGTACGAGTGGTACCTCGACCTGCGGCGGTACGGCACGACGCGGCACGGCGGGTTTGGGCTCGGGTGGGAGAGGCTCGTTGGGCTGTTGACGGGCGAGGGGAACGTCAGAGAGTGCACGGCGTTCCCGAGGGCGGCGGAGGGGAGCCGGTTCTGAAGGAGGGGGTGAGAGAGGGTGGGCATGAGTGTGGGGCGATCGAGTGGCGGCCAGGGCTGTATGAATGCATCATAGACGCAGATCAAGCATCTGAATGGCCGCAGGAGGCGGTGCGGGAGAGAAGGCGACGCGTCGAGCTGCGTGGTTCAGGGGCGTTTTGTCGCGCCCTCGTTCGACGACGAAGGTGGTTCGCCCTGCGCCTGCTCCCGCCCGTCCCTCGCGCTCCTTTGTCTCCCGGGTGTCCTGCCCTTGTCTTGCGTGCTCTCTTCAGTCCGAAGCCTGCCCCGCCGTCACGCCCCGCTGCTCCTGCCGTCTGCTCGCTCCCTCTTCACTCCCCTTTCTTTCCGTCGCCGCCTTCCGCAATGTCGCCCGCACCCTCTGCCCGCTTCCAGCCCTTTGCGCCCAACCCGGCAACTCGCCCGCAGAACGTCGGAGTCCGTACGTCCCTCTCCCCTCGTTTCAAGCGGACCCGGACCCCGCTCACCTCACTTGCCCCAATCTCGCGCACCAGATGCGATCGACCTCTACTTCCCGCTCCGCTGCATCGACGAGGCCGACCTCGAGCGCTTCGACGGCGTCGCCGCCGGCAAGTACACGATCGGCCTCGGCGCCGAGCGCATGGCCTTCTGCGACGACCGCGAGGACATCAACTCGTTCCTCCTCACCGGTGCGGCGCTCCTTTCGCACTGCGGCCGCCCCGACTAGACTAGCAGATTCACACGACACCCTGTGCTGACCACACAAAGTGCCGCAGTCACCAAGTCGCTCCTCGACAAGTACCAGATCCCCCCTTCGTCCATCGGCCGCATCGACGTCGGCACCGAGACGCTCCTCGACAAGTCCAAGTCGGTCAAGACGCTCTTGATGGACCTCTTCCCGGGCAACACCGACATCGAGGGCATCGACTCGAAGAACGCGTGCTACGGCGGCACGGCGGCGCTCTTCAACGCGTGCAACTGGGTCGAGTCGAGCAGCTGGGACGGCCGCTACGCCCTCGTCGTGGCCGGTGACATTGCCATCTACGCCGAGGGTGGCGCGCGCCCCGTCGGTGGTGCTGGTGCCTGCGCCATGCTCATCGGTCCCGACGCTCCCCTTGTCCTCGAGCGTGCGTTCCCCTCTGGTGCCTCTTTTTCCTGGTGCACAGGCTGATCGGTCTTGAACAATTCAACAGCGGTTCACGGCACCCACATGGCCAACGTCTACGACTTCTACAAGCCGCACCTCTCGTCCGAGTACCCCGAGGTCGACGGCCCGCTGACGCAGACGTGCTACCCGACCGCGCTCGAGATGTCGTACGACCACTTCCGCACCAAGGAGTCGAAGCGCCTCGGCAATGCCAAGGGCGACAAGAAGGACGTCTCGATCGACGACTTTGACTACTTCTGCTTCCACTCTCCGTACGGCAAGCTCGTCCAGAAGGGCTTTGCGCGTCTCGTAAGTGCTTAGGACAGAGCTTGATGTCGACTGAGCTGACGCTTCATCTCCCGGCAGCTCTACAACGACTACCTCTCCAACCCCACCGCCGAGAAGTTTGCGACCGTCCCCTCGCACATCGGCGAGCTCGAGCGCTCGACGACCACGCTGAACAAGGAGGTCGAGAAGACGTTTGTCGCGCTCTCGTCGGCCGACTTCAAGGCCAAGGTCGGGCCCTCGACGACGACGTCGCGCAAGCTCGGCAACATGTACGCGGGCTCGCTGTACGGCGCGTTCGCGTCGCTCCTCGACTCGGTCGACGCCGCGACGCTCCAGGGCAAGCGCATCGCCATGTACTCGTACGGTTCGGGCCTCGCCGCGAGCTTCTTCTCGATCCGCGTCCGCGGCGACACGTCCGAGATGCACGACACGCTCAAGCTCGGCGAGCGGTTGGCGGCGAACCAGGTCCGCAGCTGCGAGGAGTTCATCGAGGCGCTCAAGGTGCGTTGGGGCTTCGACTCTCTTCTCCTTTCGTCCCTGTGCCCTTGACGGATCGAGCTGATACTATGGAATGCCCCTGTCGCAGCTCCGGGAAGAGAAGAACACGATCGCGGACTACACGCCCGCGGGCCGCGTTGAGGACGTGCCCGTCGGCGCGTACTACCTCGAGCACTGCGACGCCAAGCACCGCCGCGTGTACAAGATCCGCGGGCAGGAGGGCGCCAACGACGTCGTCGAGAACGGCGTCAACGGGCAGCAGATCGCCTGAGCGCGAGATTGCCCCTGTGTGGAAGACGAAGTGAGGTGCTAGACGATTCTGTTGGACAGAAGGACGTGGTTAGACTTGCGTGGGGATCTTGAACGTGGTATTTCGGCACGGAGGATATTTAGTCGGGATGGTCACGCAGGACGTGTGTACTTAGCAGGACGCAGCTCGCAATCTATTGCAGGACTTGATCAGCACGCTCGCGAGCTGCACACGAGAGTGCACGAGGGGAAGGAAGCTGACCTTTGTCGTCGTCGTCGTCGTCGTCGTCGCTTTCGCTCCGCTCGCATCTCCTGTGCACTCGCTCTCCGCACGCTGGCTTGGCAGCTCCCCGCCCCGGCCGCCATGCAAGCGACCGTCTCGTCGCAGCCCGACCGGCTCCTACAGCAGCGCCGCGCCGCGCCGCTCGGGACCGCCGCCGCTGCGAGTGTGTCGCCCCGCTCGTCGTCGCCCGTCGTCGTCGACGCGCGCCCGGACAAGCGCAGCGACGACTGGGACACGGCACAGCCGCTTGGGTCTGGCGCGCCTGCTGCACAGCCGGGCAAGGGCTACTTGCTCGACAAGGTGCGCACCTCGCACCGTCACGACGCGGAGCGGACGTGTCGAACCTCGCTCGAGCCGCGAAAGGAGGGCAGGGACGCGCAGCTGACTCGTTGGGGATTCGCAGGGCGCAGTGGACGACTCGCCGTGGCTCGGCAAGACCGACTACGCTTTCCTCGCCGTCGTGTTCCTCCTCGCAGCCGCAGTCCGCTTCTACCGCATCGACAGTCCAGCAGCAGTCGTGTGCGTCGCAGCGCTCTTTCGTGTGCTGAGCGTGCTGGAGCTCAGATCTGACCGGTCGGGGCCCGACACAGGTTCGACGAGGTGCACTTTGGCAAGTTCGCATCGTACTACCTGCGGCGCGAGTACTTCTTTGATGTGCACCCGCCACTGTGCGTCACCAGCTTCCGTCGAGAGAAGCCGGGCGCAGCCGCAGACAGCTAACTTCTTGGGAGAACAGCGCCAAGCTCCTTCTCGCCTTCCAGGGCTGGCTCGTCGGCTACGACGGACACTACGAGTTTGAGAACATCGGCGAATCGTACATCACCAACAAGGTGCCCTATGTCGCCCTCCGCAGCCTCCCCGCCTTGCTCGGCAGCGCGGTCCCCGCCGTCATCTTCGCTATCATGCGCGAGAGCGGCTACCCGCGCATTGTCGCCCTCTTCAGCGCTTTCCTTGTCCTCTTTGGTGCGATCCTGCTCCTGCCGTGGTGTGACAGGATTGAACTCACCCGTTCCTCCCCGCAGACAACGCACACATCGCCCAGACCCGCCTCATCCTCCTCGACGCACCCCTCATCCTCTTCATGTGCCTCGCCTTCTACTCTTACATCCGCTTCTACAAGCTGCGATACTCGTGCGTGAACATGTGTGGCTCACGCCGGTCAGCACTCATTGTCGCACTCCCACAGCGAGTTCACCCGGCCGTGGTGGACCTGGATGGTGCTCACGGGCGTCTTCCTCTCGCTCACCATCTCGTGCAAGATGGTCGGCCTCTTCGCTTTCCTCGCCGTCGGCAGTGCGGTCCTGTTCGACCTGTGGAACCTGCTCGACATCAAGCGCGGCCTGACGATGGTGCGTCTCGACTCACCGTGAGCATGCAGGCGAAGGCTCACCGGGCCTGCTCGTACACGCAGGACCACGTCGTACGACACTTTGCCGCCCGAGTCGTCGGCCTCATCCTCGTCCCTGCCGTCGTCTACCTCTTCTGGTTCTGGGTCCACTTCACGGTCCTCACCAAGTCGGGCACCGGCGACGACTTTATGAGCCCGGCGTTCCAGCAGACGCTGCAGGACAGCCCGCTGACGGCACTCGCTGAAGGTGCGTGCATCTGAACCCCTCTCCGGCTTTTAGCGATGACACGCTGACGCCGAGTCTGCGGCTTATTGGCCACGCACAGAAATCCGCTACTTCGACACAGTCACGATCCAACACCGAGGCACCAAGGCGTTCTTGCACTCTCACCTCGACCGGTACCCGCTCAAGTACGACGACGGGCGTATCTCGTCTGCGGGCCAGCAGGTGACGGGCTACCCGTTCAACGACACGAACAACGACTGGATCGTCGAGCCGACCAAGGAGATCCCCGCGACGGGGCGCGGACGCGTCGTGCGCCACAAGGATGTCATCAAGCTGCGGCACGTCGTGACCAACACGACGCTCCTGACGCACGACGTGGCGTGCCCGACGCTCGCGACCAACACCGAGTTCACGACGTGGGACGGGCAGTGCGCGACCGAGCAAGAGTGCCTCGTCAAGGAGCTCGACACGCACTTTGAGCTCAAGATTGACGACGCGCACGATGGGCAGCAGTGGATGACAAAGTCGGGCCACTTCCAGCTCATCCACGTGCCGACGCGCGTCGCCATGTGGACGCACACGGACCCCGTCCTGCCCGAGTGGGGTCACAAGCAGCAGGAGGTCAACGGGAACAAGAACCTCAAGGACAAGACGACCATGTGGATTGCAGACGACATCATCCGCGACCCGAGTGCGTCGACGCGCCTTTCTTCAGCGCGGAAAGACTCTCTCGTCGACCGTGCCGCTGATTCATGACTTGGGCGTCGGCTCGCAGGCAAGCCCGACCTCTTGCGCCCGAAGAAGGAGGCGCGCAAGCCCGAGTCGATGAACTTCTTCCGCAAGTTCTTCGAGCTGCAGATCCTCATGCTGCAGCACAACGCGGGCCTCACCGACTCGCACCCGTACGCGACGGGCCCGATCAACTGGCCGTTCCTGCTCAGCGGCATCAGCTTCTGGACGGGTCCGGCGGCCGAGCGCACCCAGATCTACCTCATCGGCAACGTCGTCGGGTGGTGGATCTCGATCATGTCCGTCTCGGTGTTTGTGGGCGTGCTCGCCGCCGATCAGCTCGCCACTCGGCGCGGCCTGACGCCTATCCCGACCCGTGCGTCCTCTCTGCCGCGCACTCCTCTCGCAGGCACCTCACTCAGGCGTAGAGCAGTGGTACGACGAGAGAAGTATCGCACGCTCATGCACTTCTGCTTTTGCAGCGGTCCGCAACCGGCTCTACCACACGGGCGGCTTCTTCCTCCTCGCGTGGCTCTACCACTACGCGCCTTTCTTCACCATGTCGCGCCAGCTCTTCCTGCACCACTACCTCCCCGCGCACCTCATCTCCGCCCTCGTCGCCGGCGTCGTCTTCCACTTCCTCTTCTGCGGCGACTCGCTCAACTACCCCGTCTCGGTCCCGGGCCCGCTCGTCCGGCGCCGCCCGCGGCAGCGCGCCCACGTCGGCAAGGGCATGGTGCTCGCCTTTGTCGTCGTCACGGCGGCGCTCGTCGCCAACTACTGGTTCCTCCGCCCGCTGACGTACGGCACGCCCGGGCTGCAGCCGGCCGAGGTCAACCGCCGCAGGATCCTCTCGAGCTGGACGCTGCACTGGAGCAAGGCGTGAGCGTTGCGATTGTAGTATGCGCGTCCGTCGTATCGTGCACTCGAGACAGTGCTTTGGAGCGGCTTGCGCACTATGCGAGAGAGAGAGAGAGAGAGAGAGAGAGAGAGCGGCGCGCAGATGCGCGAAAATGGCCCTCGGGCATTCGCAGGCCTTCGGTTGCTTCGTGAACGTGTCGAAACCCCCTCGGGCAGTACGAAGACGTCTTGACCAAACGGCCGGCCGACAAGCGGACGATCAGACTGCGCGCCTTCGTCCGCAAACACAAGTCGACTCCGGACTTTCGCGACGCTGTGCAGCCAGGACTCTGCTTGTGCGCGCTTGTACTGCTTGAGCAGCCGAGACTACACCGGCATACGGTCGCAGAATCCGCCTGAGCCTCTTCTCACCGACTCCCCACTTCCGCCCTCATCAGGCAGTGTCGCCCTCGCCACAGCCCCCTGCCGACTTGGCGAAGCTTGTCGACCTCCTCAGGACCATCTTTGGACCGTTCCGACGCGTTCACTTCAGCGGCGACGCGCGATGCACGAGTGTCGGGTGTGCTTCTCGTCCAAGCCTTATGCGCCGGGCAAAGGACCCGAGCCGGACTGGGTCGCCGTGACGAGCTGCGGGCACGTCTTTCACAACGTACGTGCGCCTACACAAACTTGCACCGCGCGGAGCAGCTTTCACTCACCCATCTCGTCCTCGTCAACAGGCCTGCTTGCAACAATGGTACGCCGTAAGCGACTACAACGTCGGCTGCCCGAACCGCTGCACCCTCCGCAACGTCAAGCAGGACAAAAAACCCGGCTCGAGGTTCACGGAGCCTCTCCCGCTCCTGCGCCTCTACATCCAGCCTGCCGCAGACGGCGCGCCTAGCTCGGACGCGCCGGGCGGCGACGACGAAAAGGCGCGTGTCAAGAAGGATGTCAAGGGTAAGGGCAAGGCGCGCATGGTCGTCGAGGACGACGAGGACGACGACATTGCCGACGCCGACGAGGAATCCGAGACGAGCTCGATTGACGGCGGCGCAGCGGCCGGCCCGTCAGACGAGGCGAGCCGCCTGCGCCGACAGTGGGCAGCGGCGATGGACACTGTCCGCCAGCAGCGCGCCAAGATTAGCGAGTTGCAGCGCGACCTCGACGGCGCGAGAGCCGAGGTCGAGGCCGACGCCCTCGACTATCTCGGGCAGCCATACTGCGAGCGATGCACGGCCGACAACTCGGACGACGAGGGACTGGGTCAAATGTCAAGAAAGGAGCAGATCGAGGTGCTCAAGCACGAGCTCGCCGAATTGCGCGCAACGAGCGTCTCGAAGGTCCAGTACGACCTCGTGACGCACAAGCTCGGTCAGCTTGAGGAGCGCTGCAAGGACGCCGAGCAGTGGAGCACCGAGCTCGAGAACGACTTCCGTACAGCGCAGATCGAGTGGCAGCAGATCGAGAAGGCGCTAAGGGATCAAATCGAGGCGTCGGGCGAGGACGGGCGGGCGACGATCAAGGCGCTGCAGCACCGAATCAGAGACAAGGATCGCGAGAATCTGAAGTGCGCGCACTCGCTCTCTCTTGACAGCTTTACACGAGCTCACCTCGACGGCGACCTCGCAGAATCAACGGCAAGATCGACGGTCTCGAGAAGAAGGTGCAAGACGCCGAGCAGCTCGCCGACATCAGAGTTGCGAAGGCGCGACAGGATGCCGCCGCCGCGCAGGCCGACGCGCGGACCCAGATCGCGTCGGCGCAGACGCAGTTGCAGCAAGAGCTCAACGTGCGGAAACGCTTCGAGCGCGCCAATGCGGTATTGCGAGCGCAGGTGCGTGATTTGTCCATCATGCTACAGATCAAGAAACGCTAATGCTGGGCTGTCATGCAGAACAAGAAGCTCAAGGCGCAGCGCCAAGAGCTGCAGGCGAAGCGCGGCATCATCGCCTCGGATAGCGAGCCCGAAGAACCCAAGATCGCATCCCCTCCTCCAGCAGGCGCCTCAGCAAAGTCGCCTCTCGCCCGCCAGCGCTCGCGCAACTCCCATTCGCCGTTTGGCGAACCGGCTAACCCGCCGCCCTTCCGCATCAATACCAACTCGCTGCTTCTCGCTTCGCCGAGCAAGAAGCGCCACGTGCGCACGCCGATGGACGACTGCAACGTTTCATACGAGGAGCCCGCGGTGGCTGACGGCGCGTTGGACGAGTCGGATGACGACCTCGAGTATGTCGACGATCCGCGCGACGGCGACGAGAATGTCGCACCGAGCGGCCCGGCCGACGCAGCGCCTCGAGATCGTCTCGACGACAGCAGCAGCGACATCGAAGTCGTCGAGTCGTCCTACTTTGCTCGAAGCGCACCAGCGGGCCGCGCATCAGCTTCGACAGCGGGCGTGCAGCGACCCATACCTTTCCCGTCACTCGCTCTGGGTTCGACAGCGGGTACAGCAGTGCGGCCGAGCAAGAAGCTGGCGTTGTCGCAGTCAAGGAGCGACAAGTACCTGCCAGACTTCACCCAAGGATTGACGGGGTCCGGACCGAAGCACAGGGTCAAGCGGCGGTAGCGAACCCTCTCTCGTTGTGTGAAGCGTGTACGCGAGTGCCAATGAAGCAATGCAGCACATACATAGCCCAAGTCCCAGATCGCGTCGCCGCGCTCACTGCTTCAGACGCTCCTCATATGCCTTCCACCCGGCCTCCTGGTACCGCTTGCTCTGCCGCACAATCTCCTCGTCCGGGTTGCCGTCACCACCGCCGTAGATGCCGCGCCCGACGATGATGATGTCGCAGCCGGACTCGCGGATCACCTCGTCCGGCGTGCGGTACTGCTGGCCCATGCCGTCGCCCTTGGTGTCGAGGCCGACACCGGGAGTCATGATGACGTAGTCGGCCTGTGCGCAAAGACTTGTGAGCATCCGAACCCTCCAGAGAAGAAGCAAGGAGACGCACGCCCTCTCCCGGCGCAACCCCGCCAGCCGTCTCTTCCCGCTCGTCCACCCTCCTCATCGCGACGAAGCCCATGACAAACTCGGGGAACCTCCGTGCCGCCTCGACGTTCTTGGCCGTGTACTCGCCCGTCGCGAGATTGCCCTTTGCGCTCATTTCGGCGAGGAGGAGCAGGCCACGCCCGAGGGGCTGACCGACGGATGCGAGACCCGTGAGAATTCCTTCGCCGGGGACGAGGTGCGCGTTCGTAATGTGCGACCACGAGGCGATCTTGTAGATCCCGGACGAGTACTGCAATCGGACCGTGTTTCCTGCGAGACGAGCGGGTCAGCCGAGCGCCCGCCCAAGATGGTCAAAATCGGCGAACCGATGTCGGCGAACTTGCGGTCCTCCCAGATCAAGAAGTCGTGCTTCTCTGCCAGCGCCTGCAGCTGCTGCACGAGGTCCTGGTCAAAGTCCTCGACAATGTCGATATGGGTCTGCGGGACAACAGGTCACTTCGAGCTCGCGAAGCAAGGGAGGGCGCGGCGGCGCACCTTGACACAGCAGATGTAGGGACCAGCGGCGTCGGCAATGCGCAAGAGAGCCGCCTTCTTGGTGACATCGACCGAGACGCAGAGATTCGTCTTCTTGCGCTCGCAGCATGCGAGGAGCTGCTGTGCGACCGGGATCGGGTGCGCGCTGGCACGCGATCCGTACGTGCGGGTCGTGATGGACGGCATTGCGCTAGAGAGCTTTTGCGATGGAGATAGACAGTGAGCTGATGAGAATCTGCAAGCTGATGAGCGAAAGCAGCGACGACGCCCGAAGCCGCTTCTCTGATCGCCGTGGCCGCCTTGTGAGTCTTTCTTGAAGCAGTTGTGGGACTCTCGATTCCGCTCGTGGGAAGAAGTCGGGTGTCTGTCTGCACCGCCTCTTCCGCGCGACGATCATCTCGAGCAAACGACTTTGCCACAGTGGGTACCGCTCAAATCTGACTGTGATCCCCTGGGTTTGAGTCTGAGCTTGCTAGAACAGAGCACCGCAGCTTAGCCGACGCCGAACCCTGCCCCTTCCTTAGGGTGGGGAACGTCATCCGAACGGGCCTTTCTTCGACCTCTCTGGTTCTTCCACGACGCTCGACGAAGCCAGACCTGCTCCTGCTGTGCCTCTTGATTCCTGCTGCACCACCGAAGAACTCGAAGACATCCCGCAAGAATGGTCGTCAAGCCGAACCGCAGCGGGTTCGTCTCCTCGTCCCGGTTCAGCCGACTTTCGCTCGTCTGGGCGAGCAGCCTTGTGGACGCTGCTGACTTGTCTGTGCTCTTCCCCATAGCGGCGCCCGCTACCCGTCGGGCTACACGGATGCTCAGGTGAACTTACCCGTTCGCGCTGACCTTCCCGTGTCTCATGAGGAGCTGATCTCGTTCCACTGCAGGACCACGGTCTAGTTGGCAACATGCGCACGGCGGCGCTCGTCTCCATCTCGGGAACGATCGCGCAGCTGTGCCTGCCGCACTTCGACTCGCCTTCCGTTTTCGCACGTATCCTCGACAAGAACAAGGGCGGGCACTTCTCCATCCGTACCGACAACGAGACGCAGTCCAAGCAGCAGTACTTGCCGAGCACCAGTGCGCCCGCTTGCCGCCCCCTTGTCTCTCAAATGCTGATCACCTATGATCCTTTCCCCTCGTCTCGCTTCGCAGACGTTCTCGCAACCAAGTTCCTGTCCGAAGAGGGTGTCGGTCAGATTGACGGTGCGCCGCCATCTCTACTGTGCAGAACTTCACTGCCAATGAGCTGACGACAACCTCGAATCACAGACTACATGCCGCTTGCGGCCAGCAAGTCGGACCCGACCTTCCTCCCCTGGCTCGTCCGCCAGGTCACAACCATCCGCGGCAGCCTCACTTTCACGATGGAGTGCGCGCCCGCCTTCGATTACGCTCGCGCTTCGCACGAGACGTCGCTCGACAACAAGGCCCAGCGTGCCGACTTCAAGTGTCCGCAGCACCTCGACCTCGACCTGCGCTGGGTCGTCAGCAATGGCGAGCACGGACCCGAAGAGCAGCCTGAGCCGGTCGTCGAGATGGACTACCTCGATCTCAGCGAGCGTGGCCACAAGGGGTACGTCTTCGTTTGCAGCACCTTGGGTCGCGCGCTGTCCTGACACGTTATCTCAATTCTTGCAGCCTTGGTGTTACGGCCAAGTTCACCCTGAAGGAAGGGCAGAGCGTCACGTTCATCCTTCGCGAACCGCCCAGGTCTGACGGGCGGACGGAGACATCCGGCGAGGGTCGCAAGAACGAGAGTGCGTTCTTCTCGTTCGTCCTCGTTGCCTGACTTTCCAAACTAAACATTGCATGCTGGCAAATGCAGATGTGCCCGACCGCAGCGTCGACCGCTCCGGCGAGACCCAGCCGAACTCGTCGCTCGACCCTCCGCTCAGCCAGGCTCTTATTGACCGTCTCCACCGCGAGACCATGACCTACTGGCTCACATGGATCGCACGCTGCACCTACAAGGGTCGCTGGCGCGAGGTCGTGCACCGGGCCGCGCTCTGCCTCAAGCTCCTCACCTTCGCTCCGACTGGTGCCATCGTTGCCGCGCCGACGTTCTCGCTTCCAGAGGACCTCAACGGCGCAGGAAGGAACTGGGACTACCGCTTTGCGTGGATCCGGGATGCCAGCTTCACCGTGTACGCTTTGCTGCGTCTCGGCTTCACCGAGGAGGCCGACCAGTACGTCGGTTGGCTTAGCGGCCTCATGCGCAATCGCGACCCCGATGGCGGTCTCCAGATCATGTAAGTGGATCGCTCTCGCTTTGTCTCGCCTTTAGGGCTCGCACTCGAAAGTTCGAGTCGCCCGGTCCGAGAGCCCTCTCACGGGCAAATACCTACGCTCGACGAGCAGCCTCTGACCTGCAGCTGCATACAGGTACACCATCCACGGCGAGAAAGACATGCCGGAGGTCGAGCTGTCGCACCTCGACGGGCACAAGGGGCAGAAGCCGGTCCGCATCGGTAACGGCGCCGCCGACCACCTCCAGCTCGACATCTACGGCGAGCTTCTCGATGCCGTCTACCTCGCTCAGAAGATGTCGAAGCCGCTCGCATACGACGACTGGGTACTCGTGCGCGACATCGTCGACTACGTCAACAAGATCTGGGACCAGCCCGACCTGTCGATCTGGGAAGTTCGCGGCCAGAAGCAGAACTTCCTCTACAGCAAGATCATGTGCTGGGTTGCGCTTGACCGCGGTCTCCGCCTTGCCGAGAAGCGCTCGCTTCCGTGCCCCAACCGCGACAAGTGGCTCGCGAGCCGCGACCAACTGTACGACGAGATTCAGACTCGCGGATACAACAAGGAGCTCGGGCACTTCTCCCAGTCGTACGAAAACAACGACGTGCTTGACGCGGCCGTCCTCATCGCACCTCTCGTCTTCTTCACGACCGCGAACGACCCGCGTTTCCAGAACACGCTCAAGGCCATCATGCGCCCCAAGGATCGCGGCGGCTTATGCGAGAACAACCTCGTCTACCGCTACGACACCGAGAAGGTTGACGATGGCACGGGCGGCGGTGGTACGTCGCATTGAGCTGTCGTCGTTGCGGTTCTCCGAGGCTGACCTTCTCAACCTTCTTTCCGCGCAGAGGAGGGCAGTTTCACCATGTATGTCTCGGCTACGGCACACACCGTACGCTGTGCTGACGGTGATGTGTCCGCAGGTGCACCCTCTGGCTCGTTGAGGCGCTCGCCCGCGCGGGTCAGTGGGAGCCTACTCAGCTCAACAAGTCGGTCACGATGCTCGAGGACTTCATTGGCTACCTCAACCATGTCGGACTCATCTCTGAGGAGATCTCCAAGGGTGCGTGGTGCCCAAGAATCAGGCAC
The DNA here is from genome assembly GCA_036244875.1 of Rhodotorula paludigena. Taxonomy (NCBI): domain Eukaryota; kingdom Fungi; phylum Basidiomycota; class Microbotryomycetes; order Sporidiobolales; family Sporidiobolaceae; genus Rhodotorula; species Rhodotorula paludigena. Next base: position 630,175 of record BQKY01000004.1, read on the forward strand.
GGGCGCCGCTTCGGAACACTTCGCTGACTCGCTCTCCTTCCGCTTTTCCCTCTTCCCACTTCTTCCTATCATCAGGAGGAGAGCAACTTGCGAACTACCCACAGGCATTTTCTCTCATCGGATTGATCTCGGCATGCTACAATGTCAATAGGCAATTGGACGGCAACCCCCTCTCCGCCGCGTAGAGCCCGCCAGCCCGTGTATCGCCAACTTGTGTAATTCTCGCGTACAGACCGTCGCTGCAGAGTGCTCGCGTAGAGACCTGAGAAAGCGGGTTACACAGAGCCGAATGCATGAAGGATAGACACACGACTCAGAGTGGTCTACTCGTGCTCAGCCTCCTCGTCCTCGTCCTCGTCCTCGTTTGCGTCCTCTTCGTCGTCCTCGCCGTTCGCGTCCTCGTCGTCGTCCTCGCCGCCCTCGTCCTCGCCGCCCTCGCCCTCGCCGCCCTCGCCCTCGTCCTCTGCACCGCGTCCTCCCTCCTCGCCCTCGTCCTCCTCCATGCCGAACGCCGCCGCACCGCCCATCAGGTCGAACCAGTCGTCGCCGACGTCCTCTCCGGCCACCGCGCGCTTTGACTGCTTGCGTGCCTTTTGCGGGCCGATCTCAGTCGCAGCCGTCGCCTGCTTGCGCTTGCGGCGCCCGTCGACCTGCTTCTCGTTGTCGACGTCCCGCCCCTTCATGAAGAGCTTGTCGTTGCCGAAGCCGTTCTTCTTGACGTTCCGCGCCCTGCTGCGCGCCGCGCGCTCCTCGCGAGTCGGGAGGAGGCTCTTCGGCAGGCGGGACGTCGGCCAAATCGAGAGGTCCAGCTTTTCCTGCGCGAGAATCTCCCGTACGTGCCACGCCCAGCACGTTCCTTCAAAGATGGCGCGCATGGTACCGGGCCGGATCGGGATAAGCTTGGCGTATTTCTCGAAGGTCGCGTCGTTGGTGAAGTAGGTGCGCTGGAGCGTGCGGCCGGTCTGTGGACGAGTAGGTCAGGCAAGACTGCAAGGTGGATACGGAACGTGCTCCTATAACGTACCGCGGGGCGACGGCGAACGCCGACCTTGTCCTTCGGCGAAAGGTCGTCCAGGACCTTGATAACGAAGTCCTTGACCTGTCCTGCCGTAGCGATGTGCTCGTACGCCTGAAGGTCAAACATGTTGGTGTTGAGGCCGTCTTGAACAGCATTTGCGGTGACGATCAGGCCGTGTTCGATAAAGAACAGGAGGAAGGCGGGAAAGTAGTCGGCGAGCTCGGGAGGCGGGACGTAGCAGGCCTCGCGCGTCCAGTTCTGCCACGGCATCGCTGTATTCGCAGAACATTCTCAGCCTCGAGTCTGACTGAAAAAGTACTTGCGAGACACGCACTGTCTTTCGCCACCGCGACCTTGAGCGACACGCAGTCATTTCCGTGCTCCTGCTCCCTGACCTCGCCCGACCTCTCGGTCATGCCGTAGTACGGTCCAGGGCCCTACAGGGGAAGGCAAGTGAGTATGACCTTAGACAATCAGTATTCTTGGACGAACCTTGAGGACGTAGCAGCACTGCGTGAGAACCTTGCACATGGCAATGCCGAGTGACAGCTCCTCCGCGCTCGCGCTCCATCTCGCCAACTTTCCCTTGCTCGCAGCTGCCGCCGCACTATCGCAGGTCGATAGTCAATCTCAGAGGTCGGCTAGGACTGTGAAGGTGGAACGTACGAGCGGTAGACCTTGACGAGGTGAGGCGCCGTGTAGAGCGTGAAAAAGAACGCAATGAGGTCGTACCGGCAATCGATGACGCGACCGTTCCTGCGAGCGCCGTTCGGGCCCTCCTGTCATCTCGGCGCCGAGTAGATGCAGGTCAGAGTCCGACTTACGGGAGCGCGTACGTCGTGGTCTCGCTCATCACGGCAGGCCAGCTGCGACTCGCCCACGAGTACATCTTTTCGAGCTTCGAGTACGATGTCGAGCTCTTGCGCAAGCTGTGCGCGTCGACGTTAGGCCGCTCTGACCCTTCGGGGGAACGATAGGCTCGACGAACCTGAACTTGCCCGGCGAGCGCAGCACCTCGAGCTGCTGCGCGACCTGCCACAGCGCGAGATAGAGCTCCTGCAGGCGTGCGCATATCAGCCGAGGCACGCAGCGTGGTTCGGCTCGGTACTGGACGCACCGCCGTCTCCTGGGTCATTCCGCTCGCGAGAAGGGGTCGGACGACATCGTCCAAGTAGGTCCTTGCCGCCTCGAGCGCTTCAAGCTGGATGGGCTGCGCATCGAGCTCGACATCCTCGGGAGCGTCTGTGTATTCGGGTGATCAGGACAGGACAGGCGCGAAGAGCGAGCGACGCACCCTTGGCCGAGTTCGCCGTCGGCGATCCGCCCGCGTCCCCGCTCGCCTCGGAAGCGCCCACGTCGTCGCTCCTACCCTTCCCCTTGCCCTTCGCTCCCCTCGACGATGTCACCTTGTGCAGCGTCGGAGTCGTCGCGTCGTTCGCCTCGCTGCCGACGGCCGACGCCCTCACCGTCTTGCTCGCTTTCGCCGGCTCGTTCTTCTTTGCCTTCTTGTAAGGAGGCGTAGCGTCGGTGCCCTCGCGCCGACTTTGCGTACCTGGGTCGCGCGGCGTCTGAGCGGAGGGAGTCTTCATCTCGCGGGTCGCAGCGCGCTTAGCCGGTAGCGGGATGCTCTGGGTGCAGGACCAGCTGTGTGCGTCTGCGTCTGCGGCTGTGGGATCTGCTGCGGAACGCGCTGTGTACGTCGAGCTGGCAGCCGAAGAGCGGATGCGAGCGAGTGCAACGGCCGCAGCTCCGTCTCCTCGTCGTCGCCCTCGACGCAGATCGAGCAGCCCGTCGCTTCCGCAACATCGCTCTTCGAGCGGCACTGCATGTTCAGCGCGTCCTGCTTCTGCTTCAAACGCGTCTCTTGCCTTGCACTGAGGGCTGGGAGGCTCTTGCATCGAGAGTGAAGCCGCCGACGCTCGACCCTCTTCCGCGCGTCTGCGCGTCCTCGCGTCTTCTTCCCTTCTCCCTTCCCTCCCGTCGCTCCTGTGGCAGAGTGAGTTGCGCATTGCTCTTGAGACGTGTACATGTGCAGAGATGTGGCGTGCCATCGCATTCCTTCGCTCCTCCCATCCCTCTCTTCCTCCGCACTCCTCTCGCTTTCCCGTGACGCGTCACGAGACTCGTCTGCGCATCGTTTTCAGGCCTCTGACCGCGTGGAACGGAGACACGGCGACGCTCACTAGCTCTTGCGCTACCCGCAGCCCGCTCAGCAACCGGCTAGCCACCCTCACCACCTCGCACTCGACCCTTTCCTTCCTCCTCCACCGCACAACATGCCCGCGCGCAATCCCGTCAACGACAAGCTCGCCGGCGGCCTCCGCAGGGTCCGCGACCTCCTGCGCTTCCCCAAGGACACTTCATACATCGGCGACTCGTCCCTGCACCCGCTCGCCGGCAAGCGCCTCATGCCGGGCTCGCTCATCTCCAAGTTCCTCACCACGACGCGCCCGAGCGCGCTCAACCAGGCCGTTCGCTGCCTCGCCGGTGCGCTCGGAGTTGCCCCGGTTACGCGAAATACGCTCTGACCTTGACAAAACAGGATTCGATCCGGTCGACGCGACGCAGTCCAACTCGATCCGCTTCAAGACGTCGCCCGCGAAGAAAGACTTTGTGAAGGAGCACCCCGTCTCGGGCATGTCGATGACCGTCCAGGACATCCTCAAGACGACGACCAGTGCGTTCTCTCTTCTCTTTCACGCGGACGACAATCCTGACATCTCGTCTTCTACTTCAGAGCAGGGCGTGCCCAAGCTCTTCAAGGAGACGCTCCAGCTCATTACCGAGGTCTTTGTCGACGTGCGTCCCCCCCCCCCATAGCTAACTGTGAGATGTCAATGCTTGCGACATAGGACGAGGTTGCTGATCTCCGCGACTCGCGTTCACCGGACCCTACAGGCGGGCGTCATTCAGTTCAAGGACATCAAGGAGCACTTGAGCCTCTGGCCCAACTACAAGCAGGGAACGCCGAAGAAGTACAAGCTAGTCGAGTACCTTGTCTCGCTCTCGCGTACGTCCTACTCTGGGTGGCCTGTTGTTTGCTCGCGCGCAAACACCGCACCGAGCCTGACTGACGGTCCACCTTACCTTCATGCAGTCTTCTACGGCGGCACGGAATGCCGCCAGGCTGCCCTCGTAATCCTTGCGGGCGTGGCCGATATGCAGTCCATCTCGTCCTTCGACCAGGTCCGCCACGTCTACTCTTTTGACGTCAACGATCCCAATTCGATCAACGTGACCTTCGGCAAGGTCGCCAAGGTGAGCACACCCTCCTTCCTCACTCTCTTGTCTCGCCACGCTGACAACGTCGCTGGTTTGTACCTTGAAAAGGAGAATGGCTATGGCACGTCGGATCTCAAGAACCTGCTCAGCCTCATCAGTCAGGGCGTCAAGATCACCGACGTCAAGACGGCTTCGGACGAAGTGAAGCGTGCGCGCAAGTTCCTCGACGAGGTCTGTGCGTGCATCGGCTTGCGCAAGCCGCTCGAGTTGGCGTGACTGACTCGTCGTATGTGCGCAGGGTTCCAGCTCGCGAAGGAGGGGCGCGCTGGCACGCACGGCAACGCCCTCGCCGTCAAGCTGCAGACTGCTGTCAACCAGCGCAACGGCGAGCTCGCCAAGACCCGCAAGACGAGCGGCTACTTCCAGCGCTTCTCGGTCGACGAGTACAAGGCCATCGTCAGGTACGCAGAAGCTTGATGCGGATGTCCCCCGGCCACTCGGCTGATTCGCCTCTGAGCAGCGCGTACCGTGTTGCCCTCGATACCAACAGCGTCTTTCACGTCAGCGATGCACTCCTCGCCGTCAACCTCTGCAGCCGCTACGTCCGCACCTGGAACCAGGTCAGCTCGTGGATTGGCGCGCACCGCACCAGCATCGCCCTCGCGCTTCGCCCCGTGCGTCTCCCTCTATTTCCCTCGGTCTCGCGAGAGGTCTCGCCTTCTTGCAAAGTCTTCCGCTGACGTGGAGCTGCAGGATTACCCGCTCGACGACATCTGGAAGGCGACGACCATTGCGAGCATGGGCTTCGTCAAGACAACGCAGGGCATCAACGGCTACTTCCACGCAAGCGACGACGACGAGGCGCAGTCCGAGGCGCACTTGAGCGACGACGAGGCGCAGTCGTCCGAGGCGCACTCGAGCGACGACGAGGCGCAGTCGTCCGAGGCGCACTCGACCGACGAAGACTTGTCGGAAGACGCTCACTTCAAGTATCTCTGGTCGCTCTACAACGAGCTCGACGACGACGACTACCCCATCGCCGACGGGGAGATCGACGACGGCGTCGACGACGAGATGGCCGAGGACGAGAAGGACATGGCCAGCAACCTCTTCGGGCCGGACGAGGATGAGGAGGAGGCCGAGCAGCAGATGATGGTCGACGAGTAGAACCAAATCTGTATGTGGCATGGTGTAACTGCTTGCTGTTGTGTGCGATCCTTCCTGTACGTGGCAGCCAGTGCTGGGCCCTCGAGTGGCGAGACCTCCTCGTTCTCGCTTCCCTCCTCTCAACCTCCTCTTATTTCCCTCTTCTCACTTGCCTCCTCTCGCTTCCATGGGCTCTGTCCGTCCCTTTCTCCACGAGCGTTGTAGCCTGCCCTCTGCCTCCGCAGGCAACTTGACGCAGCCCGCACCTGCATGCCGGCGGTCTGACGGGCTGGGAGCGATCCGCCAAGCCCGCCAGCCCTCATCGCACTCTCTTCTGGTGCCGCTGCCGACTCAGAGCAGTCTGGCTGCTGCTGCAGCGGCGCTGCAGCCTCTCGGGCTGAAACCCACCGCGTGAATGGCACATTGACTGTGGGTCAACGTTGTTGATCCATCGGCCCGCTTCAAAACTTGCTGCTTCGCACACTACTCTTGCTTGAAGTGCTCGTCATCAGCTTGCGCCTTCACTGATTGTTGTACCGAAGGAGCTGTCAGCAGCGGGGTTACCTCGCATCCCTTGCACTTTGCTTGCACTTGTCGGCGGCAGTCAGCCTCCGCTTCTTAACCTAGTGTATCCCCGCGTGGGGACTTAACAAGTCATCTGTGACTCACTGCACTCACCGCGAGGCAGAGGAGGATTTCCGGCTTCAGCACAATTGAACGCGACGAAGCGTCGGACCGTTCTGGCCAAGGTTCTCGCTGCTCTGCTCGCGACTGTCTTCCCTTGGCCGGATGTCAGGCCTGCTCGGTACTTGTGGAGCTGCTCGCCCGCCGTAAGCTGATCGGGCCCTTTACGAGTGCTCGTGCCGTAATCCTTCGCGCTCGAAGTCCTCTGCACTGACGTCTTCGTTTCGCTCGAGGGGCTACCAGGACACTCCGAAGCCTCGGTCATCGTCTCGAAATATAGACTGCATCATCTACGCCGAACCTGGGACCCCTGCAATGCGAGGACGCCGCTGTGCGTGCTGTTTCTCCGGTTGTTCAAACGGGGGAAACGCTCGGCATGCCGCTTCCGCCTCGCAGCCTTCGCCCTTGATGAATGATGCAGTGCGCGCTGAAGGTCCGGGCTCTGCACCAGAGGCACACCGGCGCACCGCACGTAAGTTATGCCGCACTCGTCGCTCCGACTTGCTGCCTGATTACCGTGACTCGCACGACAGAAAGACGCGTCTTTCAACCCCCACCCGTGTCAAGAATCCTGACACCGGTGGGGGCCACGTCGCGCTAGGTACTGGGGCGGCAGCGCAGCCTTGTTCGTCGACCAATCAGCGCGCGGATGTGCCGATTTTCTCGGAACAGACGACTTTCGCATCCTACTCACGCCGCATTTGCGCCTCCTTCTGCCGCTTTGTCCGCTGCAATGCAGCGCCCCGGACAGTATGAATGTACTGCAAGCAGCGCTAGCTGTAAGAAGGTTGTTGTCGCTGTTAGCTTTGTGCTCATCATGTGCTTGCGAAGGCGCTACCTAGCAACGGGACGAGCAGAAGAAGCAGCCTTATTCTCTCCGTTGCTTTGGTCCGCTTCTCTCGCTTTCAGCTTGCGTGCCGGAAAGAGCGGCAACGCCGAGTTGAGAGGCACACGTCAACAGGCAACTCGACGGCGGCCACCTCGAGGTTTGAGCGATCCCGCCCGCCTTTCGGCCGTCTTCCCGGCCTTCCGACCCATCTGTCTCGGCGCAGCCTCCTCCATCTCCTGTACATACGTCATACATACTCGGTGCGAATGAAACTAGGCCGTCTGCATGTTGCGAGGGGTGGAGGATCGCCTTCGCGCGGATGTGCTCGACGACAGCAGACTCGCCGACTGCGATCGCCTTCTCTCTTTGCCGGGTGCAGTAAGCATTCATGTGGATCGTGTGGCCGTGTACATGCGTGAGTGAGTGGAATGAAGGGGACAGGCGTCTGACAACCTGCCGTAACCCGGCCGCGGTCCTGCCTGAAACTCCTCAGGTCTCGTCGAAGGGCTGCGCTCATTCTCTCATTCCTGCAGCACGTAAGTAGTGGCAGGACGTGCGGCACTGCTCACCTTTCTAGGAGGACCGGGTCGGCCGGCCTTCATCACTCGGCCATTTGCCGATCGCCCTCCGCCCCTCATCCCGCATCCCGCGCGTCGGACGTGCAAGAATAGCACAGCGCTCTATCCTCGTCGGCGCAATTGTGCAGGACTCCGTCGGGCCCTCGCGATTGCCTCGTGGTTCCGATAACGCTAGTCTGAGCTAGCTCGATGCGCGACCACAACAAGCAAAGCCTTGTCTCCCTCTCCTTCCTGCTTGTCCGAGTGCAAGTGCGCTGGCCCTCGTCGCTCCCTGACTTTGCGCCCTCTACCTGGCCGTCATGCGCTGTGCGATCAAGGCTCTCCTCACTCTCGGGCTCGCGGGCTCCTCGCTCGCTGCACCAGCTCCAGCCTCCGCGCCGGTCGTCGAACATGCTCTGGCGAGTCGCGAGGTGGTCATCAAGCCGAAGGTCATGATCATCAGCATGGTGAGGCGGGCGTCCGGACGGCACCTTTATCCGCGTCGCAGACATTCGCTCACGACAGTCAATTGCAGTTCACGCCAGAGCGCGAGGTTTGGCTCGAGCCGCTCAAGCTTGAGGTGAGATTGACTGGAGACAGCTGCTAGAATTGAGCTGATCCACGCGTTTCTCCTCCAGGTCGACTATCCGTACATGGGCGCCTCGCCGCTCTTCCCGTATGTCTCGTGCGACCGCGAGCGCACGACCTGCATTGTCACTACGGGCGAGGCCGAGATCAACGCTGCGTCCACGAGTGCGTTGCGCCGTTATTCGTAGAGACGAAGCGGTCTATCGCAGGTCCGCAGAGAACAATCGCGCTGACCAGCTTGTGTTCTATCCGTCCCTTCACCATCTTGCGCACACCCTACAGTCATGGCGTTGACTCTGTCTACCCAGTTCGACTTGACGTCGACCTACTTCCTCATTGCGGGCATCGCCGGGATGAACCCGTATGAGGGCACGCTCGGCACTGCCGCCTTTGCCCGCTTCAGCGTGCAGTCTGGTCTCGCATACGAGCTCGATGCCAGGCAGATGCCGTCGAACTGGTCCACGGGATACTGGGCGCTTGGCACTGCCATGCCTGGGCAGCTTCCCGATGTTAGCATCCTTCACACTCTGCTTGAGCGAGGTGTTTTACTCACATCATGCTCACTACTCACAGGTCGACAGTCTGTACGGCACTGAGGTCTTTGAGCTCAACACGAACCTGCTCTCGCGCGTCATGAACGTCACGAAGGATGTCCAGCTTAACGACTCGTCCGTTGCTATGGACTACCGCAAGCGCTTCGACTTCGCCCCGGCCAACGAGCCTCCTAAGGTTACCCAGTGCGATGCGTGCGTGCTCTTGTTCACTGCTCAGAATGCAGAGACTGACCATGTCGACGGCGTCTTTCCTTTGACCTTCCCAATTTGCCTTGCAGCCTCTGCTCGGACGCGTACGTGGTGCTTGCTCAAATCGAGGACCCGCAAAAGACTGACAGCTTGCGAGACAGGTACTTTGCTGGCACCCTCCTTGCCGAGACCTGGGGCAACTACACGTCCCTAATGACGGGCGGCGAAGGCAAGTACTGCAGCACAGCTCAGGAGGACAACGCAACGCTCGAGGCTATGGTCCGCGGTATGCATTTTGCCTCCTCTCAAATCGTCATAAACACTTCTGACGTCTCACGACTTCCGCAGCCCACAAGGCTGGACTCGTTGACTACTCCCGCATCATCCTCCTGCGGACGGCGTCCGACTTCGACCGCGCGCCGCACGCGTCCGACGACGCCTACACCGCCTTTGAGGCCGAGCAGGGAGGCTTCGAGCCAGCTATCCAGAACCTCGTGCTCGCGGGCAAGCCGGTCATCGACGAGTGCGTCTGGTCCTCGCAAAGCGTCAAGCCTTTTCGCTAACCGAACCCGCGCAGCATCATCGGCAACTGGGACTCCATCTTTGATGCGGGCATCGAGCCGCAGGCCGGTCTCAACGGATCGTACTACGGCGATGACCTCGCCACCATCCGCGAGGGCGCTGCGCAGGCCCGCCGCATGCGCTTCCGCCGCAGCCTCGCACCCGTGCAAGAGGAGTCCGCCTGAACTTGGGCAAACTCGGGCGTCCTCTCCTTCGTTTTTTCTATTCTCACCTCCTTCCTCCACTCCTTCACCTCCAAAACGTTTGCGCACTCGTAGTCGTAGGTGCCGCAGCTGATCAAATAGATGGAAATCAAGTCTCGGGCCTTATTTGCCGTGCTTTCAATTGCTAGGAAGCGCTTTTGCATTGTCCTCAGGCGACTTCTGCGGAGGATTCGTCTCTGACTGTCTGGGGTCCAACGATTTCATTCACTGCACATGCTCCGTCACCGCTTGCGTCAATCGCTTGTTGAGCGCTTCAAGCTATACATCGTGCAGGGAGCGTCAGCGATGCCAACATGTCGACAGAAGCCAGAACCGAGCTCACCCGCTTGACCAGCAAGTCGGCATGCGTCTTCTCCCGGACGGGCACGATGCCCTCCTCGCTGTCCTTCCGCACGTTGTCTGCCACATCTCGCGCTCGCGACGCCAAGTCGTCTGCCTCAGGCAGAGTACCCTGCACTGATGCAGCGAGCAAGGCATTGACGGCGTGGATGCGGACCTTGTAGCTCGAGTCGGAGACGAGCGTCGCCGCGAGAGACGAGACGAGGTCGTCTCGTGACGAGACGGGCAGGCCGACAGACGGGTGAAGGATGGAAGAGGCGGCGATGGCGGCGTTCCAGCGGATCTGCGAGCGACAACTCTGGCTTAACTGACGAGGCATGGGTGCGGAACGAGACCAACGTACCTTTGAAAGGGTATGTGACAAGCCCGACTGCACCGTTCGCGCGCAATCGGAGAGAAGTTCCTCCTTGAAAATCGCCTCTTGCGCAGCAACCTTGACGATGGAGCCGATCATGCGTAGGGCACTGACGCAGACCTGCCAGCCCAATGGAGGTGAGTGACTGTGGCAATGCAAGCAAGGCAGTCAGGCGCACCTGCTCGCTGCTCGTCTCTTGCGCAAGCTTGACTGCGCACTTCAACAGCGTCGGCAATTCGATCAAGTCGGCGTCGCTGGAAGAGCAAATGTCAGCAGGAAGGGACTTTTGGAAGTGAGGCGCAGCGAACGATGTCTCCAGCGCATCGCAGCAGTTCGCCAGCGCCCAAGCCGTCCCGCCACGGTCGATCTGACCTGGGGTGCCCTCGAACGGAGACTTTGCGACAGCTTCGGGCTGACCGCGGTCGGCATCTGCCGAGGCTTTGTCCGCCCGCAGCGCGTCGACGAGCACGGCGACTGCGTCTCTGACCGTCTCACGCGAGGGCGGCCGTGCATGCTCGGCCTTTGCCAGCAGGCCGATCGTACGGATTGCCGCCTGTCGTGCGGCATCGTCCGTGTCGCGCTCTGCAAAGACGACGGCTGGTCGCCAGGGGTTGAACGGCGCCGCGTCGTCCGCTTCGGCCGCGCGCCGCTCGGCGAGATGTCGCGCGAGTGCCGGGCCGGGCAGCGCTTCGTACGCCGCGACGCGGACCGGGGCTTCGCGAGACGTGAGGGCGAAGAAGAGACAGTCGACGTAGGCTGGAGGAAGGGGCGGGGCTTCGGGCGGGAGGCGCGAGAGCGCGGCGAGGAAGCGCGCTTGGGCGGCCTTGGCTGGTGGGGCGAGGATGTCGAAGACGTGCGAGAGCGTCGTGACGAGGGAGGACCTGCAGGACGAGCAAGCATTGTCAGTAACGGGTGATGGGAAGGGTCAGGTCCATCACACACCAGTCCTGCAGCGGCAGAGCAGGCACGAGCGCGGCAAACATTATCCAGGCCGCCGTTTGCAACTCGACGCTCCGCTTAACTCCAGCAAGCGAGCACGCCAATCCCGCCAGGTTTTCCGTCTCGAAGTACGACTTGCTACCCGTCGACATGTAGCGAGTAAAGATGACGTTGAGCGTCGAAGCGGCAGAGGCCGCGATCTCGTTGTCTGCGCACGACATTAAGCGCCTGAGAGCAAGTGGCAGATAAGGAGAATGACTCACTCGCATCTTCGACCGATGGGACGACGGCCTTGGCGATTTGCTGAGCAAGCGGGCGCTGCATGCGTCCGTACGGCGCGCTGCCCGCTAATTTGGCCGATAGCTTGAGCAGCGAAAGGTGCAGGTCGGGCTCGTTGGCGAGCGAAGGCCGCGTCAGCAGCTGCGCGAGCGACTTGTGCAGCTCGGCGACAGTTTCGCCGATCTTTGTCGAGAGCGATGTGAAGGATGTCTTGTTCGAGCTGTGGGACGGTGTCAACCTCCGTTCCTTGCAAGGGCAGGATTCGCATAGACTGACCTGTCTTCAGCGATGGCAAGGTACGCCGCAGAGTCTTGGAGCAGCGCCTCGAGCGCAGCGCAGGCTTGCAGTTGCACCGAGCGGGACGGGTCGTGCTCGACCAGCGAGATGAGCGTCGAGCGAGACCTGACGTAGGGAGAATCGGTGAGAAAGAGGCTCCAGTGACGGTGCAGCGCTTTCGGATTTGCCTGGGCGAAAAAAACTGTGAGCAACAGGCTATGGCGTCGGAAAAAAGCACACGCACTAGAGCGAGACTGCGCAAGCAAGTCAAAGCTTCGAGCCGGATTCTGGCCGCATTTTGCCTGCTTTTTGAGTCAGCACGTGCTACCAAATAAGTATGAAAGCGGAAAGCGTGCGCACCGGCGGTCCGCTCGAAGTGGGCCATCCTCGCTCTCGGAAGCTGTGCCGTCGCGCCCGGTAGACGAGGCTCTGGAGCTCGCGATCGAAGCGTCCGATCCTTTCCTCCGTCTCGTGGGTGCAGTAGGGGCGAAGCTGCCCATGACTCCGAACGCCAGCTGGCTCGATGCCGGCGTTCGGCCTCGTGCCGGTATCGGGGCAGAAGCGAGACCTCCGGGAACGTCGAAATAGCACCACGTGCCGAGCGATGCTGCGATCGTATCAATCGTCTCGACTGATAGCGACGCCTTGAGAACAAGGGTGTTGAGCACGCGGATGCACGTAGAGGCGAATCGGTAGAGGGATGACGGCGCGGAAGCAAGCTGATGGGCGAGCTGGGCGAGGGCGCGTGTCACGGTCGAGGCGAGGCCCGCGGCGTGCGGCTGAAGAAGCTGCGTTGATGCGCCGCTGAGGTACTGAAGGAGGCATCCGGCTGCTTGTGCGCGTAATGAAGGAGTCGGGTCGAGGAGCAGAGGCGGAAGGCGGCTCAGGACGAGTTCGCAGGCCTAGCGGTAGAGAGCACTTAGCACTCTGACAGCAGCAGAGATGGACCGACACACACCTCCGCGAGTCTGCAGCTTCGCAACGCCTTCAGCGCGGTCTCGCGTTCGTCGACAGGCGCATCCTGATCGCACGCCAACTCGACTTGAGACCGTGCGAGCTCGAGCGCATTCGTCGACAGCCGTTCTGACGCGACTGCGACCTGCATGGGGCTGTTCGGTGAGCCAGCACATCCAGAAATAGGCGCGAAACGAGATGCACCTGAGTAGTCCCGGAGAGCGACAACGCCTCGAGGGCTTGATCGAGCGCACTCATACCAAGAGGCCGAAGAGCACGGGGCAGCTAGCGTTCTTGCAGGCTGTCTGGCGAGAATGAAGCGAATGCGAGGAGGGAACGTTGTGTGGGCGGAGGCTTGACGGCTTTCGCTACCGCTGCTTCTCGCCGACGAGCAATGCAGGCCGCTGTAGCAGCAGTAGACACTGCTGTTCACCCACCCACAGCAGCAGAGCCCGCCCCAGAAGCGTCGACATCGACCGTGTTCCCCACTTTGCCGCTGCCGGACGACACCCTCTCGCACCGCGAACGCATCGAGCGGGCGTTGAATGAGGGCGACAGGCTCACACTGAGGGCTCTGGCTAGCGAGGGCGCTGGCTTCGAGGACAACGAGCTGCGACGGCGGGCTTGGTGCGTCTCCCCGCAATCCCTCAGCCTCCTTCGCTCTTCTCGCTGACCCCGCTTGCCCACCAGGCCCGTCTTGCTCGGTTGCGACGTCAAGGGAAAGCAGCGTGCACGCGAGGACGAGCCAGCAGAGAGTGCTGCGGCGAGATTGGCGGCGCTTCCAGTCCGCGAGGACGAGCGTCAGGTCCATCTCGACATCGTCCGGAGCCTCATTAGCTATCCAGAGGGTTCGTAACGCCTCTAGGCGAGTGTGTCGTACTACACTCACCTCTTCATGTCTAACAGACGTGACGGACGAGAACCGCGAAGAGCTACGCGGCCGGCTCGAGACGACCATCCTCACCGTCTTGCGACGACATCCGGCCCTGCAGTACTTCCAAGGTTACCACGACGTACGCGGGATACGCACTGCGCCACGGACTCATACTGACGCTTGTTGCGCAGATCGTATCCGTCTTGCTGCTTACGTTGCAGGAGGAAGAGCTGGTCATCCTCTCGACTGAGCGCCTCAGCTTGCACCGCATTCGCGACAACATGGGCAGCGGGCTCGAGCCCACACTTGGCTACTTGAAGTGCGCATTTCCGCATCTCTCGTACGGCCTGCCCTGACATTGATTCGCTTTACAGACTTGTCGACCGCATCGTTGAGCAGGCGGACCCCGAGCTGTACCGCGTCATCAATCAGTGCGTACTGCCCCGTTCGACACGGGCTCAATGCTGACTTTGGCGTGCACAGAGCCGCCTCTATGCCTTTCTTCGCGTTGTCCTGGGCGCTTACCCTCTTCAGTCACGACCTCGAGTCGGTCGCTGTCATCTCGCGCCTGTTCGACTTTCTCCTCGCGCACAACCCCGCCATGATCTGCTATCTCGTCGTCGCTGTGCGTCTGTGCGCTGGCGCTATGCGCATTGCCCACTGAACTCTTGTACCCGCAGATCCTGCTCACCAAGAAGGACGACGTCGTCGCGGTTGCAACAGCGAACGACGACGATCCCGCCATCATTCACTCTGCACTTTCCCAACTCCCGCACATCGTTCTCGCACCCGAACCCTCTCCCTCAGCAAAGCCCCCGCCCGCACCAGATGCATCGGACGCCGAGACTGAAGACCTCATGTCGTCCGCCTCATTCATCGCCTCGTCGTCTGATCTCGCCCGCTCGCCCTCGTTCAACGCCACTTCTGACTCGGAGCTGGACGAGTCAGTCATCAGCCACGGCGATGTGCTTGAACGGAGCCGCATTTCGTCCTTCTCGGGCTACGAAGGCGAGGACGACGACCTGCACGCGTTCACCGACTCGATGCTCTCCGACCCGGACATCGACGGACCGGCCTTCGACCCCTTGCCGCTTGCGCGCACGCGCACCTCATCCACGTCGAGCGCGTCGACCACAGCAGACCGTCGCACCTCGCGCAGCGGTGTCGTCTTCCTCCCTTCGCGCCCGCGCCGCACCTCGTCCACCTCGTCGCGCTCTGAACGCCCGCCGCGCCGCACGGTCCTCGCCTCCGACCTGATCGCCTCCGCCCTCTCGCTCTGGCACGCGCACCCGCTCACCGCGCCTGCTTCGGACGAAGCGGCAGACGGGTGCATCCGCGCCGACGAGGTCCTCGGGCCCAACTCGTGCGTCTTCACGTACGAGGCGAGCGAGACGGGCGCGCTCGGGGACGAGGCGGCCGAGGAGCTCATCCGGTCGGGCGAGGGGATCGTCTTCCCCGAGGCGCTCGTGGCCAAGCCTCCTCCCGGTGCGGATGACGCCGAGTTTGACGAGGCGGACGAAATGAGCGACGGCGGCGACGACGACGACGACGAGGGTGCCGAAGGCGACGACTACGAGCTCGTCGACTCGCCCGCGTCCGCGTCCGCCACGAAGCGGCGGCGCCGCGCTGCCCGCCGCGCGCACAGGCGCTCGTCGAGCGCCACGGGCCCCGGTGGCGGCGCGGGGCGACTCAACCTCGGCCCGCACGGGTGGCTCGTCGTCGGCGGCGTGGCCATCGCCGGCGCGGCGGTCGCGCTCGGGGTGTATCATGGCGGCGGCGGCGGGGCGGTACCGGGGCAGGCGCCGTCTTCGCCGGATGCGGGCGGCGGCGGAGGGTTTGGCGCGCTTGGCGGGTGGGGCATGGGGGTGTGGGGCAGGGGAGGCGGCGGGCTGGGCACGGCGGGTGTCGGGCTCGGAGCGGGAGGAGGCGGGAGTCAGGCGGGCAGCCCGGCGCTCGGCGGGTGAGCGGGCGGATTTGTCGTGCAGGAGGCGGCAGCGGGAGCGAGGCTCATGTAGGAACCTCTCTGCGAGTGCATGGAGGGGCACTGCTATGCGTTACAGAGGGAGCGGGGTATGCGAATGTGCGAGCGAACAACGAGGGGGGCGCAAGAGAGAGGGAGTCTACAGGAGGGAGGACGACGTGGGCAGTATCCTCAGGGCTGCTGTGCGCCTGCTGCGAGCGCGTCTCGCCGTGCCTGCTTTGCGTCGGCGTGGGCGTCCTGGACGAGCTGGCGGAGCTGCATGCCCTTTTCGCCGAGGCGCTCTGGGCGCATGCGGAAGAGGTAGGCGTCGAGCCCGCCGACCTTGTCGATGGTGCGGAGCGCGCCCGCGGTCACCTTGAGCTGGAGGGAGCGGCCGAGGGCGTCGGACCAGAGGCGCTTGAGGTGGACGTTGGGGAGCCACCGCCGGCGCGTCTTGTTGTTGAACGTCTCGCCGACGTTGTTGCCCGACTGGATCGCACGCCCGTCGTACAGACCCGTCTGGCTCCGCTTGTAGTTGAGCGCACTGCGCGACGTATTCTTGAGGACGGGCAGCGAAGGGCGGAACGACACTGCGCGCGAACCGCGTCGAGGGTCAGCCTGGGGAGCGCTGCACAGTCCACAGTGGCCTGCTCACTGGCTGCACGGCTTCACCGCTGGCTCTGCGGGCGAGACGAGGGCAGACGCGGCGAGACGAGCTTGGGAAAGATGAGCGCGACAAGGTCGACCCTCGTCCCCGTCGACCGACAGCGTAGGATGCTCGACGAACAGGTCATTGGCGTGCTCGGTGAGCTCACTAGCCGTCTCGTCCAGCTCGCAGCTCGTTCCATGCTGTTGCCGCCGACTTGGCCCCGACCTGCACCGCCTTGCTTCCTCGCTCGCGATCAACCCTTTGCACTGCGCGGAAGCCCTCGAGACTGGGCTGGAGCTTTTGAAAGAGCTACCACTACCGCTAGGCGGAGCAAGGCGGCTTCTGGACGGCGAGCAACCCGCTTCTTTCCCTCGACTCTCCGCTGACCCCTCCCTCGCTCTCCTTGACTCGTCGATGCGCAACAGGCGGAGGCCAGCTCGGCCGCATGCTCCTCCAGGCGGCATCGCCCATGGCAATTCCCGTCATCACCCTCGACCCCGAGATCACCGCACCGGCCAAGCAGGTCTCGCAGCCCCAGGTGTTCCCCGCCTATGCCTCGTCCTCGGCACCCCTCCGTCACGTCGACGGCGCCTTTACCGACGCTGCCAAGATCCGCGAGCTCGCGCAGCAGGTCGACGTCCTCACTGTCGAGATTGAGCACGTCAACGTTGCCGCGCTCAAGGAGGTTGCCGACGAGTACGCCTCGACCGGCGGCCGCTCCGGCAAGGGCATCAAGGTCTTCCCCTCGCCCTCGATCATCGGCACCATCCAGGACAAGTACCTGCAAAAGGTGCACCTCGCCGCGCGCGGCATCCCCCTCGCCCCCTTCCTCCCCATCTCGGCCTCGCCCTCCGCCCCCGTCTCGTCCGACGACCCGCTCGCCGCCCTCGTCCCCTCGGTCCTCGAGGCGGGCGAAAAGTTCGGCTACCCGCTCATGCTCAAGTCGCGCCACCTCGCGTACGACGGCAAGGGCAACTATGTCCTCCGCTCGGCCGACCCGGCCGCCGTGCGCGCCGCGCTCGACGCCCTCGTCCCCGCCTCGTCGCTCTCGCTCCCCGGCGCCCGCCCGCTCACGGACCGGTTGTACGCCGAAAAGTTTGCGCCGTTCGTCAAGGAGGTCGCCGTCATGGTCGCGCGCGGCGCGTCGGGCGAGACGCGCGCGTACCCCGCCGTAGAGACGATCCACCGCGACTCGGTGTGCCACATCGTCTATGCGCCGCTGCGGCCGCCGGTCGACGCGCAGCACGGCATCGGGCACGAGCAGCGCGGCTTGAACGCCGTCGTCGGCAAGTCGGTCAACGAGCGGGCGCAGGAGGACGCACAGAAGGCGATTGATGCATTGGGAGAGGGGGCCGTCGGTGTCTTTGGCGTCGAGATGTTCCTCATGGGCGATGGTGCGTCGCGGTTCGGACTCTTTACGCAGCGAAATGCGCCACAATGACGAGACTGACGAGCTCTGATCCACAGGCTCGCTTCTGCTCAACGAGATTGCGCCGCGACCGCACAACTCGGGTCACTACTCGATCGAGGCGTGCAACGTCTCGCAGTATGTCGCGCACCTCTACGCCATCCTCTCCCTCCCGCTTCCGCCTATCAACTTCATTCCTCCCGCTGCCGCCATGCTCAACCTTCTTGGCTACTCGTCCTCGACCAAGGACGACTTCCTCAAGCCCGACGGTGTCGTCGCCAAGGCCGTCTCGATGGGCGCGGCCGTGCACATGTACGGCAAGGCCGGATGCCGCAAGGGGCGCAAGATGGGCCACATCACTGTCCTCGGCTCGTCCGACGCCGACGTGCGCGCGCAGATCGCCGAGCTCGCGGCGCTCCTCCCCGGCTCGTACGCTGAGCCCGAGCGTGACGCTGATCTGCGCGAGACGTCGCCCGCCAAGCCCTTCTCGAGCCAGCACCCGCTCGTGAGCATCGTCATGGGGTCCGACTCGGACCTGCCCGTCATGAAGGCCGCCGCGCAGGTCCTCACCAAGTTCGAGGTCCCGTTCGAGCTCTCGATCGTCTCGGCGCACCGCACCGCCATGCGCATGGAGGAGTTTGCGCACCAGGCCGAGCAGCGCGGCGTGCGCGTCATCATCGCCGGCGCGGGCGGCGCGGCGCACCTCCCCGGCATGATCGCGAGCGCGACGAGCCTCCCCGTCGTCGGCGTGCCCGTCAAGGCCTCGGTCCTCGACGGCGTCGACTCGCTCTACTCGATCGTGCAGATGCCGCGCGGCATCCCCTGCGCGACCGTCGGGATCAACAACTCGACCAACGCGGCGCTCCTCGCCATCCGCATTCTCTCGACGTACCAGCCGCGCCTCCAGCGCGCGCTCGAGACGTACTCGCACTCGCTCGAGGACGAGGTCCTCGCCAAGGTCGCCAAGCTCGAGGAAATCGGCTGGGACGCGTACGAGTACAGGAAGGCGTAAACGTCCGAGGGCCTCTTCCCTCGTGTAGGTTGTAGAAGGCTGTGTCTGTTCGCGCTGGCGTTGTATCGACATATCGTGCTCCACCGCAGGTGCTTCAAGGCCTGGAGTGAGAAAAGCGAGAAGTTGCGAATGCGAGAGAAGGGAACAGAAAGGCTACAAGCGAGCTACCCATGCCATGCACTCCTGCGACGCATCCTTCAGTCCGAGAAGTAGTACCCGCCCCTCCCGCCGCCGTCGCCCCACTCGTCGTCGTCCTGCACCACGCGCTTGCGCTTCTTCGATTGCGCAAGCGCCTGCTTCTTGCCCTTGCGCACCGTCGGACGCGGCGGCGAAGGCGAGCGGGAGGGCGAGTGGGCCATCTCCGCCGCCTCCTCCTCCGCCCTCGCCTCCTTCGCCGCCTTCCTGCGCGCCGCCTTGACGTCGCTCGCGCGCGAGATGTACTTCTGCTCGGGCGCACGTGCAGACGGAGCCGGGCTCGCAGAGGCCTGCGAAGCGGCGGCGGCAGCGGCGGCGGCGCTCTTGCGGTGCTTGAAGCGCGGCATGACGATGCTCTTGCGCTTGCGGCGCTTCTTGGCTGGCGCGCGAACGGGCGCGGCGGGCTTGACAGGCGCGTCATTCTCCTCCTCCTCCTCGGCCTCGTCGTAGTGGACGCCCTCGTCGACCTGTTCCTCATCGAGAATGTCCTCTCCCTCGTCGAAGTTGCCTGCAGCGGGACCGGGCGACGGCTCGTATCGGCCATCCTCCTCATCGATATCCAACTCGCGCTCGTGCTGGTCCTGCGAAGCGCTGTCGACTGGCTGAGGCGTGACCGAGCTGAGCACCACGCGACTCTTGCGCTTGACCTTCTTGCGCGGCGGGCGCGGCTCAGCGTCATCGGAAACGTCCTCTTCGTCATCCTCGGCAACACGTTGCGGAACGTAGTGCGGCGAGTCTGACCGCCGCGCCCCCGACGGGCGCGAGCGCTTCTTGCTCGACCCGAACGCCGGCGTAGGCGCGTCCGACTGGCGCGCGCCGAGGTTCCACCATTCGCCCGTTGGCTTGCGCACGCGAGTCGAGCGAGCGGAAGACCCGGGCGTGGGCCGTGCGCGCGACTGGGAAGCCGGCGGGGACGAGCGGCGGCGACGCTGAGCGGTAGAGGGCGGAGCAGGCGAAGCTTGTGAAGCGACGTGCGGAACGATCTGAGTAGGAACGTCCGATGGGCGCTTCTTGCCCGCGAGCGAGGGCTTGCGGATCGTTTGCCATGAGGCGGAACCGACGAGACGGGGTTTCTTGCGGGTCGGAGGAGCATTGGCGGAAAGCGCGGGACGACCGCCCCCACGAGGGTGCTGCGGTGAAGTCTCGTCCTCCGTCGCCTCGTCTTCCGTCACCTCGTCATGGGTTGCCGCTTCGTCAGGAGCGCCAACGGCGGAGACGCACTCCTCGTCCTCCCGGGTCTCCTCGGCGTCCTCATCCTGCCGCCGTATGGACGAAGCGCGCGCCTTGCCCTTGCCTTTGAGCAGGCTTCTGGCAACCGCTTCAGCCTCGGCGTCGTCCTCGTCGCGCTCGCCGTTGGAGCTGCTCGACCGGCTGCGGCCGTTGGGCGCGGCGGGTCCAGCAAGCGGGTCGTCCACCTGGTCCTCTGACTCGAGCGCCTCGATCTCTGCCGCGATCGGTGCGCTACCGCGCGAGCCGTACTTATGGGGACTCCGGCGCGACTTTTTGAGCGGCTCGTCGAGCCAGGAGATGCCCTCTGCGACGGGCGGAGGGAGGTTGTCGGCCGAGCTTGACGCGAAGACGCTGGCATCGCGCTCGGATCGTTGAGGTCCGCTCGGAGCGTCACTCGCAGCGGGAGACGGCGAGCCAGGCTGCTCGAGCGGGGCGCTCCCCTGCTGGACAGGCGAGGCGGTGCGCGTAGACTGCGCTCGCGCCCGGTCGGCAGTCGCAGTGTTCGACACGACAGACGCCGCCGCTTTTGCTGCCAACTTCGGAGCGGGCTGAGCGACACGCTTCTTGGCGGGCACGACGATCTCGACACCCGCAAAACTGAGCGCACGGCGGCGTGTGGACGGAATCGGCTTCGACTTTGGCACGGGCTGCGAGGTCGCACCAGGCGCGGCGGGTTGAGGTGCAGGTGAAGAGCGTATGGCAGGCGACTCGTTCCGCAGCGAGCGCTGCGATGACGAGGTCGGCTTCTGGCTCGCCGGCACGACATCGACCGGACCGAAGACATCGTGCTCAGGCTCCTCGTGGGACGAGGCGCTCGCGACGGGTGCCTCGGCTGCCGACGCAGACGCAGGCGAGCTGTAGAAGCTGATGGCTGCGGCGGGCCTGTTCTCCCGGGAAGGCTGGGGGGCGGCTGAAGCCTGGTCGGCGTCGGGTGGGAGAGCAGTAGACTGATCGCGGACAGGAGAGGGTGCGAGGAGGCTCATGGCGTCTCGATGTGAAGAACGGCGCAAACCGTTCGTCAATGCGACCTGCAGGCGATCGACGTCAGCGGTAGCGTCGATCTTGATGCGTGTTGTTACGCACACTCTTATCCTTCCTGCCCTTCTTCTCTGGCTCGGTATGACCATTGACGACCTTCGCCGACTCGCCGGGGCAGACCAGGAACGGATTGTCGCTGTCGTCGAGCGCGCCGACAGGTTCCATCCAGCTCTTGTCCTCTTCTTGCGCCATGAAGAAGTCGTCGTCGTTCAGATTCTTGTGCACGGGGAGAGGCGCAGCGGCGGCAGCGGCATGAGAGGGCGGTGTCGGAACCTTCGGCGCTTCGAGCGAGACCATGGTCGAGTTTTTTGCTGTTTGCGAGACGAGCGGCGCCGCGACATCGTCGAAGCCTTCAGCGAGCTGCTCCACAAGCTCGCCGCAGATCTCGCCGGCGAGGCTGCCGGCAAGCTCCGAAACGGCGTCGCTGATGACGGGCCCGGCGAGAGGCTCGATAGCGGCGCTAATGGCGCTGCCGACGAGCTCTTCTGCGGCCTCCTGCGCGAGCGATCCCGCCGTCTCGGCAACGAGCTCGGCTGGCTCCGGCTCGAGCTGTGCGGCGATGGCAGCTTCGGCCGAGACGGGCTGCTGCGCCGGGCGAGGACCGGCGTCTTTGGCGCCTTTCGTCTCCTCGCCGACAGCCTCCTCGTCTTTCGTATCGTGCCCGTTACTCGGCACGGTGGTCGCAACCTGGACCGTGACGCTGAGATCGGTCGTCGGAGGCGGGGCGAGATCCGGCTCTCGCCATTCAGGCGCAGGCGAGGGCGATGCTCGAGCCGATGGCGTCGACGCACGTGTCGCCTCGGCATGTACGGCAGGGCGCGACTCTGTCGGCGCCATCGGACTGCGCTGCTTCGGCGAGGAGTGATCGGACGACCTCGGGACGCGCGGGGAGGCAGGCTTGCTCGAGCCGACGAGCGTGGCCGAGGCAGGGGATGTCTGGTGCCCACGACGCGGTGACGAGCGCAGCGGACTACGCGGCAAGATCGCGCGCTCGCGGCGGAACTCGTCCTCATCGATAGCGCTACTCGCCAGGTCGCGCTCGACAAAGTCGCTGATCTCCTGCGCCGACAGGTCATCGTGCGCGTCGTCGTCGCTCGCGTCGTTGTAGAGCGAGGAGAACCCTTGTGATGACGGGAAGGGCGGGTCGAGGGATGAATGCCGGTCGGACGAGGCGATCGCATGAGGCGGAAGAGGGGAAAGGCGGGATGCGGTCGAAGCGATTGAGACGGGCACTGAGAATGTGGAGAGTGAGTGCAGAGCAACAAGATGGCGAGAAGGCGTGATGTACGTTGCCTCGTGGCGACGGTGTCGGCGGCATCTGGTGCGACCTTCTCAATCTCGGTCGTCTCGACCTCGCGCGCGGCTTTCGCCTCGACTGGAGGCGTATCAGCCATGACAGTATCGTATGTGGCTGATGTTTGAGTCGATACGCCGCTGATCCCGTAAGACGCTTGGACTGGTGAATCGAGGACATTAGTACGATCCTGGGCAAGATAGCTGAGCGACCCACCATCAGAAGCGAGCGAGGGGCCAGACGTCTCAGCCACCGGCTCGACTCGTTCCGTCAGAGCTTCGACTGCCATTGGCGGGTCCTGCTCGCCTTTCTGCGGCTTCGCCCCATCCACAGGCTCTTCCGTCCTCGCCTCCATCGCCCTGTCCCGGCGCGACTGCAGCGGCGGAGAAGACGGCTCATCCAGACGACTTGACGCGCCGAGCGGCGACTCCTCGGCAGCACGCGCGGCCGGTTGAACGGACGCTGCTTCCTTCGCGAAGGCTGTCGCGAGCGCGCCAGCGAGAGCGCTGGCGACGGTGTCGGTAATGATGGCTGGCGATGAGATGTTCGGGGAGGGGCGGGCGGTGGAGACGAAAGAGGCGGGCGGAGTGAGGTGTTGGGACGGGTCGCGGAAGAAGCTGTGCACCGAGGCGCGGATGGCGGCGGCTGGTGTTGGTTTCGAGCCGGAAGAAGGGGCAGCGCGAGAAGGCGTCTTATCAGGCATATCGAGCGCAGGAGCGCCCGAGCCCTGGAGGGCGGACGGTGCGGCGCCAGGAGCGGAAGCAGACGGAGGACCTGGCGGCGAGATATCAACGCCCGCTTTGTCGTCAACCCCTGCAGGCGGCTGCAATCCCGCGCAAGCCCCCGAATCACTGTCGCGTGATTCGTCTGCCTCGGTCGACAAGTCCTCTTCGGGCTCAACCTCAGCCTCCCGCGCGTCGTCGTACCCCTCGTCCCGGTCCGTCCATGGCGGCATGACCAGCGTCCCCACATCCTTCTCCTGATCGGCCCTGCCCTTGCCTTTCACGCGCGTCGCCTTGGCTTCTCTGAGCTTGCGCGCCAGCTCCCGCCTCGACTGCGGCGCCTCATCCGGCAGCTGGTGGTCCGTGCCGAGATCGAACAGCGAAGCCGGCAGGCGGTCGTTAGCGCTTGCAGCTGCGCGAAGCGGGTCGAGAACGGGGACAGGCGGGTACGCAGCGGCGAGGTCGACCTTGTGGGGCGGGAGCGAGGGAGCCGCGACGAGGAGAAAGTCGAGGTGCTCGGTAAGCCCGGTGCGGAACGAGTTGCGGTACGTCTCAGGGACGCCTGTGCAGGCATGTGCACGCTGGATCAGCTCTGACCCGCTGCCTCGGCGAGAGAAGAGAGGGAAGATGCGCACCGGCAGCAACGGCGCGGTCGATGGCCATGTCGCCCACAAGGGTGACCGTGCGGGGCTCAGAGCTACCCTGGGCCGTCCTGAAGCAGTCCTTGGACACGCGCTGCCCCAGCTGGAGCGCGATGGGGTCGACGCCCTCCTCGTCTTCGGGAAGCCCAAAGATCCAGACGGCGAGAGAGCTCGAGTGCGCGGCGGGCGCCACCGAGGCGAACCAGCTACGTAGCCGCATAGTAGCGCACAGCCCTCGCGGGTCCAGCGCGAGGAGGGCGCGAGAGTGCACAGAGACGAGCAAGTCGCGCTCTTTCGCGGCGAAGCAATCAAGTTGACAACGGCTCGCTTTCCGCTTGAAAGCTCTGCGAGCAGCTGTTAGGCCCGTAAGACGCGTCACAAGGACGCGTCCGGCCCGCAGGAAGTCAAGTACATCTCTCCGCGACCCTCGCCATCTTGACGTCTCCGACTCGCGCCCACTCTCCGGCGGCGTCAGACTACGATACTCGTGACACGCGAGAGGTTGCAACAACGTGTACAGATGGTGGCCAAACGTGCGGGGCTTGCGAGAGAAGGACAGATGCGGTGTGCGACAAGAACGGCGGCGGAGCCTGCGACGAACGAGTTGCTGTAGAAGCTGCGATGTGCGATGCGACGACGACGACGACGACAAGAGATGCGAGGAGAAATCGACGATTAGACGCGCGGAGAAGCGCTGGCGGATGCAGCGGTCCCGCGGAACTTGAAGGCGAGGAGCCGGGGGTTGGTGACGACGACAGGCGAGGACGACGTGCCTGCCGTTGCCGCGTCCGACGCAGGTGATGTGAGTCCCGAGGGAAGCGGGAGCGCAACTGCGCCGATCGAGGCAGAGCCGTGCCGGCGCTGCTTCTTGGCGGGAGGGGAAGACGAAGCGACGTCTTCCTGCGAGGAGCTGGACCGGCTGAGCTTGAGTGGCGACGGCGGGTTTTTGCGCGCGCTCATCGAAGTTCGGTTTGTCGAGCGGGGCGAGAGGGGTGCGCGACTTGAGGCGGCTGTGTCGCGCTGCTTCGGCGTCGACGAAAGCGCCAGAGCCGACTTGACCTTGTCGTGCGAAGGCGGGCGTGAAGTCGTGAGGGGCGTGGTCGGGAGCGCCGAGCGCCCTGCAGCGGTTCTGCCGAGCGGCGTCTGCGTGCGAGAGACGATCAGTAGGAAGACGCAAGGGGGCCTGAGAGGGACAGGCGACAGACCTTCGCAGCCAGAGGCATCATGAACTTGGCCCTCCAGGAAGCGGCCACCTCCTTGACCGCATCGCTGACTTCCTCGACTTCCTCCTCGACCGCCTTCTTCTTCCCCAGGCCCTTCTTGCGGCCCGACTCGCTCATTCCCGCCGGCTGCGCTTCGTCCTCAAGCACGACCGCCTCGATCTCGCGCTTCTTCACGGTGCTGCCGCCGCCGACGTCCCTCGTGCGCTGCGGCGGCGGCTTGATCCTCCCGTCGGCGGATTGCGCCGCCACCTTGGGCTTCTTCGCCGCTCGCCGCCGCGGCGACGACGAGCTCTTAGCCTCCTCTTCGCGCTTGACGGGCGCGCTCAGCGCAGGGCGCGGCGTACGCTCCGCCTCCTCGTCGGCAAGAGCGGGATCGGGCGCATCGGAGGAGAGGATGATCGGGTCCGACGAGAGCTCGACGGTCGCGGGCTTCTTGACCTTGCGGGCCGGAGGAGACGCCGTCACCTTCTTTTGCTTGTCGACCGCGCTCGTTTCGCGCTTTATGGTGGTGCGGGCGCTAGGCGCGACTGGCGGTGGAAGTGGAGGAGCCGCCTGCAGCGGGCTCGAAAGCGCGCCGTCAACCGCTTCCGCCACGTCGTCCTTCCAGCCGCCAGCGACTGCCGCGTCGCTTGCAGGCGGGCTGCTGATGAGCCCACTGTTAGAACACGGGGGCCGGACGTCGAGGGCAGGCGCGGGCGAGTCGTGCGAAAGCTTGGCACGCTTGCGAGGCGGAGTCGCGGAGGGCGACGAGATGCATTGTGGTAGGGACGGCGAAGGTGCGCCTTCGATCTCCGGCGGCGAATCGGCATCGATGGCGAGAGCGACGCTCCTGTCGCTGGTGACGAACACCTCGGCGTCGGAGACCGCGACGACGGAGCGGAGTTCGACGCTCAGTTCGACGTCGTGCAGCGCCTGCTCGGCATCGAGGTCATCCTCGTCGACCTGCTCGGCGCCCGTCTTATCGAGCTCGAGCACCTCGATGTGCTCGACGAAGCCGCTGTCGTGCCCGACGAGCGCATCGACGTCGGCCTCCTCGTCGTCCTCGACAGCCCGCTCCTTCCCCTTGCCCTTCTTGACCTCCGAACGCCGCGGCGTCGCCTTCTTGGCGCCGAAGAACTTGCTCTCCCGCGCCTCCTCAACAACCACCACCTCCTTCCCCTTCGCCTTTTCCGCGCCGCTCGACGGCCCGACGAGCACGACTCGCTCGTTCGCCTTTCTGATGTTGGCGGGGTTGGCGCTCGTCGTCGCGGCAGCAGGCTTGGGCGCGAAGAAGGAGCGGATCGAGCCTGCGCCAGAGACGGGCGCAGGCGCGGCTTTGCCCTTTGCGCCGCCCGGCTTGTAGAAGGACGAGGACGAGCCGGTCGTTGGCTTGAAGGGAGCGGGTTGAGGCGCCTGCATAGTGACGAAGACCGTCAGCAGAAGTTTTCCCAGGTGGTGTACCTGCATGAGCGCAACAGTGTGCCGCGCAACAGTGTGCCGCACCTTGTCAGCCGGGAACGAATCGGGCACGAGGTCGACCATCGCCTCCTTCGTGATTGGATCTATGTCGCCGTCGGCGAGCCCGCGTGCAAAGTCAGCATCCAAGAGCCTGCGACAGTCGAAATTTGTGAGCACATGAAGGGGTCCGAGGCAGCGGCAGGCACGTACGGTCCGATGAACGGCAGCTGCGCGAGCGTCATCCCCTCCGGCAGCGGGTTGAGGTGGGTGAGCGAGCGTGTGACCGGGTCAAACACGTGCTGGTGCAGGAAGGTGAGCTCGGCGCGGCGGAACTCGGCGAGGTAGTCTCGCGGGACGGTGAGCTGCCCTTCGAGGCGGACAAACTGCACGACCTGCGAGTGGAAGAGCTCGTCAGACCGTGTCATGGGGGCGAAGGACGGGAGGGGGCAAGCGTACCTTCTCGGCCGTCTTGTACTTGCGCAAGAGGCGGTACGCCGTCTTGAGCCCTAGCCCCGGGATGCTGTCGAGGTAGTCGCACCCGCTGAGAATGGCCATCTGGCGGAACTCGGCGTCGCTCCACGCCGCAAAGTTGTACTCGCGGCAGCGCGCAAAGTCGTCGCGCGAGATCGAGACGCAGTTGCCCTCGCCGTCGAGCTTGAACAGGACGTTGCGGCAGCCAAAGACGAGCAGGTCCGAGTCTTCGGTCACGATCGCGTCGACAATGCCAGCCTTCTCGAGGTAGGCGAGTTGCGGGTCGGCTTCGTACGGCGCGACGACGTACTGCACAGAAGGTCTCAGCCGGCGGATCAGGGTTGCGGATGAGCCTAGTACAAGAACGACGCACCTGGAACCCCTCGCGGCGCAGCGCCTTGATGAGCTGGTACGCCATGGCGGGCGTCACGTCGACGGCCTTGACAAAGCACTCGCGCGCCTGACCCTCCTTGCCCTCGGCGAGAAACGCATTGCCCTTGGCGCGAGCGTTCTGCCTCTTTCTGCGATCAGCAACGCAAGGGCATCAGCTTGCTGCATCACGAGGTAACGCCTGCAAGCCAAACGAGGCGGACTCGGACGCACTCTTCGCGCGAGTCTTCGGTGCCCATCTTGCTCGGCAGCAGTCCTCCGTCAAAGACGAGCAGGGGCGTCACGCCGTGGTACTTGAGCATGCGCACGCGGTGCATCGCATAGTTGACGTACCTGCGGAAGCGCTCGTCAGCGGTTCGATAGAGGGTGAGCGAGGCGAGGAACGCACTTGAGTGTCGGGACGCCCTGTGCAAGCTCGTTCGCACAGCCGTACGCGCCACGGTGCAGCCAGACCTAGCGTCCTCGGACGTCCCTATCAGTGAGATGCTCGGAAAGGCAAGCGGTCAAGCCGAAGGGGACTCTGCGAGAGGACCCACATACGCATCCACCGCGACCGTCTTGCCCTTCCACTCTTCGATGCGCGCCGGGCGCTGGATCTCCTTGAGCAGCGGCAGGAGGCCGCCGATGCCCATTGCGCGGGCGCAGGTGCGCGAGGTCGGGCGCGAGGGGCAAGGTCAACGGCGAGGGGAGTTGCGGAGGGCGAAAGAACGAGGGTGCGTTGCGAGGGACGCAGCGGGTGTCGACGGCGTGTAGAGTAGAGTGGTCAAGCTCTCTGAGCTCTCTGAACGCGAGCAGCAGCGTGTAGTGTGGACCGAAGGTTCGCGTCCTCCTCGTGGCCCAAACAACCCCGCCTCGTCTCCGCGACTCGACGCGTCCGACCGTGCATCCGTGCATTTGCCAGAAGGCGGGGGCACGTCCACGGTGCACCGGAGAACAGCCCGTGCCCGCGGTCTCCGGGTGAAGCCTCTTTGGCTTCCGTGCGGCCTCTCCCAAAAGGGGCGCGAGGAAGGACAAGGCAATTCTTCGTTTCGCTCAGAACGGATAGCTAGAGTCTGTACTTACTCGGCGGGACTTGTTTGTTCGTCGGATGGACCCTGCGTAGTCACAACGCGGCGGAGGACGGAAGGACAGCCCGCTTGTCCGTCGTCCTTCCCGTCGCCCGCCCCCTACTGCAACTCGACATAGTTGCTCGGGAAGACGCCCTCCTCGCCCGTGGCCGGGTTGCGTCCCTGCCACCACCCCTCGTCGATCTGGTCAATGTGCGACACGAGCTGGCCCTCGGCGAACGCTGTGCGAGCAACCCACGAGCGAAATCAGCCCTGCGCTGCCGATGGACACGGTGCGGCGAGAAAGATGAAAGCCTCGGAGCGAGAGAGACGCACACAGCTCGCCCTCTTCGGCCGCTTCGTAGTCGTACAGCGCCACCGCCGTCTGGCCGAGGTCTGTGTGCCAAGAGTTCGAGATGCACACCATGAGTCGCCCTCCTGCTTGCGCAGATGTGGATGGTGAAGCTCGGGAGTGTGACGCACCTTCCTGCGCGGGCTCGGGCGCAGCCTGAGCCATGGGCGGGGGCGGCGGAGCAGGCGGTGCGGGCGGGGCAGGAGGTGCGGGCGGTGCAGGCGGCGCCGGCGGAGCAGCGGGAGCTGCAGGCGCAGCAGGAGGAGGAGGAGGAGGAGGAGGAGGAGGAGGGGGCGGAGGAGGAGGCGGAGGGGGAGGAGCGGCGGCTGCGGGCGAAGGCGCAGCAGGCGCGGGCTCGTCTGCTGCCGCGTCTTGCGGCTCGTCGATGAGCTCGACATAGTTGGCTGTTTATGTAATTGCTGAGTATGAGCATGTCGCAAAAAGAGAGAGAGGAAGAGGGAGCGCCCCGACGCACCGGGGAACAAGCCCCTCTGGCCCTTTGCGTTCTCTGCCTCCCACCACCCCTCGTCGACCTGGTCCACGCGCTCGAGCACCTCTCCCTCGGCGAGCGAGAGCTCGTTGTCCTCCTCGGCGGCATACTCGAACACGACGCGCGCGCGCTGCCCCGACGCGGCCGTGCGCGGCGGGAGCGACGCCGTCGCGTCGCCCGTGTCGAGCGAGAGGGCCGCGAGGGACGCAGCGGGGGCCTGTGTCGCGCGTGGAGAAATGTGGATATCAGCATCTGGCGAGACAGTGGTCCGCAGAAGCAGAAGAATCCGCGCGACACGCACCTCGGGCTCACGCTCCGGCTCCGGCGCCGGCTCGTCGCGACGCGCAGGTGGCGCAGGCGGCGCGGGAGGAGGAGGAGGAGGCGGCGGCGGCGGAGGCGGCGGTGCGCCTCCCTGTCCCTGCTCTTCCTCGTCGTCCTCCTTGCTCTCGACCGCGCTCCCGACCGCCGCCGCGCCGAGCCCCACCGCCGCCGCGCCCGCAATGCCCGCCGTCGCGCCGAGCGCCGCGCCCGCCGCGAGTCCGACCGCCGCCGTCCCGCCGACGGCCGCGGCCGCAGCCGTCTTGAGTCC
Source organism: Rhodotorula paludigena (assembly GCA_036244875.1). Lineage (NCBI taxonomy): Eukaryota > Fungi > Basidiomycota > Microbotryomycetes > Sporidiobolales > Sporidiobolaceae > Rhodotorula > Rhodotorula paludigena. The sequence goes on from BQKY01000004.1 coordinate 659,910, forward strand.
CGAAGAAGAAGAAGAAGGAGGGAGGCTGGCCTCTCCCGCCGCGCGCGACTTGGCATCCTCCTCCTCGCGCTGCTTCTTGGCCATCTCCTGCCGCTGACTCCACGTGAGCCCCTTTGCCGCCCCGCCGCCCGGCCTGCCCGCGCCGGCGTCCTCGCGCGCCTGTGACGGCTGGTCGAGCACCTCCTGCCAGCGGTTCCCGAGCTTGCCCGGCTTGCCGAGCTGCACGGGCGTGTAGCTCGTCCCGACCGGGCCCGGCCGGTCGGGGATGCTCTCGCTCGCGCGCGCAGAGGGCGCAGGCGCGGCGGGCGGCGAAGAGGGGACGATCGGGGGCGAGGGCGCAGCCGCGGGCGCGAAGGGCGTGTGCGGCGGAGGAGGCGGAGTCGCGGGCTCCGAGGCGGTCAGGCCCTGCGACGTCGGGGCGGTCGCCGGGCGCGGGGCGGGCGGCGGGGCGGTGGTGGGTGCGCCGCGGCCCGAAGACGACGCGGCGCGGATCTCGGCGAGCTCGTTGCGCTTCGAGGCGTAGGACGTGCCGACGGGGGTCGGGGGCGCGGCGGGCTTGGACGGCTTGATGTCGGGGCGGCCGACGGGGACGTACGAGCTCGAGACGGGCGCGGGCGCGACGTAGCGCTGCGCGGGCTCGTTGTGCACCGAGTACTTGGCGCCCGAAGAGTCGGCGACGCGCTTGAGGATGTGCGACGGGACGACGTCGCCGTCGCCGCGCGCCTGGATCGTGACGTGCGCGCCCTGGAGCTGCTTGGAGACGGCGGCGGTGTGCGTCGGGAAGAGACCCTTGCGGGAGACGGGGACACCGTCGCCGAGCTGCGCTCCGAGAGTTCAAGCCTTGATCCGATTAGTCTTCGAGGGCTCGAGACGGCTCGGGAGATGGCGAGAGACGAGCGCACCCAGCAGATGAGGACAAACTTGGGGAGTCCGCTCCCGGGGTCCTTTACGCGGACAAAGGCAAACATGGCTTTGCCATCGTTGAACTCGTCCTCGAGCTCGTCGAGGCCGCCGGAGCCTGTGTCAGAGAGGAGGAGAGCCGGGAGAGGGGAGGGCAGTGGGATAGGAGCGAGGTGGGGGTGTCAGTCGCGGGAGAATGGACTAGAAGGCGATGTACCGGTACAGTCTCCTCAGTGTAACAGTGAGAGACTGCTGTGCGAACAGGGTGCGCCCCCTGCTGCGACTTTGTGTCCCGGCGAGGGTGACGAGATGACGCCGAGGTGGAGGGAGGGAAGGGGACGGACCCTGAGCGGTGAAGCGGAGTTCGCTGGAGGTTGCGGATCCGACGAGGGTGTAGAGGGCCCAGTCGGTCTCTCCTGCGCGGCACCAGCGGGGAGTGCGCGGGTGAGCTGACGCGACGAGGGGACGAGGTGGGGGCAGGCGAGGGACGCACCGCCCGCGCGGACTGTGTGGTAGGGCTTGAGGAGGTCTGGGTCGGAGAACGACACTGCGGCCATCGTGCTCGGGGAACTCGTGCGCTGGTCTCCCTCGAGAAGAGCGAGTGAGCGGGACGAGGACAAGCGGCGGACTCGAAGGACGAGACAGGCAAGACTCGGACCTCGACCTCGCCCTGTCGCGCTCGCTGTGCGCGCCAGGATGCCCGGGCAGCCTGCAGCGCTCCCCGCCGTCGAGTTCACCGCCCTCTCGCACCCGCTCCCGCTCCCCGACGTCGGCGACAGGCACCTCGTCCCCTTTGGCTTCAACGACGGCGCAGACTGGGACGCCTACCCCGCCTACGAGCACGCACACCGCTACCTCCGATGGCACCGTCAGTCCCCGCCTCTCTTGACGCTCACTGAGAGACGCGTCGAGCAATCAACACCCGCTCCACCTCCTACAACCGCGTGCACCGCCTCGAGCAGCCGGACAGGCGCGTGGGTGCCGCTTGCAAGAGCTTCCTGACCCAGCAGACGCGCGTGCGATGCGTTGACACCGGGCTGACTTGACCCCCACCTCGCTTCCGCACCCGCAGAACCCCTCGAGGCAGAGCTCGCAAAGCAGGTCGAGTACGACATGGACGAGCAGGGTGAGTCACAACCTGGGATCCGCAGACGCGACAGAGCGAGTTGACCTGTCGCCTCCCCGAACAGACCAGCTCTGGCTCGACTCGCTCAACGCAGACCGCAAGCGCGACGGCCACGCCCCCATCTCGTACGAGGTCTTTGAGGTCATCATGGACAAGATCGAGAAAGAGTGGTTCGACCTCGTCCGTCTACCCTCCCTCTCCCTCTTTCGATTCCTTCCGCGTCGCTGACCCGAGGCAGGAACCCACGCACCGCAGACCCGCAACGTCCCGAAGCGCACGAACGCGCTCCCGAGCGAGGATAGCAAGTGCGCCATCTGCGACGACGGAGAGTGCGAGAACGCAAACGCCATCGTCTTTTGCGACGGGTGCAACCTCGCCGTCCACCAGGGTGCGCCGCAGTTCAGGTCTTGGTTTCTGCGTGCCGACGTAGCAGCGCTGATTTCATACGTCTTTGCCTGCGTCGTCCAGACTGCTACGGCGTGCCGTACATTCCCGAGGGCCAGTGGCTCTGCCGCAAGTGCACCGTCTCGCCCGACAAGCCCGTCGTGCGTCCCTCTCGGCCCACTCTCGGACGCACACTGCGGCCCCGTCGCATGTCCGTCTGTGCATGTTGGCGACGTTGACGCCCCCCCCCCCTCACGCCCTCCCACAGACCTGCGTCCTGTGCCCGCGCTCGTACGGCGCCTTCAAGCAGACGACGACGGGCCAATGGGCGCACCTCCTGTGCGCCATCTGGATCCCCGACACGAGCGTCAGCAACACGGTCTACATGGAGCCTGTCGACGGGATCGAGCACATCCCCAAGAGCCGCTGGAAACTCGTGCGTTGAAGAGCAGATCCTCAGTCGTCTGGGTTCCGTTGCGCGTGCAGTTCCTGATGAAGCTTTTCGTCCATGTACAGGTCTGCTATCTCTGTAAGAAGCGCGTCGGCGCCTGCATCCAGTGCGTCCACCGCATCCCCCATTCTTCCCGATGCCCCCTTCCCTGACCGTCTCCCGCGCCAACCTCCGCCCAGATGCGCAAGCCGCACGTGCTACACGGCCTTCCACGTCACGTGCGCGCGTGAGTACGGCCTCTCGCTCAAGATGAAGCAGGGCCTGGGCGCGGCGGGCGAGTTGCGGGCCTACTGCGACAAGCACGGCGAGGTGCGTCTCGCTCGCGCTCGCTCAGCAGCTTTGACCCCGTCGGTCAGACGATTGATACACCATTGCGGTGGATGCACAGGTCGCCCCTTCGCGCCCGGGCACGCCCGCACTCGGCCAGCTGAAGTCGCGCCCCTCGACGCCCTCGACCCCGACGCTCGCCGGCGCGTCGACCTCGACGTCGCTCCTCAAGCTCACGCTCAAGCTCCCGTCGTCCTCCTCCACGCCCGGCCCGTCGAACAAGACGCCCTCGCGCCCGCTCCTCCCTGCGGCGGCGGCGGTGGGCGGGCGCGCGTACAAGGCGACGCTGCCGTCGCGCGGCCCGCCAATCGTCCCGCTGCGGATCGCAGAACGCGTCGTCGCGTACCTCGGGACGAAACTCAAGCTGCCGGGGAAGAAGGACGTCGTCAACGTCGTGTGCAGGTACTGGAGCTTGAAGAGGGAGGCGAGGAGGGGCGCACCGCTGCTCAAGCGGATTCACCTCGAGGTGCGTGCGCTCGCGCGACCCGCAGGCTCGGTCCCGCGTCGTTGAGGGATTGCTGACCTGTTTGATCGCATGCTTTGCTGCGCGCAGCCCTGGACCGCGTCGGCGACGTCGCGCCAGCAGTCCGAGTCGGACAAGGCGCACAAGCTCGAGCTCATCCGCCTCCTGCGCAACGACCTCGAAAAGGTGCGCATGCTGACCGAGCGCGTGCGCAAGCGCGAGCGCAAGAAGCTCGAGCGCGCCCAGTGCCTCGCCGGCGTCGTCGACGAGTTTGTGTGGCCGCTCGAGAAGAGGTTGCGGGACGCGCTCGAGCAGGTCAAGAGGTGCGGCGGCGTCTGTCTCTGCCTCGGCTGCCGAGTGCGTTACCGGTATGTGTGATGCTAAAACTGGACGGCGCTTTCTCGCAGCCTCGACAAGTCGAACCACTTCCTCCGCCCCGTCGACCGCAAGGCCGTGCCCGACTACTACGAGCACATCCACGCGCCGATGGACTGGCAGACGATGGGCGACAAGCTCGCGCGGCACGAGTACCTCACCGCGCAGGACTTTACCGTGCGTTCTCGCTTGCGCTGACTCCGACCCGTCTCGCCTTCTCGAGCTGATCCCGTCTCCACTCCCTCGCTGGCGACCGCACAGGACGACGTTCACCTCGTGATCAACAACGCGCGCAAGTACAACAAGCCGCACACGACGCTGCACAAGTTTGCGACGCGCCTCCTCGACCTCGTCGAGGAGCCCATCCTCGACGCGCTCGTCGCGCTCGACGACCCGGCGTCGGACGTGCACGTGCGCCGGACCGAGGTCGCGCGCGTGCTCACGCGCGAGCGGATCGCCGAGCTGTGGGAGTTTGGGTACGATGTCGAGGACCCCGAGGGGAAGAAGAAGGAGGCGGCGCAGGCGAGGCTGAAGGAGGAAGAGGAAGCGGAGGCGCTCAAGAAGAGCAAGAGCGCAAAGAAGGACGTCAAGGGCAAGGGCAAGGCTCGCGCCGCTACCGCAGACGAGGACGACGACGAGGCCATGGAGGTCGACGGCGACGATGCGCAGCCCGAAGCGTCGACCTCGCGCGCGCAGCGGCGCAAGTCGGCCTCGGTCGCGCCTGCGAACCCGCCCACGGCAACATCCAACCGCAAGAAGCGCTCAGCCGAGCTGGCCGTGCTCGACTCGCCTGCACCGGCGGCGCGTACGACTCGCGCAGGCACGGCAGCAGCGGTCGCGGCTGCGACGCCCCAGCCGCGCACGACGCGGAGTGGCGCCACAGTCGCCAAGCCGGTCGAAGCGGCGACGGCGGACAAGGCGCGCGACCGCAAGGGCAAGGGCAAGGCGCTCGACGAACCCGTGTCGGCGAGGAAGGCGGCGCCGGGGTCGCCAAACAAGGGACCGGCTGCGGAGCTTGCTCCCGAGGCAGTCGACTCGAAGGCCATGTTCAAGCACTTCGAGACGGGGTACGTGGTCACTGTCGCCGCCCGTCACGTTTCCAACTGACCAGTGTTTTTAGGTGGGTCCTTCCCGAGGGGACTTCTCGCCGTCGCAGCTCGACCGCCGCGCCGCCTACGCCGCAAACCTCGACGAGCGCTCTTCCGGAACCGGATACAGCAGTATCTTCGGCAACGCGCGACAAGAAGGGCAAGGGCAAAGCGGCCGTCGAGCCCGTCGCCGAGGAGGATGAGGACGAGTCGCACGCTGCGCCTCACGACGCGAAGGAGCAGCCGCACGAGACTGTCTCTGCGCCGTCGAAGCCGTCGCCGTCCAAGAAGGCGCGGCTCGAGTCGCCAAAGAAGGGCGACGAGTCCGGCAGCTCGCTGTCGGACGCTCAGCAGTTGCGCGACTGGGAGAACAAGGTCAAGGAGCTCGAGCCGTCTATCGCGATCGACCCAAAGGCGGATCTGGACGAAGGTGCTTTGCGCCACTCAGCTTGCTGCGTATCCCTACAACGCTCACCCTTGCCGCTCGTCCCGCAGGTCATCTCGTCTGGGCTCGCATCGCACCTCATCCATTCTTCCCCGCCGAGGTCGTCGATGCCGATGCCAGCGACACGCCCGACAGCCTGCGCAAGCACCGCCCGCCCAAGACGGATGACAAGGTTCCCGTCATGTTCTTCGACGACCATCGTTCCTGGTGCGTTGCCTTCGTCGCCTGCTCCTCCTCATTATCTGTCGCTCACTCGGCTGTACCGCCAGCGCTTGGCTTCCGCGTACGAACTTGCGCGAGCTCGGCGACAACCCCACCGCCGACGACCTTCTCGTCTCGCACTTTGCCGTGCGCGCGAACCGCCGAAAATACAAGGGCAAGAGCTGGGGCAAGTCGATCGGTGAAGAAGCCGAGGACCTGGTGCGTCTGCGTTGGAGCTGCCGGAGCAAAGCTTCGTGCACACCCGGCTGACCTTTCCGATCCCCGTGCAACAGGCCGAAGCGCTCGACTGGGCCAAGTCGCTCGCCGAGAACACGGACGATGAGGAGGCGCGCCTCGCGGAGGAATCCAAGTCGACCGCAGCGGCAGGGGGGCGCAAGGCGGGCAAAGTTGCGAAGGGCAAGCGCAAGGTGGGCAAGGGCGCAGGAGGGAGGAAGCGGTGACCGACGTTGTCCAGGTTGCAACGCTTTTCGCGCTTCTAAAGCTTGCTTGTCTCGTGGAAGCACCGGTTGGACGCCGGAAGAGCGCGCATGGCTCGATTCGGGACGTTACGAGACAGAGAAAGTCCAGGAAAGGGGATGACGGAGATTTCCAGCGAGGGAGGGCGAGGCAGACGGATGAAACAGACGAGTCTTTGTTCTGTGTTGGTTTCTGGTTGACTCTGATACGGGAACTCTGATACGGGAGAAGATTCGGAGAGAGGTGACCTAAGGGCTCGTTGTGGCGAGCTGTTCAGGGGCCCCTGGTCAAGGCCTTCATTTGCCTGTGCAGAAAGGAATCAGCCGCTGGATGACAGGGGCTTGCGCGGTCAGAAGGAGGGGAAGCCTGGACCCACTCGGCCTTTGCATCCTGCATGGACTTGAGGAAGTCGATGATCTGCTTCATCATGCCGTCCATCGACTGCTGGACCGCTTTCGCGTTGTCCGACTGCGCCTTGTTGATCACGTCCGTCTTCAGGTCCACTGCATCCTTCTTCTGTCCCATGTCGGCAGTGACCTTGTCTTTGACACTGCAGGCAAGCAGTCAGCCCCGGCCTCCGCACAGACCGCATTGCCTGCCAATGCCAAACTCACGCGGCATCGCCGTTGCTCTTCATCTTCTCCGTGATCTCGTTAAGCGCATTGTTAGTTGCGCCCGGCTTGATCGAACCGAGGTGCGACGAGGACTGCCCGAGTGCCATCTTGGCCGCGTCGGTAATCTTGGAAGCGCTTGACTGGAGCTGCTCGGCCTGGGCGAGGAGGTCCGCCTTGGCTTGGTCGCGAGCGGCATCCCGGGCTTGCTGCGCGGCGGCCCTTTGGCCCTGAATCTGCTGTAGCATCTCCTGTGCCAGATCACGCTTGGCGATGAGCCGGGCGCCCGAAAGCTTGTTGCCACGGTCTCTGCGCAAACGCCATGAGCTCGACGGGTCGCTCAAGCGTGAGTGTCGAGACGCACTTCTGGCTCTTCATGATGTCGTCGAGCACCGAGTTGAAGCGGTCCGACGACTGCGTGAGGCGGGCCAGAGCCTGGTTGATCATGTCGTCCAGTTGCTTCTGGATCGCGGCATTGAGGCCCGTGTTAGGCGTGGCACGCTTAGCGATGAGCCGGGCGCCCGAAAGCTTGTTGCCACGGTCTCTGCGCAAACGCGATGAGCTTGACAGGTCGCACACATTCTGAGTGTCGAGACGCACTTCTGGCTCTTCATGATGTCGTCGAGCACCGAGTTGAAGCGGTCCGACGACTGCGTGAGGCGGGCCAGAGCCTGGTTGATCATGTCGTCCAGTTGCTTCTGGATCGCGGCATTGAGGCCCGTGTTAGGCGTGGCACGCTTAGCGATGAGCCGGGCGCCCGAAAGCTTGTTGCCACGGTCTCTGCGCAAACGCCATGAGCTCGACGGGTCGCTCAAGCGTGAGTGTCGAGACGCACTTCTGGCTCTTCATGATGTCGTCGAGCACCGAGTTGAAGCGGTCCGACGACTGCGTGAGGCGGGCCAGAGCCTGGTTGATCATGTCGTCCAGTTGCTTCTGGATCGCGGCATCGAGGCCCGCATTAGCGGACGGCGTCGTGGCGCGTTCCGCGATCTGGCTATGCACGAAAGCTTCATCGTCAGGCTGCAATTGATGGCGTTGCACGAAAGGCAGAAGACGTACTTCTCGGTTGTGACGGGTGCCGCGGAAGCGAAGCTTGCGACAGCCACCACCGCGGCGAAAAGGCTAGCGAAACGCATTCTGCTGGCCGTGTGCGCAGACGGACAAGGTATAGCGGGTGCTGGGCTGTTCCAGAAGCAGCACAGACGAAAGCGAGGGAGAGGGCGGGACAAGCGAAACAGACCCTCACGCTGGGTCGCGATCGCCGACGAGGGAAGCGAGATGTGCAGTGGCAGGGTGATCGAACGGATGCCCGGACGTACGGGAACACCTTGAGAAATCGAGCAATTGCCGGCATGTCTCGTTTCGAGACGTCGCGAGCCCTCCGATCGCTCACGTGGAAGACAGGGCCAGGCTCACGAAGCGGGTCAACCGGGAAGAACATCGGATGCGGCGCGTCCATGTACATGCTGGCCAGCGATGCTTCGAGGACCTGTTCGCAACAGTAGCAGCGTAGCAGCAAGGTCTGAACAAGGTCGGCGACAAGGTCGGCGAAGCTGGCGACGCGGACCTCGCGCGGCTGGACAGAACGGCAATGACCGGCGCGCAGAATATTGCAGAGGAGCCTCGAACAGCGGGCTTGTGCCTTCCGTCGAGGGCGCAGGTCGACTCGAACCCTTTGCGCTGTGGTCTCGAGCCCCTGGCCTCTGCATCGCGGAACAACTCCTGCGCGTGGAAAAGTGGCAGGGAAGCAGATCAGGGGCGGATGTCGCGAAGACCTGCTCGTTGCGGCTCGGCCGATCGCGTTCCATCTGGGCGGCTTGTGAAGTGAGCAGGTGGACGTGATCGAGCGCCGCGAGACGACACGAGCGAGCGAGCGCGCGCACCGCGTCACGCAGCGAAGCCTGGTGCACGTTGCTGCTGCAGAGCCCTTCAGAGCAGCACCGGCACGGCAGCAGCCGGAGGAGCTCATTCAAAGTGGCCCGTTCGGGACAGAGAGGCAGAAGCGATCGGCTTGGCTCTTCGCCCGGCCTTCCTTGCAACGCTTCCAGACTGCCGGGCAAACGGACCAGGGGGACGGAACGAACAGCAAAGGTGTATGTAAAGCGTCCATTGCGAGCGAGAGAGCCGCCCAACTTCAGTACTCGCCCTCGCCCTCCTCCTCGTCAATCCGCCCCCTTCCCTTGTGCGTCGACCTCCCCGCCGCCGCCGCTCCACCCCCCTTGACCGCCGACCCCTCGCCCGCGACGCTGCTCAGCCTCGAGCTGCGCCGGACGGGCGTCCTCGTGCCGACCTCGCGCATCTCGAGCGGCTGCACCGACGACGCGCGCGTCGAGCGCCGCGCAGGCTGCTGCTGCGGCTCAGATGCTCCCGCACCGCCGGGCGAGGGCGGCTCGGCCGTCGAAGCGCGCGACAGACTCGCCGAAGCCGCGCGCGTCGAGCGGCGCGCGGGCGTCCGTGTCGAAGCGGCGACGGCGGCGGGCTTCGATGACGCAGCGCGCGTCGAAGCCCTGCGCGAAGTAGACGCCTCGCGCATCTCGGGGTGCTGGCTCACCGCGCTGTCGTCCTGCTCGGTGTCCTCGTCCTCGTCCTGCGGCTGCTGCCCCGGGAACGCGCCCGGCGGGAGGTTGCCGCCCCTGCGCGCGCTGCGCTCGAGGTCGACCGCGCCGTCGTTCGGCGCAGGCTGGTGCACCGCGCGCCGCTTGCTCGGCTCGCTCACCTCGTGCGTCTGCGCCGAGCGGCGCGTGCTGCGGCGCGCGGTCGACGGCGGGGCTGCCGCCGACGACGAGGCGGGAGCGCGACGCGGCGTCTTGGCTGCAGCGATGGTGCGCGCGATAGCCGGGTCGAGCGCCGCGCGGCGCGCAAAATCGTCTCCCGACTCGTCACCCGGCTGAGTAGGGGCAGCGGATGCCTCGCCCATCTCCTCGTCCTCGTCGGCAGCCTCTTCGCGCCTCGCCGGCTTGCGCGCGGGCGTCTGAGCAGCAGCAGGGGCCTTGACAGGGGTCGCAGCGCTGAGCGCAGGCTGGCGCACGGAGCCAAAGCCCGCAAGCGTCGGCTTGGCTTTCGACACAGGCGCGTCGGAAACGACGCTCTCACCGCCGCCGGTCGCCGTCGAAACGACCGTCGAGCCCGCCACCGACGTGCTCACCGTCGCCGTCTGCGCCTGCTGCTGCGGCGGCGGGAACGTGAACGGCGAAGCCGGCGCGCCAGCCGCACCTGCACCAGGCTTGCGCGGCGTCGCCGCCGTCTCGAGCGCGCGAAGGACCGTACCCTGGCCCTTGTTGGTCGCGGAGCGCACGAACGGGCTCGCCGAGAGCGGGAGGTCGGCAGCGGTCGGGGCGGGCGCGGCGGGCGCGGGCTGCTGCGCGAGACGCGCGGCGGTGATGGTGCGCGGAGGTGCGGCGGGCGTTGCTGGTGCTGCCGGAGCGGGAATGGGCGCCCAAGCGGGCTGCGTCACCTTGCTCGCGGCCGTGGCGGGCGCGGCAGAGGAGACGGCGGGTGCAGGAGCAGGCGGCGGCGAGAGGTCGAGTTCGAGCGTCGTGCGCTGCACCTCGGTCAGGTTGGCCTCGACGGCCTTGAGGAGGCGGTCGCGCGCCTCGCTCTGCTCGAGCTTGCTCGCCTTTTCGCGGCGCACGGTCGAGTAGAAGCGGAGGGCGTCGACGGGGCGGCACTCGGCGATGAGCTTCGACAGGCGCCAGTCGACGGTGAGCGTGAGCGGGAGGTTCGCGGAGGGGGATGCGCAGAAGGTGGACGTGAGGGTGTCTTCTTCAGGCGTAAAGGGAAGCGCGAGGAGGCTCGAGAGGTGCGAAGCGACGGGGCGCTGGGTGTAGTTGTCTGCACGCGGAAGAAGCGGTCAGATCGACCTCGTCCTCCCGCAGCACCCGCGAGAGAGCACGCACCGCCAAAGCACGCTTCGAGCACAGCACGGGCGAGCTGCTCGCGCTCGGCCTCGACGTGCCACTCGCGCGCGAGAGCCCACGCCTCTGCGACGCCGCGCTTGCGCTCGGGTGCGCAGAGGGCGCGGACGACATGGCGCGCCTCGCGGACCGAGTGCTGCGCGAGCTGGATGTTTGCGAGCCTCCAGAAGCTTAGGACGAGGTCTGCGCGGTCGGACGCGGGCTCGGGAACGGTCGCGAGGAGCTCGAAGATGCGCGGGACAAAGTCGGGCGTGACGCGCGGGTCGGCGAGGAGCTTTACGGCTAGACGGTAGTTGCCCGTGTCGAGGGCGTGGAAGGCGCGCACGGCGAGGCGGAAGGCGGGCGGGAGGAGGAGGTCGTGCGCGAGGCGGGCGGCGAGGTGGGGCGGCGAGAAGACGAGCGCGAGAAAGTAGATGCACGAGCGCGCCGTGAGGACCGACGAGACTGCGTGCGAGCCGGCGAGCGTCACGAGGAGCGCGGCGAGGTCGGCCGGCGACGCGGGCGGGAAGGCGAGCGGGGCTGCAGCGTATGAGAGGCAGTCAGTTGGGCGACGAGAGACGACGAGAGGATGTGCGGCGCGGGCTCACTTGCAGGCACTGCGAGCTCGAGCAGGAGGTCGATGAAGAGACGGCCGCCAGGCTGGGCGCGGCGGGCGTGCTCGATGCGGGCGACGACGGCGTGGTCGAGCGGGGTCGAAGCGAGCGACGACGACGGCAAGGCGAGTGCGTCGAGCGCGGGGAAGAAGGGCGCGAGGGACGCGGGCGCAGCGGGTGCGCCGTGGTGCGGATGCACGACGACGAACGACTCTGTCGACGAGTCCATGGCGGGTTGCGGCGAGAGGGCGGGCGAGAGCAGCAGGCAGGCGCGAGGAGCAAGAGCGAGGCGCAAGTCCCATCGCCCTCCCTTCCCCCTGTTTTGCTCATCTGGGTCCTAGCGACGAGTAAGAAGCTCCCCGTACCGCGCTTGCGCTCCCCCGCCCACCCGCGCGCTTCCTGCAGTCTAGAGAGATGCTCGCCGCACGCTCTTCCCCTCGGGCCCTCGCCCGCTCCGCCCGCCCGCTCGCAGCCGCCGCCCTCGCCGCGCGCTCCCCTGCCCCCCGTCAGGCGCTCGCGCTCGCCGGAGCGACCCGCGTCCCCGCCCGCTTCGCCGCGTGAGGGCTCCTGCGAGCGCACCCAGCACCGTCCAGGACCCGCACTGACTCGCGCGCCCCGCAGGCCCGCCCTCGCCCGCTCGTTCCATGCCTCGCCGCTCGCTCTCGGTGCGTTCCGGCTGCATCATGTTCGCTCCGCTCCCCGCGCGTCCCGAGGCTCTCTCGGGCGCACGCAGCGATTCAGACGAGCTCAGAAACGCACGACTGACCTGCGGACCCTCTCCCGCGGCGTGAGCAGACGAGATTGTCAAGGTCCCGTCCATGGCCGAGTCCATCACGGAGGGCACCCTCAAGCAGTGGCTCAAGCAGAAGGGCGACTACGTCGAGGCCGACGAGGAGGTTGCCACCATCGAGACGGACAAGGTGCGAACCCGGCTTTCGCACTCCTGCACCGCCGAGAGGGCGCTCCGCCGAGCCCGACAAGTGCCGCGGGTGTCGCTGACTTTCCCGCCCTCGTCCCTGCGCGACTCGCCGTGCAGATCGACGTTGCCGTCAACGCGCCTAAAGCCGGTACCCTGACCGAGCTGCTCGCCAACGAGGAGGACACGGTCGCCGTCGGCCAGGACCTCTTCAAGCTTGAGCCGGGAGAGGCGCCGGCAGGTGGTGCTGGTGTGTTCTCGCTCCTCCGGCGCTCTCAAGATGAGGTCAGGACATGAGCTAACACTGTCCGAACCGCCGCAGCCAAGGAGGAGCCGAAGAAGGACGAGCCGAAGAAGGAGGAGCCGAAGAAGGAGGAGGCCGCGCCCAAGAAGGAGGAGGCCAACCCCGAGCCCAAGTCCGAGTACCGCAAGCCCGACTCGGCCCAGCCCGCACCCAAGGCGCCCGAGCCCGCAAAGAAGTCCGAGGGCAAGTCGGCGCCCGAGTCGCCCGCGCAGCCGCAGAAGTTCCAGCGCACCGAGAACCGCGTGCGTGGATTCTCCTACACGTGATCGGGTGCAGACGTTGGTGCCAAGGGGGCGCCCGAGTAATACGGGCCACGCTGACCCCCGATGCGTTGTCCGGGTCGCACAGGTCAAGATGTCGCGCATGCGTGCCCGCATCGCCGAGCGCTTGAAGGAGGCGCAGAACACGGCCGCGTCGCTCACGACCTTCAACGAGATCGACATGTCGGCCCTCATGTCGTTCCGCAGCAAGTACAAGGACCAGGTCCTCAAGGACCACGGCGTCAAGCTCGGCTTCATGTCGGCCTTTGTCAAGGCGTCGACCGTCGCGCTCAAGGAGCTCCCCGCCGTCAACGCCTCGATCGAGGGCACGGGCAACTCGGCCGAGATTGTGTACCGCGACTACGCCGACGTGTCGGTCGCCGTCTCGACGCCCAAGGGCCTCGTCACCCCCGTCCTCCGCAACGCCGAGTCGTACAACTTTGTCGAGATTGAGCGCGAGATTGCCGCGCTCGGCAAGAAGGCGCGCGACGGCAAGCTCACGCTCGAGGACATGAACGGCGGCACCTTCACCATGTGCGTTCCTCTGCCTTCTCCCGACCCTTTTTTCTCCTCTTTCCTCCTCCTTTGCACTCTCAAGCACGCAGGCTGACGCACTGAGACGTTTGCAGCTCGAACGGCGGCGTGTTCGGGAGTCTCTACGGCACCCCGATCTTGAACACTCCTCAATGTGCCGGTACGAGCCAATCATCCCACTCTACTTTCGCTGCCTTACTCACTCCACCGCGTTGCAGTTCTTGGCATGCACAGCATCCAGGAGCGCCCCGTTGTCCGTGACGGCCAGATCGTCATCCGCCCCGTGATGGTGCGCCTTTACCACTGCTCTGCTCTGCGTCTCTGGCTTGGACTGACCGTCTTGCCCTGAATCAGGTCGTTGCACTGACGTACGACCACCGTGTCATCGACGGTCGTGAAGGTGCGTCGCATCTCGCTCTCGCGAAAGCGTGCCAGAAGTGTCGTTCTGACCTCGTTCTCCCTCAGCCGTCACCTTCCTCGTCCGCGTCAAGGAGCTCATCGAGAACCCCGCCGCCTTCGCCCTCCACTGCGCGTAAACCCCTGACGTGTAGTGTAGATTCCTCTCCCGCCCATCGTCGTTCCATTTTCGGTCTCACGCAGTTCCAGCCCCCACCTTTCATGGCCGCCTTCACTCTTCTCTTCCCTCGTCGGCCTTTCTCTCTTCCGGCTCGAAGCCTCGAGCGCTACACTGTCTCTATACCATGTCCTCCTCTGCAACGCGCGCAAAGACACAAAGCCTGCCCTGCGCGATGACACGGGACGAAAGCGGGAGGCTCACGCTTACTGCTTAATGGAATATCGCTGTGATTGATGCGCAGAATCAAACGCCTACGGGAGAACACCAGTTCTCTGAAAGTGACCATCACGACCTTCGCAAACCGACACGGCCCGCTCGAGCTCCTGCTCGATCCTCCTGTCGCTCTGCCTGTCGTCACCTTGCTCGGACCGCAGCTACACCCGCGATCGCGAGCGGGACCTCGACCTGCTCCTCTCCATCCCCAGGCTCTTCTCCTCGAACTCCTCCCTTCTCCCAGCACTCGCGCGCCCCTCTGAGCGCGCCCTCCCAGCCTGTCGCTCTCCGTCATCCTCACTCGACGCGCTGAGCGCACTGCTCTCGTATCCTCCGCCGCCGCCGCCGCCGCCGCTGACGCGGGCGTAGGCGCGGCGCTTGGGGCGCGCGAGCGAGTTGGCGACCGGACGTGGGGCGACAGACGTAGAGGCGGGTGCGCTCGGGGCGATGTAGATCTGCTGGTCCTGTGCGCAGATTGGATGTCATGGTGAGCGGAATGATTCGACAGGACGGGATGAGACACGGACATACGCTCCCTCGGTTTGCTGCCGGCGTCGACGACTCGTGCTTGTGATGCACGACGATGGCGATGGCGACGATGGCGACAATGACGACGAGGGCGATGGACACGCCGATCAGGCTGCGGCGCGGGCAACCTTCTCAGCTGCCGCACCCTGCAAGCGAATGACAGAAGAGAACGCACATCCACTTGTTCTCCGAGGCCCACTCGCCCGCATCCGAGAGATCAACCGTCACATTGTTGGTGTTGGTGTTGCTCGAGTCGAGGTTCGCGTTCGAGTCGGCATCTGCGTCCGCCGTATTGTTCAGATTGAGCGAGTCGCCCGGCGTACTCGCGGTGGCCATCGTCGGGAGTGCGAGGGACGAAAGAGACTGTGAGGCTTCGCTGGGCTCTCTGATCGTCTCTTCTGCCGTCGGAGGCGAGGTTGTCTTGGAGTGACCGCCCGTGTCCTGCTCCTCGTCCTCAGCCGCGTGGGCCGTCTTCTCCGCCTCTGTTTCCTTGATGACCCTGTGGTCATCAACCGTCAGCCTAAGTGCAGCTCAGGAGATACGCAAGGTGGCACTCGCTTGGTCTGCACCTGCGTGACGACCTGCGTGACCGGGATGCCCTGCACCGTCTGGACGACTGTCGCAGCCTGGTATTCGGTCGACGTGAACTCGACCACCTGTGTCTCGTGCACAAGCTCGAGCTCGTAGCCGGTCGTCGTAACGGTGATCGGGATCGTCTGCGAGGACAAGCTGGTCAGCAAACGATTCCAACTTTCCCTCGCGCTGCGATGCTCCGCATTCGCATACCTTGCCGTCTGTCACGGTCGTCTTGACGATCTCGGTCTTTCTGTCATTCGTGCAGCAGATAAGCAACTAGCAAACTGCGTCGCATGATGCTTCATGGAAGCGCACACAGCAGTTTGTGTCTGATGAACGCCCGAAGCTCGTCAGCCTGGCCGTTCAGTAAGCTGCAAGGAGCTAGGACACACCACAACGGTCGTCACTTCGGTCGTCACAGTTGTCGGGCAGGCAGTAGACGTCTCCCGTCCATTGCCAAGCGTGACCGGGACGTAGACGCTGGTGAGAAGTGCTCGCTCAGCCAGGTCCTCTCCACGAATCTCAAGCTTGTACAAGGCACGCACGTTGTCGGAACAACCGTTTTGACGACCGTCTTGACAGTCTTTACCTGCGCATCCGGTCGATTCAGCTGCTCGTCGCAGGAACAGGATTGAGACGAGCAGAGGGGCGACGCACTTGGCCGATATTGACGATGCTTCGTAAGACAACGTAGGTCAGCAACGGGCAAGCAGACAGATACCTAGTGACGCTCACTCACACATCGTCCACTCGGCGCTGAAGCGAGACGTGCGGTCGAGGCGGCGCAGTCGGGTATGCGGCTGGTACCGCATTCACCGCAGCGGTAGCAAGGCAAGCCAGATACACCCAAGAGAGCGTGGACATCGGAAAACCCGGGAAAGTGCGAAGACAGGCGGCGTAATGAGCGTAAGCAGACGAGGAGCTCGCTTGCGGTAACGGCGTTGCCGGATGTAGCAGTCTGGAGACTGCTCCAGAGGCAGACAAGAGCTGTTTGAATCGAAGGAGAGGCGAGGACCTCCGAAGACGATGCGGCGACTCCGCGGGGACGGACAGGAGGCACAACGACCCGGTTGCCTGGGTGGGCAGCCGACAGCATGGTTCAACGCCGCTGATCGAGAGCAGCAGAAACCAGCTCTCTGTCGCGGTCGCACGGATAATGCGTGTGAGAATACAGACCGCTGCAGAAAGTCGAATGTTCTACTCCAGTCGAGTGCGCCGGCAATTCACCATCCAAACCTAGTGCGCAGCTCCTGCACAAGCGACCGAATGTCCTGCGATGCGATGTAGGGCTGGACGATGTCCTGAATGTCCTCTGACGAGTCGACGAGCTGTGCGTTGCGAACGGGTCAGAGGCAAGAAGTTGAAGACACAGCCGAGTCCAACGCACTTGCGCCCCGACCATCCTGCCATCTTCACCGAGCGCGATGCTCAGCCGCCGCAGCTCCTCCTTGTTCTCGGACGAGCCGTACTCGAACACGAGCTCGTTGGGCGGGTTGCCGACGGCGTAAGCGTTGTGCACACCGACGAGCGACTTGTACAGTGCGGCGGTCGTGTCGATCCTGAATAGGCATGGCAAAGGCTGTCAGTACATCTCAACGCCTGTCGCAGACAAGGCAAGGCAACGCACCACTCGCAGCCCTCCTCGGCCCGCACATCCTGCACCCCCTTCGCGTCGCGCTCGTCCTGCTCCTTCCGCAGCTGCTTCGCCGTGTGCGAGTAGCGTTCGATGCTCATCTTGCTCGCTTTGATGCGCGGCTTGAGCGTCTTCATCTCGTCCTCGCACTGCTTGGTCCGCTGGCCGATCTGAACGAGCTCATTCTCTTGCTGTTCGCACATGGCCGCTGCTTCGTCGATGGTGAGGCGCTGCAGCAATAATTCAGCGAGAGATTGATCGGTGGGCAGACCTCCATGAAATCAGCAAAGTCGACGAACCTCGGTAGCCGAACGCTTGTTCTTGAGCATGGCAATCTCCGTCTCCATCGCCTCGCACTCGCGCACAAGTCGAGCAGCGTGCTCCGCCTCGTCATTTCGTCGCTTCAGCTCTGCGTAGCGTGGGGGCGCTCGTGAGTATCGCAGAGAGGCGGAAGATGAGTGCGACGCACCCTTCTCAAGCTCTTCCGCCTCGCTGCGAATGTTCGACTCGAGCTCCGTCACACGCTCCTTCCGTGCTTTGAGCTGCGCCTTCGCGTGCAGCCGTTCCTGAGCTTTTCGCCGGAGGAGTGGGAGGGTCAGCAGAGGTATAAGGGCGGGCGAGGAACCGCAACAGCGCACCGAATTGGTCGTTCACCTCCTTCGAGATCGGAGTATACCCATCAGGGTTGAGGATGTGGTTGACGAACTCGAGCTTGGCGTTCGATTCGAGGTAGGCGAACTTGAGGGTCGAGACGTGATCCTGCGGGAGACAAGGTCGTCAGCTTTCGGCAAGGAGGTCTCGAGTGCGCGCAGCGTGTTGCAAATCCAGAAGCAGCGAGACACACCTTGAACACTTTAAGGTCCTCTCCTGCGCGATCACGATCCATGGCGTCCATTACGAGCCCGGAGTCGCTGTGCCCGGTCGCGCCCGTGACATCCTGCTGCGTCCAACGCGTCGTGTTCTCCGTGTGCTGACTGCCCTGGCCTCGGCCGTAGTCGCGGACGGGCACGGCCGAGACGAGGTCGTGCGCGCGGAGTGCTTGTTGAGAGAAGGTTGACAGAAGACTGAGCAAGCAACACCGTCAGTGTGGAGCTCATTCACGGATCTGAAGGCACTCTTACGCATTAGTGCGGTCGAACAAAGCCGTGCTCGTGTCTGCAGAAGCCATAGCGGGCGTTGT
This sequence comes from Rhodotorula paludigena, assembly GCA_036244875.1. Taxonomy (NCBI): domain Eukaryota; kingdom Fungi; phylum Basidiomycota; class Microbotryomycetes; order Sporidiobolales; family Sporidiobolaceae; genus Rhodotorula; species Rhodotorula paludigena. The sequence continues at coordinate 677,986 of BQKY01000004.1, forward strand.
GTTGCTGAACACGAGGCGAAGCGATGAAGACGCGACTTCACGTGCGTGTATGCACTGCTGCCACCACCCGGCAAGGACCATACCTAGCAAGTAATGACAAGCTGAAGCTGGTGCTTTTTCCAGCCCAACAAGCCGGTAGAGAGATTTCCAGCAGCGCAGCGGAACACCGCCGCGGCGAAGGCAGTATGTCCGTGTCCGCCGCGACTTTGCGCGGCGGGCTCGTGCATGAGTTGCACGACGTGTTGTGCACGGCATGGTTCCTGTCGTAAACTGTGGAAGCGCGCAACAGCGGGACGGGCGTTGGAACCGTTCGGCCTTCTCAACCACGCTCATGTGTCGCTCCCACGGTCATCCGTGCTGTACGCCGCATTGGCCAGGATGCCAGAGCAGCCAGAGCTCCAACATCCCCTCTCGAGGTGGTGAAACACCCGCAGGCGGATGATGGCACGGCCACTGTCCCGTCACGCTGCTTCGGTGTCCTAGGGGATGGCTGCGACGACGGCGATCTCCCTCCTCAGCCGCAATGGGACTTGCCTCAGCGCCCCAGATGCCCACTTTATGAGGGCCTGCCCCCGAAAACTCGTCCCCGGGATCGCCCAGACTGTGCGGATACCACCGTTCCGCCCGGCCTGCAGGGACGGATCGTAGGCAATATTAATCGCGAGCGGGGTCGAGCCGTTGCCCTCAGAAGATCTACGTCTCCAACTGCGCGGTGCTGGGGCCCGACGCCGTCGGCTGCGCCCCCTTGTGTTGTCAAGAACCTCGCCGTGCTCCGGAAAGGGCAAGAGAGCGTCTCCTTCACCTCCTACCACGCGGGGCCGGCCGGTCCTTAATCTCGACAAGACGTGCTTGTTCGGCAGTACCTGATGCACTTTGCAATCCGGAGGGTGACGCTGGCCGCCTCGACCTACCATGCTGCAGCTCGACGAAAGTTCGGCCGTTGCTTTCCCTGCTCACGAGACCCACTCCGCCCGCCTGCTCCTCTTCATTGCATGCTTTTGCGTGGAGTGTGCACGCGCAGGTCGCGATGCCCAACATGCTGACGACGGAGCGAGGTGCGCACTGTCGTTCCGCGCACCTCACCCAGTGACCGGAACTCACCTGTCTTTTCTCCTACCCATTGCAGCGGTATTCTACGCCGCTCTGCTCCCCTTGTTCCTCACGGGCATGAATACAGTGCAGTACATAACGTACCTGCGACACTACCGCGGTCATCGACTTTCTGCATGGCTCGTGACCGTCGCCTACTTCGCTGTCCTCGTCAAGTCGGGCTGCGATATTGCGACGCTGGACGCCGAGGTGCGTCTCATGACCTCTTAATGAGTGCCCTCAGAAGCTGATCACAGGCTCGTCCAGTACCTCGACGGCAGCGCCGTCTTTTTTACGTCGGAGTGGCCACTTTCAGCGCAGATTGGCACCATTGTCCTCCGGATCCCGCAGCTGTGCATGCATATCTGGCTTCTCGAGCGTGTCGCCGTGGTGCGTCGTGCTCATCTATCTCAACCCATTCAAACGCTCACCTCGCTGTCGATCACGCAGATCTCGAACCGCAATCCGTTGCTCGTGGGCGTTGGCGCCGTGCTCTGCCTCGTCGAGCTCGTGGCCAGCATCGGTACCGCTGTCTGGCGCTGTGCGTATTTCCTGTCCCTCCTCCCCTATCTTCGCTGACTTGACTCCGCGGCACGCAGTCCGCCTCAAATCGTTCTACATTTACGCACATCAAACGGGCCCCTGGCTCTCCATCTGGTCCTTCACGCTCTTTGCAGCAGACCTGTACCTCGCAACGACATTCATCAGCTGCGTCATGTGTCGGCGCCGCGGCATTCTTAGCGTTCGGTGCGTTGGCACCTTTTCCGCTGCCCGATCCTCGCTTACGCCGGCCGTCCATCTCGTAGTCTCAGCCGCGCCCTCCGCGCCCTGATCCCGCTCGCGCTCTCCGCCTCGGTCCCGACCGCGCTCCTCGCCCTCGCCCTCAGCATCAGTTACGTGTGCCGCTCGCCGCTCTTCCTCATTTGGCAGGGCATCCTCCCGCCGACGTACTGCGCCTGCATGCTCTTTGCGCTCAACGAGCGCGGCCGAACAAAGGAGGAGCGCGAGCGCACTGAGGCAGACGCACAACGGTGGGCGTGCGAGCGCGCGAATGCGAGAGGAGGAGGACGAGGAGGGCGCCCGTGCGAAAGGTGGATCGGGTCGCCGGCTATCTCGCAATTTGGCGGCGCGAGTGCGGTCGGAATCGAGGAGATGCTTGAAGGTGCCAAAAATGCAGGGGGCGACCACGTACGTCCAGATTTTTCGGAGATGTCAGGAAGGGCGTACGCGCTGATCCCGTTTGTCGACGGACAGGCGTCCGCAAAAAGCTTCAACCTGGATCTCGGCGTGAGCTGCGCCTCACTGTCGCCATGCGCAACGATGCCCATCATCGGAATCACCGAGAACGAGCTAGCTCCGCCTGCACGCGCCAAATTGACCACGCGTGAGTGGGTCTGAACCAGCCCCCTCCCCTTGTATCCGTCCCTCGTACGGTGTAGCCCGCCACATACCCATTCGTACCTGCTTTGCCTTTTACCCCCCCCTTCGTTCCGCACTCGCACGTCTCTAGCTGCAGTCGCATCTGTCGATGTCCCGTCTCTTTCCGCAGGGCGGACGTGCGCGGGTGACGAGGTGCGCGAGCGTTACAGGCTACAAAGAACAGCTGCTGTACAGGGCACTGCAACCTGTGCGTGAGGAGATCAGCGACCGTATGGGAGGAGAAGGGATGCAGCGACAACGCACGGAAGAGAGGACGAGAATCAAGGCTGCGCGGCGTTTGCGGCGGCCGCTGCCTGTGCCTTTGCCGCCTCGACCGTTTTGCGCTCTTCCCTCCGTTGGCTCTGGTAGTACAGCGAGCCGCCTGCAAGCCGACAGACGCGAGTCAGTCGACTGAGCATTCGAAGCGAGAGGGTCCGGGAAGGCGGCACGCACCGAGCGCCGCAATGATGGTGACGCCCTGAGCGGCTACGCGCAACCGCAGGTACTTGTTGAACTGGTTGCGGTTGCCCTTCTGCAGCGCTGAGCTGGCGCCGAGGAGAGCAGCGACAGTTGCCGCGCAGCCTGCCCGCGAGTATCGCAGGGTCAGCAGCTTGTCCGCGGCCGCTTCGAGCACGTGAGAGGGCGCGACTGGACGCACCAAGCGGGACGAGCGGCTCCTCCTTGAACTTGCGCGTGAGCTTGTCCCACTTGCTCTCGTTCAGCGGCGGTGCCTTGACGGCATTGGCGTCGGTCCAGGTCTGCGGGTCGGCGAGGGGCTCGGGAGTGTACTGGCGTGGCATCGTCGGTGTTTCTAAGCTGTTCAAGAGGCTGCGTAGCTGTGGCGGAGACGAGAGGGAGGCGGTGCTGAAGGAGGAGAGGACGTCAACGTGCGGTCCACCTCGTTGGACAGGCCTAGTGAGGGCTGGAGTGCCCACTTGAGCTGTACTTGAGGTGTACTGTCGGATCAGATTCCGCTCAGAGGGTCGAGGGAGCGGCGGCCGGGGTGCTGCTCGTGCCGCTCGTTTTCTCTCGCCCGTTGTTGCTTCCGCTCGTCCCCGCTCGCTTTCCGCAGAGATGCCTCCCAAGCGCAACCAGAAGGGCTCGAAGCAGAGCAGCAAGGCGCCCTCCAAGGCCGCCTCCAAGGCTCCCTCGGGCGCGTCGACCCCTCGCGCCGTCGAGCCCCAGACGCCCGTGAAGCTCGCCCCCGGCCTCCTCGGCCTCAACTTTGGCCAGAGCTTCTCGTCTGTCGCCATCATCGACAAGGTGCGCCCAGGGAGACTGCCCGTCAAAGCTCGAACGCGCCTTGCTGACGCCGTCGTGCTTCTCCGGTCCCACAGGAGGGCCTCGCCGACTGCATTGCCAACGACGATGGCGAGCGCCAGATCGCGACCGCTCTCTCGTTCAGTGGCTCGGAGAAGGTGCGTCAGGCTGACTGGCGAGTTTGCGCGAGCTCGAGCGGTGTTGACGAGGCTATCTTTCGCACGTGCAGTACTCGGGTGTCCCTGCTCGTGTGCAGCTCGTCCGCAACGCCCAGAATACCATTCTTGCGTTCCGCAACCTCCTCGGCAAGACGTAAGTAGTCCAGACAACATGCCAAGAGTGTCGGCTGGACCTCATCGACTGCTTCCTTCCGCGACTTGCAGGTACGCCGAGGTGAAGGACGTCAAGCAGCCGTGCAACTCTGCTCCGATCGTCGACGCCAACGGCCAGCCGGGTTTCACTGTCGAGATCGACGGCCAGCCGACCACCCTTACCGCGCACGACTGCGCAGTCCGCTTCCTCCGTGTCCTCCTCTCTTACGCGACCGACTTCCTCGGCCGCCCCATCACCGACGCCGTCCTCACCGTTCCCTCCGACTTCTCCGACGCCCAGGTCCAGGCGCTCCTCGCCGCCGCCCAGGAGGCGGGCGTCAAAGTCGTCCAGACTATCCCTGAAGCCGCCGCCGCCCTCACCGCCTACGCCGCGACCGAGATCTCGGACGCACCCAAGCTCCCCATCGACCGCAACACCGTCGTCCTCGACGTCGGCGCGACGTCGACGATTGCGACCGTTGTCGCCGTCCGCGACGGCCTGTTCCACCCGCTCGCGTCGGCGTCGGACCGCGCGCTCGGCGGCGACCTGTTTGACGAGAAGCTGATGGACTGGTTCGGCAAGGAGTTCACCAAGAAGACCAAAGTGACGGTCGAGCCGTCGAACCACCGCGCGCAGATGAAGCTGCGCCTCGCGGTCGAGGTGACCAAGAAGTCGCTCTCTGCGTCGACGAGCGCGCCGTGCTCGGTCGAGTCGCTCGCCGACGGCCTCGACTTCCACGGCACCGTCAACCGCATGCGCTTCGACCTCCTCGCGTCGTCGATCTACGCGCGCATCGTCGCCAAGGTGCGCGATGCGGTCGAGCAGGCGCAGCTCGACCCGCTCGACATCAGCGAGATTGTCCTCGTCGGCGGCACGACCAAGCTGCCCTCGCTCGCCAACAAGCTCCTCGACGTCTTTGCCGAGTCGACCGTCGTCTCGAGCCAGATCGAGCCCGACGAGGTCGTCTCCAAGGGCGCGGCGCTCCAGGCCCAGTCGCTCGTCGCGACGTTCCCGCCCGACGAGCCCACCTCGGCCGAGCTCGTCAAGCAGTCGACGACCGACGCGACCGTCGTCGCGCCGCTCTCGCTCGCGCGCCCGCTCGGCTTTGTCCTCGAGCCCGAGCTCGCCGCCTCGCCCGCCGACCTCGCGTTCGTGACGCTCGTCGCGGCGCACACGCCGCTCCCGGCACGGCGGATCGTCGACGTGCCCGTCGAGAGCGACGCCGCGGCCGAGGTCGTCGTCGCGCTGTGGGAGGGCGAGGGCTACGTCAAGGTGACGCCGCCGCAGAGCAAGCTCGACCAGGCAAAGGGCGCGCTCGCCGGCGCGGCCGCGAGCGTCGTCGACGCCGTCAAGAAGGCGACCGGCACGGCGGACGAGGACGACTTCTCGGACGACGAGGAGGAGGAGGAGGAGGACATCCGCACGGCCGAGGTCCGCGCGACCAAGGCCGTCGCCGACCTCGTCGTCCCCGTCGACGCGAGCAAGAAGGACGCGCGCGTGCGCATCACGGTCGTCGTCGACGCGCAGGGCAAGGGCCACATCGAGGCGCACCAGCTCGTCGACGGCGCAAAGAGCGTCGAGAAGGATTTCTAGGCGTGCGCGTGCATGTCCCTTCTCCTGCTAAAAGGAGCGCATCTCCAAGGTCGAACCGCCGTTGTAGACTTCCTATCGCCGTTGTGCAAGTGTGCAAGACCTCGCTCTCTAGACCATACTCGCCAGAAGGGATCCAACGAGAGTGCATTGCCCGGCTCAGCCAGAGGGCAGGTCAGGTATCACGGCAGAGACGAAGACGAGCGGCAAACGTCGACGGCGACGGGGGGCATAATCCTACACTACACGTCCCAGTCCTCTTCTCGCGCCTCAGTGCATCGGGCTCGCCATGAGCCCCTCGCTCCGCGCCGCCCTCGCGCCCGGACTCGCCCCGACGGGGCTCTCGTGCATCGCCTCGAGCGCGTGATGGTGGTGGTGCTGGTGGTGGTGCACTGCGTGGTTCGGGGCGGCAAAGTACGCCTGGGCCTGGGCGTGTACTTGCGCTTGCTGCTGCTGTTGGTGCGCAACGGCGGCGGCGTAGGCTTGTTGCTGTGCCCGCGCGTTTGCACTCGCGGCGGCGGCGCTGCCTGATGGTTGTTGTTGTGGAGGAGGAGGAGGCGGGTTGGAGGCGGACGAGGCGGTGGGAGGAGGGGGAGCGGGCGCGAACTGCTGCGCGCACGGAGGGCCGGTCGTCCCCCAGGGGTTGAGCAGAGGCGAGAGGGTCCCTTGCCCTAGTGGTGAAGAGGGGAGGCCGGAGGTGGGCGAGGTGCTGTGGAAGTAGGGATGGCGGAGGGCGGATTTGGCTGTGCCGCACGATGGGAAGGTCAGCGTGACTCGCAGCCAGACTTCAAGGTGGAGAGAGAGCGCGTACCCGACATGCGGCGCTCGGGGTCGATCTGCAGCATGGCGTTCAGGAGATGCAGCGCGCGGTCGTCCATCTCGGGCAAGACCTTGCGCAAGTCGGCCGCGCGCCAGTTCGGGAACGAGGGCTTGTAGTCGGGCATCTGCACCAGGCCGGGCCACGTCTGCTCGGTCGGCGTGCCCATCAAGCTAGCTCGCCGGTTGCGTCAGTGCAAGCTTGAACGAGGAGGGAGGCGGAGGGGCGCACCGGAAGATGCGGAAGATCTGATCAATCTCGCTGTCTCCCGGGACGAGCGGCAGGCCGGACGCCATCTCGGCAAAGATCGTCGCGCAGGACCAGACGTCGACCTAGCGGATCCTGCAAGTCAGTTTCGGCGTCGGATGCTCTACGAGCAATCAGACTCACGGCAGTCGTGTAATGCCGCCCTCCGAGGAGGACCTCGAGTGGCCGGTACCAGAGCGTGATGATCTGCTCGCAAACGCGTGAGCGACTAGGTCAAGAGCGAGGAGGCAGGACGCCGCACCTCGTGCGTGTACGTGCGCAGCGGTACGCCGAACGCGCGCGCAAGCCCAAAGTCTGCGATCTGCGATCACGAGGCCGGTCAGCGGACTGCGTCCTTCTCCGCGCCGAGTCGCACAGTCGAGCGCACCTTGAGGTTGCCCTGCTTGTCGATGAGGAGGTTCTGCGGCTTCAGGTCGCGGTGCAAAATTCGCCGCGAGTGCAAGTGTGCGAGCCCGAGAAGCAACTGCGACATGAACTTCTGTGCACGACCGAGCCATCCATGGCAAAGTTCCGTCAGTAAACGGTGAAGCGTTGTCCAAAGCGATCCGCATCCCTCAGACGCACCGCGACAAGATCCGCAGGAAGGCCCCTCTTGGCGCGCCCTTTCCCCTTGACGTTGTGCGGCAGTCCCTGTGGCGGGAGCGGGATACTCCAATTGCCGTCCTCGTCTACGGCACCCGGTGCAGCGGCGGCGGTGGCGACGAGTGCGGCGGCGTCCATGTAGCGCTTGAGGTCGAGGTCGAGGAACTCGAATACGAGCGAGAGCGACTCGTCGAGCTGGATCACGTCGAGGAGCCTGGGCGCGGCGCGGAGAGTCAGTCTTCGCTCTCGGACCGCTCTTGCGAGGGACAGGGAGAGCTGGATTCGGCTGAGCGGGAAGAGAAGCGGGCCAGAAGGACGACCTTCCCAACCAGCTTGCCGCGCCCTCATCGCCCAGCGCCGCCCGTCCCGCGCGCGTCTCGCGCGCCAACGCACAGAGAAGAAGACGATAACTCACTTGACGATGCACTCTGCGCCGCGGTGCTGGCTCTGCCCGAGCTCGATGAGGACGCTCACTTCGCGCAGCGCCGTGCTCGGCACGCCCTCGTCCTCCTCCTCGAGGCGGATCTTCTTCAGCGCGACGACCGCACCCGTGTTGAGCTGGTCATGCGGGTGCGAGTTGGCAGGGTCAGCGCGAGGGACAGAGGGAGGGTTGGCGAAAGACGCGGGCACGCGACACGACGCGAGGGGCAATATGACGAGGGGAACGGGAAGGGACCGCGGCAAGGAGCTAGGGCGCACCTGCTTGCACTTGTACACGGTGCCATACGTCCTGCGAGTGAGCTCGAGCGCGTCAGCGGGGGTGGTCGGGCGGTTGCGAGGGGGTTGCGCGACGAGCGAGAGGGAGGGCGACGGACCCTTCGCCGACCTTTTCGAGGCGCTCGTAGTTGTCCATGGCGAGGTGGGCGCTGTTGGGCGCGGCTGAGCACGCGTCTGGCCGGCACAAGGGGAGACGGCGGTCGGTGCGAGGGTGAGAAGCGGGCAGGGAGGGTGGGGCACGGCGAGAGAGAAGCAGGTGAACGAGTGTGGGTGGGTCTGGGTCGGCGAGCCTGGTCGCTGGAGCGAGTGCTGCACTCTGCGCTGCCCACGCAGCGCGACTTTGCGTGCGGGTCGAGGGCGATCCCCGTCGTCGTCGGATGCGCGCCGTCACGCTCTACCTCGCTCTCCTCCCTGCGTCTCTCCGAGTCCCTGGGCTTGTGTGCTCGACCGTGTAATCCCTGCCATTGGGAGACACTTCCACGCAAGATGCCCCTCGATGCGGCCCTCAAGCGCGACCTCGCCCTCTACACGCTCCTCTGCTCGGCCGTCCTCGTCCCCGTCGTCGCCCCGCTCTCGCCCGGCTCGGCCGCCCGCTCCCAGGCCCGCGACCTCGTGCGCACCCTCGCCCAGGCCGCCGCCGTCCTCGTCGGCGCGACCGGCGCCGTCGTCCTCGGCGGCGGCGCGCTCCTCCTCGGCGAGCGCGCCTACTGCAAGGTGCGCGCGTGGTACCGGGCCACCGTGCGCGGCGAGTGAGGCTTCGGGTATTGATCGGGCAACGAGGGCTACGACTGCGTCTGTACTGTACGGATCCAACAACCACACCACGGGCATCACCCCGCCTCCTCCCCGCCCCGCTCCCGCTCCGCGAGCGCGACCTCCCTCTTCCCGCGCTTGACCCGCCGCGCGCACTCCCGCACGCGCCGCTCGAGCCCAACGAGCGCGACACACGCCTCGGCTGCGCGGACAAACGACGCGGCTGACGAGCGCAGGGGCGCGGGCGGGAAGGGCGAGAATTGCGCGAGCGGGGAGGCGACGGCGGGTGAGGCGGTGGCTGCAGCGGGAGGAGAAGAAGAAGGAGGAGGTGATGACGTTGGCGGGGCCTGCTTCGCGCGAGAGGGCGAGGACGAGCGGGATGGAGGACGGCGCCGTCGTAGGCTGCTGCCGCGACCGTCTACTCCGTGTCCAGCATCCGCCCCGACGACTTCCGCGTCCCCTGCGGCGGGAGGAGCAGGAGGCGCAGGGCGCAGCTCGAGCGCGAAGCGCAGCGAGGAGGTCGACGCGCAGGGGTCGTCGCCCTCTGCCGCCGAGTCGTGCAACGCGCTCTTCCCCTCCGCGCTCGTTCCGTCGGCGTCCACGCTAGCAGAGGTAGCAGGCGCCTCCCCCTTCGCAGCGACTGGCGCGATCGAGCTGCCCGCAAAGACTGGGGTCAATACGCACGCGGAAGCAGGTCCTCGAGCGGGAACGGGAGCCGAGACGCACACGATGCGCTCCGACGCGCGCTCGGCGAGGTCGTAGCTCGCTGGCCCGACGCGCGTGGGCCCGAGGGCGACCTTGGCGCGCGCGAGGTCAAAGTAGCCCTGCACTCGGTTCGCGGTGAGCAGGAGGGAGAGACGGTGGGAGCAAGAGAGGGGACGCACGTCCTTGAGGTGCTGCTGGAGGGTCGTGCGGGCGTGCTGGTAGTCGTCGAGTGCGCTCAGGTAGTCTTCGAGGAGCGAGTCGAGGTCGTCGCGGAGGGCAGCGAGCGGACGACGACGAGGCGCCATCCCGTGGTAGTTCGACAAGGGTGGCTGGCAGCTGGGCCAGCAGGAGCGAATTTCGGACTCTTCAAGCCCCCCTGACCGGCTCTCGTCGCTGGAGAAGCCGAGGGAAGGAAGCGAGGGTTCGTCGCTGCCGTCCTCGTCGCTGCGCCGTTCCCGCCTCGACCCTCGCCCCGCCCCGCGCTCCCGCCGCTGAGGAGAGCGCACAACCACTTTGAGCACTCGCAGCGCACTCACGCGAGTCGGACCGTCCAACCCGCACCGCCCCACGCGCCCTCCCCGCCCCGCTCGAGTCGCCGCAAACATCCCCCCTCTGCGCGCCCTCTCCCCCTCGCCGCCCCTCCGCGCACGCACGGGCCGCAGAGCGACTCGCGAGCTGCACCCGGCGACTGCTGCGCGGAGCGCTTTCGATGGACTACAGCCGGCCGGCGGCGGGACCGGGCGCGGCGGCGAGCAGGAGCGGCAGCAGCAGGGCGCCGTCGCCGCGCGCTTCGGGCTCGGCGGGCCCGCGCGACGACAATAAGAGAGAGTCTGAACGCAGGAGGAGGTACCGCGACGAGCGCAGGGCGGACCGCTCGGAGCGCTCGGAGCGCGACAGGGACCGCTCCACCCGCGACCGCGACCGCGACCGCGACAGGGACAGGGAGCGCGAGCGCAGCAGCAGGAGCGAGGGACACCGGTGCGTTGCTCTCTGTGTCGTCAGGAGAGCCCTCTCGTGCTGACCCCCACCGCCCACACGCAGACATAGCTCGTCTCGCCGCCGTTCGTCCTACTCACCGCCACTTCTGCCCTCGTCTTCAGCCTCAGCGCGACACGGCTCGTCTTCCCGCGCATACGACCGCTCGCCGCCCCCACCGCTGCCCAGGCGCCGCTCCCGCTCGCCGAGCGTCTCGCTCCCCGCAGCGTCCGCTTCCGCCTCTTCCTCCGCCGTGCAACCGACACCAGCATCCCTTCCTCCAGCAGGCGCAGCAGGCGACCGCTACGCCCTCCCGCCGCAGATGCTCAGCGGGCAGCGCGACGCCGGTTGGGGCGACCGCAAAGCGCGCCAGCCGCGCGACTCGCCGGCGTCCGGCTGGCAGGACGAGTGGTCCGACCACCACCACCCTTCCTCGTCTGCACCCGCGCCGCGCTGGGCTACGCCGTCGGGCTGGGGATCGCCTTCGCCGCGCAAGGCTTCTGCTGCGAGCGGGAGCGTGAGCCTCCCGCCGCCCACGGGCAGCGGCGGAGGCGGGTTCCAGATCCCGTACCGGCCAAGGGGGCATAAGCGTGCGCGCGACGACGAGCGCGCAGAGGGCGAGGGCGAGGGCGGCGAGAGGGACGAGGGGGACGAGTGGAGCAGGGCGGGCGGCGCGGCGGGGCGGAGCAGGGAGAGGGAGAGGGACAGGGGGGATGGCGGGTTGAAGGGGCAGGGAGCGGGGAGACCGACGCTGCTTGGTGGGTATGACCGGGAGCGAGGGGGAGGCGGCGCGGGGAGACGGGTGGTCAGCGAGGGCAAGAGGTGCGTTGGGATGCTTCGCTTCGACAGCACGTTCCTGACGGAACACTGCTGACGATAACTGCTGTCGACCAATCCACAGCTACAAGTACGGCTCGCCCCGCTACGGCGACTATGACTCTCCGATCCCTCCACTCCCCAAGCACTCGAAAGACCCGTACGCGCGCTCGCGGCGCACGTCCGTCTCGCTCCTCTCCCGCCTCGACCAGCACCAGCACGCATCCTCGCCCTCTCACCGCCGCTCTCCCTCGCCGTACACGCGTCCGTCGCACGACCCGGTCGCGGCTCGCCCGGGCACGAGCTTCGTCAACGGCGTGCCCATCCCCGCTTCGCTCCCGCTGCGCCCACCGCCGGGCTCCTCGGCTACGAGTGCGTCAGCGCCCGCCGCACGGTCCGAGCGGGAGAGCGGCACGCCGCCCCTTCCCGGTAGCCACGCGGCCTTTGCGCCCAAGCGCGAGGAGGACGCGTCTGACGTCGAGGAGGGCGAGCTTGAAGAGGGCGAGCTGGAAGAAGGGGAGGAGGAGGGCGATGGCGATGGCACGCGCGGCGCGGCGGTCGAGACGGTGCGGAGCGAAACGCCTCCCTTACCGGCACCGCCGCCGCTGAGGAGGGCCGAGACGCCCGAGCGGGACGCGACGCCGCCGCTGCCGCCGAAGCGGAGGTCCTCGACTCCGCCGCTACCGGCGACCCGTGTTGAGGCGCAGGAGACGGATGTCGAGATGGCGAATGCAGGTGCTGCACCTGATCTCGACGCTCGAGCGGAGCAGGGCGAGGTGTCGGCCACGCGAAACCCGTCTCCGCCTGCACCAGCGGCGCTCGGACTCTCGAATGCGCGGAGCGAGACGCCACCGCCGCGCGTCGTGGTCAAGGCGAAGGAAGAGGAGCGCGAAGAGGGCGAGGTGCTCTCTTCGCCCGTCAAGGCCGAGGACCCGCAGCCTCTCCCCGCCGCCCCTTCGCCGCCGACACCTCCGCTTCCCGAGCCTGCGCCCGGTCCTACGTCTCTCGCACCGCAAAATCCGGGTTCGGCTGATGCGCCGCTCAAGCCTTCGCCGGCGGCGAGGCAGCGTCCTCTCCCGCCGCCTCCGCCGCCTCCCTACATCCCGCCGGCGGAGCCTGCCGCAGCCGTGCCCGTTTCTTCCCCTCACTCCGCCGCTCCACCTTTAGTGCCTGCACCCGTCAGTGCGCCAAGCCTCGACCCCTCCACTGCTTCGCCTGTCGCGCCGACAATCACACCTGCGCTCGCTTCTCCGCCTGCGGACCGCCCGTCCCGCCCCTCGCCTCCGTCCGCCATCAGTCCGCCTCTCCCACCGCCTCGCTCTCCGCCAAGTCAGCAAGCCCCTGCGATTTCGGAGGAGGCGAAGCCTGCCGATGTCGTCGCTGCTACAGCAAAGCCGGCTCAAGCGCCCGATGTGTCATCTGCTGAGCCCACTACCGCGCCGGAACCGCTTGTCGAGCCTATGCTCGCCTCGATTTCGGCGGCGGAGGCGCCGATTGTCGCGCCCGTCCCGGTCAAGCCGAGCTCGCCTCAGCCGATCGACTCCGGGCTCGCGACGGTCAAGGCGGTCGAGCCGCAGACCGAGGTCGGCGATGTCGAGATGGCAGAGGCGCAGGTCGCGCCCGAGTCGCTCGTCAAGCCGGTCGACGTGGACGCTGAGATGCAGGACGCGCGTGCCTCGCCTGCACCGCTCGCGCCGCGGCCGACAGACAAGAACCACCATCACTCGCCTACGACGCCGCAGGACGTGCGCTCTCCTTCGCCAGTGCGCAACTCGCCGCGCAACGGCTTCGAGGCCGTCATGCGCGAGCATGCGGAAGACGAATTGGACGACGAGGCGCGTGCGCAGGCTGAGAAGCAGCGCAGGCTCGAGGACCGCCTCAGATTGACGGGCGGCATCACGATCTGCACGCTCGACGCGGCTGTGCGCGACAAGCTGTTTGGCGCGACGTGGGAGGCGTGCGACGAGCCGCATCAGCGGCTGTCGCTTGCGCTCTTTGACGTCTTCTCGGCGCGCGATGAGCGGCGGAAGGGCAAGGCGATCGACCTGCGTCGGCAGTACAAGGCGCTCAACGACGACTGGAAGGACCACTGCAAGCGCCTCGACAAGATTCGCGACCGTGTGCACCGCCGGCCTGCACCAGGCGCTGCGGCGAATCAGCAGGCGTCGACGGCCCCGCAGACGCCTTCGATCGACTCGGCCGGCATGCCCTTCTACCCCGAGCCGACCACGCCCGGCCCGTCGCTCGTCAGCGGACGCGCGAATCGCCGCAATGCGGGCGCGAATGCCGCGTTCGGCGGGTACGGCGACGCCGTGCGGTCCGAGGCCGAGTTCCTCGAGATCCTCGCGAGCCTTGAGACTGCCGACCTGCGCGACCCGGATGCTCGCGCCGCACGCACCGCCGCCGTCGTGCCCGACATGGTCATCGACGAGAGCGAGCGGCGCGAGGTGCTCGAGCTCGCGCTCGACGACGAGCGCTGCCGCGTCGTCGACCCGGTCGAGACGTACGGCGTGCACGCGCCGCTCGATGTCTGGACCGAGGACGAGGTCGAGACGTTCTGCAAGCGGTACGCGACGCACCCGAAGCAGTTTGGACGCATCGCACAGGACCTCGCCGACAAGTCGACGGCGCAATGCGTGCTCTTCTACTACCGCATGAAGAACACGATCGACTTTCGCAGCCTGTCGGACCGCCGTGGGCGCGATGGGCGGCGCAAAAAGTCCAAAAAGCGCCCCGAGGAGCAGCGCGGTGGCAAGGGCTCGTCGCTCCTGTCGAACCTCAACAAGAAGGCTCGCCCTGCCGCGCCGCTCCCGATCGACGAGCGCGACGACGAGGACGACGGCGAGAGCGCGCCCACCTCGCCGCGTATGCCCCGCAGCCGCCTCTTGCCCGTTGCCGAAAGTCCCTCAGGCTTTGGCGCCGGTTCGTCTCGCCCCTCGGGTCCAGCGCTCGAGGACCTCTTCGACGACGACGCTGCGACGCCTCGTCAGCCCGCCAAGGTTCGCACGGCTTCCGCGACACCCAAGAATGCCGCACTCCAGCTGCCGTCCGAGGGCATGATGGAGGCCGCCGAGGTCCTCGGCGCGCTTGGCGCAGCGAGTGAGGACGTCGATGAGGCCAGGGACGGTGTCGGCGCCGCGGCTGTGCCCTCGACCGTCGTCAAGCTTCGAGTTGGCAGCACCGGCCGTGTGCGCAAGCCCAAACCCGTCGATCCGGACGCACTCGTTCTCGACGATCCGTACGCAGTCGATCCAGCAACGGAGAAGGCCAAGCCGAAGCGCAAGTCGACAACATCGTCATACTGGACCGTCGCCGAGCGCAACGAGGTGCAACGCCTCATCGCTGCGCACGGCACAGACTGGAAGAAGGTTGCCGAGGGCTTGGGCAACAAGACGTGGGTGCAGTGCCGCAACGTGCGTCTCTCGGTCTTCTCGCAAGGTGAGGCGTGCGAAGCTAACCTCAAGCATTGCTCGCAGTGGTACCAGAACAACGCGAAGAAGCAGAACCTCGTCGACCGCGTCAACGAAGGCGACGAGCCTGACCCAAGCGTGCATTTCGCCGCAGTTTGCGCTCTCAGCCTCGATCTATACTGACGCCCCCTCAACAGAATGTCACGCCGACCCTGCCGCGCGCGGGCTTTTTCGATGCGCCGAATCAGCCGCACCTCCCTCCTCTCCCCATTGGCGACACGTCTCCGCGTCGCGGCTCTGCTGGACAGACCGGCATGAACATCCGCAACATGCTGAACGACGATGCCCAGGTCGACGATGCCGCCTCTTCGACCCGCGAGGACTGGTTTGGTTCGACTGCTGGCGACGGCGCAAGCGTGACGACCGAGGACGACGTGCAAGATCTGCGCCCGTCCTCGGCGCCGCACGCGATCGAATCGGCGCCGCGATTGGCGAATGGCGTTACCGCGCACTTCCGCCCGACCCCGCCTCTCCCGTCCTTCCCGTCTTCCCTCTCCGACCGTCGCTTTGACGGCGCACCGCGCCTTCCCTCGTTCTCCTCGCATTGGTCGCGCTCTCCCGCGTCGCCCTTCCCCGCCTTTGCCGGCTCCACGGCCTCCGCCTCGCCTCTCACTCCCGCCACGCACGGCGGCGAGATGTATCGGCGTCCTCTCGATGGGCGTGCGCCCGACTACTTCGACGTTAAGCCGTACGAGCGATACGCGCGCAGCGTCGAGCCCGCTCTGCCAAGCGGAGCGCAAGTGCCGTCGTTTGCGCCCCGGGCTGCCATCATCTATTCGCAGCCGTCCACCCTCCCGCCGCCGCACTGGTCTCAGGACCCGTCACGGCGCTGAGCTGAGCGGTACTCCCTTCACACGTAGTACACCCCCTTCTTCGTCTTTCTCGGTCGTTGGCGTGTTTCTCTCCCTCTTACCCCATCTTCGGTCAGTTCTGGTTGGTCGTCCACTCGCTTTGCCCTGTACATGCGCATGTCCGCCGAAGACCTCTGCGTCCTGTGTGTAACAGTCATGACCGCTCTCCAACTGCGTCCGGCGAGAGGCGCTACAACTGTGTACGCAACATGCCCTCGAGTAGAACGTACCCCGCCTTGACGCCGTCGACGATGTGCACCTTTCGCCCGTCGACATCGCCAAGCTCCTCCACGCACGCCGCGCGCACCGTCTGCTCCATGCCGGCCATTCCCGCGCACCCGAGGCAGACTGCCCTGAGCGCTCCGCTGCCATTCGCGCCTCGTGCGCGCGCGATCAGCCGCTTGACCGCCTCCTTGAGCCGCCGCGAGACCTCGTCGGCGGGCATGTCGTGCAGCTCGACGGCCGTCAGGCCCGTCGTCTCGACGCCGGCAAAGCGGTCCAGCTTCGCCTGTTCGTCCCGCGCGCCGAGAAAGTCGCGCACGCCGCGCGTAAGGATCCCGTCCCATACGGCACCGGTTGTGATGATACCGAAGCGGTCTTGCGGCGCGTGTAGTAGCGCGAGAGAGGCGAGAATTGAGGCTTCGAAGATGCCCAGGACGGGCGTTGTCGCGTTGTGCTGGCTGTACTGTGCGGCGAGGCGCGAGACGAGCGGGTGGACGGAGTAGCAGGCGATGAGGACGGCTGAGTGGGCGTCCGCCAGGGAGAGGTGCGCAGAATCGGGCGGCAGGGACGGTGAGACCGACTTGGGAGGGGAGTACGGTGTCTGCAGGAGGTGCGGCAAAACGGCGTCGGCGGACGCATGGCACCCTTCGTCGTCGTTGATAGAGGGGATGCCGGAAGGAGCGGTGAAGAAAGTGGGATAGGGGAGCTGGAGGAAGTTCGAGCGTCAAGAGGAGGATCAGCGGGAGTTGCGAGGCTGGCGCCGACCTGCGGCGCACCTTGCTCGTCTCCAGGATCTTTGTAAGCGCCTGCTCGACGCCCTGCGTCATTCCCACCGTCGTGTTCGGGTTGACCACGAGAATCGGACGGTCCATGTTGCCGGGAGGTATGCGGAAGAGCGATTTGAAGGCGGCTTCTTCGGTTGGCGTAGCGCGGACGGTCTCGAGCGCTCCTATACGCAGGGTCCAACCAAGCCTCGAGCGCAGAACACAGCGTTGGGAGGGAGGGCGTCCGGGTCTTCGTCCTCATCACTTCCGCTTCCTCCGCTACCCCGCATTTTCCCGCTTGTAGCGAATCACAGCGCGACACGCCAGGCTGCCAAGGCGCTTCCGCAACGGCGGCCCGCTGCAGGCGCACAAAGCCAGGTTGACCTCCTGCCAGTCACTTGATGCCTTTGTTCGCACGCTGTCATGGTGCAGAGCCTCTGCACGAGCGTCTGGAGGTTGTGTTGACGGCAGAGGCGTCGCCTGCGCGGCCCCTGCTGCCTGCGCGTACTACTGCGCGGCGGCGAGTCTCGCCCTCTGCTCGTCGGCTCACCAGGACGGATCATTGGAGGTGGCAGTTTCGCTGGCCAGTTCACCGTGCTGAACAAACGCGTGCTCACTTACGCCAATGTGCACGAGGCTGCCTGCATGAGGAGGCCGCCGCGTGCGATCGAAAATAGCTGCGGCGGGCGAGCCAATTTCGGCGGGCGATTCTCTCGCAGTCGCCGATGTCTCCTCTGCTCCGCGCTCGCTTCCAGCGCTTCCTTCGCTTGCGACTCTAGACCAAGATGCTTGCGTTTGCTGCTGTGGCTTCGGCCGCGTTCGCGTCGGTCGCGCTGGCCGACTCGACCATCACGACTGCGCCCGCCCCCACCACGATCGCAAAGGCGGTCAAGCGCGCCGAGACGTCGCCTCAGCCGCTCACGGCCTACACGTACGCGTACAGCGACGTCCCGTACCAAGTCAACCCGTTCAAGTGCGTCGGCCTGTCCTTTCGGCGAGTTCGCGAAGTCGTGCACGGCTCGTGACTGCGGCATCTTGCGCATTGTTCCAAAACGCGCCGCACCTGCACTTGTTTGTACGATACGGGACCTGATCCTCACAGCACGTGTGTGCCTGCAGCGTTGGCCGTGGCCCGCAATCCGGCTACAACCAGTGCAACGAGACGACCCTCGGCGCCGACTCGCAGTGCCAGACGCTCATTGCAAACAACGCGTCCGACTTCTGCCTGTGGGGCAGCCCGACGACCGGCTCGCTCAGCACGATGTGCGTGTCTGTATCCCGATCGCGATGCAACGACCAGTCTGACGCATTCGCAACACAGTGGCGACATCGAAGCTGCCGTGGTGGCCTACGTGCGTCTCGCCGTCACCGAGCTCTTCGCAGCTGCGCGTCTGACCATCGCTCAACGCGTCATCGCAGTGCACAAACGATAAGTATGGCTCGCGCGTCCTGCCCGCGGGCGCCATCACCGGCCTGCAGGTCATGCACACGTCGGCGTACATCCAGTGGACTGGCCACATCAACATGACGGCGCTCGGGCTCGCTGCCGACGACACGGGCGGAGAGCTCGGTGAGCGGGACCTGGCGGCGGAGAATGAAGGCGTACTGACTCGCTGGCTGCTCCTGCAGACCCGCATGGCGCGGACCAGCTGGGCAACCCCCTCGGCGGCCTCGTCTACTCGACTGGCCTGCCTTCCGGCGACAACTCGACGGAGCAGCAGGTGATCTCGTGGAACAACTTCGGTGCGCTTCGCCTCGCATTGGGTGAACGACACCGGAACTGACGAGTTTGTTTCTGCCCGGGTTGCAGTTGGTTCGGGTACTTTCTGCTTGAAGCTGTGCGTATTTGCTTATTGTCCGCTCTGCGGCAGGTGAACTCACAATCAGACTTGCCCTGCAGCTGTGACCCGTCCGTCACCTCGCCCAACTACTGCGAGAACAAGTACGACATCATCGGCTGTGACTATAGTGCGTCCTGCCTGCTGCATTTTTCGCGCCTGTGCAGTCATTCTGACCCGTAAACACGCGCAGACATGCCGGCTGCGTACGAGGACAACGTCTTCCTCGAGTGTGACGGCGACCTGCAGGACGTTGTCGGCACCTACACGGGCTCGGACGGCAAGACGACCACGTGGTCGCAGCCGGCGTCGCTCAGCGCCGACGAGACGCTCCCGTGGACGCCGCGCATTCCAGCGTCGTCCAACTGCGTGACCTACTCCTCAAGCGACCTCTTCCCCGAGACGCTCCTCGGCTACCAGGTCCGCCTACGCTTTCCCCGCGACTTTCCACGCGCATGCTGACGGGTCGTTGAGAGCAGGCCACCGCGACGTCGGGCTCCGCCAGCGCCACGGGCAGCTCGGGCGCGCAGGCGACCGGCTCGGGCGCAGCCTCGTCCCGCTCGGGCGCACACAGCACTGGCGCGTCGGCGACGACGGGTGCGTCTGCCGCGGCGCAGAGTGGCGGGTCGAATGGTGCGGCGCAGCTCGCCGTCTCGGGCGGCGTTGCTGCCGTCGTCGCCGTTGCTTTCGCGGCACTCGCTTGAGCAAGACTCGCAAGGTCGGCTCGATCGCCCCTGACCCGAATTTCACGAACACGAGCTCGCACGCAAGTTGCAGAACAGACACTCTTGCTGCACGCCCTGGTCGCTGTCGTCGTCGTTTCCCCTTCCGCTCCCGCATCCTGCCATCTCAGTCCCTCGTTATGCTTTCTCTCGTGCTGTCACGGAAGCGAGAGAGACGTCGGAAGTGCTCTCGCAGCGGAAGCAAGGAAGAAACAATTGACGACGAGGCCCATTCCTCCCCGCTGAACCTCTCTCTCCGCCACCTTCGCTAACACATGGCACCCGCGCGCGGACGCGGCCGAGGCGCTGGCAAAAACGTGACGTCGAGCACGCGCGGGAGCAAGGGCGGGCGGAGCAACACGCCGCGCGTGCAGCGCGACCGCTCGGCGTATGCGGGTCCCGGGTTCAGCGAGATCCCAAAGTCGGCGGTGGACCAGGGGGAGGGCGAGGGGAGCGACGAGGGCTCAGACGGTGCGCTTCCTGTCCTCTCTGCTCTCGCCCTGCCCAGCGGTGCAGACTGACGAGATGCGTCTGCAGAGGAGCGGGGCGATGAGCTCGTCGCAGGCAAAGTGCCCGTCGCCATGTGGGTGCGGCCGGTCCCCTCCCTCTCTGTGCAAGTGCTACGAGTTGACCGCACCATGCGCAGGACTTTGACCACTGCGACCCGCGCAAGTGCAGCGGCAAGAAGCTCGCTCGCCTCGACCTCATGCAGGAGCTGCGGGTCGGGCAGCGCTTCCAGGGCGTCGTCATGAGGTCCGTGCACTCCTCGACTTGCTTCTGTGAGCCGCCCGCTGACCGCCGCGAGGAGATTCGCAGCCCGAAGGGAACCCAGGTCGTCTCGCCCGCCGACCGCGACATCGTCGCTGCCGCAGGCGTCGCCGTGGTCGAGTGCTCGTGGGCGCGGCTCGACGAAATCCCGTTCAACAAGATCAAGTCGCCGCACGAGCGACTGCTGCCGTACCTCGTCGCCGCCAACCCCGTCAATTATGGCAAGCGTGTGTTGCTCTCGCTTTTGATCCTCTTCCGAGCTCGCTCAAGCTTACTGATCCGATCGTGGTACAGCGTACAAGCTCACCTGCGTCGAGGCAATCGCCGCGGCGCTGTACATCACGGGCTTTGACGCGCACGCCGAAGTCCTCCTGAGCAAGTTCTCGTGGGGCCACTCGTTCTGGGAGGTCAACGGCCCGATCATCGAGCGGTACCGCACGTGCACGACGCCCGAGTCGGTCATCGAGATGCAGGAGGAGATGATTCGCGAGATGGAGCGGGAGCAGGAGGAGCGGAGTGCGTTTCGAGGATTTCGCTCCCGTTTCGGTACGATGCTGACCCTATCCCTTATCGTTGTGCAGAACGCGCAAAGGAGGAGATCGAAGAGGGCGGCGACTTGCTGGTCGAGAACCCGAACCACGGCGGCGGGGCGTGGAAGCCGTACCACTCGGACGAGGACGAGTCGGAGGAGAGCGAGCCAGAGGACGACGATGACGACTACGAGGTTGACAAGCTCGGCAACCGGATAAAGCGCACCTTGTAGCCCTGCACCTGCAGTATCTGTATCTCTCGCATCTCGCATCTCGTTGACGGGGCAGGACGGGGATACAATGACAGAAACGACTGCGAGAGGATAGGGCCGACGGAATGGGTATGGGCGTGTGTGCACAGTACAGAGGGCCGGAGTGTGAACAGAACAGGATGGTCTAGCTGGACAAGAGGCCCTGAATGGCGCGCTCCATCTCCTCGTCGCGCTCGACCTCCTCGGGCGTGGGCCCCGCCGTCTGCGGCAGCGCGCCGACCTGCCCGCTCGCCTGCCCGAGCTTGCCGTCGGTGATTTGCCACAGGACCTTGTCGACCTCGTCCTGTGCCTCCTCCTCGAGCTCTTCGTCCTCGTCGTCGAGCGCCTCCATCGTGTCGTCGAGCATCTCGGTCATGATGCCGCTCTGTCGAGTGCGCGCTCAGAGGTCAGAAAGAGGTGAGAAGTGCGTGCAGGGTGCGAATCAGCGCACCTTCATCATTTCTGCGCTCATTTCGCGCATCGTGTTGGACAGTTGGGGCAGCTTGATGAGCGAGTTGGACGCCTTCATGATCTCGGTTGACGCCTGAAGCGTCCCCGTCACTTTGACCATCGCTGTGTGGTGCATGGGTCAGTCGAGCGGGCAAGAGAGAGCCCGAGAGCGAGATGAACGCACCGAGTTGGTGGCCCAGTTGCATGTGGATCGAGTTGAGCTGCGCCTTGCTCGTCTGCATGCGCTGCTTCTGACGGTTGCTACGGACGACCTCCCGCGCAAGGAGCTTTGCGTTCTTTGCGTCTCCGCGCTGGGCGAGCTTCTTGACCTCGGCCTTGACCTTGGAGTTGGCGAGGTCGAGGTGGTGGATCTCGCGCTCGAGGGCGCGCTGTTCCTTCTTGAGCTGGGCCTGCCACTTGCGGACCTTCTCCTGCGGGGTCGGCCCCCACAGAAAGCGGTTGAGCTGCTGCATGGGCCCTAGTCGACGAGTCGCCCCGCTTGTGCTGATGAGGGCGACGAGAGAGGTGGGGTTGGTGATCGGGCGGGTGTGACGGTGCGCGGGCGGTGCAGTGCAGCCCTCTCGTGGGCGCTGTCTCGGTCTGCGCCTGTCTAGCCGAGTGCAGCGCGGGGAAAGCGAGGCGTCGGGAGCGAACGAGTGGAGCACCGACACGGCCCTCGCTCGTCTCGCTCACCGCCTGCTGCCCGAGGGAGAGCTGGCTGACGCTGTACAGCTACCATGGATCCGCCTGCAGAGGGCGCCCCGCCCCGCTCTCCTCCCACGAGCCCGCGCGTCGATGTTCGCTCACGCCGCTGGACCGTCGCTAGCTTTTGGGTAATCCTCCTTCTGGGCGTACCGCTGTGGTGGAGGACTACCACTCTCGAACGACAACCCCTGCCAGAGGCGCGCATCCTCGATTGGACCGAACGATGGAGCGACCGCATCCCGCTCGAGACGGCACCTTCGCGACAACGATCTGGTGCGCCTCGGAATTGCACTCCTATGAGAACGACTGAAATGTCACTGATTGCCGACCCGTCTCCGCAGCCGAGCTGGACTCGCGCGTCGTCAAGTTCTCGCCGCATTACAAGCTCATCTTCAGTCTCCTCAACCAAGACTCGGCGTCGGGCAGCGCCGTCCTCGACTGGAACGCGAACGAGCTCCTCAAGCGTACGTTGCGGCGTACCTCGTCTTCTGAAAGTAAGCGGCTCACCTCGTGCACGCGCAACAGGCCACATCCGCCCCCTGCTCTCGTCCCTTTCTCCCCTTCACAACTTCACGATCGAGACGCACGTGCAGTACTTTGCGCCGCTCACAGTCGCAGTCAATAGAGAAGATGAGCGCGAGGGATCGTACGTGCGCGAGGACGACTTGCGCGCCTTTGTCAACAACGCCGACTGGAACCTCGGTGCGCGGAAGCGGTCCCATTCCCTCGCTAAGCCGAACGCACCTGACCCCCTCGCCATGCACAGCCACCGGTGACATCCTCGACCCGGTGCTGCAGTTCTTGCTGTACGTACCGAGCGCAGAGAACCGCCCGATGCGGATACGGAGCGTCGGTATGTGCTTTTCCTGTGTCCCCTCGAAAGACGGCTGACTCTCGTCACCTCATAGACGGGCAAGATGTTACTCCCGCCTTCATCACGCCCCAGCGGGGCGGCGTGATGATCTTCAATCCCGATTCGCTGGCACCCGAAGCGCCCCCCTCTGTGTCGCTCAATTTGCCCACTTCGGCTTTCGCCCCATCTTTCCGCCTCTTCCAGCACCAGCTCCGCACCCTCCTCGGTGCCCCCACTCTCCCCTCGGCGCGCAACTCAGGCCCTCTCGCGCCGGCACAGCTAGACCTCCTCGTCCGCCAGCGGCTTCACGAGGCCGTCGCCGACACGGTCGAGACGCTCGGCGCGACGGTCAAGCTTTCGCGCGACATCCCTAACATGCGCATCAGCCGCGAGGTGCAGGGACGGGTCAACACGGCTCTGCACGAGCTGGACCAGGTGCGAATCGGCGCGAACCTCCGCCCATTTCGGCTGCTCTCGCAAGACTGACCACATTCTGTCGCGCAACAGGCCGCGACGGCTTTCCCCTCCTCTCCTTCGCTCGCCCTCGCTCACGCCGCGCGCGCCCAGTCCCTCGCCTCGACGGCGTACTACGACCCTAGCATGCTCGCGCTGCTCTACTTCCCCGACGAGCACAAGTACGCCGTGTACACGCCGCTCTTCGGGCCCGTCGCCGTGCCGCTGCTCGTCGCGCTGCTCAAGGAGGTGCGCGAGTGGAAGAGAGAGAGGAAGAGGCGGCGGGAGGAGCGTGAGGGGCGGCTCGTGGTGCAGGGGGAAGAGGCGGACGAGAAGCGGGAGAAGGGCGATTAGAGCGTCGCCCATGTATCTACATCTGCGTGTCACACTAGGCTGCAGGGCCGAGCACGCGCGCGAGGGGTTACTACTTGTCGCTCCCGCACGGAAGCGGGTCTGCGAGTGCACCACTTGAGGACGCTGTTTTTCCTAGCCGGTGCTTGCGCCCTGACTCAGTGATGTGTCACAAGCTCGCCGACGTAAACAGGGATTCGAGCCCTGCTGAACTGTGAACAGCTGCACCGCCTTCGCTCTCCGCTGGAGCAGCTTGGACTTGTTCTCATCGCCCGCTTCACACGCTCGCTGAGCCGCGCAGAGATGCCTCACAAACGCCAGAAGCGCTCTATCCGCCTCGAGCGCTCGTCCGCGCAGTGCGTCTCTCGCTTCGCCGCTCTCACCCATTCTCATCAGCTCACCTCGCTCTCGCTGTTCTCACTCGCGCGCAGAGGGATGGACAACCCGCCCACCGCCGCAGACTCGCTCCTGCCCATCACTTCGACGCTCAACCACGATGCGGGCGCCGCCGCGGTGGATGACGGCAAGAAGAGCAACAAGCGCCGGAGGAAGGGCGCCGGCTCGGGGCGAGGGGACGCTCCGACGGCCGATGCGAGCGGTGCGAGCAAGTCGGCGTTCCGGTGCGTCTCTCCTTCCGTGCCCTGCTTTTCGGATGAGCGAGGCTGACGAGAACGGCGTCGCGGTCGCAGAGTAATCAACGCTGTCAAGCTTCGCGAGGAGTACCACGCCAAGAAGAAGCGCAAGCTCGAAGACGAGCAGAAGGGCAAAAATCCTAACCAGCAGAAAAAGGTGCGTCTGGGCTTCCTGGGTGCTCTCGGCTTGCGAGGCTCTCATCCGCTGACCCGCTTCCGCGACACAGACTGCTTCGACAAGCATGACGCCGCTTCCGTACGAGTCGCTCTCGTCGTTTAACCGCCGCGTCGAGCAGGAGATGCGCGGCTCGGTCCGCGCCGCCATCAAGGACGCGAGTGCGTCGGCGCAGAAGAAGAAGGACCGCAAGGGCAAGGCGAAGAAGGGTGACGGCGACGACGAGGACGGCGCGGAGGACGAAGACGAGGAGGAAGTGCGCCGCGGGCGGGACGGCAAGCCTCTCGCGAAGAAGCCGAAACCAACGCCGGAGGAGGCCGTCGACCCGCACGCGAAGAAGGCGCGTGCGCCGGTCACGGCCGACGCCGGCTCAGCAACGAACACAGCTCGCAGTCGTACCGGTCGCACCGAGTTCGCGTCGGCCGATATCCGGCGGCGAGTGGACGACGTCGTGCAGGCGCCGCCGACGCTCGCCGACCCGGCGCGCAAGGGTCTCATGGCCAAGGTCCTCGGGCCGGGCGGGGCCGCCGCGTGCGGCGTGTCGAGCGAGGGGCAGGGCTCATTCAAGCTCGCGGGCGCAGAGGCGCCGGTCGGGAGCGCGAGGCTGCCCATCAACCCGGCGATGAAGGCGCTGCTCGATGCGGAGCGCGAGCGTGCCGTCAAGATGTACCGCCAGCTCAAGGAGCAGCGCGAGGCCGAGAAGAACTAGTCCGGTCACTGTTGGAACGGCTGGTCCTTTTTGGCTCGACGCGCGAAGCATCATGGGAGGAATATGCCGGAGAACGGGCCTTACGGCGATTTCTGCTCCTGTCTCTCTTTCTCCCGGGTTCTCCCCTTGCTGTCCTCGCTTGCCCTGTGCTGTGTGTACTGTCGCGATCGACAGTGGTTTTCTCGTGTCGACTACCTGCCCGGTCGACCTCGAAGTCGCCTCGGTGTCCTGCGTCTCCTGGCTCTCGCTTCGAGCCAAGCGCATCGTGCTTGCTTCTCATGCGCATTCACGTGCCAATCGCGCCCTAGTGCTACAACATGCTGTTTGGGCTTACCGAACTTATCCAGTATTCGCCGCAAGCTGGGTGCCTCCACCTGCGTTCCCCTCACTTGATCTCGCCTCAAGACCGGAAGCCATTTACATGCGGACAGTTCGCGCGCACGCGTGGGTGTAAGGGGGTGGGGCGCATCAACGGACCGCCGAAGCACCTGGTCTCCTGTTCCGCTCTCCGCTCTCTGCTTCGCTTCTGTTCCACGCTTGCTAGTGCTGCTCTATCATGTCTGTCCCGCGCGCATCGCTCACATTCCCTCAAGGACACTCTGTCAAGTCGCTCGACTTTCCCGTCGGCCTGTTCATCAACGGCGAATTTGTCGCCGGCGAAGGAGGCAAGACCATCGAGGTCAAGGCGCCGTCTACGGGCAAGGTCATCGCTCATGTTGCCGAGGCGTCTGTCAACGACGTCGACCGCGCAGTGTACGTCGCGCTCTCGCTCGACAAGCGTGCCGAGAGCTGACCACCGTTGCTCGACAGGGACGCGGCACAGAAGGCCTACGACACGGTCTGGGGCGAGCGCTGCCCCGGTCACCAGCGCGGGAAGCTTCTGATGAAGCTTGCGGATCTCATCGAGGAACACAAGGCGGAGTTGGCGTCGGTCGAAGCACTGTGAGTTCCCGGCTTACGCCTCTCTGCTGCATCAATATTACCAAGAACTCACGCACGCCTTTCTGCAGTGACAATGGCAAGCCATACTCGATGGCTTACAACGGTGATATCTCGCTCGCTGCGAACTGCTTGCGCTACTACGGCGGCTGGGCCGACAAGGAGCACGGCAAGGTGGTCGAGGTCGACGACAGCAAGCTCGCCATCACCAAGCATGAGCCGATCGGCGTCGTCGGTCAGATCATTCCGTGGAACTTCCCCTTCCTCATGCTAGCGTGGAAGATTGGCCCGGCCCTTGCGATGGGAAACACCGTTGTCATGAGTACGTGACGAACGCCTTTTTCCCCTTCCGCAGTTGCTGACTTCACCTTCACTGGTCTACACCTCGCAGAGACGGCAGAGACAACCCCCCTCTCTGCTTTCTACGCCTGCCAGTTGTTCGCAAAGGTTCTGCCCCCGGGTGTTCTCAACATCCTCACCGGCTACGGTCACGTCGTCGGCGCTGCCATCTCGTCGCACATGAAGATCCTCAAGGTCGCATTCACCGGCTCGACGCTCGTCGGTCGCCAGATCATGAAGGCCGCGGCGCAGTCAAACCTCAAGCCCGTCACCCTCGAGCTGGGCGGCAAGTCGCCTAACATCGTCTTCGACGACGCCGACCTTGACCAGGCAGCGTCCTGGGGCGCTTTCGGCTTGTTCTTCAACGCAGGGCAGTGCTGCGCGGCGGGCTCGCGCCTCTTCGTGCAAGAATCGATCTACGATCGCTTCCTCGAGAAGCTCACGGCGCGCGTCAAGTCTCTTCCCGTCGGCGACCCCTTTGCGCCCAACTCGTTCCTCGGCCCGGCGACGAGCGAGATGCAGTTTGACCGCATCTCGGCGCACATCCAGGCCGGCAAGGACGAGGGCGCGACGCTGCACCTCGGCGGCGGGCGGCACGGCACGCAGGGCTACTTCCTCCAGCCCACCATCTTTACCGATGTTACCCCCAACATGAAGATTGCGCAGGAGGAGATCTTTGGGGTGCGTTTCGCATCCCAGCTGCGCAGAGTAACGAAGACGCTCAACCGCTCAACCTTCCCAAACAGCCGGTCCTCGTCGTGCAGAAGTTCAAGGATGAGGACGATCTGGTGGCTAAGGTAGGCTTCTCTCAGCGCTGTGCGCATGCTCTCGCTGACTTTGTTTGAATTTGCAGGCGAACGACACCATCTACGGTCTCGCATCTGCGGTCTTCTCCCGCGACATTTCTCGTTGCCTGCGCATCGCCAACAAGCTTCAGGCGGGAACCGTTTGGATCAATAACTGGAAACTGCTTTCATTGCGTGCACGCTGCACGACCATGCTGACCCTCGACTTTGCCCGTCCCCGACACCTCCCCGTTCCTTCCTCGGCCACTTCCGCTACACAGACAACCAGCTTGAAACGCAGATGCCCTTCGGCGGGGTACGTGGCACGGCACTCACTGTCAATGACGCTCCTTCTGATCACCTTGCATATTTAGTACAAGCAATCTGGCATCGGTCGCGAGCTCGGCGAATATGCGTACGTTGATTTCCTCCCTTTCCTCGAGGCGGTTCAGAAGTTGGCGCAGCGTTCTATCCCATACAGAGACTGAGAAGGTTACCTTTGCAGACTGCACAATTACACGGCAGTCAAGGCCATCCACATCAACATCTCGGCTCCCAACCCACTCGTGCGTTGTTCTCTTCTTCCCTTCCTCCAGCATTGAGGATGGGGACCCTATTGGATGTGCTGACGGGGCGCCCTTCTTGCAGTAGGCGTCTGCAGAGGAGCCGGCTCCTGCACCTCGCCTCGTACCGCACTTGTAGGAGTTTTGCGCGAAAGAGGCTTTGCCATGCTTGCTCGCTGCCCTCTCCTCACCAACTCACATCTGGCGATCACCATGCAATGAATTGCGACTCACGTCTGTAGCAAAGACCGACATTGTCCACGCTTCGCGTCAACCCGCCTGCGTTCCCAAAAGAGCTTCTCTATGACCCTCCTTCCCGCTTTCCTTGTATTTGTAAACCAATGCTGTGTCGTGTTGTTCTGTGTGTCACTGAAGTTGTTGCGGGATTCTGGGATTTGTCCCGTACCACGTATTGTTTTACGGCGATTTGAGACTTGCCAGCTTTGATGCATTCACGGACGGGAAAAACGTTGGCAGCGCCATATTTGAGTAATTGTTGTGTTGCGCTGGGCAGAAGGCCTGCAGGAACCCTAGCAGCGTTCATACGCGCGCGGTCTACAAGCCATGACACTGTGGCATTGGCACAGCTTCTGCTCATGGTCAACGTGGTCCTGGTAGTCTGCCTCACTCCACAATTTGTGCATCTTGGGCTTAAGGTGTCCCAGTCACAGCACCTGTTCACCGTTCAAGAGCAGGTCCTCAGACACAATGAGCGGACCGTACGATGCCAGGTTCGGATGGATCGGCGGGCGGCGGTAGGTTGACGAGAGGTCAGCTGGCAAGCTCTGCTGCATCTGCGTGCCCAGATGCCTGTGTGCGTCAGCGCAGCCCAGCGCATGCGGTTGGACACAGCACGTGCGCACCTCGCGTCCCGCCTTCTCGATCTTGACCTCCCACTGCCTGCCCGAACCGCCGACGCTCTTGTAGTAGCCGGCGTAGCTGTATCCCTTCGTCTGCGCGTCCTGCGCGTCGTGCTTATCGTGCTCAACAAAGCGCCAGCTCATCAGCGGCTTGCAGACGCTCCGAAGCAGCTCTGCGTCCTTGCGCGCAATGCCAATGGGCGGGATGATTCCCGCGCCCATGCACAGATTACGCAGGGCTCCGTGAGACAGCTCCTGGCGTGTAGTGTACTGCTCAAGCGCCATGCGGGCGATGCGCTCGCGCACCTCGACGGGGAGGGCATCAAGCCGCATTCGAGGTTGTACGCGCCATTGATCGGCACACGCTTCTTCATGAAGTCTGGCACCAAGGCCTTGCGGAGCTGGTGGAGAGCAAAGAGTTTGAGCAAGAGGTTAAAAAAGGAGTAGAGCTGGCCAACGAACGCGACCGTTCTTGCCCAAATTTGCCGACCACGCCTCGAGCGCGCGGTCGCGGCCCGGCCGCAAGACGAGCTTGACGTAGTTGCCAAAAGTAGATCCTGCACGGCGCAACTCTTCTGGGGTGACAGGCAGCAGGAACGGACCGGGCTCGAAGAGGACGTTCTTGATCTTGCCGGCCGTCGCGCCGCCGTCCGGGTGTGCAAGGTTGACCTGGTCCTCCATGTGCAGGAGCGCGTCGCAGTTCTGTAGTGTGTACCAAGCATCAGCCGGGGAGCGCGCAGATTTAAGGGGGGGACAGGGCTCACGACCATCTTCGGCAGGCTCGGCACACCTTGGCAGACAATGCTCAGCTCGCTGTCCCACTGGTCACCCAGCTGGACGTAGAAGACGCCAGCCTTGATGAGAACGGCCCTGTGCCACTCTTTGCGCGCTTCAACAACGTTAAGGACGCCTTTTGGCTCCTCGCGCGCTGGCCGCCGCTTGACCACTCGTGGGGCGCGAGCAGGTCGTCAACGCGGATTGCAGCCGCGGCAGGATCCGAGCTTGCAGTGAATGCCGCACGAGCGTTGGCAAGGCTGGTGTTCTCGGGCAACGTCAAGAGGATGCTGGCAGCGACGAGGCATTTGCGGAGAGTGGGGAGCAACGCGTGGATCCTCTGGTGGACCCACGGGAGCGAATCGCTGCCAAAGCCGACGGGCTCGGTAGTACTGATGTACCCAGATGCCTTTGGAGGCATCTGGAACGGGAGCTTGTCGGGAGGACGAGGGCCGAGCGGGGGAAAAACGCAGGGACGTCCGCCGAGGTGTGCAGGCAAGGGCCGGATACTGGAGCGTTCACAGCAGGCAGCAACTTGCCAAAGTGCGCTGTCTTGCGCGAGCGTGCGGGAAGACCGAGTGAGAGAACGCGAGCGGATGCGCACTCTGGAGCAGTTGTATTCTCTTGTAATCACTTGTTTGGGTTGATTACATTTGAGGCGGAGGAACACAGACCCTTTGCCTTTGCCTGACCTGTGCTGTCTCTTTGAGGCTGCTTGTTGTGCTGCTGTGGTGTGTTAGACTGTTACTGGCTGCTGCCTTGCCCGACTCCCGAACCTCGAGCAGCGGATCTTCTCCTGCTCATCGCCGACACGAGCAGATGTGCGTTGCCGTTCCCTTTCCGCTCCCGCGCGCCCGCAGCTGACAGGTACCTCTCCAGTCAAGCTCTCAAGACATTCATGCCAACGCCCCGCACCCGCAGGCCGCCGGTCCAGCTACCCAAGCTCTCGTCGTCGGCTCTTCAACGTGCTCTCTTGTTGGACAGCGACGGCTTTGCCCAGCTTATTGACCGTCTCGACAAGCCTGACAACAATCTGCCGCCCTCCACCTCCATCTCTCGCCTCTTTCGGGACGCCGAGCTCCTCACTTCACCCGAGTGCCCGCTCCTTCTCCTCAAGAATCTGCCGTTGTACAAGTCCTTGCTTTCCTTGGCTCTCCTGAAGCCAAAGAACGCCCAACAGCTTGCTCAGATTGGCAGAGCGCAGTATCCTCCCGGCAACCCAGGCGCGCGCCTGCTTGAGTTTGCGTTTGAGTGTCAGTTGGGAGCGACAGGCGACGCAGTGCGGGCGCTGCTGACTGAAGGCGGAGACACGGGCGAGACTTTCTGGTTCGAAGGCTCCTTTGGAGGCTCAAACCGGACGCGCGCTTATGCACTGAGACCGAGCAATGTCGAGACCTTCCTTGTTGACAAGCAGTGTTCTTTCACAATCTTCCAGGAGGACCAAGGTGTGGCTCGCCTACACCTATGGTGTGCTCCTCCTGAGCCTTTGCCCACAGACTACAAGCAGCTCGCCTACCATGGCCTCTTGCGAACTGAGCTGAGACAGATCGAGCAGGGTGCGTGTCTCTGCCGATCACTTGGTCCGTCCGCAGGGCCTTGCTGAAGCCATTCAGCAGGACGCGCTCAGAGACCAAGGGCGTGCTTGCGCTTCTTCATGATCATCCGGCACTCGCATGACCGCATGCAGTTGTCTTTGCCGGCAGTGACCATGACCTCGCGGGTGCGTAATCTCCCAGCCTGCACGTTCTACTTCAAGCCGCTAAAGCGCATTTGAACAGAGATCCGCCCGTCCTCTGTGCGCCTCACCACCAGCTGGCGGTATGTCAAGGTTGCCGACGTTCGCAAGGCCAAGGAGAACGCGGCCCGCGTCTCGTCCCGCCTTGCGAGTGCCGTGCAACAGGCCGCCCATGTCAAGCTGCACAAAGCTTCGGTGCCGTGGCGCCCGCTCAACAACTTGCCGCCTGCGGCACAGGGCGCGTTCCTCACCAAGCCAATCAACGCCCTCCTGCCCGCGACAAAGCTCAATAACCTCGACAAGCTTGCTGTCAAAGGCTTGCTTGCAACACCGACCGTTGCCGACCTGCTCCAGTCGGCTCAGTCCTCGGCTGCCATGGCGGCGTCGAGGTTCTTTGCGAATGCTGGCTACGGCATCATCAGCAGCAAGGAGAGCCGCGTCGTCTTCATCCTGTAGGCAAGCGCTTCCGCGTCGCAGTTCTGCGAGGACCGCGCCGCGCTGGCGGGCGACGAGGACGTCGTCAACATCACGCCCGGCGGGCTCGGTCTTGCCAACCTCAAGTATCTCGACCTGGCGCGGGCGCAACACGGTGCAGGAGAGGACATTGCGCAGACAATACACCAGCTTGCAACCTGCGCCGGCGGGGGGTGAGTCTGACTCCAGCTCGCACTTTTCGTGGTCTCACTGACTGACGAGATTGCACAGGTGGCACGGGGTCTGTAACGCTCTCTGCCAACTCAATTTGACTGAGAAGCCAACACAAGCACACCTCCTCTCGTTCCACGCCGTCGCGCCTCAGCCGTTGTCGGCGCCCATCCTGGACGCCACACTTGCCTTCATCGAGCCAGTCCTTTGCCTGCACCCCAGCCTCAAGCGCGGCTTGCAGCGAGACAACGGCGGGCACTACCTCACCATTGTTGACAACTGGAGGCGCTCGGCTGAAACCTTCGACCCGGAAGCGAGCGTCACGCAGACGCTGCACCCGCGACTCTTCAACTTCCTCACCAACAAGCCAGGCATCGTTGATGAGCATCACACGGACGAGCTCGTGCAGCTCATCACGGCTCTGCCGCTGACCAAGTACAAGAGCAGGGTCGGCTAAGCCGAGGCGATGCACCTGCTTGCGCTTGCTTGTGCACAGGCGCTTGAGGACGGGCAGATGGAGGAGTGGGTCTCGCTCTACTTGTTTGACGAGCCGGCCAAGGCGGTTGTCGACAAGCTCGAGCCCGAGGTCCATGCCGTACTCGAGCATGATGCGGCCAAGAAGCGTGCAGCGCAGGTCCCTCTGCCGCCTGCCCGGCTGTTCGGTACCGCCAAGTGACACGCGTACAGCAGAGTGCTTGTGGGCCTAGCATTCTGCAGTGGGCTGAGAGTTTAGCATTCTCTGCAACGCCAAGCGCGGTACGTGTTCACACTCCGTGAGGTTTGGCGCTTTTGGTTAGATTTGGCGGCGTCTTTGTTGCGCCTATCCACAGCTACCGCATGTGAAGAATCTGTGCAAGTCCTGTATACACCGGCTTCTGCCCGTACTGCCCCTGTGCCGGCTTCATTGAACAGCCCGCAAGCTCAGGAAACGAGACCACGTGGGCCTGGTGGAACAGAAGCTACTCAGTGCGCTCTCACACAAGCCCACAGAGGACGGTCAATTGCCTTTGTTTCAGGTGGGGTCCGAGCCAAGAGAGGAGAGAGCGGTACTGCTTGAAACGCATCGAGCACAACCGAGATCGAGAAGCATACACAGAATTCGGCGGCGATTTGCCACAGCGCAAACACAGGCGGGAACGGTGCGTGGGGAAGGGCAAGCTCGGGTGCGAACTTAAAGAGGGTTCGGCTGCGATTCACCGAAACGGCGTCAGCGCTCTGTGCGCGAGAACGGGTGCAGTTGCAGTAGCGGACCTGCGAGATGTTGATGTGGATTGCCTTGACCGCCTGCAGATCCAGGGAAGAAGCGAGGAGAGGGGAGAAAGCGACTCAGCGATATGCTCGAGGAGGAAGAGGCACGTCTACTTACCGTGTAGTTCTTGAGCGCGTACTCGCCGAGCTCGCGACCGATGCCAGACTGCTTGAAGCCACCGAAGGGCATCTGCGTGTTGAGCTGGTTGTCTGTGTAGCGGAAGTGGCCGAGGAAGGAACGAGGAGGAGGTGTCGGGGACGGGCGAAGTCGAGGGTCAGCATGGTTGTGCAGCGTGCACGCAATGAAAGCAGTTTCCAGTTATTGATCCAAACGGTTCCCGCCTGAAGCTTGTTGGCGATGCGCAGGCAACGAGAAATGTCGCGGGAGAAAACCGCGGCGGCGAGACCGTAGACGGTGTCGTTCGCCTGCGCGCGCCAGCGTCAGAACGACCCCGAATACACTGGAGGTTGTGTGTACGTACGCGAGCGATGAGGTCCTCCTCGTCCTTGAACTTCTGCACGACCACGACCGGCTGTTTGCGAAGGTCGACCCGAGGTCAGCCTCGTTGCGCACGTTCTGCACGCCCTAGAAACACGACGCACGCCAAAGATCTCCTCCTGGGCAATCTTCATCGTAGGCTGCACGTCGGTAAAGATGGTCGGCTCGATAAAGTAGCCCTCGGTGCCGTGGCGGTTGCCACCGAGGTGGACCGTCGCGCCTTCGTCCTTGCCCGACTGGATGTGCGCCGAGATGCGGTCGAACTGGAGCTGACTCGTCGCCGGGCCCTGGAACGAGTCGGCCGCGAAGGGGTCGCCGACCTTGATCGACTTGACCTTGGCAGTGAGCTTCTCGAGGAATTCGTCGTAGATGGTCTCCTGAACGAAGATGCGCGAACCAGCGCAGCAGCACTGACCCGCGTTGAAGTACAAGCCGAACGCGCCCCACGAGACGGCCTGCTCGATGTCGGCGTCGTCAAAGATGACGTTCGGCGACTTGCCGCCAAGCTCGAGCGTGACGGGCTTGAGGTTCGACTGCGACGCGGCCTTCATGATCTGGCGACCGACGAGGGTCGAGCCGGTGAATGCGACCTTGAGAATCTTCATGTGCGACGAGATGGCGGCGCCGACGACGTTGCCGTAGCCCGTGAGGATGTTGACGACACCGGGCGGGAAGACCTTGGCGATGAGCTGGCAGGCGTAGAAAGCCGAAAGAGGCGTGGTCTCGGCCGTCTTCATAACAATGCAGTTGCCGGTGGCGAGGGCCGGGCCGAGCTTCCACGCGAACATGAGGAGCTGTCGTGGGTCGAACGTATTAGTCCCGCCTCGTCCCGATACGCAGAACGGTCGACACGCACAGGGAAGTTCCACGGAATGATCTGACCAACGACGCCGATCGGCTCGTGCTTGGTGATGGCAAGCTTGCTGTCGTCGACCTCGACCACCTTGCCGTGCTCCTTGTCGGCCCAGCCACCGTAGTAGCGAAGGCACGCCGCAGCCGAGGAAACGTCAAAGCCGCTGGCGATGCTGTACGCCTTGCCGTTGTCGAGTGCCTCGATCGACGCGAGCTGCTGGTTGTGCTCGTCGAAGAGGTCGGCGAGCTTCATGAGGAGCTTGCCGCGCTGGTGACCGGGGCAGCGCTCGCCCCAGACGGTGTCGTAAGCCTTCTGGGCCGCCTCGCTGCAAGAAAAGAGCGAAAGAGGGGGGAGAGAGTCAGCGCGGGATCATTGCGCCGGGGCGGTACCCAACTACCAACGAGTGCAGCGTCGCTCTGCGGGGGAACGACGACGTACACAGCACGGTCGACATCGTTGGCAGAGCCCTCAGCGACGTGGGCAATCGTTTTGCCCGTCGAGGGAGCCTTGACCTCGATGGTCTTTCCTCCCTCACCGGCGACAAACTCGTTGTTGATGAAGAGGCCGACGGGGAAGTCGAGCGACTTGACCGAGTGGCCCTCGGGGAAGGTGAGCGAGGCTTGCGGTACAGACATGGCTGCAGGACGGCGAGGATGCAGGTGGACGAGAAAGCGGGGACGAGGAGGAAAGAGCGAGAGGGCATCGGTGCAACGAGATCAGATCCGCGAGTTCTTTCAAGTCCCAGCTGGGCGAGACGACGCACTGGAGTGGTTCGAACGCGCAGAAGTGCAAGCAAGAAGCGAGCAGAGAGAAAAGAGCGAGAGCGAGAGAGCGCGGGTCCCGGCCGGCCTTGCAGCGACAAGCGCGAGGGGCAAAGTGGGGCGCGGCCACGTGGCCGGCGCGAATGGCATCCCGCGTTCCGCCGTGCTGCACCTCGGTTCCAGGCCCGCCGTAGGTTGCGCGCGCCCTCTCCGTAAGCTCGCCTGCGCCCTGTCCCCACACCCCTCTCTTGATCCCGAGACGCTTTCCACCCGCGCTTACAACGCGCTCAGCGTACGCACCCGACGAGGGAGACATCGGTTCACTCGCTCTTCGGATACTCTCGCTGCGGCGGAAACGTCGTCCCCTCCCGTTCATTCAAGCCGCTCCGCACCGTCTTCCTCCCCCACTTTCTCGGACACAACCGCCGCAGATGAGTGAGCGCAACTTCTACAATGCCTTGGTGCTGCGCAGGACTGTCGGCCGTGCCACGGAAACACGTATATGCCGCTGGAGAGAGGCGGTAAGGAATGCCTCGGCAGTCTGCCACCCTTTCGGGAGCCGCAGCGCCAGCGAGACGGCTGTCCGATGCCTGGGCGAAGTATGGGAAGCAGAGGCAGAGCGGAAAGTCACAGCCTGCAAAAGGCGAAGACAGCAGAAGCAGAGTCGAAGCAAGAGTCGACCCCGAGCGGCACAAGAGTCGACTCCGAGCGGCGAAAACATCACAGGCAAGCGCAGCCTCTCGACCGCGACGCACATGATGACCGCCTCCTTACAATGCACAACGTCGAGAAAGCCCGGGAAGACACGCGCGCTGCGCCGTCGTCTAGTGGTGCGCGACAGGCTCGCCGCGGAGGTCGCTCTCGTCCTTGACGCCGAGCTCGCCCTTCTTGAACTGCCGTGCCCACTGTGTGCGAGCGAGTTCCGTGTAAGCTCTGCGTACCCGAGTCCGCAAAGGACTACGCGAAAGAGCGAAGCAGGAGCTGTCGGACGCACCATCATCGAGGGAATGGGGCGAGTCGGCTCGGTATGCCGCCACTGCAGCAAGAGCAGTGACAGTCAGCGTCTTGTTCCTCGTAAAGCAGTGAGTTCCGCCGAGCGGTCTGTACGAGCCGCCAGCACCGCTCGGGCAAGGCGACGGACGACGACCTCGGGCAAACTCACCTCCTTCTGCGCCGAGTAGCTCCACACGCCGTACGTCGCCAGTGCCACACCAAGGGCAACGAGGCCCGTCGACGACTTCCAGTTGCTCGGGCGCGTCCACCACCCACCGGCGGGGGACCAGACCTCCTGTTGACGCGTGCGAAACAGCGCCGGTCAGCGCACTGCTCGGGGCGGAAAGCGGTCGTAGAAGCAAACCTTAGGAACGGGGAATTGCGCGCCGCCGCCCTGTGATGGTGGAAGCGGGGAGAGAGCAGGCGAGAAGCGAGGAGGACGAGGAAGAAGCGACGGGGTCAGCGGTGGCTCAGCGGACGCGTGCGCGCGGTGAGAGGCGAAGAAAGAGAACGCACCATGCGTGGTGCTGTCGGGATCATCGTGCGGTGTGTGTTGGAGGAGCGAGCCAGTGAGGCAGCGAATCGGCGAAGACGACGAGAGCGGGGTCACTTCAGACCGCTCGGACTCACGGACTGGCTAGCGCAACGGGCACATCAGAGTGTCGTATGATTTTTGCGGAGGCTATCGCGGACTGGGAAAGTAGTTTTGGGTCGAGGTCCTGTTGAGGTCCTGCTTAAATGCACTCGACCTTTCTACCAACGCACATCCACCGCGCGCGTTGTCTAGACTGCACTGCCGCCCTTTGCCACTCGTCCCCTCCTCAGCACCATCGATCAGAGTGCGGTAAGAGATTGTGGGTGCCGGGCCCGTCAAACACCTACTCGTCCTCGAATTCGTACCCTGCCCTTACCTAGACCTGCTGTTCTTCTAGACAGCGTGCAGCTCTCCTGCAGCATGCAGCAGATGGTGTCCAGCCGCAGCTACGCATCGCTAGCAGATCCTGGATGAGGCGAGTAAAGCATTCTGGAAGCCGTCGCAGAGTCTCTGCCGCCGAGCAGACCCGTCATGGACAGAGCGCGAGTGCGGGAGACGCTGAGCATCATATCCTGGCTATCGCATCGGGATACGGACGCCACGTCGATGTTTACGGAGCGATCGAAGCGACACTGGGCAAATGCGTCAGGAGGCTGGCCGAAAAGTGCCTGCACCCAGGCATCTAGCCGCTGCTTGGACAGCTGCCATGACGAAACGGCATCCAGGGCCGCGTCGATCACGAGGGCGAGAAGTTCGCCCGACAATGCCAGTAGCGAGTCGCCAGGAGAAGGAGGGCAATTAGTGCCTGAAGCTTCGAGCCGTTGTGGAGCTTGTTGGCCAGAAGAACAGAGTCCAGTAGAATGCAGCACGATGCTTAGCGGCCCTCCTAGCTGTAGTCGAGCGGTATCGAGCGGATGGTCGAGGTGTGAGAGAGCCGGGGACCCTATGAAGGGTCGGCTGGACAGCTAAGCGCGAATTCGTCTCGACTCAGTCAGCTAAGTCAAGTTGAGAAGCTGAAATGATTGCTTCACTCAGACTGAAAGCAGGCTGAGCTGCTCTGAAGTCCGCCTGAACCGCTCTTAGCTCATCCGCCTCCTGCCGCACGCTCAGACGACTCGCGCGATTAGCTCGTGCATCTTTCTGAAGTCCGCTCAACTCGTCCTCTCATTCAGCCAGATTCAGATGCGCTGCCACGGAATACATTTGCATGGAAGAAAGAGCCGAACATACAACGCGTAGCGAGGCGATGAGCGCCAAGCTGCAGACAACCCGACTCGAGAGGACAGGCTCGGCGGAACCTTGCGCTATACATGGCGGGTGTCTGTGGTGCATAAGTTCTCAGCAAGTCTCACACAAAGGAAAGCGAGAAAGGGAGAGAACGAAGAACACACCTATGGCTTCGAGCGCTCCATCTTTTCCTTCTTGCCGCCTCTGCTGCCAGCACCACGGCGACGCTTGGGAGGTGTCTCTGATGGAAGGTCTGCAAGTGCAAGAAGTCAGGTTGCGAGTCAACTTGAGAGCTGAGCAACAGAAGTACGGACCTCGCTCGTCGAAATCAGGATCGGTCCGCCGCTTGATCTCGCGCTTAGTTGGGCTGCGGGGGTGAGGCACAAGCTCATCTAGCTTGCGTGCAGCGTTCAGCACGCGAGCCGGCTGTCCTTTGGGGAGCGACAGCCCCTTCTTCTCCCGCGCCCGACGGTTCGCAGCCGCCTTTTCGGCCTGCTGCCGCAGGATGGTGCTCACGCCGAGCTCGATCGCCGTCTTCGACAATGCGGTTACGGTGGCTTCTGGATTGCCGCCGGTTGTGCGGACTGGCGAGGCGTCGAGCAGAGCGGACTCGTCGTCATCGTTGGGCTCGGGCGTGCCGATCAGGCTCTCGGACCTTGCCCGAGCGGGAGAAGTCGCCAAGACGGTTGGCGTGAGGACAAGCGAGTCGGCAGACGCAGGCGATCTGACTGCCGGTTCAGAAGCGGACGCAGGAGACAAAGCGAGCGGTTCGCTGATGATGGCGGGCGGAGTGGGAAGTGTCGCCGGTGAGGGCAGGGTAAAGGAAGGTGCACGGGTGGAAGGTGGGGGGACCTGGAGCAACGGAAGCACTGGATCAGCCCAGTCAGAAGCAGAGGATGGAAGGGTTGTCACCAATGCAGCGACGGCAGGATCGCAAGCAGGATGACCAAAAAGGAAAGCGTGCGCACAACGGTCGAAGAACGCTTGCGGCTGTAGGTCTGCACACCATCCTCGAGCTTGACTGCCGGCGACGAGGACGAGGGCACCGAATGGTGCTGGCCGGGAAAGCGCAGACCTGTCTTCTTTGCCGCCTTGTTGTACGACGCGTGTCGCAATCCGTGAGCATGTTCAAGTAGCTCAGTAGCCTTCCAGCCACCGTCGCAGTATGCGAGCTCGGGAGCAAGACCCTCGAGCAGGCAGCGCGCTTCAGATCGCGTGCGCGCTGGCAGACGACCGAACGTCTGGTCTGCCGGAAAGAGGGCGTGACAGATTGCCCTGGCCGTTGACTTGAGGTCGTTCATGCGCGCGACAGATACCACAACATCCGTGTCGGGGTCGTGCACCAGCGCGCAGAGGTCCTTGTCACTCACTCGCGCACCTGGAGGACGGAACCACCCCGCAAGAACCGCCTTCTCCGCAGATGGGACGTCGAAGTTGAGATTGAGCCCGGCTGCTTTGCGGTCTGCACCATTTCGTTGTGCGAGAGATTCGAGTTGAGCGACGGTGGTTTCGTTGCGGCTGAACGGGGCAAGGATGGCCCTCTCCTCAGTCGACAGCATCCTTTGAGCTTAGCAGAAAGAGATAGCAGGATCAGCCGCAGATCCGAATTACGGAAGAAGGTAAAGGAGAAAAGGAGATGACCACGAACGAGCAATCACGGCGGTGTCTGCGCTTCTCTCGCTGAGAGCGAGACGGATGCTTGACAGCTCAGTCTTGAGGAAGGATGCCATCTGACCCAAGAAGCCCATGATCTCGGAGGTCCCGGTCGATGGCGCGTGCGATGAAAAACTGGCAAATGGCGCAGAGAAAGCTGCCGAGGAGCTTGGCGGAGGGAACGGAGGCATGTCGGACATGTAGTCGGCAAAGTTGGGATACATGGTGACGGCCACAAGCAGGATCAAGGAGCAAAGTGACGTATGAGAGAGAGGATGAGCAGAGATGAGCGCGGCAAAACAAGCGGAGGGCACGCCGCGCGCGCGCCCCGAGCGCTCGAGCACGTCTCATCAGCACATATGAGTGGGGAGCTCGAATACCGGTGCATCTGCACAGCTTGCAGCTCATTAGGCAGCAATAGCGAAGGTCAATGGCTTCGGTATCGCAGCTGGGCCTCCCTGCAGCATGCGGGAGGCCTGTTCATCAGCTCGGGCGTGTCGATAGCGCCGCCGCCGAGATGGGTCACAGCACCCGAAACACGACTGCGGAAGAGTAAGCCTAGCAGTTCAGAGCCCTGGTGAGAGCCAAGAAGGCGGAGAACTGAGCCGTTGCCCAACTGCAGAACGAGCAGCACTGGCAGGAGCAGACGAGGACGAGGACACCCTTGAACGTGCGCGCGCAGCCGCCGTTCGCGGAGCAGCACAAGCCCGCCTCACCGCCATTCTCGCGTCCCTCGGAACAGGCTTCGACTGCGCTGCGGCCGACGTTGCCGGCGCCACCGATGCGGACGACGGCGTAGCGCAGGACGACGAGCAGTGCTGCCATGGCTCCGCTGCACGCCACGCTCGAGCCGCAGTAGCGCACCGTGCGCTCATCGAAGCGCTTGGCGAAGATGCCCTTGGCGGCGGCGGCGGGTACGAAGCAGACGACGTTGATGACGCCGACGAGGACGAGGGCGGCGATGAGGACGATGGCGCCAACGAGGACGAGGACCAGGGAAAGGACAAGGGCGCGGAGGCAATGCCAAGCCCGGCAGGAGTCGCACGCGCCGAGGACAAGGGCGACGGCGGAAGGACGGCGCACAACAGCGCGAGGGATGTCGGCACGGAGTCGGACCGCAAACTCGAACCTGACGACGAGCTACGCTTTCATCTGTACGAGTGGTTCAGTCAGCACCACGTCTCGGACGAGGCCTTCGAGCATCTGCGCCGCATCCTCCGTCGCGCAAAGGCGCTCGGCACGTCCGGGTCCGTTCTCGACCTCGACATCCCGAGCAAGGCGTCGCTCCAGTTCGCAATGACGCGCCTCAGCGGGCTCGTCGAGGAGAAGCACGACATCTGCCCGCAAGGATGCGTCTGCTATACAGACCCGCGACACCAGCACCTCGAGTCGTGCCCGACGTGCAAGCGACCTCGATATCGCCCACCGACGGCCAAGCAGGTAGCCGCACACGAGCGTCGGAAGAAGAAGGACGCCGACGCACCGCTGATACCGACACCCGCCGCCTCGTACACCACGTTCCCCCACTCGCCGCTCCTCACCGCCCTCAACGCGAACCCTGCCGCCGCTGCGGCTGCCGCTGCATTCAACACCGCAACGAGTGCTGCAATGGACGACGGAAGAACAACAGTCAGCGACATCTCCGACGGGCTCAAGCTGCGAGAGCTGCGCAAGAAGGACTCGCGCCTGCCCGAGTCGAACCGTCTCATCCCCAACAACCACACCGTCCATCTCGTCCACTCGTCCGACGGCGCCGAGCTGTACGACAAGCGCAACCCGGGCGAGACCATTCATGCCCATTTCGCCGTCTCGCTCATTCAGACCCTCCCGCCAGCGCTTCGAAAGCGCGCCAACTGCGTCTGGCGCTTCGGCGTCGCGGGGAATTACAAGATCGGCGACGCACGCTCCTTTGCAAGCGCGTACGAGCAAGACGCGCGGCGGATGGAGGAGACGACGTACCGCTGGAACGCTGTCGAGCAGCGCCGGATCCTCTCGAACGCCCTCGTCATCCTCAAGGCTGCGGACACGATCGAGATTAGGGACCTTCTGCGCCAGGGCAGCTCTGCCAGCAAGCGCCCGTGCTTCCGCTGCGGGCGCCTGGGCTGCCAGGACACGAAAGGGAGGTATCACGTACCTTTCCTCGCCTGCGATGGCTCAGAGGTGCCCGACGTCCTCCTCGAAGGAAGATCAAGTCTGCGCGTCGTCGAGGAGATCAAGCTGCGTCAGTGGTCTGATACGCACGACGTCTACGCGCTGCTCGAGTCCCCCGAGCTGACGGACGCCCAGAAGGCGTTCCTCAAGCGCGAAACGGGCGTCCAGGGTCGACCCGCCTTCTCGACCCTCCGCGCCATGATCAACATGTACCCGCACTGGTGGTCACACGACGCCATGCACCTCCGGTACAAGAACAACTTCCCGCTTCTCGTCGACCTCCTCCTGGGGCGCAAGTCCTCCGCGCTGGCCCAGCCGCCCATCTCGGCCGATCAGTACCGCCTCATCGACTTCCTCCATCTGTCCTCCCGCTCGCTCAAGCCAACCCAGGTGTCGGGGGCCGTGCGCTCCCTCGCTTCGAAGCTCGGCGACTTCAAAGCGTGGGAGATGAAGGCGCTCGTCACCCAGGACCTTCGGTACCTGACAATGCACCTCCCGCTCGAGCCCGCCGTGCATCGCCTCATCCTCCTCGCCACCAAGATCACGCAACTCGTGCACCGCAGCTTGATCGAAACGAGCGAGACGTACCCGACGGCGCCGGACGATTTTGACTTGACATCCATACCCGATGATGGTCGCCTCGTCGTTCCGGTCACCGTTCTTCGCGCACTTGAGCACGAGTATTGCGCCCTGCGGGAGGAGATCTTCTATCAGCGCAAGCCCGCGCACATGCAGGGTATCACGACTCCTTCGGCACATCGCGCCGTGCACGACGCCGACGACCTCACCCAAACCGGTCCGTCGTGTTGGACTTCGCAGGACGCGCTCGAGACCATCATCGGTCTTGACGAGCGGCAGATCGGGTCACGGCTGCGACCCGTCGAGAATCTCGTCTCGATTCATCGCCGGTCCAACACGCTTCTCCTCATGCGCCTCCTTTTCGACATACCCGACCTTCCTGTCACCACGAAAGGGAAGGTCATGACGCACCCGGCCCTCGATGGGCTCCGCCTGCTCCACCCGCACCGGCGTGTCCCGCCGTCGCCCCTTCTCGACAACCTGCTCGAGCGGTGGGCAGCGGGGGCGCGCGTGACGCGCACCGCCGTCACCGCTCTTGACCGCCTAGAGCGCCTTGAATTGCGTTCGGGAGACGTCGTTCGAAGTCGGATGAGGGAGAAGGTCGACGCACTGCCCTACAAGGGCGAGTGGGAGATGCCGGCGGTGAAGGCGGATGGCACGAGCGAGCGAGACGAGGTGAGGAAGGATCTGCGCGAAGACGTAGGAAGGTCAGCTCGGTTCGTCAAGGTGCGTATTTGTTCTGCTCGTGTTGCTCTGGGCGGGGTCTGACGGCAGCCCGACTCGCAGGTCAACGTCGGATCGCGCGTCCGGGTGGCCGAAGTTGTCGCATTCTACTCGATCCCTGTCGTCGAGGGTTCGCCACGGCTCGTCGCGCACATCGAGGTCTTCGCCAGCCACATGATTGACTCGGGCGTGAGCGAGATGATCGACCGGGGCGGCGCCCGGGTTCCGCTCGTGGTCGGCGTCGAGAAGATCCGCGCATCGGTAGGACTCACGAGGATGGCGAGGCACGAGGGAGGCCGTGAGTGGTTGGGCGTGAGCATGAAGGCCGGTCGCGATGCCGAGCCGCTCGTCAGACTGTAGACTGCGGCGGTTAAGCACGTTGTTAGCGCTCAACCAACGATCGTCTCGAACAAAGGAGAGCACGCACGTCGGTACCGAGACTTCGATCTCGTCGCGCCCGGGTGAAGCATGTGGGGCGGTACGACGAGCAGGCTGAGAGGCGCATAGCAAGGTCAGCACGCGCGTGCATCGGTAGCGCACAGCCTCAAAGTACGCACTCTTGTCAGTCAGCCGCCAGGCGAGAGCGTCGAGACGAGCCCGACGGGTTCGGTCGACGTGGACGAGGGCGACATGGTCGACGGCACCGCCGCGCGGCGAGCGAGAGCGTCGGCGAGTAGGCTAGCAGTCGTAGTGGCGAGCAAAGCACAGCTACAGCGGCCCTCGCTGCCGCGAGGGGAGCGAACAGTCATGAGGTCCGTCTCTCGTGCGTGCCCTCGCGAAGTCGCAGAGCGGGTCGATTTTCGCTAAGTCGAACCTTCCTCCGCGCGGAGGAAGGTTCGCGGCTCAGGGGAGGCACTTCATGGCAAGGTCGCGCTTAGTTGTCTGAGCGAGGTCTGAATTAGGCTGAATTACGCTTAGCCCCTCACGCGCTTCTCATAGGGCCGGGGAGCGTGGCCTCACCTCGTCCTGCCGCGTCCGAGGCTTGCGCAGCGCGAGCAAGCGCATGGCCGACCCGCACAGCGTGCCCCTCCCGCCCTCGCGCGGCTCGCTCGACGCGTCCCGCCCGCCCGACGCGGCGCCGCGACCGGCCCACCCGCTCCCCGCCGTAGACGAGGGCGCAGACGACAACGACGCTGCGTGGTTCGAGGATGGCGCAGACGTTGCTCCTCCGCCCGAAGACGACCCTGCACCGCCAGACGAGCAGCCAGAACCCGTGCAGCGTGAGGAGGACGCCGTCGAGGACGTTGCGGGCGATGGTGGGGGAGGGAGCGCGGAGGCGCAGGACATGCCTGCAGCGGCGTACGAAGGTGAAGACGAGCGGACACGGGCTCTCGAGGACGAGCTGGATCGCACCCGCATGGACCGCGACGCGTGGGAGGCCCAGTACCAGGGCCTCCTCGCCAAGCTGACGGCCATGCGCAACACTCTCGGCGACAAGCTCAAGCAGGACGCGGTGCGTATCGCCTCTCTTGCTCTCTGTGACTAGGCTCACGGGGCCTTACACCTACAGGACGAGCTCGACCGCCGAGAACAGGAGATTGCCGACCTGCAAGCCGCCAACGACGACCTCTCCTCGACCGTCGAGACGCTCAAGTCCGAGCTCATCCAGTCGCACGCCGACGCTGACTCGCTCCACACCGAAGTCGAGCAGCTGCGCGCGCGTGCGTTCGACTCGGAGCGTGCGAGCTCCGACGAGGCGCAGGAGCGCGAGCTCGCGCTGCGCGAGGCGCAGGAGGACCTCGAGCGCGTGCGCATCGAGCGCGACGAGTGGGAGGGGGAGGCGATGCGCGAGCGCGTGAGGCGCGAGGAGCAGGGGACTCGCCTCGCGCAGGTCGAGATGGAGCTCGCGCAGGCAAAGGCCGAGCGCGAGGTCCTCCGCGAGGAGCGCGACCGCGAGATGGAG
This sequence comes from Rhodotorula paludigena, assembly GCA_036244875.1. NCBI lineage: Eukaryota > Fungi > Basidiomycota > Microbotryomycetes > Sporidiobolales > Sporidiobolaceae > Rhodotorula > Rhodotorula paludigena. Next base: position 722,797 of record BQKY01000004.1, read on the forward strand.
AGCGCGGCCAATTTGCATGCTGTCCTCGAAGAGTTCCAGGCGGGTGCGCTTGCCTGTCCTGCACTTGTCTGCCTTGCACGTCCGTCGAGAAAGCTAATCTCGGGCTTACGCGCGCAGCCAAGGATCGCGAATTGCAAGCCATGCTCGGCGACCTGCAAACGCAGTTGCACGAGACGCAGAACTCGCTGGATGCATATCGGCAACGAGCGAGCCAGGCGGAGCAGCAATTGCAGTCGGCACACAACGACTCGGAGCGGGTGCTGGCTCTCGCCAAGGAGGTCAAGGAGAAGAATCTGCTGATTGGCAAGCTGCGACACGAGGGTGCGTCGCTAAACTCCGAGCGCCTGCGCCACGTGCACTGACAAGTGTGTTCCTGCGCAGCGGTCATCTTGAACGAGCATTTGACGGAGGCGCTGCGGCGACTGAAGAAGGACTCGGGCGAGAACAGCGTGGATCGGTGCGTAAAATGCGCCATCGCGTGTTCACGGCCGAGCATGAGCGCTGATCGTTTCCCTTGCAGACGGCTCATCACCAATGTCCTCATCACCTTCCTTAACACCCCTCGAGGCGACGCCAAGCGCTTCGAGATGCTGCAGCTCATTGCCTCGATCCTCTCCTGGTCCGACGACCAGCGCGAGAAGGTCGGCCTGCAGCGCGCGAGCGGCGCATTGTCGTCGAGCAGCATCATCTCGAGCGGGCGTGGCGGGGCCGGCAAGGGGCACGCGCGGAGCGGGAAGGGCAAAGCCGTGGACGAGGGCGTCGAGAACGAGGTGTGTCCGGAACTCGGGCAGCGCAGGCGGGTGTACGTCCCTGCCTACTGACCGGCTTGCGCTCGCAGTCCTTCTCGAACCTCTGGATCGAGTTTCTGCTCAAAGAGGCATCGCAAGGCGGTGTGGCCCCGGGCTCTTCAGCTTCCTCTTCCTCCGCCAAAACGCCACCCGCGCGCTCACCGTCCTCGCCTACAAGCGGGGCCGCAAATGGGATGGACCTGCCACCGCTCGGCTCGCCGCCGCTGCTCTCGCCGACCTCGACAAGGCGACCGAGCTTGTCGTCCATCTTCTCGAATGGGAGCTCGACAGCGCCGACTAGCACGGCGCCGCCCAGCATCAAGGAGGAGGACGGGCGGGGAGGCGCGGGAGGATCATGAGCCGGCGACGTCGCGCCTCTCAGCCGGTCCCCTCAGACCGATCGAGATATACCCGCGCGCGTGCCGCACGATGCGTGCATGAGCTGGGCGTAGTCGGTAGTCGCTGTACTTGTCGTGTCCCTCGCAGTCTCCCGTTGCGCTCCGTCCACCTCTTTCCCACTTTCCCACTCGTTCTCGCCTGCTCGCTCGTCCAGCATATCTCGCTACGCGTTCCTGTGCATCTATGACACGCTCCGCACGCTCATTGCTCGATTCGAATGCAAAGACGAGACGGTGCCGCTTTGACCTCGTCCACGCGTCGCCGTTGACATCGTCTCGAACGGCGCGCGTCCGTCGCGTTTCTCGTCCTCTTCCTCCTTCGCTCTACTCGCCAGTCACCTCTCGCAGACGCTCACTGTGCACAGCATGGCTCCTCAGACTAGCGGCGGCAAGGGCATGACGGTCGGGCAGGGCGGGAAGCACGTTTTGCGCGATGCCGGTGCGTCGTCCTCTTCGCCGCTCGGGCGCCCTCGTGACGCGCTGCACGTGTACGAGCGAAGCGGTACTCACTCGACCAGGCGTTTCTACGTGCAGCGAAGGCTGGCCTCGTCGTGCGTCGCGCTCCGTCCTCCTCTCGGTCGCACTCGTAGACGCGAAACGCGGGCTGATACGCGCACCTCATGTTGATGCGACGCACAGTTTCCAGTCTCGCGCATCCGCAAGAATCTTCGCGCCGGCAGGTACTCCGAGCGTCTCGCCAAGGCCGCTCCCGGTATGTCCTCTTCGTCTCGCATCCCCACTTTGGCTTCGCGGGGCTCACTACCACACTCGATGGCAGTCTATCTCGCTGCTGTGCTCGAATACCTCGTCGCCGAGATCCTCGAGCTCGCGGGGAATGCTGCGCGGTGCGTTCCGCTTCGACGGTCCTAACGGACTCAGGGCGAGCCACCGCTGAGGCGGCTGATCTTGTCCTGGGACGACAGTGACAACAAGAAGAAGCGCGTCACCCCGCGCCACCTCCAGCTCGCGATCCGCAACGACGAGGAGCTCAACCGCCTCCTGTCCCACGGTGCGTACCTGCCGCACTCGCTTGTCAAACTCTCCTCGAGCGCCACAGCTGATGAAGGCAATCAAAACGCGCACAGTGACGATCTCGCAGGGTATGCCGAGCATCTCCTCGGTTCAGGCGTCAGCTGAAGCTTTTCGAAACCTCAGGCGGCGTCCTTCCCAACATCCACGGCGCGCTCCTCCCGAACAAGCACCCGCGCACGTCGAGCAGCAGCCAGAAGAAGGTCAAGAAGGGTGCGTCGAAGGACGGCGACACCGACAGCGACTAGATCGCTGCAAGTTGCGCGGATTAGGAAGGTCAATCCGCCGCCGCTTTACCTGTCCACGCCTCGCGCCTGCATTGTCCGCCCATCCTGTTTAGTCCGCTGTTCTCGCTTGTTCGGTGTCTGTACCGGCGTCTGTAGCCTGTCCCCGAACCTTTCGTCCTTTCCGTAGTCGCGCCGCTTGTCGTTTTCTGCCGACCCGCTCATCTAGCTTGCTCGACTACTCCAGGCAACCAGTCTTCTCCCCCGCACACTCGCGCGAACAGGGCTCGGAAGAGAGTAGACACGCGAAGCTGAGTACTGACCCTGAAGACGCCGACTCGACTACCACCCCCACGAGCCGAACACGCTCTCCCTCCAACCTCCCGCTCCTGCCGGCACAGCACTAGCCGACGCTCCGCTCGGGCGTTCGACGACGCGTCTTCTGTCAGCCGGAAGCGTTGTTGCCCTCCTCAAGCCATCGGTCGCGCCAGCTGCGCCGTTCGTCATTCGCCCATACACACCTGCGCGCGGCAGCGGCGGAAAAGTTGCTGGCTGAGCGAGCGCTTCGAGCGGCGAGCGAAGCCGAGGGCCGGTCAGGGCGAGGGAAGAGAGTGACGAAGGGTCGAAGTGCTGGAGAGCATCGATGAGGTAGGCGAGAGTCTGGAGGAAGCGGAGTCATGGCGTTACCCGTCAGTGTCGCGCCAGTGCTGTGGACTAGTGCGTAATCCAGCACAGCAACCGGTCGGCTTGTCGCAGCCGGCTCGGCCCTCCGAGGAGACGGGATGTACGGACCTGCTCCTTCTCGTGCACTTCTTCCTCTATCCACCTCCGTGTCGCGTCACGCAGGTCTTCGCACCGATGCTGCATGACACGGTTCATCTCTGCGCAAGTTATATTTAGAAGTGTCTCGCAGCGGGCGAGCTGGTCCGCCGTCGAGGAGGCATCGAGGCTGGACAGGCGAGAAAGGCGAGAGTAAGTCGAGAGGAGGGCACGGTGCAGATCAATGAGGGGCTGCGTGGGCATGTGCAGTAAAGTGAGCAAACAAGGGCGGATGAGTGCGAGAGAGGGTGCAAACCCACAGTGTGCTGGGAAAGCGGATTCGCATTCTCGTGCAGGAGCGCCTCAACCTCGAGCAGACCTGTCCGCGCCTGTCGCGCAACGTGCAGCAGCCACGCTCAGCACGTGGATCCAGCCCGGACTGCCAGATGGCGACGCAAACGCACCGTGGCGTGGTCGATCTCGGCAGCTCTTGAGATCGCCTCAGCAGCAACTTGCACCGCCTTCGAGACGCCCAGCGCGGCTGTACGATCCGTAGCATCAACGACTCAGCTAGCTTGTGGTGACACACGAGAAGCAGCGAGACCACTGAGCGCACAAACGTCCTCATCCTTCCAGCTAAACGCTCCCGCCTCGTTCTGCATCCTCCACCAAGCAGCCCTGCACCGCTGCGACTCCTGCTCAGAGAGACTATCGAGCGCCTGTACGAGCTGCGGCGGATCGGAGGAAGGCGGAGGGAGTGCCGCGCCCGAGACGAGGCGAGCGAGGGAGTGGGCGAGAAATGTGAGCAGAGCGGCCATGTCTGCAGGGACGGAAATGCTTCAGCTCAATCCGACTACTTCAAGTAGAGCTTCCATCCAAGCACGGTTTAGGTGTGTGGTCGCTCGTACCGATTCGGCGAAAATCAGAGCTGAACTCACCCCGCTTCACCTCTCTGCCCCTCTTCACCGCATCCCGGACGGCTTTCCAGCCCGCCCCGAGCTGCACCGCCCTGCAGTGCCGCTCAAAGCTCTCGACCATCTCAGCTGCCTCTTCGAGGTCGACGTTGAACGGCGGATGGAAGACGCGCGAGGGGAAGAGCGGAAGCGGTTTCGGTGCGGGAGAGGGGACGTCGAGGAGGAGATGGTGCGCGAGGTCCTGCGAAGCGAGCCGATGCGGACAACGTCAATACCGACAAGCGGACAGTGCGAGAGCGTCGGGCCGGGAAAGCCGCACCTTCTCGCCTTCAAGCGCCAGGAACCCCCTCATCTCTTCACTGCTCGCGAGGACCTCGTGCCTGGCGCACCTCTTGAGCCACGCCTCGAGCTCTCTCCGTCGCGTCTCGACGAGCTCGGCGTCGAAGCGCGCCGCGCCGAACGCGAGCGGCGCGGAAGGGGGGAGCGGCGGGAGCGAGATGAGCGGGGCGTGGAAGCGCGAAACGAGGAGCTTGTGCAGCGCTTGGAAGTGTGAGTAGCGCCTATTGACGATCAGCGTGCGCAGAGATGACGTCGACGTCGAAAAAGTCGATGCGCGAGAGGGTGCGGACGAAGGGGAAGGGAAGACGGTCGAGATCTCATAGGCGACGTAGGGCGACCCGCCGAGCGGTGAGTTCTTGCGTCCCTCCTCAACGTATACCTCGTACGCCGGGCCGACGTCCTCCTCCGTTCCTGCACCGCCAGTCCTGCGCCAAGCCGGTCCCTCGTCAATCTCCCACGTCTGCGTCTCGTCGCCGACCTCCTCGTCGAACTCGTCACCGTCCTCGATCCAGCGCAGCAGTAGCGCTTTGTTCTCCGCGGCGGTCGGAGCTGCGCCGCGCCGCGTGCTGTTCAGGCGAGGCAGGCGCGCCTTGCGTGGAGGCGATGACGGCGGTGCAAAGGTGGCGGCGAGGATCGAGGCGCCGGGGATGGGCGTGCGACCGAGTGCGGGTACGAGAAACGAGCATGTGCCAGATACGCTGGAGTTGCTGGACGGGGTGAGACCCAAGCGGAAGAGGAGCGAGCTGGTGGGCGCCGGCGATGGCGCCTGGCGCGGCGGCGTCGCTGGCGAGGGCGGGCGCACGGCAGGGCCGACGTCGAGAGGGCGTGGATAGGTGAGCGCTTCGACAGGCGTAGGCGATTGCGGCGTGGGAGGACGGTCGATGATCTTCTGCTCGTCGAGGCTGAGAAGGTCAACCTGCGGCAAGTCGTCCGACTTGTCCTGCTTCTCTTCTGCGCCGTCGCAATGTTGGACCAAGACAGGTGGCGCATCTTGATCGTGTTGTGGCTCAGGCAGTTTCGCAGGTGGCTCGTCCCGCGAGACGATGGCGCCGTTCGCCACTTCGCCTTCACCCGTCTCCCCCAGTCCGTCCAGCCATGTAGGCTCGAATTCTGTCCCACTGACGACGACATGGCGTCCGATAAATCGCGTCGCGTACGGCGCCGCCTCCTCGTCCTCGCTGCGCTCCGCTTCGCCCGCCGCTGCCGTTGAGTCGAGCTCCGCGCTCGGCTCATTGTTCGGCTGGACAAACGAGCGGCGGGGCGAGGGCGAGGGCGACAGATTTGGCGAAGGCGCGGTGGACCGTGTGAAGGGCTGGCGGGGTGTGAAAGGTGTCGAGTTGGTGGACGAAGGCGAGAAAAGGCGGCCGAGCGCGGAAGGGCGCGCGGCGATGGGGGTGGTCGGGGCGGAGGACGGAAGCGGGACAGCGCTCGCATCTCCCGGAGAGGGATACGTGTCTGCGGGAAGCGAGGGGGTCTGCTCGTCCACGGCGGCGGAAGCCGGCGGAGCATCCTCATCTATCGCAGCCCCGTCCGAGAGCGCGGCCCGACTCGAGAGTGCGGCGACGGGCACATCCACGTACTGTGACGGGGCCCAGTGGTCTCAATCAGTGCCTACAACAAACGAAGCGCAGATGCCCGAGGAGGAGAGCCAGCGCACCGCATACCACCCTCGCGGGATCAAACCCCTCTCTTCCTCCCCCGCCTCCTCAATCCAGCCCAAGCTCCACCCTCCGCCCAGATCCTCAATCTCGACCCAGAGCGCCACCCCTTGCGCGAATGTGAGCTCGCCGAACGTCGGCTCGCCGGCGAAGGCGTGCAGAGCGAGCGCGGGCGTTGCGCGAGAGGGAAGGGGGAGGAGCGGCGGGTCGACGGGCTGAGCGGCCGGTTCGAGAGCATCAAGCGACAGAGATGGAGGGAGGAACGGGTTCTCGCGCGAGGCGTCAAAATAGATGCTGTCCCGACCCAGCTTGTCGCGCACGCGGATCGTCGAAGCCCGCTTGTCGCCTCCACCGCTTGCGCCTGCTTTGAGCGTACCGACAGGCGTGCGGAAGACTTCGGGAGCACCGGATGCGGTCGAGGATGACGAGGGTCGGCGGGCGGGAGAAGGCGGAGCGGTGTCAAGCGCGGAAGGCGCTGAGGCAGGAGCGAACAGGCGTTCGAGAGCCGTCCTCGCCTGCTCGACACTCCCGCCCTGTTCATTGACGTCTTTGTGCTCGTTCACTGCCGCACCTGCAGCTGCACGAGCGCCGTCCGTCTCCCTCGCACTTGCTGGACCCTCGACGCCCTCATCATCAAGTTCGCCCAGCTCGGCGTCGCTCCACCTCGGCATCCGGCCCCTGCTCCTCTTGCCGTTCTCTTTGCCCTTGACGTCCATCGACCCGGCGCCGGCTCTCGCACCCTGACCGAAGCCGAGGCCGCGCCCGCGCCTCGTCGAGAGATAGAGCGGTTTCGGCGGCGGAGGCGGGGCAGGGAGACGTAGCGTCGGTGGTGGTGCGGCAATCTCTGGGCGAGGCGGCGCGGGCGGGACGCGCACAGGCGCGGAGCGGCTCAAGGGCGGCGCTGAAGCGGACGGCGGGGAGGGTGGGGAGAGAACGGAGGGATGCTGCGAGGGTAAGGGGGCGCGGAAGGGCATCTTGGAGCACTCCTGGGTCAGCCTCGAGCGTAAAGAGCCCGACTGGGCAGTGCAGCGGGAGCGAGCGGAGTGAGAGTGACGCGAGGAGGTGGGGGAAGCGGACGCCAGAGGCTCGAGCGCACACAGGGGCCAGCCAGCACGAGAGTGAGTGAAGTGAGCACTACAACAGGGACACATACGAAGGAGACAACAGAAGAGAGAGAAGTACTGCGGGGGACAGGCGCGAACTGGAGCAGGCGAACTGGCCGCTTCAGCGCGCAGTCGTGCTGCTCGCGCCGGCCTGCTTCTCCCGCACGCCGTCCACCATCGAGGGCGCAGCATTCTCTGCTCCGACTGCGGGAAGCACGCATCAGCACGACGTTGTCACGGAGGGGCTTTGGCACGCACTCGACATGGGCTCGCCCGGCTCCTTCTTGAGCTGCCGGCTCTCCCCAATGAATCCGAGGAAGTACAGCCGTGACTGGTCCCCTCGTGCGTTCGCCTATGTTGAGCAAGAGTCAGCCGCAGGTCCACCGCAAAGAGACGAAGACCAACGCACAAAGTACAGCGACACATCGCTCACGTTTGCGAATCGCGCGATCCGCACCGGATACTCGACCGCGCCTCGACCGCCGCCCTCGCTCTCGAGCAGCTCGAACTCTTGCGCCGGCGTCGGAGATGACGATGCGGCCTCGTCGAAGGCAATGCCAGACGGACCGCGGTTTACCCATGCGCGGCACAGTCGAGGAGAGGTGTCGAGGCGCCCGCCACCCGTGCCAATCAGGATGGACCTGCAGAGCGTTCGTGAGTATGTGGAGCCTCGGAGTCATCGACACAGACGTACTTTATGCGGACTAGCTCGGAGAAGCGGACCTGTGTCAGCAACGAGGAGGGGCGCCACCGCGACTCGAAGTCAGCGGGAACAGCGTGAGGCAGGGCGAGGTGGGGACAGCACGCACGTGCACGAGGAGCTCGTCGTCGTCGTCCTGCGTCTCGATCGAGCCGGCGGTCCATACGCCGCCGGCGAGTGCGTCGCCCTCTTGCGCCGTGCCGACAATCTCGTCATTCGTGAGGACTGTGTTGCGCGAGTCGAGGCCGCGAATGACGCGCTTGAGTGCGTCTGCGTCGTCTGCGTTGGCAATGTTCTGCGCGTGCGAGCGGTGGAACTCGACGAGTTGGAGGAGCGAGGACGAGGACGAGGTCGACGCGGACGAGAGGGCGCCCGAGGTGGCGTGCTCGAGGTCGACTGCGGTCAGGTCACCTTGGCAGTTCATTCTGGCCCGTACAAACACGTAGAAGCAGAGTGTGGACGACGAAGAGCGAGAGGTGCACCGCCTCCTTCGGGGTTGCCCTTGTCCCCCTCGCCGCCTACAGGCTCGTGCATGCTAGCGAAGGGACAGCAGACTTCAAAGCAGCTCAATCAGCATCCGTGTCGGAACCGCTTTGTCCCCGCGCTCGTCGTCGCCTCGCTCGTCTTCCTCGTCCTCTCGTCGGTCCACCCGCGCCTCCCTCGCTTTCTTGCCGCTCGAGGACCCGCTCAGACGCACCACAGCGCTATGCACTCCATTCCTCGTCCTTCGGGCAAGGTCTCGTGCGTACAATCATTCGGTTCTTCTCCGTCTGCTGCGCTGAACCCCCCTCGGCATCCCCGTCGACCTCATCTTCCGCTCCCTTTCGCAGTGTGGGGTACTTCACCAACTGGGGCATCTACGGCAGGTGCGCTCTTGATGTCTTTCGGCGTGACAAGCGGGTCTGGCAGGCTGACCGAGATGTCGACTGTCCCCCGAACCTTCTTCCTCTCATCTCCATTCTATCCATGTACACTCACACTGCTGTCTCGCCCTCCGACTATCTCACATGTCCTCTACGAACGAGCAGGGGTTACAAGCCAGAACGCGTTCCGGCACAGGACCTCACGCACATTCTTTACTGTGGGTGACGGCTCATGCTTGCTCATCGCGGCGCCATGAGGATCGACTGAAAGTGGATCCCCACGACAGCTTTTGCCGAGGTCAAGGAAGATGGCGAGGTCAAGCTGACGGACGCGTGGGCGGACGAGCAGGTGAGTGCGGATCATCAGAGTTGTCAAGCGGTTTGTGCGCGCAGCCGCATACTGCCTGTAGGCCTGGATGGACATCGTCTCTTACACGCGGCGTTTTCCCGCCAGATCCACTACGGCAACGACAGCTGGAACGACGCCGGCGGACCCAACCTGTACGGCAACCTCAAGCAGCTCTACCTCCTCAAGCAGCAGCACCGCACGCTCAAAGTCCTCCTCTCGATCGGCGGCTGGACCTACTCGGAGAACGGCCGCTTCGCGCGCCCCGTCTCGACCCCCGCCGGCCGCCAGCGCTTCGTCGAGAGCGCCGTCAAGCTCGTCGAGGACTATGCACTTGACGGACTCGACATCGACTGGGAGTACCCGCGCGACGACAACGAGGCGAGGGACTATGTCGAGCTGCTGAGGATGCTCCGAGAGGGGCTCGACGGGCTGCAGCACAAGCTCGGCGTGCAACCGCCTCACGGATTCGAGCTGTCGATTGCAGCGGTGAGTCAGTCATTCTCCAGCGGTCGAAGGTCGCGCGCTTCGTCATGGTCAGTCACCTACGTCACGTTGGATAACTGACCTCGATACGCTCAACTGTAGCCGTGCGGCGCGACACACTACGAGAAGCTGCGCATCCGCGAGATGGATCAGTACCTGTCTTTCTGGAACCTCATGGCGTGAGCGCACATGAATTAGTCTCTTTCACACAAACACAAGAGCTGACTTTTCAAATGATCGCAGGTACGACTATGCCGGTTCGACACTTTCGCATCCTGCTAAGGCCATCTCAGTCCGCTGACACTCTGACTAAACAGGTTCCTGGGACTCGCTCGCCGGGCACCAGGCCAACATCTTCGGTCCAACACCTGACGCGCTCTCGACCGACCGCGCGATTCGGCACTTTGCGGATCCGGCGAAGGGCGGAGTGCCTACGGAGAAGCTTGTACTCGGTGCGTCGCAGACATTGACTCGCCACCCGTGCATCACGCAATGTTGTCGTGTATGTGATAGTTGTATACATAGCCAGATGCTGACGCTGGTGCTCCCGTAGGCATGCCTCTCTATGGTCGCTCCTTCCTCAATACCCAAGGCCCTGGCACGCCCTACAGCGGTGTCGGCCCCGGGTCGTGGGAAGCTGGTGCGTCTCTCTCTCTCACCTGCCATCGTGATACTTGACCATCTCGCTTACGAGGCCCGCACAGGCTCTTACGACTACAAGGCGCTCCCGCTCCCTGGCGCGCAAGAGTCGTTCGACCCGCAGCTCGTCGCCGCATCGTGCTACAACCCTTCCACGCGCGAATTCGTCACGTACGACACGCCCGAGAGCGCCGCAGCGAAGGGTGCGTACGCCCTCCTCCCCGCTCCCTCCCCGTTTGGCTGACCCGTACCGTGCTTTGTTCCGCAGCCGAGTTCCTCTGCGTGAACCGCCTCGGCGGCTCGATGTGGTGGGAGCTCTCGGGTGACAAGCCTGCGGGGCAGGGCGGGCTCGTGCACCTCGTGCACAAGCGGATGGCGCGCTCCGAGACGGGCGTCGACAGGCGCGAGAACTGGCTCGCGTATCCGACGAGCAAGTGGGAGAACGTGCGCAAGGGCATGCAGGCGTAGTGCAGTTACTCTCGAGAGCGGGACTGGAACAGACACTTGATGCCTCGCTCTGCATGCAAATGAATGGGGACGGTCGATGAAGCGTGTCGCAGTGCAGCTCACCACGCGTCGCCCCTCGTGCCCCAATACGCCGCAGCCGACTCTGCGTCGCTCATACCCTGCGCCCGCGGTGCGCCGTTCGCTCCCGCAGTGCCGCTATCTCTCCAGCCGTTCCCGAGCGCTCCGCCGCCGTTCCCGAGTCCGTTCTGCCCCGCCGCAAAGAAGCCGAGCCCGTTTGCGCCAGACGGCACAAAAGCGCTCGGGCCAGCAATGTTGCCGAAATCGCCCGCAGCACCGCCCGCGCCCATGCCGACCCCGCCTGCGCTCCCGCCGCTGAGGAGGCCGAAGTCGTCGCCCAGCCCGAGCCCGTCTGCGCCGAGACCGACGAGCCCGAGGTCGAACGCGCCGAGGCCGAAGGAGGACAGCCCGAAGGCGTCTTCACCCTCGGACGGGTCGAGCGAGAGGCCGTACGATGGAGCGGCAGTGGGCGCAGCCGCGGCCAGCGGGGCGGACGAGGACGACGAGGAGAAGGCCCACGGGTCGAGCGAGTCGAGTGCGAGACCGGTCGTGCTGCGGAGCGGGGACGCGCTCGGCGGCGCAAGTGATGTTGCCGGCGCGAGCGGGTCGAGGAGTACTGCGCCGCTCGTGCCCGACGGGACCGACAGGAGCGAGGCATCGCCCGCTTCTTGTACCGGTACCGCAAGAGTAGGTCCTGCCTCTCCGGACATCACACCTGCCTCAGAAGCGGGCTCACCCGCTGCGGCGTAGTAAGGGGGACCAGTGGCAGCGGGTCCCGCACCCTTCTTCGCCTTCATCGAGGGCAAGTTCCGCGTCGGCGGCGGCGTCCCGCGGTGAGGCGCCGAGTCGGTATCGAGGCTGCGCGCGATGCGCTGCAGCACCTCTGCGAACGTCTCCGCCTCCTCTGCCGGAGCGCCCCCTTCGCCTCCCTCGCCCGAGCCTGCATCGCCACCTCCCGCTGCAGCGAGCATAAGCGCACGTGCGGCGTGGTTCGTGCGCCGACGCTCCTCCTCGCGGAAGAGTCCCGCGAGGATCCGGTGGCCCTGCTGCACGACGAGCGCGAGCGGCGTGGACGAGGGTTTAGACTGGAAGATTTCGAGCGCCAGTTGGAGCGTCTCGATCTTCGAGTCGATTTCGGCACCAGACGACTCGTGGTCGATTGCTTGGAAGAGGCTGAGAGTGGCGGCCAAGGTGAGGAATAGCAGAACGGAGCCCGAGCGAAACGACGCACTCGTTGAAGAGGACAAGCGCAGCACCGAGAACGTGCGAATACGTGTACGGTACATCGCTGACCGCTTCGCGAATACTGCAAGCGCAGAAATCAGCAATTGCTGCATGAAGTGTCGAACAAGCGAAGTCCTCGACACGTACTTGTGGGTTGACACGACCACGGCCCTGGCCGACTTGAGGCACGCGTCTGCCGAGAACTTGTACTTTGGGTTCTTGTGCGCCTTGGACAGGAGCGGGCGGTGCAAGCGGAAGATGCGGTTGTGCAGTCCCTCGAGGACAAAGTGGCGCTGGAAGCGGAGCATGGGCGCCTCCTGCTCGTCGGCCGCGAGCGTCCAGCGCTCGGGCAGCTCGTCGAGGATGACGCGGAACCCGGCGTCGAGGTCGATGATCGTCTCGTACGAGTAGTCGCGCACGAGGACGGTGCGGTCAAAGACGGCGCGGACCTGGCGCGCGGTTGCGATGCGGACGCGGTCGGCGGACGAGTCTGTCAGGACGGAGGAAGGGACGGGCGCGAGCGTCGTCGTGGAAGGCGAGAGGTCCGCGTCGTTGACGTTGAGCGGATCGTCCGTGTCACAGTGCATCGGCGAAATGAGGTAACAGCGGTTGCGAGCGTTCGCGGCGAGCCACTGCAGGAGCTTGCGTCAATCACCGAGCAACAGCGTCGAGACAATGCGCTCGAACGCACGTCCTGATAGACAAGCACGGCCCAAAGCCGCTTGGCCATCTCGCGCTTGAGCGAGTTCTTGCCCGGCGGGAATGCCGGATCCTCGGGTGGCATCCTGCTCGAGACCGTGTGAGGGCACTTGCTGAGCGGAGAAGCGATCAGGACGCACGTCTCTGGGTTTGAGCCGAGCAGGTGCAGGTTGAGCATCTGGGCGAGGCGGATTCCGGACGCGAGCCAGATGACGAGTTGTGTGGGCTGGCCACGCGCCGCGGAAGAGAGCTGGAGGTACTGAGTGTACAGCACGATGGTCTGCACGGACGCTGGGATCAGCTCCTGCCTACGAGTTCGACCACACGGTCTAAACGCCAGGTCCTGCAAAGTTGGTCGGACGCACCTGGATCGACCGGATCCGCGGCACCTTCTCCCACTCTGCGAGCCTGAGCGCCCTCATCGATGCTTCGAACCATCTCTCCGGCAGCGCCTCCCTCTGCTCCTTCGAGAAGTGCTCGAGCGGGCTCGCAGCGCCCTCACCGCCTCCTTCGCGCGGCGTTGACGAGGCGCCGAGCGCCAGGGGGGAGCGCGAGTAGTGCATCGAGTCGAGCGCGAGGCAGAGGACCATGAGAAGGAGGGCGAGCCAGGAGGGGTCGAGCTCCGAGGTGCGCGAGGCGTCGCACAGGGCGTGGAAGGCGTCCAGCTCGGCGCGGAAGCTGCCGCGGGCAAAGTCAAGCGTGAACATGCAGTACTGTGAGGACAGGACGAGCCAGAAGGACGCACGAAGGAGCGTGCAAATGATGAAAGAGCCACGCAACGCTCGTGAAGTAGCGCTCGACGAGGAACGCGGTCGCCTCCCTCCCCGGCAGCGTACGCAGTATCCGCTCGAGCTCCCTCTGCCGCGCTCCAGCGACCTCCTCTGGCGGTGCGTCAAAGTCGACGAGGAGGTGCGCCCGGAGCGACGACGACGGCGCGGGCGCGGGCGCGGGTACGACGATCGACGTGAGCGCTTTCGTGAGCTCGAGCTGAGGCGCGCCGAAGCGCACGTTTGAAAGGCGTGTAGACGGGCCGGTAGAGGAGGGTGCGTGGGCGAGTGCGGGGCGAGCGGAATGCGCGGCGGGTTTGGTCGAGGAGGCGGGAGGGTCGGGGCGCGGGGCGAAGACGCCGTACTCGAGCTTGACTGCCGCGTCTTCGGTCTGCAGGCCGGTCAAGAGTGCATGAGCAGGTGGAGAGAGAGAGGCACTCGGGGCGAGAAAACGCACGTCGGAAAAGCCGTCTTCCCCATCCTGTTGTCTCCCACCCTCTCCCGCCGTCACGGCCCTCCTCGGTGCGCTTGCTGCCGCGCTCGTCACAAGCTGCGGTGCGAGTGGCCGGAAAAGGGCAAAGTTGGGCGGCAGCGTCGCGAGGTACTTTTCGACGTGCGCGAGTCGCGCGGCGAGCGAGTCGACTTCGGCGGTGCGGGCGATGGTTGGCGGGAGGAAGGCGTCGTTGCTCGGCTGGAACACGTCCCAGGAACACTCGTTCGGTCGGCCACGCTCTGTGATGCCGGTCGAGAGTGGTCAACTCTGAGTGGGCGGAAGATGAGCGAGTCGAACGCACTGGTACAGTTGCCGCAGACGGGCATGACGCGGTCGCACTGCATGCAGCATGTTAGCCAGCAAGCTCGAGCCATGACGCAAGCCCACGAACCTTGATCTTGCGACGCTGCAGGAGAGACGAGAGGGATTCAGCATGCCGTGGACCTCGAGAATGCGTGCAAGCGGGCTCACCTTGCACTCGGCACACGAGAGGGCGACACTGTCGGTCCGAAAGTCAGCGACAAGGCTCTGCGCATTGGAAGGGGCGCCGTGACTGACCGGTTGCGCTTCTTTCGCGGCTGCCCGGAAGTCGCTCCATCATCGCTGTCGTCGTCGCCCTCGAGTCTGTCCTGCTCGCGAGCCTTACCCTTGCTCTTTGCACTCCTGCCTGTCCCGTCTGCATCTCCCGCCTTGCGCTTGCTGTGCGCCGTCGAGGGCGAGTGGGCGGCAGAAGCTGCCGGGGAGGTCGACGAGAGAGCGGAGCCGGGCGCGATCGCTGAAGCAGCGTGGTCGGACAAGTCGAGCGAGGCAGGAACTGCTCGCTGCGCCTGTGCCGGGTCCATCTCGAGCGACGCTGGCGCTGCAGTGCGTCAGAGGGAGCGAAGGCGGTGCTGATCGTTCGGATCCAGCTCGCAACCTGCGGATTTTCTGCAGATGGATCGATTGTGGCAGTAGCGGCGTTACAGTTGTAGTACAGCCAGCCCCGTGCTGCCTGGAGCTGTGGTGTTCGAGGTGATCGGGCGTGATTACGTTCATCTCGTCGGCGGAGCGCTCCCTCGGCGTCCGCTCGCATCTGCCGCGTTCGCCCCCGTCTGGGCGGATGCTGGGCGCACGCGAGCACCTCTAGGGCCGAGTAGCGCTCCTCGCTCGCCTTGGCCCGTCCTCCCGCTGCTGCTCCTGTCGCTCGTCGCCTCCACTGCTCCGTCCCGATGGGCTTTGCAGACTCGCTCGGCTTTGGCAAGACGGCCACCTTCCAGGCCACCGTCACCGTCCACGAGCTCTTGCAGGGTGAGCCCCTCGCACTGCCCCGCTGGATCCCCGTGACCCGGTGCTGACCTCTCGGTTCCCATCCCGCCCCTCCTCCCCACCCGAACCTCGCCAATCCGCCCGCTCTCTGTCCACCCGCACCTGCCTGCCCCTGCAGTGCCTCTCCTTAACGCCAAGTTCCGCGTCAAGTGGAAGTTCAAGGGCGCGACCCACTCGCACTCGTCCGCCTCTACCGACGACTCGGCCCGCAACGCCGCCGCAGGGTTCGGCTTTCTCCACCCGCGCACCGCCCTCTCGTCTTCGACCAACACCACCGCGAGCGACAGGCGTTCCGGCGGCGCAGGCGCGTCGACCTCGCGCCCGCGCAGCACCTCGCCGCTCGGCGTCTACTCGTCCGAAGACAACGACGACGCCCGCTCGCCCTCGACGCGCTCGCCGCCGCGCTCGCCCGAGCCGCGCGCCCGCTCGGCGACGCAGGGCACCGCCTCGGGCCTGTCGTTCACGTCCCCCTTCTCGGGCAACGCCGAGACGCTCTACGCCTCGCCGCCGACGCGCTCGAGCGGCGGAGGGGGCGCATACTACGACAGCGGGCACAACACGTCGCCCGACGGGCCCGAGCCGTCGTCTTCGGGCCCGCGCCGCCGCGGCGCGGGCGACCTGACGAGTTCGCTCGGCGCGAGCGGGCCGACGGCGATCGCGCACCGCCCCGAGCCGAAAGGGTCGACCGTCTTTCTCCCGCTGCGCAACCACACGGCGACGTTCAACCGCGAGGTGACGTGCCCCGTGCAGATCCCGCTCAAGCACGTCACCGGAACGAGCAAGTACCAGCTCCAGCCGAGCCCGGTTCGTCTCGCCGTCAAGCAGGAGGTCCTGCTCGAGGACGGCAAGCGCGAGGAGGAGCGCCTCGGCGAAGTCATCCTCGACTTGAGCCAGTTTGCGAGCCACGGCTACCGCAATGGTGTGGTCGAGGAGACGAGGCCGAGGAGGTACCTGCTGCAGGGGTGCAAGAGCAACGCCGTGCTGCGCGTGTCGGTCAAGATGGAATGGATCGAGGGCGAAAAGTCCTTTGTCGCGTGCGTCTGTCTGCCTTTCGCCTGTGGGTTCCTGTGTTGACCGTGTCGCTTGTGCGCAGACCGCCACTGCGCTCGGGGCAGTTGCCGACCGGCTCATCCGCTGCCAAAGGTCTCGCCAGCACGGGCAACACGCCAACCAACCGGTCTTCCGCTTCGCGTGCGTGACTCGTAGTCGGCTTCTGCCCGTGCTCTCAAGCTCACGCCGAGCTTCCGCAGTCGCGCCGAAGTCGGCTTCCGGCTCCTCGAACGGCCGCAGCAAGTCGAGCACGTCTCTGTCGATGCAGCGCGTCGACTCGGTCTCGTCTCGCGCATCGTCCTCTTCTCCCGCTTGGTCGCGTTCGTCCCACAACGGCGCCGAGACCCCCAGCAACGGAGCGCCGAAGAAGAAGGGCTGGCACCCTCCTGCGGGCGCCTTCTCGAGCAATCCGGCCCCGACGCTGCTCAGCGGCGCGATCGGGCACTCGAGCGGCGGCGCCGACCGCTCGGCGGCCGACGTGATCGAAGCCATCTTCAACCGCCCGCCGACGCGCCAGCCGAGCTGGGTCGGCCTCTCGGCCGCAGCGAGCGCGCACAGCCGCTCGCGCACGCCCACGCTCGACCCGAGCTCGGCGAATGGCAAGCGCGGTAAGAAGGGCAGCGGCAGCAGCGCGGGGAGCGCGAGCGGCGGAGAGGAGCGGCTTGGCGAGCCATTCGAGCTGCGGACAGCCAGCGGCGCAAAGTCAAAATTCTCGTGCGCGGCGGGCAAGGCGTGGTCTATCCGCTCCAAGCATGCGACCAAGGAAAAGGACCAGCAGCCGCTGCCGCGTGGAGGGCTCGACGAGCCGCCGCAGCTGAGCGCGGCGCGGTACGCCCAGCCCGAAGCGCCCGCCGAGGCGGCGCGCAAGCACAAGCTGAGCCTGCGCACGCGCGATGTGACGCACACGGGCGTGGCTGCGGGCGAGCCCAAGAGCAAGAGCTACCCGCCGCAGCCCGACCTGCACGTCCAGCCCCCGACGCCGCAGCCGCCGTTCGAGCGCACGCTCTCGCAGCCGCCGCCAGCGCGGCCTGCGCACCCGCCTCCGCCTCCGCCGGTGCCGTCGTGCCGCCCACCCTCGGTCGCGTCGACCGCGACGTCCGCGTCGACCAAGCCCCTCTCGGTGCGCTGGACTGACCACGCTACGGGCGCGCGGTCGTCCTCGCGCTCGTCGTCGCCCCCACCCGCCTTTGCCGGAGGCAGCTCCTCTACGACCCCGACGCCGCCATCGAGCCTCCCCAGCCCGGTCGCCACCGAATGGCGTGCGCTGCGGCCTGCGAAATCGGCCGAGAGCCTCGGCGGCGGCAAGAGGCCCGCGTCGAGCCTGTCGTTTAACTCGGTCGTGACGCCGCCGTCGCCGCCGCCGGACTTGCCGCGCGGAGCTGGAGCGGCGCGGGGTGGTGGCGAGGCGAGGCGCGACGAGACGCCGACGCCGCAGGGAACGAGGAGGGGAAAGTCAGCAGAGGGACCGGGGGCCAAGGCTCCTGGCGGGGTCGAGTGGGGAAAGAGCTGGAGCTGAGACGGTGCCAGAGTGAGGCAGTCTAGACGGAGGAGGTCGTTTCGAGATGTGCCCTGTCGGAGGGACCATGTATCGTCCTCGTTGCTTCGTTGCCGAGGCGGAACGAGCGAGGGCTGCTGTTTGTCGTGCGCGCTCACGCGACTGTAACGTTCGTGTAGCGCTTTGTCCCACTGTGCATTGTTTCAAGCGACTGCCAGTGAGAGTCGAGAAGGCGCATTCCAAGCATACAACGACACATTGCACTGCCCAACCCAACAAAGGCGCAACAAGTATGGCAACACAATCAAGATAGAAGCGCAAACAAGCAAGCCCGACACTCGTCACCCCTTGAGCAGCATTCCTTCCATCCCGTCGTCGCGGATGAGCATCACAGGCGGGTCAAACGCAGGTGAGACGGGCAAGCCCTGCTTTGCGCGCTCAGCTGGCTCGAGGTACTGCGCCCGCTGCAGAAGCGTGCGGAGCTGCGTGTCCTGCTGCGGCGCCTTGATCTTCTTGGCAAAGTCTGCGAGTGGAGATTGCCCAAGTCAGCACTTGCCAGCCACTCGGTGCGGACCAGCTGCCCATGCAAGGTAACACGCGTGACGCACCTTCCGACTTGAGCTCGCCGCGGCGGTGGAGAAGCGCTTCCTCGAAGGTCGTTTTGACAAGCAAGATCTGGAGGTCGACCGGCTTGGTTTGCCTGAACCCGCCGTGGTGATCAGTTTCTGCTGACTGCCGGACGCGGTTAAGGAGAAAGAGAAGGAGCGCACCCGAGGCGATGCGCACGCTTCATGGCCTGCACTTCGAGGTCGGGCTGCCACAGCGGTTCGAGGAAGATCATCCTTGTTGCCGAGGTGAGCGTGATGCCGCGTCCTCCGAGCTTGGCGTCAATCAAGATGGCCTGACATTCGTGCGCCGTCGTTGCGTTGAAGCGCTGGGCGACAGAGCCACGGTCGCCGATGCGAGAGTGGCCGCTCGCGAAGATGGCGTGGGGGATGCCGACGAGGTCGAGCGTTTCGGACAGGTTCGAGAAGAGCAGGTCGACGTTGGACGACGAGAAGACGATGAACTGGAAATGAAAGGGCGATCAGTAAGAGAGAGTGTAGGCGGGACTCGGAGCTGGAAGCACACCTTGTCGTCCGGATACTTGCGCAGCTCGCTGACGATGTAGTTTATCTTACTGCTCGTCGTGCGTACGAGCTGCACCTGGCGAAAGACCGAGTCGTCCGGCAGCGGAACGATGGGCGTCTTGTCCTTCTTGCCGCGCTTCTTGAAGAGCGGCTCCTCGTCCGGGTCGGCCACGTAGTTCTTCGGCCGCGCGTCGATCCGCTTGCGCTTGTCCTCGAACGTGATGAGCTCCTCGATCAGCTCCTCGTCGTCATCCCAACCCTTGACGTCGGCGTGCTGCAGTTCCTTCAGGTCGACGCGGAGACGCACAAGCTCGTTCTGCGAGACGAGCGTGCGCCCGAGCGGGTTGTTGGCCGCCTTGAGCCCGAGAAACGTCCGAACGAGCTCGTCATCGAGGCCCCGAACCTCGAACGCAACGGCGGGCGTGCCGGCCGTGAGCGTGACCTCGCGGTCGTCGAGCGCCTCTTGCAGAACTTGCATCACCTTGCGCTGCGTATCGAAGTCCTCGACCGACCAGTCGACACTGCGCTTCGTGGTCATCGAGCGCTCGGCGTAGACGCGCGCTTCGAAGACTTGTGAGGCAAACTCTGTCGAGCCGAAGAAGGTCGTCGCGGTCGCGAGGTTGCTGCACAGCGTGTCCAGGTGCTGACGCTTCGATTTGTGGAAGAGGTAGTCGACGTCGACGCGCTGCGAGGTGACCGAGTTGGAGGCGAAGAAGGCGAGCAGCGCGTTGTAGACCTTGCGCTCGCCCTCCTCCATCTCGATCTCGACCTTGCGAGTCGTGAGCGGCGGGAGATTCAGCACCGGCTTGATGACGTCGGTGTGGTGTCGGATGATGGCGCGGTCGAAGACGGTCGCCAGGCGGTAGGCGCGCTCGCCGATGCCGCACACAGACGACTTGACCAGCTTGCGCAGCGAGTCCGGCCGCGGGAACGCCGGGTGCTGTATGAAACGCGAGAAGAGCTGACCGAGTCGGTCGAGGTCGGTGCGGTCGCCGCCGGACGCGCTCGTCGTCGCGAAGAGAGCGCTCTCCTCGCCGCTGTGCCCGCCGCGAAGGTTAGTCGACGGCGTGCCCGACACCGCCCAGCGCGCCTCGGTGCGGAGCTAAGATAGCGCATTTGATCAGCACGAAAAGTGGACAGCAACACGAGGTGGAAAGCCTACCTCCTCAGCGAGCTTGCGCATCCTCGTACCGTTCGCGAGGACGTGCCCCTCGTCGATGACGATGCGGCGCCAGTGCACGCTCCGCAGCGAAGTATTGTTGGCATCGGCGGCGTCGCTGAAGCGCGCTACCGACATGAGGATCAAGTCGAACGTCGCCATTTCCTCAGGCGAGCGGAATTTGTCCTTGGCCGTGCGGAGGACGAGCACGCG
This sequence comes from Rhodotorula paludigena, assembly GCA_036244875.1. NCBI lineage: Eukaryota > Fungi > Basidiomycota > Microbotryomycetes > Sporidiobolales > Sporidiobolaceae > Rhodotorula > Rhodotorula paludigena. The sequence continues at coordinate 743,103 of BQKY01000004.1, forward strand.
CAGCTTGTTCTTCTCGATGTGCTTGTCGATCTCGTCCTTCCACTGTCGCACCAGGTCGGTCGGGACAATGACGAGCGTGGTAGGCGCAACGACGACCTTGAGAGGCTTGAAGGCGCCCTTGCGGCCCTCGCGACTCTCCCGCTGCTCGGGGCTCGGGAAGACGCGGTAGAACGGAGGCGAAGCCTGCAGCGTGTCGAAGAGGCGCTGCGGAAGCGGGAGCTCGCCCTCGGCCTCGTCGTAGTGCGGGTAGCGGATTGCGACGGGCGCCGACTTGACGTGATGGACCATGAGCGAGCGGAGCGAAGGGAAGGGCAGGTCGGGAACTTCTGCATCTTCCTGCGCCTGCCGAGATAGCGCATCCTGGTACTGTTCCATCTCGCGCTCGTCGAGCTGGACGCCCGGCAGCAGGTCGGGCACGCGCGTCTTGAGCTTTCTGGCTTCAGCACTGCGTCACGATTACGTCAGCAGGTGTACGCGAGGTGGAGGAGTGTCCACGCACATTTCGGCAGGGAACGGGAACTCGACCGAGACGTCCGTGAGAAGCACGGGAGGCGGGGATGGCGCCGACCCGTCGAGGTAGGTCGACGTGCCCTCGAGCTTGGGAAGTTCGCTGAGCGTCGCCATGACGAGGGAGAGCACAATGAGCGTCTTGCCGACACCCATATCCTCCGCCAGAATGCCGCCTTTGCTGTCGACATCCGTCGGCGGTTCGAAGCGCACGTCGCCGTCGAGCGAGATGTAGAACTCCGAATTGCTCGTGCCGAGCGCTGTGCGGCGCTGCAAGTAGCTCGGACGAGGGATGCGCTGCGGCGCCAGTTCGCGCGCGAGCATTTTGGCGAGCGTTGCTCGCTGGTACGGGAAGAGCTCGGCCTGCACGCCCTCTGGGTTCTCGTCGAAGGCCCAGAGTAGGCGAGCCTTGATCTCGTCTGACGCTTCGAGATTGTTCGGGTAGGCGGTGTCCTCGATCGGGGAAGAGATGTCGCGGTAGACCTCGAGAAGTGAGCGCTTGTCCTGCTCGCAAAGGGAGCCATGTCAGCCGTGCGGTACGCGATTTAGGGCAATGATTTACGCACGGTCTCCTCCATGAAGAGCGGAGAATCTCCCTCTTCCGACAACTCGCCCGCCCACTCCTCCGGGCTCACCCGCACCGCACTCAGCAATCCGAGGATCCTGCTCCCTGCTGGCCGCTGTAGTCTGCCGTACTTGTACGCGGCGTCCTTCAGCTCTGGCAGGTCCTGCGGCACGAGGTACACCCGCACGAGCGCCGAGTCGCCGACGAGGCGAACCGTCGCGCGTGCGCCGACAGCGGACGACAAAGCGACGAGAGCGTCGAGATGCGGGTGCGCCGAAAGCTTGGCCTTCTTCGACGAGGAGCCGCCCGCAGTCGAGGCCTTGCGCTTCTTGCCTGCCACTGAGCGGGAGTTGCTCGGCGACGGAGAGGGCGGCGTGACGACGAGCGCCGCAGGCTCTGCCGTAACGAGCGTGATCGCCTGGAGCGTGTCCCGCGAGAGATTGATCCAGCCATCCTCGGCTTGCTGCGGCGGGACGTCGGGGTTGAGCCGATGATGCGGCAAGACGAGCGTGCCGATGGGGATGAGGCGGTCGAGCGGAATCAACTTTCGTTCAATCGAGCGAGATGGCGAGACCGGCGCTGCGCTGTGAGCTGCAGGACCTGAACGAGGAGTGGTCGGAAGTGGGGGAAGGGGAGGGAGAGGCGCGAGTTGGCTGGCACTCGAAAAGCCGAAGCCATTCTGCGGCGTGAGAGCGGGAGACGGGAAGGGGATGTCGCTCTGGCATAAGCCTGCTGCTGGCGTAACAAGCTCTTTCTGCACCGTGCCCTGAGATCGAGGATCCAAGGCGGTCAGCTTATGGACTTGGCCTTGCGCAAGAGCAACATCAATCGCACCTCGTCTGCACCTTCGACCCGGCTGAGCGGGATAGCAGCCTGGCCGTTCCGCTGCGAAAGCTTCGACAGCTCGCCACGGCCTTCGTGCCAGTCGCACAAATCCTCGTCCATGGCGTGGGCACCACCCTTCACAGCCACCATCGCCCTTGCGACCCCGCTCTCGGGCGTTCCTGCCGTCGCGACGTGCCCGTCGGGCTCTGCCTTGACCTGAATAGTCGAACTCATGCTGCGGGCCGCGCCTATGCGCCGTCGAGCGGCGTTGTCGGAGCCGACGGAATCGCGAGCTGATGAAGGTGGAGGAGCGCGCAGGCAAGCACACCAGCCCGTTCCGACGCTTGAGCTAGCTCGAGATCCTTTCCGAGGTTTGCAGCGAACTGTAGCGCTCTTCAAAAAGCAATCAGGAGGAGCGAGCGAACGGGATGGGGCCAACCCGGTCGGTTCGCCTCTTCGTCCGCTTCCTGTTCTCTCTCGGAACACATTGCAGCTCTGCAGAGCGCCGGAGGCTGCCCGAAGGACAGAAGTGTCACCTGCTCTGGTCCGACACCGCTCGCAACCCGTCCATCGCGACTTCTGAGCCTCGAACATGGCGGCTCTCCTCGATCTCCCCGACGAACTTCTCGTCCTCATCATCGACCAAGCGCTCGGCGCATTCCTGCCTGCGCGCTACAAGTCTCGTCAGCAGACGGCGTGCGCCCTCTCGCTCGTCAGCAGGCGCTTCGGCGGACTCGCTCGACCCAAGGTCCTCGAGGTGGTGCAGATGAGCTCCTGTACCGACTCTCCGCGAGATGCGCCTGCGCTTCTACCGCAAGACACGAGCAGGATCCGAGCTCTGTCGATCACCGTTAAGGCTGATTATGCCCGCGTTCCGCTCGAGCGCTGCATTCTCCCCTTCTGGCGCTCATTCGCGCAGATTACGAGCCTGCACATCCGAGTTCGCTGCGAGCTCTCAGTGAGCATTGCCAGGACATTCCCGAGTGCGTACAACGTTAGTTCACAAGCTGAAGCTGCGTTCCGCTCACCGAGTCGTCGATTGTCAGGCTTGCGTTCGCTGTGGCTCGACGATGTTGAGATCGCGGGTGCCGAGCTCATCGTTAGCCCCACCATTGAAAAGTTGCGCATCGGCCGATTCTGTTCAACCTCGTGCCGATTGCCCATGATCGTCATCGACGAGCGCACCTTCCCCGCTCTCCGCTCTCTTGCATTCGCAGCCAATGTCCTGCCTCTCGACTGCTGCACCTCGGGGTTTGCAGCAACGCTCGACGAGCTCGTCTTGCTCGTTCGGGCATGCGGCGGCCTCAATCACCGATCCGATACCAGCTGCCCGCCTCTCTTGGTCGACGTGATCCTCGGTGTCTTGACGCCCAGCTTGTTGCGCGTGGACAAGTTGGAGCCGTATCGGCACGTGCGCTTGTCTAGCAGCTACAGTTACATCCCTGGGTTCGACAAGACATGCTCTGCCAATCTCTCCGAAACTGCGCAGAGCCTTGCCGCCGGCGAGCTCCCCAACCTCGCGCTCCTCTACATCCCCTCCTTCGACGACTTCCCTCCGGACGCCTTCACCGACGAGCTCGCCGCGCTGCACACGGCGTGCGACGCGCGGGGCGTCGAGGTCGTCGTCGACCCCGAGTGCTGCGACTCGGAGCGCGGCGAGGTGTTTTCGGCGCACTTCAGGGCGTACAGGCGGCGCATGAGGGCGGCGGAGAAAGTGGCGAGTGATCAGAAGGACGAAGAGCTGTAGCGAGAGGGAGTGCGCGAGAAGGGGCGTGGGAGGGCGACGGCGAAGCGAGGGAGGCGAGCTGCATCGAGCCGACGAGCGGGTTTCTTCCCTCTCTTCCGCGGATGCACTTGGCGAGACAGCTTCACCCGTACAGCGCAAGAGACGTGGCGAAGCGCGGAAATAGACCGGAAGAGTACAACACGCCGTGGCGGCCAATTCCACAAAGACCTCTATCGTCGCCCCTCCTCAATCCTGCGTGTCGATCACCTCCTCCTGCGCGACAGGACAGCCCCTGCCCGCCTAGGCAATGACCGCATCGCCATCTGCGTCCTCGATGCCGAGGTTGTCGAGATCCTCCAACAGGTCGTTGACGTCGATCTCTGGGAAATCCTCGTCTGCCTCGCCCCCCTCCTCGCCCTCGCTTTCCCCCGCCGCCTCTCCCTCGTGCTCGTCGCCGTCGTCGACCATGGCGTCGCGCTGCAGCTGCTCGCGCCTGGCAGCCTCGCGCGCCTGCGCGGCCGGGTCGCGGAAGAGGTCGATCGTCGCGCGCAGCTCGGTGTCCTCCTCGATGTCTTGCAGGAACCGCTCGTAGTCGGCTTCGGCCTTGGCTTGGTCCGACTGTGGAGAGCGAAAGCAAATCGGGGTGAGGAGGTGAAGAGGAGGAGAGGGAGGAAAGGGAGGGACGCACGGCTCCTGCGCGGCGCGACTTGGGCTCGGCACGCTCGCGGCCGAATCCGATCGTCGATGCACCCTCGAGGTCCTCGCCTCCGACCTGCTTGACCTGCGGGGGGGGCGAAGAAACGCAGAAGCGAGGTCAGCGGCGGGAGGAGCAGGCGGTGGTGGCGCAGAGACGCGCGGAACGCACCATGGACCGCAGCTTCCAGTTGCGGGGCTTCTTCTGCTTGCGGCGGTTCGGGAACGTCTTGCGGACGAGGACGACCTCGGGGACGCGGTCTGCGCGCATCTGCTCAAACGCCTCGTTGTTAAAGTTGGAATTGCCGAGGAAGTAGCCGAGGACCGTGTCGCCCGGCTTGAGGACGGCGCCGAGGTGCGTCCGCGTGTGGTAGATGGCGTCGCTCGCGAGCGTGCCGCCGAGGGGCGCGACCTGGGCGTCGGCGAGGAGGAACCGGCCGCCCTTTGCCGTCTTGGGCGGGTGGCTCGTCGGCTCGATGTCGAGCACGATGAACTCGACGGCCTGCGTCACGTCGGCGAGCGGCGGGAAGGGCGCGCGCCAGTACGCCGGCGCCGAGATGTCGGCGAGCGAGAGCGTGAGCGGGTCGATGAGGTACACCTGGTTGCCGACGCGGTGGCACACGGTGAGCTGCGCAATGTTGCTCAAAGCGCGCGCCGTCTTGAGCGGGATGCACACGAGGTCGTCCTTGCAGATCGGGACAATCTCGACAGAGTACGACTCTTTCTTGTTGGTCGTCGCGTTCTGCGTGTCGAGCGAGATGAGCTGCTCCGACATCTTGGTCCTGTGCGCGGGCGGTTGACGTGTCAGTAAGGGTCTTGAAAGCCAGAGTGAGAGGCCCTGCGACGGACCGGACGGGGGCGACGGCGTTGAGAAAGTCGACCATCTTGAGTGCGTGCTGCTTTGTCGAGTAGAAAAAGTTAAGGCCGTCCTTGACCTCTGCGACCGAGATGGTGTCCTTGTCGGCCGAGTGCTTGAGGATGAGCTGCTCGAGGTAGAGGAAGGTGCGCTTGTGGTCGACCTTTTGGCGCACCTGCACCATGGCGCGCCACGTGTTTTTCGCGGCGAGGCGGGTGCACTCGGGGCACTGGGCGCCCTGCACGACGTACTCGACCTCGAAGATCTGCTGCAGGATCGTCGACGAGAAGACCTGCGCGGCGCGGGAAGAGGCGGCGTGGGTCCTCGAGTCAGTGCGACTGCCAGCGGCACTCGAGTCGACGGGGGGATGCAGGCGCACCTCCTTCTGGATGGTGAGCTTTACGCGGACCCTGCGCGAGTGGGGCTCGGTCCAGATGAAGCCGGCGTCGATGAGGCGGACTTTGGCGAGGCCCTTGAGCTTGCGGAGGCAGATGGCGAGGAGCTCGCGCGACTCGAGGTCGGCACGGGTCCAGGTGGCGGGCGGGGAGAGGTAGCGCTCGCAGCCGCGGCAGAAGCTGAGGGTGGTCTGCTTGGGGATGCCGTCGGTGATGTCGACGCTGCGAGGCGGTGCGCGGTGAGCGGGAGAGTGCGTCGACTCTGAAACGAGTGAGACCGAGAGGGACGCACGAGTTGCGGAGGCAATTTACGCAGAGGTTTGCGCCGTTTGGCTCGATGGGGGTGCCGCAGTCTGGGCGGGGTGGCGAGTGGGATCAGTCAGCTCAGATGAGGCGAGAGAGCGAGAGGGGCTCACCTGCGCAGAGGACCATTGCGGTCTGGGCAGAGGGCCCGGTGTAGGCGACTCCGGCGCTCATGGCTGGCGTGCGGTGGCGGGTGGAGCGGGTGCGGGCTGGGCGGGGTGCGGCGAGGAGCGATGAGAGCGAGCTCAGGCAAGAGGCGGAGAGGGGGCGAGTCGAGCAGCGGGGTGCACGCGGTGGGGTAGGGTGCGGTGGTGCCCTGCTCTGTGCCGACGGTGCGCGTCTCCCTGTGCTCGGTCGAAGGAACGAGAGTGTGAGCGACTCGACTGTCTGCGCGACGAAGCGGAAGCACCGCCCCCGACTCGGACTCGGACTCGGACTCTTCTGTGGCTCCCTCCGCTCCCTGTGTGGCACTCGCCCAGGGCAAGCATGCTCCCGAGGGACCCACACCCACCCGCGCTGGCCCTCCCCGCTCTCCCGCCCGCTGCTCCCCCGCCCGCCTTCCCTGGCCTCGTCTCGTCGCTCCGCCCGCTCCGTCGCCTCGCCCCCGCCCTCGCAGACGAGTGTGCCCTCCTCCGCAGGTTCACCTACAAGCACCGCAACCAGCACAAGGGCCACCCCTGGTGGAAGCGCATCCACAACGCAGACCGCTCCGCCTCGCGCGCCCTCCACGAGCTCTCCCGCTGGCTCGCAGCCGTCGGCGCAGCCACCGACGAGCCGGGCGCCCTCACCCGCGACAGCGTCTGCCGCGGCCTCGTCGAGCTCCCGCGCGTCATGCTCGTCGTCGACCACCTCGTCGCCGTCCTCCTCGACTGCGCCGGGTGCGCCCCCCTTTCTCGCTGGACGAGTCGCTCCTTCCTCTGACAAACCGCCACCGCAGGATCCTCGAGCAGCTCGTCCACTCGCGCGCGTTCCTCGCCTTTGCCCTCGTCGTCGTCGCCCTCGTCGCGCGCCTCCACGCCCTCGCCGCCGCCCTCGCCGACGAGTGCGCCCGCAGCGCCGCCACCCTCCTCCGCCTGGTCGACAGTAACGGCGTGCGTCGCGCCTTGTCGTCCCGGACCGCTTGCTCTTGCCACGATCTGACGCCCGGATTCCTTCGCGCGCAGCTGAGCCCCGTCGTGCAGCCCCATCTCGCGCGCCTGCCGCGCACCCTGCGCCGCTTCCTCCCCCTCGACCCGTCCACACCCTCGATTTCGCGCGAGCTGTCGCTCTTCGCGCCATCCGGCCTCGCACCGTTTGGCGGCGGCGGCGGCAGCAGCGACGAGCTTGGCGCGGCCGTCGCGCGCAAGCCTGCGTCGTCGTCCCGCCCGCTAGCAGCAGCCGCAGCAGCTGTTCCTGCTGGCTTCACCAAAGTGGCTGTAGCAGGACCCGCGCGAGTAGGGCCGCTCACCGAGGATGGAAAGAAGAAGCGCAAGAAGAAGGACAAGGACAAGCGGCAGCTCGCGCTCCCTGGCTCCTCCTCCACACCGGCCTCGTCCCGCCGCCCTTCTCCCAGCCCTGCACCGCTCGCCCTGCTGCCACCGGATTCGCGTCCCGCTGCTCGGCCCGCCTCGCCCGCGCTTGCGCCTGCGTCTGCGCCAGCACCGTGCGCGCTCGACCTAGACCCGCTCCTCTTCGCCGTGGCATCGTCCTCGGACGGGGTCAAGAAGCGCGCGAGGGATGGCGCGGCGAGAGGAGGAGGAGAGATGCTGCGAGCGTGCGTCAAGGGGGGCGTCAAGGGGGTGCGGTCGCTTGATGAGGCTGCGCAGGTGAAGAAGGCCAAGGTGGGCTCGCTCCCCGGTGCGCGGGCCGAACGGGGCGAGGTACCGCGGAGCGCGGAGAGGGCGAGAGCGGACGACGTGGGTGTGGTGAAGAAGAAGAAGAAGGTCAAGAAGCGGGATGAAGACAAGGACGAGATTGACGCCATCTTTGGCTGAATCGCGTTGCTTGCGCGCAACGCATTCTCTCGCCATTTGGCTGAGGGCGACGACAGAAAGAGGCGTTACAGGACGGGAGAGCGAGACGGCACAACGAAAAGCGGGACCAGACAGGGGACACGCAAGGGAGGAAGGCCAGGGAACAGCGAGCTAGACCTCGGTCGACTCCTGCTGCGTCTCGTCGGCAGTAGCAGCCGCCGCCGCCGTCGCGGCCTTGGCCTTGCCGCCCTTGGCCTTCTTGTCGCCGCTCGCGCTCGCGCTCGTCTTGCTCTTCTGCGGGAGGAGCGCGGCGTGGATGCTCGGGATGACCTGTGTCGTCATCTTGTTCAGCAGAGACCCTAGGACGGAGGCGATGTGAGTAAGACGCACCCCGCCTGCAGGGATGGCACGGAGCGGAATGCGGCCAGGTCAGAATGCTCAAACACTTATACGAATGGCGAGGTCGCGGCCTACCCTGCGAGATCGTGACTGCCGCGAGCCATGTCAGCATCAGTGGGTTGCAAAGTCCAGAGAGGCGAAAAGGCGCACTCGAGTCGAGCAGCTTGTCGAGCTCGTCGTCGTTGCGGATCGCGAGCTGGAGGTGGCGCGGCGTGATGCGGCTCTTCTTGTTGTCGCGCGCCGCGTTGCCCGCGAGCTCGAGGATCTCGGCGACGAGGTACTCGAGGACCGCGGCGAGGTAGACTGCGAGCGAGCGGGCGAGGTCAGGAAAGGGACAGAGGGGGAGAAGCGCGAGGGACGGACCGGGAGCGCCGGCGCCGGTGCGCTTCGAGTAGTTGCCCTTCCTGATGAGCTGTTTCGACAGGCGGGTTAGCCGGGCGCCGGGCGCTGGACTCCACTGCGCGACGAGGAAATATCGAGCGACGGAGAAGGCGAGCGGAGACGAGGCGACGCACGCGGTCGATCCTGCCGACGGGGAACTGGAGCCCAGCCTTTTCTGTATGTTCACGAGGAAAAGCACACACGCTGATCAGCACGGTCGGGCGACGAGTCAGGTGGCGGCGAGAGAGAAGAACGCACGGGAGCGCGAGATGCTCTTCGTCTTGCCGCCCGCGGCGGTGCTCTTTCCGCCCGACTGGGACATGGTGAGGCTGAGAGCGGTGCGAGGAGAGTTGAGCGTGGGCGAAAAGCGCGAGAGCGAGCGAAGGAAGGCGACTGAGGGGCGGACGAGCGGCGCTCTGTCCGCGCGAGGGAGACGGTCAGCGCGGGTGATTGGCTTGTCTTGCTCATCATGGACATCTTGAGCATACTCAGGGAGCGCGAGTGGAAGATTGGAAGCGAAGGGAAGGAGGGAAAGAGACGCACGCGAGGATCTCGCGCGTCGGCAGGAGACACGAGGCCCGTTCGAGCGGCTCTCGTCGAAAAGGCGCGCTGGCCCTGCAGGACGTCCTCTGACGTGCAGTGAGTGCCCACGAGGTGTTTGACGCGTGCCCACTGCGTGTGAAGCGAGAGCGAGGGCGAGAAGCTCCGCTTGAGAAGGTCCGACAAGCACCGCTCACCCGCTGGTGCACACCGCAAGGAGAGAGCAACAAGGATGGAATGCATTGAGACAAGAGCGTGAGAGAGAGAGCACACGCAACGCAGCCAGCAAGGCGCAAAAGGTACACAAGCACGGCAAGGACGCCTCCTCCCCCTCCTCACCATCGCCCCGTCACAACGCTCACTGCCCGCCTGCGCGCCCCTCAGCTTCGCGCCGCTTCTCCTCCTCTCGCTCCGCCTCGCGCCGCTCGAGCTCGCGCTCAATGCCGAAAAGCGGACTGAGCGGCAGCCCGACGTCCGGCTGGAGGTGCTGCTGCTCGTGCGCCGCCTGCGGGGGCGCGACTTCCGCCGCAACGGCCGAGACCGGAGGCGCGGTCGCCGGCTGGCCGGACGACGTGCCCGGCTGCTGCTCCTGCGCGCCCGAGTCGGCCGCCAGAGGCGGGTTGTGCACCGCCTGCCCGACGCTGAACGAGAGCGCCTGCGCCGCGAGCGACTCGAGCGCGTGCCGCTGTGCGAGCGCCTCGTCATCGGCCTGCTGGTCCTGCGACGACTCGTCGGCGCCGTTTGCACCATTCGTCCCGGCCGAGGTCGACAGCGCGAACGGATCGTAGTATCCGCTGCCGCCCGCATGAGGCGGCGCCGACGACCGCGAGGGGTAGCTGTAGCCGCCGGCAGAGTTACCGTATGGGCCTGAACCGGATCCGGACGGACCAGGCGGGTACGGGTACTGCGGCGCAGTGGCGTGCGCCCCGCTCGTCGAGGTCGAGTGGGTTGCAGCGCTGAACCGAGAGTCGTACGCCGCCTGCGATGCGGGCGTCGGCGAGCCGTAGCCGCCGTACGGGCTGTCGTACGCGGGGTAGCCACCGGTGAAGATACCGTGCAAGCCGTTGTTTGCGCCGGGCGCCGAAGCTGACCGCGACTGGTTCGGCGCGGCGTGCTCCGAGTGGTGCGACGACGAGCCCGACGGGCCGGCGACTGGATCCTGCGGCGAGTACGAGCTGTCGTACGAGAAAGCCGGCATGGGCTGGAGCGGCGAGGGGTTGACGGGCGCGTAGGCGAGACCCTGCAGAGGGAGAGGCGTGCCGCTCGCCTTGGGCCGCTTGGCGCTGCTCGGAGAGGGCTCGCCACCCTCGGCTGCCTGTGCTTTGCGCTTTTGCACGCGAGCGGCACCGATGGCGCGCGCGATGACCTTCTGCGGGCGGTCGTGGCCGTGCGTCTTGAAGTAGAGGCTGCGAGCACAAAGGTAAGTACAGAGGCCTGGCGAGCTGACACGGAGCAGAAAACGCACCCGCAGCTGTTGCACAACTGTCGCCCCTCGGCGTCGCGACGGAACAGCGGCGAGTCGGACGTGCCGCAGTTGCTGCACACGGCCGGCGTCCCGCTGCCCTTGGTGCTCGTGCGGCGGCGCTTAGCGGGCTTGGGCGGCGCCGGCGGAGTCTGGAGCAGACCGGCATCCGGGAAAGCGGTGTTGTCGAGCGCGGGCGGATGGGCGTGCAGGAGGGCGGGCGAGTTCAGCGCCGATCCACCGGGACTGGGCAGGTGCTCGCTCAAGCCGTCGCTGTCGTCGGGCGTGTCGATGCGGTACATGTTCTGCGCCGACTCGTGCGCGCGGACGTAGTTGAGCAGAGAGTTCGGGTGCGTGGCGTCAAACAGCAGCGGCGACTGTGGGCGGGGTGCCGGCTGGTTGAGCTGCTGCAGCGAGCGGGGCGTGCCCGACGCGCGCGGACGGCTCGCCGACGGGGTCGGGACGTCATACGGACGGACGGGAGCACGGGTGCGGCGCTTCGGGCGACCCGAGGCGGACGCGTCGTCGTCGCCTGCGGCCTCCTCCGAAGCAGGAGCGCCGTCTGCGCCGGTCCTCTCGCCATCCGCAGCGTTCGCCTCGCCGTCGTCGCCGTTCGCATCGTCTGCGTTCGTGACCTGCGACTCGCCGTGCTCCTCCTGCGACTCGGCCGCAACGGCGATGTCGCCCATGACCTGCGCGAAGTCGTACGCTGCCTGCTGGTGCTGGCGGTCGATCTCGGACACATCATCCTGCTGCTGCTGCTGCGCATTGCGCGAGTCGGCCTCGGCAGCGGCAAGCGCAGAGAGCGCCTGGAGAGCCGGGTCGATGGCCGATGGATCCTCCTCGTGCTCGTGCTCCACATCCGCCTGCGAAGCGGGTGCGGCCGGCTCGCTCGCGACGGCCAGGTCCGGCGTCGGGATGTGCGCTGAGTAGACGACCGTGTTGAGGAGGTGCGGAGCGGAAGTCGCGGGCGAGAAGTCGAACGGCGACGAGACGTTCGGGAGGCTCGGCAAGGCCGGGAGGGCAGGCAAGCTCGGGAGGCCCGTCGCACCACTGTAAGCCGGGGGGAGAGGCGGGAGCTGAAGCGAGCTCGTGAGCGCGGCGAGGTCCGGCAAGGCGGGGAGGTTGAGTTGCTGGACGAGGTCGAAGCCATGATAGGCGTTCGAGAAGGCCGAGAGATCCTCTTCGATGGGCGCAGCGGGTGCCGACTTGCGCTTCTTCGAGGCGCCCTTCGCCTTGGTCGTCTTGACCGGCGAGGCGAGCTCCCGCGGCGCCTTCGGCTTGCGCTCGCGCTTGGCCGGAAGCGGCTTCTCCGCGGCAGGGAGGACGTCAAGGTCGACGTCCATCTCCGGCAGCATCGTCGCCGTGATGGGGGTCGAAGAGGTGCTGTCGGGCGCGGCGGGCGCGTTGGGCGGGATGGCGATGGCCGGCGTCATCGACTGGGTGCGGCGCTTCTTCGAACCGCGTGCGGGCTGCGGTGCGGGTTCCTCTTCGATGATGGAGGCGAGAAGCGTGTCCGTGTGTTTGGACGAGGGTGCGGGAGGTGGAGGAGGGGTCGGCGCCTTTGGCTTCAAGACGGGCTGAACGGTGGGGTCGAGACGACGGCCTTGACGGAGGAGGAGCGGCGCGTCGGGGAACTTGCCAGCCTTGGAGCTACGCACGTACATCTGCAGCGCGGTCTGTGGAGCGCACGACGTGTGAGCCCGAGGAAGGAGGGAGAGTGAGAGGCAGCGACGCACGAGCTTGCTCGACTGGTCTCGCGCGCCGAGATCGTACGTCTTGCGCTCGGAGTGGGTGAAGTGGTGGTCGGTGCACCAGATGCAAGGCTGGAGGACACCTGCGAGGCAAGGGAAGCGGTGATTGGTGAGAATGAGCGCGAGGGACGGGAGTGCAAGAGCGAGTGCAACCGCACCCTCTTCATCCTTGAACTTGATGATGACGGCGTCCTTGGGCGGTCGCTTCTTGTTGCGAACGCGCTGCACCTCGAATGCAAACTTGTATCCGGACGTCCACGCGCACGAGACGTGCACGTGCTTCGAGCAGTCCTCGCACTTGATCGTACTCCCGACGCCCTTCGTCTTGCAGAGGCAGCACTCGCGGTCTCGACGCTCGGGCGGAAGATGCTGGAACGCCTCGACCGGCTGCACGACCGGCGGGGACCCGATCTGGAGTTCGCGGTGCCAAATGGCGCAGAGGAGATGGACGTAGCTGCGCATCGGAGGATCAGAACGGCTGACAAAAGCGAGGAAGAACGGAACGCACTTCTGCAGCTCCGTCGGTTTCAAGCAGTCGAGAGCGGTGAGTGGCGCATCAGGCTCGAGCTCTGGCGGCGGCGGGCAGAGGATGCAGTGCGGGTGCTGCGAAACGAGCTAGGTCAGCAGAAAGCGGGCACAAATTGGTCAAGGCGGCACGGACCAGCGTCAGCTTTTTGCGGTTCTTGTCGCGCTCGCACATGTTGCAGAGCCACTCGTCATGCGGCCACTCCCAGTCGAGGTCGATGCCATAGCACGCTGTGAGGTCCACTTGCCGAGTCAGCTCCGAGCGCTTGTACAGGCAGTGGCGCGGAACGTACAAGCATGGTACGAGATGGTGCAGTTGTCACACTGGAAAAGCGCGGTCTTCGGCTCGAAACGCTTGCAGAGAAGGCACGGCTTGGGCGGGATGACGGGTTTCGGCGGTGGCGGTGTCGGCTCGCGAATCGCTGCCAGCGCAGCAGCAGCCTGTGCATTGAGTCGAGTGAGTGGAAGCTTGGGGCAAAGCGGATGGAAAGCTGACGCACCTCCAGCTCGGCCTGTTTCCGCGCCTCCTCCTCTGCAGCCTTGTCCTTCTTCGACTTCTTCTCCTGCGGCAACGGCTTGAGCTCGTCGCCGTACGGCGGGTACTGTGCGCCGTCTGCAGAGGGCAGGAGCGGTATTAGCGCACACGTTCGAACAACATGAAGGAAAGGAGGACAGAAGGGACGCACAATGCCGCCACCGGACTCCGCACGTGTCGCACATGACGCACGGGTTGGGCTTGACTTCGAGTTCGCAGATGTTGTCGGGGCAGAACCACCACTTGGGCGACTCTGTCGCCTCGCAGATGGCGCAAAAGCGGTTGCGGCGCTGCGCGGGCGTGCGCGCCGGCGCGCACACCGATCCGTGATCCTCGTCGTCCGACATGAGGAGCGGGTCACCATCCTCGCCCGGCGCAACGGCCGCAGCGGCGTCGCGGGCGGCTTTGCGGCCCGTCTTGCGCCCGCTGCGAGTCGTCGCGATGACGGCGGCGGCGACGACGGCGGTCTTCTCCTCGATCTGCGTCGGCTCGTCTTCCTGGAGCGTGTGTCCCACAGCGATGTAGTACCGCTTGACGACGTCGCCCATTTTCTTCGCCGGAAGCAGCTTGTGGATCTCGCCAATGTCGTTGTGGTGCTGCTCGGCGCCGTCCGAGAGCTTGCGCTTCTCGTCGTCGGTCCAGGTCGCGTGCCCAAGGCTCGCGAGCGAGATCTTGCGCAAACTCGCAATCGTGTCCTGCACGCTGCCTTCCTTGTTCTGGATGACGACCGCCGCGCGGTTGAGCAGGTCGACGCCGGCCGTCGCGTACGAGCTGATCTTGCGCACGCGCGCGAAGAGCTCGTCCATCGTCTCGTCGCTGATTTTGTCGCTCGGGCGGAAGATGATCTGCACGGCACCGTCTTCGCCGCGAGGCGGGATTTCGGCGGCTGCGACAGAGTAAAGTCAGTTGCGTGTCTCGAGACCAGCAGGGAAGACGTCAGCGCACCCTTGGACTTGCGCGACCTCTCCTTCTCAGGCTTGCCGCCCGACGGCGTCGATGCACGGCTGCGTTTCGGCTGGAAGTATTGCCGCGAACCAGGGAGGACCTCCTGCTGACCGGTGCTCTCGTCCCACGCGGGGACGGTGCACTGGAACTTGTTGCCGAGACGCTGCGATAGTCACGGGAGTCAATACCGGCGTATGAGCTTCTGGGGAGCGAACGACGCACAGTCGAGGCGCGTGGGTAGAGCGAGTCGTGCGGGTCGAGGACGTTGTAGGCGTTCGTGTGCATTCCTGCAACGCGAAGGGTCAGCCGAGCCCGAGCAGGAGCAGCAGCGACGACGTACCGAAGTAGCGGAAAGGCCAGCCCTGCGTCATTCGCCAGTCGTGCGGGTCGGGGCGGACCTGTGCGTCGACTGCAAAGAGCGACGAAAACATCACATCAGCCTCGTGCGCTCAGGCACCCAGACAGCCAAAGTGAGAACGCCGGCTGACCTTGTCGTGCCTTGCCCTTCTTGCTCGCATGCAGCATCTGCGGCCCAGGACTGCCGCCCTGCGCTACCGCGCGAACCCCGTCTCCAGCCGCTTTGCGCACCGGCGGCGGTCCCATGCCCGCCTCGAGGTAACCCTCGACCTCCTCGTCGTGTGCCTTGGAGCATGGTGCGCACGACCAGCCGTAGCCTGCTTTGGGCTTGGCGGCGAGAGGAGGGTCGACGCAGGAGAGGTGGAAGACGCGCGCACAGCGGGCGCAGGCAACCGACTCGGGGCTGTGCAGACGTACGCCATGGTCAGCAATCGGGAAAGGAGAGAGTGTTGATGCGCGAAGACGCACTTTGCGGCCCATTTGTGGCAGACGCAACAGCCGCGCTGCGCATCGCAAATCTCTGCGGCGGTCCCGACCTCGCACAGCACGAACTCGAAGTTCGCGTTGAGGTGCGTAATGACCTCGGCTGCGGAGAAGCGGGCGAATGAAGATGAGCGGACGGCGATTCTCCCAGAAATAAACAAGCGGGACGCACGAGGAGCGTTGCGGACCTTGTAGGTCGGCACGGCGTCAAAGTAGCGGTGCAAGTAGCGGTCATAGAGCTGTTGGAAGGCGATCAGTGTGGGCTCATGGCCATGGTCGGAAAAGAGGACGCACCTGATGCCAGTAGAACGTGTCGGGCTGACGCTTGTAGACCTCGAGCTCCTCGATGTGCTCACGGTGCTTGACCGTGCACCTGCCACGGACGTACGACGCCGGGAGCGTGTCGGCGTGCATGGTCGCCACGACGAGGCGGTGGTCGGCGACGTAGCGGCTGGTAATGTCGCGCGTGCGGAAGTAGTACGCCACGCGCACGCGGAGGTCGGTCGTCGGTGCAGTGGAGCCGGAGCGACTCGAGGGCGCCGAGTCAGAGGCAGGCGCCGGGTTCGCATCGGTGTTGCTGCCCTCGGGGAGGGCGAGTGCCGCCTTGGACGACGGCTGGAGGATCTCGAGGACGCGAGCAACGATGTAGGGCTCGCCCTCGCGGTCGTCCCAGGGCGCAGAGACGTAGACGTGGTCTGCTCGCCGTCCGGAAAGCGTGCAGTAGGCGAGGCGGAGAGTGCGGGAGTGGAGAGGGTCAGCGGCGAGATCTGCGAAAACGGGAGCCAGGGACAGCGCGCACCGTTCGGACGGAGCGCTGCGCCGTCGAAGACGAGCGGGCCCGCTGGCTTGGGCGCAGCCCCACGGGTCCCAGCGCGCGGCATCGCCGAGGACGAGCCGAGCAGAGGGAGGAGGGGAGGGAGAACCGGGGACGGGGACTCTCTCCGCCGTGCAGGGGTGTGGGAGAGAGCTAGTAGTTGTGAGGGTCTCTCTGCAGCTGCAGTCGAGGCTCTCCGAGGCAGCCCAGGTGCACTAGACAGCGAGGGAGCGAGACGGCGGAGCAGAGCCTCGAGACGGAGCCTCGCAGCGACTACAGTCCCGCACCCGACCGCACGCGTCCTGGGGCTGATGCGCACGTGCAGTGCTTCCAATAGAGCGTTCTGATCGAGCTCACGTCTTCCTGCCGCTTGCATTGCCGGATGACTCGCACTCTCGCCTCTCGCTAGCCTGCTCCGGCGATTCTCCGAGTCGAAGTCTGCTGCATCTCACGCCGCGGATCCGCTACACAGCCCTCCAAAGTCCCGTGAGTGTCTGCGAGGGCCTGACGAAGGCGGATCTGGACTTTGACCTGTTACAGCGTTAGCCCCTCCGTCCCCTCACGTGGATGAGCTCGGCAAGCGCACAAGCGCGACCCAGTGGCACGGGAGCCAAGGGAGCCCGACAGCGTTCAGCATGCAAGTACTTTGTTCCGGAGGCGCGAGCAGCTGGACATGGCAAGAACATGACGAGCGATTCGGGACCAGGCGTGGAAAAGGAGGGGACCAGGGTGCAAGGAACAGCAGGGTCACTCAAGGGCTGGAGAGCTGGAGCAGCGCGTTCTGTACGTAGTCCAAATCGAGCGCTGACACAGCGGCGCTCGCTTCGTAGGATCAGCGAGAGCTCCGTCTCGGGGGTGCCGCAGAACACGAGAAGGAGCGAATCGGAGCAGAGCAAGTGTGTGGTCGCGGAGAGGACGCGACATCGCCTGTGTGCCCTGCAGTAGCAACTGCGTGCGGCCCAGGCCAGCCATGCTTGGATGGTCGGCGTGGACAGAGGCGCCGTCTCGCGTCCGGCGCAGAGTTGGCTTGATGAGAAGCGCTTCATCTCGAGACTGCACAACGCTCTGAGCAGACCGAGTGGGTGCACAGAGCTGCCAGTCAGGCTCACCAGGCAACGATGCCGCGCTCTCGCTCGCCGCAACGAGCAACGCCCACTCCGCTCGTCGATGCGGAGGCGTCTCGCTCGAGCTACTTTCTCGGGACGTTCCTGCTGCTGATCGTCGTGTTGCTCTGGGTCTCGGTGAGTCTGAACCCCTCCTTGTCTCTCCTCTTCGCGTCTCTGAGGTGTTTGCGAGGTGTGAGTGCCTCTGAGGTACCGACCCCTCCGGCTGACCCTCCCCCTTCCTCGCAGTCGAGCTTCCTGATGAATGGCAAGTCGCGCCATACATTCACAATACTTCTGTATGCCACGTGGAGTACCTTGAAGGGAGAAAGGAGACGTGACGCAATCGACAACCGCCTTACGCCGCCCGACCGCTCACCCTGGCTCATACTGCGTGGCCAGGGCCTCGGCAAAACACCCGCTGACTTACTTGCTATCATCACACAGTCGTCTTCACCGACATGTCGTACGACAAGCCCTTCCTCGTCACCTGGCTGTGCACCTCATCCTTCTCGCTCTACCTTATCCGCCCGGCATGGCGGTATTGGCGGACACGGCGGCTCTCAGACGCCAAGGCCACTCTGTTGTCGCCTTCAGCTCTCACGCGTGAGATCTCCAAGGACTCTTCTGCCGAGTGAGCCCTTCCGCGACCATCGATACACAAACGACATTGACCCCTTCTCGCAGTGGCACGCCTCTCCAGCGACCCCTCCTCGCCCGCCGTCGCGGCGAGACAAATCGCTCTCTGTCCCGCGCACGCCCCGCGCGCAATGATATGGGGCGATACCTCCCCGCGGTGCAGGTCGACCCGCCGCTGACGGTGCGCGACACGGCAATCCTCGCACTCCTCTTCTGCGGGCTGTGGTTCGCCGCCAACTGGGCGACGAACGCCGCGCTCGGGTACACGAGCGTCAGTAGCACGACCATCCTCGCGAGCATGAGCGGGTTCTTCACGCTCGCGGCGGGAGCTTGCGCTGGCGTCGAGAGCTTCTCGGTTGGCAAGCTACTCAGCGTGGCGCTCAGGTGCGTCCCACCATCATTTTGTCGTCCTACTCATCAATCTTGGCTGACAATCGGCAAACATTCGCAGCTTGACGGGCGTCGCGATCGTCTCGCTGAGCGACTCGAAGCTCCCGACTCCTCCGCCCAGCGAACCGCTGTCTCCGGCCACCTCCCCCACCCCTTCGAACCCGCTCCTCGGCGACGCGCTTGCGCTCCTCTCGGCACTCGCCTATGCCGCCTACGTCCTCCTTCTCAAGGTCCGCATCCGCAACGAGGCGCGCATCTCGATGACGCTGTTCTTTGGCTTCGTCGGCCTCTTCAACATCCTCCTCATCTGGCCCGTCGGCCTCTTTCTCGACCGCATTGGCGTCGAGCCGTTCGAGTTCCCGCGCGGCAAGACGCTCTGGGCGAGTCTCCTCGTCAATGCCGGCATCACCTTTGTGGGTCACTTCACTCTGGCGTTCGCTTCTCAAGCCTTGGTCTCACGTTTCCGGCGCGCAACCAGGTGTCGGACGCGCTCTATCTCCGCGCCATGCTCCTCACCTCGCCACTCGCCGTGACCCTCGGTCTCTCGCTCACGATCCCGCTCGCGCTCGCGGGCGACCTCTTGTACCGGCGCTCGAGCGAGCCCGTCTCGCTCGCGAGCCTCGCCGGCGCGGCGCTCGTCCTCGGGAGCTTTGTCGCCAACGGCGTGCTCGACCTCCGCGAGGCCGAGAAGCGCACCGAGGAGCTCGAGGGGAGCGTGCTCGTCGAAGAGGACGAGGAGGCCGATTTCAGGAGCGCAGATGGCGAGTCGGAGAGGCAGAGGCTGCTGGGCGGGCGGGCACGGGACGAGGCGGATGAGGATGAGGCGCGAGGGGCAGTGAATGCGCCGCGGAGACATCTAGATTGAGTCGAGTTGGAACGTTGTATTTCTATACGTGTTGCAATTGCGACTTTACTCGGGGATATGTCTCTGCCGACGGGATAAGACGAAGCGGTAGGTATACGTGACAATTTCGGGCGAGCATGTTTGCGATCAACGACAGACGGGGAGATCGCTACATTTGTCTGGGCGATACAGAGCTGTACAGGTAGATATCAAGGAAAGAGTTGTGCCGTGCCCAATCAGACGAAGATTCCGTCAAAGATGTCTGGCGCGTTGCGCGCCTCGAGCGGGTCAAACTCGTCGAGTCCGTCGCGCTTGACGGCGCTGCCATACACCGTGACGGGGCCCGGGCCGCGACAGATGGCAAAGACAATCGCGCGCTCCTGGTACCAGGCGCTGGCGGGCGAGACGGTGACTCCAGGCGTTGTGTACGGGTCGCGGACGAAGGGCCCGGGCGGCGGGAGCGGGTACGTGTCCGGGAAGCAGTACGACGTGTCGGTGCCGCCGAAGCGACCGCGCTTGGCAGTGTTGCCCTTGATGACGGCGTCCCGGTGCCCGGCGACCGAGATGCCAAACTCCATGTAGCCGCCGCCGTTGGTGCCGGCGAGGATGTAGTTGTTCTGCACCGTTCCGCCGTAAGTGCGCGCTTCCGTGCGGTTGTCGCCACCCCAGCTGAGACCGCCAATGGCGATGCCGATCTTCATGAATGCCGTGTTAGCCAGGAGGTTGTTGCCTTGAACCACGGTCCCTTCAAATGAGCCGGAGAAGGGTGACCTGTCAGATGCAGACCGTCAGCACCGAAGGAAGAGATCTTTTCTTAGGATGTAAGGACACACCAATCGACCATGTTGATCCCGCCAAGCAACTGCCTTGAAACCGAATTGATCGTGTTGCCTTGCACGAGCGAGCCAGGAGCGCCGAAGATGACGATGCCGCCATCCGTAACGTCCGTGATGAGGTTGTTCGTGACTTGCGACGACTTGCAGGCATGCGAGATGCCGTCGGCCCAGCTGGCGTCGTCCGGGAACTGATTGTTGGTAGGGGGCGGTTGACCTGCACAGGAGAAGTAGAACCGCTCAGTCCAGTAGCTGGAGAGCTTGTCGAGCAGAGCACTGTGGCCGCAGTAGAGGGAGGGCGACTTGGGAAGGTCGACGTACCAGCAGGTCCGATCTGATTGCCGGAGACGAGCATGCCCGAGCACACCAGGTTTGTTCCCTCGGCAGTGTGTAACGCCGACCAGCCGCGCGGTCTGAGTGCGTGACAATCAGCCGTGGCGAAGAGGCAAGCAGAATAGAAAGCTACGCACTCGTAGGCATGAACCGACGTGACCTGCTGTCCCTGCGTATTGCCGCCCATCTCAATCAGAGCAAGACCCTGAGTAGTTCTGCCGAGGGCCGGACGAGCGCCGTCGACCTGGACGTTTCGCAAGATGGCCCGGTCGGCGCCGGCTTGAACGCCATAGATGGCGCAGGCCTGATCTGAGCCCGTCACACGAATAGTTGCGCGAATTGCGCCAGTGGGGTTGCCTATGGTCGGAAACAGTATCAGCGTCTGGACGTGCAGCCAATGAAGCTAGGACAAGGAAAGTTACAACTCACCGAAAGTCGTGAGGACTTGGTTGGCGGCCGTGAAGAAGACAGGCCCGGTGGTAGCGATTGTCGCGCTTTGGCAAAGATAGCTGTATATCGCGATCCGGCCGATGACACAAGGGGTTAGCTCAGGCGTATAAAACTGCGAGCAGACCGCTCGTAAAAGACAGAACGAAACGAACACTGTGGTGTTGGCACCACCGTAGTAGAAAAGCGAGCTGATGGTCACGTCGGTCGCGGTCGAGTCGAGACATGCGGCGCGGATCTGCCGCCGACGCTTGGCGAGCAGCGCGGCATTCTCGACTGGCGCCGCAACGTGTGACCGCTTGACGACCTGCTCCTCGTCGTGTGCGTCGAAAGAGCGTGCGCGGATGGAGGATCCGTCGGCGAAGTCTTCGGCGAAGAGGTGCCGAGCGGCGAGCGCTTCTTCGCTGGCGATGAGCGAGCGAGTTGCGAGGCTCGTCGAATTCATCGACCCTTCGTCGTCGGCGTCATCACCGCCAAGAGACGGAACGTCCTTGTCATCCCAGACATGATTGAGCGCTTCAACCGGAAGTAGGCGGAGGGTAGGAGCCGTTGAAGGAGTGTGTCGCGAGTAGGGAATGGACAGGGTCGGACTGGCCTTCGCCTTTGCTGCGGCTGTGAACGAAGTGTAAGATGGTGCTGCTGGAGCGGGAAGTGCCAAGACGCGACTGACCAGGCGCAGCAGAGGCGAGAGAAGCGAAAAGAGCGGCCGCGAGGGCGATCTGACCGGCAGTCGCGATCATGCAGGAAACGAGCAACAGTAAGACGATAGCAACGACGAGCAGGAGTGAAACGAAGAGGCAAGAGGCGCAGCGAGGGCCATCTTGGCTGCCTTGGAGGTGATGCGCAGAACCAGGTGAGGAAACGTCGGGAAGGGTGCGCAGCGATGCCGTCAGCCGAAGTACTCTAGCAGCCGCGCGGGACGATGAAGAACCTTGACATTGAGCGGCAAATGGCATAGCTTCGAAGCGGGAAATGCGGAGCGTGCGTGAGTGGAGCCTGGAGAGCCTGTGAACGACCTCAAAATGGAAGGCGCACCGGACTCCTGATTATAGTTTCGCCTTGCACACACCCGTCCGTCGCTCGTGATCGTCGACATCGTCGACGGTCTCGCGACTCGGAGAGTGCGCCGAGGTGACCTCTCGGAGACAGGTCCTCGGGAAAGTCGAACGCAGACGGGTCCAGCGGCCGGGTTTCGAATGCCATCACTCGCGGCCCGATGAAAGGGTGTAGCGGCGAGAAGCCCGTTGCGAGCAATCAGCGTATGCTGCGAGAGGCAGCGAGTGGAGGTATAGGACTCCGCAACTTTGCCGAGTCGGCCACCCTGGCTCATCGCGATCTTTACACACGAATCGGGAACGGACCACGCAGCCGTATAACCTGAGAAACAGACTCCTACAAGCGGGGTGGACAGACGGATGACCTCAATAGCGGGGCAGGACGAAGGAAGCACCGGCCGATCCGGGCGGACCGGCGTACATCGTCGCCTTCTCGCCCGACTGGCCCGTCGGCGGGTACCGCAACTGGCCGGCAGGAGCGGCCGAGACCGGGTACGCAGGTGTGCTTGACTGCGATGGCGGCTGCGACGAGTAGAGCGGCGGCTGAGGGTACAGCGGAGGGTTGCCGTACGGCGAGGGATAGGAGGAGTAGGTGGTTGGCGCGGGCGAGGCGTACGGGACGGCTCCAGCGGGGATGCGGAAGTCAAACTCGAAGGCGCTGGCGAGGTCGACGAAACCGGGAACTTCGCCGACCGACACAGGTGCAGGCCCGGGCGCGGGGACAGGTGCAACTGCAGGAGCCGCTTTCGGCTGCCGCGGCAGGGGCAGAGGAGGAGGGCGGAAAGCGGGCAAGCCCGACGCCTGCCGCTCAACCTCCTGCTGCGTCGGGTAGCTGTGCACAGGCACGGCGGAGAAGTAGTCGTCGGGGCGAGAACGGTGGTCGCCCTTGTGCGTGAGCGGCTCTTCCTCGCGGTCGTGCATGAACGACGGTTCATGTACGTACGACGCATCGAGCGCCGTGCGCAGCTGGCGAGACGGGAAAGACACGCCCGGGCTGTCGTCGGTCCGGACGCGCTTGGTGAGGCGACGCTGGTCGCGCTGCGCCGAGAGCATCGCCTCCTTCTCGAGGAGGAAGCGCAGTACGCGGCTGCCCTTGCGGCAGAGTGACTGGAGAGGACCGCGGTCAACGACGACTTCGCGACAGGTCGGCGGGAGAAACGTACCGAGAAGGGTGCCTGCGCCTCCATCTGCTTGCAGACGGCGTTGACAATCGCGCGCATCTGACTGACCTCGGACCCGTCCGGATGCGCGAGTATGTCGACCGCAAGGACAATGGCAGCGTTGGTGGCCTGTCAGAAGCGAAGTGAGCGCTGGTGGCTCGGGCACAAAGGAAAGCTCGACGCACCTTGTAGCTGAGACCGCCCCACTTCTGTCCATTGCACGACGGCGAGCGGTACACGGCGAGCAGAAGCTTGGCGTACTTGATGGCCTGGTTGCGTGAGTAGACGTAGCGCTTGTCGGACCCGGTGAGGAGCACTGCGGGAGAGACGCGGCTCAGCCGAGCGAGTAGCTTGAGATCGCACAGGAAACGCACTCCAGGGACGGTGAAGCCGCAGGAACTCTCCAGCGAGCGAGATTTGAACCATGCTGCAATGAAGGAAAGGTCAGCCAGTTCGTCCAGGAAGCGATCACGCGGCAACCTACCATGCGCGCATCTCGGTGACGGTGACGTGCGGCGACGGGCGAGCGAGAGCGCCCGAGGCGTCGAGGCGGAGCTGGTACCTCGCAGGGATCGACTCCTCGAACTCGCGCAGTTCGGCGTCGAGCGCGAGGATCTCCTCGTACGGGACAGGGTGGATGCCGAACGCGCGGTCGTTCATCTTGCGCGCGAGGACGGCGAGCTTCATCTTGACGATAAGCGACGTCATGGGCGTCTCCTCGAAGCGCATGCGGCGCTTCTCGAGCCCGGCCATCGCCGCCGCCTCGTCGAGGATCTCGTCGTCGGTGCAGTCGAGCGGGAGACGCGTGTCGACGCCGTTGAGATCGAAGATGGCCCAGGTGCGACTCAGACTCGCCGACGACAGGATGCAGAGCGAGAAGAGCGACCAGAAGAGGCGACGACGCTCTTCCGCCTCGAAGAAGGTCATGCGGCCAGGCGAGCGGTCCGGGTCGCGGTGGAGGCCGAGCGAGAGCGCGATCTGCACGACAAGGGAGAGGAGGCCCATGCCGGCACCGCTACGCTCGCCAGTCGAGACGAAGACGAAGAAGGTGCCGAGGACGACGGCGGCGCGGACAGCCTCGATCGACGGATTGTCGAGGAAGCGGCCGCACGTCAGGGCGACCATGGCGCCCTCAAGCCACGAGTCGACGATCTTATCCTTGTCGTTGCCGAAGCCATCGCGTACGGCACGCTTGGCGGGCATCATGGCGAGACCCGTAGCGAGCACGCCCAGGAAGGTCGAGATGAAGAACGGGTCGATCGAGCGGTTGCGAAGCTCTTCGTCCTCGATCTTGAGGGCCTCGTCGAGCTGCTTCCACTGCGCCTCGAACGAGGCGAGGTGCACCGGATGCGCGTACCACGAGACGTAGCCGGCAAAGTAGGTGTAGGCCGACATCGCCTGCTTGCGCGTGGCTGCGCGATGCGCACTGTCAGTGCGAAAACCTGAGCCGTGAGCATCAAATAGGACGTACGCAAGAATTTGAGGACATCAGCGAGCGGCAGCGGCTCCTTCGTGAACGAAGCCGTCCCAAGACCGCTGGGACTGAGGGGCGACGGCGCCGATGCGCTCGTCGGCGGGGATGTGCCAGCATCGCTGACGGTGCTCCTGCGCGACCCGCCCGAGTTGGTCGGTGTCGGCGCCGAGAAGGCGGGGCTCTGGCCGACGCCGAAATGCTGCGGCATCGTCTCGACGAAATCCTTCGCCTCGTTGACAAAGTCGAGCCCGCGCGCATTGCCCGGTGCCCAGGCGTCCGTGCCCGAGCCCTCGACAACGACAAACTCCTTGATGGCCAGCTGAGCGAGACCCTCGCACAGGTCGTTCGCGCGAAGCTCCATCGCGAAGGCCTGCTGCGGCGTCATCGCTGGCGTGTTGTGTGAGCCATTCGAGCCTTGCCGGGTTGTTTTCGACTTGGAGGGGAAGTTGTCAACCGAGGCGGCGCCGGGAGAACCGCCATCCTCGTAGATGACTGCGGGCGAAGTGTCCTCTTGCCGCTGCGACGTGAGGTAGCGGACGAGCGACTCGAGGCGGGCGACCTGAGCAAGAGTAGACGATGAGCGCGCTTCCGCGTGAGGGCGGAGAGTCGAGAATCACCTGGTCGCGCAGCTCCTGCGTGTCGGCCTCGTCGCGCGCCTTGTAGAGCGGTTCGGCGCCTTCCCACGAGCAAAGGTGGCCCTCGCCGCGTGCGACGCAAGGCGCACAAGGGTCGGCACGGTTGCAGCGCAGCTTCTTCTTCCTGCAGGCGGAACATGCGACCCGTGAGCGAAAGTTCTGCTTCGAGGGATAGTCGGAGGCGGACGCACCTGCACTGCGCGCACGAGCTGGGCTTGCGGTTCCTCGTTTTCTTGACCTTCTTGCCTCCCGCCTGCGCGCCCTCGTCGTCCTCGTCGTCGTCCTTCTTGTCAGCTCCGGCCTTCTTCTGCCGTTTGCCGTTCCCTCCGTTGCTGGCCTTGCGCGCCGTCCTCGCGCTATTCTCCGATCCTGCAGAGCTTCCGTCAAGACTGGCAGCATCGGCGTCCTTGCCTCCGCCGCTGCCGCGCCGGCGAGACGACGAGCCTGCGAGGGACTCGCCGGGGCTGAGGTCGGCTGGCGCGATGGTTCCGCTTGGCGCTGCGCCGGAGGCGGAACCAGGCCCGGAGCCATCGCGCATGTGGGCGGCGGAGTGGGGCGGCTCGGAGCCGTAGAGCGAGGAGGTCGCGAGGGGTTCGTCGGGTGGGAGGGAGAAGTCGAAGTAGGACGAGGGGTCGAGGTCGGACACGGGCGGTGCGGCGCCGGCGCCGAAGAGCTGCTGGTAGAGGTCGTCGGCGTCGGCCATTGCGGCTCAGGGCCTGCACGGAAGGCGCGAGTGCGGATCTGCGAGGGAGAGGGGCGCGAAGGGGTCAGCGAGGGCGATGAGAGGGAGGACCGGCTTGTGGGCGTACCAAGCCTTTGCAGTGGGCAGATACGTCACCAGCTGACTCGCACACGCAGGCGCACGCGGCAGGAGGCTGACGGACGCAGAACAAGGCCGCAGGAGGTGCGTCTCGGAAGTACGGTCGGAAAGAGGAGCGCAGGGAAGGCGGTGCGAGGCCGGCGCGCGGTGCACAGGGACGTGGGTGGAGCAGCAGCACACTACACTGCTCTCCAGCTGAGCTTCGGGCTGTACAGAGGCGCACAACGAGTGCGAGGCGAGCACCACCTCGTGGTCCTGCGGCCCTGATCGACCTCGCTCGACACGTGGCCGGGTCAACCTTGCGTTACCGGTCCCTTCCCGCGAGTCGGGAGCATGCGTACGA
Source organism: Rhodotorula paludigena (assembly GCA_036244875.1). Lineage (NCBI taxonomy): Eukaryota > Fungi > Basidiomycota > Microbotryomycetes > Sporidiobolales > Sporidiobolaceae > Rhodotorula > Rhodotorula paludigena. The sequence continues at coordinate 769,196 of BQKY01000004.1, forward strand.
GGGCTCGTGGCTTCTTCCCAAGGCCTCTTGTCATCTCGACGTACGTTCGGTAGGACCGCGCGGACTCGCCGAGAAATACGCGTCTTCTTCCGCGTGCCAGAAACTCCCTACAAACGCCCCTGTCACCCTTGACCGCATTCGTTTGTAGCAGGAACAAATCGCACAGGTCAATGGCATGTCCTGCGTGCCGATCCGCAAAAGCGTGCGGATCGAGCAGATGCACGCCGGAAATCCGGCATCGTGCTTGCCAGCATCGCCTCTTCTTTCCGAGCGCACGCACCGCATCCTTCGGAATCTCCGATCGCAGCACCTTAGCTCCGAAGCGAGGCGGTGTACGGCGATTGTTCGCAGGCCGGCGGCGAAGCAATGAGGGCTGGTCGGAACCGCGACAGGTAGAAGTAACTGCGACGCGGCTTGACAGCAGGGTTTTGAACGTCGATACAGAGTTTGCAGGCAGACGGTATGCTCTAGATGTAGTTCGCGAGCAGGGGAGCGACAAAAAAGCCAAGAAACCAGAGCACCGTGCTTGACGGCCATCGCACAGGCGCACTCGCCGTCAGCGAGAATGCCGGACAGACATTGTTGTCCACCTGCGGGCTGTCACAGATCATTCCGACAGTCTCAAGAAAGAGAGAGGCAACGCTGTGGAGGGTCGTTGGACGCTGATATAGCGCACCAAAGGGTTTGCTGGACAACAACCAGCCTCGCTCGTTAAGCTCGGGTCCAGCCCAAGCGCCTGTTTTGAGAGCGTCAGTCGCAGATTGACCAACGAAGATCACGGGACAAGGAGTGCGTGGAGTTGCCGTACCGTCTGGTTTGACCATCCCGCCCAATTGTCGCACGAGACCTGCTCGAACTCGACGGCCCAGCCGCCATAGTCGCTGTACCCGTACGAACTGTTGACGGGGAAGAAGGAGAGCGGCACCGATGGTGACGGAGCAGACAGGTCAAAGTGCAGCGAAAAGCCTCTGGAGAGACGGAGGAGAGCAGTCAGGACAAGCAGGGAGCGTTCTAGCAGGCGGAGCGGCGCACGCTCGACTGTGGGGAAGGGTGTGTGTGAGGCGAGAGTATCAAGAGTGAAGGCAACGAGCGCACTTTGCCTGCGAACCCGTCGCGCCGCACCAGCCATTGCCCGGCTTCTCTCCCCTCGGCGCCGGGCACTTGTCCTGCGCACGCCGCCTCTCGTCAGCGAAGCGATGCAGCGTCCAGACTCATGCGGGCCGCACCGTGATCTTGACCACAATGCTCGCGTTGCGCCTTTGCTCCTCGTTCAGCACCCAGGGTGGGTCGGCAAGGAGCGTCTCTGTCAGCGTCAGGTTGAAGCACTGCCCGCACGCGGGCCCTGACGCCAGTGCCGAGCCGTAGGCGGCCTGGGAGAGCGCAGCAGTGGGGAAATAGGTAGAGTTGGTAGAGCAGCCGCAGCTGTTGCACAGCGGCGGCGGGTCAGCGCCGGGGAGGACAGCCATTCCAGTAGCTTCGTTGGACCGGTTGCGAGTGCTCACGAGGTGAGTACGCCCAGCGGGACGTCGTAGCGAGTGAGTGAAGCGGTTCCCCGCTCGGATATCGCGACGGTGGGGATGTCGCGAGCGTGCGCAGAAAGCTGCAGGGCACCTGCCCACAGCAGCAGAGGCAGTGTCGGGACCAGCGCGCGGCGCCTTGGCGATCTCATAGCGCGAAGTGACAGCGCGAGTGTCGTAAGAGCGAGAGGTGCAGGCAGACTTCCCAGACTCCTTCGTCTCGCAGACGAGCGTTTGAAAGCACAGCAGCGATCAGGTGTAAAGGGTACCTCGTATTGCGATCAGGCCAAATGAACAGATTTGACGCCAGCCGACAAGACGCGCAAGAGCCAGGATCTCGCCCGAACGATAAAGGGCAGGGACCGCAACTCGCTCACGCGCCCGCCTGCCACGCCAACACCCGCCGACTCTCCTCCTCATGCGCACAGTCCCTCCCGCAAACGCAGAACTGAAAGCGGTTTACGTGGCTGCGCAGGACGAGCGAAAGTCTGTCAGGGTCACGGTCTCTCCAGCCCTTCGCGCACAGCAAAGGACCGCAGAGAAGACGCAACGCACCGTACTTGCGAGTCCACTCCCTCGCGGTCGACTCGTAGCGGGCACGGTCCGTCTTGTACAGGTTGGCAATCTCGGGGACGAGGGGGTCGTCCGGGTTCGGGTCGGTCAGGAGCGAGCAGATCGAGAGCAAGACTGTGCGCATGACCAGAAGGTCAGTCGATGAAGAAACTCAGTGACGAAACAGCCAAACCCACCCTTCGAGACCGTCAACGCCGGCGACCACTGTTCTCGGAGAATGTCGAGGCAGATCGAGCCGTTGGCGTTGATGCTGCGACGGAGTGCGTCAGTCTCCAGCTGGGAGGCAAGGCTTGGTGAACGCACTTGGGGTGGTAGATCTTGGTGGTGAACGAGACCTTGGGCGGCTTGAACGGGTAGTCGGTAGGGAACCCGATCTTGAGGAAGAAGACACCACCCGAGTACGGCGAGTCGCTCTGAATGACGGATGATCAGAAACGTACTCGACTACACATGCGAGAGGCAGCGCACCGGCCCCATGATCGTCGCCTGCCAGTTGAAGAGGTCGTCGCCCGTCGGGCCGGCCGAGCACGACGACGGCGGGTCGCGGCCGAGGTCGATGAGTTCCTTGTTGATGCGCTTGAGGGCCCTGAGAGCGGTGTAGGCGAAGCAGCATGGTCGAGCGAGACGAGAAAGGGAAGGACGGCGAGGCGGCAAGAGCGGCAAATGGGTCAGCGAATCTGCGGACCGGGATCTGGCATGCAGGCTTCTGCTGAGGTAGCGCGGAACGCTGCAAGCCCTACACAGCGTAGCGCAGACCAGTCAAGACGAGCGAGCCGACCTCATCGGCGCCGAGTGGCCACGACGGTCGGCGTCGCATCGTTGACGCGCCGAGAGAGCCAGCGGGGCGTCCGCAACTGCTAGTAGACCATCTGCGAGCCCTGTTCGCACGCGCACGACTACCGCGAGGCGGTGGCGGCTGCTGACTGTCTGAGCCACCTCGCACGACCCGTCTGTCCCTCGGTCCGTCGAGCCAGCCCGCGCGTGCGCCAGTGGAGTCAAGGACCTCTGAGCATGTGAATACGACTCACATTGTACGCGTGCAGGCGAGGGCGAGCGGGTGGAGCGGAAGGGAAGGCCGTGGACGACCGCCGCCTGCGAAAACGCTCAAGTCGCTGACGACCTCGCTGCAGCCGCTCGTGAGGACGGGCAGACCATACTAACCTTTGTCTCACTGCTTATCAAAGCCTGAACAAAAAGCCTGAGGTCTCCCCGACCGTGCTGCACTAAGCATCTACGAGGAGCGCCTCTCTCGGCTCGCTCCCTGCGAAGCGGGACGCTCGCAACCAGTCGGTGCAGATCTGGTCCAGGACTACGCTTGTCTACGGCCCCTGCGCTTTCGGGTGCTTGAGCCTGCGAATCGCCTCCTGGCTCTGCTGCGCCGCATCGCGCAAACCCAGCTTGGCCGCGTGCTTGCCCGACTGGACAAACCACTGCTCCGCCGAGATCGGGTCCTTCGACATCTGCAGGAGAGTGTCACATTCACGTCAGAGATCAATCGGGGCATCAAGAAGACGACGCGGCGACGGAAGACGCACCTCGCTCAATTTGCCGAGGTTGTACGACGACACGATCGCCGTCAGCTCGCACTCCCTCTCCTCGCGCTCGGCGAGCGGGATCTCGCGCTCGCCTCGCGCTTGCGACGCCTCCTTTCGGCAGCCGTTGGCGACGACCAGGGACTGGCGCGCCCAGCCCGCTGAGGACTGGACCACTTCGGCAGAGGGCGAGGGCATGCTGACGAGCGCGGAGGAAAGGTTGTTCATCTGTGCGAACGAAAAGCGTGAGCTCAGGGACAAAGGAAAACACCAAGTTGGGCGCACGAGAGTGGCAGCATGGCAGCGCTGCGGAATTGGCGGCATTGGCGGTTTGGGCCCTTGTTTTGGTGGGGGAGGGAAGAGCATGGCGATCGCTTGCTGCAATAGGGGTGTCGCGAGCCTGTCGGACGCAGGTGAGCAGGAGTCGGTGCGGGAGAGAAAGTCAATCGACGAAACGTACTCGATCTTGCCCATTCGCGAGTACAGCTCGCCTAGCCGCTCCATCGCTGCTACCAGCTCCACCTCGCTGACCCAGTTCGGCAGCTTCGTCTCTTCGTCCGCGTCCACTTTGGTCGCCTTCTCCGCCGCCGTGCCTGCCGCGACAGGTGCCTCTTGCGCAGCCATCTCGGCGCGCACCTTGTCCTTCTGCTCGCCCGTCAGGCTGAGCCGCATGAGCTCCTGCACGCTCCACGTGTAGTACCGCTCCGCCTCGCTATTTGCCTCCGGCCCGCCCACGCGCACCCACAAGTCACCGAGCTTCATGGCGATCCCGGCGCCGCGCATGACCTCTGCACGGCTCGGCTCGGCCTGCCCCTCGAGCTTGTGCCCCTCGACGACAGCCGCGACGGGCTGAAACCCCGTGTCGTACGCATCGATCGCGCGCGCATACTCGGCCGTCGACTCCCACATGGCGCCCCAGCGGACGGCGATCCCCGTCAGGCGGAGGACGGCCTCCTCGCGCGAGGCGCCGAGCTCGCCCGTCGCGAAAAGGTCCTGCGCGAGCGAGTAGGCCGCCTGGAAGAAGGTCGACGAGCGCTCGTACTCGCCGGCGGACTGCGCGCGGAGGGCGGCGCGCAGCTTGGAGCGCACGGGGTGCGTCTCGGTGTCGGGGTAGGCGGTGAAGGACTGGTAGAACTGATACAAGCCGTAGCTCGTTGCGCCGATGCCTGTGGATCGGTTGGACAGGTCAGCGGCAGGATGTCAAAGCGGAGGAACAGCAGTCGGAGGTGCGCACCGAGGACTGCGAGCGCAGCAAAGACATGCCCGATCTTTACGCCTCTTCTCGGCGGGCGCTCGAGCGTCGGGTAGTACGAGGCGAATCGAGGAAGCGATGACGGAGGAACAGCAGCGACGAGACGCGGACGGGGTTTGGCGGCGAGGCAAGCCTTTCCGGCAGGCCGTAGTGGCAGTCTGCAAGCGACTCTGGCTGCCATGGCGGCGAAGCGGTGTTGAGAGGAGTCCAAGGTCTCGCCGCTGGCACTTGACCAGGTCGACTTCCGCCTGCTACTGCGAGAGCGACTGAAGCGTACGAGAACGAGCTGTTGGACTGTCTCTCAGCTGCATTCGATCACCCGAAGAACTTCCCAGTCGCTTGCTTGCTCTTCCGCTTCTCCGCCCCACTTGTCCCGGACAGCTCGCTTTGAGCTGCTCGAGGAACCATTCAGGGCTCTGTTGCGGCGCTGCTCAGCAGGATGGCGTGGAGCTGCAGCGGCAAGAGCAACGCCGAGCTCGTCGACAACCTCCTGCGCGCGGGCATCCTCTCGACACCTCGGTCCGCTTCTTTCGTTTGTGTCTGCGTCTCAAGCTCCATTGGTCTGACGTCTTCGCCTGCACAGCGTCGTGCAAGCGTTCAAGCGCGTCGATCGCAAGTACTACGTGTCAGACCCAAGCGACTCGTACCGCGACTCGCCGTCGTACATCGGGTGCGTCGGCCTTGCATGCGTTGTTGCGAGGCGTCTATCGACTGAAGCAATCCACCAACAGCTACGGCGCCACCATTAGCGCACCGCACATGCATGCCAAGTGTGTCTGCCCATCCGCATGTTCTCGCAAGCGACTGAACCATGTGATGTCTCACAGCGCCATCGAGAACCTCGAGCCGTTCCTCAAGCCGAACGCCAACGTCCTCGACGTCGGCAGCGGCTCGGGCTACCTCCTCGGCCTGTTCCACTCGCTCGTCCAGCCCGGCGGCACCGTCCTCGGCATCGACCACATCCCCGAGCTCGTCGCCCTCTCGCGCGCCAACCTCTCGCGCGACCCGACGACCGCCTCGGCCCTCTGCGCCGACGAGCGGTCGCCCGTAGACCCGAGCGTACCTGAGAGTAAGACGATGCAGTGCATCCTCGCCGACGGGCGCCAGGGCGCCCCGGAAGGGTTCGTCCCGTCCGGCGGGTGGCAGGCGATCCATGTGGGCGCTGCGGCGCCGCACCTGCCCCAGAAGCTCGTCGACCAGCTTGCGTCGCCCGGCAGGATGTTCATCCCGGTCGGGGTGCAGGACCAGAGCATCTACCAGATCGACAAGGACGAGCAGGGCAACGTGACGAAGAAGCGGCTGTACGGAGTGCGCTACGTCCCGCTTACAGACAGGGAGGCGCAATTCCCGCAGGGTGGCTCGCCGTAAGTGGGAAACGAAGTGAGGCTTGGATGGCCTGTTGTACTCTCCTATTCTTGATCTGTAGCTTGTCCGTGTCTCCTGCAACGCTGTAGCTCTCAACTAGCATTGCGTCATAAATCGCGTTGGGAGTTGCACAAGCAAACGGTTGAGAATGGCAACAACAGGTCGAACGGGTCTATCGCCGGCGGGTCTATCTCCCAGCTTGCTCCTTCTCTCGCCTCGCCCGCTCTTCTGCCGCCCTTCCCGCCCGCTCCCTCCGCTCGTCGACGTAATCCTCCAGTCCGAACTTGAGCTGGTCCCAAACGCGCTCCGCCTCGACCTCATTTAAACTATGCGCCTCTTCGCGGTTCGCGTCCCCCCCTTTCGCCGCCGCGACCGGGTCCCACGGCTCAAAGTCGTCGCGCTGCTCGAACGCCGCGACCTCTTTATTGAGCTGCGAGTTGAGCTCCTTGAACGAGTCGTCGTGCGGGCCGAATCGATTGTGCGCGAGCTCGTGCAGGAGCACTCGGCGCACGTCGGCGTAGCTGCGCACGCCGTCGAGCGCGTTGGTGAGGAGGCGGAGAGAGACCTTCTCGCCGGCGTTCGTGTTGAGACCGAGGAGCGTTGGCTGGAGGATCGGGTGGAGCTCCGTCTGTTGTGAAGAAAGCGATGAGCAAGGCGAACGATAGCGGTCCAGAGAGATGTGCGGTGCTCCCGCGACCGGGTGCAAGCATCTCACGACTAGCGGTATGGAATCGAGTAAGACGCCACTTACCAGAACGCCCACAGCAAACTTGTGCCGCCGCATGACATCCCTCACCGCGGGATCCTGCGCCAACCGCTGGAGCATGGCCTTCCTCCGTTCGAACTGGGGCACGCTCTGCGGGAACGGCTCGAGCTCATAGAAGCGATACCGCTCCGGGTCGTCTTCGCCTCCCGCGAGCGTCGCAAACGAGTGCACGCCTGCGCGCGCGGAAGACGAGGGCCGCGCGTGCGCGGCGTGCGCCTGGTGGTGGACGAAGGCGGCGTGCTTGCGCTCGCGCAGGCGTTCGGCGGCTTGAAGCGAGTCGTACGCGCTGCGCTTGGTGCCCACGACGAGCGCCTTGATGGGTTTGGGCGTTGTAGAGGAGGCCGCCACTACCGGACCTTCGCCGACGAGACCCTCGAGCGCTTGTCGTAAGTTCCGGTCGGCGGTTGCGAGTGCAGGCGGGTCGAGAGGAAGCTTCTTGCCCTTGACGAGGAGCTTGAGCGAGTCTGGGCTAAGATCGAACGAGTCGGCGAGGGTGGAAGCGAGGTCGGCGAGGGGAGAGGTGGGGGAGAGGGCGAGGTCGACGGTGCGCCCGCCATGCGTCACGGCGAGGTGCACAGGTGCTCCTGCGCTGTCCGCGGCCATCTCTGCGGCTCTCGACGACGATGGGACGGAGAGGAACGAGGTCAACCTCGACGGGGGCGGTGCTGCTGACCAACATCCGACCTCTCGCCATCCCACGCTGAGCCACTCTGTACTGCAGAGGCGTACGATGGAACCGCTCGTGTCGACCCGCGTCTCGCTTCGCTGGCCTCCGGGTCCGGCGGCAGAGCTCGAGGATGTCCTCGTCATCCAGGGCCGGTCGGGCTTCTTTCTCGACCTTCGGACACGGCGGACAAGCTCGCAGCTCGTTCCTGGCGAAGGGGGCCGCTCAACACCAAGTACGCAGGACGCGCAGGTGGAGTGGGCGACCGCCGGGTGGAAGGTGTTGCTGCCTCCCGAGACTGGTGAAAGTAAGCTCTGCGTACAGGCGACGCGCTTCTGACCTCAGGATCTCACTGACAGACCTTTCGTGACGGCAGACCATCCGCGCACCCGTTTCGACGCCGTGATCGACTCTCGCCGCTCCTCGTCACATCCGACTTCCGACGACCGTCCAGCGTCCGACGAGGGCTCGTTCGAGACGCTGCCGGACGGAGACGTGCTAGAGCATGGAGTCATGCTACGACCAGAAACAGGCAACTCCGCGCCGTACGAGGAGGTCTGGCGCCGGCTTCCGCTCGCTCGGGATCGTCAACCGCCGAGGATCCTCATTCTCGAGGCGCGAGACGACCAGCGACACGAGCACGCTTTCCTGGGTCGGGTCGGAGACTACGAGTTGGGCTTGCTGGACGGGCCTGCAGGCTTCGGAGTCGTGCGGAGGGAGCTGAACGAGGAGGGCGAGTGGGTCACGGTCGCCAGCAATGAGCTCGGTCGGATGCTGCCGGCACTCGCTACGGTCGACGTGACCAAGGGCGCATCGTCCGTAGAGCTGGGCAGTCGGACATGGCAGGTGATTGAGTGCAGCTGCTGATACGCTGTGCGCTTGCTGGCAATTCGTAGATTCGGTCAGCGATCACTTACCAATGACTAGTTCTAATCCACGCAGTCTAACGCGTTGCAGACTTTGACACGCTCGCAAGATCCGCTTATGCCTGAGAGCGGCAAGAGGTGCTGCGGTCACGCAGATCTGAGATGTGCCGGTAGGTACCGCAATGGATGCCTCGCGTCTCTTCCGCGTACCGGTAGGTAGCGTAACCTGACAAGGTTGAATGCAATGTCGGCTGTGCGAAATAGTCCATCGAAGTCCGCAGACAAAAGGCGCGTCTTCCGCAGCGCTGGGCGGCAAGTCTCATCAGTTTTCCGCAGTTCGGGTTCCTCGCTCTTCCCCACTCGACATGCCGTGTTCTCCAGGAAGATGGATGTCTCGCATCTGGTTCTTAGAGTTCGCGCCGCTGCCACCCCGCTTGTCACGCTGCTCTTGCTTCCACGCTTCGGCTTCTGCGGCTCCTCCCCGCTCGAGTGCATCACGGGCACGACTGCTGCCTGGCCTGCGCGCATGGCTGACGACGAGGACCCGCATGTGGCTGCAGAGGTCGACACGCCCGCCCCACTTCGGACAGAAGCTCGAGAGGTGGAGGGCGACCGAGAAGACGAGCACCGCGACGAGACGACACAGGCCGTGGACGAAATACTCGTGCCGTACACCTTTGGACGCACTCCCTCGCTCAAGTTCGACGCCCTGTCCGCCCACCCTGCACTCCCATCCGCACCTCAGGAAAACGCCCGCCCGCGATTAGAGCGACCGACTCTTGCGCACCGTCCCAGCTCGCTCTCGTCGCGCCTGAGCGTCTCGACGACCAGCAGCAGCGTGCATGCTACCGCGCCGCCACGCCCGTTCGCCCTTCCGCCCGGCCTCGCCGCTCACTCGCCCGTTCCTCCCGCCTCTCTCGCGTCGTCCTCCACCTTGACCGCTCCTCGTCCCGCCATCGCGCACAGAGCGAGTCAAGCGCTGCGCACGCGCCCGAACGTCGCGACCCCTCAGCCTCGCTCTGCCCGCATTGACTACGAGCCCCCGCTCCCGCTCGACGTCCAGATCCTCCTCTTGACAACGCCGCCGCCACCGCAGCGCAAGCGGCCGCCCGTCGCGCAGCACACTGCAGAGGAGCAGGCGCTGCGAGAGGAGCTGCTCGCTGCGGAACGAGAGCGTGTGCGGCGCGCGAACGAGAGGGAGGGTCTCGTGCGGCGGTTCAAGGCGCTGAGATTGCTCAACGACGGGGTGAACTACCTCAGCGGACGAAGAGGGAGCGCAGACGAGACGTCCGATGTCGGAGTCGAGATGGCGGCGCTGAGGGCGCAGGAGACGCTCGACCTGAATCCGCAGAGGAGGAGCAAAGAGGCTGGGCGGAGAAGCGGCAGGATGGACAGCAGGACGCCGGCGGAATACGTGCCGAAGACGTGGAAGGACTTCGAGTCGGCCTACGCATCAGTACGTCGTGTGCCTTCCAGTTGATCTCTGCCTGCTAACAATCTGCATTCCGCAGTCACAAGTTGACCTGGACGACCCGCCCTTCCCGCCGCTCACCACGCCTACAGGCATCTCCGCCACCTTTCCTTCTGCACGGCAGCCGGCTGAGCCGAGCAGCTCCCGCATCTCGCCGTATGAAGCCGCGCACTTCCCTGCTCCGCTCGGTCTTTCGTCCATCACGCCCGTGCGCGAGCGCCTCATCACGCAGCTGGATCTGCTCGGCGAGACGTACGTCCTGCCCGCCACGGCTGCGGCCAGTGCAGCGCTGCACATATCGACGGCGGTCAGTCCTGTGCCGTCACTCGCATCTGCCTCAAGCGCGACCAGCGGACGACGCGACTCGTTCTTCCAGTCGACCAGCTCACCGATTCCTGGCCGACGCGAGTCCAATGCCTCGACTGCACCGTCCACGGCCTTTTCGCATCCTTCGCCTATGCAGAAGAGCATGTCGGGCGCCGGGGGCCCTGCTGTCTTCCCCTCGCACCCGCTGGGTGCGAGTACGACGCACCCTTACACGACTGGCGCTACCGCTGCAGTCGACGTGCTGTCCGCCATCACGCTCAAGAACCATCCAGCCCTTAGGACTCTCCTTCAGCGCGCTCTCTACGCCCCGCTCGGTTCCCCCGCCTTGTTCAAGCCCGCGCCCAAAGCCGCCATCATCACGCTCTTCCCCTCGTCGTCTTCGCCCTCTGCCTCGCTCACCATCCTCGCCTCGCTCAACCTGCCCACGCGCATCTCGTCGCTCCCGCTCTCGCACGCGCTCGACGCGCACGTCGTCCTCGCTGGTGAGCGCGGGCTCGTCGTGCCCGACACGGAGCGAGACTGGCGCTTCAGAGGCAATGAGATCGTATGCACGAGCCCGAGCAGCCCGAGGGCGTCTCTCAGCGGGAGTCACGGCGGAGGTCTCGGGATCCGGTTCTACGCGGGTTCGTATCGCCTCGCATACGCTCTTTCTTGCTCACGGCTCACCATCAAGGAACGTCGCAGGCATGCCTATCTTCGCGCCCTCGCTGCCGTCACTTGCAGCGCTCGAGGAGGAAGCAGGCGGGCGGATCGCCATCGGGACCGTCGCGCTGCTGGACGACTGGCCGCGGACTACCAAGTTTGGCTCGAGCGAGCGTGCAAAGCTGTACGTGCCTGCCTGCGTGGTTGCGTGGGACGAGCATGATGGCTGACTTGCCTTGCGCAGCCGGTCGCTTGCCAGCGAGGTCACTCGCGTGATTGAGCGTTTCCTGCACGAGCGCGAGCAGCACAACTTCTCTCGTACGAGCACCGCGAGCGCCCGCACCAGTGCCGGCCCAGGCCAGAGCATTGCGGCCCCCTCGTCGCAAGGACACGCCAAGAAGGTGTCCTTCGACGCGGGACAGGCGCCTGGGCGAGCGAGCGACAGCGGCTACGTCGACTGGAGCTCCGAACCATCTCGTCGCGACTCGCAGAGCGAGGCTTCTCGCGAGGGCTCGGCCGCACCTCAGGCGACGAGCTCGCTCCCGCCCATCCTCGCCTCGACGCCCTCCTCTTCGATCTTCACGGCGGCCTGCACCTCCCTCGCGCAGACGCTCGCGCTCGACCTCGTCTACCTCGTCTCGCTCGACCTGCGCACCTGCCCGCCCGCGCCTTCGATCAACGGCTCGCCCGGCCTGACGCTCCTCGCATCGCACAACCTCCCGCAAGACTCGAACGCGACCTTCGACCCGGCGCTGCATCTGCGTGCGCTGCGCGCGCCCGAAGGCGGCCTGCTGTACCGCTCGCCGTCCTCGTCGGCGCGCGGAGGCGAGGGCCGCGCGGGAGGTTTCGCGAGCGGGATCTTGCTGCCCATCGCGGAGACGGACAACGAGCGCGGGTGGGTCCTCGCCGGGTATACGACCGATAGGAAGAAGAAGTGGGGCGAGAAGGAGATGGACCAGTTCGACCGGATCCGCGAGGGACTGGCGAAGGTTGTGCTGTGGAAGGAGCAAGTCGGAGAAGGACCCTGATCGGAGGTCGTGATGTGTCGTCCTGTCGCTGGCTCGACGAGGTCGTATCTGGATAATTGATATCATATTCTCGCATCAAGGCAATGCGTGGGATTTCTTGCAGTGGCCGTCGAAGGTGAGGAAACGTCAAAAGTAACGCGAGCATGTCGGAATGATAGAGGCAGTCCAGTAGGAGCAGTGTACCCTCAGGGCGCAAGCTCGTCTAGCTGCTCTTGCCGCAGAGGTGCAGCCCGCTTCCATGAAACTGCCCCCTGCTCGGCGCGTTGCTCGCGTCGCGCCGCGTCCGACGCGTCTCGCCCTCGACGCGACCTTGATCTCGCTGCCGTCGCCATTCTCGCTTCGCACTCGCTCGTCTGCTGAGCAGGGCAGTGCTCGAACAGCCAGCTACAGACACGCACCGCTCAGATGGCCGACCTCTCGGGCCTCCCCGTCCTCCCGGACGACCAACTCGTCAGCCGGACAAGGCGGTCCGTCTACACCCTCTCGTAGCAGCGTGCGCGGAATCGTGACTGACCTCTGCATGCGCCTGCACAGCTTCACCGAGTTCCTCGACCTCGACCCTGGCTCGGCGCAGGCTCGCGTGCGTCGCTTCTGGCGGACGATGCATGCCTCTCCACGCTCGAGCTGACACTTCCTACGTATCACGCATACGCGCAGCGGATGAGCATGTCGTACAAGACGGCCGTGCGCAAGATGTGCGAGGCGCAGGAGCGGAGGCTCATCGTCAACCTTGACGACCTACGAGACTACGACCGCGAGTTCTGCGACGGGTGCGCACCTACACGATTCTATATCGCAGCTCCGCACCTCGCTAACGCCACCCATACAGACTTCTGAAGGAGCCGGCAGCGTGGCTTCCGGCGGCAGACGCGGCGCTGAAAGACATGGCCGTCCACGCTTCCACGGAGCGGATGGCCGAGATCATCAAGCAGGAGACCTTCTACGTCGGTTTCAAGGGTTCCTTCGGCGAGAACCACACGACGCCGCGAACGCTCAAGAGCGACAAGCTCGGCAAGATGGTCTGCCTCGAGGGCATCGTCACGCGTTGTGCGTCTAGAGGGATTGTCCCCTAGTCTCTGAGGTCGCAACTCACGTGGATGTGCTCGCAGGCAATCTCGTCCGACCAAAGATGCAGCAGTCAGTGCACTACTGCCCGTCGACTACCAACTTCCACACCCGCCTCTACACCGACCGCCTCTCTTCCGCCGCCGCGTCCGGCGCGCCCGTCTCCTCTTCCGCCTACCCGCAGACCGACGCCGACGGCAACCCGCTCGAGATTGAGCACGGCCTCTCGACCTTCATGGACCACCAGATGATCTCGATTCAGGAGATGCCCGAGCGCGCGCCCGCGGGTCAGCTGCCGCGCAGCGTCGAAGTCGTGCTTGAAGACGACCTCGTCGACAAGTGCAAGCCGGGAGACCGGCTGCAAATTGTCGGAGTGTACCGCAGTCTCGGTGGCGGGAACGGCGGGAGCGCGCACTTCAAGTCAGTCCAGCATGCCGGAAGCTAATCCGTCTACTCAGTACTGACACGATTCGCGCGTACAGGACGCTCATCGTCGGCAACCATGTCGTGCTCCTCTCGGCCAAGTCGGGCGCAGGCATCGCGCAGATGTCGCTCTCGGAGCAGGACATCCGCGACATTCGCAAGGTGGCCAAGCGCAAGGATGTGTACGAGCTCCTGTGGAAGTCGCTCGCGCCGTCCATCTATGGCTCGGACTACATCAAGCAGGCGATCCTTCTCCTCCTCCTCGGCGGCGTCGAGAAGAACCTTCCGAACGGGACTCACCTGCGTGGTGACATCAACGTCCTCATGGTCGGCGACCCCTCCACGGCCAAGTCCCAGATGCTCCGCTTCGTCCTCAACACGGCTCCCCTCGCCATTGCCACCACCGGTCGCGGCTCTTCCGGCGTTGGTTTGACGGCCGCCGTCACGACCGACAAGGAGACGGGCGAGCGCCGCCTCGAGGCTGGTGCCATGGTTCTCGCCGACCGCGGCGTCGTGTGTATCGACGAGTTCGACAAGATGTCGGAGGTTGACCGTGTTGCCATCCACGAAGTCATGGTGCGTGGTCTCGCTTGTTCGGCGCGCACCACTCACTGACCCTGCTCGCACCCGCAGGAGCAACAAACCGTCACGATCGCCAAGGCTGGTATTCACACCTCGCTCAACGCGCGTTGCTCTGTCGTCGCCGCCGCCAACCCGATCTACGGCCAGTACGACGTGCACAAGGACCCGCACAAGAACATCGCGCTCCCCGACTCGCTCCTCTCGCGTTTCGACTTGCTCTTCATCGTCACCGACGACGCCGACGAGCAGCGCGACCGCATGATCTCCGAGCATGTCCTGCGCATGCACCGCTACGTCCAGCCGGGCCTCGAGCCGGGAGCACCGGCGGTTGACACGCTCGAGCAGCACCTCAGCGTCGGTACTGAGCAGCCCGCGGCCGAGGCCGCGCAGGCCAACGCGTCGCCGTTCGAGAAGTACAACCCGCTCCTGCACGGCGGCGTGGCGCCCCTGCTCACCAAGCGCGGCGGCAAGAAGAAGGCCAAGACGCCCGAGGTCCTGACGATCCAGTTTGTCAAGAAGTACATCCAGTTCGCCAAGAGCACGATTGAGCCCGTACTGCTACAAGAGGCGTCCGAGTACATCACCAAGGCGTGGACCAACCTTCGCAACGACGACGCCGGCCCGAACCAGAAGCGCACGGCGCCCATGACGGTGCGTGCGCTCGAGACGCTCATCCGTCTCTCGACCGCGCACGCCAAGGCGCGCCTTTCGCCCGAGATCACCGAGGAGGACGCCATCGCCGCCGAGGAGATCCTGCGGTACGCGCTCTACAAGGAGGTCGTCAAGGCGAGCAAGGCCAAGTCGAAGCGCCGCAAGCTCAACAAGCCCCGCCGCGGCGACAAGGGCTCGGACGAGGAGTCGTCCGACGAGGGCGAGTCGAGCAGCGACGACGAGGACGACGGGCGCGGGCCGAAGCGCATGCCCATGCCGGGGCGCAAGCAGCCTGCACGCGGCGCTCGCGGCAAGAGCGCGCAGGCGGCGAGCAGCCCTGCCGCCGTGTCGGTCGAGGGCGAGGAGGACTACATGATGGTCGAAGCCGAGCAGGAGCAGGTTGACGAGGACGAAGAGGCCGAGGCGGCGATGCGCGAGGCTGAGGAGAATGGCTTGCCCTCGCCCCCGCCGCCTGCAGTGCAGCAGGCTGAGCAGGTTGCGCAGGCCAAGACGCCCGAGGCAGAAGGTGTCGACCCGGCAAGGTAAGGCGATTGACCTCATGAAAAGGTCAGGAAGCTCAACGTCTGTTCTTGCAGGTTCAAACTTTTCCAATCCCGTCTCGCCGCCGTCCGCAAGAGCGACGAGTTCAAGGACACCGACGAGATCCCCCTCACGTCGCTGCTCGAGCCGCTCAATGGCGGTCTCGAGATCGCTCACCTCTTTGGCCGCGGCGAGGCTGAGGAGCACCTCCAATCGCTCGCCAGCCAGGACGATGCTGTGATCACCTACGCGAGCGGTGTCATTGTAAGCTGCTTCGCACGCGAATCTGCTGACACTTTGCGGACACGAGGAGACTGACTGGTTGCCACTCGCAGTACTTCTGAGTTTCCGCGCCTCCTTCTCTTCTCCACCTGTGTAGCCCCTTCGTCTGCCGGATGTAAGGCTGTTGTGTGCACCGCGTCCTTCGACCGCTAGAGATCAGAGGGAGAGAGCGGCAACATCGTGCTCAAGATTGTCACGACCGAAAGGCGCCACGCGGTCGCCTAGGCGGCCGCACTCTTCAGCAAGTGGCGTTGACGAGCACAAGGCGTCTGCCGGGCGCGCCGAGTAAGCGCTTGCCGATCGAGCCCTCAACCTCTGCCACCTATGGTGAGCTGGTCTTCCCGAAGCGGAGTGTCGCGGCGCAACGTCAGGTAGTCCCGCACGAATCCAACCGTGATGCACGTCTAGTGAGTATCTTTTGATCTGGAAAGGGGGTACAGAAAAAGAGCGAAGGAAAGGAGTGAAGAATGGAAAGATGGGCAAAGGTCGAAAACGACGGCGTCTAGCAGGCCGACAGGCCTAGCGACGACGACTGACAGAATCAGACGCAATGGATTTCCCCCGATGCGTGGGAATGGCAGTCTTGACCGGCGCTAGACGAGTCGCCGTGCGAGCCGACCTCGTGAGCGGTAGGGATGGACGTGGCGGCGTCGGACGTGGACGAGGCAGCGGCCTGAGTGGAAGACGCCGCCGCAGACGACGAGGTTCCGCCGTGCGAGTCATCGTGGGACTCCTGCGCCTCGTGCGCGTGCTCGCCGGTGCAGCCGTTGGGCGGGAAGGCCTTGTCGTGCGCCCAGGCATCGAGGGCGTACCACTGCAGCGTGGCCTGGTTGTAAACGGTTGATGAGTCGTTGTTGGCGGCGAGAGCGAGGAGCTCGGGGTAGCCGTCAGCTGGAGAGGTGGCAAGGGCACAGGCACGTCAGTCGCGATGCGGATGCGGCGCGGCGCAAGATGGGTCCGGAAGACTGACCAGCGTGCTCGACGTGGTTGTATGAGATGGCAGGAATGTGGAGCATGCGGTGGACTATGTTCCGATTTTGTCAGCGCTATTGGACGGAACAGTGTGCAAGTAAGACTTACTCAGGTCGCCGGCGAACCACTGAGCGGCTTTTCCAACACCGATCTCCTGGCCGTCCCAGCACATGGTGCTCAAGAAGCTGCGCCCGGTGTCTGCGGACATGTTATCGGTCAGTCAGAGTCCAGGGTGCACAGGGATGCGCCAGATGACAGACAAGTCGCGTCGCAGATGACCGTCTCCTGAGTGGCATTGTTGCCGCGCCAGTGACCCGCTGCATGGTTTTCGAAGTCAGCTCAGCTCGACGAAGTAGAGCATGTGGCACAGTAACGCACCCCACGGCGCGGGCGTGTCGGCGAAGAGGGCGCAGTTGCCATCAGGGTCGTCGCAGCGGATAAGGACGTCATTCCCGTCCTCACGGGCCTTGCTGTAGGTCGGAGAATCACGAGTCGGTGCAAAATCGTATCGTCAAGAAGTAGAACCGTGGCAGGCGCAGAACATCTGCTAAAGCGGAAGAAAGTCACGTACTTGCCCCAGCGGATCTGGGCGTAGATGCCCGACGCCGCAGCTGACGAGGCGTTACCGAAGTACTCTGCAGCAGACTCAACGTCAGCTTTTCGGAAACATGGTGAGCAAAGGGCAAGGAAGACAACGCACTGACATAGAGCGGGTCATACTCGCCGAGGCGGAGGATGCGGTCATGAGCGTGCTCGGCAATGTCGCGCATCTCGTTGAGACCGTTCTGAATGAAGGCGGTCTGGGCGGGACTGCACGACCTGCCGAGATGAATCAATGCGTCAGCTGCGAGGGACACGGCGAAGTGGATGCGGCACAACGCACTCGTGAATCTTGACCTGGTCAGTGTGGCCTTCCCAGGACTTCTCGGCCGTGTTGTCACGCTTGACGAGCTGCTGAGCCGGAGCCGGGGTGAAGAACGGCATGGCCTGGACAGCCGCAGCCGCCGAAGCGGAAGCAAGGACAAGCGAGGGGAGCATGATGGAGACCGCAGCGGGGAGTCGACAGAGGGAGACGGAGAAAGAGAAGTAGACAAAGCGCAGCCAGGCGCCTTTGTAGCGTACACCGCGGGAAGGCGGAAGTCGTCGTCGAGGTCATGCCAAGATGAGGACCACGACGTCCCCTTGGCTTAGCCCAAGTCGATCAGAACCACACGGTCGGGCAACCAGTGCGGTCAGAATAGACGCCGCTGTACGCAGAGCCAGCAGTCGGAATCGCGCGACTAATCTCGACGCGTGAAGGAGTCGCAAGCGCACGAGACATCGTCCAGCGAGCGGTAGACACGGCCGCAAAGCCTGCAAAGACCGCCTGCACGGCCAAGCGAGAAAAGGAGGACCTCACCGCACGCGGACCCCGCACCGCCTGGTCGACCTTCTCAACCAGGTCGCGCGCCGCAAACGTGTCGAAGATAATTACGAGAGTCACCGTCGCCACCGCGCAAGGTACGCACACACAGTCTAGTCGTCGTCGAGGAGAAGTTCGCTCCCGCGCCGCATGGCATCGGCTGCGGGCGGCGCGCGCACATTCCCGCGTATCCGCGGCGGTCGTCCCTCACCCTGCTGCATCCAATCCGATTCCCAGACGTCGGCAACAGCGGCGCGCTTGGACGGATCTCGCACGAGTAGGCGGGCGACGAGGGCTTGTACCGCAGGCGTGACGAGGCGAGCGGAAGGAGGGGGCGGCGAGAGGAGCGCTGCTGCTGCACCAGTCGCGAAACCCGGTTCTGACGCGGATGAGGCGTGCGTCGGATGTGCGGATCGTACAGGCGACGGGTTAGAAAGGGATGGTGCGCGAGATAGTTGGCCGGGCCAGCGAAAGTCGGCTTTCGCGATCTTCAGGAGGTACGCCTTGCGCCCCCGCGCACTGCCGTCGACGGGCTCGACGAATGGCATCACGCCTGTCATGATGGCGTACAGAACGACGCCGAGGGCCCATGCATCCGTCTGTCGTCCATCGTACTTCTTGCCCATGATCAGCTCGGGCGCGGCGTACGCCTCGGACCCGCAACGTGTCGCGAGCAGCGGAGAGGCCGGATCGATAAAACGTGAAAGGCCAAAGTCCGTGAGCTTGAGGAAGGGCGAGGGAAGCGTTGCGAGAACATCGGTTGGATCCGAGCAGGGGAATGGGCGGGAAGTGAGAAGGATGTCTAGCACGTGCGAAGGCGAGCGTAAGTTCGTAGTGACGGCGGCAGCGTCTCGATAGAGAACGCACTCTCGAGCTTGATGTCACGGTGCACAAGCCCAATCTCGTGCATCCACCCAACCGCGGAGGCGAGCTCGCCAAACATGCGCCGTGCAAGCCCCTCCGACACTTGCGGATGCCAGTCGGCGAGAAAATCGAAGAGCTCGCCACCTTCGCAATAGTCAAGGACGAGAACGGTGTAGATCGGCGTACTGAAGGACGAGTAGAGCGAAACGAGGGACGGATGATGAATGGTCTGTAAGGGCAAGCGTGAGTCGCGCGGGTGAGGAGCGAAGCAGGAGCGCGTTACGCACCTTCAGCACCTCGACCTCGCGCATGACACTGATGCGCATGCGATCGTTCGCTTCGCACGTCTTGCGGCCCATGAGTTTGAGCGCGACCAGTCCTCCGTCCGCACCGGCGTCTCTCGACGCGGTCCGCGCATGCCCTCGTTCTCGCCCGTTTACTGCACGCTCTTTCCCCTTGACGAGGTGCGCAAGCGCGACGCGGGAGAAGGCGCCTTTTCCGAGCACCCGGTCGACAGCGTAGTCGCCGATGACATCGCCTTTCACCACAGGCGGCTCGTCGACCTCGCGCGGCAAAGCCGTCGGACCCACCGACGTCGACGCGCCACCTTGTTGCGAGGAAGAGGGCGGAGACGAGATGGATTCTGCGGGAGTTGCAGCTCGCGAGGGGAGAGCGGACGAAGCGGGCGTGGGGTCATCGCCGAGCGAGACGAATTGACGAATGGTCGATGATCGTGACGAAGACGCGCTCGAAGGCGCTCCAAAGTCGAGGAAGCGGGCGCGGGAGGGAACGTCGACAGCGGATGGCAGCGAAGTCAGGGGTTTGTGCGGCACAGGTGAAGACTCGGCGGGGCCGGGGAAGCCGCTGCCGGTCGGCATGGTAGACGATGTGTTGAGAGCAGCGAGTCGCGGTCGAAGCGCTACGACGGGCGAGCCGGTCGCCGACGACTCCTCGCCTGCAGTGCCGATTGCAGTTCGCGCGGGCGAGACGGTCCGTGGCGTTCGCGACAGCGAGCCTTGCCAGCTCGCCCCGTCGTGGCTCGTCGCACTGCTGATGCTCGTTCCTCGATCTCGTCGCCAGAATGAACCCCCCTCGGCCGCATCGTCGAGCCAGCTTCCGCCGCTGCTCGACGCGACCGAGCTACGCAGCAGGTCATGCTGATGCGGTTCCCATCCTGGCGAGGGCAGATTCGGGAATGGCGGCGCGCGAGCGGGCGTGTTGCGCTGATTGAGCGAGTTGTTGCGCGAAGGCGGATTCGGTGGCGGCGAGAGTGCGCGCGACTCGTCGGCCGAGCCGAAGAATGACAGCGTCTTGCTCCGCTCGGGCGCTTTGCGGTCACTCGCCGCGCTCGACTCGTCGCTGCGCCCGGATGCTGCGGGACTCACGACGCCGAACTCGTCTACTCCGCCGGCGGTAGACGTGCTGGTGCTTGCGTTCAACCAGTTGTCGCTTCGCTCGCTGCCGCGGCTCCAGGTCGGGAGCGCTGCCGCGTCGTGCTGCTCCTGCAGGAGGCTATTGCCTCGCGAGCGCCCGCCGGTTCCAAGGCTGCCGCCCGTCCAGGCACCCTGCCAGCTCCCGCCTGCCGCCTGCGGTCCGGCATTCGCGCCGCTCCCAGACGGGAGGAAGCCCCACTCTCGTCCCTCGAGCGGCGACGGGAGGGGCGTCATGTGCTGGTCGCCCATGGCCGAGACGTTGTGCCACGTCTCGGACGTCGCAGAGCCCCACGAGGCGATGCGGCGCGACGAAGTAGAGGCGGCGGGCGACGACGCGTACTGCGACGCAGCGCTCGCGGCTGAGGGCGCGACGGAGAGGTGGAGGGCGGGTTTTCGCTGCAAGTTGGCCATGATGGCTGGGCCAGCTGCGAAAGCGCAGAGCGGAGGTGGAGGGGAATGTCGTGCGAGGGAGTGGGCGGCAGCGACGACGCCGACGAGAACGAAGGCCTAGTTGGCGTCAAGGCGTTCGGCGCGTCTCACGAGCTGCGTTCCCACGTGCAGGCGGAACAGGCGGGGGTTGATCGAGGGATGTGGAGGAGTTCCAGCGGTGTGGGCTGCAGTCGCAAGGCGTCAGACAGGGGTTTCGTGAGGGTGCACAGCCTGAAGCAAGCCCGTTGACTGCTCTCGCGTCGTCCACAGAACCACAGACGGGCTCGGAGAGGCTCGTCGTCGCCAAACTGATGAAGACTGCTTCAAAGTCTGCAACGCGACAGCGGCATCGCGAAGCCTTGTGAGGCGAAGAGATCCGACGCACAGTGTACTCTTTGGCGGTCAGAAGAGCGCGCAAGCCCTTCAGAAGATGTGCTGCCGAGTTGCTCTTGCGAGATAGACGGATGTTGAAACAGCGCAACAAGCGCGACGGGCGCCCGAGAGCTCGCAGCAGGGCCGATGCACAGCCTGTGACTACCTCGCTCGGCCGCGACAGCACTGGCCACCGCGTTGGTCGAGGGAGAAGCGCGAAGAGCCACCGCGTTCCTCTTGGCGGGGAAGTCCGGCCGCAAGGGTTCCGCGCGTCGGACCACCAAAGTATCAGAGAATGGTCCCTGAAATACCAGACCAGCTTATAGTGGACATGGCCTAGAAAGACAAGGAGAGGCGCGCAGAGCCAACAAAAATCCCACGCTTCGTTCCGCGCACATGGACAGCAGAGGGAATCAGCGTCGCTGACCTTTGTCCATTTCCAGTAATGGAGGCATAGGAACACAAGGCTACAACAGAGCTCAGACGCCAGAAACGCGCAACACCGCCTAAACCTCCTCGTCGCCTTCGTCCTGCACGTCGAGCAGCCGGAGCAGCGTCTCGACCTCGTACGGATTCGCGTCGACCTTCATCCTCCGGCTCGCCTCCTTCATCGCCCGTGAGACCTTGACCTCTTCCCAGTTTTCCCGCGCAAAGTCGACCTCATAGTCGAGCACCTCGTCGTACGCTTCGCCGAGCGCCGGCCGCGCAAACAGCTCGGCCGCGACGCCTTCGACCGTGAGGCGCTCGGCAAGCGCCGACAGTGCAAGCGACTGCAGAGAGGGGATGTCGAGGAAATGAGCGAGGCGGTACAGCGATTTGGGCGAGACGGGCGTCGGGCGCGAAGGGTGCAGGGACGAGAGAGGCGCGAGCGCTTGGCGCCGCCGCTTGGTCGCACTTGTAGTATTCGACGAGGAGGAGGAAGACGCGGAGAGGAAGGACGAGGTGAGAGGCGCAAAGTGGACGGTGCCGGCGTACGTCCACGCGAGAAAGGCGCGGAAGGTGCGGTACGAGGTGCCCGAGATCGGGACGACGCGCATGTTGCGTGGAATGAGCGGCCGCGTGCGCAGTGGAGGGGAGGGCGGTGGGCTGTCGGGCGCGACAGAGGCTTTTACGCCCAGCCGTGTCTCCTCGTCGTCGTCATCGTCGTCGTCGTCGGAGCAGTCCGAGTCGGGCCAGGCAGGTTCGGCGGGGGTGTGCGAGACCGAGATGGTATCTTCATAGAAGCCCGTCGTGCTTAGATAGGCGCTCCACCACGGCGAGACAGCGGCGAGCATGGCAGACGACGCAAAGAGGGTGCGCGAGTCGCCAGGGAAGGTGAGGCAGACGTCGATGGCCTGTGGCGCATCGATCATGGCTGTTGCACTCAGGTCAGATCGCTACATCCTGCGGGAGAGGAGGCCCACGCACTCATGCAGCGTTCTGTCGCCGAGACGGGCTCTTTTGGCTTTTCCACCTCGAGGACGACCTTGAAGGGCTTGGAAGGCCTCCCGACCAGTAAGATCCACTCTCCACGGCAGCCGTATGACCGCGACAGCTGCTCGACCAAGGTGTGCACTGCGCCATCCGCTTCGACGGCGAGTCGCACGGAAGGGGTGGTCGTGTCGTTGCAGTTGTTCCAGCGCAGCTTGACCGCCGACGGCTGGTAGAGCTTGTTCTTGGGCTGTGCTGGGACGTACGAGATGGACCACTGGCCGGAGGAGAAGGGCGGGAAGGCGAGGGAGATGGGCTGTTCGTGCGAGGTGGGGACGTTCGGGTCGATGTGGGCAGTGAAGACGCGGATGCGATGCGGGGTCTGCATGGCGGCAGCGAGCCCCAGAAAGCCCGAAGCAGCAGCAAGCAGGAGAGAGCAGCAGCGCCGGCGAATGAGGTGCGGGGCAAAGAGAGGTCACGAGAGGGCAAAGTCGAGGTGGGGAACCCGAGGCGAGCGGCCACCTCGCCCGGATCCGCGGAGGTTGGCCGCGTACAGCGTGCATTCCGCCAAAGCCGCCAAAGCGTTTCATGAGCTCGTCAGGGTGCTGAGAAGAGCGGAAGCGTCTGCCAATGGTGAAAGCAAGATGGCAGAGACGAGGAGAAGGTGGGCCAAAGTGGACGCTGGCGGTACATGCAGGGCGTCAAGATGGCAGCACGCAGAGATGCTCTCGTATGCCGCACGCTCCCAATCCGTACGAGCGAGGGAGACGACAGACGGGAACCGTGCCGAGCTCATCTCCCCGCTCGTCCAAGCTCTCGCTCTGCACACCCGCGCTTTCGCTCTGACGATGGGCAAGAGCAAGTCCAAGGCAGCTTCCAAGCAGCCCGAAGCCGCCCAGGGCGCGGCGCCCGCTCCCGCCGTCGGGCTCTCGTCGTTCCTGCTCGGACAGGCGACCGCCCAGGACAGCGACCTTGCCGATGTCTTCGCCCACTCTGTGCGTGTACAGCTCCCACGAGAGCGTAGCTATCGTGCTGATGCTCCCCTTTCGCGTCCACAGAAAGGCCGCTCGCTCGCGTTCGACCCACAGCGCGAGCTGCCCGCTTCGACCAGCACCGCCCCTCCCGCCGCAACTTCCGACTCGGACGAGCCCGACCTGAGCGAGCTCGAGTCTGGCGCAGAGCTCAGCGACGACGACGGAGAGGAGGATGGCGAGGAGCACGGCGACGTCGAGGAGGAGTACGCTGCCAAGCTTGCGGCTGCTACCCTCAAGAAGCGCAAGGCGGACGCTACGGCCGCTGCACAGGGGAGGAAGCGCAAGGCCGAGGAAGAGCTCGACGAGGAGGAGGAGGAGGAGGCCGATGAGGCGGACGAAGAGGAGGACCCCATCGAGGTGGACGAGGACGAGGACGACGAGTTCGACATCAACGACCTCGTCCAGGAGACGCTGCGGGACGCGGTCGACGGCGTCAAGGGCACGAAGAAGTCGGACAAGGGCAAGAAGGCGCCCAAGGTCAGCGCCAAGCTGGAGAAGCGCGCGCAGGAGTCGCCTGAGGAGCGCGACGCCCGCACCATTTTCCTCGGCAACGTGCCGGCCGAGTGCTCGACGTCACGGGTGCGTTGGTCTCGTTTTCTGCAGACGTCGACGCAACTGACGACGACTCTGTGTCTCCGCAGTCTCTCAAGAAGTCGCTCGTCCGCCACGTCCTTCAGAACCCCGCCCTGACGCTCCCCGCCGACTGCCCGCCTCTCAAGCTCGACGCAATCCGCTTCCGCTCGCTCGCCTTCGCCTCGAAGGTCTTCGGCCGCAAGGCGCACACGGGCCCGACCAACCCGAACGAGGAACCGCTCGCCGAGGGCGGCCGCGGGCGCAAGCGCGCGCGCGAGTGGCGCGAGTCCGAGCAGAGCGACCTGCGCGGAATCAAGGGCGGCTTCAAGGAGCGCGAGGGCGCGCCCGCCGCACCGGCTGCCGGCGCGCGGTCGGCGCCGATGACGGACGCGCAGAAGCGCCGCGTCGCGCTCATCCGCGGCGAGCTCAACGAAGGCAAGAAGGCGTGCAACGCCTACCTCGTCATCGAGGCGGTCCCGGAGGGCGTCGACGTGCGCGAGGTCGTGAATGCGCTCGTCGCGGCAAACGACAACTCGGTCTTTGAGGGCTTCACCCTCCGCGCCGATGTCGTCCGCCCGCGCTCGGCCGCTGCCGTCCTTGCGGCCGCGCAGATGGCCGCCAAGCCTAACGCCAACTTGACCGACGTGCCGCGAAACCAGGACGTGCACCAGATCTCGGCGGCCGAGGCGCGCCGAACCCTGTTCATTGGTGGCCTCGACTTTGCCGAGAACGAGGAGAACGTCCGCAAGGCAACCGAGGCAGTCCTCGCTCGCGAACGTGGGGAGCTCGCTGGTGGGCGCTACGTCGAGAATGTGCGTATCGTGCGCGACGCGAGCAGTGGGCTCGGCAAGGGATTCTGCTATGTCCTGCTGGCGGTGCGTCTCGCCTTTCTTTCCGTGCGGTGTCTCGCCTGCTGACTTCGCCTGCGTTCAGGACGAGCAATGCGTCGACGAGCTCCTGGCGCTTCCGCCAGGCAAGAACCTCAAGATCTCGAAGCGCAAGGTCCGCCTCGAGCGCTGCAAGACGACTGCGGCCGCGGCGCGCGCCAAGGCTTCGCAGCGCACCGCCGCCGCGCAGCCTGGCGCGGGCCCCTCCTCGACGAAGAAGGCGGCGCCCAAGCCTGTGCGCCTCGCCGCGCCGCGCGACCCGTCGCTCGGCCGTCCGGGCTTCAGCAACGGCGGCAGCAAGGCAGGCCCTTCTTCCGCGCGCACGACCGAGCACCAGTCGCAGCTCGCCGAGGCGCTCTCCAAGCTGCCCACGACGGAGCGCAAGAAGATCAAGGCGATGGACCCGGAGCGGATTGCGCGTCGTGCGGGCAAGAAGGAGCAGAAGCGCCTGGCGGAGCGCTACGAGCGCAAGCAGGCCAACGCGGCGAAGAAGAGCGGTGGGCCGGCGGAGGGCGTGCTTGGGAGGGAGAGCAGGGCGGCCGAGCGGCATCGGAAGGAGAAGAAGCGCATCCGGCTCGAGAGCAAGTCGACGCTCAAGAAGAAGTCGCAGCGGTAGCTTTTCTCCGCTGTTGCCATGATGCACTTCCTCCTACCTCCGAGTCCTTCTGTAGAGGAACGCGCTGTCTCCAGATCATCCTTTGCGAGAGTGCGCGCGAGATTTCGACTCGGCGAGAGCAGCGCACAACGAGGACCTGTCACCGACGTCGACCTCGCCCCTCACCTTGACGGCTGCTGAGCTTGCGATGTTTGCGCAGAGCAGCAACACCAATTCGCCGTACCGCTCTGCGGGCCAGCCTGGCCTGTTCGCGACTCCGCAGACCTCATCGCCCTTCTCTCAACCTCAAGCCCAGAGCTCCGCGGGCGGCTTCGGCGGGTACCACTCGGGTGCTTCAGGGTCGAACACGTTCGCAGGCCCGCAGTTCGGCGGCGGGAACCACGGCGTCGCGCCTGGGTACGGCGGGTTTGGCGCGAGCGGAGGAGCAGCGGGAGGAGCGGGCAATGCGGGCTACGGCAGCCCGTTCGGCGGGCAGAACGCGATGCAGAGCAGCACAGGAGGTGGCGCAGGCACGCCGGGCGCCAAGCGCAACTACCTGCCCGGGTACTTGTCGGGCGGTGTCGCAGCTCAGGTGCGTCTCTCCTCATCCCCCTTGTCCGGCTTCGTGCTGACCCTTTGGAGCTACAGCAGGCCGATGCGACGCCTCCGCATGCTATGGCCGACGACCGCTCGTACGACTCGCCCGCACGAAGGACCTCGCTCTCCAGCTCGCCCGTGACCCGCTTCGGCGGCGGAAGCTTGTTCGGCGGTCGCGACGGGTGCATCCCCACATGACAGCGCACGCACTGCATCAAACTGATCCACAAGCTTTGCAGAACGCCCTCCAAGTCGCCCAAGTTTGCGCCGTACACCGCTCCGCCGCGGGCCACCGCATACCGGCGGGAGGCGGAGGAGGATGCGCCGCCCGTTGCCTCGCTCAACGAGTACGACGGCCCAGACATCTCCTCGCTGCAAGTCGACTCTGGCATGAACGGGTGCGTGCCACGAGCAAGATGCTCCGGCCGGCGAGACTGACGGAACGACCCTCGCAGACTCCGCCGCTCCCCTTCGAATGACCCGAACGCTTCTCCCTTCGCCACTTCTTCCGCCCTTCCGCATCCCGGCAGCTCTGGTTCCGCCAACAAGGGCGGCTACGCCGTCAACATCTTTGGCTTCCCCGCCTCGGCCCTCGAGCTCATCCTCGACCACTTTGCTCAGTTCGGCGAGGTCGTCTCGTCGACGCCATCGACCGAGGGAGGCAACTGGGTCACGGTCGTGTACGCACAACCGTGGTCTGCAGCGCGCGCAGCACGGAAGAACGGCGAGATCCTCGGCGGGGTGCTCATGATCGGCGTCAAGGCGGTCGACGAGGACGGGCTCAAGCGCGCGTTGGCGGGCGGCGAGAGCGGACACGACGTTGTCCCCTCGGGCACGAGCACGCCCGCACCGCGACCGCACTCGGCGCCCATCGGCGGCGCAGCGTCGACGCCGTCGGGTGTGGGCAAGCCTGTGCAGGTGCTCGGCCCGCAGGCGGCGTTCAAGGCGGCGCCGACGCCGACACGCAAGGGTTTCCTCGGGCTCGGCGGAGCGCCGAGCACGCCTGGCGGGAGCACGGGAGACGCGCACGCGAGCCTGTTTGCCGAGAAGAGCAAGCAGGCGGTGCTCGCACAGCAGCAGCAGCAGGCGGGACAGAAGGGCGTGTTGGGAAAGGTCAGCGACCTGGTCTTTGGGTGGTAGACGCGCTCGTGTGCAGCCGTGTTGTATTTCCTTGCAGCCCCTCTCAGAAAAAGGTGAGACGGGGCGTGGGGCGCCCGTTGATCGCCCTGTCGCCGAGATGCAGGCCTCGACATTTGGAGCTCGACTCTGCCCTCGCGCCAATGCACGGCACGCTCGCCTGCTTGCGCCATCGCTGCTGCTGCTACTCCTGCTGAGACTGTGCAAGCCACCGAGCGAGCTTACCTCCCCCGAGACCCCTTCGGAACTTGGGGACACGGGCGTCGGATTGCTCGCAGGACGCATGGCAGACGCAACGCCTCGCGTCCTGGCAGAGGAGGCAGTGCTCGACGACTCCATCGCCTTCGGGCGCTCGAGGCTCCCGCTCGTCCGCGTGCTCCTGTGCGCCGTGCCCTGGAGCGCCCTCCTCTTCGTGCGTTGCCCGCTCTTCCTGGTACACAACAAGGTGTGCCGGTCCCGCTGATTGCGTTGCAATGGCCAGGGCATGTCTCTCCGCCTGTGCGTTACGTACGCCCGCAAGTACAGGCGCGACCGCTGGCCCAGCCGCCTCCTCGTTCCGCTTCTCGCCGTCCTCGCGACCGGCTCCGTCGCTACGCAGGTCGCAGCCCTCTTCCAGGTCCTGACCGCTGCTGTCAAGGGCGGGGGTTACGCGGCCGTCGGACGCCCGGGGATAGATGCAACTGGTCAGGCGTGCGCGACCATCAATCTCATCGTTGCGCAGCTCTTCTTCATCACTCGCCTGTGGCCGGTGCGCTTACGTCGCTCGTCCTCTCTACAGAGAACCGCTGACGGGTCTGCACACGCAGTTTGCCAAGAGCTGGCTCATTCGGGTTCCGGTGTTGTTGCTGTGGGTCGCGTCCAGCGTGCTGTCCTTGGTTTGGGACATCCGCGTGACGAGCATCACCCTGGGCAATCCACTCATCGACGGTTCGGTGCGTTTGTTTCCTTGACTATGGTCTGAGCGGCCAAGGTCACACTCCTTCGGTTTGCAGGATCGCGCATGGGGTCTCTCCAGTAGCTGGGTACGAATCTCCGTTGGGTTATGGTAGCTGTGGCCACTGACGCCTTGCCCTCGCAGATTGTGGTCGCCTCTTCAGGTTTGGTGACATCTCTGCTCTGGCATCATCTACGCCAAATGAGGCACGCACAAATCGCTAGTCGGTGCGCACTCACCGTTGTGCCTCTTCAGCGCCCTTCGCTAAGGACTGTGTCACCGTGCGTCGCAGGCACGGTCTCAAGCGCGTCGGCATGTACATTTGCCTGTACATCGAGGCTTCCGGCCTCGTCGACATCGTATTTCTCGCCGTCGGTATCGCGCAGGCCCTGAGGAACGTCTCAGAAGCCGCCCGCCTCGTCGGCTTCTTTGCCTTTCTCTCGTCTCCGCTCGTCTCGACATACTCCGTCATGTTTGCCCTCACCCAGCGCCCGCCATCGCCCGTCACGCCGCGGCCGGACAAGTCCTCTAGCAGTGGCGAGAAGCACTTCGGTGGCAGCGACCTGCACTCGCTGCAGCGGTTCCGCTCGACTCTGGGTTGCACGAGTCGGTCAAATGCGGACGCAGCCGGCGTCGAGCCGACGCCGCCGGAATTCACTCGCTCGCCGCACGAGTCTGTCGTGCCCGAATCGACGCCCTACATCACGCTCGACCCGGACGACCCGCAGACCTGGCGCGGCGACGCCGTGCGCCTCTTCCCCTCGCTGCGCTTCGATCCCGCGCACTCGCTCTCGTCGGCGATCTCGCGGCCCGAAGCGGCGCACAGCCTCCGCGAGCCCGCACGCGGGACTCGCTCGGTGCGCTCTGCCTCGCTGGACGCACGGTCGCTCGAATGGGCGCGGCGAGGCTCGCTCGTGCCGATGCTTGGCACCGTGGGCAGGGCGTCGTCGATGGGTCAGGTACCAACGCGGGAGACCGCCGGGCGGGAACCACAGTACAACGAGGCAGTCATCGACCGAGACGAGACGGTTGCGGCACTCAATCTCGACGCTTTCAATGTGTGCGAGGCGCTTCCTTGGGGACCGCGGGCGTCGAAGGATGAGGAGGTACATCTTGCGATTCTCGCGCCACATTTGCGCGGAGCTGACTTTCGTTCTGCAGGCTGCGCTGAATGCGAACAGCAATGCTCGATCCTCTGCATCAATAGGAGACCCTGATGTGCGGTGACCCGTCTGCTGTGTTGTACTAGATCCTGTCCCTGTAGCCTTATGATGCGCGACTCGCGAATATCCCCGCCTCGTGCCTTTCGCAACCACTTTCGAGACGGTAGTCAGGCAAGAAAGCGGATTGCAAGTGCGCTAGGTGGAGAAACAAGAGAGGGGCGGTACAACTTAGGTCACAGGTATGCGAAAGAACGCGAAGAACGAAGAGAGCCCGTAGCCAAGCGATTCCCTCCTTCCCTTCCATCTCCGTCTTCTCGTCCTTCAGACCCACGTGCTCGTGCTCGGACCCGCAATCGCATCTCTGACCCCACCGAACGTAGAAAGCGGCGAGGTCCCAGTTGCGTGGACATCGTCGATGCCGCGCTTCAGCTTGGCGATGCCGGAGAGGGTAGCCGAGTGGCGCGCCTTCTCGTGATTCAGCTCGATAGCAAGGCTGCATGCGACGAACCGTCAGCACGCGTTCGGTGAGCGCGGGAAGGGTAGAGCGCACTCGTCCTTGTCCTTCCTGACCTGCTGCGTCTCGGCCATCCTCGCCTCGAGCACCTGGATCGTCTGAGCGAGCTCGTTGGACGTCGCCTGCAGCTTCGCAGTGTCGTTGTGCATGCGCAGCTCGATCTGCCCGACAAGCGCGACCGAGTCGCCGAAAGCCTGGGATCCATCGACGCTCTCGGCAACGCCGACGTTGGCGGCGCACGCGGACACTGCATGCTGCAGCGCGCTGAGGGCGCTCTCGAGCGTCTGCGCCTCCTCCTCCCAGGCAGTAGACGACGCAGCCACCGCCTGAAGACGTGCAATGTCGTCCTTGATCTTCTCGAGCGCGCTCGGGAGGCTCGACGGGTCGCCGCAATCGAGCACGACGGGCGTGTTCTCGCAGTCGAGCAAGGTGAGAACGTCCTGAGCGAGGGCGAGCGCCGACTTAAGAAGGTCGTCCTTGGCAGCAAGCTGATCGAGGTGCTCAGCGGCGGTGTTCTCGTGGCGCTCCAGGAGCGTGGCGATCTCGTCAAGAATCGAAACGAAGTCGGCGGCGTGGGACGCGATGCCCGTCGAAGGCGGCGACAAACCGAGAGGAGCGCCGATGAGAAGCACGCGGCTGCGAAAGAGAGACGCAAGCGCTCGATAACAGCCAGTAAGGGCGCGGTGCGCATCGACATACCGCTTGACGGATTCGAGCTGCTCGCTCGTGTCCAGTAGCTTGTCGCGGACGCCGAGAAGATCCGCCTTGAGGCCGTCGGCGTGAAGGTTGGCTTCGTGCAGGCTCGCCTCCGCTTCCTCCGCCCGGGTCTCGAGCGCCGTGATAGCACAGTCGAGCTGCAAGACCTTGCTCTCGACCTCGGCGCGAACGCCTTCGGCCGTTTCGCAGCGCCTGCGGACGGAGCATCGTCAGCCCGAGCACGGCTGTCAAAGCCGTGCAACGTACCGCCGGAACTCCTCAACCTCGATTGCCTGGGCGTTGAAGTCCGCGAGAATCTGCTCCGCCTCTTCGGCCGTCTGCTGCAAAGCCTTGAGCTCGACGATCTGCTCGCTCATGTCGAATACGTCGCGAGTCAACCCAGTGATGGCGGCCTGGTCGGCCTCCTTGTGCGCCTGCGAGAGCTCGCGTTCGTGCTCAAGCTCGCTGCTATCGAGACCGGCGGTGTCAGGGTAGCAGCAGCGCTGAGACAGAGGAAGAGGCGCGCACGAGCGAAGTGACTGCTCCGTGGCCTCGAGCGCCTGGTTCGTCGCCTCGAGCGATTGCTTCGACTTCTCGAGCGATCGCTTCGACGCCTTGACGTCGGCGACGAACTCGTTGATCTTCTTGAGCTGCTGCTTGGCGAGGGTGAGCTCAGACTTGTGCTTGTCGACCTGCGTCGCGAGGTGGTCTTTCTGCGCGACAAGGGTGTCACGCTCGCCGACCAGGCCGTCGCGCTCGACGATGAGGTCATTGCGTTCGGTCGTGCAGCGCTCGAGCTCGATCTGCGTCTTGTCGACCGTGTCGCGCAGGTTGGAGCAGGCGAAGTTGAGGCGGTCGACATCGCTGTTGCGGCACAAGGTGGTGTCAGGCGGTGCGATGGGAATGCCGGACTCCGGAAGTGGCGCGACTGACCTGCGAGCCTGCTTCAGGTTGGCTTCGAGCTCGTCAACGTGCACGTCATGACTCGCCTCCTCGACCCGCTTCTCTGCCGCGAGCGCCTCCCTGCCGTCCGCGACCTCGCGCTGGAGGTCCTCGATTTGGCGCACAAGCTTCTTACGCTCCTCCTCAGCGCTTCGCTCGGCGAGCCGCAGCGCCTCGCACTCCGACGTGATATCGGTGCGCTGCGCCTCGAGTTCAGTCGTGTCGGCGGCAGCACGCTCGAGCTGCTCCTCGAGGCTGAGGATTCGCAGAAACGCGCGGGCAAGCGCCTCCTCCGCGTCGTTAGGAGACGTCTGCACGGCGTGGCTGACCAACAGAGGAGTCTGCTCGTCCGGTGCCCTAACCGTCTGCGTCCGTTGCGCGGTGATCTCGACCTTTGCGCTGAGAACGACGCTCGTGAGACTGGCGACGTCTTCGTGGTGGCCGCTGCGACGATTGCGAGTGTCAGCGCTGCGATCAACACGAGAAGTCGAGAAGGATCGTACAACGTGAGGAGCTCGATCTCGTTCTCGCACGCCTCCCTCCGCGCGCGCTCTTCCTCCTTCAGCTTCATCTCGATCTCGAGCTGCGCCTCCAGCTTCTTCACCCGCTCGCGCTCCTCGAGCAAACCGACCATGGCGTGCTGCAGGTCGCTCGCACGCAGAGGCGAGCTCGCAAGCGGCGACGACGGCTCGGTCGTATCGCCCCTCCTGGCGGCGGAGGTGTCGGCGGCAGCACTGTTCAGGGGCGAGGAGGACGCCGCGGGATGCGCAACGGCGATCGCGTGCGCCCTCCAAGCCGCGAGGTCGGCCGAAGAGCCGGCGCCGATTCCAGCGCCGAGCGAAGACGACGCATCGAGCGGGGCGCGGCGGCGGTTCGACTTGCTGCTTTCGAGCCCGGCGAGATCTTGAGCGAACGTGAGGATAACGCGGTCGAGAGGCGTGCGGCCCGCGGACGAGGAGCCGAGCCGGGCGACGCCCTTGCCCTTCCCGTCGAAATCGTCCTCCGAGACTTCGCTACCGAGACGCGGATACTCGACGTCGAAGCCGTCACCGCCCGCCGTATAGTCGTCGTCAAACAGAACAGACGAGTGGCCGCCTCGGGCGCGCCGGCTCGCACCCGACTCGAGTTCGAGCGTGAACGGCTGGATCCGCGACTTGCGCTGCGCAGAAGCGGCGGGCTGGGACGGGGTGGCAGTCGGCGTAGTCGTCCTGTGCGGCTGTGCACCCCTCGCCGTCGTCGTCGTCGAGGCTGTCGGCGCGCCGCCGCGTTCGACAGCAGGCGGCGTCGGCTCCGGGTAGGCGGCGTCGAAGTCGACATCGCCCGCGAGGTAGTCCATCCCGCCGAGGTCGCCCGCGTGCATGCGATAGCCGGGCTCCTCGACCTCACTCGGCTGCAGGTACTTGTGATTGCTGCCTGACCCGCTCGCGACAGGTTCGGCACCGTCGAAGCCGACGGGGACGTCTTCGTGTTCCTCGACGTGCAGCTCGAACTGGTCGTGCTCGGCGGCGTGGTCGTCGTCCTCGCCTTCCTCGTCATCGTGGAGCGAGTCTTCCCAGCCCTTAAGGCGAGCCCTCGCCTCCCAGATCTGGTTCGCCTCGCTCATCTCGCGCAGCTTGTGACGGAGGTCGGCGACGGTATCGTCGCGCTCGTCGTCCGCGTCATCTTCAGGCGCATTCTTGTCCTGCTTGAGCTCTTCGAGCTCGTGTTCGCGCGCCGCGAGCCGATCGAGCAGCTGCGCTTTGGTGAGCTTCGACGTGCCGGGCAAGTACTTGGGCTTCTCCTGCGCGGGCGGCTGCGCCTTCTGCTTGTCCTTGCCCTTGCGCGAGCGGGCACGTGTCGACACGACGTGGTCGTCAACGCCAGACGTCTCGCCATCGGCCTCCTCGTCGGCCTCCTCGGCGGCGTCGTCCTCGGTGCGAAGCTGCGACGGCGCGACGACGCGCACCTTCTTCTTGCTGCTCGAGCGGCTCGTCGAGCGCGCGCCTCTCGCCTGCACATTCGACGTCTGCCGGGTCTTGGCCTTGCCTTTGGTCTGCGTCGCGCTGCGAGTGCGCTTCGACGGCGACGAAGCGGGAGCTGACTCGTAGTCCGTCTCGTCGGACGTTTCCTCGTTGCCATCTTCGTCCGTCGTTGTGGCGGGCGCGCGACGCTTGCGGCTGTACGAAGTGGCGACCGCCGGCAGCGCAACCTTGCGATTGACCTTGGCGCGCGACCGGCTGCTGCGCTTGCTGTTGGTCCGGCTCGTGCTGCGGCTCTTTGACGACGTAGCGGAGGTCTGCGCACGGGTGGACGGGCGGCCGCGATGGCTCGAGAGGAAGGCGGCGCAGGCGCGTTCGTCGTCCGCCGAGTCCGGGTCCTGTGCATTGCATCACGTGCGTTGAGTACAACCACCATATTACCATCTGATGAGGGTTCGGAAGGTGTCAACACGCACCTCAGCGTCGACGAGCTTGTCGACGTCCTTCTGCACGCCCTTGCCGAGTGCGAGGGTGATGTTGGCGGTGCTTAGGCGGCTGAGCCCCGCCTCTCCGCTTCCGCGTGTTCTCTCGGTCTCCACGCTCCGTTCTTCTCGTTTCTTTCTTCGTTGTGCTTCTCTCGTTATGCACCCTTCGTCGTCTAGAAGCCCCTTTCGTCATCACCGAACCTCGTTGTGTCGAGACTCGAAGCCTGCGGGCCCGTCTCTCTCTCTCTTCTTCTTCACGTCCCGCATCGCTTCCTTCTCGTCCAGGTTCGTTGTAGGATCTCGTCTAGACTTCGTGCATTCTCATCTTACGTCCCGCATCGCTTCCTTCTCGTCCAGCGCTGCTCGCCTTAGGTTATGAGCTCGACGAACACCGACGCCCTCGGAGGCGGTGCAGCCTCGCGCCAGCTTCTCGCCGTACCGAAGCTCACGGGCAAGGCCAACTACGCACGTTGGTCTATGGCGATGAAGCTCTACTTCAAGAAGGTCAAGCACTGGGACGTCGTTTGCGGCGAGCTCGAACGCCCGTCGCCCGTCGATGCGACGAGGGTCTCCGACCTCGCCGCCTGGACCGAGACCGACGACTCGGCCAAGTACGACTTAATGTCGACGGTTTCGGAGGAGCAACAGGACAAGCTCTTCGAACTCGGCGACGAGGCTACGGCGCACGACTTCTGGACGACGCTTGCGCGCAACAACCGTCCGACTGGCGATGTCGGAAAGCAGGTCCTGCTCTCGCAACTCTACGCTTCGAGGTACACCGACGGCACCTCGATGGAGCAGCACCTCTCGCGCATGCGCAACCTCGTCGTCCAGCTCGCCGC
Organism: Rhodotorula paludigena; assembly: GCA_036244875.1. Taxonomy (NCBI): domain Eukaryota; kingdom Fungi; phylum Basidiomycota; class Microbotryomycetes; order Sporidiobolales; family Sporidiobolaceae; genus Rhodotorula; species Rhodotorula paludigena. The sequence goes on from BQKY01000004.1 coordinate 803,981, forward strand.
TGTCGGAGAACACGTTTCCGACTCGACCTTCCTCGTCCTCGTCAAGGGGTCGCTCCCGTCCTCATGGGATGCGATCACCTTCCTCCTCGACGGCTCGTCGTGGCTCGATAAAGACGACGTATGCTCGCGCCTCATCGCGGAGGCGGATCGGCGCTCGCTGCGCAACGAGGACTCGGGCAAGTCCAACTCGTCGGGCTCGAAGCGCAACCCCGGCGCGCTCTCGGCGAAGCACTCGGGCGGCCAGCAGAACCAGCAGCGCGGAGGCACGAAGCCAAAGTGCTACAACTGCGGCGCCATCGGCCACATCTCTCGCAAGTGCCCCGAGCCGCCCACGGCAGCCACTCTCGCCGTCCGCGAGGGGCGCAAGGGCGCCAACCTGTCGCAGCCGTCGTCGTCCTCGAAGAAGGAGGAGCGCCACACGTTCTCACTCGTCGCCTGGCCCTCAGAGGTCCGTCCTCAGGCCCTTTCGTCGAAGGTCTCGGAGGAGAAGTGGCTCATTGACTCAGGAGCAGGCTGCCACTTCACTGGGCGCCGCGACGCCCTCTCCAACTACGTCGAGCACATCACGAACGTCGACGTCGCCGACAATCGCACCGTCGTCTCGCCTGGCTACGGCTCGGCGACCTTGAAGAACGGCGTCGGCGAGCTTGTCAAGCTCGAGAAGGTCCTTTTCCTTCCTGGCGCGAACGCCGGGCTTCTCTCGGTCGAAGCCCTCGCGGCCAAGGGCGTCGAGGTCGAGTTCAAGTCGAAGGAGCGCGTCGGAATCGTCAAGAAGGGCGAGACCATCATCTTCGACACGATCGCTGGCTCGGGCTACGTGCTCAACGCCAGCCTCGTCTTCCCTTCCGCGTCAGACTCGTCTTCGGCGACCGCCTACGTGACGCGCACGAAGGAATCGGCACCGCTTATGGTGTGGCACCGTCGCTACGGCCACATCGCGCCCTCGACGATCATCTCGCTCGCCTCGAACGGCCTCGTCGACGGCCTCTCGCTTTCGGACAAGCAGGTCGACGACTGCGAATCGTGCCTGATTGGCAAGTCGAAGCGCTCGCCCTTCAACGCGGTTTCGACGCCCGTCAGCGCGCCCCTCGAGCGTGTCTTCATCGACCTCGGTTTCATCGAACACGAGGACACGGACGGCCGTCGCATCTACATGGCCATCGTCGACCAGTACTCAACGGCGAAATGGACCTTCGCCCTCAAGTCGAAGAGCGCGCAGGAGGTCCTTACGGTCTTCACAGACTGGCACGTCGCCGCGGAGAAGCTCTCGAAGGCCACTCTCCGTCGCATTCGCTCCGACAACGGCGGCGAGTTCGTCAACGAGGCGTTTGCGTCGTATACGAAGGCTCACGGCATCCTTCACGAGACGACCGCGCCGTACACGCCCGAGCAGAACGGACAGGCCGAGCGCCTTAACGGCTCCCTCATCGGCCTCGTCAAGGCGATGCTCCACGAGTCGCAGCTGCCGAAGACGTTCTGGTCTCGCGCTCTCGCCGTCGCGACCTACGTCATGAACCGCACCGTGCACCCTCGCCTGCAGGGCAAGACGCCGTACGAGCTCGTCACGGGCAAGAAGCCTTCCGTCGGGCACCTCCGCCCCTTCGGCGCCGTCACCTACGCTCACGTCGACAAGTCGCAACGCTCGAAGCTCGACGACTCGGCAGTCAAGGGGCGCTTCGTCGGCTATCAGGGCGACTACAACTATATCATCTACGTCGAGGAAACGGACAAGTATATTGTCACGCGCCATTCGTCGTTCGGCCAGCGCGAGGAGCCGGAACTCGACACGCACGTCTACATCGAGCCACCCTCGCCGGTCGTGCAGGCGCCGCGCGACCCTCCTCCTCATCTTCCTGCCCCTGCTCCGCAGCCGCAACACCCGAACGACGGGTACGAGTACGTCCAGGTCCGCGCAGGGCCCAATCCGGGTCAGTACGAGAACATTGACCCGAGCAACATCATCGAGGGTGGCCGTCGCCGCCGCGCCTTCGTTGCAGGGCTCTCGCGCGAGCCTGAGACGGTCTGCGCGCGACTTGCAGTCGTTGCGGACTCGGAGGAGCCGGACGAGCACGGCGCCTGGGAGGAGGATTCCGTCTTCGTCGGCGTTGCGCTGCCCGAGACGCCTCGTACGTACGACGAGGCGATGGCGTCGTCGAACCGCCGCGACTGGATCAAGGCTATGGACGCCGAGTGGGCCGCCTTCGAAGCTCACAAAGTTCTTTCGCCGGCGACGCTCCCGCCGGGTGCCAAGGCGCTAGGCACGACGTGGGTCTTCACCATCAAAACGGCGAGCGACGGGTCGCGCAAGTTCAAGGCGCGCCTCGTAGCGCAGGGTTTCGCCCAGCGCCCCGGCATCGACGTCAACGAGACGTTCGCGCCCGTAGTGCGCGCTTCCACGATCCGCTACATCATTGCCCTCGCCGCCGCCAAGGACATCGAGCTCATTCACTTTGACTTCAACACCGCGTTCCTCAACGGCAAGATGTCCGAGGAGGTCTTCATCCGCGTTCCGCAAGGCTACCCGGGCAAGATTGCGCCGGGCCAGGTCCTCAAGCTCATCGGGTCCATGTACGGGACCAAGCAGGCGCCGCGCGAGTGGCACCGCGCTCTCGAGTCGCTCATGCGCCGTAAGGGCTACATGCCTTCCGCCGCGGATCCGTGCGTTTTCACGAAAACCGTGGCAGGTACGCTCATCATCGTTGCGATCTACGTCGACGACGGCTTGATCGCTTCCTCCTCAAGGTCCCTCATCGACGACGAGCTCAAGGACTTCGACAAGACGTTCTCGCTCAAGATCCTCGGCCCGGCCTCGAACTTCCTCTCGATGCAGGTCGAGCACCTGCCGGCCGGCATCTTCGTTCATCATTCAAAGTACGTCCACACCATCCTCGAGCGCTTCGGCTTCGTCACGCCGTCGCGCGCCCGGGCCTCGACGCCAATGGACGACCGCATCGTCTCGTCGAACGACTCGTCCGCGCCCTTCGGCGACATATCGCTCTACCAGTCCGCCGTCGGCGCCCTTATGTTCACCTCGACGTACGTGCGCGCCGACGTCGCCGTCGCCGTGCGCGCAGCCGCGCAGAAAGTCATCGCGCCCACCGAGAACGACTGGATCGCCGTCAAGAGGATCTTCCTCTACCTCTCAAACACGGTCGACCTCGGCATCCTCTTCAAGCGCAACTCGCCGGTCGACATCGTTGCCTACTCGGACGCATCGTGGGCTGACGATACCGAGACTCGCCGCTCGGTCGGCGGCTACGCCGTCCTCGTCGCTGGAGGAGTCGTCTCGTGGCGTTCAAAGCAGCAGACGCTCGTGGCGACTTCGACGACGGAGTCGGAGCTGCTCGCCGCGTCTGAGGCGACCAAGGAGGTCATCGCATTCCGCACGCTCGCGTCGGACCTCGGCGACGCGCCTGGAGGAGCAACGATGCTCTTCGAGGACAACACGGCCGCTATCGCTATCGCAGAGAACCCGACGTCGCACGGCCGTACCAAGCATTTCGACGTCGCGCAGCTCTTCGTGCGCGAGCGTGCCAAGATGGGCGACATCAAGCTCTCGTACATCTCGACGAACGACATGGTCGCCGACACGCTCACCAAGCCGCTCTCGCGCCTCAAGTTCGAGCAGCACCGCACAAGCATGGGTATCGTATCCCTCTCGTCGCTCAGCCCCCTCAGCAGGAGGAGTGTTGGCGGTGCTTAGGCGGCTGAGCCCCGCCTCTCCGCTTCCGCGTGTTCTCTCGGTCTCCACGCTCCGTTCTTCTCGTTTCTTTCTTCGTTGTGCTTCTCTCGTTATGCACCCTTCGTCGTCTAGAAGCCCCTTTCGTCATCACCGAACCTCGTTGTGTCGAGACTCGAAGCCTGCGGGCCCGTCTCTCTCTCTCTTCTTCTTCACGTCCCGCATCGCTTCCTTCTCGTCCAGGTTCGTTGTAGGATCTCGTCTAGACTTCGTGCATTCTCATCTTACGTCCCGCATCGCTTCCTTCTCGTCCAGCGCTGCTCGCCTTAGGTGACGCCCTCGCTCTCGCCCTTCGTGAGCACGCCCTGGTCGACGAGGTCGTGCTTGACTTCCAGGACGCGCTTCTGCAGGCTCTCAGTGCGGCCCTGCTCACTTGGAGGAGCGTGCTCGTGAACTTCGAGGCGGAAAGCGGAATCGTCGTTTCGTCCGGGCGAGGAGAAGCAGGTCAGTACGCGTCACGCAACGGCCAAAGACGAAGCCGGAGTGGGACGCACTGTACTTGTTGATGCTCGCGTGCCCGACGCCCTGCTTGCTGCGCCCCTTCTCGCGCGAGATGCGCACGACGGCCGCGAGCACCTTCGCCCGGAGCTCCGGCGCGCTCTTGCCGTGCGACGCTGGAGCGAGGCCGCTGCGGCGCTTGACCGACTTGGCGGGCGGGGGCTTCGGAGCAGCCTTGCGCGTGGTCGCCTTGCCCTTGGCCTTGGTCGCCGTCGTCAGAGGGGACGAGTCGTACAAGTTCGAGGTGAACCAGCTCGGCGGCTTGCGCGAGCGCGGGGGCGGGTCCTCGTTGTCGCTGAAGAGCGTGCGCGACTTGGCCATCGTGCTCGTGCGTGCGCCCGCTCCAATGAGGCAGAGTCGGCGGAGGCGAAGCGGAGAAAGAAGAGGAGAGCCGGACGAGGCGGTGACGCGTGGCAGACCCGCTCGGACCCTCTTCGACCCGGTGCAGCGCGTGAGGCGCAGCGCAGGGCTCGTCAGGTAGCGCTGCTACCACGCTGTAAGTACACACGCAAATAGACGCGTGAAAGCGGGAGGAAAGGCGATGATTCGCAGATTGACCTTCCCAAGCTCCACCTCGACGCGTCTTTTGACATCTCACTGTGCGTGGCCCTCGTGCCGGACTCGAGACATGGAGGACTGTGCATTGCGAGTGCGGAGAGGAGAGAGTGTGAGTCAGGTAAGAGGGAGAGGAGAGGAGTGAGAACGAGGAGTGACAACCTGCGAGGCCCGCTTCTGCCCCGTGCAGAGCCTCGCAAACCCTTTTAAAGTACAGCCATGCACACCGCACGCTCCTTCGCCTCCACCGCCGAGTATCGACGCCACCGCGTAGGGCTAGGCGCCCGTTCATGCCGCGGCAGGAAGCGGGTCCTCGAGCCCGTTTGGCTCGCCATACGGCACGGGCACATCGCCGTACTGCGCCGCATCGTCGACCGCTCCGACACCAACTCCGGGAACGGCGGCCGCGAAGGTGTGTGGGCGGGCGTTGAAGGCGAGCTGGAGGGGACGACCACCGTAGTTGTACCTGCGAGAGTGGCGTGTGAGTACGAAGGCACGCGATGCGAGGAGGACGTGCAGACGCACGCCTGGAAGCGCTCGATGGCCGTCGTCGCATCCTCGATCGAGCCGAACTCGACCACGCCAGAGCCCTTGCTGCGCCCGTGCTCGTACAGCATCTCGGCGTTGGTGACGGTGCCCGTCGTCGCGAAGAGCTCGACGAGGTCCTCGTTCGACGTGGAGTAGGGCAGCTGCGAGTGCGACGAGCGGTCAACATGGCGCTTTAGGCGATGCGAGCACGCGAAGCGTTGTGCGAGTCCGAGACGAGCGAGCGCGCCATCGACTCACGTTGCGCACGAAGATCTGCAGCGAGGGCGGCACCGCGCCTCCCGGGCCCGTCGGCACGCCCGCGAACGCACCCATCGCCGCCGGACCGACGGGGAAGCCGCCCGCAGCGCCGAAGCCGACTGCACCGCCGAATCCGCCGCCGAACCCAGCTCCGCCAAAGCCGCCGCGCCCGCCGAACCCGCCGCCAAACCCGCCACGGCCTGCAAAGCCGCCGCGCCCGCCGGCACCTGGGCCGCCCATCGGGAAGCGGTCTTCGCGCACCTCGAGGACCGAGCCCTGGAACTCGAAGCCGTTGTACATCGCTGCGAAGCATGGAGCTCACGTCAGGTGCAGCTCTCGGATAGAAAAGAATACTCGACGCACCAATGGCGTTCTGCGCGTCCTGCGGCGTCTCGTAGACGACCGTGCCGGTGCCCGAGTGCGTGCCGTCGGGTGCAATCTTGACGTCGGCGCGGATGATCGAGCCCGCAGCGCGGAAGAGGTCCTTGAGGTCTTGCCACCCGACCGTGTACGGGAGCTGCGGCGGGACAAAGGAGATGAGGAATCAGCTTCCGGCTCGTCTCGACACGCGAGACTGGGACAGAACGCACGCCCTGGATGTAGAGATGCCTGCCCATCCCGCCGACTGGCCCACCAAAGCCGCCCATGAAGCCACCACGCCCGCCGAACCCGCCGCCGAAACCGCCGCGGCCGGGCATCATCGCGCCCGGGCCCATGTAGCCCGCACGGCCCGCGATGGCCTGCGAGCCGTAGCGCGCCTCCTCTTCGCGGTCCTGTGCGTCACAAGAGCGGATCAGACCGGTAGAGTGGGGCTCGACGAGCGAATGACAGCGCACCTCGCGAATGAAGAGCGGGCGCCCGAGGAGCTGCTGGTCGTTCAGGTCGCGGATGGCAGCTTGCGCCTCGTCGGCGGTGCTGTACTCGACGACACTGCACAGAGGTCGACGAGGCTCAGTCAGCGGATCGGCCTCGTGCGAAAGGAAGGACGCTGTCGAGACGCACCCGCAGCCCTTGGACATGCCGTTCGGCAGGAGCATGATCTCGGCGAAGACAACGTTGCCAGCTGAGGGTGACCAAGCGAGTATGGCGGGTCGCGGAGTCGCGGAGTCGCGGAAGAGCGATGGCGGCGGAAGGCGAGTCGGAGCGAAGTGGGAGGAACCGCCAACCGCGCCAGGTCCAACGAGAAGAAGAGAGCAACCGAACCATCCATCAATAACCCATTCTCGCTGATCAACCGTGGGCCTGCTTCTCTACCCGACTCTTGACCTATTCCTCCTACCGCCTCGACAGTCGGGGACGCCAGGCGCGAGGAAGGGGCCGAGGCGCCGCGCGGTAGCGAGCGCAATATATAAGCGAGTGCGCCGACCGGCAGCGAGTGGTGTAGACGATGACGTTGGCGTAGAGGGGCGTCCCCGGGCAGCCCACGGCGGTGGCGTTGGCCCTCACACTCCCACACCTTCGGTGCTTGTGCCAGAGGTAGAACCCCCTCTTCGACCTCTCAGCCGTGCCCGCCCGTCGAAGACACCTCCAGCCTATCTCCAGCAATCTCAGTCCCCAAAGAAACGGAACGCGACCCACCCGCGCGCATAAAGTCCTTGAGGTCGTTCCACTTGACGCCGAACGCCAAGTTGCCAACATAGACCCTGCACTCCTTCCGACTGCGCTTGGCCGCCTCCTGCGCGGCAAACTCGCGCGACATGGCCTTGCGCGCCGGGTCAAAGGGCCCGCGCGCTCCACCGCGAGCAGCGCCAGACGGTGCGTCGCGGCGGTCGCGGTCATCGCGACGGTCGCGGTCGTCGCGGCGATCACCGTCGGTGTCCATGTAGCGGACGGGACTGCGGGAGCGGCGGGGAGAGGGAGAGCGCGGGCGGCGCGGGGAGGGAGAGCGGCGGCGTTCGCGAGGAGAGCGGGAGCGGGAGCGGGAACGGCGGCGCTCGCGAGGCTGCGAGGGGGTGCACGCGTGTGAGTGGTCTGTTCGAAAAGGCGGCGGAATGCGCCTGGTTCCGTCATCGGCGAGATCTTGACCGGAAGCGTCCTCCCTCGACGGCGATCCGGTCATGCACGCCGCGGTCCTCACAACGCCGGCCGAGCCCCTTGTGCAGCCTGCCTGCTCCAGTACGCAAAAAGGGACTCACAGCATCGTCGTAGTCTGCTCGGACGCAACCAGCGTGTCAGTCTACGCTTCTCCTGAGTGCACAGGGCGGCTCATCCAAACCACCAGGAAAGGGCGAAGCGCACCGCGGTCCCGGTCGTTCCTTGCGTAGCTGCAGCATCAAGCCCAGTGAGCACCGAGGTCAGCATCCCGTGCCTGTGCGCGGATCTGAGAACAGCACGCGGCGGAGAGGAGAGGGGAGGGAAGCGCACTCGTCGGCTGTAAGGTAAGGGCGAAGGTCAGCGCCGGCTGCACACAATCTAGTGAGTGCACGCACCCATCCTGTACGCGGTCTCGTCCGAGCAGAGCTGGTCGAACGCGAGCGAGAGACTTCGCGACGAGCGACGAGCGGAGAGCAGCGCGCGAAGAGGGGGACGCCGACGCTTCCCTTTTCTCTGCCAGAGGGTGGAAATGTGCCAGATCTGTGTCTATCAGGCTACACGTGCGTTCTGACTTGCACCGGGGGTACTTCCGGAGCCGGGAGCGGCACCCGTCGCCCCCTTTGTCGCGCCTGCTTTCCTTTGTGCTGCTCCTCACGCGTCTCATCTCCGGTCGGAAGCTTGCAGGGCCAGACGAAGCTTGCTTGTTGCTCTCTTTCTCTCCGCTCAGGCCTCGTCGAGCTCGCCGCGCTGCTGTCCGCCGGCAGCAGCCCCCACCTGCATCGCCTCGTTCCTCCGTCAAAACGCCCAAGCACCCGCACAACCCGCGCAAGATGGCCACCGAGGAGACGTACGTGCCTTGGGCGCAGAAGGAGGGCTACGAGGACCTCGTCCCCGTCCCGCAGAACGACGCGCCCAACTGCCTCGTCCCCATCGCCTACGACACCATGTGTCCGTTTCGCGCTCCCTCTTGCTCGCCGGGGGCCCGCTGCTGACGATCACAAGCGCAGACCGAGACTGCATGGACACCTTCCGCGCGCTCGTCGCAAAGGGTGAGAAGTCGGAGCGCACGCTCGAGGTCACGCAGTGGATCATCCGCCTCAACCCCGGCCACTACTCGGTCTGGTGCGTCGTCGGAGATGCGGCACGTCGTGGAAGAGCGAGCTGGCTGACACTCAGCCTCTCGCAGGAAGTACCGCGCCGACACGCTGCTCGAGATGAAGTCGAGCATGACAGAGGAGCTCGACCTCCTTGACCAGCTCGTTCAGTACCACCTCAAATCGTACCAGGTCTGGTGCGAAAATGGTCCTTCGCACTTCGGAGCACCAGAGCACTGACGTAGGCCCGGTCCCCTTCGCAGGCAGCACCGCCGGACCATCATCCTCGCGTTGAACGACCCTTCACGCGAGCTCGACTTTACCGCAAAAGCGCTCGCAATTGACGAGAAGAACTACCACACGTGGGCGTACCGCCAGTGGGTCCTCTGCCACTTCTGGTCGACGGCGCGCTCCCTCTCGCCCGAAGACGCCGCCGCGCTGTCACGCGAACGGAGGGACCAGGTCGAACAGGTGTGGCGCGGAGAGCTTGAGTATGTCGACAAGCTGCTCGAGAGCGATATTCGCAACAACTCGGCGTGGAACCACCGGTTCTTCGTCTCGTTCGAGAGCGGGATGGGCGGCGACGATGCGGGCAAGCGTGAGATCCAGTGCGTCGCTGGCGGGACCGTTCTCTTGAACGCTTGAGCTCACACATGGCTCGGCAGGTACGCGAAGGAGAAGCTCGCCATCTCGCCAAACAACCCGTCTGCCTGGAACTACCTTCGAGGGTGAGCCCGATTTCTCGCCTGTCTGTCGAGCGAGTGTCCCAGAACAGACATGATGCGACTGCATTATTCTGAGCGGATGAAGCTCACGCTTGCTCGCACTCGCAGCGTTCTCGCCCGCCTCTCCATCCCGCTCTCGAGCGCCTCTCCCTTCGCCACCCCTCTCGCCCTCAACACGCCCGCATCGATGCCGCCTACCGAGCCTGCCATCTCGCCTGCAGCAGAACTCCCCGCGTACCTCGCAATCGAGTTCTTGGCGGATGCGCGGGCAGAGGAGGCGAGGGCGCAAGAGCGCGCGCAGGACGAGAGGGAAAAGGCTGCGAAGGAGGCCGCCGAGGTGCGTTGCTTGCCGGCACCGCACTTGCGCGTGATGCTGTCGTTGTTCTCACGACATACGTGCGCTTCAACTGTCTGGACAAGCGACTGACGACCGGCCCCTCGTTTCTTGCAGCTCTTCCGTTCGCTCATCGAGTACGACCCGATCCGGCGCAACTACTGGAACTGGCAGGCGCAGCAGGCAGAGACAGTCGCAGCGGCATAGACGTGCGGGTCTCATGGTGTACCAGCGAGTGTAGCGATACCCTGTAACCTCTCCTCGTCGTCCCCCTCGTTCCGGTCCCTTCAGCCCTTCATCCCTGTCGGCCTCGCTCCCTGGCAGTTCGCGCTTTCAAAAGCGAGAGCGGCGTGCTTCCTAATGGTGCCTCCACCGCCAGTGCGCTCCCTCCACCATCAGTGCGCTACGCTATCAGAGTTGATGTGGGCCCCCTCGCCCCGGCGGACAAAGCGGATCGAGGCGGCAAAGCGTCTCGCTCGACCCAACGCGCTTCTGCTTTGCTCGCGATGCTTGCCTCTGCGCTCCCCCGTCGTGCTGCTGCGCTGCGTCTCGTCTCGCGCCCGCTGCTCAGGAGCTTCAGCATGTCGCCCTCGGTGCTCAGGGACCGCGTCCTCCTCCTCGACGAGATCTCGCTCGCGCAGCCCCTGCTGGCAGACCTTGGGAGCAAGTGGGAACTTGTGGTGCGTACCTCTGCAGAGCTCGAGCTGTCCTCTCTGCCGCGGGCTGACGCTCTCACGACGGCAGCGACTCGACAGCAAGTCGAGGGACGAGTTCGTCGCCGACTGCAAGACCAAGTACGACGGCGTCCGTGCCATCTACCGACACTTTAAGGGACCCTCGACCAAGGTGCGCAGCGCGGTATCGCACGCTTGCTAGCCGCTCATCGTCGTTTGTCCGCAGGTTACGGGACTCTTCGACCCCGAACTCGTCGCCGCCTTGCCCCGATCGCTCGAGTTCATTGCACACAACGGTGCGGGATACGACCGTGAGTGGCATTTCCGGATACGAGACGCGGAAGGAGGTTGACAAGGCTTCCCGCTCTCAGAGATCAATGTCGCGGCGTGCACCGAGCGTCGCATTCAGGTTTCCGTACGCTCCCCGAGTCTTTGTACCGCTCCTTAGTTCCGACCGAACTCACGGCACGCTTCTTGCGCAGAACGTCCCTGTAGCGGTCGACGGCGCGACAGCCGACACCGCGCTCTTTCTCCTGCTGGGCGCGCTGCGGCAGTTCAACACCGCCCAGGCGAACCTGCGAGCTGGCAAGTTTAACGCAGGGCTGCAGATGTCGCACGACCCGGAGGGCAAGGTGGTTCGTCGCGAGTTTCCGGCACACCTCCTCTCTTCCACATGCTCACGAGTCGCTTTTGCAGCTTGGGATTGTCGGCATGGGCGGCATCGGACGTGCATTCGCCCGCCGTGCTCGCGCACTGGGTATGACGGTGCAGTACCACAACCGCTCGCGTCTGTCACCCGACCTCGAAGACGGCGCAACGTACCTCTCAACGCTCGACGAGCTCCTGGCCTCGTCCGACGTCGTCTCGCTCAACCTCCCGCTCAACGCAAAGACCAAGCACACGATGTCGACGGAGCAGTTCAAGCGGATGAAGAAGGACGCGATTCTGATCAACACGGCGCGCGGCGGAGTCGTCGACGAGGCTGCGCTCGTCGCTGCGCTCGACCAGGGCCAGATTGCGGGGTGCGGTTTGGACGTGTACGAGGAGGAGCCGAAGATCCACGAGGGATTGCTGCGGCTCGAAGGGACCAAGGCGTTCTTGCTGCCGCATGTCGGGTGTGTCTTCCGCCCCGCTTCCGCTCTTTTTGACCCTCGAGTCCTCGAGTCCACAGATCGCTTGAGCTGCACTGAATCTCGCGATTTCTACAGGACCCTGACGGTCGAGACGCAGCGCGAGATGGAGCAGGTGTGCCTGCGGCAGATCGACCACGGCCTGACGACGGGCAAGCTGGCGTTCTGGGTCCCCGAACAGAAGGACGCATTCTAGATGATGACACGAGCAATAGATTGACTCGCTTTACAGACAAGCGGCGTGGACGAGAGCAGAAGAGGCGGTGCAGAGCAACAGGAGGAAGAAGAGCTTTCCTCGGTACGCTGGCTGAATTTGGGGCAATACAGGGAGACCTGTCTGAGTATTTCTACGATCCGGTCACCTGCTTCCACTGTCGGCAGGACGAGTGCGACGAGGTGCGTGCGGGAAGGGAGGCGAGCGGGAAGTTGTACGACGAGCGCACGCCGTTCTCTCTCGCCGTCCTTCTCAGCCAGCGTGCTTAGATCCTGCGAGTCAGATCGCAAGCATACCGGCCGCACACCCGCGCATCTGCAGCACGAGCCTCGCGCTTGCCCACTCTACCGTCCTCCCGTCCTCTTCGTCGTCCGTCGATCCGGTCGTCGCTCCCCTCTCTCGCCCCGTACACGCCTGCCTAGGCGCTTCCTACACCCGATTCTCGTAAGTCCTCGCCACACTCGCGTTGCGTCCAGCAAGAGCGTCGAGTTGCGCCCCTTCGCCTCGCTCCTTCATCCAACCGACCCCGGCAACTCCGTCATCCTCCCCTCGCGACCAGAACGAGATCTGCCTGCACGGTGCGACCGTCTGCGTGGATACGGCGCTCTGCAACCGGGAGCGAATCTGGCTGGACCGGCAGATGCAGGGCGCGAGCTTCAGACGTGGGCACCGAGATGCACCTCGCTCGTGTCGCCGCGCGCACCTCGGCGTCTGCGCTGATCCAGCAGACGCGCCAAGGGTCCAGCAGCGGTACACGGGGCGGGGCAAGCTGCCACACGCGACCGTGCTGTTTCGCCAGCGCCCCGAGCATCCGCGGACATGGCGCGGACGGTGCACACGAGGTGCTTGTTCTTCGGGGCGACCGACCTGGTCGTGTTGGGCAGCCGCCGTCACGAAATAGACGTGGCGCGATCACAGAGCCGATCTCACAAGAGCTGCATGCTGACCCTGGGCTTCGACCCTTACCTGCGACCTCCTGCAGCTACCCTGTACCTGAGCTACCATGTACGTTGGGCGACTCTTCCTGCCTATGGATACCCAGAGCTAACGCGAAATGTACTTGTGCAGGTGCGGCATCTTTGCCTACGCCTCGTTCCTTTGCGAGCGTGTAAGTTCGCCCTCACTCGCGACCTTGACCTGCACAACCTGACAGATGCGTCCGCAGGACCGCCGCTTCGTCCTCGAGACCCTCATCAACGGTCTCCAGCGCATGGAGTACCGTGGCTATGATTCGGCCGGCCTCGAGATCGAGGGCGACGACCCCGACCACCCCATGATCTTCAAGGAGGTCGGCAAGGTCGCCATGCTCAAGGAGAAGTGCATGGCGGCGCCGATCGACTTTGACAAGAGCTACGTCAGCCAGACTAGCATTGCGCACACTCGGTACGTCTCGTTGTCCTGTGCGTCTGTCAAGAACGCTGACGCGGTCTCCCGCCCTGCAGCTGGGCGACCCACGGTGTTCCCTCCAGTGCGTTTTGTGCTCGCCTCTTGTACACGCAGCAGCTGACGCCGTAACACCCACTCAGCCACCAACTGCCACCCGCACATGAGCGACCCGCTCAAGGAGTTTACCGTCGTGCACAACGGCATCATCACCAACTACAAGGAGCTCCGCCTCGTTCTCGAGAAGCGCGGCTACAAGTTCCAGACCGACACCGACACCGAGGTCGCGGCCGTCCTCGCCAAGTACCTCTACGACTCGCAGAAGGGCAAGCAGATCCCCTTTACCGCCCTTATCAAGAGCGTCATCATGGAGCTCGTGCGTTCCATGCTCCCCTCACGATCTGCTGCAGTGACTGACGTGCCGACGACATGCAGGAGGGAGCGTTCGCCTTTGTCTTCAAGTCGGTCCACTACCCCGACGAGGTCGTCGTCGCCCGCCGCGGTTCGCCCGTCCTCATCGGCGTCAAGACGGAGAAGAAGCTCAAGGTCGACTTTGTCGACGTCGAGTTTGCCGGCGCGGCCGACGCCGACAAGGCGCTCGAGGAGGGCGCGGCGCCCGGCGCGGCCAACGGTCTCCTCGGCGTCCCGTCGCCCGCCAACCCGCACGGCGGCAAGCTCGTGCGCAGCCAGTCGCGCGCGTTCCTCTCGGAGGACGGCATGCCCCAGCCGATCGAGTTCTTCATCGCGTCGGACGCGTCGGCGATCGTCGAGCACACGAAGCGCGTCCTGTACCTCGAGGACGACGACATTGCGCACATCGCCGAGGGCGAGTTCCACATCCACCGCCTGCGCAAGAACGACGGCACCGTGTCGACGATCCGCGCCATCGAGACGCTCGAGATCGAACTCGCCGCCATCATGAAGGGTCAGTTTGATCACTTCATGCAGAAAGAGATCTACGAACAGCCCGAGTCGGTCGTCAACACGATGCGCGGCCGCGTCAACTTCGACACGCACACGATCACGCTCGGCGGCCTCAAGGCGTACCTCCACGTGATCCGCCGCGCGCGCCGCCTCGTCTTTGTCGCGTGCGGGACGTCGTACCACTCGTGCCTCGCGACGCGCTCGATCTTTGAGGAGCTCACCGAGATCCCCGTCTCGGTCGAGCTCGCGTCCGACTTTCTCGACCGCAAGACGCCCATCTTCCGCGACGACGTGTGCGTCTTTGTCTCGCAGTCGGGCGAGACGGCCGACACGATCCTCGCGATGCGCTACTGCCTCGAGCGCGGCGCGCTCAACGTCGGCGTCGTCAACGTCGTCGGCTCGACCATCTCGCGCGAGTCGCACTGCGGCATCCACGTCAACGCCGGCCCCGAGATTGGCGTCGCGTCGACCAAGGCCTACACGTCGCAGTACATTGCCCTCGTCATGATGGCGATCCAGCTCAGCGAGGACCGCATGTCGATGGCGCCGCGCCGCACGGCCCTCATCGACGGCCTCCACGAACTCCCCGGCCAGATCCGCCAGATCCTCCAGCACGACCAGGACTTCCAGGCCCTCGCCCCGATGCTCGCCAAGCAGACGTCGCTCCTCATCATGGGGAGGGGGTACCAATTCGCGACGTGCCTGGAGGCGGCGCTCAAGATCAAGGAGCTGGCGTATTTGCACAGCGAGGGTGAGTCCCGTCGCTGCCTCGGCGAACGACCAGGTGCTGACTCTTTCCGTGCAGGCATCCTCGCCGGCGAGCTCAAGCATGGCCCTCGTGAGCACTTACTTCTCCCAGGATGGACTGTACCGCTTAGACGTCAATCCACAGTCGCGCTCATCGACGAATCAATGCCCGTAATTTTCATGATGACTCAGGATTCGTTGTACGCCAAGACGCGGAGTGCACTCGAGCAAGTCGTCGCGCGCAAGGTCTGTTCGTCGCCATCCCACCCGCTCCACGTACTCACACGGCGCACGTTGTGCAGGGCGCGCCAATCATCATCGCCAACGAGAGGGACACGACGATCGACGACGAGCGGTTCACGTGCATCCGCGTGCCCGAGACGATCGACGCGCTGCAGGGCGTGCTCAACATCATTCCGCTCCAACTCCTCTCGTACCACGTCGCTGTTGCTCGCGGCTGCAACGTCGACATGCCCAGGAACCTGGCCAAGTCGGTGCGTCTCGTCTGCTGCCGCTCGCGCGCCATTCGCGTCGACGCTCACCTCTCGCCTTCTCCAGGTCACGGTCGAGTAGGTGCACACCTGCTAGCTCCCATTCGCTTTCTCTTGTCTCCTCTCTCGTCGTTGCCTTGCAGTTGAACAGACATTTGCTCTCCCCGAGATAGCGAGAGAATGGCACGACGGGTATCACAGCTGCAAAACGAAAGTGAGGGAAAGCGTACACAAGCTACTCGTTCTGCTCCTTGCACCACGCCTCGTACTCGCCCTTGATCAGCTGCCAGCGCTTCGTGACCGCGTTGGCGCTCTTCCCGACCTTCACCCCGATCGCGGCCAGCGTCAAGCCGCGCCGGCGGTACCCGTACACGCGCTCGTCATCCTCGCGCGTCCATCGCTTCAGTACGGCGCCCTTTTCCGACGTCAGGATGTCGTACCTCGCTTTGATCGAGGAAGGTATGCGTCCCAGGACGTCGGCGATGGCCTGGAAAGTCGAGTCGTTGTTGTCGCGCATCGAGAGGATCGTGTCGTCCTCTTTCGAGTCGAAAGCCTTGTGATGTTGGCCCGGCCTGGATAAAGTGGCAGCGGCAGACGAGGAAGAAGAAGAGGCGACAGACAAGGAAGGGGCGGCGGACGTGGTAGAGGCGCCGGTGGAGGAGGAGGCCGTGGACGAGGAGGTGGCGGAGGAGGAAGCGGCGGGAGCAGGGGCAGCCCTGCGCTTGGTCACGCGTACGAGCTTCGTGCCCTTCTTGCGGTGCGGGAAGCGGCGGCGCGGCTGGATCGTTGGCGCCTTTTTGACGAAGCGCGGCTTGCGGATTGCACCGCGCCCCGCCGCCTCGTCGCCTTCCTCGCTGCCGCCGCCGTTACCTCCGCCGCCACTGCTACCGCGGCCACCGCCGCCGCTGCCGCCGCCGCCGCCGCCAGCGGCCGCCTTGCGCTCGGCTTTGACAGCAGCGCGACGATCGAGCTCGGCGCGGAGCTCGCCGACCGTGCGCGCAGCCGCGTACCCCTGCCGCAGGATGTTGCGCATCGGGTACGAGAGCTCGAGGTCGTCGACGCTGACGTCGCCGGGCACGCCGTCGATCGCCGCTTCAATTGGCGAGCCGCTGACGTTGCCGCACGGGGCCGTGCAGCAACCTCCGCTGCGGCCGTGCGAGTGGCGAGCTGCGGCGTGGAGAGCCTCGGGCTCCATGACCTGCGGTAAGAGATGCAGAACAGGCGTGAGTGATGCTCGAGAGGAGCGAGTGGAAGCAGACGCACGTCGGCGTGCGCGAGCTGCTCGTCGAGGCGCTCGGCCGTGCCGATGATCGAGATGAAGACGAACACCTGGCTGGCGTGTTGCGGGTAGGCGGCCTTGAAGCGGCGGACCTCCTGAAGGACGTGCTGGTTCAGGCTCTTGGGCTTGATGGCACTGCCGATGAAGTGGGACGGCAGGCGGTAGTACGGCGCGCCCTTGGTCGGGAGGTGGTCGAACCCGTCGCTGTACCCAACGTAGCCATCCTTGCGGCTCCACTCGCCCGCGAGCGTGCGCGCCTCGAGCCCGCCGAGCCACTCGCTCCGGTACACGTCGAGGCGGTGGTCGCGCGCGACCTGCACCGCTTGCGGACGCGACACGAACGAGTCGAACGCGTCGCTCGCGTCGCGTCCGCGCGTGCCCGCCCAGATCTCGTAGGTGAAGTACGAGAGCGAGTCGGTGCCGTTGGCGAGGCGGTGATTGAGCGAGGTCGGCGGCGGCGGGCGCGTCTCGGGGTTGGTCGCAGAGAGAAAGTTGACATTGAGCGCGCCGGCGAGCGGAAGGTACAGCGCGGCCTCGTCGCGCGTCGGCGAGCGGAGGGACGAGTTCGGCGCCCCGAGACGATCGTTCTCGCTGAGGGCGCGCTGGATGAGGTCGAGCGCCTTCTCGCGCTCGAGCTGTGCGACCCACTCGGGCCGAGCGACCTCGCCGAGCGGGAGCAAGACTTCGAGGCCGTTCAGCTTGACGATGCCGCACGACCCGACGTCGGGCACTGTGATGGTGCGCTCGACGGGGGACCATGCCGTCCTTGCAGGCGGCGCCGAGCTGATCTGCGCGTTCTGGCGCTTTGGAGCTGGAGAACGCGGAAGTGCCGACGCGGGTGCCGGTCGCTTGGCGGGAAGAAGAGGTGCCGCTGCCGAAGAACGACTCGGTGCCGAGGCGGCAGGTACTGCGAGGGGCTGCGGATTGGCGGGCTTGTGCGGCAACGGAGGTGGGCACGGCGGGCAAGTCCCGCTTGCATTCGAAGCGGGGGAGTGGGAGAAGGGTGCATCGCGCCGAGGCGCGGAAGGAAGAGGAGCCGGTCCTTGAACGAAAGTTTGGTCGGAAGGGTGCGGGTTCCACGGCTGCGGCGGAGGCGGGCAGGGCGGACGCGTGCGGGTCGGGGCTTTGGCGCTGGCAGCCTCGACTTCGGCCTGCTCGACTTCTTTGGCCGCGGTCGCGCGAGCAATCGGCAAGAGGAGCGAGGGTGGCGGCGGCGTAGCACGAGCCGGTTGTACTGCAATTTATCGCAGTGAAAGTCAGCGCGTCTTGATGAGCACGAGACGAGATACTGGTAGCACGCGGAACGCACCATTTTCGCGGAACGGCTTCGAGACATTTGCCGCCTCGGTCGAAATGATGGGCTGGGCTGACGAGCTATAAGCTGTGTACAAGGAACACTGGCTCAGTATCTCGCCGGAGAACGGGTGAGATGTCTGGGGAGGGGGACGAACTCGCACCGCCACGTTCTGGTCCGGTTGAGCCGTCCTGCCTGTCCCGCTCCGAGACCTGCCGTCCGGCCGTGGTGCGCGGCACTCTCGCCGCCTGTTGTTCTGGCACGACGTGGTCGCGCTGCTCGGTCCGCTCCCTGTGCGCGAGGATCCCCCCGTCGTCCTCGACCGCCGTCCTGCCCACGCCGCCATCGGTCCCTCGCGCTGTCCCGAGCGCGCCTGCACCGCCCTCGGCTCTTTGAGTACGCGCATCAGCCGCCTCTGGCGCAACCCGGACGCTCGAATGGTCGTTGACAGACGATGTCGGGTGCTGAGGTGGAAGGAGGGATGAGGGCGGGCCGGGCGAGTCGGAGGCGCGGAGAGAGGGCGCAGGCGGCGCGGGGGGCGAGCGCCGCGATGTCTTGAGGTCCTCGCGGGTCGGCTGCGGCTGGCGCGCGAGGAGATGGCGAGTCGGCGCGGGAAGAGATGGGCGAGGCGGTGCAGGGTCGCGCGGAAGGGGGCGAGCGGGCTGCTGCTGCGGCGCGAGCAGGCGGGGCGGACCGGCTCCGCCGGCGCTGGACGCCCCAAGCAGGCCTGAGGGGCGCTCGAGGCGGGACGAGCGGAGCGAGAGGGAGGCGCGATGGTGGTGAGGGCGCGAGGAGGAGGGGTCGACCAGGGTCGCGAGGGCGGCCTTCGGGTCAAAGCCCGCCCAGCTGGCGGGCAAGGCCATCCTTGCGTGCTCTGGCTTGCGCAGGGCAAGTGCAACCCAGCGATGGAGAAGCAGCCCCGAGCGGGAGAGCGGGCAACCACGCGAGCTTCCGCGCGTCTCGTCTTCGGCGCAGCGACCCTGCGCTTTGTCCGCCATCTTCTCAAGGTTACACGGGTGCGCGCGTCCTGCTCTTCTTCTGCCGCTCGAGACTCCCTGACTGACCCCACGCACGCGCGCAGCTGCTCGTCGCTTCCCCATTGCTCGAACAGCTCGCTCGCCCCCTCCTCGCTTCTTCCCGCTAACAACCCGCCCAAGCGACCCACTCGACCCATGACCACCATTCCCGGATACGTCAACTCGCTCGAGGACCTCCCCGACGATGACTCGCTCGCAGAGGTGCGCTTGCGCCTGCGTTGCCCTTCGAGTCTGGCGCTGACGATGTCTCCTTTGTTGCTCTTCTTGGCAGGCCTTGGTCCAAGACGCTCTCAAAGACACGGGTGCACTCGCGTGGGGCCGCTTTGCCCACTGGCCAAGCAAAGTGTGCGTCTGCGAAATCGCTCCTCCACTTCTGGTGAGGCGGCACCCTGCAGTAGAGCCTGCGCTGACCTCGCGTACACAATCTTGTAGCTGGGTCCTCTACCCTGACGAGGCGTCCGCCCGCCACGCCCACCCGCTGCTTCACCTGACCGACCGACTCGATCTCGACTCGCAGTGGTTCTCAAGCGTGCGTCTCCTCTCTCTCTCTCTCTCTCTCTCTCTCTCTCTCGCTCGCTCTCTCGCTTGCTCATCTCATCTTGTGGGAACAGATGATCGGCCCGCCGACTCTCGCGCTGCCGCAGTGCGACCTCGCCCGCATGCTCGAGCGCCTCGAGCACTCCCACTCCGAGCCGGCCTCCGCCGCAGCCGCAAGCGCAGATGCGTCGTCCTCGCGACCGCAGTCCGAACGCACCTCGTCGACGCACCAGGGCATCGTGTGGACGGGCACGGCGGTGCCAAGCCCATACACGGTGCAGCCGGGCGAGTTCGACTTTCGCTTCAAGTACTTCGAGGTGGGATCGAACGAGCACGTCTCGTCTTCCTTCGTCAAGGCCGTTGTCGAGCAGGGGCTTGGCGAATTCGTACACGACGTGTGCGTTGCGCTGCTTCATCCTTCATGCGAAAAGGGACGGCTCCGCTGACCGCAGCTTTGGCAGCCCGTTCGTGTTCATCCGCCCAGGATACCCGTACACAGACGACCAAGAAATCAAGAAGTACAACCTCGACATTTCCTTTGCGTCGCAGACTCGCTTCATCTCCTTCATGTCCTCACCGGACCGCATCAAGCTTCTCGAGCTCGTCAAGGCCAACTCGTCGCAGGTGCGTCTGTCCACTTGACTGATGCGGGTGTGGCTGACACAGACTCCTGCTGACGCAGCACGGTGCGCCCATCGGCGCTGCCGACGCGCTCGCACGCCCGCCCACGCTGCCGTACCACCCGCACCCGCGCGACAACCGCAATGCGCCGTCCGGGTACGGCCCGCCCTCTCGCAGCAGCAGCAGCACCGCCTCTACCGCGCACGGGCGCGCAGCCAGCAGCTCAACTCCCTCGGTCGCACCTTCCCGCCTCAGCAGCGCGAATAGTGCCGAGCTTCCCGGCGGCGGTCGCATCTGGGGGAGGGCGCCGGGCAGCCCAGACTGACGGGTGCACAGCACAGCTGGGAGGAGGGAGAGATGTTCGGGAGGAATGCGCCTAGTCTCCAGCACCCATCTCAGTATCGATGTGCCGCGCCCTTGACAAAAACTGGTTCTTTTGCTCTGCCTCGATCCGGTTCCCTCCAGCGGCAGCTTACCGAGAGCAGGAGAGAGAATACACAGAGTGCAGGGCTACCGGGCGAGCGCAAAGTACGGAGTCAGCAGCCTCTTCGCCGTTTGGCAATTCGCGCGAGCGGAGCAACGCGATACTTTGGACCAAGTTGGGGTTCAGAGCACTCATTATATGCTACTGAGCACGAACTAACGCATCTGCGGCTCTCAGCTCGGAGCAGCCGAGGCATCGCAATCTGCGGGCGAGTCGAGCGGACACAGCCGGAGCGCCTTGATCTCCCTCGCTCTTCTCACTCTCGCTTGATCAGCTTGAAACGCGCGCTGCACGCGCACACAGACTGTACAAACGACTCCCGCCCGTCAAAATTGGCCTCCCCGACGTCGGCCACCGATGCCGACGCGCCGCCTCCCGCCCTTCCCGACACGTGAGTCTGCTCACCATGCGCACTCGCCGGTCTCTACCTGCGCCCAGCGCGCGCGAACAGGCGTTCTCGCTGCGCACGGCGAGTTTGAGCGCCCTTGTGCGGCGGGAGAATGGGACGAACGCGTTCGCTCACGCGGGAGCCCTCGACGCATTGCGAGGGCAGAGCTGCGTCCCGGCCGGATAGGTCTAGCCATACGGTGAATGCAACGGTCAATAAAGGGCGCAGCTCCACCCTCACGACACAGTCCGGCCACCTTCTCGCGCTCAGCGTAGCCACCGCATGTTGCTCAGATTGCTAACTCCTTTGCGCCCTTTGCGCAACAGATACTCCGGCGACCAGTACGCGCTACCAATTGCACTCTTCCCCAGAGGACTGTCGCTGCTCCAACGCGACCGCCTGCTCAGCATCCGGACTTCCAGCTTTTCGCCTTGCCCGGTTCTCTCGCTTCTGCTGGCTTGTTTCCATCATCACACGCGCTTGCACTGCTTCGGAGATGCGTGGGCTTGCTGCCATTTGCGCAGGAGAAAAGACAGAGACGGTCACGCTTCTTGCGACGGGGTGTATACATGTCACGAATGACACTTTCTCCGACTTGTTCTGATGCCACAGTGGTTTACTAGGTCTTATTTGTCGCGGTCGATGAGCCGTAAGCCCGCCGCGCTCGAACGGAAACGAAGGGAACGCAGGTTCAATCCACGGCGTCCGCAGGACTCACTTCGCTTTCGCTTCGAGTAGGGGCTTTTGCTCTCGGTTCCTTTTTTGCACTTTTGAGGCACCTCGGTCAAAGTGGCCTGAAAACGGTTCGTGAGCCTCTTCGATGCGGAGGCCGTCTGCAGTCGATGCGCAGAGCGAGAACGGTGAGCGACGAGGGGAGCAATGAAAGCCAGAGAGGCTCGCTTCCGCTTGAGAAGGTCCTGGAGATTGACATCCTGCACCTGTCATACAGCGCAACCACCTCACCGCCATGCACAAGCAGTCCCCTGGGGCAGTGCAATGCCTCCGCAATCCGGACCAGGTCGCTACGTACAGGGCGGGTCTGCGTGCAGAAGACCGTTCCATGTGGCTGTGGTCTAAAACTGAAGCCTTGCACACAGCCAATGACCACCACGGCGCTCAAAAGCACCTTGGCAATGTCTACACTTCCTACGTAAACGCCACCCAAGGCAGAAAGACCCGGAAGAGAACAGAAGCGGCTTGATCCAAGCTCTGTTGAGAGCGCAAGTGCGGAGAGAACAACGAAGGGATGCAAATGCAGAAGAACGGGACAAGCAACAGATACAAGTGGAGATACACACAGACCAAAGAGAGAGTCTGTACAAAGAGAGCAAAGTCACGCTTCACGGAACAAAAGTGCAGCCTTCCCGCGGCGGTTACCCAGATGACGGCGCAAGCGGGCCTCCATCTTGATCCAGCTCGCACGAACCTCTGAACCGAATTCGCCGTTGGCGACGTTCTGGACGAGTCGGCCGAGCACCGTGTCGATGACCTCGTCGGCACCGTCAGTAAGCGGCGCGAGCGGCGCCATCGACTCCCATTCCGAGACTTGCGGAAGCGTGTCAATGCTGTGCATGAGCTGCTTGAGCGGCTCCTCGAGCGACTTGGGCTGGAAGCGGGGCTCGGCCGGGCGATCCTCCTCGGGCAGGTCGGCGTTGTCGACAAGCCATCTGTCCATGCGACGCTCGTGCCCGGCTTCTGTGAGGGACCCGACACGCTTGGCAAGCAAGCTCGAGCGGAAGAGACCGCCGAGCGCATGCAGCAGCGGCGCGTCGATGGGCTTGACGCCGCTGAAGACCGGGGCCTGGACGGCCAGAGCAGGGTCGAGCGCCTCGTCAGCAGTAGCGAGTACTGCAGCCGGCGGTGCCGGACCGAGCGCCGGCGAAGGCGCGGCTTGCGGCGGCGCGGGTGCGGGTGCAACGGCTTTATGCGCCTTGAACGGCTTGGCGACGGCGGACCTCCCGTGCGAGGTGGACGGCAAGGGGCTGAAGGGTTTGGCGGCGGCCTGAGGCTTCCTGCCAGCACCGGGCTTGACCTTGGCGGCAGGCGCGATTGCCGGAGCTGCGGAAAGAGGGTCAACAGAGGCTCGGTGTGGAAGAGCGGCTTGCTGTTACCTGCGAGTGGCGGATCGTCCTATAAGACATGCAAAGACGTTCAGGAGATCAGTTACCGAGCATGGATTTGATCTCGGATCAGTGGGAGATAAGCAGACACACCCGCTGATCCTTCGCAGCCGTCGGCAAGTTCTTGACCTGGACGTTCGCCTCCCCCGCTGCCACCGCACGAGGGGCCGCTCCGGCAGCCTTGTCGTCTCCTGCGCTCGAGGGGCCCGCCCCTGCCTCCCTCAGCTCCACCGAACCGCGCTCAAGCACCTGCGCAACCGGCGCCTCGACATCGTCGCGCGGCGTGCGCATCGCCACGCGCTGCTGCTGCCGCTGCTGCTCGGGCTTATGACCCTCGTGACATGGCATCGCAACCGCAGGCTGGAGAACATCGCCCGTGCGCGAAACGACAGGCCGCGGGATGTTTGCGGCGCGCAGGAGGTCGAGCATGGCCCGCTGCTCATGGATGTACTCGCGGATGACACTCAGGAGCGCCACCGCGGCGTCTTTGCATCGACCGCCTTCGAGCGCGTGGTGCTCCTGGGCGCACAGGAACAGCTCGACGAGCTGTGAAGACGAGAGCTGCTCAAGCACGTGCTGCTCGTCTGCGCGGGGTGGTAGACCGACAGCGGCACGCTCCTTGTCCGAGAGAGGCAAAGCTTCGGTGTCGATGCGAGCGAGGGAGAGGTTGGACGGGTGCGAAGACATCAGGTAGTCGAGGTCCTGGAGGAGTGGTGCCGGGTCGATGGGCGTCTTCTCGTCGCCGTCACGGTACTCGAGCGGAGAGACGAGGGTCTTGCGACAAGGAAGCGAGCCGATGCCGAGCTCGGAATAGCTGACGGCAGCTGGCTGATCGGCCTGGTCGGAATCGAGCATGTCGAGCGAGAGGGCCCGTCTCTTGCCGCTGCGGTCGAAGCGGCGCGGCGACTCGTCCTCCTCGGCACTCGTTGCTCCTGCGACATCCTCGCGTGCGCCTATCACGCCGAGGCCCAGGCTGACGATGCCGAGATGCGCCCGCGCGGCAAACTTGGAACGCGGATCCTTGTCGGTGTACTGGGCCGCTTCGTCGCCGCCGCTCTGGACAGGCGTACGCGCGTTGCCGCTCTCCGAGTCCTGGAGCTCCATGACGTCCTCCTCCTCCCGCTCCGGCGTGGAAGACAGCCTTGGGCGCTTGTGCCGCGACTCCTCCTCTTCTTCCGCCTCGCTCGACTGACTCGACTGCAGCTGCTCGTCCGCGTCGTCACCCACGAAAGCGCCTTTACCGAGGTCGTCTGGCTGCTGACGAAGGGACTGCGGCTTGCGCTTCGGAAGGCGGCGAGAGCCGCCGTCGGCACCCTTGTAGAGGGACTGGGTGCCCAGCGGCGGAGGGCGCAGGACGGGCGGGGCAGGCGGGTGCGGGACTGCGCGAGAGCGAGAAGTGGTCGCATTAGAGGTGAGAGCGGCCGGTGCGGTATTGAGGTTGGCGCCGTAGCCATTGCTACCGGCGTGGGTGCGAGAAGCGGAAGCGGCGGTCTGGGGGTGGGCGAGGGTCGGAGCGTGCGGGTTGCCGTCAAGCGACGAGGCCGTCAAGGTACTGCAGAAGAGGTCCACGGGGGCGTCAATTCCGGGAGGCTTCAACGAGGGAAGAGTGCAGAAAGCCCACCCGTCCGTCGATTTCTGTGCAAAGTTCAACGTCAGTCCTGCTCATGCAGGGGGCAGTGTATCACGCACCCAGTCTTTCCAGTCGCTGTACAGCACCTTTAGCCTCTTGAGCTCGGCGTACAGCGAATCGCGAGTCCAAGGCCGCTTCCCCTCGACGCCGTCCGACCCGCCCCTGGCGCCGTCGCACACCTCGCGCAAGCGCTCGATGACGAGCTCGTGCGAGATCTCAAAGTGCCAGCGCTTGACGTGCCCCGCCTTTGTGTAGCGGAGCTGGCAGATGAAGAGGAAGAGCGAGAGGACGGCGCGAAGGAACGAGACGGAAGCCGACCAGCGGACGGGACCGAGCGGGACCTCGTCAAGCGTGTTCCACGGCGTGTACTTCTTGATGATGGCGCCGATTTGGTCGACGAGCTTGTCGTACTCGGCCTCCTCCTTTCGCGCCTTCTGCTCCCACGAGAGGGCTGCCGCCAACTCGGCTTCGACCACCTGCTCTTCCTCGTCCAACCCGTCGTTGCCGAGCTCAGCGTGAGCTTTGCCGTTGGTCGAGATGGGCGCGACGACCTCCTCCCACTGGCTGCGCTGCGCCTGCGGGAGGTCGACCGCGAAGCGATGGAGGAGGAGCAGGGAGCGAGCGGCGAGCTCGGCGTGCTGCGCCGCTGTCTGCACCGCATTGACAAGCACGGCGCCGACCTGCTTGAGGGTGCGAAAAGCGTCCTCCGGTGTGGGACAGGCGTCGTACGCCGAAGCGATGGCGGCGCCGGCAGCAGAGGTGGGGTCGAGGGTAGGGGAGTTGCGAGAGAGTAGAGGCACAAACGGCAGGCAGGCGTCGTTGTTGAGCGCGGACTGCGTACAACAGCAAGGCTTCTCAGCTGCGAGCAAGCTGCGAGAGCAGGAGCGAGCTGAGGAGGAGGATGTGGGGGAGAGACGCACCTCGAGCTTCGGGTCGATCATGCCCTCCTCCTCCAGCTCGACGGCCTCCCTCTTCGCCATCGCGGCGCGGCGCGCGTGGGGCTCTTGAGTTGCGTCAAGCGACGAAGTGGACCGGATTCGGGAGAGGTGGGGGAGATGAGCGGCGCGAGCTGGACCTTCGAGCGGTGAGCGACGGTCCGCTGATTGCTAGAGGACTGTCTGCAGAGCCCCTTGGGCTACCGAGATGCTGCAGGTACGTTAAAGCGGGAGCGACGCGAGGAGTCCTGCACCAACTTGCTCGGAAAAAACACGTGGCAGACACGTGTTTTTCCGGATGGCTCAAGCGCCCAAGCCTCTCTCGCACGTGCTTGCAGACCGGAAGCTTGACAGAAAATTGAACGTCAAGAGGGAGGGACGGCAAGCAACAGGGACGCGGACCAGTTCGGACGGAAGCGTCGGCATAGGTTACTACTATGTAGTAGTCCCTTGCTTCGTCGCACTCGCTTCCGCTTTCTGTCTCGCTTGTTTCCCATGGATCCTCGAGCTTGAAATGCAAACGCGATCATCATCGCCAACGAGGGCGACACGAGCGTCGACGGGTACCCGTCCGTGATCCGCGTGCCGGCGACCGTCGACGCGCTCCAGGGCGTCCTCAACATCATCCCGCTCCAGCTCCTGTCCTACCACGTGGCCATTGCGCGCGGCTGCAACGTCGACATGCCGCGCAACCTCGCCAAGTCGGTGCGCTCCCGTTCGCGCCGTCTACACTGACTCCAAGCTGACTTTTTGTGCCCTCGACAGGTCACCGTCGAGTAGCATGGCCTCCTCTCGTTCCTCCCGTATCTCTGTGCCTTTTTCGCTTTTTGTCCGCAATACACAGACACTGTTCGCGTTGCCCTGGTGTCTCCGCAGCAAGTGGCAACGTCGCGCATCGTTGCAATTGACACAGAGACTAGCATTGCTACAGAGAGAAAAGCGTCCCGGACAAGAACTTTACCTGTCCTGCTCCTCACACCAGGCGCCGTACCCATCCTTGATATGCTGCCAACGCTTTGTGGCCGCCTTCGTGCTGGTCCTGACCTTCGCGCCAATTGCGGCCCGCGTCAAGCCGCGCCGGCGGTACTCGTAGACGCGCTCCTTGTCCTCGCGCGTCCAATGCTTCAGTGCAATGCCCCTCTCCAACATCAAGATATTCCACCTTGCCTTCATTGACTCCGGTGAGCGTTTGGACTCCGAGGATGTTGGTGATGGCTGGGAATTTGTGGAAAAGTCAAGTTGTCCTGGTTGCGCATCAAGATTTGAGAGGATTGTGTTGTCCTCCTTTGAGTCAAAAGCCTTGTGACAATGGCCCAGCCTGGACAAAGTGGCAGCAGCAGAGGAGGAAGAAGAAGAAGAAGTGGCGCAAGAGGGAGAGGCGGCAGAGGAGGGAGAGGCGGTGGACCGTGGACGAGGAGGCTTGCAGATTGCGCCGCCCTCCGCAGCCTTGTTGCCTTCCTTGCTGCAGCCGCCAATGCTGCTGCTGCCAGCAGCCTAGACCTGTTCTGACAGCGGCGCCATAATCAACCTTGGCGGGGAGCTTGCACACCATGCACGCGGCCGCGTACCCCTGGCGCAGGATGTTGCACACCGGCCACCGGGTACAAGAGCTTGAGGTTGTTGACCCTCATGTTGTTGGGCACGCTGTGAATTGCTGCCTTGATTGGCAAAATGCAACATTGCCGCACGGCAGCACGGGCCCGTGGCCGCCATGCAGAAAGCAGGTTTGCGCCATTGGCGAGGCAGTGGTTGAGCGAGGTCGGCGGCAGCGGGCGCGTCTCAGGGTTGGTTGCAGAGAGAAAGTTTGCGTTGAGCGCGCCGGCGAGCGGAAGGTATAGCGCGGCCTTGTCGCACGTTGGCAAGCGGAGGGACAAGTTCAGCACCCCGAGATGCTCATTCTCGCTGAGCGCGCACTGGATGAGGTCAGCGCCTTCTCGCGCTCAAGCTGTGCAACCCACTTGGGCTGAGCAACCTGGCCAAGCGGGAGCAAGACCTTGAGGCCGTTCAACTTGACAATGCCGCCATTGCCGCACGACCCAACGCCGGGCACAGTGACGGTGCGCTCGACAGGGGACCATGCCGTCCTTGCAGGCGGCGCCAAGCCATTCTGCAAGCAGTTCTGGCGCTTTGGAGCTGGGCAGCGCGGTGCAGATGCAGACGCCAGTTGCTTGGCCAAAAGAAGAGGTGGCACTGGTGGAGGACGAGTTGGCGGCGAGGCCGCAGGCTGCGCATTGGCGGGCTTGTACGGTGGCAGAGGCGGGCACAGCAGGCAAGTCCTGCTTACATTTGGAGTGAGGGAGCAGGAGAAGGGTGCATTGCGCTGAGGTGCAGAAGGAAGAGGAGCCGGTCCTCGCGCAACAGCTTGGTTGGAAGGGTGCGAGCCGAGCGAGTTCCACGGCTGCCGCAGAGGCGGGCATGGCAGATGCGTGCAGGTTGGGGCTCTGGTGCTGGCAGACTTGAATTTGACCTGTTTGGCTCCTTCGGGTCCAGTTGTGCAAGCATCCAACGAGGGCAGCAAGGCAGCGGCAGTGTAGCACAAGCCAGCGGTACTGCAGATTATTGCAAGGAGTCAGCGCTTTCCGGTGAGCACCAGTAGCGGGACTGAGGATGCAGGCGCGGAACGTACCGCTTTTGTAGGACAGCTTCGAGACATCTGTTGCCTCTGCCGGGACAATAGGCTGAGCCGATGAGCTGTACGCTGTGTATAAGCACCACTGACTCAGTAGCCACTTTGAGAATAGGTGAGAATTTGGGAGAGGGTGCGCACCACCACGTTCTGACCCAAGTGGGTTGTTCTGCCTGTCCTGAACCCTGCGGTCTGATAGTGGTGCGCGGCATCTTTGCTGCCTGCTGATCCCCCACAATGTTGTTGCGCTGCTCGAAGATCTTGCTGTGCGCAAGGCTCCCTCCGTCGCCCTCGACCGTGGTCCAGTCCGCCTGGTCATTGACCCTCGCGCCGTCCCGAGTCCGCCTGCGCCGCCCTTGACTCCTTGCGTACGCGCATCAGCTGCTTTAAGCAAGATATGTACGCCTGGACTGCTGGCAACGGTCAATTCCAGGCGCAAAGGTCCGAGGAGTGACGGGTGCGCAGCGGGCGAATTGGAGGCCCTGAGCGGGAGCGCAGGCGGTGTCGGAGACGAGTGAAAAGAGGGCCTTGGTCTTTTGCGGGCCAGCTGCGGCTGGTACGCAAGGAGACAGCGAGGCGAAGCGGGAAGAAGTGGGCGAGGCGGTGCAGGGTCTCGCGGAAGAGGGCGCGCGGGCTGCTGCTGCGGCGCGAGCGGGCGGGGCGGGCCTGCTCCGCCAGCATTGTGCACCGCAGGCAGGCCTTGTGGGCGCCCGAGGAGCAACGGGCAGAGCAAGAACAAGGCTCGGTGGTGGTGTCAGTGAGGGCGCAAGCGGCAAGGAGGAAGGGTCGACAAGGGTCGCGAGGGCGGCCTTGGAGTCGAAGCCCGCCCAGCTGGCAGGCAAGGCCATCCTTGCGCGCTCTCGCTAACGCAGAGCAAGCGCGACGCAGCCTGGAGGAGCAGGCTCGAGCTGGAGAGCGCGCGATCGCGCGAGCTTCCGCGCGTCTCGTCTTTGGCGCAGCGACCGCAGCGCTTCGTCCTTCATCCTCTCGAGGTTGCACAGGTACGCGCGTCCTGCTCTCCATTGACCGCTTGAGACTCACTGACCGACCCCACGCGCGCGCGCAGCTGCTCGTTGCTCCCTCGTCGCTCGTACAGCTTGCTCGACCCCCCCTCGCTTCTTCCCGCTACCAACTTGCCCAAGCAACTCACTCAAGGCCATGACCACCATTCCCGGATACGTCAACTCGCTCAAGGACCTCCCCAAAGACGACTCGCTCGCAGAGGTGCGCTTGCGCCTGCGTTCCTGTGCGAGTCTTGCGCTGACAACAAAAACGGGTCTTGCGACAGCGCACTCTGCTAGAGCCTGGACAAGCGCGGCGAGATGCGTGAGTGGCTGAAGGAAGAAGGGAAGCCGCCTTGCTCGCGCTCGTCTCCTCCGCCCGCCCCGAAGTCGTCTCCTCGCCCCTCTTCACTGGAGCGCTCTCCACGTCCCGCTTGCACTGATGACGTCTGCCTCATTGCTCTTCCTGATAGGCCATTGTTCAAGGTGCCGTCAAGGATACAGGTGCACTCGCCTGGGGCCGGTTTACCCACTGGCCGAGCAAAGCGTGCGCCTGCGAAATCGCCCTTCCACTTCTCAGATTGCCCTTCCACTTCTCGGCGGCATCCTGCAGTAGAGCCTGCGCTGGCCTCATGTACATTGCAGCTGGGTCCTCTACCCAGACGAGGCGTCCGCCCGCCACGCCCACCCGCTGCTCCACCTGACCGACCGACTCGATTTCGACTCGCAGTGGTTCTCCAGCGTGCGTCCCCTCACTCTCTCTCTCCCTCTCCCCCCTCTCTCTCTCTCTCTCTCTCTCTCTCTCTCTCTCTCTCTCTCTCTCTCTCTCGCTCTCTCTCTCTCGCTCTCTCGCTTGCTCACCTCATCTTGTAGCAACAGATGATTGGCCCGCCAACTCTTGCGCTGCCGCAGTGCGACCTCGCGCAGATGCTCGAGCGCCTCGAGCACTCCCACTTCGAGCCGGCCTCAGCCGCAGCTGCAAGCGTGAGTGCGTCGTCCTCGCGACCACAGCCTGAACGCACCTTGTTGACGCACCAGGGCATTGTGTGGACAGGCACCGCAGTGCCAAGCCCGTACACGGTGCAGCCGGGCGAGTATGTACGACTTTCACTTCAAGTACTTTGAAGTGGGATCCAACAAGCACGCCTTGTCTTCCTTTGTCAAGGCCGTTGTTGAGCAGAGTCTCAGCAATTTGTTCACAATGTGTGCACTGCCCTGCTGGATACGAGACGGGACGGAGACGGGACGGGCTCTGCTGACGTCAGACTGCACCTGGTGCAGCCCTTTTGTCTTCATCCGCCCGGGATTTTTGTACACGGACAACCAGGAGATCAAGACGTACAACGTTGACTTCTTGTTTGCGTTGCAGACTCGCTTCATCACCTTCATGTCTTTGCCAGGCCGCATCAAGCTTTTCAAACTTGTCAAGGCCAACTTGTTGCAGGTGCGTTTGTCCACTTGACTGATGCAGGTGTGGCTGACATGGACCCTGCTGACACAGCACAGCGCACCCATTGACGCTGCTATTGCTCTTGCCTACCTGCCCGCAGTCAAATCTGCCTATAAGAAACCCTTTGGAAGAGCACAGTTTGCAGCTGACCCAAGAATATTGTTGGCTGCCTGGCAGGAGCAGTGTGTCATGGCTGTACATAGAGCTGATATTGCCTCCTGAAAGCAAGCCTGTTGAGGGTGGCGCAGCTGGGCCACATTGGCGGCAGATGCAGACAAGGGAGGTGTGGAAGCAGTGGCAGCAGGAGGTGCAGGTCTCTGGGGCAACAGATCACTGCAAAAGCTTTGTTTGGACTGAGGAGGCGCCTGTCTGACCACTGCCTTGCTGCAAACCATGGCAATCACCGGGTGACCGCCGTAGACCTGGCAAGGATTGGAAATCCATGAAGCGCAAGGAATCAAAGCACTCCTGTATAGAGCGGAAGCATGTAGAAATCCGCCCACCCACCGTCAACCGTGCAAGTAGGCAGTGCGGCAAGACAATCAAGGCAGGGCGACCGAAGCATGGTCGAGCGTCCGGTAGCGTTGGAGCGCAACAGCAGTAGGTCGGCCACCACTGGCAGGTCCGGAGGCTGGTTTGCAGCTATTCTATTCTGCTCAGCGTCTGGCGAACAGGGAGGTGACAGTCGGCAGCAGACCAGGGAACAGGATGATCTCGGGTCGCCCCACTTGCGCACCGCTCGCTTCTCCCGCAAGCATTCGCCTGAGTGCTACAACCATCTGAAGGCACCATCGAGAACATCCAAGGGACCTAGACGGCATCCGAGCAGCAAGTCGCAGCATGGCGGTGGGCATCGCCGGCGCGGCTGCCATCGAGCGGCCGCTCGACGCCATCCTGTACGACATGCGCAGCAAGTGAGTGCATCAGACATTCCCCCAGAGCTATTGGCGTACTCGACGCTGCCCGCGAGGCCGTTGTTACCGTTGTTGCCTGCTGATCGCTGATGAGGATGGGGAGGGCGACAACGCGGCAACGACTGCAGCAGACCGAGTGCTGACAACCTGTGGTGCTCACAGACTCGAAGACGTTCGTCTGCGTGCCGCCAACGAACTCTCAAACTATGTGCGAAGCCTCGCTCTCCACCCGCACCGCACCCGGCTCACTGGCTGCATGCCTTGCAGGTCCTCGCCAGCTCGCGCACGCTGTCCGCCGAAGCTTTCAACAAGGTCTACAGCGAGATCCACGCCCGCTGCTTCGCCCTGGTCAATTCAAGCGACCTTCAGGACAAGCTCGCGGGCATCACCGCCATCGGTATGCGGGCTTGTCCCCTGTGCTGCGTTGAACAGTATCTCACGAGCGGATCCACAGACAAGCTTGTCGATGTCCTCGGCAACGACATGTCGCGGGCAATCCGCCTTGCCGCGTCGGTCCAGCGCGCCTTTCCTTGCCCCGACCCGCTGGTCATGACTATGGCGGCGAAGGTCTTTGGTGAGCTATCTCGCAAATGAGCACATTAGATACATGCGTGCTGATGCGATGTCACCGGCAGCACGACTTGCGGCACAAGGAGGGTCGCAGATGGGAGAGCACGTTGATATCCAGGTCAAGAGCTGCATTGAGTGGCTGCAAGGTACGTCCTCCTCACGCGACGACCGCCTCGATACGGTATACTGAGCCCTGGCATACACTCAGGCGAGCGCATCGAGGCGCGCCGGTACGCCGCGGTCCTGGTCCTCCGCGAGTTGACCCGCTCCGCCCCGGGACTCGTGTACGAGAATGTGCCCGACCTGCTCGACAACCTGTGGACCGCCTTGCGAGACCCCAAGGTGTGTTATTGACCGAGTGGCGACCAACGAATGGCGCTGATCTCGCATCCCGCAGGTCGCCATCCGCGAGGCAGCCGCGGGAGCGCTCGCAGGCTGCCTCCTCATCGTCACACAGCGCGACTCGCAGTACCGCCACGACATGTTTGCCATGGTATACGAGCAAGCGCAGCGCGGTTTCAAGCTCAACACGCCCGAGGCAATCCACGGATCATTGCTCGGTTGCAAGGAGCTGTTCCTCGAGGGCAAGATGGTGCGCGCCCTTCAGCTCCGGCTCCCGAGCTTTCTGCATTGCTGACGTTCCATTTGTAGTTCATGGCCGACCGTTACACCGAGGTGTGCGACCAAATCTTGTCCTTCAAGGACCACCGCGACCCGCTCGTGCGCCGCGCCGTCGTCGAGCTCATCCCGACACTCGCCTCGTACAACCACGCCGACTTCACCACGCAGTATCTGCACAAGACGATGGTGTACCTCCTCGGCCAGCTTAAGAACAATCGCGACCGGACGACCTCATTTCATGCGATCGGGCACGTCGCGATGCAGGTCAAGTCTGCTATGGCGCCGTACCTCGACCCGATTCTCGCGAGCATCAAGGAGGGCTTGATGCAGCGCGGCAAGAAGGGCGCTCCCTCCGAAGAGTCGATCTTCCAGTGCATCGGCATGCTCGCCCAGTCGGTCGGGCAGGCGCTCACCAAGCACATGCACGAGCTCCTCGACCTCATGTTCGCCTACGGCCTGAGCCCGGCCCTCGAGCATGCCCTGACGCAGCTCGGCAAGGACATCCCTCCCCTCCTTCCCGAGATCCAGGGTGCGTTCGAGATCGCTCCGCGCTGAACTGCGACAGCTTGTTGACCTGTGTGCACCCGCAGAGCGCGTCCTGAATCTCGTGTCCATCATCCTGGCGGGTGAGCCCTTCGTGCAGGCCGGTGCGCCACGGCGATACCAACGTCGCGATCGGCGAGTACATCTTCCCGAGGAGCGTGACGAGACGCAGATCATCCTCGCGCTCGAGGTTCTCGGCACGTTCAACTTCAAGGGCGTGTTCCAGATCCAGCGCGGCGCGGGACCTGTCGAAGTTGAAGAGGAGCACTCGCTCGGCGAGTTTATCCGCGACCACGTCGTGCGCTATGTCGAAGACGACAACCCCGAGATTCGGAGCTCGGCCGCGCTCTCGTGCTGCTCGGTGCTCGCCAACGACCCGGTCGTGTCGCACACGAGCAACAATGCGATCCGCCTCGTCAACGAGGTCCTCGAAAAGCTGCTCACCCTCGCCATCGCCGATCCTGGTGCGCCTTCTCAGGTCACTGCGTGCCGCCTCGGCCTGTCACTGACCAAGTACGCGCACAGATCCGACAATTCGCCAGCTCACCATCTCGCACCTCGACCCAAAGTTCGACCGCCATCTCGCACAGGCGGAGTGCGTTCGATCCCTCTTCATCGCCCTCAACGACGAGGTCTACGCCATTCGAGAGGTTGCCATCAAGATCATCGGACGCCTGGCCGGCATCAATCCGGCCTACGTGATGCCTTCGCTGCGCAAGACCCTCATCCAGCTGCTCACCGAGCTCGAGTACTCGACGTCGGCGCGGAGCAAGGAGGAGGCGTCGACCTTGCTCGGCCTGCTCGTGGGCGCTTCTCAGCGACTGACGCGGCCGTACGTCGTACCGATGCTCAACGTACTCTTGCCCAAGTCGCGTGACAACGCCCCAGCTGTCGCGACGAGCATCATGTCGACGCTCGGCGAGCTATCGAGAGTCGGCGGCGAGGACCTCCTTGTCCAGCTCGAGCCGCTCATGGCGCTCATCCTCGACACTCTGCACGATCAGGCGTCAACGCCGAAGCGCGAGGCAGCGCTACGCACCCTCGGTCAGCTGAGCTCGTACGCGGGCTATGTCATCGACCCGTACCTCGACCACCCGAGTCTGCTCGGCCTCCTCATTGGCCTGCTCAAGACAGAGCCCGGCCAGCACACGCGCCGCGAGATCATTCGCGTCATGGGCACGCTCGGCGCGCTCGACCCGTACCGGCACACGGTCGTCGAGGGCATCTCGAACGATGCCTATGTCGAGGCGTTCAACCCGACCGACCCGACACACCCGAGCAATATCGGGCCGCAGCACGACGAGTACTACCCGACGATCGCCTTCAGCGCCCTTCTCGTCGTCTTCAACGATCCGTCCCTGTCCGAGCATCACACTGCAGTAGTCGACGCCATCATGTACATCTTCCGCTCACTGCGCCTCAAGGTCGTCACGTTCCTGCCGCAGGTCCTCCCGGCGTTCCTGAACGTCATGCGGAGCTGCCCCGTCGGCCTGCAGGAGTACTACTTCCAGAACCTTGGGCAGCTCGTCTCGATGGTCAAGCAGCACGTCCGCAACCATCTCGCGCCGATCATGTCGACCATCCGCGACTTCTGGACGACGACGAGCAACCCGGGCCTGCAGGTCATCATCGTCGACGTGATCCAGTCGATCGCGCTCGCCCTCGACGCCGAATTCAAGGCGTACCTCCCGAACCTCCTCCCGCTCATGCTCCAGGCCTTCGACCAGAACCTCGGCCTCAAGGAGGTGCGGCGGCAGAACACACTCATCAGGGTCCTGCACGCGTTCGGCATCTTCGGCTCGAGCCTCGAGGAGTACCTTCACCTCGTTATTCCCGCCATTGTCCGCACGTTCGAGCAGCCCGACGTGCCCATCATACTGCGCAAGCAGGCAATGCAGACCATCACGCAGCTTTCGCGCAAACTCAACTTTGCCGACCACGCCTCGGGCATCATCCATCCCATCGCGCGCGTCTTGTCGTCGCCTACGTCGCCGGTCGAGCTGCGTCAGCCCGCCATGGACGCACTGTGCGCCCTGTTGCTGCAGATGGGAACCGACTACGTCCTCTTCGTCGGCATGATCAACAAGGTTCGTATCGTTTGTCTTTTGCGGCCCCCATCGTGAACTAATCCCCTCGCCACTCTTCAGGCCCTCGTCCGCAACCGAATCGTTCACTCGCAGTACGACATGCTCGTCTCGAAGCTGCTCAAGGGCGAGCCGCTGCCGCAAGACCTCTCGTTTGGCGACCCGTGAGTCACCCGCGGCTACTGCTCGGCGAATGCTCATCCTCGCCGCCTGCAGCATCATCATGCCGAGCAACGAAGCAACCGTCGCAGCGGACGCAGGCGTGGGCAAGCTTCCGGTCAATCAGGTCATGCTCAAGGCGGCATGGGAACCGATTGACCGCGCCAAGCCGGACGACTGGCGCGAGTGGCTCAAGCGTCTCAGCGTCCAGCTCCTCAAGTCGTCGCCATCTCACACGTTGCGTGCGTGCGCCAATCTGGCCGAGGTGTATCCGCCGTTAGCTCGCGACCTCTTCAACGCTGCGTTCGTGTCGTGCTGGACCGAGTTGTACGACCAGTATCAGGTTCGCCTGCCCCGCTTGTCGCCCACAAAACCAGTGCTATGACTAAGCCGGACTGCACGCCGCAGGAGGAGCTCGTCCGCGCCATGTCCACCGCGCTCGCCTCGCCGACGCTCCCGCCCGAGATCACGCAGACGCTGCTCAACCTCGCCGAGTTCATGGAGCACGACGACAAGGTTCTGCCCATTCCGATTTCGACGCTCGGCGGCTACGCGCTCAAGTGTCGCGCCTACGCCAAGGCGCTCCACTACAAGGAGCTCGAAGTCCTCTCGGACCCGTCGGTACAGACGATCGAGGAGCTCATCCGCATCAACAACTCGCTCCAGCAACCGGACGTCTCGATCGGCATCCTCACGCATGCGCACCAGGTGCACAACCTCGAGCTTAAGGAGGAGTGGTACATCGAGCTCGAGCGCTGGGAGGACGCGCTCGCGGCGTTCGAGCGCAAGGCTCAGGAGCAGCCCGACTCGTTCGACGTTACGCTCGGCCGCATGCGGTGCTTGCACGCCCTTGGCGAGTGGGAGTCGCTGGCCCAGCTTGCGCAGCAGCATTGGCAACGTGCGTCGCACGACATGCGTCGCAAGATCGCACCGCTTGCGGCGGCCGCCTCATGGGGCCTCGCGCAGTGGGAGTCGATGGATCACTACATCTCGGTCCTCAAGCACGACTCGGCCGACCGCGCTTGGTTCCGTTCAATCCTGTCGATCCACCGCGGGCAGTTCCACAAGGCGCAGAGCCACATCAACAAGGCGCGCGACCTGCTCGACACCGAGCTCACGACTCTCGTTGGCGAAAGCTACAATCGCGCATACGACGCCGTCGTACGTATCCAGATGCTGTCTGAGCTCGAGGAGATCATCTCGTACAAGGAGGCGACCGCGCTCGGCAACAACGAGCGCCGCGGGGTCATCCAAAAGACATGGATGAAGCGCCTCAAGGGCTGCAAGCGCGACGTCGACGTTTGGCAGCGCATCCTCAAAGTCCGCGCTCTCGTCGTCACGCCGCGCGAGAACATTGAGATGTGGGTCAAGTTTGCCAACCTTTGCCGCAAGTCGGGTCGCCTCGGACTCGCCGAGAAGACGCTGTACTCTCTCCTCGGCGACGAGCACGCCTCGATGGGCGGCGGTCCCGCCATGTCCGGCCCCCCGCAGGTCATCTACGCCCACCTCAAGTACCAGTGGGCCACTGGCGCGCGAGAGGAGACGCTCGCGTTCCTGCGCGACTTTACCGCCAAGCTGTCTGCCGACCTGGGCATCCACCCGGACGGCGAGCAGACGGCTAATGCCGAGGTCGTCAACTCGGGCCGCAAGGCCGAATACACGCGCCTGCTTGCCCGCTGCCACTACAAGCTTGGCGAATGGCAGAGCGCGATGCAGGAAGACTGGGGCTCGGTGCGTTTCGTCCCCGCTTCTTCACCTCGACGAGGCGCTGACTCTGCGCGGCTTGCAGGACATCATCCCCGACATCCTGCGGTCGTACCTGCTCGCCACGAGCCTCGACCCGACGTGGTACAAGGCCTGGCACGCGTGGGCGCTCGCCAACTCGGAGGTTGTCTCGCACTTTGCCAAGTCGCAGGGCGAGCAGGACCCGACCAAGCCTCAGGCGTACTCCGTTCACCTCGTTCCCGCCGTCCAAGGTGCGTTGTGGCATGGTCTGCAGTTAGCTGGGCCTTCGTTGATCCGCACCTCCGGCAGCCTTCTTCCGCTCGATCGCGCTCTCGCCGGACAGCTCGCTACAAGACACGCTTCGTCTTCTCACGCTCTGGTTCAAGTACGGACACGTCGTCGAGGTGTCGAATGCCATCATGGAGGGCTTCCGAACCGTCTCGGTCGACACCTGGCTGAACGTCGTACCTCAGGTGCGTGTCTCGCCGTGCCCCACGATCCACATCAGCTGTGCTGCAACTGACATGTCTGTTCAGCTCATCGCCCGCATCCACGCGCCGGACCCCAGCGTCCGCAAGCTCATTCAGCACGTCCTTGCCGACGTCGGCCGGGCGCACCCGCAAGCGCTCGTTTACCCGCTCACCGTCGCGTCCAAGTACCCGAGCGAAACGCGCCGCCGTGCCGCACTGTCCATCATGAACAAGATGCGCGATCACAGCGCTACGCTCGTCGAGCAGGCCGTCCTCGTCAGTCAAGAGCTCATCCGTGTCGCCATTCTCTGGCACGAGTTGTGGCACGAGGGGCTTGAGGAGGCGTCGCGCTTGTTCTACGGCGACCACAACGTCGATGCCATGTTTGCGACGCTCGAGCCGCTGCACGACATGCTCGAGAAGGTCCGTCGAGAATTCTCCCCTTCAAATCGACGCTCGCACTTCGCTGACGTCCTCGTTCGCAGGGTCCTGAGACACTCCGCGAGATCTCATTCGCCCAAACGTTCGGTCGCGACCTCGCCGACGCGCGCGAGTCGTGCCGCCGCTACCGCCAGTACGGCGAGATCAACGATCTCAACCACGCCTGGGACCTGTACTACCAGGTGCGCTTCGCCCTTCTGGACTGAGGCGCTGGTAAGGTACTGAGACCTTGCTTTCCAGGTCTTCCGCAAGATCAACAAGAACCTCCCGACTCTTACGCTGCTCGAGCTGCAGTACGTGTCGCCCAAGCTCCTCAACGCAAAGGATCTCGAGCTCGCGATCCCGGGCACGTATCAGGCGGGCAAGCGCATCGTGCGCATTGCGAGCTTTGGCGCGAACCTGGAAGTGTTCACGTCGAAGCAGCGCCCGCGCAAACTTCGCGTGTACGGGAGTGACGGCGTCGAGTACAACTTCTTGCTCAAGGGTGCGTCGGCTCTTTGCCCCCATCGGAAGCACTACTGACATTACCTGGCGACCAGGCCACGAGGATCTGCGACAAGACGAGCGCGTCATGCAGCTCTTCGGCCTCGTCAACACGCTCCTCCAGAAGGATCCGGAAACGTTCAAGCGGCATCTCACCATCGTCAAATACTCGGTCATCCCGCTCTCGCCAAACTCGGGCCTGCTCGGATGGGTTAACAACACCGACACGCTGCACGTCCTCATCAAAAACTACCGCGACAGCCGTAAGATCCTTCTCAATATCGAGCACCGCCTCATTCTCCAGGTACGTAGCCGTCTCACTCTAACGCTCGTAGCAGCTTATCTGACGCAGTGCTACCCGTAGATGGCGCCGGATTTCGACCACCTCATGCAGATCCAGAAGCTCGAGGTGTTCGAGTACGCGCTCGACAACACCACCGGACAGGATTTCTACCGTGTTCTGTGGCTCAAGAGTCGCAATTCCGAGGCCTGGCTCGACCGTCGCAGCAACTACTGCCGCACGCTCGCCGTCATGTCGATGGTCGGTCACATCCTCGGCCTCGGCGACCGGCACCCGTCCAACCTCCTGATGGAGCGCGTCAGCGGCAAGATCGTCCACGTCGACTTTGGCGACTGCTTCGAGGTGGCCATGCAGCGCGAGGTGCGTCTCGGCGTTGTGCGTGACTGAGCGAAGAGCTGACTCGCTTGGTGCCCTGCGCGCAGAAACACCCCGAGAAGGTGCCCTTCCGCCTCACGCGCATGCTCACCTCGGCGATGGAGGTCTCGGGCATCGAGGGCACTTTCAAAATTACGTGCCAGCACACGATGCGCGTCCTGCGCGAGAACAAGGAGTCGATTATCGCCGTGCTCGAGGCTTTCGTCCACGACCCGCTCATCAACTGGAGGCTAGTCCAGGGCGGCCGACAGGTCGGTCATCAGAATGGTCAGGGAGGGCAGAATGCGCCGGCCGGCGCGCGACGACCGCGAGGTGACGAGACGAACATCCACGATGGTCCGTCTCTCGCGCAGTGCTCTTGTGAGCCCCCGCTGACGCCGCCGCTACAGATGGGGCCGTCGGTCAGATCAACACACGTGCAGTGCAGGTCATCGAGCGTGTGCAGCAGAAGCTCACTGGCCGCGACTTCAAGCCGACCGTCGTCCTCGAGGTCAATGCCCAGGTCGACGCTCTCATTGCACAAGCGACTTCACTGGAGCATCTCAGTCAGATGTTTATCGGCTGGTGCCCGTTCTGGTGCGAACAGCGTTCCTTCTTGGTGTTCCGAGCGCCTGCTGACCTCTCTTCTCTCGCAGGTGATGCACCCAGCCTTCGTTCCCCTCGACCCATACCTCGCCGTTCTTTGCTGTTTGTCAGTCCTGCATTCTGTATCCACTACCTTCGACGTCCCGGAATTCATACCCTCGCAGCGTTGCTGCTCTTTCGAGCCATACGTCCTCTTGAGAAGCAAGAGTAGACCCGATTGTCAATGAAGTCTCCTTGTCTCGTCCCTCATAATGGACTCGGCGCCAGGCGCACTGTATGAAAGCAAATGTGTCGCCACCGTCGAGTATGGAGGTCGATGAGCGCGCACTCCTCAGCTTCATCGCCTCCAGGCCCCAGGCAGCTCCCTCCCTCTCCCACGTTCTCGCGTGCTGCTCCGCTGTTCGCGGCCTAGCTCCTCATCAGAAGCTTGGAGAGCTATCCGAGATGCTCCGCCCACCTCCCCGGAGGCTCCTCTCGGTCCTCCTTGCGGCCCTCTCGCTTCTCACCGTGTCGCTGCCGAGCGTAAGCGCATCGCGCGTCGAGGTCTCGCCAGGCGCTACAGACGCCGAGGGGAGGGCGACCATCAACCTGAGCGTCGATCCTTCCGACGGCTTCTCGTGCGGCGCACTTTCTCAAGAGTCCCCCCACATGAACCCGCTCTGAGCTGACTTCGGCCCACAGACTCGTAATTGCCTCGTACAAGCGCGATGAGAACCTCCCACCGTTGCTCGGGCACCTGACGACGTCGCCGCCCGCATCTTTGCGACACATCCTTATCGTCTGGCAGAACGTCGACCGCGATGTGCCCGACTTCCTCAATGCGACAGCGCTGGAGCAGTATTCGACGTCTGGCGTTGCTGTTTCGGTGCGCAAGAGCGAGCGCAACAGCATGAACGAGCGCTTCCGCCCTTCGCTCGACTGGAACGAGGAGATCTACACTCGCGCCGTCATGATTATGGACGACGACGTGGTCCTGCGGCGCGACGTTCTCGAGTGGGGCTACCAGGAGTTCGTCAACGCCAATGAACGCGGTGGTCCAGGGCGTCTCGTCGGCTTCATGGCGCGCGATTTTGACGAGAAGGACGGCGAGGTCAAGTACGTCGTGCGGCCGACCAAGACCTACTCGATGGTCCTGAGCAACTCGGTCTGGCTCAAGAAAGAGTGGCTCGAAAAGTACTGGGAGGACACGACCGAGATGCGCACGTTGCGCGACTACGTCGACGAGGGTGCGCTTGCCCACCTAGTGACCGCTCACTCGGTCTCGCTCACGCCGCGCTCGAGCAGTCTTCAACTGTGACGACATCCTCATCAATTACGTCGTCTCGAATCTAACCGGCTCTGCGCCGCTCCTCCTGCAACCAAAGGTCCCCCTCCGCACTATCGGCGGCGACGGCCTGTTCCACCGTGGCTCGGTCGCAGTTGACGACGACGGCAACGACGTGCCAGAGGACGACGCAGCTATCGACGCTGCAGCTGGTATGCCGAAGCCGGGCCATTTCAACCAGCGTCAGCAGTGCCTCGAGCGCTACTTCGCGCACTTTGCACAGTTCGCCCCGCCGTCAACGACGCCGGGCGCAGCGCCGTCCAATCACTTCCCGCTCGTCAAGACGTCCACATCCGTCTCGCAGGACGTTGAGGACCACTCGCGCTGGCTCTCGCGCGGCGAGCCCTGGGAGGAGGTCAAGGCGCAGTGGGAGGCAGCGGTCTCGACGGCCCCGGCTGCGGTCCCCGAGCCGGAGCCCGAGCCTGAGCAGGAGGACGAGTGGGAAGATCTGTTCGAGAGTATGTCGGACGAGGAGCGCGCCGAGCAGGCCGAGTTCGAGGCGATGCTCGACGGCTTGACGGACGAGGAGATTGAGGACCTCCTCTTCGAGATGGACATGGAGGGGTCGGAGGGGTCGCTCAACGGTGAGGAGGGCCTGCCGAAAGAGCGCTCGAGCGAGGCAGGGCTGTTCGAGGAGCCGTCGCAGCAGGAGGTGCTGCAGGACGCGTCGAAGACTACGCACGACGAGCTGTAGACGTGCGCAATACACCCGCGATTCCGTACAACGTACATCTACAGCCCTTCCCAAATGTGCCACTCGAACTGGTTGCCCCCGTCTTGCGGACGCAGCACGGCTTCCCACCCACCCTCGTCCTCCATCCTCTCGCGGTCGGCTTCTTCCTCCTCCCCGCGTCCGCGGCCCCGCTTGCGCTTCTTGCCGTTCGGGCGCTTGGACGTGCCCACTACGGGTGGACTGACGGACGAAAGGTGCGAGAGCGGCGCGTGCGGGAATGGCGTGAGCGAGAGAGACAGGAAGGGGAGGGCGGAAAGGCTGCTTTGTCGAGAAATGTGAGTAGCTGGACAAGGCAAGGACGAGCGAAGGACGCACTTTGAGCCCGTCAAGACGTCCTCGAGGGCGCGCGACAGCATCTTCGGGTGCAGCAGTCCGTCGCAGCTCAGGACCGTCACCTCGCCCTTTTCGCACAGCTCGCGGCCGAGCCCCCACCCCTCCTCGCCCTCCTGCCCTGCGTCCGTCCAGCGCAGCTTTTCTTCGGCGTCTCCGCCGAGGCGGATTAACCCCGCCCATTCGCGATACTCGTCCCAGAACCGCGCAGGGTCGTCCTGCTCCACCGCGCGGCGGAACGCACCCGAACTTGTGCGAGCTCGCTTGGTCGGCGGCTCGGCTCGCGGAAAGGCATTCGAGGCAGGGACGGCGAGGGAAGGGAGTGTGCGCAGGGTGACGCTTGAGGAAAGGACGCGCGAGCGGATCGACGAGGGGAACGTGATGGGTTGCGCTGCGCCTGCTCGTCGCTCGTCATCAGCTCGTTGCCTGCATGAAGTGCCAGAATGACGTACCTGCTTCGTCCGTGTAAGCCATGAGCAGGTCAAACCGCTTGCCCTCCTGCGGCACACCCTGCCCCTGCAGCGCATCGAGCAAGTCGGTCCTCGTGGGCCAGTCGCGCAAGAGACGCTTCGTGCGCTCGAAGCCGGGTTTGCCCGCGCGGAACGCAGGGTCCGTGAGGGAGATCTCGATGACTGCAGGAAGGACGCCGTCAGCAGTGCAGGGTTGCGGCAACGCAGGCAAGAGGGACGGACTGAAACGCTGACGGAAGGAGCCGAAGGCAGAAGCTCTGCCAGGTAAGCCCAGCAGCTCGTAGGTATCTTTGCTGACACTGAGTACGAGGCGGCCTGAGGAGAAGCGGTGAGCGAGTGACAACCTCAAGGGGAACAAACGAGACGTACCTCGTCCGTCGACAGCTACAACGTCCGCACCTTCGGCATCGTCGGTGCTTAGTGCGACGAGAGACCCTGTGCAGAAAGTTTGAACAGACGCCCTTCAGAGAAACGGGATGGTGCGCACCTTGACGAACGAAACTCGAGAGGAACGCTGGTTCGAGGATGTCGGCAAGATTGACCTGCTCGCACAGGTAGAAGCTAGCGTTCGGCGCGAGCGCGGCCTTGAGCTTCAGTGCCATGTCGGTAGAGCTGGAAGCGCCGATCGAGGGGATAATGGCGTCGAACTGGACAGCCGAGAGGAGGAAGCGGGCGAAGTCAGCCGCAAGCGACACGCAGGAACTCTGCGAGGATGCTTCGACGCACCTGCCAGCCAAATGGAAGCCTCTGTGCCGTCTCTGCGAGTCGTCGGAGTCCCTGTTGCCCTCCTGCACCGCCTGCACCTTCTACGACCGCAAGCTCCGAGGTGCCGGCAGCGTAGCGAGAGAGCGACTTTGGGGGCGGCGGGCGGTAGCTAGCCTTCTTGTGGTGCGCATTCATCGCTGCGCTCCGTCGTTGCGCCCCTGGCAGGCGTGAAGAGCGTTGTTGAGGGGAGAGCTTGCGGGTGAGAGGAACGCTCGAGATGTCAATCCACAAAGGCGGTAGGCCTGGCTCCCAGCGCTTTATGAAAGGTTAATGCAGAGCCCTATATGGTCGCTGCATCATATCATGGCAGTATGCACGAGTTGTCCGCGTTTCTGCTCGATCGCCGTCCGTTTGTGTCCGCTGCTGCTGTCCCACGCCGCTGCTGTTCTGCCGAGTGTGCGCGAGCACTCTTTGAGCTCTACAGACCTCGTCAGGCGGCGTCAGCGCCCAATTTGCGGCGCGTCTCGTAGGTCGCGGCCTCGTTCTCCCGCTGCTGCAGGGGCCGACTCGCATTCCACCCGGACCCAGTGCTGCTGGCAGGTCATCAGAGTGCATCACAAGGTACGTCTAGCTTGCTGGATCGTTCAATGCGCTCGATGAGGCCCGAGGCCGCGAGGACCCTCCCCTTCGCGCCCTCGCGACGGCACGAGCAAGACGGCAGCGAACACCCACTGACGGGCTGAGTCGATTCCGCAGTGCTGTCACGCAGCTACAGAGCTCGCTCGTAACAG
This sequence comes from Rhodotorula paludigena, assembly GCA_036244875.1. Classification (NCBI taxonomy): domain Eukaryota; kingdom Fungi; phylum Basidiomycota; class Microbotryomycetes; order Sporidiobolales; family Sporidiobolaceae; genus Rhodotorula; species Rhodotorula paludigena. Next base: position 848,335 of record BQKY01000004.1, read on the forward strand.
GACCACCCGAGCTGCTCGCGCGCCGCGACGGCCTCTTTCCGGCGCTCGTCGTCGCCGTCTCCCCGCTAGCACGCCCGATCCGACCGCAACGCCGTCGACAGCGCGCAGCGAATGAGCCAGCACGTGCGGCGTCATTCTTTCATGCTCTCAGATCCTGTGAAGCTCCTGCTGATCTTATATTCGACCTACGCAGCCCAGACCGCCCGGCGATGGCGGGCCGGCCTTCGCCTGGGAGGGAGACGCTACGTTGCATTCGTGCGTGCCCACTTGCCCTCTCCACGATCTTCAGCTGACCGACACGTCTGGTCACAGATACTGCTACGACTACATGAGGGTGGGTCCTCAATCCTCGAGCGGAGATTCGGGCTCCGGCTCATCACTTCCGCTGGAATGTCGGCTGATCCACCGTTCGGAACCGTGCAGAAACGCGGTTGGAACAATGCCGCGTCCCACTTCGCGCAAGAAGCGGGCGTTGACGAGGCAAATTGGACGGGCCCGCCCATCGAGGCGCCGCAAGGGTTGCTGTACGAGTGAGTGGACTATACCAAGTCTCTCCTCTTGCGCTCGCTCACGCAATTCCGTCACGCTACGCACAGGTGGTGGTCGGTCTTCTGGGACGTCTTTATCGCTCGCTCGCAGAAGTCGGGTCCGCGCAATCCGAACGCAGACGCTTATGTCGAGGTGCGCTCCCACCCGATCTCTCGTAGCAGACGATGTTGACCAACACATTCCGTGTTTCAGGCCATGCGCGCAAAACGGGAACCTCTGGCGGTGCAGTTTGCCGGCCCGAACCCGAACCCTTCCATGACCCTTCCTCGCTCTCTCGCCCACCCGCCTCGTCCTCCGAACGCTTCTTACTCCGCTGTCGGCCCGCCGCGCGCGAATTATGGTCAGATGCATGTGCTGGAGCAGCAAGAGCTGCAGAGCCAGATGCAGCAGCGCGGACGCGTGCAGCAGCTTCAAGGCGGGCTGCCGCCCCGCTCCGTTTCCGGTCCCGGCGGGGGTTACTTGCCCAATCCACCGCCCGGTCAGCAGCAGCAGCAGTACGGCTCGCCGATGTCGCAGCCGCCGCCCGGCAACTCGCAGCAGCAGCCGCACGCGCCAGGCGGTGTGCAGCCACCGCTCATGGGTCCGCCGCACTACCAGCAGCCGCAGCAACCTCCGCCTGGACCTCCTTCTTCCGCTGGCTCGCCGCACATGGTCCCCGCGTCGCACCCGTACGCGAACGGCCGTCAGCAGGGTCCGCCGGGAGCGCCAGGAGGGAGCGCCAACCCTGCATTCCAGGCGGCCATGGCGGCGGTCGGACTGGCGGGCCGCGATCCGGAAATGCTTTCGAACGAGGAGCATGTACGTCTTCAATCGAGATGCGATGTTCCGCAGCTTCTGACGATATCTTTGCCTTCAGGCTGCCATCGCCGCCCAGATGAGGCGCATGGGTGCGCTTCCGCCAACTTCGCAGAACTCCGGCGCGATGCGCGCTCAGCCTGGTGGACCCCCAGGTCGCATGGTGCAGGGCCCGCCGATGCCGCAGCGAATGCCTTCGGACCCGCAAGTTCGCATGCAGCAGGGCCCCTACCCGGTGCGTATCTCCTCATTGCAGACTCGGCTTGCAGAACTGACTTATCCCTTTCTTCAGCATCAGCAGGGCATGCCGCAGCAGCGCGTACCGCAGCTTCAGTACACGCAGCCTCCCGCCAATGCCGGCTCTCCCGCCTCTCCCGCCTACACCTCTCCGTACTCGACGCCTCACCTCGCGCACATGCAGATCCCGCCTCAGCAGCAGCAACAGCAGCAGATGCATCAGCAGATGCACGGCGCTCAGAGCTCCCCGCCGCACATGGGCGAGTTCCTCCCTCCGCCTTCTCGCGGGCCCGGCGGCCCCGTCAAGGACGGGCGCAGTCCGATGGGGCAGCAGCCGGGCGCGCCGGGGCAGATGCCGATGCAGAAGGGCTCGCCCGCCGCTTCCGGCCCGATGGGCAAGCGCATGGGCAGCGCGATTGAGGATCCTTCGCCGCGCACGCTCAAGCGGCGACGAGGCGGGCCGAACGATGGCGGCGACCCGGGCACGCCAGGCGGCGGAGGGCACGACATGGGACCGGGCAGTCCCGCTGCGGGCCAGATGATGCCGGGCCGTGCGCCGACGCCCGGACAGGCGTTCGACGGCGGCGTGCCGTACCGTCCCAGCCCGAGCCCGGCGCTCATGCACCCGCCGCCGCCGAGGAATCCGCAGATGATGCCGCCGCATCAGCAGATGTACGTGACGGGCCCGTCGCCCGAGTCGTACGGCGGTGGCAGTGGGTCGGGCGATCCGATGAGCGGGATGAACGGAGGCGGCATGATCAACGGTGCTGGAGCCGGCATGGTCAACGGGAACCTCAGCCGCCCCGCTTCGGCCGCGTCGAATCATCCGCACCTCTCGCCCGGCGGACCGCAGCAAGCGCACCAGCAGCACATCTCGCCAGGCATGCCGCCCGTTCCTGAACCCGATCAGCGCATCTCGCCTGTCCCGTCGCTCGGTGGTCAGCAGCAGCAACAGGGCTCACTTCCCGTGCCGCCTGGCGGCAATGACGGGCTTTCACGCCCTTTCGCCGGCGCGCCTTCGGCCTCGACTACCCCGCTCCCGCCTCCACCACAATCGCTCCCGCCCGACCTCGGTGGCATCCCCGTCGGTGCACCGCCGATGCACTCGAGCATGTCGAATGGCACGGGACCGGGCGCGGCGGGCGACACGTCCATGCAGCTCAACCTGAGCGGTGACGACATGTTCTCCGGGCTCGACTTCGAGTCGTTCCTCAACAACGACATGTTCAACGAGGACATCACGACTACCTGACTTTCGGCCCTCGCCCTCGTCCTCCCTCTTCCTTCGCCACCACCGTCGGCCTCCCTCCCTCTCTTCTCTCGGTGCCGGTCGGTCGTACATACCCAAGGGTTCTCCGGATTCTCATCGTCCCTTCGTTCGGTTGTCCAGCTGTACTTCTGTCAGTCTTACCTTGCCGCCTCCTCCGACCTGTTCCCCTCAGGGCCGAGATGCATCCTCTCCTCTTCCTCTCATCCACTCCCACATTGTGCAGCGTCCCGCAGCGACATAACGCCTGTGCAAATTTTACGCTAGTACAAAGCTCGAGGAGCCGGGAAATACAGAGAAACCTTGGCCGCCCTCTCAATCGCGCTGGATCCTGTAGAACAAAAGGTAGGCGGTCTCTTCTGCTCCACGAAGGGCGGCAGCCTGTGCGGCCGGCGACGAGAGCGGGTCGACCTGCTCGTCGTCGATGAGGACAAACGCGCTCAGCGCATCGGGGCGGCGCACGAGGGCGGTGTCTGCTCGAGGTGACGCGAGTCAGGCGGGTGACGATATCGTAGGACGTCTGGTTCGGACGCACAATGCCCGCTTCCGTCCTCGCCGAGATGACAGCACGCCGCGTACAGCTCGTAGCGCGTTCTAGGCTCGTGCGGCAGGTTGAGCGAGTATGGCGAAGGTGACGCGAGCGCCATGGGCGGAAGCAGGTGGCCCAGCTCGAGGCCATGGAGCGGGAAGGTGACGCGCGTCGAGACCTTCGTCGGCGGGAATGAGGTGTAGGCAAAGCGCTTGAGGTGGATGATGCTGCGCGACGGGCGTGCTGGTCAGTTCGGGATGGATGAGGCTCGCAAAGAGAGGCGTTACCGACAGGAACTGGGGAAGTCGAGCGACGGAAAGACGCTTCGAGGCTGGGCGAGGGCACCTGCAGCGAGGGCAGTTCCTGCGGAAGAGGATGGAATCAGATCACGCGGGAACTGAACCGACTTGAAACTCCGCACCAGGCATTGTTGCCGTGCATGATCTCCTCTTGCAAGAACTCGTCGATGCAATGTGCGAGAGAGACTGTCTTTTGTTGGGCGGTAGGCGCGGGCAGTGAGAGCGAGAGGGTTTGAAGTGGGCTGAAGGTGGTCGACGTCTGCATCGAAGAAGTCGTTGTGTCCAGTAAGCGGTGTATCGAGGACTGAGAAGACCGTGTAGAGTACCTGCTGGCAGTGTAGGCATTCCATGCGGTTGCGAAGCTGGCCTGTTCGGGCAACGAGGGCAGTCAGTCGCCGGACCTTCTTAAGCTGCGTACAGAACGCCGAGCGGACCCTGAAAGAAGTCAACAATGACGGAGTCGTTCCTCTCGCGGTAGCGTGTCCACTCAAGGTCGGCGGCGATGACCTCGGGTAAGCGCTCTTGCGCAGCTTCGGCGCGAGGCGAGAGCGGGGCAGACGGAGCGGCATCAACGACGAGGTTGAGGTCGTCGTGCAGACCGTCAAGAAGAGCGAGAAGTAGCTCTTGGGCGTCCTGCTGCTGCCTATCGCGATACTGAGGGGCAATGAGGCCGAGCGTATCCTGTAAGGCGAGGCGGTGAGCAAGCAGTCGAAGATAGCGACGCAAGAGACGGACACGAAGCCGGGCAGGAGATGCAGAACGATAGTCGCCTGACTCTAAGACTTGCACAAACTGTGCTAGCGACTGCAGAAGAAGAGTCAGAGGCAAGTATCCGGAGGAAAAGGCATTTAGCGGCACCTTCGCAAGTTGACCGGCAACACCTGACCGACTATGCGGATTAAGCTCCTTGATGTAATCCCCGCCTGCGAAGACCAGGTGTAAGCCATGACAGGCTGGGAAGACTCGGGAAAGGCTCCCATACTGGCGAAGAAGACGGCGAGCGGTTTTGTCGCGGCGAGTGCTTGCAGGACACAAGCGAGGTAGCAGGTGTTGCCGAGGTTGACAATGCCCGTGAAAGCTGACGGGGTAAGCGGAGGAGCCCGCTGTGCAAGACTCTTGATCGGCGAGCGCGGCTCGAGGGGAAGGCGAGCCGGTGCCGCGTCGAGGCTAGAACGCCGTGCCGCTCTGCTCAAGTCGGATACTCGGTCGTTGGGCTCGACGAGTTTGACTGGTCGATCGACCCACGAAGGACGCTCTGCCAGGTCGGACGAATCACCGTCCGAGTCCGACAAGCTGCCGCGGCTCAAAAGCGATCCAGTCGCTACCGAGCTGCCGTCGTCGTTTCCGCCGCAATCGTCCGATATGGTCGAATGCCTCGCTGTGTGACGGTCTGATGCCGTGAGACATCTTGAATTAGCTGGACGAGGTGGTGGAACGTACTGGCCTGCTGACGGCGGAATGAGCTGGCTTTGCGCTGCGGCGGAGAAGACGTGAAATGGCCAGTCCCGCCGTCGATTGGTGCTGGCCATGCGAGAGCAGCTTGCGGCCCATCCGTCGCCCGCCGAGTCGGTCGCATACTTGAGATTGGCGGAGTCAGTTTGTCGCAGCGGAGGGAACTTGTGAAAGAGCGCATGGGAGGGGAGCGCACGGGCTCGAGTACCGGGCTGGAAGGGTCCGAGGAGCTCGAGTGCCTAGCAATTACATGTGATGGTGCCGAAGGAAGCTGAGAAACACCTCGTACGACGCCAGCCGGCTGTGCTGAAGCGAGCTGCTGTGGCCGGTCGTCGTCGGACGTGCTTGACACCGACCACGGGTCTGGGGTTGAACATCGCCTGCTCGGCTGCACGCTGCCCTCAAGAGGCCCATCCTGTGCGTCTGCCGCCCCGGCATGTCGCTTGAAGAGGCTCACGACGCTCTTGCGCTTCTTCAGCAGGCCCGAGAACCCGGTCGCCCCTCTCTCCCCCCGGTCCTGCTTCACGGCGGCATGCACCACGTCGCGCATGTGTCGCGGCGTGCTGCGTCGTTCCTCGGCGATGACGGCCTCGACAGCTCGCCGCAGTGCCCCACTCGAGCGAGACGGAGGGCGAGACGGCGACCTGGTCGGCTTCGTCAGGCTGTGCTCCTCCAAGACACCGTCGCGCAACGCGCGCGCAGGAGCATGGTGAATGTCGGCGGAGGTATTGGGACGGGGAGGTCGAAGAGGAGGTGCGGCATCTGGCGGGTCGCCAGAGTCTGGGCGTGCAAGCACATCGGTTGCTCGGGGAATCGTGCGCCAGAACATTGGGGTCACAGTCGAGTAGGAGCAGGCGGCGCAAGTCACAGACCGACGCAGCATGGACAATCCCGACAGGAGAGCAGACAACAGACGGACGGTCCGTGGAGGTGGCGAGCGGGCCCAACTCTTTAGTTCTCTGAGGCAGCGCTTGGACATAGATAGCCTGTTGCTTGTCTTTGGAGTACTTCGCGGACTGCAGGCGGCTCAGATCGCAGGAGGACAAGCAGTTTCCAGGCGACCTTCCCAAGCACGAGATGTCAAAAGTGGGAGACTGCATCTCGCGCTTGAGAGCTTGCCAGGCCGCGCGCAGGAGCCGTACACGGGTCTGACGAGCCACTCAAGCGCTTCAAGGCGCGTCCAGCGAAGTTGCGGACGTTCGGACGAGATTGACTTGCGCGCGTCCGCATTGCTCGCGGCTCATCCTCCTTCCACTTCCTCGTCTCGCCGCAACTCGCGCCTGCAGCCTCAAGGTGCGCCTCCGAGCGTGTCCAGCCAAACAAGGTGTCCGCACGTGCTCGAGCTGACCCGCTCCACGCCCCGCTTCGTCCTCCCTTCGTCATCGTCTCTTCCCTTCCGAAAACGTCTCGCCCGTCTACAGCGTCGCCTTTACAGCCTTCTCCTCGCCACCGAGCTTACGATTGACAACATGGGCGCGACTGGCAGCGGCGGCAAGGGCAAGTCCGGCTCGGAGGGCAAGATCAGCATGTCGCGTTCCGGTTCGTCGCTTCTCCCGCTCCGTCTACTTAGATACAGACCTGCGCTGATTGGGCTTCAAACATCGCCGTGCAGCCAAGGCGGGTCTCCAGTTCCCTGTCGGCAGGATCCACAGGGTACGTCTCCTCTGCGCGTCGTGTGCATGACGGGGTGGATATAGCTTCGTCGCGCAAGTCCCCGACGCGCACGTCACTGACACACCGTTGAGCGCATCGCAGTTCCTCAAGAAGGGCCAGTACTCGAAGCGCATCGGCGCCGGCGCTCCGGGTCCGCCCCTGCTTCGCTTCTCCGCCGGCCTCGCCAGACTAAACTCGTTTGCCTGCCCACAGTCTACCTTGCCGCGGTCCTCGAATATCTCGTCGCGGAGATCCTCGAGCTCGCCGGTAATGCCGCGCGCGACAACAAGAAGAGCCGCATCATCCCGCGCCACCTCCAGCTCGCGATCCGCAACGACGAGGAGCTCGACAGGCTCCTTGCTTCAGGTGCGCTTGCCTTCTACCACACTCGGTCACGTACCACAACCAACACGTCTCCCTGCATAGCGACGATCTCCCAGGGTGCGCCCGTCATGAGTCGTTCTGACTGCACCGAAAGCGCCTGACGCTTTCTCTCGCTGCGCTGCCCCTAAACCCTCCGCTTTGTGCGCTCTCCATTGGGTCGACACACCCCAGGCGGTGTAAGTCTGCGTGAGCTGAGGTCGGCCCAATCCGAAACCCTTACTGAACCGCCTCCCGCACGTCCCGCAGGTCCTCCCGAACATCCACTCCGAGCTCCTCCCGAAGAAGAACCCCAAGGGCTCGTCGGGCAAGAAGAAGAGCAAGGACGCTGACGAGTAGGTTGCTGAGGCTTTTTCGCTCGAGCCGTCCCGGTTCACCACCCTTTCCTGCTTAGCTCTGCTGCCTGTCTCGCGCACGATCGCTCGCTGTCGTAAAATGTGCCTTAGTCCCCTTGTCCGGCCTCTCTGAAGCATCAAACAGTCCCCGCACTGCTCGTACAGCAGCTCGTCACGAGAGACCCTCTCGATGCAAGATGATCCAGCATGCCCTGACCGCTTCTCTCCGGTGCACGAGACATGCCTCGCCTGCTCTGTCCGGCCTGCGAGCATACAGTCGAGCGGGAGTTACTGCGCCCGCGTGCTCCTGGTCCATCTCACGAAGACAGCACGCTCGTTGGTTCTTGAACCAGCGCCCGATGGTGCGCCGCCTCGCTCTCGCGCTCGTTGCGGACAGGGACGAGTGGCTCAGACGCCTTCACCCTTCAGCAGCAGCGGGATTGCAAGTGAGGAGCGGAAGACACGCGTCGAAGAAGGCAGTAGTCTGGTAGACATCAGCCTCGAGCATGCGAGCGAAAAGCAGCGGGGACAAGCAGTCGACGCACTCCGCGCTTCGGCGCCGCCGCCAGCGCCTGCACTGTCTAGCAGCTGCAGGTGTGCTCACCTTGGCTCCGGCTCAGGCGCCCGCTCGCACAGGCTGCAAGGGCGGCCCGCCTGGCAGCAGTCGACGTGGCGACGGGCGAGGGCCAAGACGGCTGCGAGAGTGGAGCAACAGTCGAACGTGCACGTGCGGCTGAAAACGACCCGACGCAAGCCAACGAGGGCGGAAAAGCATCTGAGAAGCGAAAGACGAGCAACCGAAGCGGCAGCCGAGGCGACCAGAGCAAGCAGATTGAAGACACTGTCGCGCGCGAGGCCCTCTCGACCTCTCGGTCGCGACAAAGAGGTAGATAGGTAAAGGGCACGCTCAGATGCGAGCGGCGTAAGGTTGCAAATGGCGAGGAGGGGGATAAACAACAATGGGCGAGACTCCCGCGACAGAAAGACGAAACACGACCCGACGACTCCGCACACGGCACCAAGAGGGGGCGGTGGTGGCGCGCTTAGAACTCCTGGCTGGGCTTGCCGTCCTTGCCGAGCTTGGTCTTCTGCGGGAGGAGCTCCGAGTGGATGTTGGGGAGGACACCACCCTGCGAGATGACGACGTGGCCGAGGAGGCGGTTGAGCTCCTCGTCGTTGCGGATGGCGAGCTGGAGGTGACGGGGGATGATGCGCGACTTCTTGTTGTCACTGTGGAACGCAGCGAGAAGGTCAGGACGAGGCCGCGTGAAAGACGACGAGCGAAACGCACCGGGCAGCGTTGCCAGCAAGCTCGAGGATCTCGGCAGCGAGGTACTCGAGGACGGCAGCGAGGTAGACTGTAGAGAGAGTCGAGCATGTCAGTGAACAGTCGAGGGACAAACAAGGGCGAAGCCGAGACGACGCACCGGGAGCACCGGCACCGACACGCTGGGCGTAGTTGCCGCGGCGGAGGAGACGGTGGATACGACCGACGGGGAACTGGAGACCGGCCTTGCTCGAGCGCGACTGGGCCTTGGACGAAGCGTCACCACCGGCCTTGCCGCCAGACTTGCCGCCAGAAGACATGTTAAAGTGTAAGGATGGGGGTGGGTGGGGTGAGGGTGAGGAGACGGAGCGCGAGTAGCGTAGTTGGGAGGGAGAGAAGGAGAAGGAGCGCGGATGGCGGGTGAGATGACAGTGGTGTTTGCGCGTGCGAAGCGAGAACGCGGGCGCGAGATGCGCGCGTCCGCACGGCCACGTGGCGATGCGCGCGTACGCAGCGTGCGGCCGCGCGCTCGCCGCTGGCTTGTTTGCTCGCAACTCGGCGCGCGCTGTCCCTTCCCGCCTCGGCTCGCTCCTTGCCTTTCCTCTTCCTCTTCACGCTCGTACTCTACTCTACGAACCACTCACACCAACACAATGGCCCCCAAGTCGACCACCGCCGAGGTTCGTCTCCGCTCATCCTCGCACGCGCTAGCCACCGTCACACCTCGCTGACTTGCCCTGTCACTCGACCTCAACAGAAGAAGCCCGCCTCGACCGCCGGCAAGGCTCCTGCCTCGAAGGCTCCCGCTGGCAAGGCCCCCGCCAAGAAGGCCGTCAAGAAGGCGCCGGCCTCGGGCGACGACAAGAAGCGCAAGCGCAAGACCCGCAAGGAGACCTAGTGCGTCCCCGGCTGTGCCCTGCCACGCGCAAGGAACCCGAGACTGACCTCGAGCCCCTTCCCACCAGCTCGTCGTACATCTACAAGGTCCTCAAGCAGGTCCACCCCGACACCGGTATCTCGAACAAGGCCATGCTCATCCTCAACTCGTTCGTCAACGACATCTTCGAGCGCATCGGTGAGCTCCTTGAACTGGTCTGCCTCGTGCGCTCCATACTGACGCGTCGAACGCGCTCCCGCAGCCTCGGAGGCCTCGAAGCTCGCGTCGTACAACAAGAAGTCGACCATCTCGTCGCGCGAGATCCAGACCTCGGTCCGCCTCATCCTCCCCGGCGAGCTCTCGAAGCACGCCATCTCGGAGGGCACCAAGGCTGTCACCAAGGTCCGTCTCCTTTGCGCTCGTCACGCCCGTCGCCATCACCCAACTGACTTGGTCGCGTCTCCGCTCTACAGTTCTCGTCGCAGGGCAAGCCCTAAATGCGCGAGCGCATACCCTCACCCCCCACCTGAGCCGTCGTGGCGCGCGTGTTCGTCTTTCGTCTTTCTGTCGCGGTCGCCCTCCCTTGTTGTTACCTCCCCGTCCCACTTTTACCACTCGTGCCGCTTGCAACAGCGTGACTTTCAGACCACGCGTATGCAGTCGAGCGAAAGAGAGCTGCAGAACGAGAGCAATGAAAAGAGTCGCGTTCGTCGCGCGTCTTGTGCTGTTAGTCGAAGTTGGCGCCAGCTCTCGCGTGCTCGTACCACGTCCGCTCTCGCGCCCGCGATACTGTGTGAGGCGGACGCGACATGCTAATGCGAAATGCTCTACTGCTGCTTGACCTCCTCCACGCGCACCACGAATCCCTTGCCGATCCGCTCGATATCGCGGAAAACGGCCTTCTTGTCGAGCACGACCTTGGCCTTGCCCTCCTTTGCGTCCGGATCGCGCACAGGCTTTGTTGGGAAGCCCAGGCCAACCTTGAAAGCACGCGGCGCCTCGACAGACGGGTTCCAGATGCCGCCAACGATGGGAGAGCCGTGCTCCGAGTGGAAGAGGAGGAAGACGGACGGGTAGACGCGCTGTCGTGGGCGAGTGACGTATAAGTTCACGGCTGGAAGAAGCCCTTGGGGACAGTGACAAACCTGCAGCTGCTTGATCAAGTCGGCGACCGGATCCCAGCCCGCGCGCATCTCGTCCTCATCGTCTTCCGTCTCACCCATCAGCGAGCCTGAAAGGATCGACGAGCGCGGTCGCCGCGCAAGCGCTTCGGCAACAGGTGTGAAGGATTGGAAGTGTCGCGGAACGAGCGACGCATCGAGATGAATGAGGAAGGCGTAATCGCCGAGAGGCGGCGAGAAGATTTGCTGCAAAGCCGCGAGTGAGTGAGCCGCACTTGAGAGAAACGCGAGACAACTCACCTCCACGCTCAGACCGCCCTCGGTCACGCCCGCCTGGAGGGCCGCCAACGCCGCCTTGGCCAGACCGCGAACCCGCGCTGCGGCGACTTTGCCCGTTGCTCCGCCCCAGTACAGGCCGTCGAGATCGCTCTCCGTCGCGATGACCCACGCATGAGAGTCCATCGCCGGCTTCGCAAGCCTCATTGACTGGAACGCATCGGTCGCACGCGCGCGGTCGGCCGTCGGCAGAACCGGGCGGCGACCGGACGACACGGCCGTCTGGAAGGAGTAGATGGGAACGAGCAGGGGCTCGTCGCGCCACTTCCAGCTCGCAATGCGCTCGAGCGCGCGCGCAAAGCCCGTCGCTCCGCTCTGTGGCGGGTCAAAGGGCGAGGCGGCATCGATGAAGACGGAGGCGGCGACGAGCTCGAGCTGCTCATCGGAGAAATGTGCCGAGAGCATGTGCGCCGAGACCCAGCGCTTGAGAAGGCGGACGGTCGGAGAGAAGGAGGGGAAGTGGTTCTGTAGGGACGAGATCGCGGCGTGGTGCTTCGGGCGCTGGACGAAGCGCTGCAGGTATGCGTCGAGGGAAGACAATCGGGAGCCGCTCGCCTCGTCGAGATCGCCCAGCTGGTCCTCGCGCTCCTCGAGCAGGATCTGCGAGCGATCGTAGAAGATCCGTGCGCGGAATGCCCATCCCGTCGCAGTGAGGATCTCGAGCGCGACATTGTCGTCGATGGGTCGCGCTTCCACGTCGATCACTACTTGCGCCTGGAGCACCGAGCGCGACGACTCGAGGTTCTCGCCGAGCTTGGCGAGGAACGCCGCCTTGATCTTCTGCACCGCTTCGAGCTCGTCGGGCCAGCTGCCCGAGCCTTCGAGGGTGATGTGAAAGTCGTGCGGGTCGAGGTACTTGAGCGAAGCCGGGAGGCGGTCAAAGTCCTTGAGACGGCGCGGCGAGGGCGTAAAGGGGGTCGAGTACCGCAAGCCGGGCGAGCAGGGCTGGACGGCCGAGACGGAGAGAGGGAGGTCCTTCATGTCGGTGATCTCCTTGGCCAGCTCGTCGAACGCCGTGATGGCCGCGCTGAAGCCCTTGCCAGCGGTGACCGGATCCTCGAGGTAGATCGAGCGACGGATCGCCTCGGGCTCGACGAGCAGGTGGTCCATCGCACCGGCAAAGAAGTCGATATTGGCGGCGGGGACACCGTGGCGCTCGCCGAGGATGTACTCGACGATGCGGCGCACGATGGTGCTGCGCCGCGGCCCGAGACCGCCAGGTCCCGGCTGGTCCCAGACGACCGCCTCCACAATAGCGCCGTCTTGGAAGCGACGCAGCTCCGACTTGTTGCCCCAGAAGGCGCGGAAGTCGGCGCAGGCCTCCTCGTCCTCTGCCGAAGGGCCCTGGTCGACGAGGCGCAGCGACTCGATCGGGTCGAGAAGGACGCCGAGCGAGACAGAGACGGACGTGGGCGGTTTGTGCGCGGGAGAAGTAGCGGAGAAAGAGGGACGCGGCGGAGTTGAAAGGGTGAAGGCGCGAACACGCGGACCAAGGGCGCGACGAAGAGTTGCAGTGAGAGAGGCGAGGAGGTAGGAAAGGGAGTCGGCGTAGTCGAGACTTGCATCGGGGTCGACCTTTGGCGCGTATGGGAGCGTGATCCTGCAAGTGCACCTGCATCAGGTGACGAACGAAGGCGAATGACAAGCCAAAGCACGCACCTCGCGTAGTTGTCAAAGCGCTCGACTGCGCGAACATCGCGCACGAAAGACGCTTCGAACTTCCGCTCGTCGTCGACGCCGCTCAACAGCAGTGTGATGGCGGCCCGTGCGTCATGCTTGAGCATCTCGAGCGTCGAGAGGTCGACACCGGCTGCGAGGTTGACGGTGCCGGTAGGGTCGACGAAGAGCGGACGGCCCTTGTAAGCCGCCTTGAATTGATCCTTCGAGTACTGTGCGAGCGAACAAGGTCAGTTCTGCTGCTTATGGCGAGGCCGAGGGGGTTCTTCCGCACCGTCTCCGCGCTCGACTTGAAGAAGATGCCCTCTGTCCAATTCGCGCCTGCGAGCCATTCGACAGCCTTGCGCCAGCCGGCCCATGCTTCGCCGCCCGCAGCAAGACTCGCCGAGTCGCCCGCGGCCGACTTCCCGCCAGCGTTCAGGCTGCGCGCCACGCACCATGCCCACCATTCGGACGTCAGGCCGAGCGAGGCGTCGTAGCCGCGCTTGACGGCCCACGCCTGCAGAAGCCGCGCAGAAGCGGCATAGGCGGGATACGAGGTCGAGAGCGAGTGGTGGTACTTGAGGTGGTCGGTCAGGAGCGAGAGCGAGGAAAGGTGCAGGGCGGACGAGTGCAGCGGAGTCGGCGGGAGCATGGACGGGTCGAGCTGTGGGTTCTCGCCATCCGCTGCGAGGGAGAGCGGGCGAATAACGTTGCTCGCCGGTGCGAGCTTCGAGGTCGCGAAAGCGCCGGGAGGAGCGACTACGCGAAGGCGCAGGACGGCACCCTTGACCTTGCCGAGGCCAATCTTCTCCGCGCCCTTCGGCGTAGCAGACCGAACCTCGAGGGCATAGCCCTGCGAGCCAGGTAAGGGAGCAAAGGAGGTCGACACGGGACCGAGCGAGTCGGGGAGGGAGGATGCGAGGATCGTGAGGTAGTGCAGCGCCTTGACGGAGAAGCGCGGGTAAAGGTAGTCCTTCGGTTGAAGCAGCGTCTACATGCATGGAGAGCGTTCAGCATGGCCGATTCGAGCAGCTCGGAAGGGCGAAAGACTCACCGGAGGAATCGCAATGGCCAGTTCAACGACGTACTCGCCGTGCTCCTTGACGCCACCGCCCCAAGCCCACTTTCCGACAACGCGCACGTCTTCGCTCCTGGGCTTCTCCCACGGCAGGTCCATCTTGGCCCACTTGCCGTTGCTACCCTCGACCTCGGGCACGGCCCGCCCCTTCTTGCGCAGACCTGCGAGGCTGACGGGCTTCTGCTTCGACAGGCTCGTCAAGTGCGCATGGAGGGACTTGAGTAGCGGTTGAAGAGGGGACGAGGCGGGCGCAGGGGGCGTGATGGGGTCGAGGACCGACGAGACCTGCGTCGCGAGGACGTTCGAGATGGGCGAGGCGGTGAGCTCGGCGAACGCGAGCGCGCGCAGCTCGGCGGGCGAGAGCGGCTTGGGCTGCTTGCCCTTGCGCTTCTTGTCGAGCTCGGCGGCGGGCGCGATGAGCGGCTTTGACGGTGCCGTCCCGACCGTCTCCCAGCCGTCATCGTCGTCTGCAGCACCGTCCGCGCCCATCTCGCTGCCGCCGTCAGACTCGTCGTCGTCAGACTCGCCCTCGTCGCTGTGCTCGACGTCGAGATTGGCGTAGAGGTCCTGGTCGTCGTCCCCGATCATCTGGTCCTCATCGTCGTCCTCGTCTCCCCCGAGCCCTTCGAGCCCGTCCGGGCCGCCCGTGAACTCATCCACACTGCTCTCGTCGTCCCCCTCCTCCTCGTCGAGCCCGCTGCCAGCGAGGTCCTCCTCGAACTCGTTGATCTCCGAATCGTCGTCCTCGAGCTCAGGCGACGGCGACGGCTCTGCGCGGGAGGTGCGCGGCTTCTTGGGCACAGCTGCAGCAGCCTGCGGTGCTGCTCGCTTGACGGATCGCGCCATGCGAGCGAGAGTGCGGAGTTGTGCAGTCGACGGCGTCCGCGCTCGACGAGAAGGCGGTGCGGGTCTCACCTCGACTTGTGTCGCGCGAGAGCAGAATGCGTGGATGCAAAGCGTGTCTCATTGTATCACAATGCACTCGAGCGAGAGCACAGCCGGTCCTGCGCGAACGATCTGAAGGTCGCGCTCGCCAGCGAGATGTCAACTTGCTTCCACCGCTTCCTCCCGCCCGCTCGCAATGGCTGCCAAGGAAGGCAAGGCTACCAAGGCGCGCAAGGCCTCGGACGACGCGTCTCCGCGCAAGCGCGCCCGCAAGGTTGCGACCCCGTCGAGCGACGATGACGCTGGATCGTCCGGGGTCGAGGACACAGACTCGGGCGACAGCGCACCGACGCAGAAGGGCAAGGGCAAGAGCAGGGCGAAACCGGCAAAGAAGGTGAAGGGTAAGGCGAAAAAGGGTAAGAAGAGCGACTCGGAGGACGACTTCATCGACGACGGCGACGAGGACGAGGAGGACGGCGACGACAGCGGGGACGACGTCAAGACGAGGGTCGTGGGATCAGCGAAGAAGGTGCCAGCGCCGAAGAGCAAAGGTGGGCCCCTTGTGCCGAGCTTCCGCTCAGAAGCTGACAACTCGCCTTCCAGCCGACGTACCCATTATCCTGCCCGAAACGCTGGACTTTCTCAAGCGACTGTCGAAGCACAACGACCGGGACTGGTTCCAGCTGCACGACAACGAGTACCGCCATGCGCTGCTCAACTTTACGACGTTCGTGCAGCACTGGGTCCCGCTCGCGTCCGAGGCCGACTGGCAGCTGCCGCACCTCCCGGCCAAGGACCTCATGCACCGCATCTACCGCGACGTGCGGTTCTCCAAGGACAAGACGCCGTACAAGACGTACTTTTGCGCGTCGCACTCGCGCACGGGGCGCAAAGGGCCGTTCGCGCTGTACTACGTCCACATCCAGCCCGGCGGCAAGTCGATGCTCGGCTGCGGGTGCTGGCAGCCGCCGGCGAGCTCGCTCAAGCTGTTCCGCGATGCGATCCTGCGCGACCCGAAGCCGCTGCGCAAGGTGCTCGCGGCCAAGGACTTTGTCGAGCTGTTTGGCTCGGACAAGCCGCGGATGGACAACAAGCGCTCGAGCATCTTTGGCGGGAGCGACCAGCTCAAGAATGCGCCCAAGCTCGAGGGCGTCGACAAGACGCACAAGGACATTGACCTGCTCAAGTGCCGCTCGTTTGCCGTCGAGACGTACTTCCCGGACGACGTCGTCACGTCGGACGGCTTCCTGCAGAAGCTCAAGCACGCCATCGAGGTTGCATCGCCCTTCACGCAGCTGCTGAACGAGGTGGGTGCTGTGGTTTTCCCGCTCCTCCACTTTCCGCTCTGTCCCATGCTGATCTTCGGTCATTCGCCATTGCAGATCATTTCGCCTTCGCCAGCGAGCGACAATGACGAAGACGAGGATGACGGCGAGGAGGACGGAGAGGACGGGGAGGACACGGAAGGAGACGGGTCGGGAGAAGGTGATGAGGACGAGGAAGAGGACTGAGTCTGCGCCACACGAGGTCGCTCCGAGGTGCTCGGTTGGTGCGCAATACATGCTTGGTGACCGTGCGAGTGCATGTGTGGGCTCTCGTGCTCTCCTGCGAGTGCGAGCGCAAGAGTGGCGGCCGGTATTGCGTGGCCCTCGAACCTTCGCCGGGAGCGGGAGCGCGGCGAGTCGAGCTTCGCGGCGGCGGCGTCGCTCGCTTCCTCTCTTGTTTCCCTCGCCCCTGCGCGCTCTTTCCCGGGTTCCGTACTCGCACACAATGCTGTCTGCCGCCCGCCTCTCTGGCCTTCGTGCCGCCCGCACCCCGCGCTCGGTCCGTAACCTTTTTCCTCTGCCCATCGCACCCGCTCGCCGCCCCGCCCTGCGCCGCCACACACCCCGCTCCGGGCCCGCGTGGCGGCGCTCGACGGCGCGAAAAGGTGCTGCACGCCCTGCCATGCCCCCCAGCTGACCCTGCTCGCTCCCGATCTCGCCGCGTCGTCCGCCTCGGCTACTGCAGGCATCGCTCATGCAGCAGCGCTTCAACTCGAAGGTCTCGGGCCCCGTTGTCGGCATGGACCTCGGTACTACCAACTCGTGTGTTGCCCTCATGGAGGGCAAGGTTCCCCGTGTCCTCGAGAACTCGGAGGGTGGCCGGACAACCCCCTCCGTCGTCGCCTTCACCAAGGACGGCGAGCGCCTCGTTGGTCTCCCGGCCAAGCGCCAGGCCGTTGTTAACTTTGAGGTGAGTCGCCATCAGGGACTTTGCCGGGTTGCTGCGAGGGCAGGAGGTTGACTCTCCCCGGACTTCTCCGCGCAGAACACCTTCTTCGCGACCAAGCGTCTCATCGGCCGCAAGTTCTCGGACAAGGAGGTCCAGGACGACATCAACAACGTCCCGTTCAAGATCGTCAAGCACTCGAACGGTGACGCATGGCTCGAGGCGCGCGGCCAGAAGTACTCGCCCGCGCAGATCGGTGCTTTCGTGGTCGGCAAGATGAAGGAGACCGCTGAGGGCTTCCTCGGCAAGAACATCAAGCACGCCGTCATCACCGTCCCCGCCTAGTGAGCCGAGTTCGCGCTGTTCCCCCAAATCCCGCTCACCTCCAACCGCCTACAGCTTCAACGACTCGCAGCGCCAGGCCACCAAGGACGCTGGCACGATCGCCGGCCTCGACGTCCTCCGTGTCATCAACGAGCCGACCGCTGCTGCCCTCGCCTACGGCCTCGACCGCAACGACTCGCGCCAGGTCGCCGTCTACGACCTTGGTGGTGGCACGTTCGATGTCTCGATCCTCGAGATGCAGAACGGTGTCTTCGAGGTCAAGTCGACCAACGGCAACACCCACCTCGGTGGTGAGGACTTTGACATTGCGCTCGTCAACCACATCGTCGCCGAGTTCAAGAAGGAGTCGAGCCTCGACCTCTCGAAGGACCGCATGGCCATCCAGCGCATCCGTGAGGCGGCCGAGAAGGCCAAGATCGAGCTCTCGTCGACCTCCCAGACCGACATCAACCTCCCCTACATCACCGCCGACGCCTCGGGCCCCAAGCACATCAACCTCAAGTTCACCCGCTCGCAGCTCGAGCAGCTCGTCGGCCCGCTCATCCAGAAGACTGTCGAGCCCTGCAAGAAGGCGCTCGCCGACGCTGGCATGAAGGCGTCCGAGGTCGAGGAGGTCATCCTCGTCGGCGGCATGTCGCGCATGCCCAAGGTCGTCGAGACCGTCAAGTCGGTCTTCGGCCGCGACCCGTCCAAGGGTGTCAACCCCGACGAGGCCGTCGCTGTCGGTGCCGCCATCCAGGGTGGTGTCCTTGCCGGCTCGGTCACGGACGTCCTCCTCCTCGACGTTACCCCGCTTTCGCTCGGTATCGAGGTGCGTCGCGCTTCTTCCATGCGCGCAAATAGCTTCGCACTCACGATCCTCGCGTCTGCAGACCCTCGGCGGTGTCTTCACGCGCCTCATCAACCGCAACACCACCATCCCGACCAAGAAGTCGCAGACCTTCTCGACCGCCGCCGACGGCCAGACCGCCGTCGAGATCAAGGTCTTCCAGGGCGAGCGTGAGCTCGTTCGCGACAACAAGATGCTCGGCAACTTCCAGCTCGTCGGCATCCCCCCTGCGCCCAAGGGCATTCCCCAGATCGAGGTCACCTTCGACATCGACGCCGACGGCATCGTCAACGTCTCGGCCAAGGACAAGGCCACCAACAAGGACCAGTCTATCACCATTGCTGCGTCGTCGGGTCTCTCCGACAAGGAGATTGAGTCGATGATTGCGCAGGCCGAAGCGCACGCCGAGGCCGACAAGGCGCGCCGCGACCTCATCGAAGCTGCCAACTCGGCCGACTCGGTCGCCGCCGAGACCGAGAAGGCGCTCAACGAGTTCAAGGAGCAGGTTGACGCTGAGGAGGCGGAGAAGGTGAAGGGCCTCATCGCCGAGCTTCGCGAGCTCAACGTCAAGGCCCAGGCTGAGGGCTCGGACGTCAAGCCGGAGGACATCAAGACCAAGGTCTCGGAGACCCAGCAGGCGTCGCTCAAGCTCTTCCAGAAGTGCGTGCTTCCTGACTAGTCTGAAAAGAGCAGTGCTGACTTGACTCCTTGCCTCTTCTCCCTTTGCCCCGCCTTCCTTTCCATGCCCTCCTGACGTCCCCCAACTCCTCCATATGTCTGACTAACGTGCAGAGTGTACGAGAGCCGCCAGCAGGGCCAGACCCAGGAGGAGCCTAAGAAGGAGGAGGAGTCGAAGTAAACCCCTTCACACCCGTCTGCGCCCTCTTGCACCCTTCCCTCGCTCGCACTGTTCCCGTGTTCATCCTCTCTCGCATCGTCTCCATCGCATGTCGTTCCAACCCCCTCCACCGCCAAAAGCGTTTGAACCACCCCTAGACGTACCTAACCCCCTCCCCACTCTCACCCTCTTTCCCTAGTCGTCCCCTCTCGCGGCTCTTCCCCCATTCGGTTCGGTTCGGCCGTTGTCACATCCCCTTGTACTGAAATATCGAAGACCCCGTAGCAGCCTCCGCCTGGTCCGCGGACGCGCAGTACGAGAGGTGCGGCGCATCGGTGAGGCGGTCCCACCACATGCAAATGTACCTCGAGCAACACGACGACACGGCACTTGCAAACGCTTCGATGGTACAGCGGGAGACAACGACACGCGAATGAATAGAATTGAGGAGCTGAAAGTGGCACGACACGGGAAGAGCGCAAGAGGGACAAACAGGCGAGATGCGCAGGGATCAAAGCTTCGCGCTGCGAGTCGGGGCAGTCAGCACACGTCGACAAAATCGACTACTGGAGAGCGCACCCCATGATCTGCGCAACTTTGACCGACTGGCGGATGCCGAGATCTCTGTGTAGCGCGGTGACGGAGCGAGGGGTCAGGATTTAGGACAGAAGTGTGAGAGCCACAATACGGCGCACTGCATGATCTCATAGGAACCGCCGGGGATGCTGACAATCACGAGGCGATCAATATTGTTCGACAATCTGAGCGCACACTTGCCGGCAGCGGATCACTGCAGGGCCGACTCACGAGTAGGCCTTGCAGTCGCGCCACAGACGCTCGATCTTCTCGCCCTGACCGCCGCGCGAATAACCCAGCCCGCCGAAGATCTGCAGGCGTATGGAGGAAGGGAGATTGAGAAGGTTGGCGACAGATTTGACCAGAGGGGCGGCGTTGACGTACCTGCATTGCGTGGCCGACGCAAAACTCTAGAGTCTCTGTATTCGCGAGAGAGAGTCTCGGTCAGCAGAGCAAGGGCCCAAGATCCAGGTGCCTGTCAAAGAGAGCGGCGCACCCGTTGCCTGGGCCTTGAGCAGCGCGACCGTCCCGCCGCCACGGAGGTTGACCGTGTCGGCGTCGTAGTGCAGCGTCTGATAGACGACTGTGATGGATGGTGTCAGTTACGAGCACGGCAGTGTACATAGGCGAGGAACGGACTCGTCTCGAGCCATGCGTGCGTTGCCTCGATGCGCTGCGACATGGATGCGAGCTGCGCTTGAGGAGACGAATTAGCACATTCAATTGGCGGGAGGGACGCCGAAGACACCTCGATCGAAGACGCACCTTCGCACGGATGACCGGGTGGTCAATCAGCTTTTTGCCGAACGTCTCGCGCTTGCTAGCGTACTCTGCGAGTGACGCACAGAGAATGAGTTGGCAGGTGCAGACAAAGGCTTTCCCGGTTTGCGCGACGCTGGCCGTCGCGCCATTGTGAAGCAGAACCGGACGTACTGATGCTCTCTTCCAGACAAACGCGGGCAAAGCGGTTGCTCTGAATCGCAATGCCGCTTCGTTCTCCATTGAAGGATGACATGATGATCTGCGAGGGTCGGGAAAGTGAGCATTGGGCGCAGCGCAGGACGGAGGCACGAGAAAGGACGCACCTGGAAGCCCTTGTTCTCCCTCCCGAGCAGGTTTCCAACCGGCACCTTGACGTCCTCGTACGTAACGTAAGTCGTCCCGGAGGCCCAGACGCCCATGCAATCCATGCGGCGAGTCGTGAGACCCTCGGTGCGCTCGACGACCATGAGCGAGATGCCGCCCATGCCCTTGCCGCCCGTGCGGACGGCGGTCACGAAGTAGTCGCACGAGACGCCACTGCAGTAGCATGACCATGAGCGCCGGGTCGAGGAACGGGGAGCGAAGAACGCACTTCGTGATCCATTTCTTCGCGCCGTTGACGATGTAGTGCGCGCCGTCTTCGGACTTCTTGGCCTCGGACACGATGTTGGCGACGTCTGAGCCACCCTCAGGCTGCGAGAACATCCGGGGCGTCAGAACAGAGTCGCGAGAGCGGGCTGAGAAGACGCCTACCTCGGTGATGGCGAGGCACGAGCGCTTGACACCCTTGAGCAGGTCCGGCACGATGCGCTTCTTGAGCTCGTCCGTGGCCCAGTGCATGATCGGACCAATGCTGATGCCAAAGCCGCCGAGAAGACCGTAAAGCGCACCGCCGCTGCCGCAGCGCGACAGCTCGTCGATGACGATCATGGAGCTGAAGGCGTCCCAGCTCGAGGGGTCGACACCGCCCGGGATGGGTAGTCCCTTTGCATACTCGGATGGCCAACCGGAAGAGCCGGCGGCGATGGCGGCGAGGATGCCAAAGTCGGCGATGCGCTTGTACTCCTCCTCGGGGATCTTCTTTGCCTCGTCCCACGCGCCGCAGTTTGGCGTGACGAACTCGTCTACACAGAATCATGTGAGTGAGGGCGTCCTGGCGCGACACGGTGACAGGGTATGTACCAGTGAACTTGCGCATGGCGCTGCGGACCTTGCGGTGCGAGTCGTTGTAATACGGCGAAGCCCAGTCCTGGTACCAGAAAGGATCGCCGAAAGGCACGAGGTCTGTTAGGCAGCCAGGTGAGCTAATCTCGTCAAGGAGATGAGCGATAGGCTGGAAACGACAAGACGCACCGCCAAAGTACGTCGAGTCCTCCTCTTCTTCCTCTTTCTGCTTGGCCGAGACGCCCTCTTCAACCTTGACTTCTACGGCCTCTTCGACGTTAGTTCCCTCGTCGCCGACGGCGCCGATGAGGAAGGGCTTTGCCGTCTTCTCGAGGACCTTCTTCGAGTGGAACTTCCAGAACTTTTCGGTCGCATCCTGGCCCGAGCTGTTGAGGAGGATCTTGCGACCACCTAGGAGCGTCGAGCAGCGGAAGTGGATCGCGGGAGGCGGGAAGGTCGTGAGCACGCGCAAGTGGGGCAGCTGAGAAGGAGGCGCGCTCACCGGGGTGGTCGTCAAGGAAGCTCGTCCTGAGCGGCCCGCAGAGTGTCAGCGTGGTCTGCACAACCCTGTAGAACTCTCGAGAGGAGCTCACACGTCGTAGACGTTTCCCTCGACTACAACCCAGCACGACTCTGCCGACTTGTGCGTGGCGACCTGTTCGAGTGTGTATGTCTGCGGACTTGGGTGAGCTCTGTTGCCCCTGGCTATGCTCTGCGACTCACCTTGACCGCCATGGCTGCAGCTGGACGAGCAGAAAGAGGCGCGGTTGCTCTCCGGAAGCCAAAGTCGCCGGCGCTCCTTCGATCTGTCGCGTGCCATCCCCGCTCCAGAAAGCGCGGCCGTGCTGATCCTGGAGGGAATGCTGCTCTTGCGAGCGTGGACACCCGCTCGCTCGTTCGCCCGCTGCTACTCTGCGCTTGCACAGCCTTCATCGCTCTCGCCGCCGCCTGCTCCCGATCGCACAAAGGCAAAGGCAGACTGGAAGCGCAGGCAGGTACGCACGCTCTACCACACACTTTCCGCAACTTTCTGCTCACCCGACCGGCCGGTTCCGCAGGAGGGGTCCAACTTTGTCGACACCCTCAACCTCGCAGTCGTCTCGGGGCGCGGAGGCGCAGGCGGCGTCGCGTTCCACCGCGAGAAGTTCAAGGTGGGCTGAAACGAGCTCAGGAGACTGCCTGAACCAGGCTGACCCACGCATACTTGCAGGCTCGCGGCCCTCCCTCCGGTGGACCAGGCGGTGCAGGCGGGTCCGTCTACCTCGTCGCCTCCCCAACCGTCACCAACCTCTCACACCTCCCGCGCACCGTCCGCGGTGGTGCCGGCTCGCCTGGTGGCGGTTCCTGGCTCGCGGGCAAGCGCGGCGAGGACGTCGTCCTGCGCGTGCCGGTCGGGACCATCGTGCGCGAGGTGCGCCGCGAGCCCAAGGACGAGGACGCGGCCGAGGTCGAGCGCGAGGAGCGCGAGCAGCTCGAGTGGGCGTACGAGGCCAACAAGATCCGCCTCGCCGAGGCAGAGGCGCGCGACGTGCGGTGGAAGGCGTGGAAGAAGCGGCGCGACAAGGCCGAGAAGTTCGGCAACCCGGACGACGTCGAACGATGGGAGGAGGTTGACGAGATCGAAATCGACGGCGAGAAGCTCGTCGCACTCGAGCAGCTCCGCAAGGCGCTCTTCGTCATGTACCCGCAGACCGAGCTCGAGGGGCACCCGCACTTCCTCCGTACGGAGCACGAGCTCCTCTCGAAGCTCCTCTCGCGCGAGATTGAGATGCCCGATCCGAAGCAGCGGCGGCGGCGCCAGCGCAGGCGGCGCAATCATGGCCAAGACGATGACCAGCCGCTCTTCCTCGACCTGATCAAACCGACCCCGCTGGACCAGCCTATCCTCCTAGTCGCGGGCGGACAACCCGGCTTGGGCAACCCGTCGTTCTTGACGCACGAGGATCGCTCTCCCAAGTATGCGACTCGAGGCGGTGACGGCGAGATGATGCGCCTCGAGCTTGAAGTCAAGAGCACGGGCGAGGTCGGCCTGGTGGGACTGCCAAATGCTGGCAAGAGGTGCGTTGCCCTCATTTGCTGACGAGCAACTGAATTGACGGGACATTGCCATGCAGCACCCTCCTGCGCGCCCTGACCTCGTCGACTCCCCGAGTCGCCTCGTACGCCTTCACCACCCTCAACCCGCACCACGGCACATGCATTCTGTGGTCCGACGGCACTTTCTCTGGCCCGCGCCCCTCTCCCGCATCCGCCGCTTCGGCCGACATCACCGACACGCCTGCGACGCCGGAATACTTCTCTGCCTCGTCGCATCACCAGTCGCGCGCTGAACGGCGGCGGCAACTCGGGCCCTCGGCTTCTGCTATCGACAGCAGCGCCTCGGAGCGGACCGAAGTCCTGCGCTTCACCCTGACCGACAACCCCGGTCTCGTCGCCTCGTCGTCGCTCAACGTCGGCCTCGGGCATGCCTTCCTGCGGCACATCGAGCGCTGCTCTGCGCTCGTGTACGTCGTCGACCTCTCGAGCGCCGACCCGTGCGAGGCGATCGCGAGCCTGCGCGCCGAGCTCGCCGCGTATGCGCGCGTAAAGGGACTCGCAGAGGGCGAGCTCGAGGGCCGCATCCGCGGCGTGGTCGCCAATAAGGCCGACCTCTTTGGCGCACCTCCGCCGCCGGCGGACGAAGCCGCGTCTGCTGATGAGGAGGAGGAGGCGCCAGCGCCGCCGCGGCCGAGCCCGCAGGACGGGCAGCGCAAGCTCGCCGACCTGACGGAGTTCGTGCGCGCGCTCGAGGCCGACGACGTCGCGCGCGGGGTTCGCCAGGCCGGAGACGAGCCGATCTGGGTCGTGCCCGTCAGCGCGATGCGGCGCGAGAACGTCGCTGCGCTCGTGGGCAAGCTCGCGGGGACGGTGCGGGCGGAGCGCGAGCGCGCGGCGCGGAGGGACGAGCTCGCGGCGATCGAGGCCGAGGAGGAGAGGCAGCGCGCGACGTACGAGCGCTGGATGCCGCCTGCGCCCACGGAGCCAGTCACCGAAGAGAAGTAGATCTTGCCTCCCCCTCTCGAGACTCTCAGAGATTCCCGCGCGTTGTTGTAGCAACACTTGTAGCCCTCTTGCATTCGCATCGCCTGCATCGCCCCCTTTCTGCCGTCTATGTATATTTTGCGTGCGTGGCCGAGAGCCGAGAGTGTCTGTGCAATCAGGCGGCCGTGCCGAGGGCCTCCTTGACCGCGGGTTCCTTGCCCGGACCGGCCTGGGCGTTGGCGTACGAGAGGTAGGCGCTGTGGGATGCGTTGTCAGCAAATGTGGTAGCCACGGAAGGACATGTGCGAGAGTCTGGACGCACTTCCAGAAGAGACTGACGACCTGCGAAGGTTGCGAAGGAGACGATCAGCCAAGCCCGACTTGCTACAGAGGCAGGCGAGGAATCACTCACGTTGACGGTCAAAAGGCGGAGGTGAGCAGGGACAATGGAGAAGTTGGCGACCTGCACCGGTGCCCACACTGTCGAACGCAGGACGGGATCGTCAGTATCGACTCGCACTGGGAGATTTGGCCCATGGTGACGCACCGCTCCAGTTGGTCTTGAGCGTCGGCCACCACGACGACTGCATCCTGCGCTTGGCCTCACCAAAGCCCTTCATCTCAAGTAGCGACTGGGTCGTGAAGAAGACGGTGAGCATGACGGGGGTGAGGAGGAGCTGGTCGACGGCGACGCGGGCGGCGGTCGCTGCGACGTTCGACCTGGTCAGACATCCTGGTCGTCAGCACATGAGCTGCTGACAACGCACTGGCAACCTTGGACTGGAAGACGATGCGCTCGAGCCCGCCATAGACACGGGTGACAATCGGCGCAAAGACGAGGCCGCCGTATCCTGCGAGGCGGAGGGTGCGAAGGTACTGCGGGGGCACCTGTGTCAGCGCA
This sequence comes from Rhodotorula paludigena, assembly GCA_036244875.1. Lineage (NCBI taxonomy): Eukaryota > Fungi > Basidiomycota > Microbotryomycetes > Sporidiobolales > Sporidiobolaceae > Rhodotorula > Rhodotorula paludigena. The sequence goes on from BQKY01000004.1 coordinate 873,702, forward strand.
GAGACCTTACCAGCAAGAAAAGGAGGGCAACGGACGTCGTGGTTGCTGCCCCTCTTCTCGATGCCCTGCTGGGCGAGGATGTCACCGGTGCCGAACAGCACGGCTGCGAGCGCTCTTGAGAGTCAGCAAAGGGGACGCCGGCCGTAAAGTAAGCAACGCACCAGCCGAAGCAGCGCCGGTAGCATAGGGGCGGCGGATGCTGCGCCGAACAAGCGAAAGGTGAGCCGAAGCACGGGGGAGAGCGAGGGGAAGGGAGTGGTTGTCCGGTGCGGCGGGTGGCGAGACTCACAGTGCCGAGTTGTAGGCTCGCAGGAGTGCGCTCATCGCTGCTCAGGACGGACGGGGGCGAGGGCAAGAGCGGGCGGTCGGCAAGCTCGGAAGACGTTGATGAGAGCGGGTCGGCCCAATGTCGTCGGCTCGCCAGCGACACTTGCAGGCCTTTTGCCGGGCTAGTCGGTCCCAGTCACTGCACTGCTCAGCCCCCGAATTCAGCGCACGCTTCCCGGAGACGAAAACTGCGACGAGGCGGTGCACTCACCACGGCGAGCGTCGGCTCTTGCTCCACCTTGCTCGTGACGCTCATCCGCTCGCCCGGCTCATTCTTGCTGCCTGTGGATCGCTACGTTTGCCATGTCGGAGCCAGCTGCGAGTCGCAGCGCGGACCGCAATGCCTTCCTCGCCAAACAGACCTCGCTGTTCGCGCTGCGCTGCGCCAAGTTCCTCCCGACGCCGTACCAGGCAGAGGACAACAACAGGTGCGTCCAAGGATGACTCTGCTGGTGGGGGGCTGCTCACAGAGAGCGCGCTCACGCAGGATGACACTCGCCTACTTCTGCCTCTCGTCGCTCGCGCTCTTGCCAGCAACCGCCGTCTCGTCCGCCGCAACCGCCGACCAATCAGCTCTCGACGTCCTCCTCAAGCCTGCACAGATCCAAGGCTTCCGCGACTGGGTCTACGAGCAGCAGCTCCCGACGGGCGGCTTTCGCGGGTCAGACTCGCTCGCCTCGACAGGCACGGCCGACCTCGACACGGCCCACGTGATCCAGTCGTACACCGCGCTCATCGTGCTGGGAATCCTAGGCGACGACTATGCCAGGCTGGATCGACCAGGGCTGCTCCGCTTCATCGGCGACTGCCAGCAGGAAGACGGCTCGTGCGTGGTTTCGCGCGTCAATCGGATGCTAGCGGCTCATGCTGTCACTACAGGTTCGCTCAGTTTCCCAAGTGCGAAGAGCCCGGCGATCCCCGCTCCACCTACTCGGCTTTTGCCATCGCCTCCATGCTCGACAACTGGACCTCCATCGATGTCGACCGCGGACTCGCCTTTCTCGACAGCTGCCGAGTGCGCTCGATTTTGACAAATCTCTGTTGATGACTTGCTGACTCGCGCGAACCCGCGTCAGCGGTACGAAGGCGGCTTCGGCCAGCGACCAGGGTCGGAGGCAAACGGTCTGTCTGTATTCGCTCGAGCCCGCAAACTCTACTGACGCCAGGTCTCTCAGCCGGACCAACCTACTGTGCCGTCGCGTCGTACTCGCTCGCCTCCCGCCTCTCGTCTCTCGCTCGCCCGCACGACCTTTTGCGCTGGCTCGTCAGCCGGCAAGTCCGTCCGCCGCCTCCGCCACCACAGTCCGACGCCAGTTCAGCCGCTGGAGACGACGATGAGGTGCCCGTCGAGCTGGCCGAGCGGGCCGGATTCCAGGGCCGAGCCAACAAGCCGACGGACGCGTGCTACAGCTTCTGGTCCACCGCGGCCATCCACGTGTGCTCCTCTCGCTCAAGGGTCCACTTCCGCTGTCCTGACGCGGCACCTTCCTCGCACAGCTCCTTCTCCCGGCCCTAGATCCCTCTCTCACGCTCGACCAAGTCGTCGACCCTGCACTCGACCGCGCATGGCTCCTCTCGTGCCAGCACCCGCTCTACGGCGGCATCGCGCGCGAGCCAGGCGCGCTACCCGGTCCGTCTCCCCCCTCGTCCCTTTCCTCGACTCGTGTGAGGCGGCTGACGCTGTGCGCACACAGACGTGTATCACACGTACCTCTCGCTTGCAGCGCTCTCGCTCGGCGACGCGGGCGATAGCGCTTCGCAGCGGCTCGGTCTGCGCGCGCTCGACGCGGCGTGGAACGTCTCGCGGGCGGTCAAGGCGCGGATGCGCGAGCAATTGCGAGCGGACGGCGGCGGGTCGTGAGAAAGCGCAGTAGGCAGCTGGTCTGCAACGTTTGCTTGCTCTAACCCGGATCCTTGCACCGGCGTGCTGGGCCATCTAGAGTGAGGCACACAGCTGAGCAGCACTGGATGTTGTGTCTTGAAGGAGGATCTAGTCTCTCGTGCGAGTAGGCCGACGCGCAGCACGGCATCATCGTCATCCTGTACAAAGACACACTCTACGAACTGCCCGTGACTGCCAACTTCCGCAAGTGCTCCTGCGGACAGCAAGGAAGCAGTGTCAGTGCTTGTCAAGGGTGGAACAAGGTAGATCAGAGCTCCACTGACCATGCTGCACGCGGGGGAAATTGGCAAGAGGTTCGAGGTCAGCGCCTCGGCCGCGTTTCGGGAGAAGGAAAAAGGGGGCGCACAAGACCTGCAACGAGACGTCGTCGGTGAGGACGACCTGGCCGACGCCGTAGCCTGCGGAACGGAGCAAGGTCAGCACCTGGCACACACCCAGAAGAGAGACAGAAAGCACTCGCCTCCGCCGCTGACGTGGGTGGTCGACGGGTTGAGCTTGGAGAGGAGGAAGCGGGCCTGGGACCCGCCCTGGTCGCAGACGACGTAGCGCGGGATGGGGAAGCGGTCGAGGAGGAGGTCCTGCGCGTCGTGCTTTGGCGCGTCGAGGAGCTCGGCGAGGTTCTCGTACCCTTCCTGCTCGTGGTAGCCCGCCTTGCGCCACTGCGCGATCGTGTCGCCGTGGAAGATGAGGATGTGGAAGTACGAGTCGAGGAGGAGGATGCGGTCGGGCTGGATCGAGACGCTGTCGAGGAGGACGGCCTCGGGCTGCTGCTCGAGCGCGTAGCTCATCAGGGTCGGCTGGATCATGATCAGCGAGTTGTTGACGTCCTCCGAGTTGAGGATGTGCCTGCGGTGCGAGTACAGAATAAGCTACCAGACGCCAACGAAGGGAAGGACGAGCTACGCACCGGTAGTAGGCCGTCTCGTCCGGCGAGTTGTTGAAGACCTGGAGGAACTGGCTGCGGCGCAGGTGGAAGTTGAACTGCGGGTAGACGAGGAAGTTGTCGTTGAGGCGGAAGCTCGAAGGGTCGTCCTTGCGGTACTCTGCAAACTTTTGGCACAGGCGGATGAGCATGCGGTCGAGCCACCTCAGGACGTCGGGGCTGTCGTCGATCTCGGCCTTGTAGACGGCGATGCGCGCCATGAGGACGGCGGCGGCCTCCTGGTCAAAGTTGTCCGAGATGGCCGGGTTGCCCGGCTCGGCAAAGTTGCGCGCTATCGTCGTCACGCGCAGGCGGTACTGCCCCGACGCGTGCTGGTAGTGCGTCACGAACTGGATCATGCCGCGCGCGCCCGGCGCGAGCGTCTGCCCCGCGGGCGTCACGACTTCAAAGTAGACGGCGTTGGCCGTGCGCGGCGAGATGGAGCAGATCTTCCACGCCGACGTCTGCCCGATGCCGATCTCGGTCTCGCCGACCCACGCCGACTTTTTGTTGGCCGAGATGGCGTGCCCGATGAGGCCCGACACCTTGAGCTCCTTGGTCGTCTGGACGTCGAACGTCGCGTTGAAGCCCATCTGGAGGTGGCCCTGGTCGTCCTTGGCAAAGACGCGGTGGAACGACTGCTTGAAGAGCGACATGTTGAACGAGTCGGCGAGGATCATGTAGCCGTTGGTCGAGTTGGCGAGCGACTTCATCTCGAGCAGGCCGACCTGGTCGAGGCACCCGATGAAGAGGTCGATCGCGTGCCCGTTCTGCGCTGCCCGCCGTGCGAGCGACTCGTAGAACTGCGAGCGGGGGAGGGGGAGAGAGCGTGGTCAATCGAAAGAGCCAGCCTGCGAGGGACTTTGCGCGCGCTCACCTTGGTGGCGCGCTTGAAGTACTTGACGTTGTCGCGCTCGATGTCGTGGTGGGAGCGGATGGGCTCGCGGAGCTCGGTGCCGACGACCATGCCGGGCCCTTCTGTGGCGGGCCCGCCGGCAAAGAGCATGATGCGGGCGCCCGTGTTGGGGAACGACGTCTCGAGGAGGCCGACGGCGACGCTCATGGCGACGCCGGTGCAGCGCTGCGCGCGGCGGTCGCTCGCGACCGGCCACGGGTCCTTCTGGAGGTTCTCGAGGACGGCGGTGAGGCTGAACTCGACGTCCTGGACGGGGAGGAGGAAGCGCGCGGCGCCCGAGAGGGCGGGCGGGGGCGCGTTGGGCGCGGGCCCGCCGCCGGGCCCGCCCTGGCGGGTCGCGGGCGCGAGGCCGAGCATCTCCATAATGGACTTTGTCGTGTACTCTTTCGTGCCGCGGAAGACGAACGACTTGGGGCAGTCCGAGTAGCCGAGCTCGTGGACCTGGGTCATGGTGCCGTAGGTGATGAGGCCGACGAGTGCATGGGGCGGGAGGAGGCTGAGCGAGACGATGATGGCGTCCTTGAGGGCCTTGAGGTCGTCGTCGTCGAGGCAGAGGTCGACGACAAAGAGGAAGATGGGGGGGATCTGGGCGGGGCGCGAGAGGGTGTACTCGATGGTGGTGTACTTTGGGAGGAGCTCGGCGGGGAGGTTGCTGGTCGAGATGTCCTTGTAGTGGGGCGGGAAGGCGTTGCGCTGGAGGCAGAAGGGGCAGATCCAGAGCTTTCCGCGGACGTCGATCTGGCAGTAGGGGTTGAGGATGGCGCGGCAGGGGGCCTTGCAGGTGACGGGCTCGTAGAGGACGGGGGGCAGGTCGGGGCGGTCCTTGAGGGGCGTGTAGAGGGCGCCGATGGGGACGACGGTGCGGGTGGCCTCGATGCGGGACCCGGCCCAGACGTTCCACGAGAGGCGGACGCCGTCGCGGTCCTCGACGTCCTCAAAGTCGAACGCGCGCTGGCCCGACATGGCGGCGGGGGGAGGAGGGGGACGTGGATGGGCGACGCGGGGGAGAGCGAGACGAGGGCGCGGGTGGCTGGAGCGCGGGTGTGCGAGGCTGTGCGCTGCCTCGGTGCTCTGCGCTGCTCTGCTCTGCTCGCGCCTCGAGTGCGCGCGGGTGACGGAGAGACGACGATGCGGCGGCAACTCGGCGCGGAAGGCGGAGCACCCTCGCCCCCGTCCACCCGAGCACCGCAGCGCACGAGCGAGTACAGAGTGCACTCTGCCACCTGCACACCCACGAGCACTCCCATCGCGTCCAACCCGCGTCTCACGCCGTCGCACCGCCATCGACCCTCGTCCCCTTCAAAAGGTGCTCCCGCCCTCTCGCACCAACACACGCACAGGGCCACGCAGACTTGCATCCACCAAGACTGACACCGTGCAAGCACACAGCTCGGCGACTGCACGACCCCGCGAGTGCCGATCCGACTGCTTCACCTCGACCCCCTCGACCTCGCCTTGTCCTCCCTTTCTCCCGCTCCACCCACCGCGCTAGACCACCATGCGCACATCTCTCGCTGCCCTCAGCAAGGCCTCCCGCGCACCCCTGTCCTCCAAGCAGGCCAACAAGGAGTTCTACAAGGGTGCGCTCGCCTCGCTCCCTCCCGACCACAGGCTCGCAAGCTGACAATCCCTCCCTCGCTGCATCCGCACAGGCACCGGTTCGATGCCCGGTCTCGGTCCCAAGCGCCAGGGTCGCCACTCGCCCGGGAGCAAGGCACCCTACATCCTCATGCCCGAGCGCATGCGCACCTTTGTCGTCCCCACCACCCTCAACGCCTCCACCGTAAGTCTCATCTCTCCTCTGAAGTTCTACACGAGGAAGCAAGGCGGTCAGAGGCGTGCCGGAGAAGTGCGCAGACTGGCGCCTCTGTTTCCCGCGAGGCGAACTCGCCCGTCTCGTCGACCCAGTTCAGAACTGACCGCGCCCCGGTCCTTGTGTTTGCAGCTCAAGCCATACGTCTCGAAAGAGGTCAAGGTCGACCCGCGGGCGACCAACTGGCCCATGGCCGACACCAAGCCGTCGTTCGACTCGAAGCGCGGCGGCCTCTTTGGGCCCAACGGGTTCGACGGGCACTACTACCTCCAGCTCGCAGAGGCGTTCAAGGAGCAGGGCACTCAGGGCAAGGCGTGAGAGTCTGGGTGCCATCGTTCGGTCTGTAGTGTATCGCTAGCGCATTGCATCTTTCCTCGTCGCTCGTTCTCACTCGGTTCGCGCGAGCTGTTCAGCCTTCCAGCCTCTCTAGCATCGTGACTTTCCTTTGTAGTGTCATGCGCATGCCATAGCGGCACACATGCAGGTCCCTGAGCGAGTTGTCCGAGTTGACCCTTGGCTTGACTGATGAGACGGAGACTCGCGTGCTCGCGACTCTCGCTCGTCCCCACTCCTCTCGTCGGTTCTGAGCAGTGCGTACAAAGTGTTCCAGACCGTGGATGGCCCTACTGAGCCCCCTCCTTGCGCCCGCAGTGTCGATCTGCGTCTCCATCATCGGCGTGGGCCTCGTCGGCAAGCAGGTCGTCGCGCAGCTCACGAGCCCGGCCCTCGCGCCGCTCTTTCGCATCGTGAGCCTCTCCAACTCGCGCCACACGCTCGCCCTCTCGCCCGCCGCCCCCGCCCTCGACGCCCGCGCCCTCCTCGCCCTCCTCCCGCCCTCGTCCGCCCCGCTCCCGACCTCGTCCCCGCACCCGGCCGCCTCGTACGCGCCCGCCGACCCGGCCGCGCTCGTGCGCTCGCTCGCGCACACCGCGCGCGAGTCGAACAAGCACACCATCCTCATCGACTGCACGTCGGACCTCGCCGTCACCGAGCAGTACCCGGCCGCCATCGCCGCGGGCCTCTCGGTTGTCACGCCCAACAAGAAGGGCTTCTCGTCGTCGGGTGAGCTTTGGAAGCAGATCGTCGACGCCCAGTCGGCTCCCGGCGCAGGCCTCGTCTACCTCGAGGCGACCGTCGGCGCCGGGCTGCCCATCCTCTCGACACTGCGCGACCTCCTCAAGACGGGCGACGAGGTGACCAAGATCGAGGGCGTCTTCAGCGGCACCATGTCGTACATCTTCAACGAGTTTTCCAAGCCCGCGGCCCCGAGCGCGCCCTCGAGCGGCCCCAAGTTCTCCGAGATTGTCAAGATTGCAAAGGAGAACGGCTACACCGTGCGCTATCTCGTGCATAGCCTCTTGCTCCGGGCAAGCTTCACAAACTGACTTCGGCGACTGCCCGTCTGTTCCGCCGCCGCCGAGCAGGAGCCGCACCCGGCCGACGACCTCTCTGGCTCGGACGTTGCGCGCAAGCTCACGATCCTCTCGCGCATCCTCTCGATCAACCCCTCGACGCTCCCCGCGCTCCCCTCGCTCCCCGAGGGCTACGCGTCGCTCTCGACCGAGACGCTGATCCCCGCCGCGCTCGCATCGATCGCGTCGGGCGACGAGTTTGTGCAAAAGCTCCCCGAGCACGACGCCGAGTTTGACCAGCTCCGCGCAGAGGCAGAGAAGGAGGGCAAGGTCCTGCGGTATGTCGGCGTCATCGACCGCCAGTCGGGCGTCGTCAAGTGCGGCCTCGAAAAGTGCGTCTCCGTCTCTTTCCCCTCTGTTGCCTCTTCTGCGCTCGAGTCTCGCTTTCCCACCCCCCCACTCGCCAGACCGGCGCTGACCCGAGCACCGCGTCTACACCCACACAGGTACCCTGCCGCGCACCCGTTCGCGTCGGCGCTCTCGGGCTCGGACAACATTGTCGCGTTCCACACGGCGCGGTACGCGCAGCGCCCGCTCATCGTCCAGGGCGCCGGCGCTGGCGCAGACGTCACGGCCATGGGCGTCGTCGCCGATGCGATCAAGGTCGCGGAACGGTACGGCGCAAAGGTGCACCTGTAGATTCCGTCGAGAGCAGCCGAGAAACGGAAACGGGGTCGTTGAGCAGTGCCAAAGCCGCGGTCCTGCCGGGGCGGATGGACGAGAGGGACGAACGAAAGCGCTGGGCATGCGTAGCTCGGAGCAGAGAGGCGCTGTGAGCAGAATCGTGATCGTCGTGAAGCGACGACGAGGCGGTGCACGACCCTCCGCCCTTTGCACTCTCGCGCTTCCCGCTGTTGCTGCCACGAGGGAAGGCAGGAGCACGCTCGGCCACTTCGGAGACTGCTGCTTACTGCCCCAGACTCCCTCGCTACCCGCATTGTCGGCTAGTCCTCCGCCTCGTAGACATCCGGCGATCCACCTCGCCGCTACCGCCCGCTGCTCTCGCCGGATTGCACGATGGTCGGAATGTCGGACAAGGAGCAGATCGCGACCCTCAGCCAGGAGGTGAAGCTTCCCTGCGGTCGCGTCCTGCCGAATCGGCTTGTCAAGGTGCGTCCCGTCCCGACATGGGCCTGCACCGGTGGCTCGGCTACCTTTGCGGCCCTTGGCTGACAGGAAGACACACAGGCTGCCATGGAGGAGATGCTGTCGCCGGGAACGGGCCTGCCGAGCGATTTGGATGAGGCCCTATACGAGGTTTGGGCCGAAGGTGGGTGGGGAATGGTCATTGCAGGTACGCCTTCCTCTCCTTTCATGTTCCGAGAGCTTCCTTGACTCAGACCTGTGGCTACAGGCAACGTCCAGGTCTCGGCGCGGCATCTCGGCACTCCCCTCGACATTGTCGTCCCGCCTTCTCCCGTCTCTCCCGCCGCCCTGGCCGCCTTCTCCTCCTGGGCGCGCTCCGCCCGCCCTGCAACGAGCAGCTCTCAGCCTTCCCCCCTCATCCTCCTCCAGCTGAACCACCCGGGCCGGCAATCCGCGCGCATCCTCTGCGGCCGCGGCCCCTATTCCCCCGCGCTCGCGCCGTCCGCCGTCCCGCTCCAGACGGGCACGGGCCCACTCGCGCGCGCGACGAGCGCGCTCGCGTGGGGCACGCCGCGGGAGATGTCGCTGCGCGAGATCGACGACGTCGTCGAGCAGTTTGTCGCCGGCGCGCGGCTCGCGCACGAGACTGGGTGGGACGGCGTCGAGCTGCATGCGTCGCATGGGTACTTGCTCGCACAGTTCATGAGCCCAAAGGTGCGCTGCTTGGGCTCTTCTTGGTCGGAAATGGGATTGATCTTTGGAGGGTTCGACAGGTCAACCGCAGGACGGACGACTATGGCGGCTCAGCGCGAAAGCGCCTCACGCTGCTCTTTCGCATTATTGATGCTATCAGGCTGGAGCTACCCCAAGAGAAGGGCTTCTGCTTGGGCGTCAAGCTCAACAGCTCCGACTATGTGGTGCGCTGCTCGCTCTTCCTGCTCAGACCGACCGCAGCGACTGAAACGTTCGTTGCACTCTGGCAGAAAGGGGGACTGACAGTGCGCTTCACCGACCTGTGCATGTCACGTCTACCGGACATGAAAGCTGAACTGAGACGCTTGCAGGAACAAGACGCGCTGGATAACGTAAAGTGGATTGCCGAGCATGGCGGAATCGACTTCATCGAGATCAGCGGCGGGTCCTACGAACATCCAGGTGCGTGTCTATCGCTTGATTCAGGCCTGGTCGCATCGTCGCCCTCGCCTACCTCCGGCCACGAATGCACGAGCAGCTGGCTGACTTATTCGCATCGCCAGAATTCATGAATGCTACGCCTAATTCGCCTGTCCGCCCCTCGACAGCTCTGCGAGAAGCCTTCTTCGATGCCTTCTCTAGCCGAGCACGCTGGCTCGTCTCGACTCTCCCGCCGTCCACCCTTCCCTCGCCTGCGCCCCTCATCCTCCTCACCGGCGGCTTTCGAAGTCGTACGGGCATCTGTCGTGCCTTGAGCACATCAACAAAGTCCCCTCCAGCCGCCGACTTGGCCGGCCTCGCCCGACCCGCTGCCGCCGACCCTTTCCTCCCGCTCACGCTTCTCGCGCCCACCGTCCCGAGCGCACTCGCCCACGCACCGGTGTACGACGCGCTCTCTGGCGTGCGCTGGCTCCGGTGGCTGCTCGGGTGGTTGACGGTCGTCGGGCCGGGCCTCGACGTCCTGTACCACACGCTGCTCCTGCGACAGATCGCGCTGCAGCGCGTGCGAGACAAGCGGCGCTTCGTCGCGCTGCATGGCGCGGACGCGGCGAGTGAACGAGCGCCGGTCGCGGTGGTGCGGAGCGGAGCGGGGCAGGCGGCGTTCCCGCTGAGCAACTTTTGGGTGCTCGGATGGAGGGTCTGGGTCGCGCCGGTCGTGCCCGGGTGGGTTGTCGGAATGGCAGGGGCACTCTTGTTTGCAGTTGCTGGGAAGAGGTGGAAGACCGAGTAGGGCATAGACGTGTAAAAGACACTAGACTTGTTCGGACTTGAGCAGACGCAATCAGCGAAGCGAGAGGTGACAGGAGGACGATCGGTAGCATATACACATTTTTGGCTTCTGCGTTGTCTCCGAATGTACACGGGTCTTGTCTATGCGGAAGCTGTCTATGGGAGAGTCCGACGGGGAAGCGATGCCTACCGCTGTGCAAACGAGCGCAAGTACTCGTAGTCTTCCATGTTGTCGTCAACGACCTTCTGCAGCTCGGGCGAGAGGGGCTTGTCCTCCTTGGGCTTCTTGTCCTTGTCCGCATCGCCCTCAGACGATCGCCGCCCAACGCCAGTGCTCTTTTCGGCGTCCGTGTGCCAGCCCTGCCACTTTTTGCTGTTGTCCGGTGGTGTCTGGTCAGTCAAAGCTTTGAACGTGGAGAAAAGTGAAGGTTACGCACAAGTGCTCGCGCGTCTCGCTACTCCACTCAAGCATGTCTTCACGGAAATCGATGCCGACCTCGGCGCAATACCTGCCAGCGATGTCCTTCGGGCTGGCTAGCAGCGCCTCGGCCTCGACGACGAGTGGTGGCTCGCCCGTCTCGGCCTTGATGAAGTCGAACAGCAAGCGCGACTCCTTGTAGCCCATCTCGCTCGGGTCGAAATAGTCGAACCCGGTTGGCGCGCCGGGGTAGCACAGACGCTCGTACGACGGCACGGCGCGCTTCGGGTGGCGGATGAGGAAGGTGTGGCGGATGTGCGGCTGGAGGAGGAGGTTGGTCGGGATGAGGGTCGGATTGTTCGCTGTCGTCGGCGCGTCCTGATACGACGGCGCGACCGTGCCCGGCCGCTTGGACAGGTCGATCAGGTACGACGCCATGTCTTTTGAGAAAACGCGGTGGGTAGGATGCGGCTCGGAGACCTCCCTCCAGGCCTGCGAGCGGAAGCAATTGCGAAGCATCAGCACCCGCGAGTTCGACTGAGACACACCCGACGCACCTTCTCGTATGTGTGCTGCTCGTGCCCGCTCTCCTGGCACTGCTCCTCGCTGAACCGGCGGTGCACCCGCTCCTTCGAAAAGTAGTACGACTCGCCCATCGGCTCGTGCAGGACGTGGAACTCGTCCTTGAGGTTGAGCAGCATGCATTCGAACATGGTCGAGCATGAGCGCGGGTGCGACCACAAGATGATGGTGCGCGGACGCTTTGCATCGTCCACGGAAGCACGTTGCACGTGCGAGTCGGCAGACGGCGGAGTGGTAGCGCTGGCGTCCGGAGCCATACCTAGCGATTGAAACGATGGAAGCAGAGCAGAGCAGAGCAGGAAAAGGCGAGCAAAAGCGACCCCGGTGACCCACAGCGCCCGATGCGTCGCAGCTGAAGCGGCCCTGATGACGCGCGCTAGCCTTGCGTTGCGACGCGAGATGGACGCGTCGAAGGTCGGGCGGAGAGAGCGTCGCCGTCTCGCTCATCGGACACACACGGGACCGACCATGGCGCCTGCGACGTCCAGCAAGGCGCACAAGAAGGCCCTCAAGGCGCTGCAGGCCCGCGAACAGCTCGCGTCAAAATGGCTCATCCGCCTCAGCCTCTTCCTCGCGCTGCTGGGCTGGGTCTACGACGAGTACGCAGGCGACCGCGCTAAAGAACGTACTGGAAAGGGTCACGGTGGCGGCACAGGCGGAGCTGGCAAGCAGGTCATGATCTACGTCGGCGTTGCGTGAGCCCAGCGCCTTTTCTCAGGCTGTGAGAGCCGCTGCAACGCACCAGGAATCTCATGACTTTTAATCCGCAGTATGGCTGTCGGGAAATTGGCAACGCGGTGGTACTTCATGCATGAACGACGGACACTCGGTACGTCCGTCCGCAATGCGCCCTTGTCCCAGACCCGGAGGCAGATGTACATAGCACTGACGCCCGCACGGCCAACTCAGAGGAGCAGCTGCTCGGAGACGATGCGAAGGAGACGGAGGAATCGCGAACGGTGCGGAGGCTGCGACGAAAAGAACGGTAGAGGGCTGGGCACTGCAATTGGGAGCAATGTTTCCTGAATCGGCGTCCATCCCGCGAGCGCAACGACCTACTCCCGCGCATAGCAGAGCTTTGAAGAAGTCGGCGACCTCCACGCGTTCGCGAGCTCGCCATCGAGAGAGCTACGGCACCGCGAGCAAGATGGAGCAGAACAGTGCGGTTGTCGTGCCTCCTTTCGGAGTCTTGAGCCGTCGCAGGAGTCTGCTAGCAATGGCATGCCAGTCTCCGGCAGGCTGCGCGCCGCTAGAAGCCTCCGAACGACCCACAGCACTCGTTGAATGCAAGAACTGATGAGGAACGGAGAGTCGGCGAGAAGGCAGCGGAAGCTCAGCCCGACTTGCACGCTCAGTCCGGGCGGTCAAAGCAAGCCAGTGCAGGATTGAGCAGTAACACTCGCTGGTCGACGTGGAAGCGGCGCGAGGGCAAGCTGGGTCCGAGGATTCGCTCAACCTCTCGCCCGGTCATCCTCCTCTCGCCGCTCGTACAGCTGCAAGGAGCATAAGGAGAAGCGCAAGATGGGTGCACTCTTCAGTCGCGTGCGTCGCAATGGCTCCGCTGCAGTTGCGCCTTCTCCTGACATCACCTTGCACCGCCCACTCCCTCTGCTTCGTGCCCACGTCCCGCATGGACAGCCCCGCGAGCCCGACTACGACACCGTTCTCGCCAAGCTGCAGACGCAGATCGCCGCCCGCCAGGCCCGCCTGCAGCAGATCCGCCTCCGCGAGCGCCGCGCGAACGCCCTCTTCATCACCTACGGCCTCGCTTTCTGGATCCTGTACAGCGTCCTGTGGTACGTTGGCGTGCTGAGCACAGCGGGTGGAGATCCGCTCGCGGCCGTGCTGGCCAAGGGGGCGCCGGTTGTCCTCGGTCCGGTCGCGTGCGTTACCTTCGTCCCTTTGGCCTCTCCCCTATGATCCGCTGACGGCGCGGTTCGAACAGCATCATCTTCACGAGGCGCGGGTCCCGCTGGTACTACCACCGCAAGCAGGACAAGGAGGGTGCGACACCCCTGTCGCTCTCCCTTCATGCGCCTGCCCAGCTCACACTTCGTGCTGCCTTCGCCTGCAGAGAAGGAGCTCAAGGTGCTCGTGAAGCAGAAGCAGGACAAGGTCGAGGAGATCAAGAAGAAGACGGGATACTACTCGACGCGGGACCTGCTTGAGAAGTACGACGAGGCGCTCAAGAAGGGAGTGCGTTCTCTCCGTCATCCTAATCACAGCCCGCTCAACATGCTCACGTGCTCCCCTCATATTCGCACAGCCTGGCTCTGCTCCCTCAACACCAGCGAAGCAGCCCGTCAGGACAGGCAACAAGCCTTCCGTCCCCTTTCCCGGCACTCCCGCGACTCCCATCCGCCCCGGCGCACCGCCTTCGGCGCAGAATACTCCGCAGCGGCCTTTCCCTCCCGGCACTCCTGGTGCACCGGGCACGCCCGCCAACCCCGCGGGCATGCCCTACCCTGCTTTCCCTCCGCCTCCTCCGCCGACTCCGCACACGCGCTCGCTCGTGGACAAGGTCGCCGATGCGCTGCTCGGCGTCTCGCCCGAGGACTCGAACCCGATGAACCGCTACGCGCTCATCTGCGGGCAGTGCTATGCGCACAATGGCCTGGCACTCAAGGACGAGTTCAAGTTTGTTCGTGAGTCGCGCTTGCCCGCTTCGGCGTCGCTCTCTGTCGCTCACCAGATCTGATCCGCTGATGCACGCCCGCGTTTGCAGAGTACCGCTGCCCTCGCTGCGGCTACTTCAATCCACCTCGCCGAGAACGCGGCGGCTCGGCGGGTCCTTCGGCGCAACTCGGCGGCAACGACCAGCTGCGGCATCGCCGTGTTGTGTCAGAGTTTGCGCCTTCGCCTCTCAGCGCGACCTTTGCCCGCCCAGCGAGTGCGGCGGGCCGAGTGGCCGAAGAGCGAGAGGCAGAGGCTGCGAAGGAGGCGGAGGCCGAGCGGCGCGAAGTTGCCCAGACGTTGCTGCAGGACAAAGCGCGTGAAGGGCGCGAGACGAACACGACGGCGCGGAAGGAGATGGTCGAAGGGAGGCGGCGTGCGGGGCGGACCAAGGGCGTTGCGAAGGGTGCGAGCGAGGGCGAGGAGGGGGAAGACGAGGATCGCATGGACACGGACTGAAGACCTGGTAGAGGGACGAGTGCGCCGGTGTGGCGCTGTAAGGCTATCACGAGCTTGCTGGACCCTCTGGAGTGCGTCTAGACGGCGTGCGGACGAGTCGCGAGAGCCCTGCACCGCCGCGCTCGCATCTCCTCGCCGAACCTCTCGCCGTCCGTCGCTCGTCCTGCTGCGTGCACGCGTGCGACGCCCGCCAGCTACCTGCGAGACTCTGCACGAGTGCCTGCGCCCTCCCTGCCTGCACTTGAGTGTGCACTCTGCGACTGCGCCGTCGCCGTTGTCCGTCTCATCTCGCACGTTTCCTGCGCGCTCGCCCCGCTCGAGTGCTAGTCTGCGAGGAGCGACAGTGTCAAGTAGACGATGAGCGGTGTGTCTGGCGCCCTCTCCGCCCCGCCAGCTGCCCGCGCTGACTGTTTGTTCGGTGTCTTGTCGCCAAGGGTTCGCGCTGCCCATCAACGCCCCGTACGACCAGCCGAGCCCCTTGACGGCTCCCAGAGCGCAGCCGCCGCCCTCGACCATCCCGACAGAGCGCCTCGCCTCGACCGCAGACGCCTGGGCCCGAGGCAGCACCGCGTCCCCCCATCCTCCTCCCAGCATGACGTCCCTCCAGCCCAACTCGTTCCCGCAGCTGCCCCTCCCGCCCATGCCTCCGCAGCCGCCTGCAGGCTCGTACACAGGTGCGCCGCCATACGGCGCACCTGGGTACGGAGGAGTCGGCGGTCCGTCGAACCCGGGCTCAGGACATCCTGCTCGTCCCGTCAGCTATTCGATGGGAGGGCCGCCGCCAAACGGCTACCAGTCGTCCGCGGGCTCGATGCACGGTCGCCCTGCGTCGTACGCTGCGCCACCATCGGGTCCCTACGGCGCCATGCCTCCCCCTCCGCCGCCTGGCTCGGGCTACTACCCCGGTCAACCGCCTCTTCCGCCCATGCCGCCGCAGGTGAACGGCGGGTACCTCTCTCCCGCGCCGCCGAGCATGATGGGCAGCCCCGCGCCCAGTATGCAGAACGGCTTCCCGCCGCGCGTTGCGAGCATGCAGTCTGCCGACTTTGCCGCACTCCAGAACGGCTTTGACGTGCTCAGCCTCGGCAGCGCGACACCTGCACCGGGAGGGTACGCGACGGGCACGAACGGACGCCCGAACTACTATGCCAACCCCGAGGATGGGCCGCCGCACAAGCTCAGCGTTACGCCGCCTGATGTGCGTCTCCCTTTCCACTGCTGCCTGCTGCGCGTCTTGGTATGTTTCTTCATACTGACGCTCCGACACTGTGCAGCAAAAGATGCTCGCGTCAATGCGCGAGACGGCCAACGCGAACGGCGGCGACCCGCATCGGCGCGTCGCCTGGGCGAAGCAGGTGCTCAAGTTCATCGAGCGGCATCAAGCCGCAGCGGGCGAGTCGTCGCGCATCACCGACCCGGTGCTCGTCAGCTGGACGGACGAGGCGCTCAAGCACATCCTCGCGTCGGCTTCGTCGGCCAACCCGGTCCCGCTCGCGCTCTACCTCCGCGGCGACCTCTCCGCGTCAGGCTCGTTCCCGTCGTACCGCTCGAAGGACGCCAAGTCGTCCTTCCGCGACTTTGAAGCGGCCGCCAACGCCGGCTACGTCAAGGCGTGGTTCCGCATCGGCCGCGCGTACGAAGACTTTGGCGACATCCGCCGCGCCGTCGGCGCGTACGAGAAGGGCGTCGAGAAGGGCGACTGCGGGAGCACGTACCGTCTGGCGATGGCGTACCTGTTGGGCCAGATCGGCGTGCAGGCGGATGTGCCCAAGGCGCTTGGGCTGCTCAAGCGCGCGGCCGACTCGGCAGACCTCGACACGCCGCAACGTGAGTCTCCTGTCTCCCTTCGTCGTGCCAGCTCGAACAAGCTCGGCGGTGGTAGGAAAAGGCAGCCATACTCATCGCTTTCCACGTCAACAGCTCCGTACATCCTCGGCATGCTTCTCAGCGGCGAGTTCGACTCGCCCTCGGTGCAGCTCAACAAGAGTCTCGTGCCAATCGACATGGATGAGGCCAAGTGGCGCATCGAGCGCGCGGCATACCTTTGCTTCGGGCCGGCGCAGTACAAGATGGTGCGTAGCGCTTCCCTCCTTCCCCAGGCAATATCCGGGCTCAAGGCTGCTTCTGCAGGGCTTCGCCTACGAGTATGCGACGCTTGGATGCCTCTTCGACCCGCTGCTTTCAGTGCAGTACTACGCGCTCGGTGCGTTCGCCTCCCTGCGCTCTAGCGCCGCGGCGAGGGAGCTGACGCCAGCTTTTCCTACAGCTTCGCAGAACGGCGAGGTCGAGGCCGACATGGGTGCGTGCGGGCATTGTTCAGAGGCTAGGCAGCCGCGCTGACCCCTCCGCATCGACAGCGCTGTCAAAGTGGTATCTCTGCGGCTCTGAAGGCAATTTCGACAAGAACGAGAGCCTCGCCGTCACTTTCGCCGAGAAGGCAGCAGCTCGCCAGCTCCCGTCGGCAGAGTTCGCGCGCGGCTACTTCTACGAGGTCGGCATCAACGGGCCGATTGATCTCGAGAAGGCGAAGCGGTGGTACAGCCGAGTGCGCCTTTCCCCTCCACGTATCGCCCGAGTGACGCTTGACTGACAAATTGGTCTTCTACAGGCGGCTGGTCACGGCAACGACGATGCGAAGCAGCGGCTCGCAGCGCTCGAGCAGTCGAACCCGACCATGCTGAATCGGACGGACCACGAGGCGCACGTCAACCAGAAGCTCGTACGCAAGCGCACGGCGGCGAAGATCCGCTCGGAGGAGCAGCGCGAGCGTCTCGCGGCCAACAAGATCGCCGCGTCCATCTCTTCGGGCCCGATGAACGGCGCCCGCCCGCCGAGCGGGTACCCGCACCGCCAGGACTCGGCTGCGTCGTACCCTTCGAGCACGCATCGCCGGCGCAACACGCTCAAGCAGGTCGAGGCGGCAGCGATGATGGGTCCGCCGCCGCCGGGCACGCCCAACCCGCTCCGTCAGTCGCAGCAGCGGTACCCGTCGCCGGCGCCCGGTGGACGGCCGCAGGGCTATCAGCTCACGGATGCGCCTGCACCGAGCTCATCGGCACGACCGAGCGGGAGTGTGAGGCCGCAGGCGATCCAGGTTGCGCAAGACAAGCCCGCTACCTTTGCCGAGATGGTCTGTCCTTCCCTGCGACACCCACATCTCTCACGGAATCCTGCTCACTCGCCGGTTGTGTCCTGCGCAGGGTATTGCAACGCAAAAAGCCAAGAAGGACGACTGCGTCGTCATGTGAAAGACGCTCGTTCCTTTCCCTCGATACCCCTCTCAGTCGACCACGATTTCGTCCTTCGAGCCTCGTCAATCTCGTGCATATCCCCGTGTGCTACTCGTGTATACCCTTATCCCGGAAGAGTCGCTGTGGACACTTGTGCTCGTTCTGCCGCAGTGCGTTGCAGTGCACCCAGCTTTCCTATTTGCGGCGGGCGAACCCCATCATTTATGGCATCCTAGAGTGCCACGGTCTTCCCGAGACGGTAGAGAGGGCGTCCGACGCGCCACGTCGGAGCGAATCCACCCAGCACCGCCACCACCACCTCGTCTTGCTCGTGCACCTCAGCCACCCGCGATAAACCGCCAAGCTGGGTTCTTTGCTGCTCGACGCAGTGCTGGGAGCGCTGCTCCTGGCCTTCTTCACGCTCCCCGCCTACTGGTTCCTGCCCTCGTTCCTCCGCACCTTGGGCGCCGCCTTGTCGTCGCTCGTGTCGTCGCTCATCTACCTCGTCCTGGGCACCGTGCTCCTCCTCGTAGTGCTCGTAGTAGCACTTGTCGGCGAGAAGGCCTACCGGCGCTGGATTCTCGGCGAGGCTCCCCCTCCTCCCGACGCACCCGCCAGAGGAGTCGGCGACCCGGGCTCGTCGGCGTTCGAGCAGCGCCGGGCGAAGCGCTTCACGCGCGAGGCGCGGATGGATGCTGTCGCCGAGCAGGTCATCGACCGCCTCGAGCAGTCGAGCGTCGGCAAGCTCTTCCGCCGCAAGCACGCGAAGGGACGGCGTCATGTGGGGGAGCAGTCCGAGAACGCGGGCGTGGAACTCAGGGACTTGCGCGGGACGGCAGCGACGACGGCAGTGCGGCGAGCACCGCCGCCTACTCCTCCGCGTTGAAGTACGGTGCGTTGAATCGTCCTCGCTGTAGCGCTGCCGCTGACTTGTCTCTTGCAGACTGGGGGATGGCGCTTGTACACTACATGCAACACATAGCACTGAACGCACACTCTATACTAAGAAGAGATGGAGTAGTAGCACAAAAGGCGAATTAGGGAGGAGGCGCGGAGAAGCAGCGACACGAGTGCGCGACGGAAGTGAGAGTCTCGAGAGTTCTACCAGCCGCCTGTGAGCTGGTTCAGCAGCGCCTGCGCCGCGTCCTGGTGGTTCGTCGCCGTGCCACCGCCGCCAAGGAAGGCAGAGAGGTCGAGCGCCTGTGTATCAAACCCGGTAAAGTCGGTCGACGCGGTGGCGGCTGCTGCCGCCGCCTGTTGCTGCTGCTGCGGCCCGCCGGAAGCGCCCTGCGACCAGTAGTCCCACGTCTGGCCGCCCATGTTGATGAGGCCCATGTCCTGCAGGAGGTTAAGGTCGAATGTCCCGCCCTGCTCGTGGTTTGTGATGGGCCCGCCGGCGGGAAGAGGGCCGGGGTTCCAGGCGGCAAGGTTGATGTTGCTGCCGCCTGCCGGTGTCGGCGGAGCGGCTTGCGCCGTCGGCGCGGCGGTGGACATGGGGATGTTCGCGGTTGACTCGCCGCAGCAGCTCACGAGTGGTCCCAACGGCTCGCCGCTGCAACTGGGGTCGACTTCGCGTGCGAGAGCGAGGAGAATCTGCGCACATCGAGGTGAGAGACTGAGTATTAGCAGGTCGATCGGGCAGAGAAGGCAGCAGTGGCGAGGACGCACCTCGGCGAAAGACTTCTCGCCTGCCAGCGGGTCTTGCCCTGCCGCGATGCGAGCCTTGCGCCGTGCTCGTCGCCGCGCTTGCTCGCTGCAGAGCCCGCTCAGCACGCGACGGCCGGCAGCGAGAATGGTGCGCAGATGCCTCGACGCGACCTTGTGCTGCAGCTTTTCCGAGAACAGCTCGACCGAGAGAGCGAGGAGCTCGCTGTGGCGCGGTGCAGGTCAGCAGCCGTGACCGTTGAGATACGAGAAGATACGCACTCTTTGCTGTCGATCTCGACGTCGGTCGCTCCGATGTCGATGCTATGATACAGGTCGGCCGAAAGGACGATGGCGGCGGTGAGCGAGTGCTGCGGGTGTGCAAGAATCAGCGACATGTTGAGTTACGATGCTGGTATAGACACGCGCACCGAGTACATCATGCGCAGATTGCGGTTGACTTCGAGGTTGTTGTGGTGGCTGATGATGACGATCTTGGCCGAACGGATGCACGCCTCGGTGCTGTACGCAAAGCGCGAATTCGGCTCCCAGCCCTTGACGAGAAAGGGTCGGTGCAGGCGAACGAGGCGGTTGTGCGCGCCCTGCATAGCAAGATACCGCTTGTTGCGGATGATCGGATCTTTGTGCTCGAGAGACGAGTACTCCTGCTGCCAAACGTCGGGGAGGCTCTCGAGCATGTCGCGGTAGTCTTTGTCGAGCTCGAGAATCGTGCCGTAGTTGAACCCTTCGCTGCCGGCGATGAGCAGATCGAACGTCTTGCGAGAGCTGCAGTACAGGCGCCGGGTCAGCCCGCCACTCTCGCCAACACAGCGCGCAGTCACGCACATCCTCGCCATCTGGAGTTTATGGTACTCGAGCGAGGCGTCCTGCGAAGCAGTGTGTCAGCATGGGTCGTAGCGCGGCTGGCCAGCGATGCGGCGCACGGTCAGGACGGAGCGAGGATTGGGTGTGATGTGCCAGTCAGTCGGCGAGAGATCTGCCGAATTGACGTTGGAGAGTGCCGGAGTCGTCGTGTGAGAGGGATGGATGGTCTGCGAGAATCGGCAGGTAAGCGAAAGCCGAGCATGAGATCGGCTCGTCAACGCACGTAAGCCTTGAAGCGGGCAGAGCTGCGGGACGAGGCGTCAGCTCGGGTCATAATGACTGGGCTCCAGACAAGAGACGCACGCAGCGAGGTGGTCGAAGAAGGTGAGGTAGCCCCACAGGCGCAGAGCGCTCTCGCGCTTGAGGGCGTTCTTGCCAGGCGGCCATGCGGGGTCGTCCGGAGGCATGTTCTCCGGGTCGTCCGTGAGCTGGTGCAGGCCCATTTTCTGTAGCAGAAGGGTCAGAGCGCGGATGCCTACCAGCCAGAAGCGAGAAATCGTACCTGCGCCGCCCGTATCGCGCACGCCAACCAGGAGGAGAAGCGGCCAAACTCGCCGCCGTGAGCCGAAATGAGCGTCCACTGCGCGGATGACAGATCAGTGCTGGCTTGGACAATCGGTCAACGAAAGCCGAGCCCTACGCAAGCGAAGAAGACGGTGACCCTGACGGCGACTGAGTCAGCATAGGTAAGACCAAAGCGCTAGAGACAACTTACTGGATCAACCGAGCTTGTGGCCGGCCGAAAGGGTCCGACAGAGCAACCAGCTTCTGCGCACAAGCGTGGAACTTGGCACTTTCCTCCTCCCACACGCCCGACTCGTCCGGCGTGCCTGGATTGGCAATGTGCATCGACTCGTCGCACGAGAGAGCGAGTATCTGTATCGCGAGATTCGTCAGTCAGCCGCGATAGACGGCGTTCACGCAAAACAGCGCACCAGAAAGTAGATGGCGAGCCAAGTCGGGTCGACCTCGAGCTTCCTTCCGCCCTCGACCATTTCCCAGAAACGGTCGTTCTCGGCCCAGAATGTCTTGTGGTGCAGGATGGTGAAGAACCAGTCGAATTGCTCGAAGTACTGTCGAGTGGCCTCCGGATTAGACAGGGTTAGGCGAGGACCAGAGCACGTAGGGATGCGCACCTGTTCCACCATCTGGCGACTCCTTCGCTTGTCCGGCAGGTGCGTATAAATCTTCTCCATCGTGCGCTTGTACTCAGCGTCGAGTTCGGCCTGGCTGAAGCACGGGTCGAGCCCGAGGTTGGTCGGAGTCGCTGGCGTCACATAGATGACTCGGGGCGCCACGATGGTCGTCAACATGGGTGTGAGGTCGGGCGTGCCCGTCTGCTCCGCCGTCGTCGTACTCGTTGACGCGATCGTGCCAAAGATGAGGTTGTCGATGACGCCGAGCGAGTCGGCCGCCTGTTCCTGTATGACGCCCTTGTTGACCGAGCTGGACCCTTCGTATGCCGAGAAAGCACCGAAATCACCCTGCACGAGAGCGAGCGTGAGCCGGAGCGCAGGACGAGCGAACCGGGCAACCATCGATGCGCACAACGTCTTCCTGCTTCAAGTCCTTGTTCGGCACCTGGCCCATGTGCGTGATGCCGAGCTCGGCAAAAGCCGTCTTGAGCGGCTGCGGAAGCTTGTTGATGAAGCGCTCGATGAGGCTGAGACGTTCGCGCATCTCTTCGACGTCCGCGACAAGCGCGAAGGGCTGCTTCTCCGGCTCGATTTTCGCGTCCTGAGGGTGTTGTGCGTGAGCAAATCCGTCGAGCAAGCGCAGAACGCAGAATGATGCAGACGAACCTCCCAGTTGCAGCTGTTCGCTTCGCCGCGCTTGAGGCATGCAGAGCAGGGAATCTTGCGGTCGCACTGCGGGACATGGGGACGCTCAGCAGGGTGACTTCCATGCTAAACCTGCAGTTGTAACGCACCTTGATCTTGCGGCGCTGTTCCAGGGGAAGCAAGAGCGCGTCGAGATTAGCGGGTCGTCGCCGCCATCGGCACGCGGAACTGCCGAGAAGGGCGCGCACCTTGCATTCGCCGCACGAGAGGCTCTGCTTGGCCTTCTTCTTGAGTGGCTGTCCGTCTGCGTCGAGTTCTGTGTCGTCGGTGCTGAGCTGCGTCGCCTTGCGGGCGGCCTTCTTACGGGGGGCGCCAGAGCTCTGGTTTGGCGAGACGCCGTGCGAGCCAGAGTCGGGCGAGTTGGGCGAGTGCGAGTGGACGGGCACCGGCTGGTGAAACTGCGCTGCGCCGTACACGCCTGCCGGGCCCGGTGCGCCCGGGTAGCCGCCCTGCGGTCCTGCGGCGGCCCCGAGATGCGAAGGGTGCCCGACGCCGGCGAGCGGATGCGACGCCTGCATGCTGGCAGGGCGGGGCTGCGTCGACGCAGTTGCGAGCAGGGAGAGCGGATCCAGCTTGCCCGTAATCGTCCGGCCCTGCGACGGTTTGGCACAGCCGCGACAAGTGACTCCTCTCCCATCTTGCCTCGCCCCGCCGAACGCCGACGCGTCTACCCATTTTCGGCTCGTCGATCACCCCTCTCGCTGCACAAGACGTTCCTGGGGCAATCTTCGGGCATCGTTGCACTAGTGCTGACTAGCTAGGCCACAGGAAGGAGGCGGGCATGCAAAGCGGAACCACGATGAGGTGAAGACATAACAAAACGTGGTGATCGGAGAGAGTGCAGAAATGCGAAAAGGGCGCGATGGAGAACATTCAAGGTATCAACGCTGCGGTGCATGCGGGTGGTTCTGCGGCGGCTGCTGGTCGTCGGGCGCATTCGTCGCCAGGTGCAAGCCGGAGCGGTAGCCCATCGCGCGGTGGTAACGGGCCATGTCGGTCTGCGAGAGCGCATCGGTGCCGTCCCACTGTGCCGAGGACGTACGAGCACGCAAGCGAGCGGCGCTCGAGCTGTTGCGGAAGAATTCTGGAGGAGCAACGCACGTCAGTCGGGTCTCGCTTGCGAAGCGGAGGGGTGGTCATGACACACCGCCGATAGCAAGCTTCGGGATGGGCCCAAAGATCTCGTCCGGGTTGACCTGCTGCTGGTTCAGAAGCGCCTGGGCAAGCGCGGGCGACTGCGCCCAATGAGGCAGAGCGGCGCGCTTGCGCTCCTGCGTCTCGTCGTCCGAGTCCGAGTACTCCGAGTCGATCTCGGGCAGCTCCTGGTAGACCGGCTCGGGCTTGGGGGCTGGCGCCGCTTGTTGCGGCGGGCGCGCCATGCCTTGCGACGAGAAGGCCTTGGGCACGGTCGGCGCGAGAGGGCGAGGTGGACCAGGCTGAGCGTGCGCAGACATGGAGGACTCGGGCAGGCGAATCTTGTTCGACATGAAGCTCTGGCCGATCATCGAGCTCGCACCGGCCGACTTGCTAAGCGGGTTGGCCGCGCCGGCCGACTTGTTGAGCGCGCTGGGCGGGCCGATCGACTTGTTCAGTGCCGATGAAGGCGGTCCCATCGCGCCGGGCCGGCCTTGCGAGGACGCAAGAGAGGCGACATTGTGCGAAGAAGCGGAAGCAGGCATCGGGCGGGTGGGCGCGCCGACCTTCTTGATCTCGGGCCGCACCTTCGCCTCGGCCTCGATCTTGCGCTTCTTCGCCGGCTCGTCGTCGGCCACCTGCGATGTGGGGTCTGTCAGCTCTACTCCCTAATGTGACGGGAAGGGCTGTACCTTGGGCTTGACGCCCCGCACGACGCCCGACTTTGCCTTCGTTGCAGCCTCTTCGCGCTCCTTGCGCTTCTTCTCGAGCACCTCGACCTTGAGCTTGCGATCGTCGTCCTGCTTCTTCTTCTCGAGCGCGGCGCGCTTCTGCTCCCGCAGCGCGGCCTTGCGGTCCGCCTCGTCCTTCTCCTGCAAGACCGACCGTGTCAAGTTAGCCATACGCCACTCATCTCTGTAGAAAGTCGGCAAGCGCACCTTCTTGGCGGCAGCAGCAGCGCGCTGGATGCTCTTGACCTGCGTGTCGGGTTTCTTGAGCCCCGAAGGCGGGGCGCCCTTGCCGACCGAGCGGTTGAGCCCGAAGGCGGAGGTCGACGAGACGGACGAAGCGAGACTGGTCTTCGAGCCCTGCTTAGAAAGCCGAGCAGTCTTGGTGACAGGCTGTAATGGCAACAGGTCAGTGTGAGCGCCTCGACGGCATGACGCAAGCGGCAACCAACCTTGAAGGGCTGGTGCGACAGGTTGAGCGTCCTTGTCGCTGTCGCACTCGACATCATCGACATGGTAGTGCGGTCCTCCTCGTCGTCCTCGTCGTCGCCGTCCTCATCTTCGTCCTGCTCGAGCTCATCCTCACCCTCGCTCGCCTCAGCAATCGCGGCCTCCTTCGCCTTTGCTGCGAGGCTCGACCCGAATGAGCCAGGCATGACAATCTTGCTCGGGCTCGCCTTGGCACCGAAGTCCTCCTTCGTCGCGGTCGAGACGACAACGGCGGGGGCGTGGTCGTCCTTGGTGCCCCTGAGCGCCGCCTCCACCATCTCGTCGTCGTCGTCCTCGTCGTCCTCGTCGCTGTCGTCTGGCGCCTTCGCCTCGGGCAGCGACGGCAGCCGCTTCTGCAGCAGCGCCTCGCGCTCCCGCTCGGCCTCCTGCTCCTCGAGCTCGCGCGCGGCCCGCTCCGCCGCCGCCGCCCGTTCCGCCTCGATGCGAGCGACGCGCGTAGCCTCCGCCCGCTGCTTCGCCTCTGCCTCAGCTTGCGCCTTGGCTTTGGCTTCGGCTGCGGCGGCGACGACCGCCTCCGCCGGCGTCGAGGCGTTGACCGCGCGGATCGAAGGCACTTCGTCCTCGTCATGCTCGTCGTCGAGGAGGTCGTCCTCGAGATCGCTCAGTGTCAGATCGACCGGCGAAGCAGCCGGCTTCTCAACCTGTGCGGCGGGCGCGACTGCAGCGGCAGACGGCGGCGTGCCGTCTGGCGTAGTCGAGCGCGCAATGGCCGGGCGAGCGGGCGAGCGCGCGGGGCTGGCTGCCGCCGCAGCAGCAATGGCGGGCTTGACCGTCGGCGGCGAGAGGAGTGCGGCGATGCTGGCGGGGACGGTGCCTGCGGAAGGCGGCGAGCGAGAAGCGGGGGCGCCGATCTTGGGCGAGCCGAACGAGATGGACTGCGGCAGCTTGGGGCTGCCGAAGGTCGCGAGCGGGAGGCCGGACGTGACGGAGCGGGTGAGCGGGCGAGGCGATGCCGGCGTCGGCGATGCGACGCGGCGAGGGGACATTGCGGGAGGCGGCGACATGGCGCGGGGAGAGAATTGAGACGAGAAGGCAGAGGGGATCTTCGACGGCGAAGGAGGGTGTGCGTGCTCTTGACCGGTCGTGCTCTGCTCGAACGACTTGACGCGCTCCATGACGGACGGGCGGCGCATGCCGGAGCCGGTTCCCTCCGACGCGACCGTGGCAAGGTTGACAGTCGTGTTCGACGGCGGCAGGACGGACGAAGTCGCGAGGACAGGCTTGTTCGCCGGGGCAGTCGAAGTCGGGTGGAACAGCGACGTAGCCGGCGCGCCGAGAGGCTTGGTCTGGCCAAATAGGCTGCTGCCCGACCCAAACGGCCCCGCAACATTGCTCGTACGGCCGCCGAGGTGGCTTTGGCGCGCCTGCATGCTGTGGATGCGGTTCGCGAGGGCCTCGCGGCGCTTGCGCGCCTCCTCGGCCTCCTGCTCCTGCGCTGTCTGCGGTGCCTGCGAGAGCTTGGGCGCCTTGCTCGCCGAGTCGGGCCCAGTGAGCGACTTGCGCTTCGTCGCACCCGTAGCGGTCGTCGCGCCCGACTGAGCGGCTTCGTGCAGCGAGTTGTGGGTCGAAAGGCCGTTAGAGGAGGGCGCGGTCGTCTCCTGCGTCGACGTAGCTTGCGAGACACCGCTACTCGGGACCGAGCTCTGGCTGTCGTTCGTTGACGAGCCCATCGAGGTCGCCCAGCCGCGCCCCAGCCCGAGCCCGAGACCAAGGCTCTTCTTCTTCGAAAGCCCGACAAAGTTAATCTGGCGCGGGCCGCTGCCGCCGGTGCTCACGCGAGCAGAAGCGATCGCAGGGCCGACCGTCGAGGGGGCGGTAGGGGGTGGGCTCGAGCCGAGGGCGGCGCCCGTCGTGCCGAGCTTGGCGGCAGAGTAGGAACCCGTCGCAAAGCGCGACGACGAAGTGCCCGGCGTCCGTACGGTCGAGCTCGAGAGGGAAGAGGAGAGGGCATCGGACGGGGCCGAGCGAAGCGCCGAGGGTGCGTCGTTGAGCGGGACAGACATCTCCTCCGCATCGGCCTCGGGCGCAACGGACGAGGCGCCAGAGACGGTGCGAAGCTGTGGTTGCGGCTGAGGCGAGGCAGGGAGAATCGGAGGAGGCGCCGCGAGCGACGAGGGCGAGAAGGGGATTGACTGGGTGAACTGGGTCTCGGGGACGACGGGCGCATCGGCGACTACGCTCGGCTGCGCAGACGGCGCAGTCACGGCTGATGTGATCGAGTCGTCCTCGTCTTCCTCCTCTTCGCCGATGATCGACAAGTTGACCTTGTCGTCGTCGTCGACAAGGACGACCGATGCCTCCCTCTCCGCCTCGGCAGCAGGAGCCGGGTCCTCCGCTTCCTCTTCCTCCTCCTCATCTTCCTCGACGACGTTCGAGAGATCGTGCACAGGCACTTCGGCCCGCTCGTCCTCCTCGTCCACTCCGGCAAGGACGGGCTGCGGAGCAAAGTCCTGCGCCTTGACCGCGGGCGCAGCAGTCTTTGCCGGGCGCGGCGACGCGACAGCCTGCTTCTTGGGCGAGGGAGCGCTGACGACCGTGTGGGGCGAGTTCTGGCGAATGGGCGAGAGGACGGCCATGCGAGGAGCGGAAGCGCCGAGCGGCGAGAGGAGCTTGCGCGGCGACGCTCCGCGCGAGGTCGGCGCCGGCGAGGCTCCCGCATTCTCCTTGTCGGCAGCGTGGGCGGGCGAGCGTGGCGACGGAGCGGAGGGGAAGAGGAGCGTCGCGAGCGGGTCCTTCTTCGCCGTGCTGAGCGGGTGGGCGGCCGCGTTCCCGCCGGCCGTGCGCTTCCGGCCGGGTGTCTTCATTAGCTCGGTGAATGCAGGACTGTGTGCATGGGCATCGCGAAGGGCTTGTGAGCGTTGCGAGCGAGCGAGAAGTGTCGCCAAACAGTGGAGAGGACGCACCGAGATGCGCCCGGTCCCGGCGCCGCCTTGCGGTCAATCTTGTCGAAGAAGCTGTCGATCCAGCGGTGTGCGTCGGCATAATCTGTAATGTGGTCCTGCAGGGACGAGCTCGCGAGGACGGCGAGCGACGAGACGAGCTCCGTTGAGCGAGATTCGACGGGCACGCCGGCGGGCGCAGCCGTGGTCGAAGGACCTGCTGCAGCCATGCTGGGCGGCTTAAGACGTTGACAGAGCCGCTCGAGCGGTCCCTGGAGCTGCGAACGGGCGAGAGCAGAGTGAGCGGATCGAACGAGAGCCAGAGGAGGCGAAGACACGGCCAAGTCGAGTAAGACGTCCACCTCGTGCTTTACGCTTTCTGAACGCGGACTGTGGCTGACCTATCTCTTCTCAAGCTACAGCGTGAGCGCGGTCTGCTCTCGCGCAAGCTAGGCTCCTCGCGAGCTCACAGAATGCCATCATCACGCTCTTCTCGCTCGTTGACAACCCTTCACACGCTGTTGATCTGCCAACCCTCCTCACACCAGCCTCAAAGGCTCAGGCGCTCGTCCCCTCCGCTCGGCGAGCGGCATCCTCCGCCGCCTCTTTCCCTCGCGCCCCTCCTCGATCTCGGCATCCCCGTCGTCCTCCTCTTCCGCTCGCAGCCGCACGAGCCGCTCGCGCTGGTCTACAAGCCACGCCTCGATGCGCGACGAGCTCGCGTCGTTGAGCGCAGGCTCCGGCGGTGAGGGAGGGAGGTGCAGCGCGGGACGGCGCCGTTGCAGGTGAGTCGGCTGGGCGTGTGGAGGGCGGGGCGGCTGGGTACCGCTGCTCGAGCCGGCGGCAGAGAGGAAAGAGGGCGTCGGTGTCGGGGTGTCGAGCTGGCGGAGCGTGCAGGTGAGGAGGGACGGGCGGCGAGTGAGCGGGGGAGGAGCGACGGTCGTGCCGGGCGGGAGGAAGACGAGAGACGAGGAAGGTGGCTGCACGGCGGCGCAGGTCAGTGCTTGCTCCTTCTAGGCAGAGGGAAGAGACTGCGCACCTGCTTCGGCGGCGCGCTGCCTGCGCCCAGGTCGGGCACGATGACCGTCACCCTCTTGACGACCTTTTGCCCTCGCTCCTCCTGCTCGACGCCGTACGAGTACCTGAGCATCGTCAGTCCATCGCTCGTCGTCGACGAAGCCGACGGCGCCGAGCGGACGGCGTGCGCGAGGTGCAGCAGGCGCACTTGCTCGGCGGCGTGGCGCGCGTGCGCAACGTCGTGCTCGCGCTGCGAGGCGACGAGGTCGAGGAGGGTCGAGCGCCCGGCTGCGGCTGGGAGAGCGCGCGTGCGGCCTGGCGGCGAGGGAGACGGAGTTGGCAGTGGGACCGATCGGAGAGCTGGATGCGACGAGAGCGTCAGTCAGGGGCAAGCGACACGGGAAGGACGAAGCGCACGCTTGGAGGAGGACATGTCAAAGGAAGTATGAACAAATGAAAGAGGAGCAGAGTGGCTGGCAAAGGGCCCAGCGGGAGGAATACGATGAGGATGAGGGAGTGAAGGCCGGCGACGAGGTGATGAAGGGGGTCGCGGGAGGACAAGCAGACAAGGGCCGCTGATGGACAGAAGCGGCAGAAGCAGGAGGGGCGACTTGTTCTCGACCAGCTCAATCAACACAAAAGCGGGCGGCTGCCCCGGAGGGGAACATGCGCCCTGACAGACGAACAAGCGGGAACAATGCGGGTCGCTAAAGCCAGCCCGGCTGAACGGGTAGGTGATCCGAGCGGGCGTCTAGTGTTGATAGTCTTGTTCTGCGGATGACGCGCGCCTTGCAGCAGGGTCCATGCGTGCGGTGCCCAGCGTCGACGAGAACAAGGGGAGCAGGAAACAAAAGAGCGGGAGCCCGGTCGCCGCACGGGGCGGTGCTCGGTGCTTGTGCAGCACCCGCACCGTCTGTGCGCCTCTTGTGCAGCATGTAACTGCACGCAGGCTCGACGAGGGAGGAGGTCGCCGCGAGAGAGTTGGCGGAGGCGATGAGAGCGCGAGCGCACTCCTTCCACCGCCCCGCCGTCGCCGAGTGCAGCGCCGTAGAGCAGGATGGCGCAGGCGAACCGCCACGAGAGTGCGCCCGTCTTTGGCGACAAGGTCAGCATCGTGCGTCGCCGTCTCTCTCTCGCCGCTCGTCCTCGTCCTCCTCGAGCTCATCTCGCTTTGCTCACTCGACACAGCTCCCGGGAGCCACGCCCGACTATGACCAGGTCACCTTCTGCATCCTCGAGGAGGACCACACCCTCGGCAACCTCCTGCGCTGGATGCTCATGAAGAAGTACCTCCCTCCCTCGCGACCCTCCCCTCTCCGAGCATCCGAAGCTGACACGCTCGCTCCTGCTGCAGCCCCGCGGTCGAGTTCTGCGGCTACAGGTGTGCTAGACTTAGTCACGCTGAGCTCGAGGGACCCGCTGACGGCGTTGTCACCGCCTCGCAGCGCACCACACCCCTCCGAGGCCAAGATCCACCTGCGCGTCCAGATGTACGGTGCGTGCCGGGCCTCCCTCTCCGCGCCTGCCGGTGCACGAGCTGACAGTGCATCTCGCACAGACGGCAAGTCGGCGATCGCGGCGCTGCACGAGGCGCTCGACAACGTCGAGGCGATGGCGGGCGTCATCCTCGACCAGTACAACGCGTCGCTCGAGGCGGGCGACTTTGCGCGCGTCGAGGACGAAAAGCACGACTTTGAGAGCGTCAACGCGCGGCTGTGGGCGCAGAAGGAGGCCGAGGGGCGCGGGACCCAGGCAGAGTTCCTCGAGGAGAAGCGCAAGAAGGACGAGGCCGAGGCGGCAGAGGCGGCCAAGAAGGCCAAGGGCAAGGCCATCAAGCGGTGACCTTGTGCACCGTCCTCTTGCATGCCTCCTGACCTTTCCTGCACGCTCGTGCCGGTGTACTTGTTCCCTTCCGTTGTATTGTAACCACCGCCGCATCGTTTCCATCCGCCTCTCTCCCCTGTTCCGCCTGTCTTGGCGCCGGAGTGCACCTCAGAGAGTGTTGGCTGCGTAGGGACGCGCTTTGCTCCAGTGAAAGTCGCGCTCGACTTGCCCGAGTCGCGACCTGGTCCTCCTCTTCTTCCCTCTCGACCCCGCTCACCATGCCGCGGAAGAAGTCGGTCGCGGCTGCGAGTGACCCTGCACACGACGAGGACGGCGGCATCGAGGCGTTCGAGCTGCAGAAGGCTGTCGGTGCGTCGCGAGTTGCTCTCACCCCCGCCCGTCCCGAAGCGTCGAGGTGCAGCGTGTCGCGGCGCAGTGGTGGGTCCTTGTTACAGTGCACTGACTCTGCTTACTCGTGTGCACGCAGTGGCGCGTCTCATCAAGGCCGCAGTGCGTCCCTCTCCTCTCCTCCACCTTCCCTCGTCTCCGTCGCGACGCCTCGCTTGCTCGACTCAAGCTGACCCCCAAGTCCGAGCACGCCCGCAGCTCCCCGAGGACGTCAAGCTGCAGAAGGACGTCCCCCTCGCGCTCGTCAAGGGCTCGACAGTCTTCATCTCGTACCTCGCCGCGCTGTGCGTCGCCCCCGTTCCCTCCCTCCTCTCTGCGCTCTTCCCCTCCCGTTCCAAGCTGACGAGCTGCGACGGACCACCACCAGCGCGCACGACACGGCGACCGAGCGGAACCACAAGACGATCGCGGCCTCGCACGTGCTCGACGCGGTAAAGGCGCTCGGGTGGGACGACGGCGGGCAGCTGCAAAAGTCGCTCAAGAAGGAGCTCGCCGGTGCGCTTTCCGCCCCCTTCTCTCTCTCTCGTTGAGAGCCCCCCGCGCGCTGACGAGATGCGGGTCTCCCACGGCGGGAGCAGCGTTCCGCGCGGCGAACGACGCAAAGAAGCAGGGTCGCGCGCCGCCGCCCGTCGCGCCGAAACCCAAGGCCAAGCCCCCGACGACGTCTCGACCAGCACCAGCAGCAGCGGCGGTACCAGCGGCGGCGGCGGCGGCGGACGGCGAGGCGGGCGCGCAGGCGGAGGGAGGCAACGGCGGGGACGCGATGGAGGGGGTGACGGTTCTGCGGGACGACGGGCCCAACGCCGATGCGGCGGCGGCGGCGGCAGATGCGGACGCGGGGACAGCCGAGGACGAGGCGGCCGAGGCCGAGATCGAGCTGTACGCCGACGAGGACGACGGCGACGAGGAGATGGACGACGAGGTCGGGTCCGAGGGCGTCGACGAGGACGAGCCGGCGGGCGCGGCGGCGCAGCTCGATGGGGACGAGGACGAGTACCGCGAGGGGTGAGCGGGGCGAGGTGCAGGGACGAAGTTGCATTGACCACTTGTTGTGCTTAGCTGTCTCTTTGCCTTTTCAAGCGGAGCGAGCGAACGAGGAGAGTTGCAGACATGCGAGTGCGGATGGGGGTATCTCGACCAAGGGTATCGGAAATCACGGGAGGAAGGACCTAGAACATCTTGAGCTTGTGGTACTTGGGCAGCGTCTCGCGCAGGTACTCCCAGTGCTTGACGAAGAGCGCCTTGGCCTGCCCCGACCCTTCGGTCGTCGCTGTGCGGCGGCGGTTCTCGGCGCCAAAGACGTGCGTGTAGTCGGCGAGCGTGTCGTGCGGCGGAGTGGGCGGGGTACCCGATTGAGGAGATGCGGCGGGACCTGCTTCTGGTTCTGCCGATGCCGACGCCATGCTGACGTCGTCTCCAGTCGCTTCTTGCGCAGTACCCGACTTTGCCTTGGCCGAGGCAAAGGGCGAAGGGAGGACGACGCAGCCGGCGCCGACGACACAGTTGGACGCGACCGAGACGGCGGACGAGACGCGCGAGCGGATGCCGAACGTGTTGTCCGAGCCGATCGAGGGCGACTCGATGCCTGCAAATCACCGGGGTTAGTGTCACGTGCTTTGACAGAGTTGGGACAGAGGCAGCGCACGGCAGCCGACCTCGAACAGGTTGTTGTCGCCGATGATCATGGGCTGCTTGAGGCGGTTGACGATGACGGCCGTCTCCTCAACGATGTTGTTCGAGCCAAAGATGATGGGTCCGGCAGCGGCTACGATAGTGCAGCGTGGCTGGAGGATGGTTCCTGCGCGTGAAGAGAGCGAATGAGGACCCGTTTGTCGTTCGAAAGATGGCAATGAGGGCGCACCGGACCCGATGGTGATGTCGCCGCGGAGGTCGCAGTCGTGGACGACGACGGTCTTTGACCCGACCTTGAACGAGTCTTTGCTGTTGCGTGAGACACGAGAGAGACGGAGAGAGCGGACGAGAGGAGAGTCAGGAGAAGAGCAGCGGCGGTGGCAGCAGGAGCGTCTCACATGTCGGGAGGCATGTCTCTCTGTGTAGCACGGGAACGAGCAGGAGAGAGGAAAGCAAGACCGAGTGGAGCGAGAGAGCGAGACCGGCGAATGCAGGCCAAGGCGAAGGGACGGCCGCCGCGAGCAACCGGCTGCGTCCTGCTCGATCCTGCGAGTTGCGCGTGTTTGGAAGCGTCCATCTGCGCCGTGTGCCCTGCCTGCCCCGCCCTGCCCTGCCCTGCCCGCCTGCACACTCCTCCGCCGCGTCTCCTTCTCCTCGTCGTCGCTCTCGTCTCCGCTGGTTCCTCGTCCCGCTCTCCGCCCGCTGTTGCCCGCCGCCATGGACCGCAAGTTCGAAGTCGGCGCAGACTACAAGATGTGCGCTCACCGCTCCCCGCCTCGAGCTCTCGACGCGCTCGCCGCACCGCAGCATCCCCCGCGTCCGCCAGAGCTGCGCACCGCACCCTCCCCGCCGCCGCACAGGCGCGTGCTGACCCGCGTGCACGCTCACACAGCATGGACGTGATCGGCGAGGGCGCGTACGGCGTCGTCAGGTGCGCGCAATCCCACTAACTGCCCTCCTCGCGACTTTCAGCTGATGAGGACTCTGGGCGTGCAGCTCGGCCGTCCACCTCGCGACACAGAGCAAGGTCGCCATCAAGAAGATCACCCCGTTCGACCACTCGAGTGCGTCGACCCCGCCGCGCCCCTCCGAGCCCAAGAGACCGCCTCGTGCCGTCACGAGACTCGTCGTGCAGCACGAGACAAAGGCTCACTCACTCGTGCCCGCGCCCGCAGTGTTCTGCCTCCGCACTCTGCGCGAGATCAAGCTCCTCCGCTGGTTCAACCACGAAAACATCATCTCGATCCTCGACATCATCAAGCCGCCCTCGCTCGAGTCCTTCTCCGAAGTCTACCTCATCCAGGTGCGCAGCCCCGCCCGACCCTCCTCTTTCGGTCTGCCTCTCGCTGACGGCGATCGCGTGTGCAGGAGCTGATGGAGACCGACCTGCATCGTGTGATCCGCAGCCAGGAGCTCTCGGATGACCAGTGCGTACTCCCCTTCAGATCCTGCGCGCACCATAACGCCCGGCTGACATTGGTCATCGCGCAGCTGCCAATACTTTGTCTAGTGCGCCGCCACACCTGCTCGCTCTTCGCAAGACGTGCTTGCTGATTCAGGTCTTCTCGACAGCCAAACCCTCCGCGGCCTGAAAGCGCTGCATTCCGCCGCGTGCGCTCTTCTCGCTTCTTCTGCGCCACTCTGCCCACGCTGACAGTCATGCGCACCTTGCAGGGTCCTGCACCGCGATCTCAAGCCTTCGAACCTCCTCCTCAATGCCAACTGCGATCTCAAGATCTGCGACTTTGGGTGCGTCGCGCGCGGGTTCCGCCTCGTGCGCGCTCTGCGACCTAGGCGCTGACGCTGTGTGCTATCTCGCAGGCTGGCGCGGTCAGCGATGTCGAGCGAAGCCGAGGCGGTTGGGTTCATGACGGAGTAAGCCAATCCTGCGTTCGCCGTCCGTTCGGCAGCGCTGACATGGCTCGCACAACAGATACGTCGCGACAAGGTGGTACAGGGCACCAGAGATCATGCTCACGTGCGTGCTCTCGCCTCGCGATTCGCGCAATTCGCTCATCTTGCTCGGACGCGCAGGTTCAAGGAGTACACCTTCGCCATCGACGTCTGTGCGTGCTTTCCCACGACGTGTGTGACGGCTCGTTAGCTGACGGCAGGCTTCCATGTAGGGTCCGTCGGGTGTATTCTCGCCGAGATGCTCAACGGGAAACCGCTCTTCCCCGGTCGTGACTGTGCGCCCACGTTCGCGCGCCCAGGCCAGAACCCAGGCTGACCCGTCGAGCGCCCGCGCAGACCACCACCAGCTCACACTCATCCTCGGCGTCCTCGGCACGCCCTCGCTCGACGACTTTTACGCGATCGGGTCGCAGCGCAGCCGGGACTACCTGCGCGCCCTCCCGTTCCAGAAGAAGAAGCCGCTGCAGGCGCTGTACCCGAACGCCAACCCGCTCGCGATCGACCTCCTCGAGCGCTGCCTCGCGTTCAACCCCAAGAAGCGCATCAGCGTCGTCGACGCGCTCAGCCACCCGTACCTCGAGCCGTACCACGACCCGGCCGACGAGCCTACCGCGCCTGTGCTGCGTACGTTCTGGGCGATGTCGTTTCGTCCTCGATCAGCGGTGCTGACCTCGCTTGTTTGGTTATAAAGCTCCCGCCTTCTTTGCGTTCGACCAGCAGCAGCTCAGCCGCGAGCAGCTTAAGAGTCCGTCCTCCTTCGCGACATAGTCAAGCGTGTTCTGACCCCACCTTCCTACAGCTCTCATCTACGAGGAGATCACCTCGCCTCCTCCGCAGCACTAGGCGCACAGCGCCCCATTTCAGACACTCGAGCCTCGCTTCGCCTCCGCCCGCCCTCTTCCTCTCGCATGTTCAGCTTTTGCATTCGCCCCCCGTCGCCGTCACGCACGACCCGTTGTATACTCTGCATGTCTCCCCTTTCTCCGCCTCGAGCGACGCTGTATTGCCCGTCCCTCCGTCCGCTCTCCCGCAGCTTGACCCACAGACCTCCTCCTCCTCTTTGCCCCGGTAATTCAGCTGGCTGAATCCCTCGCATCACTTCTCTCGCACGAGATCACGAAGAGAGCCAGTTGACCGAATCAAGCGTCTCGTTCCCACCCGGTGCACGGCATCAAGCGGCTTCTCCCTACTTCGGCCCCGAGGCGCCCTTGAGCTTGCCCATCGCCCTCGCGCCCCTCTGGCTGATCCTGACCCACTCGCTCCCCTCCGCCTCGCTCCTCCTTCCCGTCTGCACCCATCCCGCCCTCTGCGCCCCCTGGATATACGTCGCCAGCTTGCCATACCTCGCACTCCCACCCGCACCGCCGCCGCCTCCGCCTCCGCCCTCGGCGCCGTCGGCCCCGAGCCGCTGCAGCTCGCTCCCGACCGTCGACCACAGCGGCGCGGGCGGGACCGCGCCCGTGCCCGGCTGCGGCGCCGAGAGCGCGACGAGCACGCGCAGGAGCGGCTGGTACTGCGTCGGGACGGCGGGCGGGCGCGGGAGCGTGAGCGGCGCGGACGTGCTTGTGCTCGCGGCGACGGGGGCGGCCCCAGCTGGCGCCGCCGCGGAGGTCGAGGTGGGCGAGGGGTCGCGTGGAAGAGGCGCAGAGGGTGCGTGCGAGGCGGGAGGGGACGGGGCGGGCTCGGGCGCAGGCGTGGGAGGCTCGGCAGGCTTGAGCACCCGATGGGTCAACGAAGGCGGAAGCGAGGATCGAAAGCGGCACTCACGGGCTGGGAAGCGACGCTGCCGTGCTCTTGCGAGACTGGCGAGGGACGGCTCGACTGCGGCTTGGGCGTCGCACGCTGAGACGACGGCGCTGTAACGAGAGCTGCAAGATGCGTTCAGTGACTCTTTGAGCAGAGAGAGGCCCATGACGACGCACAGGTCGGAACTGTCTTCTGGCTCTGCGCCGAATCGGTCGAGCCCGTGTTCGACCTGTTCAGCAGCGGCCTAGGCGGGAGCGCAAAGTCGGCAATGCTTGCAAGAGCGGGAACAACCGGCACGGGCGCGGCAATGTGGACCGGTGCAGCGAGAGGCGAGGGTGCAGCTGAAGGCGGAGGGTTGCGGTTGAGGAGGAGTGAGGTGAAGTTGCGAGCCGTGAGCGGAGGCGCCGTGCCTGTCATCGCGACGGCGTCAGTCGAAGATCACATTGCTGACCGTAAGCGGCATGGCGCACTAGCTCCGGAGCGCTGCTCTTGCTGTTGCGTCGACGGAGGGCCGACGAGAGTGCCAGCATCGAGCCCGTCGCTCTCCTCGGCATCGCTCGGCGGGTCCGTCACGTCTTTAACCGCCTGTACTGGCACAACGTCCATCAGGCCGAGAAAGCGGACCTTACGGGGCACGAGCGTGCCGAGCGAGGCGGCGATGGGACGCCCCGACTCGATGAGGAAGAAGTGTGCGTGCGACGAGACGGTGGTCGGGACGAGGCGCTTGAGCCAGTGCGCGTGCATGTCCGTGTTCCAGCCGGCCAGGAAGACGTAGTCAACGGCGCGAGCCTGGAAGACGAGGTGGCCTGCGGGAGGGTGGTTCAGTCTCTCAGCGGGCCGTCATCGGGTCGCGCGGCGTACTGTTCATGACGCTGACAATGTTGCTCTGAGGCACGTTGCTGAAGATGGACGGCGCCGACGTCGAGGAGAAGCCGCGAGCGAACTGGGCGAGAATCTCTGCGGGAATGCGCAGCGACGACGCGAGGTGAGCGACGTCGCTGAGACCCAGGGCAGTCAGCTTCTGCTCAGCACGTACGTAGGTGGAATGCACGCACGCAAAGATCATGACGGTTCCCTGGCACTCCTTGCCCGTTTCCTGCGAGACAGCTCTGCGCAGATTCTCGTGGATGCTATACGACGCGAGGCTGCCGCCCTGCGCGCCTCGGAGCAGGTGACTGCGCTCTGGCTGCAATAGCCCTCCGGGCGTCAGTGCGGGCCAGACTCGGTACGAGCGAGCCGAGGGCAACTCACGAGAACGGACGAGCCGTCGATGAGGACGAGCGCGCGAGCAGGGCGCTCGCGCACGACAGGCGGCAGTGCGTTCGTGTTCAGCATTTGAAGCAGAGTGTAGCGAGCGCAGATCGAGCGGTGCAGCGCGGGTCGAGCGTGGGGAAGCGGGGACGAACGCGAGCGAGAGGCGATCCGAGCGACGCAGCGAGGCGATGCACCTCTCGGGAGAGAGAGCCCACCTGTGCAGTCTGTGCATGCAGCAATATCTCCCTTACTCCGCATCCCAGTTGGCCTCGCTCCGCCACAGCCGCAATCGCACGCGCTCGAGCACAATCTCAAACCCGTCCCCCTCCTGCCCGCCGACATTGCCGCGCCCTTCTGCAGGCTGCCACGCCGCGGACGGGTCCCATCGCCGCCAGCCCCACGACGACTTGACCTGCGAGGGGGCAAGCTAGAGCGTGAGACGGGCGGCAGTATAACAGGGAGAAGAGAGGGCACGCACATCCGGCTTTTTGTGCGGCGCCGTCACGCACAGCCATCTCGCACGCTTGCTCAGCGCATCCAGTAATGCCCACAGCTCGGACGACGTCTCGACGAGGTGCAGCGCGAACGAGATGATGACAATGTCGTACAGCTCGACGTCCTCGGCGCCTTCATCCGGCGGGTCTGTCGCACCGGGAGCGGGAAGTTTGCCCGCGGCGACG
Organism: Rhodotorula paludigena; assembly: GCA_036244875.1. Taxonomy (NCBI): domain Eukaryota; kingdom Fungi; phylum Basidiomycota; class Microbotryomycetes; order Sporidiobolales; family Sporidiobolaceae; genus Rhodotorula; species Rhodotorula paludigena. Next base: position 911,462 of record BQKY01000004.1, read on the forward strand.
TCGGCGAAGGAGAGCTCGAGACAAGGCTGTCCGGTTCGTGCGCGGAACGCGGGCGCGGTAAAGGGGTCGGCGGCGACGATGGAAAGTTCGGGTTCGGGGATGGAAGGCTGGGATGCTCGTGAGGGGCGAACGACGGCGCGCTGTGGAAACTGCCTGGCCGGCGGTATGAAAGCAGGTCGAGGAGGGAGACTCGAAGAAGGGCCGGCAGGAGCTGGGGCAGGTGCGGAGGAAGAGGCGGCGGGAGAGGGCTCGGAGGGAGACTGCTCGGCGGGAGGAGCTGACGGCCAGCGAGCTGCCTTCCACGCGAGCAGGGCCTGGAAAGGACGGTGTGAGACGCATATTCGAGCTAGTCTCGCATACGCACGCACCTCGGTAGCCTCGCCAGAACCCGCTGCGAGGTCGAGTACCCGTATGCGCTTTGGCTTCTCATTGGCGACGTAGCGGTCCATGAAGGATGCGAGGACCTTCTTCAAGCCCAGATAATGCGGATTCCGATCTGTCAAGTCAGGAGTCAGCTGGAGGGCGCAATCGAGATGAGCAAGAGGCAGACTTGCACGATTCCGAGACGATGCGGTAGTACTCTTCGACGCCGTGCGTGCCGTAATTGTCACGCATCGAGTTTGACAAGTTCCCGTTGACCATGCTGGGCGCAGGTGACCTTGTTTGGTCGGCAACACGCGGATCTAGTCTAGGGTTGAAGGAGGTCGGAGTCTGAGAGGGCCAAGCAGGCGGGCAGTACGGGCGAAGATCGCTGCGAATGGGACCGGCCGAGGTCAGTTTGAACGGTTGTCGCGATCGAGCCACGAAGCAGACTCGGCAAGGTAGCAGCTGTAGCTGCAGCATGGCTCAAGGAAAGTGCCGGGCGATGAAGGCGGAACCGAGATGCAGGGACTGGAATCGCAGGCGCGATCGCGGACGCACTCTGGAAAGCTCACTTCAAGCTCTAGCAGGTGTCTTGGGCGCAGTCTGCGGTGTGTGCGGTGTGGCTCGGGGCAAGCTGCATCGCCTCGTTCGCTCCTTCGCCCGTTCGCACTCCTCGCTTACCCGCCAAGCCGAGAACGGTGCTCTCAGCGCATTGCACAACTGCTCCTGAATCTGCTTAGCAAGTTTGCCGTCGCCTCACCGTCGGCTGCCCTCGATGTCGCATCCGCCCGGTTGCTCGTGTGGAGACGAAGACGCCCACGTCCTCCTCGATGGGACGCTCAACTTCCTCTACCAGCACGTCGACCGGGACAAGGTCGTCGCGCTCAATGCTGAGGAGGGCAAGGAGGGCAAGGTCGTCATTCGCCCGTGGGACCAGCGGCAACAGGAGGGTCAGTCGGCCGCCCCGAACTCGTGTTCAAGCGGAGTTTTCTCGCCGTGAACTGCACTCACATCTTTCTAGCTCTTAGACGAGTGGCTGGAATCGGACGCAGACGAGCAGCTCATCCTCCACATCCCCTTCACGGGCAATGTCAAGCGTGAGCGGATGGCCAGGCCCACGCAGGATCTGCACGAGCTGACCCTTAGGCCCTGCAGTGCGCTCCATCTTGATCAAGACGGGCCCGGCAGGGTACACCCCGGACAAGATGCTTGTGGTACGAATATCCGTCCGGCCTTCCTTCGCACGGCAGTTGCTCATGCTTCGACTGCCCAGTTCGCAAATCAGCTGCTCGACTTTGACGAGGCGACATCGCAGGACGTCACGCAGAGCTTCGACGTAGCTGTCACGAAAGAAGTGGTGGAATACGCCGTTAGGTCCGTCGTTTCTCTTGCCCTGCCTTCCAAGCATGAGCTAAAGAGTCGAGCATGCAGGCCCGCAAAGTTCCCTTCTGTCCGGTCACTCACACTCTTCTTCCCGTCCAATCACGGCGAGGACACAACTCGCGTCTCGTTCGTCGGCTTCAAGGGCGAGTTCTCAGCGCTGACCGTGAGTCCGACGTATCTGTTTTGTTCCCTCGTGGCACTCGCTCACCTGAATTCATTCAAAGCGCGATCCCATCATCACCGTATACGAGGCGCAGGCGAATCCGGCCGACCATGCCAAGATTCCTGGCCTCGACTCGACCGCTCACTCGCGCATTGGCTGAGCTCGATGTCCTAACCTGTATGGAGAGCACCGTTCTTCTCATCTTTCTGTACATAGCGCACTGCATCGCATTTTTCTTTCGAGCACTCCGCAGCCAATACTCGCTCGCTCGGCAAGTTCGCAGAGATGAGGGACGCGCCGAGTTGCGCCACTGCAGACTGTCATGCGTCCGGCCTACTCGGCAGCCCAGCACTCGAAGGCGCATCGAGCCGCGCCCTCTTGACTTCACCAGACTCCCCTCCGTCGCGTGCTTCGCCGCCTCGCTTGCCCCATCCACTGTCCTGTGTGCGCTCTTCTCCCGCCCCACCGAACCCTCCGCTAGCCTCCCCGCGGCCGCCACCTCTCCCGCCTCCTCCTCTGCCTCGCCCGTCGCCCCTGCCCCTCCCGCGCCCCCTCCCCCTGCCGCGCTCCGCGCCATGCCCTCCGTAGCCCTCGAGCGCCGCGCGCCTCGCCGCGTCCCACTCATCCCTCTCGGGCTTGTCGACGACCTTGAGCCGCCCGAGGAGCTGCTGGCGGAGGAACGACTCGCGCGGCCAGAGCTCGAGCGTCGGGTGCTCGAGGAGGGTCGAGCCGCTCAGTGCGGCGCGGAGCGTGAGCGTCGGAGAGGGAGAGAGGACGTGCACTTGACGTGCGGGCAGGCGCGACGACGTAGTGGCGGGAGAGTCGGCCGTATCGATGTCGGGTATGGAAGAAGGGCGGACGTAAAGCGAGAGGAGGAGGACGAAGGGCGATTCGTCGACTTGGGCTGGACGGGTGGGGTCCACGGAAGAGAACGTCGCTGGTGCAGTCACAGCAGTCGCTGATACGCCAACTTGTGCGACTGCTGAGTCGCCCGCAGCGTCGTCAGCAGCGCCCGACGCGGCGTCCGGCTCGCCTTCGACGGCTTGTTGTGGCGCCTGCTCCGGCGACGTGGCCTCGGCTGATGCTGGCACTTCAGCCGTCGCACTGGGCGGTACTATAGCCTTGGCGGGCTCCAGGCTCGCCACCCAGGCCTTCTCTGCCTGAATCCATCGCTCGTCCTCCGGGTCGAGCGCCTTTCCCTTGCCCTTCTTGTCGCGTGAGGCCAAGGCCGAAGCGAGGACAGCGTGTATGCTCGAGCTAGACGGCTGGGGCACAGTCATGATGAGACTCGGCGGTGCTGGAGCCGCGGAAGGATCGGTCGAAGGGCGAGGGTGAAATGCAACCTCGACGGTCCAGTCGAGCCGATTGTTTCTGTGCGTACGACAGGTCAGCAGTGAAACGTGCTAGTCGCTCCGCGGGCTGAACGAACTTCTGGTCCCAGCGCGTGCCGTTCTTGATGCGCTTGCTCATGCCTTTCGGCAGCAGCACAAGGTCGACGCCATCCTTCGCCGCTTCGCGCACGAGGCGATCCTCCTTGTCTGTGCGCTCGTCAAGCCTGACGGCCTCGTGATCGTCGATGCTGCGGCCGGTCCCCCTGCCTTGCGGAATGACCTTGTCCGAGACGAGCTGTCGCCCGACGTCCTCGATGGCCCTGCTCACGCCGGCGATGTACGACTGGTCGCGCATGAGCGAGCCCCACGTCATCTCGTTGGCCTGCATCGGGCGCGACCAGATGGGCGGCGCTACGCCCGAGCAGCTTGTCGCCGTCTTGTGCGCGGAGGAGCAGGCGAGCGAGCAGGAGGGAAAGGCACATGCAGGGCATTTGTAGCGCGCAGGCTGGGTGTTGCAGGTCTGGCAGGTGCCCAATCGAGCTCCTCCAGCCGCGTCGGCCATCCTTGTGGCTGCAGCGGGATGCGAGGCAACGTCTTCGGGTCGAGCTTCGAACTGATCGGATTTTGTCCCGGACGCCACGGACTTAACAGTGCTATGGGGATCCCGAGCTAGCCGGCCCTCTGTACCAATGCAGCTCTGCACGCTCGCTCTCCCTGCAGTAACTCATCGCTCGCGGCGTGTCGGGGGAGGTCCGCTTCCCGCTCGTCCCGGACCGTGTCCCGGTGCCGACGTGCGCCCCACCTTCGCTGGAGCATCCCGCTCTGCTCTTCCTCGCTCTCCATCCTCCCGTGTTCAAGTACTCGCGTGCCATGCCCTCCTGTGCGCTCTCCACTCGGCTTGATCGCCGTCCCAATAGCCTCTCATGCTTGCTTCGTTGCAGCCAAGTTCGGCAAGACCCCGCCCAAGGGCGTGTACACGCCTCTTTGCACCTTCTTTCACCCTGACCAGTCGCTCGACCTCGAGTCCTTCAAGAAGCACGTTCAGAACGTCGGTCGCGCGGGAGGTGCGCTCGCTGTCCCGCTTCCGTTCCTCTTCGCGCCGAAGTGCACTGACCCAGTCACTCTGCAGTCGGCTGTGTTGCTCTGGGCTCAAACGGCGAGGGTACGTTATGCAAGCGTCGACTCCAGGCGAGACCAGCCGGTGGAGGTTGACGAGGATTTGCGCAGCGATCCACCTGCGACACTCGGAGCGCAATGCAGTCATCGCCGCTGCCCGTCAAGCGCTTGACGCCGATCCAGCCTGCGCAAACGTGCCGCTCATCGCTGGAACCGGGGCCGGCTCGACAGTCGAGACTATCGAGCTGACGAAGGAGGCGGCTGAAGCTGGTGCCGATTTTGCCATGGTCATCGCCCCTGGTGCGTGTTACAGCTTGCCGACAGGCACGTGGTCCCACTGATCGTCATTCCACAAGGCTACTTCGTCAAGGCTCTAAGTCGCGAGGCCCTGAAGCAGTTCTTCATCGAAGTTGCTGAAGCGAGCCCGATTCCGGTTCGTTCGCCGACCTTTTGCCTACGTGATGACAGCCACCGGACTCACCATTTTTTGAGACTGCAGATCCTCGTCTACAACTGTAAGCATGCGCGCAACAGCCCGCAGGCGTCCGCTGACCTTGTCCGCACTCGCAGTCCCGGGCGCCTCTGCAGGAGTAGACCTAGACAGTGATCTGATCGCCGAAGGTGCGTGACGCATTACTTTACGCTTCCACCTACTGCTCAACAGGCTTGCGCTGCAGTGACGACCGCTTCGAGCAACATTGCCGGCACCAAGTTGACCTGTGGCAACGTCGGAAAGTGCGTGCTGCTGCTACCTCTCTGCACCTTCGGCTTCTAACCAAATCAATCCTCGTGCAGGATTGCACGTCTTACCGGCCTTCCCGACTTTGCCGTTTACGGAGGTTTCATCGACTTTTTGCAGCCGTCGCTCACAATCGGTGCAGCGGGCTGCATCACCGGTCTCGGCAATATTGCTCCGGTAAGCTCGAATATGTTCACTCTGTTCTGCGGCAAAACCTCATTGCTGACAGCCCCACGCCACTTCCGCAGAAGACCTGCCTCAAGCTGTACCACGACTCGATCGCCTCTCTCTCCGGCTCAGGCGACCCGGCTGCAACCGCCAAGCTGCAAGCCATCGTCTCGCACGCAGACTGGGCTCTGCAAAAGGGCAGTGTGGCCGGGACCAAGTGGGTGCTCGAGCGGTTGCACGGGTTCGGGAGCGAGCCGAGGAGGCCGCTGCTCCCGTTCGATGCGTCAAGTGGAAAGGGAGAGCAGCTGCTCAAGGATCTCGAAGAGATCCTCACGATCGAGCGCACTCTGTAGACTCCTGGATCAACAAGATGTAAGCAAGACATGAGTGAAGTGGCGCGAGACTGGCCGGAAACCCCTTCTCCTCAAGTGTCGCTCTGCCATCATCGCCGCCTCACATCACCAAATATCATCAGAAGCTCGACACTGCAGTGTGGGCGGGCTGGCGTCCACGGAGAGAAGGGGGAGGGGAAGAAAGGGAGGTCCCCGCACCCGCCGCGTTTGGGCCGCTTCGAAACGGCGCACGCTCCTCTTGAGCGGCGACCGTCCCTCCTCTTCGCTCAGTCCCCCGTTTGTGCTTGCCGGTATCCCTTGTTCGCTCTTCTTCGCTCGAGAGACGCGCGCACGGTGTCGTGCACTGTGCCCTTTCTGCCTCTTCTCGCATCCCCGTCTCTCGCTGGCTGCACTTTCCCGATGGCTGCCGTTGCCTCGCACCCGTTCGGCGCACCGTCCGTGCACGCTTCGACCTCTGTCCACCCGTCGGCCGCCTCGACCTCCCAGTCGGCAGCACTCGCGCCCGCGTACCCTGCCGGCGCGCCTGTTCACGACCCGTCCTCTCCCTCAGCACCCGCGCACATGGCCGCGGGCGGCGCAATGTTGAGCGACGCCGTGACCTCGATTGCGATGGAGGATGTCGCCGCTGCGCTGCCGTCGACTCGCCAGGATGCGCTCCAGCAGGCCCAGGCGGGTCTGGGAGAAGAGGCGGAAGCAGCGGCTCGAGCGGCAGCGCATGCGGCGATCGCCGAGGCGGCGTTGGCGCCACCTCCGGCAGAGACGGACGAGCAGACTGTCGCGGCGAAGGACAAGGAGAAGAAGGAACCGAGGCGGATCCGCTTTGCAGTCGGCAGCAAGTACAAGGTGCGTACGAGGCTGTCGGGTAACGTCCAGGGCGCTCGCCATTCTGACTTAAGCCGAGTTCCGCTCGCGCAGGTCCAGGACGTCATCGGCGAAGGCGCGTATGGTGTGGTCTGCTCTGCGGTCCACGTCCCGTCCGGCCAGCGCGTCGCAATCAAGAAGATCGCTCCTTTCGACCATTCGAGTGCGTCAGACCTCTACGTCGTACTTCGGTGTCTTTCAAGCTGACTGGATGACCCGCAGTGTTCGCGCTGCGCACACTGCGCGAGCTCAAGCTCCTGCGCTTCTTCGCTGAGCACCAGGTTTCGGAGAACCTCATCACCGTCATCGACCTAATCAAGCCATCCTCGTACGACAGCTTCAAGGAGGCGAGCATTCCCTCCCCTTTGGCCATACGAGCGCCACACTGACGCGATGTGCACCGCAGGTGTATCTGATTCAGGAGCTGATGGAGACGGACTTGTACCGGGTGATCAGGACACAGACCCTTTCAGACGACCAGTACGTCGCTGCTTCGCTTTTGATCGCCGCGACCACGCTGCTGAAGCACGTCCATGTACAGCGTTCAGTACTTTATCTACCAGTTCGCCGGTTTCCTTCGTTTCGCCCGAAAGGCCTTCTCCCGGCTGACTAGCCTGAACTCGCAGGACTCTCCGCGCACTGAAAGCGCTCCATTCGGCGAACATCATCCATCGCGACCTCAAGCCGTCAAACCTGCTGCTCAACGCCAATTGCGATCTCAAGGTGTGCGACTTTGGCCTCGCCCGCAGCGTCATGACGGCAGAGCCCAATGGCGGCGAGACGGGCTTCATGACCGAATACGTGGCCACGCGATGGTACCGCGCACCTGAGATCATGCTCACGTGGGTCTCGCTTCGACCGCTTCAGCCCGAAATCGCGCTGACCTTCCCAATCATGCGAGGGCAGCTTCCGGATGTACACGAAGGCCGTCGACATCTGTTCGTCCATATCTAGCTCTCTGCGCACACGGGACACTGACCGTACATTGCAGGGTCGGTCGGCTGCATCTGCGCCGAGATGCTTAGCGGACGACCTCTCTTTCCGGGCCGTGACTGTGCGTTGCTGGCGTTACTGCCCCTCCGCACGCAAACTAAAGTCGCGCACCGCGATACAGACCATCATCAGCTCACGCTCATCCTGAGTGTCACCGGCACTCCCACCATCGACGAGTTCTACCGGATCAACTCGCGCCGTTCGCGCGACTACCTGCGCGCTCTGCCCTTCCAGAAGCGTCGCTCGTTCGCTGAGCTCTTCCCGAACGCCTCTCCACTCGCCGTCGACTTCCTGGCAAGGACCCTGACGTTCGACCCGATCAAACGCCTCACCGTCGAGCAGGCTCTCGAGCATCCTTACCTCAGCCAGTACCACGACCCGGAGGACGAGCCGTGCGCGCCACCTCTCGAGCCGGACTTTTTCGACTTTGACCTTCAGAAGCTCGGGCGCGAGGATCTCAAGCGTCGCATGTATGACGAGGTGATGGCGTTCGAGCCGCTGGTCTAACCGGACAACGCAGGCCTCGTCTAGGGTTATCGACGTAGTATGCGCTGTTGTACAGGTGTTCGAGGTTGTGATCGGTCTGTCTGGGAAGCGCTCTCCAGCGAAGGAGATGGTTGTCCGCGAGAGAGCGAGAGAGAGCTCGCCACCTTGTCGCGCACTCCATGCAGCGGTCCTGCGATTTCTTTGACGCGAGCACGACGATGCGAGTTGCAGAGAAGCCTTGCAGAGGAGCGAAGGAAGAAGGACCGAATGAACAGACGATGACGAAACTCTACTACGCGAAGAAAGGGGAAGAACTGCAAACGACGGCGAATGGGTACAACACGAACGGGTCGACTGATTCAGGTGCGGAGTGTATAGTACAAGATGTATGCGGACTTGGCCTGGGAAGCGGAACAAGGCAAGGTGAGCTGGACCGAGCTGCGAGGGAAAGAACCGGTACGCACGGATTGCACGTGGGCAGGATCACACGGCGTCACCTTGGAGTCGCCAATGTTGTACCAATCGCGACCACTGCGGACGTAGGCGGTGCTGCGTATGGAAGTCTGTAAGTCTCGAATAGCGGATGAGCAGCAGAGCGGATTGGGAAAACCCACTAGTGACCGCTGCTGAGGTTGCCATAGTGGTTCGTCACACCAAAGAGATCGTAGACGTAGCCCTTGGGCGGCCCCGGGTTCATCGGTTGTCCGTGCTTGTCCGTGAGAGGTGGAGGGAGGAAGGCGGTGAGGTCGAGCCCAGCAAGGGGATACTGCACCTGGGTCTCGATCTAGCGCGGGGCAAGGAGTCAGGTCATTTGACCGCGCGCCTGTATCGAGGATACTTACCTTGTCGCTGAACGGCCCGTGGAAGGAGAAACGCTTGAGATGGATCACGAGGATCGGCGGCAGCTTCGACAACGACAGCTTCTTGACCGCCTTGCGGTTCTTCTTGCAGCGTGGGCAGTGCCTGAGGCGACGAGACTCAGATGAGCGGCGCTCGTCAAGAGAGAGAGAAATGGCGCACCATGCGTCGTCCTTGTCGAGAATCTCGTCGCGCACGAACGTCTCGAGGCACGCCATGAGCGAGACCTTGCCGATGCCGCGGCCGCCTGGGATCGGAACGGACAGCGGCATGAACGTATTGTACGTCGTAGACGTCTGCGACTCAAGGGTTAGTTGCACAACTCCTGGACGGGGCTACCTAACGACGGACCTTCTGACACGTCAGGCACCGCAGCTGATTGCGGAACTGCCCCTGGAAGCACTGGACGATGAAGCTGTCGTTGCGCATCTTGTAGATCTGCCACTCGCGCTCGCTCATGACCTGCGGCGGGAGCGTCTCGAGATCGTGTTCGCGCTCCGGCGTCATCTCGATCGGCGCCGGCTTGTGCACGACATAGTTGCAGTCCTCGTGCAAGCCGTCGAGGAGGAAGCCGAGGAACTCTTGCGCGTCGTGCTGGTCCGAGCCGCGGAACTGAGGCGCGACGCGGCAGATGTTTTCGCGAAAGGTGACCGGCGAGAGGAAGTGATACTGCTGCGCCCACAGCGCGCGAATGAGTTCGGCGACAGCGTTTGCGAGGGCGCCCTTCGTTCCGAGCGGGTTGACCGTGTTGATGTCTTTCCGGTACCCGCCGCCTGCGCGAGTAGACGTTAGCGGCTTCCAAGTGCATCGCCGGAAGCGGCTACGCACCGGTGAAGTAACGCGCAAAGGGCACGGCGGCGCTCAGACACTGGATCGTCGAGTTCATGTAGCATGTGTTGCCTAGGTTCTTGAGGCCGCTGATGCCGATCACCCCCTCGTCGAAGCTCATCAGGCTCGTCGGGAAGCGCGAATCGGCAGCCGAGTACTGCGCCGGCTGCATGCTCGAGAAGGACGAGTTTGAGCGTAACGGTGCGGGCTTCGCGGGAGGCGGCCGTGCGAGCGGGACGGCGGGAACGGGGGCGTAGGACGAGGGAGGCGGAGGTGCAGGGCGAGAAGGATGGAGCACCGGTGGCGGGCCCCGAGACTGCAGCTGAGGGTAGTCGATCGACGGACGAGTGTAGTCGTACGACTGTCGCCCGTAGTCGCCGTTGGCGACGGGCGCGAACGACTGGGTCGAGCTGTACAGCCCGTTCGCATCGGTGCGTGGCCTTGGAGCAGCTGGCGATGACGATGGCGAGGTGGGAAGGCTATAGCTGTCGAGTTGTGGTTGGACATAGGACGGGCGAGCGTGAGGCGAAGTGGCGAAGGGGTCGTAAGGAGGTGCCGGTCCCGCTCGCTGCGCCGCGACAGGCGGCATGGCAAGACGGGGCGATACGACAGCAGACGCTCCGTTGGCAGACGCAGCGGAGGAAGGCGCGTAGCCGGACGAAGACGACGTTCCGGTAGACCCATAGCGATCCTGCGCGCAACCAGCACTTCTTAGCCTCGTCAAACCACCGTAGAGAAAGGGCTCGACGCACCATTCCGGCGCCATTCGGCATCGCCGCGTGGTACATGTTGCCGTTCGAGGGGAGCATTGCTGCCTTGCGATGCGCCTTCTTCGCCTCGGCCCGCTCAGCATCGTCCTGTGCCTCCCTCCGCAGCGCCTGCACGCCCGAACCGACACTCCCCTGCGCGCCGACCTTCTTTTCCCAAGCCTCCCACCCGCCGACGAGCAAAAGCGGCTGCCGTTGCAGCGGCTTAGAGAACTCGCGCTCGTAGATGGCGTTGAGTAGGGTCCAGAGCACTCGCTGTGCCTCGGAGGTGGTCGAAGTCGGGACTCCGGATGGCAGAGCGGAGGAAGAACGGTCGTACACGACGACAACGTCGTAGTAATTTCGCGCCGCGAAAAGAGCAGCTTCGTGAGGCGGCGAAAGGCTGAGAGCGTTCTCAATCTCGCTACTCTTGATGCTGTGCGTCCAATCGAGTCAGTCCTGCTTGCCGACGTGTGAGAACGAGTCTCGACGTACCCTTGGCGCAGAACAATCGGTTCGATGCAGACCGTCTCCCCGCGGATCCGTCCTCGCTCGTGCTCCTCACGGCTTCGCAGGTCGAGCAGCAGCACTCGCGGACCCTCGCCAGTCTCGGCTTTGCTGGTCTGCAAGTACTGCCACAGCTCCGCTGGCCGGACCTCCGACGAGAAGGGGATCTTGAATCCCTTTGAAGGCGTCGCAGGCGGCGGCAACGGCGCTGGCGGCGACGACGCGTGCGTCAGAGACGCCGCTTGCACGCTCAAAGGAGCTCGACCGCCTCCCGGCACGAGCGCGTTCGGCAAGCTCGGTCGAACACTCGCCGAGGGAGAGGTGCTGATGCTCGTGTCACCGAGACCGGCCGCGAGTTTCGCCATGGCGTCTGCGCGCTCCTGCTGCTCGCGCTGAAAGGTGCGCTCGTCCAGATGGCGGGGTTTTGGCGGATGAGGGGGTGGCTGCCGTGGCGGGCGAGACGGGCCGGCAGAAGGATCGAAGGACGGGACAGAGGGGAAGGAGTACGAGGAGGAGCCCAGGGCCGTGGCGCTGGGAGCTGTCGATGTGACAGAGCGCTCGAAGTCGTCGAGGCTGGGGAAGGTCGCATCGAACTTGGTGGGCGAGGGAGGCTCGGTGCTCTCGCTGTGCGGAGCGCGCGAGTCGGGCGCGGTCCCCACGCCCCCAGCGGGTCCGCGATCTACCACTCCTTTCTGCGTGCGCGCGATCGGTGTTCCGCCTTCTTGGCGGAACTGCAGGGCCGACTCCTCCCAGACGGTCGCCGCTTCCTGCACCTTCGAGTAGGGCAGAACGGGCGGCGCGCTGCCCGAACGACCTGCTGCGTCATCTGCGGCATCAGGGAATATTTCTGCGGGAGGCCGTGACGCTGGCGATAGTGGGATGGCGGTTTGTCGAGGCGAGCGAGAGGGAGTGGACGGGCGCTTCGGCGAGCCCGGTGGAGAGCGGGTCGGTTTCGAAGTCGTTGCGCCGGCAAGGCCCGACCCACGCAATGCAGCGAGGCGGTCTTCGATAGACGTGGTAGGGAAAGAAGGAGTCTTCTGCGGGGCGGGACGGGAAAGAGGAGAGGCTGCAGGAAGTCTAGGAAGAGCAACGATGTCAGCGTCGCAAATTGGTGCGTCCCACGCCGGCAGCGATGGAATGTCGTACCCGCTGGGTTGGGGCGGGCCGGTCCCGTTTGAGCGTGAGCTAGTCGTGGGCGCATCGTGCACGTCTGGTCGACCTCGTCGCGACTGGTAATCCTCCAGCCAGCGCACAATCTGCTCCATAGTGCTCTTTGCACCGATTGCAATCTACGGGAGAGCCGTCAACACTGCTTGGTGGAGGGATGGGCGGGCCGGACGCACCGAGGTAGTGTGGGAGACCTGGATGTAGTCGTCTGTTTTGCGCTGCGCCGCATCTTTGTAGTGCGGGTGGTTGCGCGCAAGGTGTAGGAATCTGCGCGGCGTCCCACCAGGCTGGTCAGCGCTCGCCCGCTGGCAACCCCCACTCGGCCGACGAGGTGGACTGGGCGACTGTGTTGAGTGGGCACCGCGAGCAGCCGACTCGGGGCCCACATGAGAGGTGCCACGGAGCGCAGAACAGCTGTACTGGAGTCCAAACGGTCTCCCTGCGGCGTTGTTGACTCGGAGGGCGCTGCTCACCCTGCTGCTCGCCGGAACTCGAGGAAGGCCTCGGCCACCTTGTGCGCATCGTTGGTGCTCCGCCCGACCGCCCACGCCTTCTCAGCGCTGCTGAAGTGGCTCTGCGCCGCCCGGGTCCAGTTGCGGATCCCGTACTCGTCGGCCCGCAGACTCGCGAGTTCGTCCTGACTGCGGTGCCGCAGCTCGTCGAGCGACGGCAGCGGCTGCGAGGCGGGCACCGGCATGCCTCTGCGTGCTCGAGCTCCTGCGCGCCTCGCTGCGAGACGAGGTTGTGGGTGGCCGGAGGTCGGCGGATGACGAGCGGGGCGGTGAAGTCGCTCAACCGGATTAAACCGTGTGCGAGTTCAAGGGTACTGAATTGCCTGTGTAGTCTCAAGACGAACTAAGCCAATCACAGCGGTCGTTCAGATGTGAAATGGGTTCACAGCAAGTCAGGACGACGCATCCTTGCCTGGACGCAGCCGTCCCAAGAGGCATACCAGGGGGGCCTCTACAAAGAACTTCCGCATGTACGGTGGCCGCTACTGCCCGCAAAAGAATGACCTACCGGAAGTCCAAAAGGAGAAGTCCCGACAGCGATTTGAACGCTGGACCTGATGATGTCGCAGTAGAAACTGGAGTCACCCGCTCTGCCCCTGAGCTATCAGGACTTTGATGAGATGAGGTGCGTTTTTTACAAACACAAACACAAGTTGCCCGAGAGACAATCTAGGGTCGTAGTCTCTCACGCGTGGAGACCAAGAAGTCAGATGGTCGTGGAGCTGGATGCACGTTGCATCACGCATCATGAAGACACACAAACCTGCCAGGAAGCGCACAAAAAAGGAATTGAGGGCAGCGGAGGCCAAGGGAGACCGCAGTACAGTATTAGAGTCTGCCTACAAGGAAGCCTTCGGGACAGGGTCACCCCCTTCCTTAAATGCAGCTCTTGCTTTGGGAAACTGCTATAGCTCACATCTACCGTGACCGGGAAGGGGATTCGGCTTGCTTGTAGGCAGATCTTACTTGTAGGTCTCTTGCTTATGTGCAGATTCTACTGTACCTAGCTCAAGCTGCTGGACGCCGAGACATGGAGTTCTACTCTGTCTACTGTGCAAAGTACATACAGCCGCAAATAGCGCAAACATGACTTTGACTGTGCTGTACTGGGTTCAGGCTACTATCAGGCAGCAAGGGAGGAAGAGACCGTCACTGTTCACATGTTCCGGCAACCTTTGCAAATGGGTCTACCAGCTTTCTCACCAGGTGGAAGTTGACATCTTGACCAGCAGCCTAGAAGGGAGAGAAGGGAGAGGAAGGAAGCCAGCTATGTACTTGGGAAGGCCCGCCTTTTGAGGCCCTCCTCGGCGCTCCGCCAGCGCCAGCATACTTTACATTGGCTACCATGCTTGAGATATAGTGATGCACAAGCTATGTAAGAGGGAGCAGGCAGCTGTGCTCCTCTGATTGGTGCAAGCTGTCCCGGTCTCTTCGAAAGAACACTGCCGGCAGCGGACGTACGTGCAGCGCACCTTCCGCGTTGCGATGGTGATCTTTCAGGAGCAGTGTATGAGAAGCCAGTGCAGCCCAAGTGATTCAAGGAGAGAACATGAGGGAAGGAAAGCGGGACGCGAAGTCGCCTTTCGCGCGGACCGCTTCGACACTTCCGCTCCTCTCGGCTTTCCTGCAACATGCTCTATATGTACCGGCGCACACGAGACCGCTTTCACCAAGTCCTGATAGCTCAGTGGCAGAGCGGGCGACTCCAGTTTCCTCTGGTTCCATCGTCAGGCCGGGTGTTCAATCCACTCTCGGGACTTTATTTTGCAGGGACATCCTGCACACAAACCTTTTGAATGCCAGGTGGCGCTGCGCAGCCTCCCCTCCGCCGTGGCTCCACCCTCCATTCCCTCTTGAATACCCCTAGCCGGATGCGCCGTTTCTCGTTCACCCAGTGCCTCTCCAGCCCTCCGACTTCTCCTGCGCAACTTGTGAACTCTCCACAACGGGCAGGACAACGCCATGCACCCTCACAAAAAGCGGCCGGAGCGGGAGAGCACGCATCCTACAATCGCGCGCGAACTCGGAAGCACTCGTCCAACTCGAAATCTCTCGCTCCTTTGCCTACAAGCTGAGCTTGCAGGACCCACCTGGGTCTAGGCAGCAAGTAGCGTCATCCCCCGCATCAAAGAGCATGGAATTGTCGCCACTGAGGGCGCGAGGGTCCCTTGAGGGAGGGCGAGAGCGCCGAGAGGGTCTCTTGCTCGAGCCCGCCACTGCGTGAGCTCCGCGTTGCCGCATTCAATCAGCTCCATGCTACAGAAGCTGCCAAATTGCCAGCTTGCACTGCACTGCGCCACTGCGAGACGGCCGAAGACTTCCGCATCGAAAAGGCCATGTCTTTCGCAAACTTCCCCCTCACGAGCGAAGCGCGTGCGGCCTTCGCTCGTGCGCTCGCCCGTCTCGATCCGGAATCCCGGTCACGCCGCGAGCTCTTGCGCGCACAGCCTAGACGCGCCGACCAGAGCAGTCACGCGTGCACGCCTGCTCCCGCCGACTGGCTCGCGCGCAGACAGCGCGATCCCTCCACCTCGCCTTCTCTCCGATCAACCCGTCTCGACCGCGTCGCAGCGCCCGCCGGTCGGCAGAGACGCGTACCGTAGCAAAGAGAACGTGCGTATAGCGCATAGGGCCGCGACTCCTGCACGGACGAGGCTTGACGCTCGCAATCGCAGGTCTCGCCCCGACACGAAAGCGCACGATCCGCACCGCGCTCGTCCCGCCCGTTCAGAGCAGCACGCGGCTCTCAAATCGCCGATTTAGACACCTGTCACGCACCTGCACGGCCATAGAACGCCGAAGCGCATCGCCCCGACACGACCTAGTCCGCTTCCTCCACATCCCTTGTCCCCCGACGCTACCCTCACACAGCGCCATTCACGCCAATTATCGGCATGCCCGCCTCTACTGAGCCACGCGGCGCGAGTGCGTCGCCCGAAGTGCCGACCATCCGCACCTTCGACCCGTTCGCACCCCTCCCCTCCTCCCCGTCTTCGCAAGCCGCGCGCCTTCCCGGCAACGGCATGGCGCCGCCCTCAGGCTCGCGCGCACTTCCGCCGTCATCATTCGCGGCGCACAGCGAGTCGCCGTCCGTGTCACGAGCACCGCGGCCGACGAGCTTGTACGTGCCCATGGAGGAGCAGGCGGCACAAGCGCCCGGGGTCGAGACGTCGGCGAGCTGGCCATTCGAGGGCAGGGCTGCAAACGGGATCCGCGCCGACTCGCTCACCGTGTCGTCTCCCGCCCTGACGCCGTCGAGCCCCTCACAAATCCACCCTTCCTACGCCGACGCCCCTAATGCGCTCGCGCTGCATCAGTCGCCTCCTATGCCCTCTCAGCCGCCGCAGAATCTGCATTCGGCCATACCCGTGTCAGCGGGCTCGGACGGTGCCGGAGCTTCGTACTCGAGCTCGTCGTCCCGCGGCTTCGGTCGTTCGCCTTCGCCCAGCTATGCGACCAAGGGCCGGGCTGGGCACACGCCGGGCATGTCGGTGGGCACGCACTCGCTCCTCTCCTCTCGCCAGCTCACGGGCTCGCCGTCGATCGCGCAAAGGCTGGACACGCCGCAGGCGTGGCTTGTCCTCTACTTCGCCTTCAACCTCGGCCTCACCCTCTTCAACAAGCTCGTCCTCCAAGGCTTTCCCTTCCCGTGGACCCTCACGGCGATTCAGATGCTCGGAGGCACAATCGGGACGCAGCTTGCGCTCGCGCGCGGCCTCTTCACGCAGGCCCGCCTGACGACCAAGGAGAACGGCATCATGCTCGTCTTCTCGGGCCTGTACACCATCAACATCGCCGTCAGCAACCTCAGTCTGCATCTCGTTTCGGTCCCGTTCCACCAGGTCGTACGCGCCATGACGCCGCTGTTCACCATCGTCATGACGACCGTCCTGTATCACAAGCGGCACTCGCGACAGACGTACCTCTCGCTCGTGCCCGTCGTCGCCGGCGTCGTTTTCGCGACCTACGGCGACTACTCGTTCACCGCGTGGGGGTTCATTTTGACGCTCATCGGCACGTTCCTCGCGGCGCTCAAGACGATCACGACGAACCGCGTCCAGGTCGGGCGCCTCAAGCTGCACCCGCTCGACCTCCTCGTGCGCATGAGCCCGCTCGCCTTCATGCAGTGTGTCTTCTTCGGCTGGTGGAGCGGCGAGCTCGACCGCGTGCGCGAGTACGGCGCCGTCGAGATGACGTCGCACAAGGCCATCGCGCTCGCCATGAATGGCGCAATCGCGTTCGGCCTGAACGTCGTCAGCTTCACTGCCAACAAGAAGACGAGCGCGCTCACCATGACAGTAGCGGGTACGGATCTTCTCCTCTTCTCGTCGTCGCATCTGCCTCCGTGTCGACTGACCTCAAAACTTGTTCCTCCTTCGCCAGCCAACGTCAAGCAGGTCCTGACAATTGTTCTCGCCGTGCTCATCTTCAACGTCTCACTCAATCCGACCAACCTGCTCGGCATCACGCTGACCCTGGCGGGCGGTGCCTGTGCGTTCTCTCGTCACGCATGATCATCTCTCTACCCAGTCGCTCACGCGGCTTCGCACTACAGGGTACGCTCGCGTCGAGCTGCAGGAGAAGACGGCACGTGCGGCCGCCGCCAACGCCGCGACGTCGGGTCTCGGCGCGCCAGCTCCGGCCAAGACGGCGCAAGCCTGAGGCGGGCGCACGACAGAGCGCGCTACCTACTCTCGCTTGACGTATGCGCTGGATGGCCAGGGCGGGCTGTGGAAGCGCAGGAAGGCATTCTGTGGTCTAGACAAGGGGTCTCTTTTCTTCCGGAGTTCGGCGTTTTGTGGCCCCCTCTCCCTCCTGAGCTCCCCTCTCTCCTTACCTATCACCAGTGTGTGTACGCATCGTCTCTGCGAATCTTTTTTGCATCACGCGCACGCTGGCAGAGCACGCGGTCGCCCCGTCGCCAATTCGGGCCGCGCGGTCAAAGCGACTTGGACGCGGGCCGCTTGCTCGCCGGAACCGCGCGGTTCTCTCGCCGACGCGTTCGCGGATGCTTCGCCGCTTTCCCTCGCTCGCCTCGCAGCACCTGAGCAAGCGCATCGCTGTTCGCACCATGAGCTCCTCGCCCGACTACTACGTCGCCGTCGCTGCCGATGGCCAGCTCGCCGCGCCCTCGTCGTCGACGTCGGCTGCCGCGAGCGCCCTCCCCGACCTGTGGAAGGGCAGCCGCGCCAAGGAGACGGCCGGCGAGACGCGCACCTTCTACAACGTCGACGGCAGGACGGTCGTCGCGGTCGGGACGGGCAAGGCAAAGGAGCGCAAGGGCGGAGAGGCGGAGGAGAACGCACTCAAGGAGCAGACGAGGCGGACGGCGAGTCGCTCGAGCTGAATTCGAGGAACCAGGACGTCCACTGACCCTGCATGGTGCGCGCAGGCTGCTGTCGCGACGCACGCGCTCAAGGCTGCCGGCTCGAAGCACTTCCTCGTCGACCCGCTCCACTCGCCCCACTCGGCTGCGGTCGGCGCGACCCTCGCCAGCCACGTCTGGAACCTCAAGACGACGTCGGACGCAAAGGCCAAGCTCGAGCCCGTCGAGATCGGCCTTCTCGGGGACGCCAACCAGCCGACGCTTGAGAGTGAGAAGGCCAAGGACGGCCGCATCCAGCTCGACTGGCACACGGGCGAGATCTACGGCCAGGCGCAGAACATTGCGCGCGTCCTTATGGAGCTTCCTGGTGCGTGCGGAACAACTTCCCGCCAGAATTTCACGCGAGGCTAACCTCTCGCACCCGCAGCGAACCGCATGACCCCGACCATCTTCTGCGAGACGGCGCAGAAGCACTTCGAGGGCGTCGAGAACGTGACGATGCAGGCGCACGACCTCGCGTGGGCCGAGGAGAAGAAGATGGGCTCGTTCATCTCGGTCTCGCGCGGTTCCGACGAGCCGCTGCGCTTCCTCGAATTGCACTACAAGGGCGCTGCGAACAAGGACGAGGGTTCGTCAATCTGTCCATTTGAGTCAAAGGTCCGCGGAAACTGACTGTTCTGTCGTGCAGCTCCTGTCGCTTTCGTGCGTGTCAAAGCTGGTCTGCCCTGTTTCCTCAAAGCGGTGCTGACGCTAGTCTATCCCCTCTTCGCAGGTTGGCAAGGGTATCACGTTCGACTCGGGAGGAATTGTGCGCCTTGGACGTCTTTGCCTGCAGAGTGTGGTTCGTTGACCCTTGCACTGCTCGAACAGTCGCTCAAGCCCGGCGCGGCGATGAAGGAGATGCGCGCCGACATGGGCGGTGCCGCGACGACTCTTGCTGCTACGTGGGCTATCGCAAAGCTCAAGATCCCCATCAACCGTGAGACCACCTGCCTTTCCGGCCCGAGAAGAGGCGGAAATTGACGGCTTATCTCGCAGTCGTCCTCTGCATCCCGCTCACTGAGAACATGCCGTCTGGCAAGGCGACCAAGCCTGGTGACGTGGTTGTCGCGTCGAACGGCGTCACGATCGAGGTGCGTACCTCCCTGTCCTCTCGTCGCAGTCGACCTCCATAACTGCGCCGAAGTCTTCGGCTACTGACTTCTTTGATCTGCGCAGGTCGACAACACCGACGCCGAGGGTCGTCTTGCGCTCGCCGATGCGCTGTACTACGCGACCTCGCAGTTCAAGCCGCACACGGTCGTCGACGTCGCGACGCTCACTGGCGCCATGATGATCGCGCTCGGCAACCAGTGTACGTGCGAGACCCATGTTTGGCGCAATCTCCGCAGCTCTCTGACGGTATCGTCCCGCAGTCACCGGTGTCTTCACGAACAGCGACTCACTCTGGAGCGAGCTCGACACGGCTGGTGCCGCTGAGCGCGACCGTGTCTGGGTGAGCTCTTCTGCTACGATTAAGACCATAAGCACAGACTGACCCTGCGCACACAGCGCATGCCGCTCGACGAGGGCTACACCAAGCAGATCGCCCACACTGGGTGAGCGCGCCCTTGCCATCTTTTATTGCGCTGCCGCTCACTGTGCCTTACTTCCATCCGCAGCATGGACCTCTGCAACACCGGTGGCCGTCTCGGCGGGTCCTGCACCGCCGCCATCTTCCTCAAGCGCTTCGTCGACGGCCTCATCGTCGACGGCTCCGACGCCGAGAACCAGGAGGGCCTCATCCGCTGGGCGCACATGGACATCGCCGGCACGATGGACCTCGCGTCGGGCGACGGCGGGTACAACCTTGCGGGCATGACGGGCCGCCCGGTGCGCACGCTTGTCGAGTTCGCGCGTCGCGCGGTCAAGGCGTAGACTTTGTCACTCTCGCTCTCTATCGATGCAAAGGCAGTACACAGCAAGTCGGATGCTGGAGAGAGAGGCTTGTCTGGGTTATAGCGGCGCCGCGCGCTCGAAGCGGTCGCAGCCGACTGCGCGCAGATACCACTCCTCCCACCCGTTCCCCATGTCGACCTCGTCGCGCTCGCCGCGCCAGCTGTTCCCTCCGCTCTGCGCGATGAGCGATGGCGCCTCGCCGGCTGCGTGTGCCGCAGCGATGCGCTGCTCGGTTGCGAGTGTCGCGCGGGAGGCGCTGTGCGCGAGGATGCGTAGGAACTGCGGCTCGGTGAGAGGGGCGGAGAGGGTCCGTGTTGCCGAAGAGGTTGACGCGGGAACGGTGATCGCGGCCGTGCTGGAGGCGAGAGAAGGGTAAAGATGGGCGGCGGAAGAAGGGGCGAGGAGCATGAGGCAGCGCAGGACATGCACCTGCAGCTCGATAGGCAGGCGGAGAAAGGGAAAGGCATGTTGCGCCTCTGCGGCGTCGCTTATCGGTGCAGACTCCGGCTCGCACGCGTTCCCGCCAAAGAGGATTCGTGCTGGCGCGACGAGACGCAGGGCTGCCAGCCTCGTCTCCCGGTAGACCTGCTGGTTCCGCCGCAGCGCGTCGCGCAGCCGGTCGCGCCAGTCTTCAAGCGTCTCCTCCCCTGCGGCCTGCTCCAATTCGGTGTTCACGCTCGCCCACTGCTCATCGTCGCCCTCGTCGTTTGCGAGACACTCGAGGTGCAGCAGACTTGACGCACGACCGCTGATTGCGGTGCGGGCTAGCCTGCGCACACCCGCTTGTCCAAGCGCATTGGCGTTGACGGTGAGGATCAGAAGTCGGCCGCCGAGTATGGGGTCCTCGAGCCAGGCGGCGAGCGGTTCGGCGCAATCAGGTGTGAGCCCGACCATCGATAGGCGGAGCTCCGAGAGGTGCGACGGCCCAGCGGCGAGATTGAGATGCTCGAGTAGCGATAGAAGGCCGCGTGTGCCGATGTTGCGGTTGCTGGTGAGGTCGAGACAGCGAAGCGAGCAGGACGAAGAGGAGAGCGTGTTGCCGAGAAAGTCGGGCAGCGATGACAAGGATGACTGTGATCCGAGGGAGAGACCATTGTTGTTGAGGTAAAGGGACTGAAGCGAGGGAGGATGTGGTGAAGGTCGGAGGAGACTGTCCAGAAAAGCGAAGGTAAGCAGACGGCGGCGAGGAGGCAACGCATTTTCACGCACTGCAGGGTGATGAGATGCAGCGATACGTCGCTTAGATCACAGTCTGACAGATTCACGCGCTGCATGCGCAAGATCAGGAGCCTGTCAAGCATGAGTGCGGCAGAAAAGGCGTACCTCCAGGTGTGCACCTATGTCACGCGACCGCAGCCGCTTCATGCCGGACAAGAACTCGCGAATTCCATCGTCGCCAAGAGGATTGTGCGACCTGCGGAGCGGCAAGTCAGCTTGTTCATACGAAGATCGCGGAGACAGCTCAGGACGACGAACAGTGCGAGTTCTGTCACGCCCGGCGACTTCTCCATTGCCCGCAGGACGAGCACTGCCCCTTCTGGTCCTGCAGCGTTGTGGTCGAAGAAGTCGAGCCGCTTCGTTCCGCCTTGCCGCGCCCTAAGGATCTCCCACTCGTCCTCCTGCCGAGACCGCGATGAGCCGTACGAGCTAGCGCCATACTGGGCGCGCGGGACAGCGAGCGAGCGAAGAAAGTCTGCGAGGTCAAGCGCTGGTGACCGAAAGCGGGAGAAGTCCATCGCTGACGAGGCGCAGTTGGCAGGAGGGTGACGGGGAGAAGTGGGGCGGCTCAGACTTCAGTGATGAGGGTCGGAGCGTCACTCTCACGTGGTGCCGAGGTGCTGCAACGGCGTCGCGAGGTCGTCAGGCCGTGCGTGGGCCTGGGCGGGGGGCAAAAGGGAGCGAAGGAAGCCTACAACAATGCAGGAAGGCGACGGAGCAAAAGAAACAGTTTTCCCCGACGGGGAATCGAACCCCGCTCGCGGCTGTGAGAGAGCCGAATCATAACCACTAGACCATCGAGGACTCGCTTGACGTGCAGACAGCCAAATGCACTATATAGCCTGAATGTCAACGGGTCTCTGGGTTCACGCTCCCTGTTCTCTGCTCTGACCGATTGCGACGACGCAAACACTCAGGCAACCAGGGCGGGCCGCCCGCATGCGAACGGAGCAAGCGAGTGGGACGCTTCCGACCACGTTTCAGTGGCAGTTTGACCTTGGTCCGACCCCACGATTTTACAGTCTGCTCTCGCACTCTCGACGCAAGCACAACCCGATTCGATCGAAATCACGCTATTGCAAGCGGTGGGCGAAAAGGGCGGTTGGAGGGGAATAACAACAAGGGGGACCAGCGACCGCAACAGAAAGACGAAAGACGAACACGCGCGCCACGACGGCTCAGGTGGGAGGGGAGGGTATGCGCTTGCGCATTTAGGGCTTGCCCTGCGACGAGAACTGTAGAGCGAAGACGCGACCAGGTCAGTTGGGTGATGACGACGGGCATGACGAGCGCAGAGACGGACCTTGGTGACAGCCTTGGTGCCCTCCGAGATGGCGTGCTTCGAGAGCTCGCCGGGGAGGATGAGGCGGACCGAGGTCTGGATCTCGCGCGACGAGATGGTCGACTTCTTGTTGTACGACGCGAGCTTCGAGGCCTCCGAGGCTGCGGGAGCGCGTTCGACGCGTCAGTATGGAGCGCATAAGGTCGAACAGCTGGAGGAGGGCTCACCGATGCGCTCGAAGATGTCGTTGACGAACGAGTTGAGGATGAGCATGGCCTTGTTCGAGATACCGGTGTCGGGGTGGACCTGCTTGAGGACCTTGTAGATGTACGACGAGCTGGTGAGAGGGAGCTCGAGGTCAGTCTCGTGGTCCTCTTTGCGCGTGGCAGGGGACAGCCGGGGACGCACTAGGTCTCCTTGCGGGTCTTGCGCTTGCGCTTCTTGTCGTCGCCCGAGGCCGGCGCCTTCTTGACGGCCTTCTTGGCGGGGGCCTTCCCAGCGGGGACCTTCGAGGCAGGGGCCTTGCCGGCGGTCGAGGCGGGCTTCTTCTGTTGATGGCGAGTGACAGGCAAGTCAGCGAGGTGTGACGGTGGCTAGCGTGTGGACGGAGTGGAGACGAACCTCGGCGGTGGTCGACTTGGGGGCCATTGTGTTGGTGTGAGTGGGTCGTAGAGTAGAGTACGAGCGTGAAGAGGAAGAGGAAAGGCAAGGAGCGAGCCGAGGCGGGAAGGGACAGCGCGCGCCGAGTTGCGAGCAAACAAGCCAGCGGCGAGCGCGCGGCCGCACGCTGCGTACGCGCGCATCGCCACGTGGCCGTGCGGACGCGCGCATCCCACGCCCGCGTTCTCTCTTCGCACGCGCAAACACCGCTGTCATCTCGCCCGCCATCCGCGCTCCTTCTCCTTCTCTCCCTCCCAACTACGCTACTCGCGCACGCTCTTCTCACCCTCACCCCACCCATCCCCAACCCTACTCTTTAACATGTCTTCTGGCGGCAAGTCTGGCGGCAAGGCCGGTGGTGACGCTTCGTCCAAGGCCCAGTCGCGCTCGAGCAAGGCCGGTCTCCAGTTCCCCGTCGGTCGTATCCACCGTCTCCTCCGCCGCGGCAACTACGCCCAGCGTGTCGGTGCCGGTGCTCCCGGTACGTCTCCACCTCGCCCTTGTTTGTTCCTCGACTGTTCACTGACATGCTCGACTCTTTCTACAGTCTACCTCGCTGCCGTCCTCGAGTACCTCGCTGCCGAGATCCTCGAGCTTGCTGGCAACGCTGCCCGGTGCGTTTCGCTCGTCGTCTTGCTCACGACCTCGTCCTGACCCTCTCGCCACGTCTCACAGTGACAACAAGAAGTCGCGCATCATTCCCCGTCACCTCCAGCTCGCCATCCGCAACGACGAGGAGCTCAACCGCCTCCTCGGCCACGTCGTCATCTCGCAGGGTGGTGTCCTCCCCAACATCCACTCGGAGCTCCTCCCGCAGAAGACCAAGCTCGGCAAGGACGGCAAGCCCAGCCAGGAGTTCTAAGCGCGCCACCACCACCCCCTCTTGGTGCCGTGTGCGGAGTTGTCGGGTCGTGTTTCGTCTTTCTGTCGCGGGAGTCTCGCCCATTGTTGTTTATCCCCCTCCTCGCCATTTGCAACCTTACGCCGCTCGCATCTGAGCGTGCCCTTTACCCATCTACCTCTTTATCGCGATTGAGAGGGACTCGCTTGAGCTGTGCCTTCGCTTCGCTTCCTTGCGCGTCTTCGTTTCGCTCGCCTCGACACATCGGCTGCTGCTTCGCTTGCTCGATTTTCGCTTCCTCCGCCATGCTTGGCTTGCTGAAGCGGCACCGTCCCATCATGTCATGTGGGCATTGACCGTGGCTCCCGTCTCGCAGCCGTCTTCGCCCTCGCCCGTCGCGAAGTCGACTGCTGCCAGGCGGGCCGCCCTCGCAGCCTGTGCGAGCCGGCGCCTGAGCCGGGACCAGGGCAGACGCACCTGCAGCTGCTAGACAGTGCTGGCGCTGGCGGCAGCGCTGAAGCGCGGAGTGCGTCGACTGCTTGTCCCCCGCTGCTTTTCGCTCGCATGCTCGAGGCTGTCGTCTACCAGACTACTGCCTTCTTCGACGCGTGTCTTCCGCTCCCCACTTCTACTGCCGCTGCTGTTGAAGGATGAACGCATCGGAGCCTCTCATCCCCCATGCGCAACGAGCGCCAAAGCGAGGCGGCGCACCTGCGGGCGCTGGTCCGAGAATCAACGAGAGTGCGCTGTCTTCGTGAGATGGACTATGAGCACGCAGGCGCAGTAGCTCCCGCTTGACTGTATGCTTGCAGGCTGGACAGAGCAGGCGAGGCGTGTCTCGTGCGCATTGGAGAGCAACTTCCAAGCGTTCAGGGCATGCTTGACCATCTTGCATCGAGAGGGCCTCTCGCGGCGTGCTGCTGGACGAGCAGTGCGGGGATTGGTGGATGCTTCAGAGAGGCCGGACAAGGGGACTAAGGCACATTTTACGACAGCGAGCGATCATGCGCGAGACAGGCAGCAGAGCTAAGGAGGAAAGGGTGTTGAAACGGGACGGCCCGAGCGAAAAGGCGAGCGTAACCTAGTCGTCGGCGTCCTTGCTCTTCTTCTTGCCCGACGAGCCCTTGGGGTTCTTCTTCGGGAGGAGCTCGGAGTGGATGTTCGGGAGGACCTGCGGGTTGTGCGGGAGGCGGTTCAGTAAGGGTTTCGGGTTGGGCGGACGTGAGTTTACGCAGACTTACACCGCCTAAGAGT
Source organism: Rhodotorula paludigena (assembly GCA_036244875.1). NCBI lineage: Eukaryota > Fungi > Basidiomycota > Microbotryomycetes > Sporidiobolales > Sporidiobolaceae > Rhodotorula > Rhodotorula paludigena. Next base: position 936,555 of record BQKY01000004.1, read on the forward strand.
GTGTCGACGCGATGGAGAGCGCACAGAGCGAGGGTTCAGGGACAGCGCAGCGAGAGAATTCGTCAGCGCTTTCGGTTCAGTCGAAACGACTCGATGACGGGCGCACCCTGGGAGATCGTCGCTGTGCAGGGAGGCGTATTAGTTGTGTTACGCGGTCACGTGCGGTTAGAGGTAAGCGCACCCGAAGCAAGGAGCCTGTCAAGCTCCTCGTCGTTGCGGATCGCGAGCTGGAGGTGGCGCGGGATGATGCGGCTCTTCTTGTTGTCGCGCGCGGCGTTACCGGCGAGCTCAAGAATCTCCGCGACGAGGTATTCGAGGACCGCGGCAAGGTAGACTGCGGGCAGGCGAACGAGTTTAGTCTGGCGACGCTGACGGAGAAGCGAAGCGAGGGCGGACCCGGAGCGCCTGCGCCGATGCGCTTCGAGTACTGGCCCTTCTTGAGGAACTGCGATGCGCTCGATGGCGTGTCAGTGACGTGCGCATCGAAAACTCGCGCGACGAAGCTACGTCCACCCCGTCAAGCACCCAACGCGAAGAGGAGACGTACCCTGTGGATCCTGCCGACAGGGAATTGGAGACCCGCCTTGGCTGCACGGCGATGTTCAGAACTGGATCAGCGCCGGTCTGTACCTAGTTAGACGAAGTGGCAGAAGCGTCGCACCGGAACGCGACATGCTGATCTTGCTCTCCGAGCCGGACTTGCCCTTGCCGCCGCTGCCAGTCGCGCCCATGTTGTCAGTCGTAAGCCTGGTGGCGAGGAAAGGCTGTAAAGGCGACGCTGGAGCTGGGCGAGACGTTACCGGAGGGGAAGAGACGATGACGAAGAGAGGACGAAGCGGGGGGCGGAGCGGGTCAGCTCGAGCACGTGCAGACACCTTGTCTGGCTGGGCGCGCTCCAAGGCGCACCTTGAGGCTGCAGGAGCGAGTTGCGGCGGGACGAGGAAGAGGAAGGAGGACAAGCCGCGAGCGATGCGGACGCGCGCAAAGTCAACCTCCTCCGAATGTCCGCAACTTCGCTGGACGCGTCTTGAACTGCTCGAGTGGCTCGTCAGACGCGTGTACGGCTCCTGCGCGCGGTCTGGCAAGCTCTCAAGCGCGAGATGCAGTCTCCCACTTTCGACATCTCGTGCTTAAGAAGGTCGCTCCGAAGCACGGTCTTCTACTTCGACGCCAGCAGAACTGCACCTCACAGTCCGTCCATCAAGATCACACGAGGTTGCCAGAGTGGTCAACCAACGGAGCGCGCTCGATCCTCATGTCGGAAGTTCCGCAAGGTCTCCTCGGCGACTGCACGCGATTCTCTGTGCGCGGAGACCTAATTGACCCCCCTCGCAGTTCCCCCGAGCGACGCCCTGGCACCATCAGGTGCTCACCCACTTCGTGTCTTCCCAGCGGAGTGCGGGTCTGCGATGCACCCCGCGTCGAGGAAATCGCCGTAGCTCAGAGAGTCCGGGCACATGCACGGACAATAACGTCGGCCCTGTTGGGCCTGGTCGTCAACTCAGGGCTGAATAGCAAGTGATATGACCTCGGGTACGAGAGCCGCTGATGGCGATCCGGCATTTAGAGGTGCGAAGAAGGGAGATGGGCGAACAGGGGTGGAAAAGCAGCACCTCAGCAATGCTCAGCTACGCGCAGCACCGCAGACAGCCAAAGCGAGGCAGCAAGAGGCGTAGAGGAGGAGCGGGGAAAGTCACGCAACCCCGCAACGAACAAAGCGCGAACCGCGGCCAACGAGACGGAGTACAACAGGCGTTCGTGCGCCGAAACTTCTCGCTCCGGGCCCGTTCTACTGCTTGACCTCGAGGTCCGGCATCCTGCGTACCGACTTGCCCTCGTTCGCCGAGTGGTGTAGGAGCTCGCTCAGGACGGACGACGAGCGCCAGGGCTCGGGCGCCTCTGCCTTGCCCGTCACGTAGTAGAAGATGGTCCAGTCGGGCAAGGTGAGGAACTGGAGATTTGACTCTTCAGCACCATGGCACGAATGAGCAGAGAATGAGAAGGCAACGCACGCGGTCGTACTCGCGCAGCTCGCGATCGGACATTGTCGGGAGGCGGTCCTTTGCGAACGTCGAGAGGATGAGGTCCATCTCGAGAATGCCGCGCTTGCGGCTCTCGTACACGAGGCGCTTGCGGAGGATCTCGGTGTCTTCGTTGTCGCGGCCCTCGGGGTGCGGCGACGCGATGAGGTCGTCCATCGAGCGGATGCTGGGATCGAGCTTGGGAGGCTCGGGCATGGGCGGGAGCTTGAGAGTCCAGGGGTCGGTCTCGCTCGACGGATTGGCTACGGGCGGGTCGCTGACGAGCGCCGGGTGAGTTCGCTCATTGTCGGATCGCGCAGCCGAGGAGGAGAGGGAGAGGGGAGAGGTGGTCGACAGGGCCCGGATAGCCGCGGTGGGTGCCGTGCGGGTAGCTGCGCGGGTGTACAATGCTCGCAGCATCTTGCTTTGCTCTTTTTGCTGCGATGGGAGGAGCGAGAGAGATTGTTCGCCGCGGCGGTGATGAGGTCAATTCCTGCCGTTGACTTCTCGCCATCGCAGCCGCACGCACAGTCCAGCAGAGATGTTCGCACGGACAGCGGCACGTGCACTGCACTGCGCAGGGACTGGCACCACCCGCAGCTCCCTCCATCCTCTCCCGCTCCTCCGCCCCACACCTCGGGCACTCGCTCGCATCTCGCCGGCACCGAGTACCCTGCGACGAGCGACGACCGCCTCACAGTCCGTCTACACGACCGGCGCAGCCTGCCCGAGCTGCGGCACCCCGATCCCGCGCGCCCTCGCACCGCTCTGCCCCTCGTGCTCGTCCCTCCTCCCGCCGCCGCCGCCCAGCACGACCTACTTCAGCCTGTTCGGCCTCGAGCCGACGTTCGGCGTCGACCTCAAAGCGCTCAAGCGCTCGTTCCTCCAGTTGCAGCAGAAGGTGCATCCCGACATGTTCTCCGGCAAGGGGGAGGTCGAGGAGTGGGCAAAGGCGTGGAGCGGCAAGGTCAACGATGCGTACAAGGCTCTCGTCAACGAGCGTGAGCGGGGCGAATACCTGGTATGGCGCGATGCTCCCCTCCTTCGTGTGGCAGCCCGAGCGCCATCTCGGAGATTGCAAACGGCTCGTATTGACGCTCGCCTTTCTGCGGTTGCAGCTCTCGCTGCACGACGTTGTGATTGGCGAGGCAGACCCGGTCACGGACCCGGAGTTGCTCATGACCATCATGGAGACGCGCGAGGCGCTCGAGGAGGCGCAGACGGAGGACGAGGTTGCGAGGATCCGGCAGCAGAACAAGGGTGCGTCTGCTGACCACTGCTCTCCACTCCTTTCCATCGAGCCGCAGCTGATGCTGACGTTGCCGCGCCTCGCAGACGCTCGCACAGAAGCGGTCTCGCGCCTCACCTCGGCCTTCGCAACCTCTCCTCCCGACCTCGAGCTCGTGCGCAACCTCGTCATCGAACTGCGGTACCTCGACAACATCGACCAGGTGTGCAGGGAGTGGGCGCCGGGAAAGGGTGTACCGAACTTGCAACATTAGCGTGCGCGGCGGCGCTTGTGCTTCCTCGGGTTCTAGCTGCGCATTCGAGAGAGATGACAGGGCAGTCACGCTGCCTAGGAACCTCTCTGGCTTCCCATGCTGTCTCACCTCATGATGAAAGCCCCACTCAAAGGTTGCTCTAGAAATGCAACCAAAGGCCCCTACTTCAAGCAAGTCCTCGATGGTCTAGTGGTTATGATTCGGCTCTCTCACAGCCGCGAGCGGGGTTCGATTCCCCGTCGGGGAAAAGCGTTTCTTTTTGTCGTGCCCCCCTTGCCTGCCGCACGTTCTGCGTTTTCTTTTCTGGCGAGAGGCCGTGCTTTTTGTCGACAGCTTTTGAGGGAGGGAACATCCCTATCGCGCGCGGACATCGGGCGTGCAAAGTGAAGGTGACGAGAGCGGCGTGGAAGAGAATGTTGGCTTGTCCTCGCTCGTCTCTCACCAATCTCTCACAGCGCTCGCGTCTCTCCGCCGTGTACGGCAATGCTATGACCGTTTGCAATGCAATGCAGCAACAGGTGGATGCGCGCCAGAGAGAGACTGCGAGAGAGGAAGGGAAGGAAGAGTTGAAGCAGAGGGGGGGAAACGAACACGAAAACAGAAACCGAGAGGCGACGGAATGGCGACTCTAGAGAGCTGGCGAGGTATGGAAGTGTCCTTTTCAAAGTGCGAGACGGCGCTGGCGCCGAGGCTTAAGAGGACGACTCGGGCTTGCGCGCGACGAAGAGCATCATGGGCGTGAAGAGGTCCTCCTTCGCACCGGCGACGAGCGAGTCGGCTGTGAGGACGAAGGAGTAAGTCATATGCCCTGGACAGTCAGGCGGATTGTGAAAGAAACGCACCGGCCACCTTGAGGGCCTCCTGCACGTCGTGCGTGCCCTTGGGCACGAGGCCGACCTTCTCGAGCCAGTAGACGCCCCACCCGGTGAGGTTGCGGCCCCAGTGGGTCATGCGCCACACGGTCGCGAGGTCCCAGAACGTCTGCGCCTTGCTCAGGTCGCCGCTGAGCGAGTACCACCAGTCGACGGGGTCGTCGCGCGCGGCGAGGTCCTCCTCGTGCTCGATCGCAAACCCGACCTTGGTGAGCGCGTCGCGCGCCTGCGCGATCGGGCGCATCTCGGGGATGCCGTTGCCGAGCTCGATGCCGTGCTGCACCTCCTTGTGGCGCGGGTTCGACTGGTCGAACCGGTCCGTCATGCACCACTCGTACACGCCGAACTGAAGGGACGTCATGCGTCAGCCACACCAGCATGCGAGGACAGAGGAGGATTCGGGACGCACAACACCGCCGGGCTTGAGAACCTTGAAGATCTCGCCGTACACACCCTCCCACGTCGGCGCATGGCAAGTCGCCTCGATCGCGCTGTCGTCGAGTCTCGATCAGCGCTAGCGCTGGGTCATAGAGCAGGAAAGAGACGCACTAGACGGCGTCAAAGCTGTTCTCGCCAAACTGCTCGGCAAGCGCCATAAAGTCGCCCTTGACGAACGAGACCTGGTTCGAGAGGCCGGCCTTGGCGGTGTACTTGCGCGCCCGCTGGACCTGGAACTCGTTGTTGTTCAAGCCGACGACTGCGTGAATCACGAGCAGGGTCAGCGCGCGCGGGGACGAGGCGGGAGAAGAAAGGGGCGCTCGCACCCTCGCAGTCCGAGAAGCGCGAGATCTCGCGCGCCGGGCCACCGACGCCGCAGCCGACGTCGAGGACGCGCATGCCGGGCTTGAGGTTGGCCATGTGGGCGAGGTAGTGCTCGTGGCGGGCGATGGCCTGGTAGAAGGGCTCGCCCTTGTAGTAGCGGCAGAAGTGGAAGCTCTCGCCCCAGCCGTACTCGTACAGCTCGGTCGCGCCGTCGTAGTAGCCGTTGACGACGTCGGTGTACTTGTCCTTGCGCGCTTCGGTGTGCTCGGCCGTGTCCTTGGCCGACGACTTGTCCCAGTGCGCCGTGTAGCTGGCGATGCCGGCGCGGTTGCGCGGGTCGCCCTTGCGCTGCTCGATGAGCGCCGACGACTTGGCCGTGCCGTTGACCTCGGGTGCGTTGACCATGCTGAAGGGCTGCGAGATCGGGGAGAACGAGACGTGAGCGACGCGTCTCGAGAAAGGGAGGGGAGAGGGAAGGGGCGCACGCGTACAAGGGTAGGGGAGCCTGTTGAAGGAGCGTGCGAGGGTGGTGTTGAACCGGAGGAAGCGCACGAGCCAAGCAGGGAGCCGGGAAAGCGTGAGCAGGACAAGCAGGACGCGGCGCGAGCGGAGCGAGGCGACGAGGGAATCGTTCGATCTCGGTTGACGGCCTCGCATTCGCCACGTCGGCCCACAGCGAGTGCACTGAGTAGTGCACGCTCGAGCTACAGCCTCTGTGGACCCAGAGACGCGTCAATCGGGCCCACTTTTCGTCTCCGCCAGACGCACGCGCTTCATCTCGCCTCGCATCGGAACACGACCTTCCACTTGACCTCGCTCCACGAGATCGGCCGCCCTTGACGCGACCACTGCCAGCGCCTGCTTACTGGGCCAGACGGTTGGCGTACTGCGCGTTTGAGTGTGATGGCCAGGCGTGAGAGTGTCAGGGGAGGGCACGGGAGGAGCGAGGGTAGTCTGGGTGGGCTGGCACGCACCGCAGTCGAGCGAGAAGCCGTGCAATGCGCTGTGCAGGGTGAATTCGTTGGGGAGCGCTGCGCATGACTCGCCAGCGTGCAGGACTGTCGCGACGAGGTCCTGGAGGAGCAGAGCGTCGACAACTCGACTCGCTGATCACGGCTCAAGATGGACACAGACGCGCTGACATACTGTGACGTGGTCTTTCACCTCGCTGAAGCGGTCGCGGAGGGCGCTCGAGGCGAGGCTGGGGGAGAACGGGCGGCTCAGTCCTGCATGAAGCGCGAAGAGGGGGCTTGGCCTCACGCGCGCGGGTCTGGGCGAAGGGCGAGCTGTGTGACGGTCTGTGTGGTGCTCGAGTAGACGCACGAGACGGTGTCGAGCCCGATCGGCGCGAGGTAGACGCGGTGCTCGTCGTCGTCGTCGTCGGGCAGCAGAGGAGGCGACGACGGCGGCAGGCTCGAGTGCGAGTCCTCATGCGTGTTACTTGCGTCCATTTGCACTTCTGCACAGGGCCGTGACTGTCTCACTTGTGAAGAAATCGAGAGAGTTGCACCGCCTCGCTGCACCGCCTCATTTCGCTGACCCTCCAGAGTCGCGCTTTGCTGTGTATTCCTGGCTGCCCTGCCAGACAGCGCAGAAGTAAAGAGCACGAACTACAGACCCGCAGAGTCCCACCCACGACACTTGTCCCCCCGCCCGCTCCTCCCGCTCCTTCTCTCGCACGTCCATCTCGCTGCAACACAGATGGCGATCTCGTCCCGCTCTGCCTGGGGTGGGCCCCTGCCCGTCCTCTTCGCTCTCGTCTGTACGCCCCGGCCGTTCACCGCGCACGCGACCCCCGCTCGCACGCTCATCCTTGCTCGTGACGCACAGGCATCCTCTGTCTCGTCCCGTCGGCCTAGTGCGTCCCAGTGCCGCTCGCAGTCTCCCAGATACTGACACACACTCCCACAGTGCCTTCGGAGCCGGCAACATTCCCTCGTACAGCTTCCTCGAGGGCAAAGGTCAGCGTCGTCCCGCTCGCCCCACCTTGAGCCGGACAACTCGCCTCGCTCGCCAGCTTGGCAGCTGCCAGCTCCAAGATCGTGTACGGGTCATCGCTGACGCGCTTTGTTGCTTGGCAGCCTTCCGTCACGGCGACATCGAGGATGCACTTGCCGAACTTATCAAGAAGTCGGGCGGCATCCTCGGGCGCGGCTCCAAGTTTGGCGGTCTCGACATCAAGGTGAGCTGCTCGGTCCTCAGTGCCTGCTCTGCGGCGCGGTCAAGAGATCGACCGCTTGCGGGGACGAGGTTCCACCACCTCTTGCGCGTGCCAGTCTCGGGGCGGTTGCTGACTCTCTCTCTCGCTACTGTGTACAGCGCGTCTACTTCGGCAACTGGTTCGCTGCTATTCGCTCTCACTCGAAGCTGCACGCACGTACTGACGCATGACATCTGCGCCTCTTGGACGACCTCGATCTCTTCCGACATCTACCCACCCTGACGGCGCATCCCATGCATTCAGGCTCCGTGACTACAGTCAGGCCATGGACATCGCCGGTCTCAGCAAGCTTTCGAAGCAGACGATCCTCAACCTGATCATGGCGCTCGGCTTCCTCGCGCATGGGTACGCGACGGGCGAGTTCGAGGTCACCGAGGAGCGTCTCGGCGTGTACCTCCCCACAGAGCACATCGACAACCCCAAGGGCTACGCCGTACGTTCCGAAACCCCTGCAGAGTCGTGTTGTGCAGCTTCTGACCCGCCTTCGGATCTGCGGGCGGCAACAGTCGGACCAGCCTGGCGGCGACGCTCGCCGTGTCGACCCGCGCCTGCGCCCGCCCGTCGAGGACATCGAGATGGAGGTTGACCCGCGCACTGGCATGAAGGTTCGTCAGCGTGCCGAAGTCTGCGATCCGCTGCAGCTCCTCTCGGGGCGCGGATTTCGCTATTTACTGCTCTAGTTTCGCTGATACATGCGTACTGAACCTGCAGAACTACATCGCCAACGAGAACGGCCACTGGGACACGTCGTCGCGCCTCGTGCGCGACCTCATCATCCGCTGCATCGACCTCGGCCGCCGCGCTCGCAACGGCGGCGGCGAAGAGGTGACCTACGAGGCGTACCGAGTGTGAGTGGTATCCGTCTAATGATGAGAAGAGCGTGCGAAGAGCAGCTCCGTGTCGCAGGCTGTTCACGCGGAGCCAGTTCCGCGCGTCGGCCTAGCCAGATCTACAGCCCTTTTCGCTCTCGCCGCTTATGCACCTCGCGCACGCAGTCTCGGCACGCTCCTGCACACGCTCGAGGACTTTAGCGCGCACTCGAACTGGTGCGAGCTGAGCCTGCTCCGCCTCGGGTACAACCACGTCTTCTGCCACGTCGGCGACGGCGTCCGCGTGCAGAGCCCGGCTGGACCGTGCCCGCCGCTCGTGACCGGTGCGTTTTTCCACCTCCGAGCGCTCCTGGTGGAGGCTCTTGAGCTCAGGCGGATGCAAGCCTTCGCCTGTAGGCATCGGCGTAGGCAGGAACTAACGCTGTGTCGTGAACCAGGCACCTTTGGCGGCAGCGACTTCATCCACTCGCTCCTCGGCGAGGCGACCGATCACATCTCGGAGGCCAGGTGGGTCTTCATGCGCCGCGTCTCGACTTTCGCAATTCTGACAGCCTCGCGCTCGCAGCGTCTCGGATCTCGCCAAGGCTATGGACGGCGTGAGAAGCCGTTCGCCTGACTGAAACTCAAATTAGAACTGACCCGTAGTCACGACAGGCCCGCTCGACCGACCGCGGCATCGGCGGCTCGTCGACGTCCGACACGCTGCGCAAGATGCTCTTTGACCTCCCCGGTGGGAGCGGCACCGAGCTCTCGCGCGAGATGCGGGACGTCGAGGACATCCGCACGCGCGCGAGCAACGGCTCGATGAACGAGATGAGCCCGCAGGAGCTGCACGCGACGCTGTGGAAGGTGCTCACGTTCCGCGACAACGTGCGTCTCCCTCTCTGCCATTCAAGTCTTACGCATGCTTAGACTCTTCCGCACGTCGACAGGTCGTCAAGGGCATCGAGCGCACGATCGAGAAGATCCCGGGCTTGTCGTCGCTCGTCGAGAAGCTCACCAACACGGTCAACGCCTTTGTCTTCACGACGATCGAGCCGATGATCAAGCCCATCATGGGTGTGTCGCGCTCTTTGCTTTCCTTCGCGAATCCTGACTGATGTCGTGGAGAGATGAACAGGTCAGGCAACGACGGTCCTCTCGCAGGGCTCGGCGGCTGTCATCGACAACCCCGAGCAGTACGAGGTCTTCACGAACCCGCACGCGAGCGATCCGAGTCACTCGTTCCTCTCGAAGGACCAGTCAGTCCTCCCCATTCTTCGCATGCGAGAGCGACAAGCTAAGCTAACGCTCACCGCTGCAGCTTCGCGCTCATTCTCAACGAGCCCGCCGGCCAGATCGCCATCATCATCCTCAGCTACACCGTCAAGCTCATCGTCAAGGCGTGGGAGGACTCGTCGCAGGACCCGCGCGAGGTCGCGCGCCAGGTCCTCACGGCGTTCCACCACCCGTTCTTCTACGACGACTCGAGCCCGATCCAGCGCGAGATGGGCGCGTACCTCAAGAGCTGGATCGACGGCCAGAGCCACGCCGACAAGCAGTTCATCCTCAACGGCTTGACCAAGGACGCGGTGCGCAACCACAAGAACCGCCGCAAGGGCCATGAGGCGGACCAGGAGGGCCACGGCGCTCACGGCTGTGCGTCTTGCTTGACTTGATCGGACCTTTAGCGTGGCTATGTGACTGATCGATGTCTCGTCTGTGCACAGCCTACAACTCGGTCCTCATGCCGCACGGTGTCGGCCAGTTCGCGCAGGACCACATCCCGGGCGCGGGCTCGGCGATGAACACGTTCCATCAGGCGCAGAACAAGTTCAGCTCGGTCAGCAACGCGTTCAACTCGGCGACGAGCGGCCAGTGGGGCGGCGGCGGCAGGAGGGAGTTTGACGATGGCACGGGCGGCTACGGTGGTGGGCCGCAGCAGGGGTATCAGCAGCAGTCGGGAGGTTACCGTGCGTATCTAACCGACGCTCTTCGTAACGCCTCCGTTCATCAGCTCATGTTCGCGCTTTGTGACTGCAGCGATGGGTGCTCCGCCTCAGGCCATGCCCGGTGGCGCGCCCAACTTTAGCCAGTTCAACCAGCCTCCGCAGCACCACTCGGGCGGCTACTCGGGCGGTCCGCCTCCCTCAACGTACCAGTCCGGCCCGGACTACGGCAGTGGCCCGCCTGCCCACCACATCGACTTTGGCGGCCCGCCCCAGCACCACGGCGGCGGCGCAGGACACCACGGTGGCCCTGGAGGTCCCGGCGGGTACGGCATGCCCCCTCCGCCGCCGCAGGGCGGCTACGGCGGCGGCGAAGGCTACAACTCCTCGGGCTACGGCGGCGGCCCGGGCGGGCCTCCTGGCGCGGGCTATGGCGCACAGGACCAGCCGCCGCAGTTTTACGTCACGAATGGCCCGCCAGGTCACCACGGCGGGCCGCACGGCCATCACGGCGGCGGAGGAGGCGGCGGCGGCTACAACCCGGGCTACCCGGGCTCGGGCGGCGGCGGCGGCTACTATTGAGACGAGTGAGGTGATCGGAAGCATCGAAGAAGTTGTTGTGCCGTCTGAGCAGCTGGCGATCCGGAGGCGTCGTGCCCTTCTCTTTCGTTGTGCGCTGTCCTCCCGTTTTTGCAATGTCGAATTAAACGAAGGTGCGACTGTTGATTGCACCGAATTCTGCGCACCTGGGTTGCACCTGGGCGTGCTCGCGTCGTGCTTTTCTGCTCTTCTAGATTGGCGTTCGGCTCTTTGCGGCTTCTCCGTCTTTCCCGCATACGACGTACGAGTTCGCTCAGCTGAACCCGCTCAAACAGGCTGGGACAACCGTGCATGCTCGAGGTTGTGATTGGCGCACCCGCATCCGCCCGTAATGGATTTACATGATACAGAAACGGCGTCGGTCTATTCTGGCCAGCAGTTGCCACTTGTGCCGTCGCAGCGCCCCTTGAAGACAGGGAATTGCATAGGCTGTCGCCGGAAAGAACGTCGTCAGCATGTCGAACGGACTATTAGAGCTCCGTTCATGGCATTAGCGAGGAGGCTGCATGAAGAAGAGATAGCTGCCCACATGCCAGTACACGTCGACGCTGCGAATCCGATACTCGTTGATAGTACGCGCGGGCCCGCCGCGCAGCATGATGAGGGACCTGCCCGTATTGGAGTTGGCGCTAACGACGGTCGTGTCGACAAAGTTGGCGAGGACCTCGACCTGGACGAGCATGCGCTTCGTGTCGGCGAGGCGCTCATCGTGAGGCAGGTTGCGGAATTCCGACTGCAGAAACGGTTTGTCGGTTCCGCCGCGCGAGAGCTCGTGAATGTCGAAGTGTCGTCGGCAGAGCGGGTCGGCGCGAAAGAGGTCAAGACCGTCGGGCTCAGCCGTCATGAGGAGAAGGCGAGCTTTCGATTTGTCGCGGTCGAAGGCGGGGTACTGCTCAGCGACGGTCTGCAACGAGTCGAGGGCCGTATCGCAGTGCAAAGTGACGTTTCCGCTGTTCGTCGAGGATATCAACACTATCCTATGGACCACCATGAGAGCTCGGAGTGTACCAGCTGATTTGTGCGCTAGCGTGGCATTCGGTCGCAAGTTTGTCGCCGCCTCGCCAGTGTACGCTGCAGGCCGAGCAGGTGTCGGCCACAGCACAGAGCAGCAGTCACCATAGAAGGGACGGTCGTACCCAACTGTCGGTACGGAGCGAGGCTTGTCGAGCCCATGTTCCCACAACGTCCGCTCAAGACTCGCCTGTAAGACCGAGTTGAAACGAAAATGCTGTGCAGTAGCCGCCGACCACTGTGTGAATGACGCGTGAAAGAGCGAAGGGACGGTATCTGGCCCAGGCTTCGGACGTTGCGAGTCGAGTTTGGGGAGGGTGTCAAGGTCGGCGAGCTCGAACGTGCTACGTCGGGTGTAGACATTTGTCGGCAGGATGCTGCACATTCAATAGCGTCAATCCACCTCCTCCGTAAAGTGATTGCTGGACCAGAAGACGCACGCATCGGCTCCAACTAGCATGCGGTTGGCAGTCACGTCAACTTGACGGTTCTGCGCGACAGCACCAAGACGCTCGGAGGTGCCGTCGTCCTTGCGATACGTATCCGGCTGGAGAAGCTCCTCGGTGATGCGGCAATCGTGTTGCGCAGCCGGAAGAAAGTGATCGTAGTATGCCCCGTACTGATTCTGCCCTCGCGAGAAGAGGACGCGGTAGTTGTGGTGCTTAGCGAAGCGGGACTGGTAGGAGCTATGTGAGTTCTCCGTTGGCCTTCGACGAGAAGACGTCGAGAAGCGCAACGCACGGCTTGCATCTGCGGCAGAAGTTGGACGGAAGACAACAAACGATGAGCGATGTGAACCGAACTCAGCGTTAAGAGTGGGCTCACCACGGTCACCATGGTCGACCCGAACCCGTAGCGGAAGCTGGACTGTTCGAGGCGATTCTCCGAAAGTCAGCTCGGCAGAAACAGCAGGCAGGGAGCGGAAGCGAGGGGGACGAACCCAGTCGATCAGCATCGTCCGCTCGCACACGGGCAGGCTCAGATCGACAAGCCGCTTTGTGCTTGTGGCGCTGCCTTCGTCGTTGCTCGTCAAGCGGCTGAGGGAACCAGTGCGTCCCTCGCCTTCCGAAGAGGCGCCTCCTCGCCCCGTTCGTCCGAGCACGAGGCCAGCAAGAAAGGCTCCCAATAGCACCACCCACGTCTTCCAATGCCGTGCGCGGTCCCACGCCCCGCCTGGCGGGCGAAATGTGGACGCCTGCATCCTGATCGAACGGAGGACGGGCTCGCCGTCCGAGTCGAGCTTCTCGTCTGAGGGCGCGTTGAGCGGGATGGAGTCTTCAAGATCAACGACGGAGGGCTCGCGCCCGTAGCCTGCGCGCTGCAGCGCACCGAGCATGGACGAGCGAGGCGGTGCAAGAGGAAGAGGAAGTGCCAATCGTGGATACCGTGGCGAGAGCGGAATAGCGTGCGGGCACGCCTCGTCGAGTCTGGATTACCGCAGCCAGCTGTCTGCTCCGTAGCACGTGCAACAATGGCGAGGAGGAGAAGCGAGCGAGATGAGGAAGCGAAGGGCGCGGCGAGAAAGGATAACGACGAATGCGAGATGCAAGTGTCTACTGGACCGTGCGAGGAACAGCTGTGTAGTTCTACAACTGGTACAGTCCGGCTGAGCCAGCGAGTGAGACGACGACGTGTCTACGATTTGACGATCTCGGGTAACTTGGCAAGCACGTCCGGCTTGTACTCCTGAATTTTGACCGTCTGCCGCCCATACGCGGTAGTGTTCTCGTACTTGATTCTGCTCACGCGAATTTGTTGAGCGGACACGGAGCGAAGCGAGAGGAGACAACTCAGGACGTACTGGCCATCGTCTTCCTCAACGATTGACAAGCCCCGCGGTCCGAGCAGGTGCGTCATGACGGCGTAGCTTGATCCGCCGAGGAGGAGGACGTTGTTGTTGGCAAGCGTAAACATGTCGGCCAAGCCGTCGCCCGAATCGACGAGCGTGTACTTCGGCGCTCGGATCTGCGCAAGAACCGCATCGTCGTGGTTTTCCATTGCGATGGTGATCGCAAGGTTGTCGCCGCCAAATCTCTGCTGAAGATCGGCGAGGAGCTTGTTGATATTGTCGATGTGCATGCTGCCGCGGAACTCGCCCGAGCTGTCGCCCCATCGCACGTGGATTCCGACCGACACCCGCTTCGGGTCAAAAGGCGACTCGGAGACGGCGCCGAGACGCTCGCGGAGGAAGCCGTGGATGCAGCCGTTCAGGTTCTCGTTGAGCTGCAATTGCGACGAGCAGACGGGCGCGACCGTTCGTCAATATCCGTGTTCGTGAGCGCACGCGTATGATGCTCAACGCACCTCCCAGCGCTCGGCGTCAAGGATGACAGAGCAATTGTTGAGCTGCTCGAGCGCCCGCTCACGCACGACCTGCCTCCAGCTGTGCTGGCAATACTCCCTTACGACCTCCTTTCGGTCGTCGCCCCACAGCACGTCCTGAAGCGAGCACGTTCGGGTCAAATCGACCTTGGCAGCGGCGTCGAGCACCGCGGGCGTGTTCAAGAGGCCCGACGTGGAATAACCGTGTTCGCTGTGCATGCGGGTGATGACGAGAGTCGAATTGAAGGCCTCGGCGAGGATGATGCTCTCCTTGAACCGCTGGATGACAGACTGCAGGCGCTCGGGAGATTCAGCCGCAGACGACCTCGAGACGAGGGTGGAGAGGGAGAGCAGAACAGAGCGTACCCCTAGACCCTCGTTGCCGAACCCGCCGTCCCGCACGAAGATGCGCTGATCGAACTGTACGGGCTGCGACCTTGCCCGGGCATGGAGTGTCGGCAGACGAGCGGGCGAGAAGAGCGCAACGAAGGCAATGGCGAGGGCGGCACCAGCTGCCACCGCCGCAGCAGACGCGGCAATGCGGCCGAGCGTTGTGTGCGTACTCATCAGGGAGCGGCCACGTTTGCCGTACCGCCGCAGGGCGGACGAGGCGGCGAGGGTCGGGCTCGTCCCCCAGCCGTCTGTTTCGCGTCCAATGAGGAGCGTGTCGAGCTCGGCAGCGTCGAGGGACGAGTCGACAGAATCGAGGCGAGTCCGCATCTCCCCCAACACACCCACGGGCAGCAGCTGGACGTGATCTCGGCGGGCAGACGGGGTGCAAGAACGGAGGCCCCGGCGGAGGTGCGATCGCTCGCATTCACGCACGTGACTCGCAAAAACCGTCGAGACGACTTCGAAGCGATGCAAGCGGTATTGCTGGCACGAAACGGGGTACAACAAGGGGACGGCGGAAAGAGGGGTATGCGAGGAAGTCTAGATGGGAAGGAAAGGAGGACAGGTTCTGCAAGACGCGATGCAGTATCGGGCAGGTCTAGAGGTCAGGCCAACAGCCTGGGAAATTGCCGTCACAGCCCGGCTTATTCCAGACGGCGAACTGCATCGGCTGTAGGACGGGAAAAGAGGGATCATTCGTCAGCGACGTATTCTGCTCCATGGACCCGACCGGACACCTTTGAGAGCCAGTCGTGGCGTTGTGCCGTAGTCACGCGTGAAGAGGTGGCGACGACAACGCAGGAGGAACATGATCTAGACGCACATGCCAGTAGATGTCCACCGAGCGGATCCGGTGCTGCTCGATTGCTCGCGCGGGCCCGCCGCGGAGGAAGATGAGCGACCGGCCCGTGTTCGAGTTGGAGCTGACGACGGTCGTGTCGGCGTAGTTGGCGAGGAGCTCGGCCTGGACGAGCATGCGGACGGCATCCTCGACGCGGTCCTCGCGCGAGAGCTGCCAGAAGTCCATCTGGAGGAAGGGCCTGCCCGTTCCACCCTGTGGCAGGGGCTCGATGTCGAAGTGCCGGGCGCAGAAGGGGTCCGCCTTGAACATGTCGAGCGCGGTGGGCTCGGTCGTCATGAGGAGCAGGCGCGCCTTGCTCATCTTGCGGTCAAAGTCGGGGTAGTCTCCATCCACCGAGCTCAATGAGTCGTAGGCGATGTCGCAATGATGAGTGACGTTACCGCTGCACACAGAAGGCGTGAGTCTCGTTTTGAATGGATTGAGAAGGTTCGCACGCACCAGCTCATCTGGGCTCCCGGGTGGCACTCGAACACCAGTTTGTCGCCTCCGCGATAGTGAACTCTGCACAGGTGGCGGGTCAGCATGGCGCACAGCAAGCGGCAAGCAATGGACAGAGCGAACCCAACGAGCGGACGGTCACGCGGCTTGTCGATACCCGTCTCTTTCAGCCGACGCTCAAGCTTGGCCTGGACGTGCGAATTGAACATGAGGTGCTCGGCCGTGAGCGCCGACCACTGAGTGAAGATGTCGCGGAAGAGGGGCGGGACGACCCAGTTGCTCGGGATCGGCTTGGTCGAGTCGAGGGTCGGCAGGTCAAGAAGGTCGTTGTCCCGATCGAAAGTGGTATCGCGAGTGAAGACGTTGATTGGCATGACCCTGCGGAGGCGGACGAGGGGAGGCGGAAAATCAGCGAAGAGTCACCCAGGTCTTTGGCAGATGCGAGCTTACACAGAATAGGTTGCAAGTACGCGGTTTGGCGAAACATCTATGACTTGGATGGGCGTGCGCAGGAGCATCATCGTCAAGTCGTCCGTGCCAGGCTGTCCTCCGGTGTACGTCGCGTTGTCGCGCAGATCTTCGGTGATACGGCAATGCGACGGGCGGTGCGGCTCGAAGAAGTCGTAGTACGAGCCGTACTTGTTGCTCTCACGCGGGAAGACGAGCTCATAGTCGTGCATCTTGGCGAGACGCGCGACCTGCATGACCGTGACCATCGTCGAGCCGAGACCCCACGGAAAGGTCGTCTGCGCGTGAGGGGCAGGTCAGCGACGTTGACGAGGCAGGAAAGGGGACCACGCGCACCCAGTCAAAGAGAATGGTGCGATTGCACACGGGCAGGTGGCTGTCGACATCGACGTGCTTCGTCCCAACCCGGCTCGACGCGTTATTGCCCCATTGGCTCCACAGGCCCTCTCGTACGTCTGCCTCGAGGTTCGCGGACAACTCTGTCTCGCCCCCATCTGCGCCGTGGGCCGTCAGAAGCTCCTCGCCGCGCTTCCACCACCCAAGCGATAGCCCGCCGAAGAAGGCGAGCGCGACAAAGACGATCGCCTTGAGCGGCAGCGTCCGCTCAGGCGCTCGCGGCGGATCCCATCGTCCAAACGGCGAGTGCGCGCCCTCCTTGCGCAGGTACCCCTCGGTCTCGTCGTCGTCTTCGCCGAGAAGCGTATCGTCCGATCCGACCGAGTCGGAGCGCCCGACCGCAGGCGGCGGTGGCAGCGCGCTGCTGCCGCGCACGAACGTCGCGTCGCTCAGGCTCGATGCGACACGGTCGTAGGCGGGCCGCGAGACAGGGAGCAGAGACGCGAGGCCACGCATGATCGCACGTGAAAAGAGGCTGCGAAGTGCCCGCGGCGAGTCGAGGTCGAAATGAGCGGGTTACTGGCTCGCGCCGGCGCGTGCAGCAGCAGCCCGAGCGTGGCACAGTGCAGGAGTGCAAGGAGAAGCAGTACAGATCTCGCAAGGACGCTGAGAAAGACGAGCTGCTCACTCTTGGCTCACACCTCCGCTCGAGGCAGGGAGGCTCCGAGAATCAGACGTGCCGCGACGCACTTCCCCGTTTGAACGCCATCTTCCGCAGCTCTGCGGGGCCCGAGAGAAGTGCGGTCAACTTGTCGGATGCCAGAGACAACTCAAACACGGTGAGAGTGACGGCACGACGAGAGAGATAGAAGAGAGCGAGGCTATCGAGGGGAGGTGTGCGTGCGCGGGCGACGACTTCGGCTAGAAGCCGTTCCCAAGCGCGCGACATCACGGAGATACGAACAGTGTCTGTCGGGTAGTCGTGTGCAGAGCGTGGAGGAGGGGACAAGCGGGGAAAAGGAGTGATACAGTTGGAGTGAAGGAGCGTGATTCGACGTGTAGAACGGTACAGGGGGGTGGGGCTGCTCTTGAAAACCGTGTCAGACAGTCGACGACATCTGCAAGTGAGAGAGTGAGAGCGCACCTCGAGCCAGCGAACCCTAATCGCGGTCGCGAGGGTCGTCGTTGACGACACTCAGGCGCCACCTCCTCCCACCGTCGGTCTCGTCGTACCCGGCGCCAAACGTGTCGCCGACCTGCATCGGGCGCGGACTCGTCATGCGATCGGGCGCCTCAAAGTCGGGGTCGCCCGGGTAGGGGAGGTGGCCCGACTGGCTGCCGTGCGCGCCCTCGTACGAGACGTGCCCGTCATTCGACGCCGAGCCCGTACGCGGCGGCGACGGCGACGTGCGCTCGTGACTCGCGACGTAGCCGACCGAGGCAGGGCCGAGCGCGAGCGGCGCGTGCGAGTGCTGCGACGGCGTCGTGGTCGCGTAGGCCGAATTGTTCTCGGAAGTCTCGCCGCCGTAAGGGCTGCCGTACCCGCCGCTGTGGTCCGAGGTGTAGACCGAGGGCGGGATTGCCGGCAGAGACGGCTGGTGTCCGCCCGTCGACTGCGAGCCGTACCTCCCGAGCGCACCAGCCGCGGCTCCGACGCCAGCCGCACCCGCGCCCACCTCGGCCATGCTCGGCCCGCCGCGTCCAGGCATCTCGTCCAGGTCGTCTCCGTCATCTCCGACGCCGAAGCCTGCACGGCCCGTGTTGTGCACCGGTTCGGGGTACAGCGCCGTGCTGTCGCCCGTAGCGGGCCACAGGATGTTGTCGCTCGCGTCGCGCTTCTCGCGGCGGCGGCGCGCGAAACCGAAGCAGAGGAAGAGGAGGACGGCGAGGAGGGCGACACCGCCGACACCGGCACCCACACCGATGCCGACCTTTGCGCCCGTCGAGAGACCGCCGCTCCCGCCCGAGTTCTGCGCGGCCTCCGACGGCGAGAGGGAGCGGGTGCCGGTCGAGGTAGTCGGCTCGAGAGTGATGGTGCTGGTCGTGCCGGCAACAACGACGACTGTTGGGGGAAGAGCTAGGTGAGAACGGCACAGGGGCGGAGCGAGGTGAGGGAGAACGCACCCGTCGTCGGGGTGATGACGTTGGTCACAGTCGTGTCTGCACGCGTCAAAATGGATGGATGAGCTTGCGACCGGACAGAGGGTAGACCAGGGGACTTGACACGGACCTGCAGGCGCGGACGACGAGGGCGGCTCGGTGGTCGTCGTCTCGCGGCTGGTGGTTGTGCGACTGGTGGTGGTGGTCGTAGTCTCATCGCTCGTAGTGGTGGTAGTCGGGTCAGGGCTGGAAGTGGTCGTGCTGTTGCGTGCAAAGATGGCCGAAGAAAGCGGGACGAACAAACTGATGAGGACGGCTCTGCGGTCACGCGCGACTCTGGGCGGGAAGTACGCACGTCGTGGTCGATGTTGGCTCCTCAGTGGTCGTCGTCGTCGTCGTCGTCGGCTCTGCCGCGGTCGTCGTGTCGGCGCCGCCGCCGGGAGCATCGCCCGTTGCCGAGGGGACGGCCTGGCGGCGCTCGATGCGCGCAGGGAACGCGAGGTCGAGCACGCCCTCGCGCCGCACGATGCGCTGGAACGAACCTGTGGACACCGCAGTCGCCATCGCTGCGTCGAGGCGAGCAAGAGCGGCGTGATGCTGCTGCGACGCGCTCAGTCCGCTCGCCGTCCCCCTGTCTGCCCAGTCAAAGCCTTTCTCGGATTTGAATCGACGCTCATCGAACGGAATGCACGGGAATAAATAGCAGAGGAGCAATGACGGGTATACGAGACCAAGCGTGATGCGCAGGTGAATCATGAGAAGCAAAGGGTATCTTCGAACGAAGGCAACGCGCAACGGCAACGCAACGGGGTATATCTAGGCAGTCCGCGCGTACTCAGGACTTTGTCGTCTGCGCAGAGGATAAGCAGCAAGGTCAGCACAGGCAGGGACGCGCAGAGGGAGGACGACGCACCGAGCCAAAGAGCGTGCCAGCGCCGTTCGAGACCTGCACATAGAGAGCGAGACATGAGCGAGCAACTCCGGCTGTAGCAGGAACGACACAGAACGTACTTTGGCCCTCGGCCGCTGCATGACCGATGTCCTGAGCATCGCCGCGTCTTCTCCCGAGGCTTCCGCGCCGCACTTGTCGCACCTCGCGCCCGCGCCGCCGCCGAGGCGCGCGACCTCGTCCTCGAGGGCCCGCACCTGCGACTCGAGGTCGTACTGCATGCGGGTCCACGCGCGCTTGGCGCGCGCAAACTCGTCGACGAGCGCGGCGTACCGCTCGGGCGTGACGTCCTTTGCGGCGACAACCGAGTGCGCAGGAGAAGAAGGCGCATCGAGCGCGGGGTGAGCAGAGGGAGATAGCGAGTTGAAGGCGGCCGGCGTGCTGGGCGTGGTCATGAGCGAGGCGAGCGGGACGTCGTCGAATAAGATGGACGGCGCGGTGGGCGAGGTGCTCGACTTGATTGACGCAGCAAGTGGCGGCGACGCAAGCGGCTCGGACAGAGTAGGCAGTCGAGAGGAAGACAGAGCTGGGCAAGGCACGAGGGATGCAGGCAGGAATGGCGGCGGCGACCTGAGCGAGGCAGGCGGGGAAGCGGTCTCCGACGCGCTCGACTTCTGCGCCGCCTCGGCCTCCATGGCAGACATGAAGTCGGCGGGAAGGCCGGCAGAGAAGGCCATCGAAACGGGACGGAGCGAGAGGGACGGAGCGGGAGCGGCGGTGCGTCGCCGCGCGCTTGGGTCGATGACGGGCGGCGGGAGGAACGAGACGCGCGAGTTTGAGCTCTTATTGATCGGCCGCGGTTCGACAACACGGAGGCCTGAAGCCTTGCCTAGCGAGGATGGCGGCGTAGCGGTGGCCAAGCTGGGAATGCTCGCGCTCGACGAAATGGACGGCCGCGCCTGATCAAGCGACGGGACGCTGGAGACCTGCGGTCGCTCCCTGTCATGGTGCTTGTCACTGCCGCCACCACCGCCCATCATGCGCTTGAGGAACCCGCTCTTCTTCGGCTTGAGCGGCTTGGGGGTCGCAGTCGGCGAACTCGTTGCGACAATGGGTGCCGGCGCCTGCACGCCGCGCCGGCTCGAGATGGACTCGGACGTCGATTCGCGCGTGTGCGATTGTGCGACGCGCACGACGTTGCGGTCCTGCGGAACGCCGGACGCCTCGAGCGGCGGAGTTGAGGCAGCCTTGCGCTTCGCGGCAGCGGAACGCTCGACTTCGCGCTGCCGAGCCTCCTCGAGCGATATGAGCTTGTGACCGCTGAAGCCGCTGGAAGAGGCGGCGGAGGAACCGTTGCCCTGGACGGCCGGGAAGTACGAGGTAGTGGCGGGTGAAGACGAAGTCGGGCCGAGGGCGTGCAAGGCGCCCGGAGTCGAAAGCGGCGGACTGCTGGAGCCATTGCTGGTCGAGGTCGAGAACGGGAAGCTTGCCTTCGAATCGGAGTGCGCGATCGCCGGACTCTGCGCAAAGAGCGTGATGCTCGCTGGCGCCGACATCGGCGGCGTGATCGACTTGGGTGTACCTACGGGCGACTTCGACAACACGCTGTCGAGAGCAACGAGCGGAGGCGTGCGCGCCGTCCGCGGCAAGCGGCCGGACGAGCCGGAGCGCACATTCGGCGGACGAGTGAAGGTCGACGAGGCTTTTTCCGCATATGCGGCGAGACTAGCTGCGCCGACATCGGGGAATGCCTCGCCAAGCTGAAGCGACGGCGACGCCTTGAGCAGGCTGGGGAGGGATCGTTTCGAGTCGGAGGCGGCAAGGACGGGGCTGACTTCGAAGTCGATGCCAAGACCCTGAACTTGTGGCTCGCGCCGGTTCAGCGCCATAGCGCGACCAGAGGCGAGGGCATTGAAGCTCTGCGACCGCGGCGTCTTGCCGAAAGACGAGAGCTCCATCTGCCGGTCCTTCGAGGTCTTTCCCGTGGAGGGACGTCCCGAGGTGGCGGACTCAACGGAGCTGAGAACGTCGAAGGACCGACGACTACTGCTCTGCGGGAGTGAGGACGTCTCCTCAGATTCTTGCGCTGTAGCCTCCACATCCCACGGTGCCTTCGAGATGATGCGAGTCTTCGGGCCTGCGCGTCGTCGAAGGAGGGTCAGCCTCGAAGAGCGAACAGAATGCAGAAAGAAACGCGCCGAGAATGCTCTTCATGCGCCGCATCGCGTCCTCCTCGGGCTTGATGGCCGGGTCGTTCGACAGCTGGTCGACCGCTGCGTCGAGGGTCGCCTTCCATGACTCGCCCGACAAGTCTGAGCCTTTGGATGAGCTCTGCGGTAGCGCTGGAGGAGTTGGCATCTCGGCAGGCTCGTCATCATGCGGTGCTGCTGATGCCGCCGGAAGCCCGAGCCCGGCAGCCTGCTCCGTCTCATTTTGCGCCGCCGATGACTCCTCGCCGGTCGATCGCAGGGTCGCATCCAGGTCGTGCGGCAACCGATCAACGAAGCTCGACCGTGCGAGGGCCTTGGCGTCCCAGATCGTCTCCTCCACCTCCTCGGGCGCGTCCTCGACCGAGTCGGAGACGAGGCTCGAGGCCCCGATACTCTCCCGCGGGTGATAGAAGTCGAAGGGCCGGTGCGGCACCTTGGTGATCTGCGCGATGCGCACCGAGCCAATCGAGGGACTGGGCGAGGGCGAACAGGTCGAGAAATCGGTACTCTGGACCGAAAGTCGGTCGGTGTGAAAGCTAGTCTGCGACGGGGAGAACGGCGGCGTGGCCTGCCGGGCGATCGGCTCGCGGTCCTCGTGATCCTGCACAGGTTCGAACACGGCTTGTGCATCGTCTTCGGCGCTGACGGCGGGAGAGTTGTCGCCGGACAGGTCGGGAGTGACGGGCTCGTCGGCAAAGTCGAAGTGATGATGCGCTTCGAAGTGAAAGGTCGTCGAGCCAGGCGTTGTCGGCGGATCAAACACGGCGGAAAACTCGCTGAGGGCCGGACTGGGCGGCGGGAGAGACGAGATGCGGACCCGCTCGGCTAGCAGGTCCTTGACTGTCGCGCCTGTCGAGATTGGTCGCCCACTCCAACCCGTCGTGTTCAGTGTCGGCGCAAGGAGGCCCCCTGGGCGCCGGCTAGCGAGAGCAGACGGCGCCGACTCCATCTGGAATGCGAACGCGGAACGACGTTGTTTGTCGATGGCGCGAGGGATTCTCCTTGTAGCGGGAGCGCGTCAGCCGAGTCAGCAGGACGCAAGAGGCCAGCAGGGCGCGGACAGACCTGCCCTGTGCGTGTTGTTGCCGGAAACAGACGGACGCGTCGAGGTCGCGTCGCAGGCGATGAGGACAAGGCGGGACGAGGTGGGTGCGCTCGATGGGCGGGCAGCGGCGGTGTGCAAGCGAGCACTACGGGCGTCTCTAGACAGCCCTGGGCTGAGCCCGCGACGAAGCTCAGCGGCGGAAGCGCGGAGTGCGGCTCTTCGAACGAAACCCTCGCTTCGTCGCGTGCATGCACTCCATCTCGTCGCGCAACTCCAGCAACGCGCAGCGTTCGAGACACACAGGACACTAGGCGACACAGGAAACACGCGAACGGGGGCCGGCCAGCGCAGCAGCCATCTCCCGCTATCCTTCCTTCCGCGCACAGTCAGTCGAGAATGAAGGCATGTGTATGGCATAACGCAGGCATTCGAGGCGGAACATGACATGAACGTCCATCTAGAACGGCGGCTGACCCAGCAGCTTGCGCATCTCGCCCTCGGCACCGGAAAGCAGCCCCTCCTTCCTCGGCGACGAGGACGAAGTGCTCTGCCTCCTCGTCTTGAACACGTCGAGGATCGACGCCGACGACGCCGACGTGCTCATTGTCCGTTCGCCACCGCGTGGTGTGCCAGGCGACCTGGGTGAGCTGGTCGAAATCGAGGGCGACGCTCCGGGCCAGCCCTTGGACGTCCTGCGTCCGAGCGTCATCGTCGTTGCGGCGTTGCTGCTCTCACTCGCCGCGAGGTCCTCCTGCAAAAGATTCCAGCGCGAGCCCGTGAGCTGCGCCTCCTGCGTCGACGGCGCCTTCCCGTTGTTCGGCAGCGGAGGGGGCGGCGAGGTCCCAGGCGGGTGCTGCCCAGCTGCGAACGCCGCCGATGCAGCGCGCCGGTGCAGCGACGACGAGAGTATGCTGCTTCCCGAGCTGACCGAGCGAGGCTGCGAGACGGCATGCACCGACGAGGCGGAAGTCGAGGCTGGCGAAGCGCTCAACAGATCGGCCGATGGGTTGGCTGCCGCCGCGCGGGAGCTGCCGGGCACAGCAGTCGGGCGCGCCGAAGAGCGCACGTAGCGGGGACTGTTGCCAGTCACGCTGCTGCTGGCAGAGTGCGGCTTCTTGCCAGAGGAAGGCAGGAAGGCGGGAGCGGCGCCGGCGGCAACATGCGTAGGGTTGTAGTCGGTCGCTGGCGGCGTCGGCGAGCGTCGAAGCGGCGAGTCCGGTCGCGGCGAAGAGGACGATGAGGCGAAGGGGTTCGGGATGGCAGGCGAAGAAGGTGCGAACGGGTCGGACCGCTGTACAAGCGGCGAGCCCGGGTTGGAGCGAGCGAGAGCGCGAGCAATGCCAGAGGGCGAAGAGCGAGCCGACGCAAAGCGCTCCTCCGAAAGCGGCACTGGCTGCTGCAGCGTGCGAGGCGAGGGGGCGCGCGAGTCGCCCATCGTCGGTTCATCCTCGTCCGCTTCGGCGATCGTGAACTCCGACCTCGCCAGTGCCGTAGCATTCGGCGGCAGTGAACCACCTTCAGACATGGTGCGGCGGATGTTGGGCACCGAGGCAGAGCTGGAAGGGCGGTCGACGAGAATGGCTGACTCGGCACCGGTCGAGCCGAGGCTGACAGAGCGCGACGTAGGCGGGAGCGAGTCGCGAGTGCGCGACGAGCTGTGCACCTCCTTCGACGGGCTCTTCTTGTCGCTGCTGCTCTTCGCCTTCTCGGCGGACGAGTGTCGCCGCGCGCGCGAGCTGTCCTTGCTGCTCCACGGCTCGACCTCGAGGGTAAAGTACTTGGTGCCAGCAGCAAGCAGGTACGGGTTCGTCGACGGATCCTGGAAGAACCAAATGTCGGCTTGCGCAGCGAGACGCTAAAGCGAGAAAATAACACACCTTCGGGTCGACGACCTTCTCGGTAAGCGAAGTGATCCGCGCTACAATCCACTCGCGCGTCTTCATCTGCTCGGCGATGACGCCCGTAGCGCTGAGGAAGTGGTGCGGGAAGCTGACATTGAAAGCAGCCCAGACGGGGATCGCCGAGTTGCGGGTCGGGAGGAAGAGCGCAAGGTCGCCCTTGGCGAAGCTGCCGATGCCAGAAGCGGTTCAGAATGCGCCAGTGGTAGACAGGGTTAGAAGAAGCTCACTTGCGGAAGGCGATCTTGTCGTTGACGGCGCTCGCAGCTCGGTGAGCGCGCTCGCGATACGTCTTGGCCTCCTTGACCCACTTTTTCGTGACCGTCGTCAGGCTGTCGACCTTGTTCTTAACGGCGTCCATGAGCGGGTCGTGCGTGTAGGTCTTGAGCTCGCGAAGGAGGTCGTCGAGATCGCCCGAAGCGTAGTCGAGCGGTGGGACAGCCGGCGTCGCGGCGACTTGCGGCACGGGCGGAGATGCCTGGACGGCCTTGTCGAGTTCCGACACGGCTGCGTCAGGCTTGGCGGGCGGCGGAGTGTTGAGAATCTGGGTGATGTTGACGTTCTCATCGCGCAGGCGGCCGGCGAGCGTGACCGCTTCGCGCGCAAAGGTCGTCATGCGAACGAGCTCCTTCTGTACGTCGACGATGCCCTTCTCCTTCGCGCGCTTGGCCTCCTCGATCTCGCGTCGAACAGCGCCGACGTCCTCGTCCTTCGCGAGGGCGACCTTCTCCCACCGCGCGACCTGCTCGCGGAGCCCTTCCGCAATCTCCTCGACCGTGCGCGTGCGCGCCTGCGCCAGCTCGATGTCCTTGTCGCGCACAGCGAGGCGCGAGCGCAGCCCGTCAAGCTCCTTCTCGAGCACGGCGCGGTCCAGCTCGGCTTCGGTGCGCTGGTCGCGCAGAAGCTTGTCCTTCTCGGCAACGACGTGCGTCAAGTCGCGCTGCGCCTGCAGCGCCGCTTCGAGCGCTCCGTCCGCCTCGCGGTGCGCGCCCTGCGCCCGCTCGAGCTCGACGCGGAGCGTGCCCAGCTCGCCCTGCACGCGCGTGTGCGACGAGTCGAGCGCATCCCACTGCCGCTTGAGCTCGGCTTCGGCCGCGCGAGCGGTGCCCAGCTCGCGCTCGACCGCCTCGCGCCGGTCCGACTCGTCTGCGAGGCGCGTCTCGGCGGCGACGAGCGCGTGGGCGGCGTCCCGCCGCGCATGCTCCAGCTCGTCACGCTCTGCTTCGAGTGCAGTGTGTCGCGAACGGAGCTGGTCACCGGCGCTCTCGGCGGCCGAAGCGCGCGCTTCCAGCTGCGCGACCTCCTCTTCGTGCGCGGAGCGTTCCGTCTGCAGCTGGCGCGAGAGCGAGTCGTTCGACTCCTCGAGCTGACGTACTTGCGCTTCGAGCTCTGCAAGGCGGGCCGGGTCGATGGAAGGTGGTCGAGGTGGAGGAGAGGTGTCTGCGGGAGGACATGTCAACATCGCTTCCGCAGTGCAATGCTTGGGTGCGTACTGAGTGACAGGTGCGCAAAGTCTGCATCAAGCGCTTCGATACTGGCAATGAGCGTCTTGAGCAATGCGCCAGCCCTGCGGATCGGGTTGTCGGGCAGAACCGCAGGTCCAATCGCTTCCTCGAGGTCCCGCAGAGAGCCTTGCAGGACTGCAGTGAAAGCGTGTCAGTTGCCCGTCGCTGAGTGGGACTTATGACGGGAGTGACAAAGGAGCACGTACTGTCGAGCGTCTCCCTGCCCAGATCCGGCAGCCCCTGCTCTGCCTCAAGCACCTCGAGGGCCATCTCGGGTATGTTGTCGTCATTCTTCGTCCCCAGGCCGCGCACCTCCCACGGGAGCTTGCCTGAAAAGTCGTGGCGGTACTGCACGCGGCGACCGCGCTCGGCATCCGAGAGGGGCGAGAAGGTCGAGGAGAGGGTGGTCGACTGGCCCGACAGGAGGCGAGCTGGGGGTGGCCCGTTCAGCGCAGTCACTGATGCGATGTATCGAGGAGATTAACGCACCGTACTCGCGACGCCGGACGACCTCGGCAACGGTCGCGACGTAGGCCGGAATCAGATCCTCGAGACGTGCAAGGTGCTTGAAGTTGTCCGTGCGGGTGCTGCGCGCGGCTATGTCAGCGCACAAACAGAGACAAATGATGGTGGCCAGCGTACCGCAGGTCGTGGTCGAGTGCGCCCAGCTCAGCCGGCATCGAAGCGATGTCGCTCTGGAGCGTCGAAATCTTCTGCATCTCCTGCAGCAGGTAGCGCGTCATGGCGTTCTGCGCGAGTGCACACACGGGATCAGCCAGCATCGAAGACGACTACAGCTCGGCGGACGCACCTTGCGCTCGACGAGGAAGCGGATCCGGTCGCGGTGCTCGGCGTCGCAGACCGAGAGCTCCTCGAAGCATTGAGCGCGCAGCTCAGGATCAGTCACTGCGACAAGTGACAGAGGTAAGCGACGGATTCTTCGGTGGGCAATGACGAGACGTACTGTGCCCGCCGGCCTGAACGAGTTCTTCGATTCGCAGGTGGCCCTGCTCAGCGTCGTGTTCGCAGGCCCCGAGATCCTGGAGGTCGTTGCTGTATGTGACGCACGTCAGACCCAGTGCAACGGAGAGCATGCAGGGCACCTCGCCGTGGGCGGCGACGGTCAGAATGGCCAACCGGACGCTCACCTCGTCGCCTCGAGATCTCGCTGCACCGCCTCCGTGTTGCCGACTACCTCGTCGAGCGTCGTCTGCAAGCCCTCTGTACGGAGCTTGAGGTCGGCTGCGAGGGAAGGTTTAATATGTGCGAACCTGGACAGACTTCAGGGCCGCTGACACCGCTGGAATCATCTATCGACCAAATGGGGAGAGAGTGCCACGCACCAAGCACCTTTGCACACCCGTCGCGCACCGCGAGCATCTTGTCCCGCGAGACGTAGTCTCCCAAGAACCTCTGCTTCTCAACCGAGCCCACCGCCGCCGTCGCCGCCGCTACGCTCGCGTTGCTCCCCTCCCTCGCGTGCAAGCTCGCGCCGGCACCGCCAGACGGCTGCTGCGGGTGTCGCGTGAGGAGGCCCGCGACGACGGCGACTTTCCCAACGGCGTCCATCGCGCCCTCCCACCCGGCGAGGAGCGCCTCGTACCGCTCGAGCGTCGGTTCGGCCGCCTCGAGGAAGAGCGCAAAGGACGAGGCCGTGCCCGTGTTGACGCGGTGGAGGTTCGAGAGCGCGAGCGCGAGAGAGTCGCGCTGCAGGCTGATGGACGAGATGAGCGCGCGCAGGGTCGCGAGGTTGTGGTGCGAGAGCGAGAGGTGCGACGTGAGCGGGTCCTCGGCTGCAAGCGGAGAGAAAGAGCTTGTAAGTAAAAGGTGCACTGGACACAGCGCTCGCCGCATGAAGCGGTTGCAGCGTAGAGCACGACGAGACTCACGGTTCAGCGGCGGCTCTGTCAAGACCTGCTCCTCCGAGATGGCAAGGACGGCAGCGACCTCGTCCGGATCGGCGTCGAGGTGATCGCGATCAAAGACATAGATGCGCTTCTCAGTCCTGCCCGCCTTGCGGCCGTAGTGGCTCCCTGCGAGCTGCTCCCTCTCGGGCGACGCCGCCGACGCAGGGGCGAGGACGCCCGAGTTGGCGGGCGTGCTCGCGAGGAGGGCGAGGTGCTGCACGGCCTCGTTGCGGTTGAGCGGCGAGCCTTCCTCGTTCATGAGGATGAGGCAGTCGGGCGGGATGTCGAGGAGCGGCGACAGGAGGTTGTACCGCAGCTCGTCGAGGCTGTCCAAGCGGGCGTTCAACCAGTCAGCAGCGTTCAATGGAGGTCCTGACGGCAGGGAGGGGCCCGGCGCACGTCGTAATGTTGCGAAAGTCGCCCGGGACAAGGCCAAACTCGGCTCCATCCGAGCTACGGACGGCAAAGAGGGACGGCGGGCGCGGGTCGGGCGGCGGTGGTTCCTGCGCGCGTGAGCCCGAGCGGCTCGACCACGACGACATTGCGTGCGAGCGGCCGAGTCAGCGGCGAGGTGGGGCGGGGGCGGTGAAGGTGGGTGCTGAGCGGCGCGAAAGGGGGGTGAAGGAAGCGCGAGAGCGGTACACAGGCCTAGCTACACGGCTTGTAGGTAGCTTCGGGCAAAGATCGGCGCTCTCTGGCGAGACGAACAAGGGGAGCGAGGGTGGATGCGACGAAGAGGCGACACCGCTGGAACCGCGACCCGTCGCTCGCTCTGAACAAAGGAGCCGGTGACACGGCAAGGCGTACGATTGAACCCCCCGAGCACTCGCCGGCCGCGCCGTCGGAAGAATTCCGAGAGCACCTTTCCGGTCTGGTCGCGTGAGAACGGCGTGATCGAGAACAATGACAACAACAGCACTACTTGCGAGACCCTGCGGCACTGCCTGTACACCCGCGTCACTAGTACATCACGCAGCCGGAGGCGCCGTTCCGGAAGGCGCCGCGTCGCTCATTTCGACGTCCGCAGACGGAGCGGCAACGACCTCGTCGGGCTTGACCTGCCCGTCAGCCGGGCTCGCCTGCGGATCTGCAGTACTGTTCGGCAGCACTGATCCCGCTGCTTCGCTTTGCGATGGCGCGGGCGTTTGTGCGGTCGTTGGCAGGAGCGCAGTCGGGGTAGAAGAGGGCGACGGGAGCTTCGGCTGCGAAGGGGCGGCCTGAGGGGGCACTGGCGAGGGTGCAGGGGCGGCGGCAGACGGAGGTGAAATCGCAGGGGCAGTAGCAGTGGGCGCGGCTGGGGGTTAAGCGGGCTGAGCAGAGAATTGGCCAGCACCGATAGAGAGAACTTACGCGAGGCCTCGTCCTGCTTCGACTGCTCGACCGCCGGCTCCTCCTTCTTCACCACCACGACCGGCTCCTCTTCTTCGTCCTCTCGCCCGTCGTCGACAAAGGGGATCCCCTTCTTCTCGCAAAGCACCTTCCTCAGCTCGCGCTCGACCTTCCTCCCCTTTCCCCTCTGCGCCCTCAGCTTCCCCTCGACGGCATTGACGGTCCCGTTGAGGGTCCCGCGCTGCTCGACGAGCGAGAGAACCTCGGCGGGGCGGAGGTGCTTGGGCTTCTGCGCGAGCGACGGCGTCGAAGCGAGGATCGAGGGGAGGAGCGTGTCGAGCTCGGCGAGGAGAGCCGCGCGGTCGTCCTGCGCCGGGTGTGTGCTAGGTCAGTCTCGCCGCTGTGGCCCGAGTAGGCCGGGGTGGACGCACGCTCTGGAGAAAGTCGACGAGGAGTTGCTTGCGGACCGTGTCGAACCCGCCTTGGCGCTTCCACGCGTCGGCGAGCTGGCGCGGGGTGAGCTCGCCCTGGTCTGTCCCGAAGCGCGAGGGAGGGCGTGCGGCCATCCTCTGGCTCTGCACGAGAGCGAGGAGGAGGAAAGAGCGAGAGTCGGCGGAAGGTCGAGGCGATGAAGATGCCAACAGCGACTTGGCCCCACCCACGCCGCAGAGCTCGAAGGAAAGGGACGCAGAGGATGCAGAGAGCACCTGCACTCGCCACACGAGCCCGCGCACTCGCAGCACCGCGCCCTGCGCTGCCCCACCTCCGCTCCTTCTCGTCGCCGTCCCCTCGCGCCGCACCCTCGCCCCGGCCCCAGCCCCCTCGACCGTCCCCCTCGAGGACCGAGCCCGACCCGGCACCCGCACCCTCGACCTCCAAGTCGCACCTCACGCCGCAGGAAGCGGCCGACAAGGAGCTCGAAGAACATGGCACGAAACCCCCGCCGTTCCTCAGCCGCGCGCTCGGCGTCAAGGAGCCGCCGCGCAAGGGCAAGAAGAGCCGCGAGGAGTGGAGGGCCGACTTGCTGAACCGCGAGAAGCGCCTCGACGAGCGCAGGCACCTGTCCGTCGTTGCTCTGCTCTCTCCGAAGGACGAATGTCGTGCTCACGCTTGTTCGTGGCGGGATGCAGTGTCAAGGAGGTCTCGAAGGGCTACTTCCACGACTACAACGAGCTGCGACAACAGGGCGGAAAGGCGTACGTCGCGCCCAAGACGCTCATCCGCGAAGACGTGCGTTCTCCCTCTGCTCTCCCTCTCTCGGTTGAGGTCGCTCGCTTACGCCAGGGTACCACCTAGCTCGCGCTGTACTTTCCCGACATCGAGGGCGTCTCGCTTGCGACCAAGGAAAAGGTGCACACGACCGACCTGTTTGAGAACAAGATCAGCCTCGTCGCGTTTAGCAGCTTCCGCTCGTCCGAGGTGCGTTTCCGCTCTGCCTCTTTGTCTGCAGAGCCGCTTGAGTCTGACGCCGGTGCGCATGCAGGAACACATCAACAGCTTTGTGCGCCCGGCCCTCGCCGATTTGAAGAACGACGATGCGTTCCAATACGTCTACGTGCGCCCGAGCGCTGATCTACCCGCACAACCGAGTCCAAGTCTGACCTGTTGCGCGTGCAGGTGAACCTGCAGGAGAACCCGCTCAAGTCGTTCCTCGTGTCGATGTTTGTGTCGTCTCTGCGCAAGACGGTCCCGGCCGAGTACCACGCGACGTACCTGCTGTCGCACCAGTCGCTCGAGTACCTGCGCGAGCCGCTCGGGATGCCCAACAAGCACGTCGGGTACGTGTTCCTGGTCGACTGGCAGCGGCGGATCC
Source organism: Rhodotorula paludigena (assembly GCA_036244875.1). Lineage (NCBI taxonomy): Eukaryota > Fungi > Basidiomycota > Microbotryomycetes > Sporidiobolales > Sporidiobolaceae > Rhodotorula > Rhodotorula paludigena. The sequence goes on from BQKY01000004.1 coordinate 967,817, forward strand.
GGTGGGCCGGGTGCAGCTGGGCGACGGTCGACGAGGAGGAGGCGCTGCGGCGGTGTGCGCACGTGCTGGTCGAGCGGTTCAAGGCGACGCAGAAGGGGTAGCGGGTGTCGCTCTGCAACGCATCCTTCTCAGATGGAAGGCGCGGGAAGAGAAGAGAAAGGGGTACTCGAGTGATCGACGCGAGATGGGAAGAGGGGGACGCGAGGAGGTGCAGCTCGCCGCTCGCCCTGCTGCCTCGCGCGAGCCCACCCCACCGCACACGGCTTGCACCTGCGCCGAGCACGCGCGACGCTAGACGCACCTTGACCCCTCTGCCCACCCCTGCGCGCGCAGCCTGCCCGCGCTCCCGCGTCCCGTCGCCCGTCGCCCGCTGCCCGCTCGATGCGAGGCCGACATGTACTCGTACTCTCCCTCTCCCTCTCCTGCGCCCGCGAGCCCGCCGCCGAATGCCCACCTGTACTCTCCCGGGGGCAGTAACGGGGGCGGGACCGGCGCAGGGGGCGCAGGCGGGGCGGGCGCGGGCGGCGGCGGAGCGGGAGGAGGAGCGGGAGGCGGGCAGGGCGGCGCACAGTACGGCGCAGCGCGGTACTCGCTGCTGAGCAAGCTGCAGCAGCAGCAGCACCACGCCCACTACCCGCAGCCTTCGCACCACGTACGCCCCGCCTTCTCCCGCTGCGCCCTTGTCCTCTCGCCGCCGCGCGTCGTCTCGTCTCGTCGCACGCAACTGACACTCTCTCTCGCTCCCCCGCGCCGTGCTGCCCGCTCCTGTGCATGACCTGACCTGCACTGGATCTCACTCGACCCTGCCCCTGCTGCATGCGCGCCCTCCAGCACCACCCGCAGCACTCGTTCTCGAGCTACCCCGGCCCGCCCGCCTCGCCCGCCTACTCGGGCCCCGCCGCCCACCAGCAGCAGGGCCACCACGCCCAGCAGCTCCCGCCCCACTCGCACCACCCCTCCCCGCACCCGCAGAACGGCCCGCCCCAGCTCGGCGCCGCAAACGGCCACGCCGCGCCGCATCAGCAGCCCCCGCCCCCGCCGCCGCACCACCTCGCCGGCGGCCCCGGCCAGGGCGGCGCAGGCGCAGGCTCGCCCCACCCGAGCGCCGCCAACGGCGGCGGGCCCCTCGCGCCCCACTGGGCGCAGCAGCTCACGCTCGCCCAGACGAGCCGCGCGACCAACTCGCCGCACCACCATGCGCGCGCCGCGCACCTCGCCGCGCGCGGACAGACGACGTCGTCGGCCATCCCCATCACCGACCCGAACCGCCCGGGGAGCGTCATCAAGGGCGTCAACGGCCTGCAGCAGCACCGCAAGGACGCGAGCCTCGAAGAGCGCAGCGCCTCGGTCGCGTCGACTCGAACGTCGGCGAGCAAGGATTTGTCGGCGACGAGCCCGTCGACGTCGGCGGCCGGGATCGAGGGCGCACCCGTCGCGGCAAAGGAGCGCGAGGGGCGCGCAAACACCTGGCAGACGATCGACATGGGCGGGATGAACCTCAAGAACCTCTCGCCCGCGCTGTTCCGCTACGACTTCCTCACGACCCTGTACATCCCGCACAACGCCCTCACCGAGCTCCCCGCGGCCATCTGCAAGCTCGCCAACCTGAGCCTGCTCGACGCCTCGAGCAACAAGCTCACGTCGCTCCCGCCCGAACTCGGCCTTCTCACGCGCCTGCGCGACCTCTTCCTCTTTGACAACCACCTCACGTCGCTACCGCCGCAACTCGGCACGCTCCACCTCCTCGACACGCTCGGGATCGAGGGCAACCCGCTCCCCGACACGCTGCGGTCCCTCATCGAGAAGGACGGCACGTCGGCCCTCATCTCGTACCTGCGCGACTCGTGCCCCGTCCCGCCGCCGCCGCCCGAGCGCGCGTGGCTCACGATCGAGCCCGACTCGCTCCCGCAGCCCGACAAGCGCCCCGACGAGACGTTCTCGCTCCTGTGCTACAACATCCTGTGCGACAAGTACGCGACGAGCTCGATGTACGGCTACACGCCGTCGTGGGCCCTCGCGTGGGACTACCGCAAGGAGCTCATTCTCCAGGAGGTGCTCAACTACGGGAGCGACATTGTGTGCCTCCAGGAGGTCGACGTCGAGCAGTACGAGACGTACTTCCTCGAGCACCTCTCGGCGCAAGAGTACGACGGCGTGCACTACTCCAAGTCGCGCGCGCGCACCATGTCGGGCGACGAGAAGCGGAGCGTCGACGGCTGCGCCACCTTCTTCAAGAACACGGTCTTTGCGCTCGTCGAGCAGCACCTCGTCGAGTTCAACCAGATTGCGCTCCGCCGGCCTGACTTCAAGAAGACCGAGGACATGTTCAATCGCGTCATGACCAAGGACAACATTGCCGTCGTGACGCTCCTCGAACACCGCGCGTCGGGCGCGCGCCTGATCGTCGCCAACGCGCACATCCACTGGGACCCCGAGTTCCGCGACGTCAAGCTCGTGCAGGTCGCCATGCTCGCCGACGAGCTGCAAAAGATCGCCAACGACTTTGCGCGGTTGCCGGCGCGCATCAACCTCGCAGAGGGCTACGACAAGGCGCCGCACTATGCGAGCGGCGCAAAGATCCCCATCATCATCTGCGGCGACTTCAACTCGGTGCCCGACAGCGGCGTGTACCAGTTCCTCAACTCGGGCCGGATCGAGAAGGACCACGAGGACGTGCGTTTGCTCTCCCTGTCTCCTCGCGTCTGCCCTCTTGCCAGAAGCTGACACGTTACTCGCTTGGCACTGCAGTTCATGGACCACACATACGGCTCGTACACGACGGACGGCATCACGCACCGCCTCGGCCTCAAGAGCGCGTACGGGTCGGTCAACGAGCTGCCGTTCACCAACTACACTCCCGGGTTCAAGGGTGAGTTGCGCCTTGCTTAGGGCAGCAGGCCCAGCGAAGCCTGAACCTGGCTTGCGCCTGCTTGCCTTGCTTGCGAAGTGCACGACTCACCCGTTGACTGCACGCAGGCACGATCGACTACGTTTGGTACAACGCACAAGCGCTGGGCGTGCAGGGCCTCCTCGGCGAGGTCGAGCCGCAGTACCTCTCGAGCACGGTCGGATTCCCGAACGCGCACTTCAGCTCGTGCGTTTGCCTGCCTCTCATAACGCCTCTCTCGGCTCTCATTGACTTGCTTGCGCCTCTGCAGCGACCACATCTCGCTCCTTACCGAGTTCCGCATCAAGTAGACGCGGCGCCGCCTCCCTTTACCTTTCTTGTACAGGCCACCCTTGGGTGCGCGCATGGCGCGAGTACATACGAGCGCAGGGACTTCTTTCCCTTTCCCTCCTCCCTCGCTCCTCTCTTTCCTTCTCTCTCTCTATGTGTGTGTGTGTGTGTGTTTGCGTGCGCGGTTGTAGGTAGGGCTGTCCCGGGGCTTCTCCTTCTGTGAACACCCCTGTGTCTGTACGTCTCGCTGCTGCTCCCTCGCTGCTGTCTCCTCCTCCCTCCCCCTCGCTCACTCGCACGCTACTACCCGTATGATTCACCAAACCCCTCATCACGCCCCGTCGTACTCGCATCCAGGGGAAGAAGGGGGACCCCGCCTAGAACCCCTCGACCTCTCTCCCTCCTTTCCTTTCCTCGTTGTGCCCGCATACCCTTTGCCCCACCCATCTTCCCGCCATTCACTTCTCTTTTACTCCCTTCCTGCCGTGTCTTTCCCACCTAGCCGTTCATCTCTCTCCTCTCTTGTAGTACCGCTCATCTTCCCTTCTTCTCCCTGCCCACGTGGACATCTCGCAACGCTCGTCGTCTATTCTCACTCTCTTTGCTCGTCGAGGTATCCATGCACGCTCGTACTCTCCGTGAGAGCCAAGTCGAGGGAGAGAGAGTGCGTGCAATATAGGGCGCAAGACACGACGACGGAGACATGTCTAGACAAGAGGCGACCCCGAAGAGATATGCAAAAAGGGCGCGCGACGGCACGTAGACCCGTGCTGGGATAAGATGCGATGCGGCAAACAAGATGGGACGGTGGAAAAACGAAACGACGGGAAGACAGAAGAGGTGCAAAGACTGGGTATCGACGCGTAAGGTGGGCGCGAGTGAGGCGGGTAAATCTGCTGCTGCATGGCGGTTGCGCAAGTCGAGAATGAGAGTTCGACGGGGTATAGCGAAGGTGAACAGAGGCGGAGCGTCGGCCGACTTCAGAAGCGCAGCGACCGTGATCCCGGGGCGGCGCGAGGCGCGCTCGGCGCCAACTGACCCGGCTTGACGCGCTTCGTCGTTGCTGTCGTAGAGTAAGGGAGCGAGCGGGCCGGAAGCGTCGAAGCAGACGGGGCCTTCGAGGGCGAGGTCGAGCGTGCGGAAGGGCGCGTGTGCGACGGGGTGGGCGACATGTGCGCAACGGCAAAGTTGCCGAGGCCAGTGAAGGCCTGTGTGATCTGTGAGGACGACTCTACGTCAACACTCGGAGAGGACGGAAAGCGCAGCGCAGGACGCACCTCAGCAAGCGGCGATTCAGTCAGAGCGCGCGCTCTCCGGTTCGCCTCGTGGTCGCTCAGCTCGACGGGCGCCTCGACCTCGAGCGACGTGTCTACGTCCGTCTCGTCCGCAAAGGCAGCTGCCGCCACATCGGCGTCGAGGTCGGTGTCGCTCGCGCGGCCGGACGAGCTGCGCGCGTAGCCTGAGTCGCTCGCCGAGACGAAGCTGCCTTCGCCCGAGAGGCGCGGCGATGCTGGGGCAGAGCGAGCGTCGTGGAGGATGTCTGCAATAGACGGGGCAGCGAAGGAAGGCGGTATGGGCGTGATGCGTTCGACCTCAGCGGGAGAGGGAGCAGGAGGCGACAATGGCGGCAGGTCGGGGATGACCCTTGTCCTGAGCGTCCCCGTGCAAATCGCCTGCGACGCCTGCGACCCCCTCGGCACCATTCCCAAACCCCTCGGCTGCGCCGTCCGCCCGCACGCCTCGTCGCCGCCCTTCTTCGCCGCGAGCATCGGCTTTTTGCCCTTCCCGAGTGCGTCCTTGCCGCTCCACCGCGGCGCGAGGGGGTCGACGTTCTCCTTCTCGCGCAGTCCCAGGCCGCGTGCGCCGCCCTCGCGCAGCGAGAGGCCGTCCTTGCGGCGCGCGGACGCCTTGTTTGGCGGTGCGGCCGAAGAGCGCGTCGAGCCTGCGAGGGCGGACGGACCGGCCGCGTCGTCGCGGTAGACAGCAAAGAGACCCTTTGCCATCCTCTGGAAGCGCAGGAAAGGCCGGGCGGGCGGGCGAGAGTGGCGCTTGTTGAGCGGAAGTCTACCGGCGAGCGGAGAAGGCGATGCAGGGCGTCGCAGAGATGGGCAATGACTGCTCGACGGTCGTACTGACTAGGTGATACTCGGTAAGGTGCTCGCTGGCAGCGGCTGCGTGGACGTGTCAAAGCGAAGATGAGGCTGCGCGCAACCAAGCGATGACAGAGAGGCAACCTAACACTCGCTCTCGTTGGAGCCCTAGAGGACGCAGCAACTCGCTAGCTAGGTGCACAGAGTACGGTGTAACGGACAAGTGTGGCTAAGATGCGAAGTTGCGAATGCAAGGTCCTCGAGCTATAATCCTCCCGCGCCGTCCTAAGGCTGGTCCGCCGGGTTGGCAAGCGTGTCGGTCTCCCGTGCACCCTTCTTAACACACTTCCACTCGTCGTCCGGCCGCCACATATCCCGCTGGAAGATGCAGTACTGCGCAGAAAGGCGGAAGGTCAGATTCGCCGTTGGTCAAGACAAGGTCGATGTCGCGCACCTCGGTCACGAGCTCTGGCCGATCGTGCGAGCCTGCACCGACAAGCCGCCCTTGCCGGTCGCGGATCTCGAGACTCTGTACGCGCGAGAAGCAACTCGTGAGTAACGGCCGGGCTGCACCATCACTCGCGCAGAGACGCTCTGCAGCGACGCACCTGCTCCGTGACAAACTTGACCGCCATCTGCCCGATGTTCTCGTCTTTCTTGAAGACCTCCTGCTGCCGCGCGCACACAATTTCGTGCTCGACGACCTTGTGCAGCTTCCAGCTGAGGCGCAGCCCCTGCAGCTTGCGTGTCCGCTGCGCCTTGATCGCGTCGACGACCGGAGTCGACGCAAACTGTCGTGCGCGATCGTAGTTGCCGCTGAAAGAGGTCGATCGTCAGCCATGCGCCACAGAAAAGCGAGATTGATGACGGAGACGCACGTCGCGAGCGCCTGGTTCATTGCCTGGTACGCGGCCATCGAGCGCTCCTTGAACTGCTCGTGCCACTTTGACCCAAGCAGCTTGCGCCACTTGTAGCGACTGCGAACAGAAGAGGTGAGTCTTGGCTGAGCAAGATGCAGAACCAGGCAGCGCGGGAAAAGGAGGAGCGCACATCCACAACGAGTAGGCGAAGTTCTGTGCGTCAAAGATCATGTACTGTCGTTTGAGCTTTGCCGTCGCGTCGGGTGCGAGCACTCGCCCTTCTGTCGGGCGGATGTGGTTCGCTGCGGCGGAGAGGAAGGGTCAGCATAGCGAGCTTTGAGCAGTCCTGCGGCTGGCAGCGCACCGAAGATGGGAATGCTCGTCATCTGCGGGCAGTACACGGCGCCGGTCAGTGTTGTTCTCGCTGGCCAAAAAGTCCCGGGAGCGAGGCGAGGAAAGGCGGACGGACGGTGCCCATGCTCTGCTTCATGCGGCCCATCTTTTCGGTCAGGCGGAGCTGCTTGGCCTGGAGCTCTGCCTGTGCATCCTGGCCGGTGGCATAGGTGCGGGACGGGACGAGGGGCGAGACGGAGCGGGAAGAGCGAGCGATGAAGAGGGCGGGCGCGGCGGCGAGGGGACGGGGCGGGGCGGCCGCGAGGGTGCAGGTCGCTGAGCGTGCAGTCTGCATCTCTGCCGTGCGTCTCGCTCGATCGGAGCAGAGACGGCGGATGGAGCGGGGCTGTCCCTCCTTCGCTTCCTCTTGCTTCGCCTTCTCTGCGCATTCGCTGCTCGTCGAGAATGCTGCCGTGGCTCCTGCTTGCTGCGTCTTGGGCTCTCGTGCGTCACGTTAATACGCAGAGCCGCACTCCGCCCTCGCTTCTCCTCGAGTCCCTCCCCATCCAGCTCGTCTGCCTCGCCTATCTCGCTGCATGGCATCCCACCAAGTATGGCAGCGGCAGTCATCGCGACAGCGATGTTGTCTTCATGACCGCCGTCGCGCTGTCCCTATTTGCGCACCCGGCTATCGCAATCCTGCACCACCGTCGCGGGCGGGCTGTCCTTCCCGCAATGAAGTCTCCGAGGGACGCTGCTACGTCCTCTGTCTCGTATCGATACAAGATGTCGCCCGCCGAGTGCGACGAGCACGGCCGCGTGTACGGAGGCGAGCTCCTCAAGCTCATGTGAGTGCTTCCGACCTGTCTCTTCGTTCAGCTCTTCTCACATGTGCCCTTGCAACACACAGCGACGTCTCGGCAGGTCTTGTCGCTGCGAAGCACGCCGGCGGTCCTTGCCTTACCATCAGCGCCGACCGCGTCATCTTTCTCGAAGAGATTCGCGTCGGCGACGTAATCTCCATCTCGAGCGCCGTCAACCGCGCCTGGGGCAGCTCGATGGAGATTGGCGTCCGCGTCATGCGCCAGTCGCGCTTCGACCCGCTCAAGAGCGAGACCTATACCTGCCACGCCTATCTCACCTTCGTCGCCAAGCCGACTCCGCCGCCCCCGCCCGGCTTCTGGCTGGGTCTCACCGACATGCTCGGCTTGACTCGTCCCCCGCCTCCCCGCCGCGCCCAGCTCCCCGAGATCAAGCCGTCGTCGCTGCTCGAGCAGAAGCGCTACCTCCTCGCGGGTCGACGACGCGCGCATCGCATCCAGCGCTCGAAGGAGAACGACGAAATGTACGCCGCGTACCGCCGCGAGGTCCTGCGCCTTGAGGCGGAGCAGCGGGAACGCGAGGCCGATGATGCGGCGCGGAGCGAGGGCCGCGAGAAGGTGCTGCAGAGCCTGCAGGTCGAGGTCATCACCGAGGCGTGGATGCGGCGCGAGTCGGACGTGCACGAGGACGGCGACGACATTGTCGCCGAGATCGAGGGGTTCGTCGAGCCCGTGCGCGTTAAGAAGAGCGTCGTCGACGCCGCCGTGCGCAAGAAGGGCTTTGGCGGGTGGCGCGCAATCCCGCTCCCGACCGACGAGCTCGTCGACCAGGCGTCGGGGCACGCGATCCCGGCGTCGGACGACCCGAACGAGCGGCGCGCGCTCGAGCTCGCGTCGCACGTCGAGTTTGTCGACACGCTCAGCATGTGCCTGTGGATCGTGCGCCCGCAGCACGCCAACAGCAAGATGATCCTCTTTGGCGGGTCGCTCATGCGCTGGGTCGAGGAGGTGTCGACCATCGCCGCGCGCCGCGTCTACCCGGCGTGCTCGTGGTCGAGCGCCGCAATCGACTCGCTCACGTTCAAGACGGCCGTGCAGCTCGGCGAGGTCGTCTACGTCCGCGCGTCCGTCATCAAGGTGTACGACTCGTCCGTCGAGGTCGCGTGCACCGTCACGTGCGGTGCGTCATCCCTGGTCCCGTGCTGCTGAGCCTGGACTCACGAGCCGTCCGCAGAGGACCGCAACTCTGAAACGCCCAAGATCCGCCACGTCTCCGACTCGTTCTTCACCCTCGTGCGTGCCGTCTCTGTCCTCTTTACGGCTTCTCCCGCACTGAAGCCTGCTTGCGCGCAGGTCGCCATCGACCCTTCCTCAGGCCGGCCGCTCAAGGGCGTCCTGCGCCAGGTGCATCTCCCGCCCGGGCCCGTGACCGATATTGCCAAGCTCGCCGACAAGCGCCGCGAGGACCGCTTGCAGGACAAGCGTGTGCTGCAGAGGTGCGTTCCGGCAGTCTCTCTCTCTCTCTCTCGCTCCACTCGCCACACTACTCCTGCTTGCGACTGCCACTCGCCACTCGCTCCGCTCCTGTGTCACTTCCCCGAATATCCCAACGTACTGAATCAAGTCGCTGCTACAGGGTGTACGCCTAGAAGTCCCGTCCGTATTTGCAGTGCCCTTCGACCCAGCTGTACATATGTGCCGTCTCGCCGGAGCGCCCTTCACTCCACGACACCCCATGCCATGCATCGCCCGTGTATGCTATGCTATGTTGTGCTGTTGCTATGCAGAAGGAGGATGATCGTTGCTTTGCTCTCACGCCATCGTCACGCGCGCGCTCCTCTCGCCACCTCCCGCCTCGGCGCTCTACCCCTCCGGCGCGCGCGCTCGCGCGCCGACCGGCCCGTCATAGACCGTAGTCGCCGCCGTCGAGCCCGCGGACCCGGACCCGGTCGAGTCGAGGCTCGCGCGGCGAGACGCGGGCGTGCTGCTCCCGCTCGCGGGCCAGTGCGGCGCCCCTGCGAGGGGCGACGAGAATGGGGGCGGGAGTGGCTCGTCGCGTGCGGAGGAGGTGGAAAAGCGGGAGCGGGAGAATGGGAGAGGAAGAGGACTGCGCGCGCGGGACGAGATCGACGGTCAGACGGGCTCGATGCACAGAACTTCGCTCATCGACGCACCTGCGCTCCAATGCTTCGCGCTCTGCTTGTCCGTGTTGTCGTCTCCTGTACGCTTCGAGCTGGACGAGACTCCTGCTCGACGAGCAGAAGACGGCGAGCGGAGGGATGGACGGCGCGGTTTCGCTTGCTTCGAGCGAGACGTGGCGGACCAGCCGAGGCGAGAGGGAGGTCGCTTCTTTCCCACGCTTGACTCGGCGCGGCGAGCAGTGCAGTGGCGGGATGTAGGCGTCATCGGCGGCCGACTCGTGTGCTTCAGAGCCGTCACTTGGCGAGCTTCGCTTCCTGCTGACCGAAGGCGTCCACGCGGGCCCGACGCCGTACCGCGGGTGTCCACTCCCGAGCGGCTTGCTGTAGTCGACAGCGCGCCGCTGGCGCAGCCGTGCGGAACCCGTGCTCGTTGTGAGCGTCTCGTTCGGGCTCTTCCAGACGAGCGGGGCAGGTCGAGGCCTGCGTGGGCGAGCGTCAACGGGGGCAAGAGGCGGTAGCGAGTCTGACAGACTCACTGGATGGTGGCGAGACTGTCGTGCAGGGCGTCCGCGTCGAGTTTCCAGCTCGGAGACGTTGTTGCGCAGGGGGTGGGGCATGGTACCGCTGGCGGCGGGAGCACGGAGATGAAGATGGTTGTCTGGGTGGGCGCAGTGGGCGAGTAGATGTCGTCGCCGACGACGCAGTCGGTTCCACGGCGAGAGCCTGCGACTTGGCTGGTGAGCGAGGCCGAGATGAGGTGCGGGTAACGCAGAACGCACAGGCGTCGCACGGCGCGCCCGTCTCAAACCCCGAGCAGCGTACTCGTCTCTTGCGGCACCTGTATCTCGAACATCAGTCGCCCTTCGCGACTAGCAGAAGACGCGTCGGCGGCAGCAGCAAAGCGCGCTCGTCCCACCCCGTCTGCGAAGGAAGCGAGAGCAGCACGCACATGTCGCACGCGACCGGGTTGTTCCTCCTCTTCCACAGACCTTGCTGTAGCATCCTGACGGGTCCCTCGCGGTGCCAGGCCAAGTCGTCTCCGAAGGCGGTCGGAGGAGGGGCGATCACGCTCATCTCGCAGGGCAATCGACAGGAGCGCGGCACCTACAAGTCGCTCGTGCGGAGCAGCAGAAGCTCGTTTCAGGCAGCAGAAGCGTGAAGAAGGGAGAACAAGAGCGGTGTCCTCGTTGCGCCATGCTGCTCGCACAAGACCAGCCCGCGGCGATACAGCGAGACCGCGTGTGTCCGAGGAGGGAACGATCGTGCAGGAGCGTCACTCCTACTGAGCAGAAGTCAGCACATGTGCGAGCAAAAGGAGAACAGCGATCGGCAAAGTGCGAAGGAGCAGTGCGCTGTTGACCTCGTGAGGAGACGACAAAGGGTCATCTCGCCCTCGAGGAGGCGCTGAGCGGTTCAGCGCGTTGCTGTAGGTCTGGCCAGCGCACTCGTCACGCTCACAGCAAGCAAGAGTGCGAGGGAAGCTGTCTTCGCAGTGACCTCTGCGCGTTGTCGCCCGCGCGAAGTTGCGTGCGTCCGCCTCTTGCGCTCCTGCCGCCTCAGCGCTTCCGCCTTCGCCCGCTCAAGGTGCGTCGTGCACATGTGTGCGCTACATTCACGAGATTGTAGCTCCGGCCCACACCGGCCCCGCGTCGCCCCGTGCCAGTCTGTGACTCCTGTCCGCCTCCGCCTCTGCTCGACATCGTCGCGCTACTCAAAGCACCTCAAGGTGACCAGAGCGTGTCTGGAGTGCCATACTGACGCATGTATCCGTCTGCAGTCAATCAGCAACTTCAGCATGGCTCCCGCGCACAAGACCGCTGCCAAGGGTCCCGCCAGCCAGGCGACGGCCGCGACGGGTGGCAAAGGCCCCGCCAAGAAGGCCGTCAAGAAGACGGTCGGGGACGGCGACGGCAAGAAGAAGAAGCGCAAGGCCCGCAAGGAGACCTAGTACGTTGAGCCCCGCTGTCGCTCGCCCTCGACGCTGTCAGGCGACTTGGTTCGGACGGCAATGTGTCTCCGGTGTCTCGGGATGCTCGGCCTGAGCTCTTTGTTCCACGCCCAGCTCGTCGTACATCTACAAGGTCCTCAAGCAGGTCCACCCCGACACCGGTATCTCGAACAAGGCCATGCTCATCCTCAACTCGTTCGTCAACGACATCTTCGAGCGCATCGGTGAGCCCTTTCCGGAACGTTCTTCTTCATGTGCCTCAGAATGACGCGTTGGTCGCGCACCCACAGCCTCGGAAGCCTCGAAGCTCGCTTCGTACAACAAGAAGTCGACCATCTCGTCGCGCGAGATCCAGACCTCGGTCCGCCTCATCCTCCCCGGCGAGCTCTCGAAGCACGCCATCTCGGAGGGCACTAAGGCCGTCACCAAGGTGAGCAGGCTCTCGCTCGTATCGAGTCAAGCGCGACACTGAGGCGGAATTGACCTGCTTCCGCGTCGCTCGCAGTTCTCGTCCGCGAACGCCTAGTTCAGCTTGTCTTCTTGTGTCACGCCGCACCGCCTTCTGTTCTCTCCCTGCCGTGTAGCATATCCACGCGCCTGCGCCTGCTTGGTTGTTGCTGTTGAAACCGCCTGTCTTCCTTCTCGGCGTGGATCGACCGGCGAAAGAAGAGAGTATCACGTTCCTGCACTTCAATACTCTGGCGGCACCTCTTCACAGTACTCACGAAGGCGTATACAGCTCGACCAAGCCAGTTGCTATCTTTCACCGCCAACTCGCTCATCGCTTGTCGCGTCGAGGCGCCCCGGCTGTTGGCCTCTGCACGCGCTGCCGAGCTCGCGCGCAATGGCGACGCACGAGGCGCTGTTCCACTGCTCGTGCACAGCGCCCTTCTCGCAGTCGCGCCCGCCGCCTGCGCTCCCTCCGCTGGCGCAGCTGCAGCACCATTCGCTCTCGGACCTCTTGTTCTGCGAAGACTGCGACGCGATCCGGTGCAACGAGTGCGCCGCGTGCGAGATCGCGTGCTACTACTGCCCCAACTGCCTCTTCGAGGTGCCCAGCGCGAGCGTGCGCGGCGAGAAGAACCGGTGCGCACCGCCTCGTACTCGTCGTCTTCGCCTACCCGCAGACACGCTGACGAAGAGTGAGGGTCACACAGATGCGCACGAAACTGCTTCCAGTGCCCGCAGTGCGACCACACCCTTTCGGTCGTCGCGTCGGACCCGGACCCGTCCATCCCGCCCGGCGATGCCGCAGCGAGTGTCGGCGAACCGCCCTATCTTCTCAGCTGCAACTTCTGCCGGTGGAACTCGAAGGAGGCCGGTATCACGTTCGAGAAGGCGACTGGGCTGTCTCGTGCGTCTTCCGCTTTCTCGTCATCTATCCCGATGCTTACGCTGACCTCTCGCTCGTCCCAACGCAGTCCAGCTGCAAAAGGCCGAAGAGCCCTCGCTCGACCTGCTCGAGTTCGACCACATCAAAGACCACCTCGAGCCCTTTCTACGGCGCTCGCAAGCGCACGCGCATGCCCACCCGCACGCCAGTACCTCTTCGCACGCCGGCTCGTCCTCAGCGACCGCACACCTCTTCCGCGACATCCCGAGTCTCGGCGCGCGCTACGGCGTCGGCGCCTCGGGCCGCTCGCGCACGACGACGGGCGGGACGGACCCGTCCGCGGCGGGCGCGCCCGACGAGCTCGAGCGGTACACGGCGCTGTATCCCGCGCGGGGTGGCGGGCCGGGGAGCGAGAAGGCGAATCGTCGCGCGGTGATGGAGCGTGAGAAGGGCAAGGGCGTTGATCGCGACGCAGAGCTCGTGCAGAGCTTGAGGGGGATGAGCGAGCTTGAGGAGGTTGCGAGCCTCGACAAGCGGTGGACGGTTGGCTGGGAGCCGCCGGTACTCTCGAGGTGCGTCTTCCTACATCATCGTGTGTGCGCAATTCGGAAAGTACGGCTCGCTTGTCGCACCGGCTGATCCCGCCTGACTGCGCGCTCCACAGGGAGTTGCGTCCTCTCCGCACGCCTCTGCAGGCCAAGCTCTCGAAGCGCTGTCCCGTATGCACCCACATCCTCATCAAGCCGGAGCAGAAGTCGTCGTCGACACGGTATAAGATCAAGCTCGTCGCGGCGAATTATCTCCCTTCCATCAGCGTCTACCGCCGCCCACCTGCGAGCATCGGTTCGCGACTGAGCGCGATAGCGGCAGGAACGGCGTCGGGCATGCGACGCACGCAGCGTACGGGCGCGGCGGGGCGGGGCACCGGCGTACCCGGCGACGACGAGCCGCTGCGGCCCGGCCGGACGTACACGTTCGAGCTCAGCTTTGTCAACCCGCTCTACGAGCCGATTCATGTGCGACTCGCTGTCGCGCGCCCCGCAGCGCCCAAAGCCACCGCCGCCCCGCCTGCAGAGGGAGTGCAGGGCACCGCCGCTGCGCCCGGCCCGCCCTTCGCAGTCAACCTCCCGTCGCCGACGTTCCCGATCGCGGCGTACGCTGAGGACTGGGAGTACGAGGACCAGGACGACCAGGACGACCAGGCCGAGGAGGACGAGGCGGGCGCAGGCGCCGAGGGCGACGCGAGCGGGCGGGCGAGCCCGACCAAGCGCAAGAGGCGCGGCGGGCCGGGGATCGTCGAGCGGCGGATGAACCGCACGACGGTCGTGATGGAAGTTGCGGTCGAGAGGGATGCGAGCGGACCGCAGTGGGTGCGTCATTGGCTTTTGCTCTGGCGGTCCTGTCGTCAGTCGCTCGGGCCGACAATGCTGACTGCGCCGCCGGCTCACTGTGCACAGGCCAACATGCTTGTCACGTATGTCTACCAGGCAGACGACAGCGCCAGCGGCGCTCCGCCTTCGCCGACTAAGAGTCCGCAGAAGAAGGGCGCCGCGGCAGCAGCCGATGTCAAGTCGTTCTCGTTCTGGACGCTCGTGCCGCTCGGGACGGTCGTTCCGCGTCCGCCAGCGGATGCGAGGAGGAGCATGGCGGTCAGTAGCGGGAGCACCTGACGTGGAGCGGCAGGAACCACCTCTTCAGCCCTTGACGCGCTGTACCGAAGCGAGTGGCCCTTCGAGAGCGCTAGTGATTCGAGGACAGGTCCAAAGTTCTCGCGGCCAAAAAAAAAGAGCGCTCGCGTTTCGCACGGGATGCCAGAGTCGCAGCGACGGCAAAAAGAAAGTCTTTCCCCGACGGGGAATCGAACCCCGCTCGCGGCTGTGAGAGAGCCGAATCATAACCACTAGACCATCGAGGACTTGCTTGAGGTGAAGACCGAGATAAGTTTTTACCAAACGGTTGTGCAAGCGCGCGATCACCCCCTGTGGACCGCCCCGCTCGCGCTTCCTTGCACTTTAGCGCGAATTTCGACCGACAGAGGCGTCTGCGAGATTGTGCAACGAAGTGCTCGCAGGATTGCAGGCTGTGCCCACCGTTTTGCGGTTTCGTGGCGCTCTCGCCCAGCTCTTTGCGCTTTCATCGCGGTTCTCGCTGCGTCTTTTTCCGTCCGCCCACGCGCTTGCAGGCCCTGGCGATGCGCCTGTACAGTCATCGCAAGCACTGTGAACCCGAGATAGCGATAACAAGTCATACACACGCCCTTCCCTCGCCTCCTTGTGCCCGCCTCCATCCCCTCTCGATTCCTACCTCCCTAGAGTTCTATCTTTTTGACGGCTGCGCATTTGAAGATGTATGGAATTGTCAGTATGCAAACAGCCTGAGCAAAGAGCCGGGTCGGCGGCGCTAAACGCACCTTGTCCTTGCGCCGCTCCTTCTTGGCCGCGCTCTGCTCCCTCCGTTCCCTCTTGCGCGCTTCTTCCTGCTCTGCAAGGTCCAGCAGTGTCAGTAGAAGTGCCAGGCAAGTTGAAGAGCGCCATCTGCCAGTGCTGCAGGTGAGTATGGGATCAAAGACTGACGAAACGCAACCATAGCAGAGGTAGGACCTGCATAGATGAAAGTGACAGTCAGCCTGAAGAGCATGGTTGCAGCTTGCTGTAGATGTAGACGTACAGTCACGCCGCCGTTTCCCGCCTGCAGGCGGACAAAGAGGGGAAAGAGGAAGGGGATGAAGGCTGGGGCCGTCCTGCTCGTCTGCCGCAGGAGCGGCACCTGAGGCGCTGTCATACGAGCTATGAAGCGGTGTGCCGCTAGCGGACGGCTGTCAGTGCATGGCTTGTCAGCTTACTGTCAAGAGGTGACGGGACATTGAACTCATGCCGCACCGTGGGTATGACCTCCTCATCAGGTTCGGTCTCGGAACTTGCGTGCTTGTCAACATTGAGCATGGGTGTCAATGCATAGTGTGGGACCGCATTGAAAGCCAGGTCGGCAAACGCTTGAGTGCGCTGAAGCTGCAGGCAAATCCCGGTTAGCAACTTAAAGAACAGCACAACGAAGAAGCCGTTAGACTCACCGCTGTAGACGCGAGGGATGTTGACGGTGTTCCAAAGGACAACGCTGGCCCTGCGGACCGTGCTGAAGACGGAGCGGGGTCGGATGACGGCAAGGAGTTTGACCCGCAGGCACGTTGCGTCCCAAGCGAAGTGCCCGATGTGCGACATGCAGTTTCGGAGACCTCAGTCTTGACCACAAGGGATGGCGCATCCTTGGTGCGACGGCGCGAGGCCCATGACGGATAGCGCGATTGAATCGCACTGCGCACCTTCCACCGGTCGTCGTCCAGGCGAAGGAACGGGAAGCGTAGCTGCAAGGTTGACTCGACAAGCTCCCTGCGCTCTGCAGGATGCGCAAGGTAGCCCATGCGCGGGTTGCACAGCTCGGCGAAGAGGTGGTTGCACGCCTTGCCAAACTCGGTGGCAATGTTCTTGTAGCTGCCAGCGCCCTTGGCCTCGGTGATGCATATGCCATCAGCAGTGTAGAAATGCGCCGAACGAGCAGCTACCTGCTGCTGAGAGGATGTTGCACTGGCTGGCGCGACGCCGTGCGAGGCGTCCGTTTCGGCCATGGCATTAGCCTCGCTTGACGGAGGTCCGGACCAGTGACGGATGCGACGACGGAGGTCTTCAACATTGAGCGCAGCGTGACGGTCAAAGTGCTTGACCTCGGCTTGATAAGCACCGACCTGCAGCGGTGTTGCTGTGCCGTATAGATTCGGTGGCAGACTCTCCGCCGAGGAGGTGACAAGGCCGGTTGGCGGCATGGCTGAGAGAGACAGTCAGTGGGTGATACTGTGCACGTGAATTGGGGGAGGATGGGCGCACGGAGGGAGTGAGCACCATCAAGAGCCAGCCTCAACCGGGCAATCTCCTCCTCTCGCTCTTTGAGTTCGAAGCGGAGTGAGCTGACCTGGGCAAGGCACTCAGAAGAGCAGCCAGGCGCAGGCCGCCTCTCCAGCTCCAGCACTCGCTGTTGAAGCTCGAACTTCGCATCGCGCAGCTCGTCGATCTGGTCGCGAAGCGCAAAGAGTTCGAGACTCATGATGGCGGAATTACTGCCAGGCCCCAAGGGGTCAGAGACCGGTGTTGTCAGCAAACATTGCATGTTTGGTGAGTGCCGGACAGCAGAGGAAGCCGAAGCATGATGTGGGTCTGGGAAGGTCACGAGGGCAAGAGGCACTGTTCATGCTTGACGTACCGGTGGCTGAACAGGCAGGATAGCTGTGTATAGGTAGCAGGAAGACAGAGACAGAGAGCAGCATTCCAGAGCGGCACCCGTGCCGAAGGCGCGTGACACGCAGCCTACACGCCGGCACGCGTCGCAATACGACGTGCTCTTGCTTCTTCATCTCACAATGCAGCACCTTCTACGGCTCGACCAGATCCCTCCCGACCAGCTTGACTTCTATCGCGCCGTGCAGTTCTGTGATTGCACGATCTGTGCGAGGGACGCAATCAACGGCAAAGGCGGTCAGTGGATCGCCAAGTCGTCGTATACAAGGCACAAGGAGAAGGGCAAGGGGCGTGATACCGGACCCAGAGGGGTTCGGCACACCATGTGGGTGCGTAAAGATGGGACGCAGGCGAGAGGAGTGGAAGGGCAGCCGAGTATTGAAGCAGGTGAGCCCAGAGATCACTCACGGTTTGGCACTCAATGGCTTATTGATAATAAACTGCGCACAGAACAAGGGTTCTTTCGGTCAGTAGTCGGGCCAACTCATTGGGCAACAGCAGGATTTGCTCACATGGATGTCTCCAGATGGGACGACTTTGGCGGCGGCGAGTCCGACGGAAGCTCTAGCGCTAGTGGCGACAATGACGAGGACGCTGACGCCGATGATCAACAAGCGTGCGAAGATGACGATGAAGGCGATGAAGGCAATGAGGATGTCGACGTTCGAGATGACAATCTGCACGAGAACGACGCATGGGAGGACGAAGAGAATGATGTCAGCGACGAGGGATACAGTGCGTAGAGAGACTGCTGATGGTGGTGTCCGTGCTGAAGCAATGCAGCGCAGACATTCCGATGGACAACCTCGACCCCGGCCATCGCCAGCTTCTTGTCGATCTCTTCGAGTGGACGACTCGGTACCGCTGCTCCAACCGGTCCTTTGCCGCACTTCGCCGCATCTTCTCCAAGATCGGGCACGAGATTCCGTCAAAGAAGTCAATCCGCACCTCAATCAGAAAGGCGTCGGGCGTGCAGTTCGTGCGCGAGGAGGTCTGCATCAACGGCGACGTCAGCTACGCTCCGCCCACCATGGCCAACATCCGTGTATGCCCTGTGTGCAACGAACCGCGCTACAAGCGGAAGAACGGTCGCGACATACCACGACGCTTCATCGAGCGCGCATCGGTTGCCTCGATGGTAGCTGCAATTGCGGCCAATCGTCAGCTCAGTCTCGACATTATTGCGACAAATGGACGCACTCGAGCTGCACTGCTTGACCCAGCTCATCCGATCGACGACTTCGCAACAGCCGACGTTGCCAAGGTTCTTCTGGCCGACGGGCACCTGCGGGAACAAGACATCGTCGTCAGCTTCGATTCCGACGGCTCCGACTTGGCAAACAAGAAGAAGGAGAGTGCGCATGTCCAGGTCCTCCACGTCCTGAACGCGTCGATCGACTGGCGCTACAAGCACTCGAGCTTCTATCCGCTCAAGGTCTGCGGCCCTGGCAAGGTCACGTCCAAGTGGGCGTGGACACACGTGTACGGAACAATTATTGAGCTCCTTGAGATCGAGCGGAACGGCGGCGTCGCGGTTTGGCACGAGGGTCTGCAAGAGACAATCAAGGTCAAGGTCATTCTCGCCGCCGAGCAGGGCGACACGGTTGAGCAGGCGATGCAGCAGGGCATGGTTGGTGCCGTCGGCAAGTACGGCTGTCTCATCTGCACCGCAACAGGCTGGGCCAAGAAGGGCGGCAAGACGTACTATCCGGCTCACGCGGCGCCAACCTCGGCTCCTCCTCGAGAGCGACACGACATTCCATTGATCACTGCGCCTGCCGGACCACCCCGCAAGGTGGCCATCCGTACGGCTGCAGACGTCGAAAAGGCGAATCAGCGACTCGTCTTGGCGCCGAACAAGAAGATGCACGACGCAATTCGCACGGAGACGGGCATCAGCGGCTTCTCCCCCTTCTCGCTGCTCCCGCTCCACAAGCTCCTCTTCCCGTGGTATGTCGTATCCGACCCCATGCACGAGCTGTACGCCAACGAGGCAAAGCACCTCCTCGAGCTCCTCGCCGGCACTCGGCCCTCGGCAATCCAGCACCTCAAGATCCTCGATGACAAGGCCCTCAAGCTCGTCGAGGCGCTCCTCGCAGACAGTCGCCCGTACCTCTCCGAAGACGTCGGCCAGGCCATCCCCGACATGACGACGAAGTGGGCATCTCTGAAATGCGCCGAGCGACGTACCTTCGTCGAATCTCACCTACTCCTCGTACTTGATGCAATCGAGATGCCGGACGAGGTGCGAGATCTGCTCGTCATCTTCGTCAAGCTCGCTCGTGCAACAAGCTGTCACGTCGTCGACCGGGACTCGAGCGCACAAGTCAATCTCGGTTCGACGGCCTTTGTCAATCTCCCCAGCAACGGGGTTCGTCGTACATCGTTGAACACCATCGACTACCTGACACGCCTGTACGTCGAGAAGAAGGAGTCAGTGCTGTACATGCGCGACCCGGAGTTCCTCAGTGTCTGCACTTTCACCACCCATCGTCTCCTCCACCGCGTCGAGATGATCCGACGGTACGGCCCAACCTTCGTCTACGGTCAATGGGGCCTTGAAGGCTTCATCGGCGACCTCAAGAACGCGAGTGCGTCGAAGGTCCGCCCGGCGCAGGAGATGGCCAACATCGCGGCATCATACGCCCTCGTCTTCGCCTGCCGCCTTCGGTACAGCACGCCTCCTCCACCCCCGCATCTTGCTCCATCTTCCCTTGCGCACCCTGCGCTCCCCGGCGCCAAGTTACGCGCTCCTCGCGAAGACGCTCCTCGACTCGCCCATCCTGAGCAGCTTGACCTCCGAGCTTGGGAGGAACGGACGCACCTCCTCGTGCAAGGGTCCGTCGTCAAATTCGGTGCCGCAACTCTGGCAACAGGCGTCGGTCTGCGGTCTGCTTGGACAGAAGTCGAGCGGAAGGTTCTGGCCCATGACGAGGATGACGGCGCCTCTGAGGTGGATGCTGCCGCTCGAAAAGAACTGTCAAGGCGGATGGTGCAGGTGTGTCAGCTGATTGAGTACTACGCCAATTCACTGACCAACTCCACCGCAGTGCTCCGATCGCGAAGGGCGGGACTACTTCGCGGAGGTCTTGTCCTTCTGGAGCGCTCCCGTTGGCGAGCAGCACCACCGTCTGCTTGCTCGCGTCGCCATTTTTCGGAGCAAGAAGACGTACAAGGGGCTTTATCCGCTTATCGACAAGGCCGCCGAGCAGGAAACTCGAATGGTCGACTTTGAGGAGATACGCCTTCCGGTCGGCCTGCAACGGCTGGCCAGTTCGGCCGGCAAGTCGGAGCGCTGGGCCATCGTCTTCAGCCCGCGAATGAAGGCGACCGAGCGCGCGAGGATGGAACCGCAGACGGGTTAGGAGGCACGCGGGTTGGCCGGACAGGGAGGGGAGCAATACAGAGCGTCAGCATGCCCTTAAGCTACCACAGAAGAGCATCCGGCCGCACCGGATCCGCCTGAGTTGAGCTAGTCGGGCAAGCAGTGTGACCTGTGGGAGCGAGGAGATGGGGAAGTCAGCACACAGCCCGGGCGCCGCCTGCCTGGCACCTGTGCACTCAGTATTGTCTGCTTGTTCTATGGCCGTTGCATTTCACCGTATGGATAGACCTATCCGACCTGGGCAGATCTGCACGGTTTTGATAACCGTGCAGCGTCCGTTGCTGCTCACAGGCACCATGAGAGACAAGCACGCACCTTGCAGAGGTTCTGAATATTCCCAAGGAAGCCTCCAGGCCGAGCAAACCGCCCTTGAACGGCGAGGATCGGGCGAGATGCCGGCGAAGGCAGTTCGCAGGATGTCATGCGAGGCACATGGGCGTCGGGGCGATGTAAGGCCGCAGCTCGTGGTACGAGAAGCGTGAATTGATTCAGTGCGGCACGAGTCGGCGCTCGCAAGCGGTGAGAATGCCGGATGACGGGCAAGAGTGACGAGAAGCGGGAGCCGATGAGAGAGGTGGACGCCAATTCCGCCTCGAGCACAGCTTGCAAGGGGCGAGGGGCCGACTTACAGTGTAACGGGGTCTGTACGGTAGCGTAAAGCGCTTTCAAGGAGATTGTCGTCGCTGTTCTGCTTCCTGGCGATGCCCGCATACGCTTCGCGCCTCGCCCCACCTCTCGACTGGGTGTTGAGTGGGTCAGACGCCAAGTCTACGGCCTGCAGAACATCGGACGAGGAAGCACAAGGCTCGGAGCTGTCGAGGGCGGGCGAAATTCATCGTTGTCGAAAACGGCAGAGATTCTCTGCCGTTTTGGACGAGCTGGCCTACACCGTCCTCCTCAACACTAAGAGCCTCGAGTGTGAGCGGGATCTACAAAGGAGGTCGCATTTGACCTTACGAAGCCCACAAAAGACATGCAAGGAAGTGAGTGTGAAATGCATAGTGGCGAAGGGAGGCAAGCCAGTGCAATCGGTAGCATCCTACAGTCGATTAGTACGCTCGTATTGCAATACGACAGACTAGCAAGAGAGTGCGAAAGACTGCAGGAAACCGGAGGGAACCGCATGAAAGCGCGACGGCGGGTTCTGATCGCGATCACCCCGGCCTTCCTCGCCTCGCACTCTCTCCTTCCGACAACACCATGAGCCCGCGCACGCTGAGCACGCCGGAGGACTTCAAGGAGCTTGTCGACGCACACGACGTCTGGCTGTTCGAGTGCGTCGTTCCTCTCCTCTCTCCCCACCTCGTCTCGCTGATCTCGTGCTACCTCTCCTCAGCTGCGACGGCGTAATCTGGGAGGGCGACCACGTGATTGGCAAGGCGGGGGAGACGCTGCAGCTGCTGCGCAAGCTCGGCAAGCGCATCTTCTTCGTGACCAACAATGCGACGAAGAGCCGCGAGAGCAACAAGGGCAAGTTCGACAAGATGGGCATAGAGTGCGCGGTAGTGCGTCCGGCCACTGCGCTCAGAGCCTCTCCTGCGTACGGCTGACGAGCTCGCGAGCGTGCAGGACGAGATCTTCACATCGGCATTCGCTTCGGCGGCCTACCTCAAAAGCGTCCTCGATTTCCCCGAGGACAAGAAGGTCTACGTGATTGGCGAGAAGGGAATCGAGGACGAGCTTGATGCGGTGGGCATCAAGCACTCGGGCGGGACGGTGCGCCGACTCTTTCCTGTCGCGAAGATTCCGCTGACAGCTCTTCCGCGCCGCGCAGGACCCGGCCGACAACCGCTTTGTCGACTTGATGGACTTCTCGGCCGTCACTGCTGACCCGGAAGTTGGCGCCGTTCTGTGCGGCCTCGACATGCACATGAACTACCTCAAATACGCGAAGGCATTCCGGTACCTCCGCGAGAACGAGAACTGCCTGTTCATGGCGACCAACCTCGACTCGACGTTCCCGACCCACGGTACCGTGCACCCTGGTGCGTGCTACACTGCTTCATTGGGGCGCAGTGACTGACGAGTGCGAGTTCATAGGTGGCGGGGCAACCATTGCCCCCTTGTCTTGCGCACTTGGGCGAGAACCGCTCGTTGTTGGCAAGCCCGAAGCGGCCATGCTCGAGAGTATCATCCAAACGTGCGACCTGTGTCTTCCTGCCGGTCTAGGTCGAGGTGTTGATCGTTTCCGAATGTATAGCCACAAGCTCGACAAGAGCAAGATGATCATGGTCGGTGACCGCCTCAACACCGACATTGCGTTTGGCAACAAGGGCGGCATTGACACGCTGATGGTGCTTACTGGTGCGTGTCAGCCTGACCTAGGCGGCAGCAGATCGCTCATCCCCTCAGTCTTCTTCGGCAGGCATCGATGACCGCGCCGGTTTCGAAAAGGAGGACGCGCCCGGCGTCCCTACGTTCGTCGTAGAATCTCTCGGAGACCTTGCCGTCCTCGCATAATAGAGCAATAGAACGCGTTATGAATGCACCGCACCTGAGAGCACCGCCCCTTTCCTTCCTTTTCCCTCCTCTCACCTGGCTTCCCGTTCCAGCGAGGACGTATGCGGTAGCAATGCCCGGAGGTACTGCGCTCAGTGCGCGGCTTCCGAATCCGTTCGCGCGGTCACACGCCAAGAACCGGAGCGGGATCCTCGAAGACGGATTCGACAAGCGCGGCAAATTGTCGACAAAGCGGCTTGCTGGGGTGCGCTCGAGCGTACTGAGCTGGCGAACAGTGCGGTGGGCAGTTGCCACAGTGCTTCTGGGCGTGCGTTCGCTCTTCTTCGTTCTCATCAGTGTCGAGGGCAAAGTGGGGGAATGTGCTCACGCTCACCCTGTAGGTCCTGCTGTTTGTGTGGACGTACGAGGTGCACGTCGAGATCCAGCTCTTCTCGCGCGGCTGGGTCCGCAAAACCATCCTCCCCGTCCAGCCCGCGTCGTCGACTTGCTTCGACCCTTCTCGACTCGCCGCATCCGGCTATAATCAGACTCTTGCCGACTCTCCCGCCTACGTCGATGTTCATGCTGGCCTGGGCATGCCCCTCGGGCGCGACTGCTACAACTTTGCCGCCACCTTGCCTCGTCGCCCTCTTCCGGCCATGATCCTTCCCGAACACACCGTCTTCCACACCTACTGGCGCAGCGACCTCCTCCAGCTCGGATCGCGGCAAATCACCCTCCTCCATTCCATCCTGGCGACGCAGGATCGCTCCTCCACATCCGTCATCCTCTGGACGAATGCGCCTTCTCCCTCGACTCTATCGGACCTGCCCATCCTCCAGCCTCTCCTCGAGCTCTACGGCGAGCGTTTAGCCGTCCGCTCGGTCAACAAGCGCGACCTGGCGCGCGGCACGCCGATGGAGGACCACAAGCTGCTCGAATTGGCCGACACGCAGGCCTGGGTCGACGGCGATCTCGTGCGCATCCTCGTCTTGCACGCTCTTGGAGGCATCTGGGTCGACATGGACACCATCATGACCGGGCGGGACATGCGCGTGCTGGGCGAGCACGAGTGGGTCACGCAGTGGGACTGCTACGGTGCGTTCGACTCCTCTCCTCACTCCAACGAGTCGAATCTGAGCGGTACCTGTCTCCGCAGACAAAGTCTACCAGCCGCTTAACGGCGCTATGATGCACTTCTACCGCGCCTCGCCCTACCTCTGCGAAATGCTCCACTCGATGGCGACGTCCCCTCCGCCGGCGCAGAACTCGGTCGACTGGGGATCGCGCCTGTATCACAAGGTGTGGCGCTCGCTCCTCGCGCGGGGCACCCGCCCGTTCAAAGTCCTCCCGTACTGCTTCACCGACGGCGTCTCGTGCCGGCTCGACAACCGCCTGCCAGACCCGTTTGGCGAGCGCGGCGCCGAGAAGCGTTGGGGGCGCGGGAGGTGGGAGGACGTGCAAAGCAAGGTGCGCAGCGTGTGGGCCGTGCACCTGCACAACCGCTGGGACAAGACGTTCCCCGAGAAAGGGTGGGTCGACCAGATGATCGTCAAGCCCGTCATGGCGCGGGCTCAGCAGTACCGATACACGCCCAACTCTGGATAGAAACTCGCAACTTGCATATTCTCGCTTGTCCAGGAAGAGGGAGACAAAAGAGTGCATTGCGAGGTTTGCAAGCACACCGGGGTGCAGTCAAAGCGAGATTAGGGCGAGACGCGAAAGAAACTGGAGGAGAGTAGAGGAGGCGCAATCGTAGAGTCTAGGTGTCATGGAACGGTGTAGAAGTGTATGGAGGGGCGATATATGAGTGTATGAAGGGATGAGAGGCTCTAAACGTCTGCAGCCTCGGCGCGGACCTGGGCGAGGACCTGGCGCTTCTGCGAGCGCATGCGGTTCGCCTTGCGGATGCCGAACCCGTCCTTGAAGACCTCGCGCGTCTCCTCGAGCGAGAGACCGGACGTCTCGGGGTAGAGGACGACGACGAAGATGGTGCCGAGGAAGCACAGGCCCGCGTAGAAGCCGAAGGCGCCCGCTGCCGTGATGGCGTCGATGAGCGAGAGGAAGGTCGAGCCGATGATGAGGTTGCCGCCCCAGTTGCAGGTCGTCGCGAAGCCCGTGCCCATGCCGCGCACGTCCATCTCGAACAGCTCGCCCTGCTGCCAGGGGATGTTGCCGATGCCGGTCGCGTAGAAGGCGACGTAGACGAGCATGGCCGTGAGGACGACGGGCGACCACTTGTCGTTGAGGCCGACGCCGTTGTCCGGGAGGTGGCCGCCCGTGTTGAGGGTGAGGAAGTGGAAGGCGACAGCGGCCAGAATGAGGGCGCCGCACATGCCGGGAACGGTCGAGCACGCCACGCGGCGACGGCCAACCTTGTCAATGATGGCGAGGGCAACGAAGGTGAAGACGAGGTTGACGATGGAGATGACTAGGCCGATGACGAGCGAGTTGTCGAAGCCGACGCTCTCGAAGAGCGTGGGGGCGTAGTACATGAGGGTGTTGAAACCGCAGAGCTGCTGAATGCCCTGCAAACCGCACGCCACGACGAGCGCACGGAAGTTGGGGCCGTTGAAGTGAAGGCGTTTCCACGTCTGCACGAAGCTGGCGCGGTGACCCATATTCTCCTTGACGCTCTTGCTGATGACCTCGGCTTTGAGGTGGACCTGCTCATCGGTCGCGAAGGGGTAGATCTTGCGCAAGATCTGCACGGTCGCCTCGAACTTGTCGCGGCGGAGGAGGAAGCGCGGGGACTCGGGCAGCCAGGCGAGCATGACGAGCTGAAGGGCCTGCGAGTGTGCAAAAGTGTGAGCAGGAGGCTGCAGCATAGATGAAAGGCAATAAGACGCACGGGAGGAACGGCACCGAGGCCTACCATGTAGCGCCAGCCGTGCGCGACGTCCTGGAACGCCAGGTTCAGACAGTACGCAATGACTTGGCCCGCCGTGATTGCAACAACATTGAGCGTGACGAGGCGTCCACGGAGAGCGGTCGGCGCGAGCTCGCCGATGTAGAGCGGAACGATGAGGGAGGCGAGACCGACACCGAATCCGATGATGAGGCGGCCAACGGCCATGACCCAGTATGAGTTCGGTCCGTACGCAACAGCCTGGATGACTGCAAGATGGGAAGGAGTGAGAACGCGCGTAGCCTAGAGCGAGGAGGGCGGCACGCACTGGCACCAACGATGAAGATGATGTCGGCGAGACCGATGACGAGCTTGCGGCCAATGATGTCGGCCTGCAGAAGACGATGTCAGACGAAGTACGGATGTGATGGCGAAATGGAGCGCACAAGGACGCCAGACGAGAAGCCAGCGATGAGAGCGCCGAGCGTGGTGGCAGAGGTTAGAATCTGCATTCGAGCTGCGTCAGCTCAAGAGCATCCATCGGCAGCGGTGAGAGAAGACTTACCTCCTTGTTTGAGCTGCTGAGCGGGTAGCGACCCAGGTCGGCGTCGACATCCTTGTGGACGAGAGCACCGCCAATGACGCCGGTCTGCACGCGTTCAAGCCATCAGCATCTCGCCTCACAGCGGTTCGGACAATGCATACGTACGTCGTAGCCGAAGAGGAGACCGCCAGTCGCGGCTGCGATAACCAGCCACCAGACGAACGCGGTGGTGCGGTCCTCGCCCTCGGCGCGGACGACCGACTCGTCGACTTCGAGGCGCGACTGGCTGATGTGCTTGAGCGCGGCCTTGTCGGGCTTGTCAAAGTCGAGGTCGCCGGACGACTGCGAGCGGGTCGACGACGCCGACTCCGAGTCGCCGCGAAGGGGCGCGGGGGAGGCGGAGGGGGAAGAGAGCGCGACCATGTTGAGGAAGCGAGCGAGATTGAGTGAACGAGGGGAAAGGGGGGCGAGAGTGCTTCAAGCAAAGTATCTTTCGCCCGGAGCAGAGGTCTTCCGGGAGCTGCCAGTGCACGCGACCGGGTCAGTCCTGAGCGCGCACAACACCGAGGCGTGTCGGGGCGGCGACCGCCAGAGAGAGACGCACCCGCTGTGAGCGTTGTGCGACGAGCTGTGTTGCATCGTCAGACAGTCGCAGAGCACGGGCAATGCAGCGCAGGACGCGCGACCAGGCGAGGATCGGAGGGAGCAAGCGGAGTCCGATCAGCGCCTCGCTCTCGCTCAACTTGGCCTGCGAGCGCGAGAGAGTGGCACGTGACGCACAAGAGAAGTGTTCCAAACAGCTTGACGCTGGTGCAAGCGGTATACCGTGCCTGCGTACGGTAGGGTGGTGGTGGGCGCGGCGAGGAGGAGGCGAAGGGGTGCGAGCCGGCCGGCGCGTCTCCACCGCTCGCGGTGCATTCTTGCCCGATTCAGCAAGTGCGACGCTCGACAGGTCCGCACAAACATGTGTTCATTCCAGAGAGCACAGCGTACAGCATCAGCCCTTGTTCTGCACAGGTCGTCACGTCAGCGTACCCGCGAGAAAGCGGCGAAACGAAACGCGGACCGCGACCTGCCTTCATCTCGCGCAGGACGCCCATGGCCTCGATCGGGTCCTGCTTGCCAGTTGCCTCTGCGCGGTTCCGAGTCAGCGTAAATGCAGTGAGGACGGCAAGGTGTGCGAGGGGACTCACTCTGCACCGAGGGCGACGAGGTCCGCATGAAGACATTGTGCTCTTTCTCGTCGCCGATCGTGAACTTGCCCGTCGTAACGCTGTTCTCCTGCGTAGCAGAGCAGTCAAGCTTGATGATTGAGAGTCTGAAGCGCGCCGAGCGTACCTTGCAGAACTGGACGAGCTTCTGGATCGCCGCATTCTCCGGGTCGACCTTCGCCGAGAAAGCGACGCTGCCCGTGCGAATCTCCATCAGCTGCTCTGACTTGCCAATCAAGCGACCAAGAGAAGTGACGCACTTGCTGGCCGTGTACTCGTGTCCGCAGTAGACCTTGGTGTCGTTCGGCAGGGCGGCGAGCTTCTCGTTCAGCGCGACGTGCATCTCGTGCGGCTCGCCCTCGAAGAAGCGCCCGCAGCCGCTGATGAAGAGGGTGTCGCTGTAATAGTTGGATCGGGACAGACAGTAAGCACTCTGTGCGAGTGGAATGTCTGAGGAGCGGCGCGGCCAGCTCCGGCTCACCCGGTGAAGACGGCTCGCTCGTCATTAGCCTTGTCCTCCACAAAGTAGCAGATGTGGTCGCGTGTGCTGACACGATGGCAACGCGAGTGAGCGAATTGCACGGTGCCACGAAGGGGTGAGAAAGCAGGCAGGGAAGGAACGTACTGGCACGGCGTGTAGACGGCAGTCACATCGAGCTCTCCGACCTTGAACTTGTCGCCATGCTGGAGCTGCGTGGCAATGTGGATGTCCAGAAGTCAGATGGGAACGCAGCGTTGACCAGAGCGAAAGCGACGGCGCACCACGTCCGTGACGGCCGAGACCTTCTCGCCGCCAGCGTACACCTTGATGTTCGGGTAGCTGCAAAGTTTCGGGTGGATCAGCGGGACCACAGACGACCCAGGAGCAGATTCAACCAAAGCAGTCTGGTTGGAAGTGCAGACCGCAACGCACAGCTTGACCGTCTCCTCGTTCCCGCCGGCATGATCATGGTGGCCGTGCGTCGTCAGCAGGTACTGGCCGAGCTTGACGCCCTCCTTCTCTGCCGCAGCCTGAAGCTTGGCCGGGTCAAACGGGTCGACGACCGCGGTCGTCTGAGTCTGTGGGACTCGAACAGCGCTAAGCGACCCGCCCGGATCTCGACGTTGACTCGTAAGGCTCACCTTCTCGTCGATGATGAGGTACTCGTAGTTGTCGCTCTGCGGAACCAAGTTCCGATGACAGAAGTGGGGAAGAGAGTCAGCCGAACTAGCCTTCGAGCGGCTCATGAGCCTGTGACGCACACGGCAGGGCACGGGGATGACACGCATATTGAGTCTACACAGCAGCGCGAGCCACGAGAGACCGGCGAACGAGGGAGTGCGGCGGGCCGAAAGAGGGCAAGGCGGACAAGGTCAGCGCGATCGACGGGCAGCGGGGGCTCGACAGGACGTGCCGTGAGGATGTGGAGATGGTCCGAGTCTGGCGGAGCGGGGCAGCGAGCGAGCGGCTGACTCGGCGAGCAAGCATGCGGAAGGTCAACCCGTAATCACCTGCACCGTGAGCGAATGAGGCTCGTCGCAAACTCACCCAGTTAAGCGCATGGTGAGGGATAACATGTTGCGGCGATGGTAACAAGGAACAGCAAAAGACAGGGGCGGGAACTACAAGTGAGGGAAGAAACTGAAGCCGACAGATAGCCAGAAGAAGGCGACTACGAGTGCTGCTGCTGTCGCCTCTCCTGCTCGGCGTCGAAGAAAGCCTGGATATGCTCCTTCGTGACCGTCGTGCCGCCCTCGGCGTGAGGGCGGAGGAACGTCTTGAGGCGATCGCTCAGAGTCGTAAAGGCGCGAACCGAGTCGAGCGCTTGATCCCGCGGCATGTGGTTCAACAGGTGCTCCATGCCGAGATCGAACGTCGACTTGTCTGCCGAGAAGACGGGATCAGCTATTATACGGGGCGTCTGGAGCAGAGAGGCGTGGCAGGACGTACGCGCGTCCGGGTCCTCAGGCGGTTCGAAGACATCCTCCTCCTCGAGCAGATACGGCAGGTTGACGAACATGGGCAGGCACTGCGAAGGGGTTGGGTCTCGTGAGCGTTTAATAAGGAGGTCGAAAGCTGCGAGACGGGATTGAGCCGACACGGACCTGGCTGCACCGGCACCAGCGCGACATCCAGCCATCCTGCAGGAAGACGTTCGGCTTCAAGCCTTCGCGCATGAGGCGGCGAACAGGACTCTCTGCCGCGTCGAGACTTGGCGGGGCGGAGCAAGTCCCCTTGGACGCGCTTGCTGTCGTCGAAGCTCCGTCCGAGTGTTCGACCTTGGCCTTCTTCGGCGCCGAGCCATCGTCCGAACCGACCATCGCATGGCGTTTTGTGCTGTTCTGGAGGCCGGATGTGGAGAGCGGTGCAGGCGAGCTGTCACACGCGACGATGGTCGGCTCGGATGAGGGATGTGCCGACGTCGAGGTAGTCGCCGCCCTCAACGGCTTTTCCTGCGCAGCGCATGCCTCGTCTGTCGCTATTCCTGCGGCAGACTCACTCGCTGATGCGCCTGCGCTCTGCGCCTCCTCAGCGCTCACCTCTTCTGCCGGCAAGTCGATCTTCCCCAGCACCTTGTCCCCCTTGTCGAGCAGGATCACACCTGTCCCTTCAACACCCGCGTAGCGCTCCGCGATGCGCCGCACTGCGGCGTCGTTTTGTACGCAGCGCCAGCAGATCAGCTGGTCAAAGTCGTCTTGCCGGAGCGGCGCGGCCGGAGAGTCGTCGTCGCTGTGCGGGAGGCCAAGGCACTGCGCGTGGCACCAGTCCTCGCAGTGCAAGCACTGCAGCATGTCGTCCGACTCGGTCTGCGGGTCGTACGGGCGCGCGCAGAAGCAAAACCGCCCCTCGAAGTTGGCGTCGTACTTGTTGCGAAGGTTGGCCGGCGCATCGTTGCGCGACGAGATGGAGCAGCACGAGCCGGCGCCCATCGACTCGGTGCCGCAGTCGCAGCGAAAGTTGCGGCGATTGAACAGCTCGATGAGGTCGTGTTCGCCGTGACATGCGACCGAGCACGCGGCGCACACGGCGCGGTGGTTGAGGCAGGTCCTGCACGCGAAGAGCGGCTGCTTGATGTAACCGAGGTCGTAGGTGCACGCATCGAAGCGGTAAGGGACAGCCTCGCGCGCCTCCTCCTCGAGGGCTTCCTGCGCGGCGATCAAATCGCTCGCGTAGAAGTTGTCGTCGGAAGAGGGAACGCCTTCGCGCGTCGGCGAGAACAACAGCGCGTCACGGTTGAGCATGACTGCGGACGAGCCCGCCTGCTCGTGTCCGTCCTAGACCCGACCTGCTGGCGGGGAAAGCGGCTTGGTGCAGTGCAGGTGACGCGGCCGAAAGCGGGTGCAGCTGCGCTGCGCGCGGTCCAGCACGTCAGCGTAAGGGAACGCTGACGCCTCTGCCCACAAGAGCGACAGCATTGCTCCGTCGCACTCACCTGCGATGAAGACGCGTTGAGCGGACGCGTGAAGAGGCCGAACACAGGGCTGGCAGATCAATGTGCGTAGTGCGCAGAGCTATTCTGTCGCTGTGCGTCGCGTCTCGGACGCGCTCAGGAGGAGATCGTGATGGGAATGGACGTGAGAGCGGGATCGAGCGACAGGGCAAGCTGGCAAGCCATGTCATCGTCTGAAGGCGGTCCTGCTCGTGCGCAAAAGGAGCGATACTGTGATGCTAGTAATGCGACAGGCGTGACGCAGCACAAGATGCTAGAGCTACAGGGGAACAGAGTACACTCGGGCTACAGGGGGTTGATGCGGATAACATGGTGATCTGCTTTGGGCAGTGAAACAGACTGTTCTCCTGAGTGCACAGGTTCCGACTCGTCACCTTCACTATCGGACGAACCGGCTTGTCGCGCGTCAGCGGGCGAGAGCCAGGTCGGGTTGGTGCCTCCTCGAATGTCGGCAGCGTCCAGCTCGTCCCCGTCCCGCTCGACGCGAGTGGAGCCAGGTCTTGAGATCGAGCCGATAGAGCTGGGGAACGGGCTCGGATTGAGGTAGGGAGGTGGCGTGCCCGACTCCCGGTGCATGTAAAGCCAGGCGAGGCGCAAGTGCGCCGTGAGCGCAACGGCTTCGATGGCAACGTAGATCCAGGAGCTCAGTAAGAGCATAATCTCCATCTCGGCGTACGACGTCGACGGCGGTCCGCTCAGGTCGATTGCGATCCACGTCGCGAGAACGGTGAACGAGACGGTCATGGCGCAGCCCGAGAAGCCCGTCTGCAAATGCCGCGCGTCAGTGATGCCACTTCGCGCACGACTTCGAAGTCAGGTGTAAGAGACGGACAATGAAAAGGTCGAGCTCAGCTCGATGTAGAAGCTGCAGGTTGCGAGCCTGCGCCCCTAGGCCGCCACCCTGGCCCGCTAGACGCCGTACAGCCGATCGCGACAGAGACGCGTCCACGCTCTTTTTCGCGTGCGCAGATTTCGATATTGTCGGCGAGCTTGCCGTGACGCTGCCCTTCGAGACCGACGACCCAATCTCCTCTTGCTCGGACGCGAAGACGTCCTGGTCTAGCTCCGGTTGCGGCGTTGCGGGGGTCACGGAGAACGCGACGCCGGTGGGTGCATCGCGTCCAGAGGCGTGCGATTCGGCCGGATTGGCGCCTGGAACCCCCATCTCGACGACGTGGTCGTCGGTTTCCGAGCGTACGGGGAAAACGGGCGTGAAGCTCGAGAGCTGCAGGACTTGCAAGTTGTTGACATTGTCCTTGATTTGGCGACGGACAAGGAGAAGAAGTGCAATACAGCCCAGGTTGACCTAAATTTGTCGGGACGTTCACCTATGTCAGCATCCTGTGAACTTGAGATGAATTCGGACGTACGAGAGCAGTGAAGAAGGGCGCGACGGCAAATGTGGCAAGTGTGCCTTGCGAAGTGCTGCACAAGTCGCACATGGTGTCAAGAAGCGGCAAGGTCTAGTCTACGAGGGAAGACGGACCTTCGAGCATGCTTGCCTTCTTCAACAAAGAATGCCCACTCGGCTCGAATTGCTTCAAGGGTGCCTGCCGGTGGTGGGTCTGGCCAGGCGTCCGCACCGGGGATGAGCAACTCATCGAGGCGATGATGCAATTTGCTGGTTTCGATCCCTGCGTGTATGCCGAAACCGATGCCAATCTGCGCGCGAAGGGGTGAGCCTGTGTCTATCTGACACCTCACAAGGAGACACACAACCAGCGATGCTGCGATGGCGCCTCCGAGCAGCAGGAAGAGCGTGTTGACGACAACGGGACGCAACAGGCGAACGACCGGCTGGTCCTCCCTTGCCGTGATGAGGTATGACTGGAACGATGCCCAGCCGACGATCCACCTGTGGCAAGTTAAGAGTTGGTTATTCACAGACAGGTGCGTTCGATTCAGGGTGTACGCACAGCTGCAGGAAGAGCAGCATCCATGGCACTAGTCGCAGGGGCGTGATTGTCGTATCGTACTTGCTCGTCGCCACCAACCTCCACTCGCTTGCCACGTGAGCCACCAAGAATGGGACGGTGACCAGGGTCAAGCTGGGTTCGAGAAGTTGACGGCTGCGGAGGGTTTCAAGGTTCAGCTGGAGGTGCACGGGTGCAACGGCAAGCACCGCGACACGCACTTCCCGACAATGAAGCGCCCTCTCTCCCTGGCTACGAGACGCCAGAAGAAAACAGGTTTGCCCCTTCGCCTACAATCCTTGACGGTGAGGACGAGGTTTGCGATCGCGACGACGAAGACGTAGGCGAAGAGCGTGCACAGTATCGACTGGCGCACAATGTAGGTCGTCATGGAGGGCGGCAGCTGAATGAGTGCGGCATGTATGCCGTGCATGAAGTACTTGTACGGATTGACACCGTCAGGGATGGGCATCAGGTCATCCAGGCCGGTCGAGTTGTTGGCCATTCTGCTCAGCAGGGACCCCGACTGCGCGGGCTGCCGCAGGTCCTGAGGCGCTGGATCCGCGCCAACGCGTTGCGAGCGGGTGCCTTCTCAGGCTAGCGAGAGTAGGAAGCGGCGAGCAACGAGCGGGAGAATGGGCGGGAGAGCGGGTTTCGAAGCGCCAGCCTCGTCCTGACCTGCGATTGACCCGACACGCTTTGCGATAATTGGAGCCGGCGTTCTCTGCCCCAACGAGGAAGTCGAGCAGAGCACTGTGCGGTCTCGCCCATGGCGCCCTTGCCAGGGCTGCTCGGAGCGCATTCGATTGCGAGCGCGAGCTCGCGGGACCAGACGCGAATACCGTAGGGAGCAGTGTTCGTACGGTGACCGTCGACTGGCGAAACGACAGAGAAGTGCGGAAGTCGTCGCCGCGCACAGACAGAGCGAGCGTCCGTCTGGCTCGTACTAGCGCTTGCACAGACGTCAAGTCTGCCGTGGCCGTCCCAGCACACTGCGCAGAAGACTGCCGGCAGTCGAGACGAGATATCCGGGAGGATGAGGTAGGACTCCCGGTCGCCTCGCTCCACATCGCGCCGCCTTGAGCGAGGGGTCGCTTGCAGGCTGAGCGAGGGCTCAGCAACACGCCAGAAGCGCAGACGCTGCCACGCAACCCTCACCTACACCTCGCGGCGTCCCCATCCTCATACCTGCGCCGCCATGAGCGACCTTCAGGCCTACCTCGCGGCCAAATACATGTCGGGCGCGAAAGCCGACGCTATCCTCGAGCGCTCGGGGGAGGACGGCAAGCGTCGCAAGAAGAAGCGCCGCGTCGATACCTACGGCTCGTCCGCCGCTCCGACGGCCAGCACGAGCGGCGGCACGGGCGGGTTCGTCGTCGACGATGACGACAGCGGGTGGGCGAAAGAGGTCGAGGAGGAGGAGTACAAGCCAGGTGCGCTCTCGCTTCTGTCCTTGCTGCTCTCGGGCCTTTTTGCTGACTTCGCCCTCGCAGTCGTCGAGGAGCGGCGCGGGCAGTTCAAGGCCAAGGCCAAGGCAGACTCGTGGGCTACAATTCGCGAGTCCGATCCTTCCCTCCGCGCGCCCTCTCCCACGCCCGAACCCGAGGACGAGGCGCCGGCTATCGCGTCAGTCACCGTCGAAGCAGCGCCACGCGGCGGTCTGCAGTCGGCGGCGGACTTGCGCGCCGAGCAGGAGCGCAAGAAGGCCGAGCAGGAGCGGCGGCGACTGAAGTCGCAGAGGGAGGAGGAGAAGCGGCGAGCCGAGGCGCGCGAGCGCGGCGAGGACGAGGACGACGCCGATCCAACGGCGACTGTCTACCGCGATGCGACGGGCAAGCGGATAGACATGAAGGTGCGCAAGGCCGAGGAGGCCAAGAAGAAGCGCGACGAGCTCGAGAAGGAGATGGCGCGCATGGAGTGGGGCAAAGGTCTCGTGCAGCAGGAGGAGAAGGAGCGGCTCGCTCGCGAGGCGGAGAAGCTGAAGAATCGCAGTTTCGCTCGGTGCGTTCGTCCATCTCGCTCACAAAATTGCCCGCTGACCTGGCTATGCGCAGGCACGCCGATGACGAAGACATGAACGACGAGCTGAAGGATGTCGAGCGGTGGAACGACCCGGCTGCGGCCTTCCTCACGAAGAAGGACAAGAAGAAGAGCAAGGCACCCAAGTACCCGGTCTACAAGGGCCCGCCGCCGCCGCCAAACCGCTTCAACATCCTGCCCGGGTATCGCTGGGACGGCGTCGACCGCGGCAACGGGTTCGAGAAGAAGCTCATGGAGAAGCGCAACTCGCGCTCGGTATGGAATGCCGCCGCGCACGCGTTCTCGACCGAAGACATGTAACGCGCTGCATGCAATCTAGTACGCAACGATGTCGTGCCGCCCAGACCTTCTACGCTCGCTCAAACTCCACTCGCCTAAGGCGCAAGTTCGTGACTTCTTTGATCCCGCCACCCCTAGCCTCCGAGATTTGCCGTGTGAATGTGTAGTACGCCTGGAAGCCGCACTTCTCCTGCGTGCGAATGCTGGCACGGTTCTCGGTGAAGGCGGCGCCGCAGATTTCGTCGGCGCGGAGGAAGGGGAAGACGTAGGTCGAGAGGACGGTGCGCAGCACGTGCTGCATGATGCCCTTGCCGTGGTAGTCCGGGTTCAGGAAGACTGGAGGCGGAGATTGTGAGCGTGGCTTCAACGGTCAAGGAGGAAAGTGTATCGCACAGCCGAACGTCCAGATGATGCTTGGCTCGCCAGCCTCCTTCGCGTCGTTCTCCTTCAAGAGCTGGTCCCTCTCCACCTCGTCCGGCGTGTCCTCGTAGTTCCACCTAGGCAAACCAAAGTCGCCGACCCATTCGCCCGTATCCGCGCGGCGGATGTTTCCGACCGGCAGGCCGTCGACGATCCATGGCGCCGCGCTCGCCTCCGAGACACCCGTCGCGTTCTCCTCTCGCCGCGCAAGCTCCTCTTCGGCCCGCTGTGCCAGTTCCGCGAACGCCTCCTCGGCCGCTTTGCGCTTGAAGTCAACCCATTCGCGCGCGATCTCCTCGGTGTAAGGGTACGGCGGGCCGACGAGGCTGAACGCGACGCGTGGGTCGTTGAGAGTGCGCACCAAGGCCGGCGGGTCCGATGGGCGCGGGGGCGTCAGGATCAGCGGGAGCGAGGTGGGGGAGGGGGACGAGAGCGGGAGGAACGGCTCGAGGACCGTCGACGCGCCGCGGCCGGAGTCGGCGTCGGTATCGGTGGGGGCCTGTGAGGCTGCGCCTCCTAGCTTGACCTCGTGGAAGCGGAAAGGCGTATGCTGCGAGATAAGGGCTCGAGCAGCGGGGGAGATGCTGAGCGCGAGGGCAGGCGGATGAGGCTCGTCCATGCTGAGGGAAGGCAAGACAAGGCAGCAGCAAGAAGCACGAGCGCGTTGTAGGTGTTGCAGCGCGAGCCAGATACGAGAGATGGAGTCAAGGTGAGGACCCGCGTGGTGCAGGCTGGCAGAGTCAAGCGTGGAATCGACGATGTCTTTGAACTTCCGCGAGTCTGTTGTGTCGAATACAAAAGCAGCGGGATGCAGATCGAGCGTTGTAGAGACGGACGGAGAGAGGCTTCCGCGCAGCGACCACTGAGGGAGGGAAGTCGCGATAGTGTCCTCGAGATCACTTTCGATATGCTCAGCAGACTACAGTCCATTCTCATCCATCCACTGCATCACGCGCTCCCAGCCCTGTTCGTTTCGCTCACCGATGATGTGGCGCACGAGCGCATCCTCCTCGTCTTCCCCTTCCTGCGGGCCATAGTCGCGGACCAGGCGGTGCTCCTCGACTTGCCGAGCTTCTGGCGCCATGACAGCGATCGGAAAGCCCGGCTCGTAGTTGAAGTCGTTGAGTGGTGTCGGAAAGGCGTCTGAACGAGTCGAGTGCGCCAGCGGGGCGACGGTCGGCGAGATGAGACACAACCCCGAGAGTGGGTGGGATGAGACGTAGGTCTCGGCTAACAGCGCGGAAGCGGACGAGGCAAACAGGAGGGGCGGGAAGGGCGAAGATGCGGCAGGGTCTCGCAGGAGACGGACGAGTTCTGCGAGTGTGGTTCTCAGTCTCTGCCCCTGCCGTGCGTTCTTGGACTACAGACCTTGTTCGAGCTTACTGAGCCGTCCTTCTGTAGTTGATTCAGCCGACGCGCAGGCAGGGTCGACGTCCAGGACGAGCGAAGCGTAGCCTTTCGCGGCGAAACGGTCGATCCACAAGTCCCAGGAGCTGCCGCGCGGAACAAGAGCCTCAGCACAGTGTGGCCGTGCGGCTAACAAAGGAGCAGAGCGCACGATGCAGGCGTATGATCCCAGCCCTGGAGCGCCAGCCAGCAGAGAGGAAGAGCGAGGTGTCTTGAAGAGGACGGAGGGACAACGCGGACGGTTGAGAGCGCTCGCCGGTGTGCTACCTCGAAAAGCCGTAGTCGTGTCTGAGCCAGTGTTCGCAGCATCGCTTGTGCGCAGGGAAGGTGCCGAGGACAAGGGCCGTTCTCAAGCCCGTGGCTCTCGCCCCTTCGCCCAACGTCTGTCTGTCGCATTCACCGACTCTCCGAGGTGCATGGCGCAGCCCGCTGTCTGCTCTGCGACTCTACTGATCCCCTCGACCCATCCGCACCAGCTCGCGCGCCCTCATCATGCCGCGCTCGGCGTCCCCGTCCCCGTCCTCCCCTTCCCGTCAGGCGTCCCGCGCGCCTCGCCCGCGCACCCAGCCGACGCGCATGAAGCACGCACAGTCAGGCCAGCCGGGCGTCATCACCCTCCCGCAGTCGGCAAAGCACGAACCGCCTGCGTCGCCACCCGCGCACTCCCGCCACTCGCAGTCTGGACCGCGTCCGCCCTCGGGCACCGACGCCAGCACGCAGCCCGCCCTGGAGCAGCCGCATGCCAAACAGGAGCGTCGCAGGAGGGCTCGTGGCACTCGCAGCGATAGTCCGCTCAAGCAGGGCGCCTCGCTCGCACCCTCGGATGCCGACGAACCCCCCGCTGAATCGCCCGTTCTCGGCGATGCAGGCGCAGCCACGCCCAGCAAGACGTCTGGGCGTAAGCGCAGGGGCGGCAAGGGTAGTCGGCAGCCAAGCCCGCCGCCTATCGAGGGTATTCCCATCGAGCAGCCCGCTCCAGCCTTCCCCTCGACCACCCCACCGCAGACCGACTTCGCCGCGCTTGCGACGCACTCGCGCTCGGTTCCGCCCGACCCATTCTCCCAGCCGCCGCGCGTCGACGCCTGGGACATGCCTGCTGCCCCGCAGCACGCCGACAAGCCCAAAGAGAACCTCTCCTGGCAGCAGGAGCTCCTGCGCAACGGTTCGGCGAGCGCGCTTTCGAGCACGCGGAACAAGGCCGAGTCGCCCGTTCAGCGCTCGCGCTCGCGCGGCATGACCGGCAAGGATGCCCGCACGAGTGGTTCGAGCGGGGCCTCGTCGTCGTCGAACGGGAGGGCGCGCCCGCCTCTTCACGCTTCCGTCTCGGAGAACGGCACGGCCGCCGGCCCGTCGCTCAACTGGCAGCAGGAGCTGCTCCTGCAGTCGGATGCAACGGCGCTCGCGCAGCAGGCGCCGCCTCCTACGGCTTCGGGTCTGACGCCCGCTCGCCAGCGTCGCAACCTCGTCAAGGACAGCATCACCTTCGGGTTGAGCGGTCTCGACCTGACCGATGAGGACATTGACACGCACGCCTCGCCGCGCCGGAGCCAGCCGCACTCGCGTGCGCGCACGCAGCCGTCGTCGCACGCCGCGACGGGTTTCTCGACCCCGACCAAGGCGCAGCCTGTGCAGCCGGTCGAGCCGCGCTATGCCGGCCCGACTTTCCATAACTCGCCGGCTGCGAGCTCGCTGCCCATGCCGTCGTTCATGCTGCGCCGCAAGGTTGATGCGCTCGCCATCTAAGCGCGCTTCAGCATCTCGTCCCGGGCTTCGCCTCTTCCGCCTCGTTTCGCCTCCGGGTATGCGTATCTGCTCGGTGCGGCGTATTTACGGTGCTGACTGAATCTTGCGTTCGAAGTCTCGCTCCGTCTGCTGTTACTGTCCCCGCCTCCATACCTCGCTGTTCATACCTGCACGCGATGCGCCAAGTGTACCCCGTTCGCCATCGCCTCTTTCGCCCATCTATCCCGGATCCCGCCAACCCGCATGCATCGCATTCTCGCACGCTGTTCGCAACACCACCGCGCACCGACCACGACTTTCGCGTGATGATCTCGCCGCCTCACTTTCGCCGTGTTCGTCCTCCCACTTGTCGTCTTCCGTCGCCTTTGTTGTCGCCTTCGCCACGCCACCACGCTCGCATTTCTCGGGCTCGCGGGTTTCTTTCCGGGTTGCCAGCCGAATTTCCAGGCGATCTCTTGTCGTTCGTCGTCCACCCTTGTCGTATATCGGTCTTGCCCTCTCTCGCCTCCTCTTCCCTTCCCCCACGCTGTGCCCCTGTTGTGTCCATCGGCCCTTTGTGCCCCTGCTCGCTCGCCGCGGCGGAGTCAGGAGGAAGAGGAGGAAAACCCGGGTCCGCTACCGAGCTATATCGCGTCTCGTAGGATCTGCCCCTCTCGTCTCGTTGTGTTTCTCTTCTCCCCCACCCCGTTGTAGTCTCCTCACCCTCGCGCTCGCTCCCTCCACGCCTTGTCTACTCCCGTCGCCTCGCTTTGAACCCCTCCTCTCCCTCGTTGTGTCGCCTCCCCATCTCTCCTTTCGCCAGCGCCTGTTCAACCAGGTGCATTTTTCAATCACTTTTGCTCCTCATCCAGTCTTTCACTGTCGGGAGAGAACCGGTCTCGACTCGGCCGCTCTGGCCGGGCCGCCGTGTTCTGCTCGGCCCTTGCCTTCGCACCGCATCTCGCCCTTCGTGCAACATGACTCGCCGCCTCCGTATAGCCTGTGTGCAGCTTGAGCCGGTCTTCAAGGACCCAACGGCGTCGATGCGATGCGCCGACGAGCTCCTCGTCTCGTTCGTCTGGTCGTCTCGGCATTGCTGGTCACCGCTGAATCTGCTTGGACCGCTGCAGATTCGCGCCGGATACTCTCGATCTGCTCGTGCTGCCCGAAATGGCGTTCACCGGCACGTTTGGCTTGCCTCCTTTTCAGCCCGTCTGTTTCGCATGCTCAAACCGCTTGTCCACCCGCTGCAGGCTACTGCTTCCAGTCTCGAGAAGAGATCGAGCCGTACGCAGAGGATGCGGCGAGCGGGCCAACCTCACAATGGGCGGCGCAGACTGGTGCGTCCTCTTCGCCCCCGTCCTAACTGCCTTTCTCGACATCAGGTTGACCTCTGTGCAGCCCGTCGACTTGCTTGCTACGTTTTTGTCGGTCTTCCGACCCGCTCCGCCGCCGACGGATCTCAGCCGTCGTCCGAAGACTTACACAACTCGCTCCTCATCGTCTCGCCCTCCGGCTCTCTCACGCACGTCTACCACAAACATCACCTCTTCGGCGGGCCGCCGCCTGAGCGCGCAGTCGACTATCTGTGGGCGACCGCCGGCGCAGGCTTCACGGCGCTGGACCTGCCCTTCCCTCCGTCGTCGCCGCACGCGCAGGAAGGGGCGACCTTCCGCCTCGTGCCCGGCATCTGCATGGACCTGAACGAGCGCGACTTTGCGCCGACGGACGAGTACGCGCTCGCGAGCTTTGCGGCCGAACAAGACGCGGATCTGCTGCTCGTGGCGATGAGCTGGCTCGACTCGGCGGCCGAGGAAGGGATGCGGGAGGAGCGAGACCAGGAAGGGAAGGAGGGAGAGGACGAGTGGAGGGATGTGCTCACCTACTGGGTCGTGCGGTCGATGCCGTTACTCGGGAGCGGAGCGGCGTTGGTCTGCGCGAACCGCGTCGGGCGAGAGGGCGGTGCGTTCGCTCTCTCCCGATTTCCGCGCACGAGCTGACTCGCACGACTATCTGCAAACGCAGAGACCGTGTTCACGGGGTTGAGCTGCGCTATCGAGCTGAAGAGCCGGCCGCAGGTGGTCAAGTACGCCAGCAAGCGCAGGGCCGAAATTGTG
Source organism: Rhodotorula paludigena (assembly GCA_036244875.1). Classification (NCBI taxonomy): domain Eukaryota; kingdom Fungi; phylum Basidiomycota; class Microbotryomycetes; order Sporidiobolales; family Sporidiobolaceae; genus Rhodotorula; species Rhodotorula paludigena. The sequence continues at coordinate 1,008,563 of BQKY01000004.1, forward strand.
CACGCGGTGGTTGAACTCCCGAGGCGAGACGATTAGCCAGCTACAGACACTGCATTGCGAGCGCTCGTAAAGCCTTAATTGTCTACGAGATGCGGACGATGATCTTGCCAATGTTTTTGGCCTGCGCAAGCTCGATGATGAGCAAAGCCAGCCTTGAGGATGCAGGGGAACGACACGCACCTCCTCCATCTCTTGGTGCGCCTGTACAATGTCCTTCCAGTCGAAAACCTGTCCCAAGACTCGAAGGGTCAGCGACCAGGGTCAGCATAAAGGCAGAAGTCCAACGAAAGCGCGAACCTTGTGAATGGCCAGATCGATTCCCTCTTCACCCTTGCACTTGGCGAAGACCTTGTCCATCGCGCGCCGCCTAAAGTCCTGCAGCAGCTCGGTCTGGTACTCGAGCGACCTCGAGCGGAGCGTCGTGCCCTCGACGCGCGCACGCTTGTAGAGCAGCTGCGCGAGGTTGAAGGGCTTGTCTGTCACGGCGCCGCCGACGAGGCCGACGAGGACGATGCGACCGTCGCGCGCGAGCGAGGCGACGTTGGACTCCCAGTACGACGCGCCGACGAGGTCGATGATCACGTTGACACCTTCGCCGTTCGTGAGCTTCGAGACCTGCGAATACTCGCGTGGTCAAGGAGGGTGTTGCCGCAGAAGCAGTGCTCGTGGCCTAGACGCACCTCGTCAGCAAAGTTCTGCGTCTTGTAGTTGATGCCCTTCGCGCCATGCTGCTCGACGAAGTTGACCTTGTCGTCCGACCCTGCCGTCGCCACCACAAGCTCGCTGCACACGTTTCCGCCGGTAAGGGTAAGCTCAGCGTATGCGCTCCCTGTCAACAGGAGCGACCGCAAGGCGTGTGACGCACGCGCCGAACAACTTTGCGAGCTGGATCGCAGCGAGGCCGACGCCCGACGCCCCGGCGTGCACGAGGACCGACTGGCCCTCCTTCATCTCGGCGATGAGCATGAGCGTCTGCCACGCCGTGAGGAGGTTCTCGGGCATGGCGGCCGCCTTCTCCCACGAGAGGTGCTCGGGCTTGCGCGTGGTCATGCCGGCCGGGACGGAGATGTACTCGGCGTACGCGCCGCCCGTCGCAAGACCGAAGCTATGTGCGAATGCTCAGCAAAGCCTGGGAAGTGCCGAGAGTTGGACGGGACGCACACCTCGTCACCCTTCTTGTACTCGCTCTCGCCCGGCTCCTCGACCGTACCGCTGAACTCGACTCCGAGGATGCTGGACGCGCCGGGAGGAAGCGGATACCCGCCTTTTCGCTGCATGATGTCCATGCGGTTCAGGCCGAAGCAGATGACCTGTGGAACGTGCGAGAGGGTTGGGTCAGCCAGTCCGAGGCGAATCTCGAGAGGAGTGGACTCGACTGACCTGTGCAGCATTTGGTCCAGCCCGACAGCATCGGAACCATCAGCGAGTTGCACCTTCAAGCGCAGCGCCTGACAGCTTCAACAGACCTTGACCAGGATGCGGCCGTCGCCCGGCTTGAGGGTGGGGCGGTCCGTCTCGCCGACGTAGAGCCCGTCAGCGGTCTCGGACTTGCCGTCCTTGATGAGTACAGCGCGCATGCTCATTATAGCAGTCCTCGAGCGAGCGTGAAGGGGCAGAAGCGAAGCGGGAGTGACGAGGGATGAGCAAGCCGACCTCGGACAGCGGGGAGCCGGCCTCAGTCCCGGCATTCCCGACCAGACCAGCGTGCAGGCAGAGCGAGGAGAAGGTGCCATACAGCGACAGGGCAGCAGGCAAGCAGGCAAGCAAGGGGACGCGAGTCGCAGCGAGCGAGGTCAAAGCGAGAGGCGGACGCGCGTCGACGGGCAAAAGGTCAACTCTGCCGCGACGAGAGCGACGGACGCGGCGGCGGTCTTTCGCGCGCAGCCGCTCTGCTGCAGCGCACCGCGCGACCTCGTGCAACGCTCCAGTGCACTCACAGGGACCCGTAGACCCAGCGCACCTGCTCCGCGACGCCCTCCGCGCCCGGTCATCCCCGTCAGCGCGCCTGCACCTTCTCTGGACTGTCATCGCCACTGCCGCGTCGCCCTCCGCAAGTCGCGCCTCGCCCACACACGCACCAGTACCCCAGCGGGGCCGACCATTCCACGTGCGGTGGACGCGCGCTGGGAGGGCGGCAGAGCGGTGAGTGGTGCCGCTCGAGTCCTTTGGCATCGCTTCGAGCTGACTTTACCTCGCTTCGTCCCGCGGCAGCGATCTGAGGACAGCGATGCACCTCACCCTCGTTCCACCGCTGGCCTACCCCGTCCCTCCGGTTCTTCGATCCCACGAGATCCCCCCGCCGCGCATCCCGCCAAACACGGTCCGCACGCCGACCGCCTACCTGCGCGCTCGCAAAGCCCTCGCCCGGGTCGGACTCGCTCTTGCGAATCCTGTCGCCGCGGACCGTGCGCTGTGGTGGCAATCGGTGGTCAAGGAAGTCGAGTGGAATCTCGAGGAAGAGGTCCTCCTGGTCACCTTCACCGACGGGCGTGAGGAGAGGTGGGACCTGAGCGACGACGGCGGCGACGACGAAGACATGGTCGATGAGCTCGAGGACGAGGCGTCGAGCGGCTTGCCAGCGGCGCAGGCGCGGGAAGCGCCGGACGCCCAGGTTCCTCGCCCCTCCTCCTGGGCACCATCCGTCGTCCTCGCTCGCCTGCGCCACCTCTGCATCGAGCTTCGCTCCGCCTACGAGGACCTCGGCACAGCCCACGCGCGCGACAGCCTCGCGCCCGAAATAACTTCGACGAGCGACTGGCACCTCCTTATGCAGCTCGCCGCCGAGCCCAGCCGCGACGTCCCGTTCGAGTGGAGCGATGCGCAGACGCTGTACGAGTATGCGATGCAGGGCGTCGAAGACGACGAGCCGACTTCGCCGGATGAATCGGACGAGGCGGCTTCGCGTCGGCCTTCTCAATCCGCCGAGGTCGGTCGCTCGCGCAAGTACTGCGGCCAGTTCAGGTCGCGACGCCGCCCTCGCTGCACGAGCACGACCGCCGCGCTCGCCGACACGATTTCGCCTTACGATTACCTGTCGACCATCGCCCTGTTGACAGAAGTCCGTCAGTACCTCGCCGACCTCTTCGCGCAGACGGTCCTCCCGAAGCTGCGCGACCTCGCGCCGCCAACCTACACGCTCTGGGCAGCCGAGGGCGCCATCATCTGGTGCCGCAGGGAGGCGATCAAGCAGGGTGGGCAGCTCGCGCAGCTCCTCGTCGACCTCCTCGACGACGAGGGCGACCAGTTCGACGCTGATTCGGAGCCCGACATCCTCGTCGCGGGCGAAGATGACATGATCGTCGACTCTGACGCGTTCGACAAGCCTTTCGGCGCCATGGTCGCCAGCGACGATGAGGGCGGCGCGTTCGGTCACGTAGCGCAGTGGCGCGACGAGGAGAAGCGGCAGCGCCGCCTCGAGAGCAACGTCCTCAGCGCGCTGCGGGACGACTTTGAGCTGCGCTGCTGGTGCGAGCACGCGCTCGAGCGGGCGAGCGCGCTCGAGCAACGCGAATGGCTCGACGCGGCCATCGAGCCCGACTGGATCACGCCGCCGCTGTCGGTCGAGGTCTTCAAGGTGAGCGATGGGACAACGAGCGATCTCGAAGGCGACGAGGCGGGTATGCCGAGGCGGGGGAGAACGTCGGGCCTTCGCCTGCCCGTGTCGCTCGAGCCCAAGTCGTCCTCGTCGTCGCAGCTCGCCTCGCCTCCGACCTCGCCGCCGCCTGGATCGGACGACGATGACGCCTTGAGAGACGGCTACGTCGCCGCGATGCGCTTGGCTTCGGCCTTCTCGTCGCCGTCCTCGACCGACAGCGACGACATGGGTTCCGACGATGAGGAAGCGCCGACGAGCGCGCAATCAAGGGTTCGCTCGCCCGGCTTCTTCTACCCAAAAGACCTCGTTGGCGAGCGCTTCTTGCCGTCGAGGCTGCCGAAGGAGGTGTTGACGCCGAGCAGGACGAGGGGTCGCGAGATGGAGGAGCAGCGCGAGAAGGTGCACGACGCGCTCAATTCCATTGCCGGGGTGCGTCCGTGCTGCATATGATCGTCCTATACCTGACAACTGATGAGGTACACACGCAGATTCAGAAGCGCATGCGCGACCTGCAGGCGTTCGAGACGGACGAGATGGCGAGGTGGGAGGACGTGCGGGCCGAGGAACGCAGTCAGTATCCCTTCTCGGGATCTCGATCAAGCGAGATCTGCATTAACACACCTTGACGCGCAGGGGAGAAGGCGCCTTCGCCGCCGCCTGCCTCAGGTCTCCGGACGCCTCGTCCTTCCGCATTCTCCCCTCCGCCGCCCGAAACATCAAGCAAGATCATCCCGCTCAAGGCGCAGCCACTACGCAAGCAAGCGGCCGACAAGGCACTCACGATCGAGCTCAACGCCGCGCTCGCGCAGCTAGAATCGTCGCAACTCGAGCCGCGCAAGAAGATCAAGGTGCACCGCAGCAAGCCGAAGACGGACAAGCCTCGCAGGCGGCAGAAGCACAACCTCGAGATGCACAGCAAGGTGCTCGCCATCAAGTCGCAGATTCACCGGGATAGCGGCGGCGGCGGCGGCGGCGTGCGCAGCAAGAAGCGCAAGCGCTCGAGGCGGGACAGCGGGCCGGGAGTGAGGGCGAGCGAGGATGGCGAGACGAGCGGAGACGCGGCGATGGGCACCAAACGGCGGAGGAAGGGCAAGGCCGTCCGCCGCGAGCCCGCTCACGCCGACCTGTCAGCCGGAACCTCTGGCTCGTCCACCTCCGACCAGCAAGAGCATTCGACGATCCTCTCAAGTCTCAGCCTCCCTGCAGCAGCACATGGCGACCGTCGCACCTCAGCAGCGCTCGAAGTGAGCAATCGACGCCGACCAGCGCTCGAAGCCGTCAACCTCGCACGCTGTGTCTCCTGGCCCGAAGACGACGACGACAATGACGATGCATTCGTCGCGAACGACGTTGAGAAGAACAGCTCGCACGACTTGTCGACGCATCCGGCGAGGCTCTACGGAGACGAGAGCGACTCGGACGAGGACGCCGACGGCGAGTTCGAGGAGGTCGACATCGTTTCGGGGCTGAGCGCGCAGCCACAGCGCGGCATCGTCCTGCCTTCGCTCAATTTGCGGCCCGAATCGCCGTCCCTCGAGGCGTACGAAGCGCCGACCCGCCCGCCGTCGCCGTTTACGGCGGGCACGCCCACTCTGGCCGCCTTGCCTCCGCCTTCGCGGCTGATCCTGCCCAGCTTCTCGACCTTGTATCCGACGTCGACGGAGCGTACGATCGCGCCGCCGTCGCCGACGTCGCCTGCGCCGTCGACATCGACCCAGCTCGCACCGCTTCTCCTGCATGGGCCGTCGCCCGTACGGCCGCTTGCTCTGCGCGGCTACTCGAGCCTGCCGCATCTCCCGCCGACGCCGCCGTCTCGACACCCACCGCCTCGCTCGCCGTCGGTCCCGCCCGTCAAGACGACGCCCCCGCCGAGTCCTTCGCCCGCACCGAGAGCGCCAGCACCGAGCCTCGCCCAGCGCGTGCGCGACCGCTTCATCTGCACCGTGCCGAATCCCGTGTACGCGCCGTCTCAGCAGAGCGATGCCGATGTCGGCACATCCGCGCAGTTTGACCGTGGGAGAACGCCGCACAGGAACCCAGGCTGAGCCAAGCGTGGGTCAATCCGGCCCTCGGTGCATGCGCCGGGTCCTCAACGTCCCGGGTGCAGCTGGGCAGTGTGCAAGCGAACTGACTCGCTCGAACCTGCAGGTCCGCCCTCAGACACCTTCATCGCGCGCCAGCCAATTCACCCGCATCTTCCCTCCGCACGTGCTCCGCACGAATCCTCTTCTGTAGCCTACGCATCGCCATACGCAACACGCACATCGTTCAGAGCTCCTCAAAGCACGAGCGGGGAGATGGCGGATCAGCCATGGTGCGAGCCGTTGCATGGAGGATGAGTGCTCAGCGAACCCGCCACTGGTCGCTGCATGAGTTGCGATGACGACGACGTCAAGATGCGAGGCGCGGATCTTCGCGGACGAGAATGGACGAGCCAACGGGGGAGACAGGGCGCATAGAAAAAGCTGGAGCCCAAGCGGAGCCGGTTTTTTTGCGACGTCATTTTGACCATTTTCGAGCGCGTGCCGCTTGTTTCGCGGAGCCCCGCTGCTCGGGGCTTCTGTCGACGGAAAAGAGGGTTCGTCCTGTGTGTGCAAGCACCCCGTCGTGGTGGCCGCAGTGCGTCCAGGTCTCTCTGCCTTCTTCTCCATCTTCCCGCCTTGAGCTATACAGGCGTTGCATCTATCGGTGAGCACCTGGCTAGCCCATCTCGAGCTTGCTCGGACACCTGACGCTGACCGAATCTATCGCGCTTTCGCTCACTCCCGCTCTCGCTCGGCCTCCGTTCGTCTCCTCGTCGTTGCCGTCACACCTTGCACGCGAACAGACTGAATCTCTGTCCCTTCACCAACACCCAGCATCCTTCGCTACGCCTGCATCACCAGTCCAACCGCCCATCAAACATGTCTGGCTTCCGCTCCGCCGCTTCGTCCTTCTCCAGCGACCTCCGCCCTCAGGTCAACTCGCCCTGGGACACGCCCGTCGCCACTCCCCGCGAGTCGCCTGCGACCACCCCGGGTGGCTCGCCCATTCTTCGCGGCGTCGACGGCAAGCGCCTTCCCAAGCCCGACGACATCAAGATGATTCTCTCTGACGGTTCGTCTCGATCTGTCTCGCCGAATTGGGCATGCTGATCTGACAAAGAGGGACACTGCAGTCGACGGCACCCTCTTCACCGACAAGCACGAGCTCCACCCGGTCACCCGCGACGCGATCCGCTTCCTTCGCGAAACCCGCCCCGAGATGCCCATCATCCCCGTGACGGGCAAGCAGCTTCCGTCGTGCGGTGACCTTGTCCAGCAGTGTGGCATCGAGGAGTGGCCCATGGGCTGCATGCACGGCGCCATCATCTACGACAACAAGCGCAACATCGACCAGTCGATGCACCTCGACCCGCACTTTGTTCGCGACTTGTCGCGCTTGATGCGCCAGCACAACAAGTCGACCTTCCTCTACGTCGAGGACTGGAACGCCATGGTCACCAAGGAGGAGAACGGCACGAAGGACTGGGAGCAGGTCGCCCGCGGCTTCGACCCGGCAGTTCGCGACGAGCGCGAGACCGACTTTATGCAGCGCGTCCTCAAGGGCAAGGAGACTATCTACAAGGTGCGCAACCGGACAAACAAGTGGCTTCTCGGGATCAAGCAAAGGTCGTTCCGCGACCTTCGTGCCCGGGGAGTTCGATGGTCGTTCGCGATCTGCGTGCCCTGGCTGTTCAAGTCGGGGCAACCGTGTTCACAGGGCTGACTTCTCCCCGCACGCTGTCTACAGGCCTTCCTTCCCATGGACGAAGAGGTTGTGCCCCAGTTCATCGAGTTGATTGAGAAGTCCTTCCCCAAGGCTTCTTTCAAGATCACTCGTGCACTGCCGTACATCATCGAAGTCGTGGCGGAGGGTGTCGACAAGTCGGCCGCCCTCGCCTTCTTCTCGGCCAAGTACGGGATCAAGCCGGAGAACATCGCGACGTTCGGCGACGGCGAGAACGACGTCGGCATGTTCCAGGCGTCGGGCTACTCGGTTGCGATGGGCAACGGCATGGCTAAGCCCAAGTCGGTCGCCAAGTACCAGACGTCTTCGAACAACGACGGCGGCGTCGGCCAGTGGCTCAACCGCGTCTTCCGCCCGGAGTACGTGAGCGAGCCGGACGCAGGTCTCTCCGTTGAGCACCTCAAGGCGCTCGACGAGCAGCTGGGTCAGACGCAGTCCCCTCTTGCTGCTGGCGCGTACCCGTGATTGGCGACGTGAGTGTGTCTACGCCTTGAACCACTGTGCATAGTAGCAGTCCCTGTACGAGCAATAGAGCAGCATGCCATATCTCAGCGACACCACGACGAGGACAGATCACGACGGCTGCTGCAAGTGAGATTGCCAGCGCACAAGTGGGATGACTGCCGCAGCGCGAACAGCGAAAGAGAGCGAGATGGCGAAAGCGCTGTAGAATTCGCAACAACAGGCAACACGCGACACAGCACACCAGACCGGATCGGCACAAACACATCAGACTGCAGTCGCGCGCCTCGCACGATTGAATTTGGCGAGACCCTGGATGAGCGCGCCGAAGGTTGCTGGGCTCTGGACGTTGCTGCCGAGCCATTGCGGCAGCTGCGCCTTCTTCGACGCCTGCGTGTATCGCTCGTCGAGGAGGATGATCGAAGCCCAGTCGCGTGCGTTGCGAATGGCGCGACCTGCTCAGCGGAATGCGATTGTCAGAAAGGCCGTGCGTGACGGAGCATGACGACACGTACCAATCGACTGGTTGACAGCACGGAAGGCGAGATTCTGATCTGAGGGCGGTAGGCAGAGTCGTAAGCATGGATCAAGCAATCAAGAGCTCTTCCGCAGAAGTGGGCGCACAGAGAATCTGCCCAGGATCTTGCGCGCTCGAGGGCCGATGGCTTGAAGCGGTAGCTTTGAGGTGCGACATACGCTCCTTCAGCTCAGCCGACTGTGAGTTCGGGTAAGGGATGCCTGCGAGTGAGGAAGGCTGTCAGATAATCCTGCGTTGCCAGTCACAGCTTGAGGGAGCGCATACCGCAGACAACGACAGCTGTGAATCCACAAGCTCGTCAGTAAAGCTGCGACACATCAATGACAAAGCAGAGGAATAGCCGCGCACCGCGCGCCATATCGTCGGCAAAGTTAATGCCTTCCGACAGCTTGGCGCCGACGACGGCAAAGAGGATGCTTCCCTGCGATACATGGGCTGAGCGGTGTCCCAGTGTAAGCGCGACATCTGACGCACCTTTCCTTCCGCTGCATTGCCAGCAGCATACTCGCGCAGGACCTGGTCGACGTCGGAAGTCGCTTTTGGCTCCCAGAATGGCTGCAGATATCGCAACATCGTCAATTCTACGGCCTACCATGACACACACAGTAGTGAACGCGCCTGCTTCTTGACGCTCAAGCGTTTGATCAAGCCACTCTTGTCCCATCGCGCCTGAACGCTGTTAAGAAAGTCATACGACGGAACGAATACGACAACACCCCTGGGCACGACTGATGCGATGTTGACGATAGCCTGACCGAGCTCGTCGACCTGTGCGCGTGCTGTCAGTAAGACAAGACGTTCAGCGCTTCGGAAAATACGAATCACGCACGAGTTTCTCGTCCTTCCTCCTCTCAAACGTAAAGCTGAGCGTGATGCCTGTAGGGCCCTTGCTGACGGCAAAGGTTGAGATGTGATCCGGCGGGACGACATGACCGCACGAGAACGTCGAGAAGCGCTCTGACGGGAGGTAAGGGAAGAGCTGCTCGCGGAAGTCGCTCATCTGCGCGCACAGAACGGGTCATGAGTAACTCCCTCCTGTGGCATGAGTAAGCGACAAGTCTGACGTACCGGCGCCATGGTGCCGCCCGCGAGCACGACAGATCTCGCCTCCTCAGCGACTTCGCGGAACGACTCGGCCGGTGCGAGCAGCATGTACTTGAGCGTGACCTCGACCTTGCTCGCGCCCTCCTTGCCGCTCACTTTGCCCTCCTGTGACAGGAGCACGCGGCCGTCGCGGTCGGCATTGGCGAGCGAGAGGATAAACTGCTGGATCTGATGCAGCGCGCGGGTCGCGTTGGCTCGCACCGCTCGTCGCCCTACGCACGCGACAAGTCAGCGCGCGAGCTTTACCGATGCAGCGGAACGCACCTTGTGCTGTCTTCTCTTCGGCGAGACTGTCGACGTAGCCACCGATCTGAGCGGCAAGTCAAGTCAGCATCCTCGTCGGGTGCCTGGGCCTGCAACGCACCTTGCGCGCGATCTTAGACTTTTGCAGATACTCGTCGAGCTTGCGGATATTGATCTGGTCGAGCGCGTTGGGCCCGCCAGCTCCGAAAATCTTCGCGACCTGCAGCATCTCCTCCTTTTTGCCGTTCTTGGCCCAAGTGTCGGCGAACTCGCTCAGACCCTTGAGCAAGAGCGCGAGCTGCTTCAGGTACGTCGCATTGAGACCGGTGAAGCGCGCGCGAAACTTCTGGATGTAGGTGAGGAGCGCCTGGCGGATCGTGAGCAGTTGCGACTTCGTGACGCTGACGCTGTGGAGCGAGAGGATCGAGTCGATGAGGTTGTGCGCTTCGTCGACAACAACGATGTGGCTGTATGCGCAAGATTAGTTTGGCTCGGCGAATCGGAGAGGCGGACAAGACAAACTCCTTGAGCGAAAGACCGAGAGCTTCGCGAGTCGTCTTCTGCATGAGCATGTTGTACGGGAGGGTGACGACCTCAGCAGACTTGACAGCGCGGCGCGACCCATAGTACGGGCAGGTGTGCGTTTTCCGACCCAAGTCCTCGATGTCCTCGATGTCGTGCACGGACGCCTAGGTTCGACAGACGGTTAGCGCGTCGGTTACAGCGTCTGAGAGATGAACGAACCAAGGCTTTGTCGCGAAATTCGTTCAGCTTGGTCGGCTCGGACAACGGCGGGAGGTACGGGCACCGATCCTTGCCGCCCTTCTGCAGTTCTGTGCAGAGATCCCCCATCGCCTCGTTGCTGCTGCCACTTTTGCGCCGAACGTCGTCGTTAATGCACAGGGTTTGTCGCGAGCCGAGCGGGATGAGGCGGACGGGACGCGACAGTTCAGCAAGAGGAGAGGCTGGGGAAGGGGAAGAGCCGGGAGGCGTGGGCAGCGTTGATAGGGCGCCCGTATCGCCGCCTGTCGCGAAAGCCGTCTTGCGGAGCTCAGCAACGAACTGCGATAGCTGCGAGTGTGTGCGGGATGCAAAGTAGATCTGCCGGACGGGTCGTTACGATTTGGCACGGCATGAGAGCGGCGACGTAGACTTACCTTGCGCACGTCCGGCTCTTCCTCCTGCTCCTGCCGACTCTTGCTCTTGCCCGACAAGCTGTGCAGCGATTTGGATCAGCGCGAGCAGTTGAGGCGGAGAAGGCGAGATTGCTCACTTGTCGAGAAGAGCTCGCACTGCTGGCGAATAGTTGTCTTCGGCGTCCTCTGACGCCGAGGCCGCTGCACTGCCTTCTTCACCGCCTTCGAAGTAGGGTGTAGGCGCATACTGCTCGTCGTCTCGCTCGCGCTGCTCCTCGTCCGACAGTTTCTGGACACGAAAGCGCAAAGTCAGTCAGCGGCTCGTCTCCTCGAGGCTGTCTGCCCTGAACAAGCGTAACCACACATACCTGACGCTTCTTCGCCAGCGACCTACCCTGATCCCGCGCCGCCTTTGCCCGCTCGACCTTCTCGCGCTCGCGGATCTTGCACAACCGGTCCTCGAGCTCTCGCTCTTGGCGGTCGAGCTCGTCGAGTCGCGTCTTTATCTCGTGCTCGATGACCCACGCCGGCTCGTCCTTGAGCGCCTCGGCGGATGAAACGCTCGAGCGGATCGACGCAACGAGTTCGTGCCGGGCACGCGCCTTGGCGTCGCGCAGAAAGGACAGCGTCGACGAGATGAGCGAAAGCGACTTGCCCTGCAAATCGACAGATTAGCCTGCAGCCCGTCAAGAGCGCGAGGGAAGCGGACGCACCGTGCCCGTCGGCGACTCGATGACCGTGACCTCGCCCTTGGTCAGCGCGCCGTACAGGTGCGTCATGAGGTCCTGCTGTATGCTGTACGGCTCGAAGGGGAAGCCATACGTCGGGTCGGACGGCTCGAAGGCCATGGCGGCCGGCGAGAGCGAGCACAAGAGGCGCGACTTTCTCGCGTCGCGACGAGAAACCAACTTTGTTCAGGCTCTCGCAGAGACAAGCGCGGCGTGAGATGCTACAATGCGGCTTCGTTGCGCACGAGGTGGCTATGCAAAAGTGTCTGTTGGTCGTAAAAGCGGGTGTCATGCGCAGAGTGTCTGTGAGAGGGGAGAAAGTGTCTGTCTGCGAGGAAGTGTCCATGATGTGGCTGGTGCCCGTGAGAGCGAGAGTGGAAAGCTATGCCCAAGATTGTGAAGAGGAGAGGGAACTGATGCACAACGACATGACAAAATACCAAGATGAAGAGAGGGACGCGAGGCGGGCCTCACGCGAAGCCGTCCCACTGCCAGTCGCCGGCGTACCGCGACGGCGTGATGGCCGCGTCGATCCACGGCGACACGAGCGGCGTGAGCGCCTTTGTCGCCGGCGCCGGCGGGGCAACCGTTGTGAAGACCGAGAGCGCAGGCCGGGACGTACGCAGAACCGGCGGCTCTGTGCGACCGACCGCCGGAACGGGCGGTGGCATCATCGCGGCCTGCTGGAGCGCAGCAACTACGGGTGGGATGACGGGGGCCGGCAGGGCCGGCAGCTCAGGCGAAGCGTAGACCTGCGATGCAGCCGCCTGAAGGACGGCAAGGTCCGAAACGACCTGTGCACCGACCGATTCAGTCTCGATGCGACACAGACAGACATGGGTACGTACAGCAAAGCCGTCCGGAGTGAAACCCGCCGTCGATGGCGTTGGCAGCTTGGACGAGTCAAGGCTGTACTCGGATACCGAGTCGGACGAGCAGAAAGACGGCCCGAGCTGAAGTGGCTCGTCCGGACGCGGAAGCAAGTGCTCAATGATGACGACGGCGCGCTGAATGAGGCGGTGCACTTGCGAGGGGAACATGCGAGTGCGGAGGATGCGAAGCAAGTCGAAGAGCTGGTGGTTGTACGGATCGGCGCCAGCCATGACGTAGGATTGCTCGTTCAGGTCGACGGCAGCAGCGATGCTCGTCGAGAAGACGCGGAGGAGGACGAGGGCCGCGCACGCGGGGTGCGCAAGCTCAGGGGAGTCGACCGACTGGAGCAGTGCAGCTGCGGGTCGAGGGGATCGATCAGCTTGCTCCCTGCGAGATCGGCAGGATTATCGCAACGTACTGAAGCACTGTGCCGCGTAGAAATCTTGCGATTCGGTCGTCAGACCCGCACTCGCAGCGAAGCGGTGCAGGCGGCAGTAAGATGAGCGAGCGCTAGCGAGGGGGACCGAGTTGTCGGCATTCTCGGCGAGGAACTTTTCCAGCTCGTCGAGAATCGAGGAGATCTCCTCGATGGTAGGCGTCCTGCCACGCGCGAGGAGACGGCTGATGCGGAAGTTGTGAACGGCCGCCTGGTAGAGCGCAACGGGCGATGGCCCAGGCGCAGCGGGCTCGCCTGCGATCGAGTCGAGCGGGAAGGCAACCGAGATGTCCTCAGCGTCGAATGGCTGCCACGCCCTGCCAAGGATGGGGCGAATGACCGCGTCGTAGGTGTAAAGCGACCAAAAGAGGCGGCGGCGCTGGTTCGCTTCGAGGGGCGAGAGGTGAGGAGCGACTTCGCTCGGATCGCGGTTGAGCTGGAGATCGTACGCTGCCGCAATCACCGTCGCCGTGAGTGCGAGCGAGCCCTGGAGGTGCCGGCCGCCCTCGAGCGGAAACCACTGCAGGAAGATGCAGAAGGCGCGGATGCCTTCGATGGTCGGCTGCTCGAGGAACCGGTTGACGACGAGGACGCGGCGGCCTGCGTCCATCCAAGTGCGTGCCAGAAGCTCCTTGGCCGGACCCGACGGGACGACATGCTGTTGCGCAAGACTGGCGTCGGGCGCGACAAGCAGACCGATTCCGCAGACGATGAAGTACGTTGCGAGCCAGGTCTGCTCGGGCACGGTGCCGGTTCGCCAGAAGACGTCGCACTGAGCGAGGAAGATCGACGGGTGTACGAGGTGGAGGAGACGGTTTGCCGTCATGAAGAAGGATGAGAGAGCGAGCTGTGCCTGCGCCATGCTCGGCAGCACGGCAGTGACGGTCTTGTCAAACTCTTCGGCCGACACGACGTCGTGGAACGATTCGGGCGTGGGACACGTGTAGAAGGGCAGCGGCGCGACATGCTGATCTTCGACGATGCGAAGCTGCGGGTCCTCAGGTGAGCCCGTCAGATCAGCATCTCTGGAACATTGACTGACCACGTACGTCATTCGTGAGAGCCGCTGCGTCCACGACGAGAGAGCTGACATCAGGCGTGACGGATGCCGAGAGCAATGCACGGGTCAATGCATCGACGACGGCGTCCTTTGCGCGCCGCGTGTTGCCTGCCGGCGCGGGTGAACCTGTCTTTGACGAGACGCTGACACGCTTAGACGCTGCGCGAGCTGGTTCGGGCGACGGGGACGGCGAAAGCACGGCAGGCGAGGGCGGCACTGCTCTTCCCGCGGCGAGCGAAGCGATGATCTCCTCGAGGCGGTCGACTTTTCGCTTCAGCTGGCGAGACGGCAGGTCCTCCAGGTTGTCGCTGCACATGCAGATTGAGCGAGTCAACGGAAGGTCAGTCACGGTAAGCGAGCGAGACGGTTTTAGAAAACGCACATCCAGATCAGTGCGTTAAAAGAGCACGAGTCGCTTTCTCCCTGTAAATGGAGTACAATCAGCAGAGCCGTAACGAAACGGAATCGCTCGAGCGCACCCGCTCTTCGCAACCCTGACAGCTCGGCCCCGTCAGCGAGCAGACCGTCTTCCGCGTCCGGCATTGCCTGCGAGGAGGTTTGGACGAGTGAGGCGATGTTCGCGGGTCTTGAGCAAGGACAACGAGCGCACAGGCAGGCAACGGCGCCCCGCCCCGCCTTCTTCGACGACTCGCCCGTACTGCCCCCGGCGGAGTGAGCCTGCCTCGACCGCTGAGCAGGGCGGCCGGGCGTGTACAGGTCGTCGTCGCGCTGCGTGCGCTTGGCCATCGCCGGGTGCGCGCGAGAACCACGAAGAGCTACAAGGAGAGCGAGGCGGACGAAGGGCAGAGCGACAAGTCGACGATGCGCTCCCGTTCCTCCTTGAGCGACCGCGCTGCCGACACCAGGGCCGGCGTGCCTGGCCAGTTCCGCCCATTCCCCTGGCGCGGAGAGAGCGCCTGTCATTGGCTCAGGCACGTCCCGCATGCAGATCTCGAAAATAGCCTGGCTTTCCGTGCCTTGCTTCCTTCGCTCTCCTCATGCCCTTGTCGCCTCCTGCGCCTGTATGAGCCCTTGAGTCGTCTCGTACGATTCAGAAGTCTACGAGCAGCTTCTAGTCTCCCTGCAGCGCAGGTCAACGGCTGCCGACCCGAAGTAGAAGCGCATTTCGGGCGTACGAACCCTGCGGGTTGCATCCGGGGCCAACAGAGACAAGTTCACGAGCCCTCCTCAAAGAAGCAAGGCGTGTTGGTGGCGGTGCTGCTGACTCCGTCCGAGGCGTGATTCGGCGCGTAACGGCGGCCGGCTATTCGCGCAAGAAACCTCTGATGATGCCAGCGAACAACGCATGCAGTGTGGGTTGCATCTTTGTTGCAAAGGGCGCGCTTCTCACGCTGATGTCGCCGGCAAAGCTACAGAGCTGGCGCAGGAGGGTTTGCTGCGGCCGCTGTCGAAGCCTTGTTCGTCTCGACTGCCTGGACCAGGAGGTCGTGGTAGTCCTGCCAACCCTGGACGACCTGTAGCGCGTAATCGTGTGAGCACAGCGGTTGCGCTTCGTACGGGAGCTCGGAGGTCCAGCGCACCTCGCGTTGTCGCGCTGCGAGCGAGTCGGCATACTCCTCGAGCGCCCGCTTGAAGTCCTCGACCTTCTCCTTGTCGAAACGCGCCATCTCGGCCTTGGTGAGCTTCGACACGTCCTCAAAGTCGTGCCGCGAGTCGAGCATTTTGCGCTCAGCCTGATTTCCGAAGACGAGTCGTAAGCTGCCGTTCTGTTTGCAACGGCGATAGGGCGCGACGTGCGCGCGGAGGGCGTGAGCGTCTCGCGACCCCCGGCAAGCCATCCTATCGCTCGCTCGCTCTGAACGGTCAATTAGGGGCAGGGACGTACTTCGGCGATCTCAGCAACCGAGAGATTCATGAGCTCCGAGTGACTGCGCCCGGATCGCTTGGCCTTCTCGTGTGACGACTGGAGCTTGCGCAGGTTCGATTCGGCCGCTTGCCAGGTGTGATACGCCTTGACGCGTGCGCCAAAGACGCCCTGTGGCAAGTGGAGAGAGGAAAGAGTCAGCACTAGACGCCCGTCAATCGGAGGACCGCCAGTTGGCGCACCCTCGCACTCGTGCAAAGCCGCGCGTAGCTCTCCAGCACAGTCGTCAATCCGTCGAGACGCTCTTCGTGAGCACTCTGCGCCTCGGCGAGGTCGTACAGCTTCTTCTGCACCGCCGCCGCCTCGTCGAGTAACTTGCGCAGCGAGGAAGAGAGGTCGCATTGCGCGAGCGCAAGGAACGCGCTCTGCAGCTCGGCGACGGATGACTGGAGCGCGTGGCGGGCTTTGTGTGCCGCGGCGAGCGAGACGAGGAGCGACCGCAGCTGCGTCTCGAAGGTCTCGAGCTGGATGCGACGCTGCTCGAAGGTCTGCGGGCCTAGCCGTCAGCTTGTACGGCTGCATGTCGGGTATAGCGCTGCGACGCACGTCGTCAAACTCGACAAACTTGGGGCCCGAGATGCTGCTACTCAGGTTGGCGAGGAAGCCCTTGCTCTCGGCAGTCGTGTCAATCTTGCGCTGCTTGATCTGCGGGGTCCAAACGAGTCAGCGAGATGTCGACATAAATCTTCGACGCGAGGCTCACGTCGAGATGGAAGGTGTCGCTCTCCAGGAAGAGGCGCAAGTCGGGGTCGCCAACGAGCATAGGGTGCGAGACGATCTTGTTGAGCGCGGCTTCGAGCCCCAGCCGACGGTTCTCGACAAATTCAGAGCCAAAGCGACCTGCCGAGGACAGATCAGACAGATCCTCAGCAGGAAGTGCGAGACTGGCGCACCGAGCGCATGCTTCTCGGGCATGCCAGGAACAATGACGCCCGGGTTGTTCTGCATGAGCGCCTCGTACAGCCATACGAAGTGACTGTAGCGGCGAAGCACCGAGAAGTCCGACTTGCGGAAGGCAGACGAGGTGGTCTGCGACGGGGTTCAAGGGGTCAGTGCCCTGTTCGCGACCAGGCAAAGATTTAGTTGCGCGCACCCTCGTGCGGACCGTGTACACCGTGTGCTGCGCCGCCGGATTGAGCGCGCTGCCGACAGTCTGCGGGTCGCCGACCGTGATCACGAAGGTCGGGCCGAGAGAGCCGCCCAGCTGGGTGCTGCGAGGCGAGCCCTGGATTGTCGGCGACGCAGAGGGGAGAGGCGGCAGGGGGGCAGAGCCCTGGAGATTGAAAGCGTGAGCGAGCAGCAAGAGACCAGTCAGACCGACCGACGTACCTCGCGCTCATGTCGCACAGTCTCGCCCGATCCCGTCGTCCGCTCGGTCCCAGCGACGCTCACGCCGGTCTCCGTGTCGGCATCGTCAGCGTCGCCGACCTCGACACTACGGCTGTACGTGCCGCGCAGGCTGTCGGCATCGTCCGCCCCGCCGAATCCGCCTTCGCCGTCCGAGCCGTTGAAGGTGCGGAAGCCACGCGAGGCGCTCGTTTCGGCGGACGACGTGCGAAGCTCAGGCGCAGCGTTTCCAGGTGCATTGACTGGTGCAGGTGCGTCGTCGCGGAAGATATACTGCGAGTAGTCGGGCGCAGGCGCAGCGGCGGACTCGGCCGCCTCGCTCGCCGGCACTGGTGCCGCATCGATGCGGAGACCCGCGAGCTGCCCGTCGAGACCTTCGACAGGCTTGTTCGCCGGCCAAGCAGCGTCTTCGGACTTGTTCGCGTCGCCACCCGTATCAAGCGGGCTGACCATCGAGTCGTAGCGCGCGTCGCCGACCGAGTCAAGCGACTGCGCGGACGGTGCTTCCGAGGTTGCACGCAAGAGTGACGGTTTAGAGCCGTCGGGGTCGGCCGGTGCGGCGGCCTGGACAGGCGTGTCGCTGCGAGACGGCGGGAGAGGCGTGTCGAGAGCAATCGGCGGCGGAGGGGCGGAAGTTGAGGTCTCGGGCGGGAGCGGCGCGTCTACAACCTCGGCTGGAAGCGCAGTTTCGGTAGCGGCAGCAGGTGCCGCCTTCGCGGACGGTGCGCTTGCCTTCTTGGGCTCCTCCTCCTCCGTTTCCAGCCCCAGCAGCGAAGCGAGAGGCCGTGCTACCGGTTTCCGCCCGACCGACTTGGCCGGCAGGACAGCGATCTTGCTCCCAAGCGCACCAGGCGAGCCTTCTCCTCGCTCTGCGCGCTTGAACGATCCGAGGCTCGGCTTGTCGTCGCCGAGTAGAGCGGACAAGTCCCCCTTGCCGCGAACAGCCGCACGCGAGCCGAACGGTACGTCGTCCTCGGGCTCCGGCGACTGTGGTACGAGCTGAGAGGCTGCAGGAGGGGAAGTCGCGTAGGGGTTGTACGAGAAGCCTTCGGGATCGCCGGGCTGGAAGCGCGGCGGAGCAGGCGTCTCGGGCTCGGGCGCTGTCTCGCGATAGAAAGAGCGCTCGAAAGTCGCGGCGACAGCAACAGGCGTAGCCGGTTCGAAGGCGGGCGGCGCAGGCTCGTCGTAGACGGATGCACTCGGCTCCTCCGCATACGAGGAAGCCGGTTGTTCCGGCGAGACGTGCAGATCTTCCGCGACGTGCGTAGGGTGCGGCTGCTCAGATGACTCCGGCACGCTGGAGAAAGGGGTATGGGCGGGTTCCGAGTCGTAAGGGAGCTGAGCGGAGGACGAGGCGAGGTCGGCAAAGGGATTCGTGTCGAGGTCGTCGTCCTGCGGCGCGCCGAAGGCCGAGTAGGTCGACGAGGCGCCGAAGACGGACCTGCTCGGGTCGAGCAGGTCGTCGTCGTAGGCGCCGCTATTCTCTCGGAAGCCCTCCAGGGTGATCGGGTCAAGCGGGAGGGGAAGGCGGCAAGGAGAGCTGAGGGAGCCGACGGTAGTCAGTGGCCCTGTGCCTTCTCCAGCTAGGCCCGAGCCACGCACTCGGGCAGTTAGCGCCGTGAGGGCGCTTGTTGAGCGGAGCGTCGGCGAGGTGGAGCCTCGATGGGGACGAGGGCGCAAGGAGGGCAGCGTCGCTGGACTGCACGGCAGTGCGCTCAAGATACTTGCTGCTTCTCGCCGGCTCAGCGTCCGGCGGACAAGAGCGAGTGGTGGACAGAGGCGACGTCCCTGCTCCGTCGGACAACGCGACGAGGTTGCCTCCCGCGCTGACCCCCCAAGGTCGTCAGACTAGACCTTGGCCGCGCACGCCTTGTCGTGCTTGTCTGTCTGGACTTGTGCAACGAAGCTCAGTCCGCCTCTGCGCTTCAACCGCGCTCGCGGTCCTTCGGTGCTTCTGGTGGCTCTCCGGCTTACTCCCGCTGCTTGAGCTCTGAACACTGCCACGGCTATTGCTCGGTCCGAATCTACGTGACCACTGTCGGCGACACCTCACTCCACGACTGCTCGCTTGCGCCCGCCGACGCCTTTGATCGTGTCTTCTGCCTCCCCACCTGCTTTAGACGCCCAGAATCCCCTCGGGGCGACCTACCAGTCGAACTTGGCGATGTCGTATCCGACTTGATCAGGCGAGTACTTGCGCACCTCGCGTCGGACGTCCTCAGCGAGCGCCACAGGTCCGCAGGCTGTGCATGAACCGCCGCTTAGCGGGCGTGCTCCATGTCTAGAGTCGCGAGGAGAAACGCACCGACAACGAGTGTGCGGCCCGCACACTCGGCAACCGCCTTGGAAATCTCGGCGGCAACGTCGGGCCTTCCGGTGAAGCGCCGCGCCTTGACCGCGGCGAGCGAGACGTTGTCCGAGCCCACCGCTTCGCTCTTCTTCTCATCCTCGCCGAATGACGCCGAATCGCTGATTGTCGGCGTACTCGTGCCCGATGCACTGTGCTTGAGCGTCGGAACAGCGGCCGTCAAGGAGGGCGCGCGGGTGATGTACAGGTCGATCGAGAGGTCGAGACCGGCTTCGTCGGCCCAGGTGCGTGCTTCGGAGAGCGTCTCGGACACCCACGCGGCTTGCTCTGCAAGAGTCACAGACGCTCAGCTCAGGTCACATACCGATGGAGAGCAGGTGCCACGGACCTTCCCGGTGGATTGCCCAGATCAGGCGGACGTTGGTGGTCGCCGCCTTGCGCTCCATCGCTTTCTGACAGACTTCGGCGAGTATGCTGGAAGGATGCGTGATGCCTGCGTTGCGACCCTGTCAGTCGTTTCTGGCCGACCTGTGCGAAAGAAACGCGACATACCCGAACCGCCTGCGAAGAGTAGCAGCGAGTCGTAGTCTTCGGCGCCCTCCGACTTATCTGCACGGGTCACGATCGTGTGTGAGTTGATGGGCGGGACCGCATGAACCGCTAGGCGCGAGCAGGAATGCCGTGCTCACCGAAGGGTCCCTCGACCGCAACCATCAGCTCGCATTCCTCCCCACCCGTGGCGGCGATCTTCGCGCGGATGACTTGCTCAAGGTTGGCCGTAATTCCCTTGTAGATGCGGAGGACGAAGCGCATCTCCTGCTCTGACGCAGCCGAGCGTATCGGGACGTTGGCGACGCAGAAGGGGTGCGTCTGGCCGTAAAGGTGCGGGCGGCGGAGGAAGTCGGTACCCCTGTCAGATTCGACATTCGTCAGGAGATATTGTCGCGCTGCCACTGCCGCTCATATTCTGACCTCGTGAAGAGTAAGGCAACAACAGAGAGACGCACCAGAACGAAACATAGAAGTGCTGCCCAGCGGTCCACGCTTGACCCTTGCACGGCACCGTGAGCTTGATCGCGCCATCAACGATCGAAGCACGAGCCTTGACGACGGGCTTGCGGACAAAGATGCGGAAGTCGACGACCGAGACGACGGCGCTGCAGATGCGCCACAGGCGCTCAAACAGCCAGATCCCGACGGTGGCTTCGACCCAAGGCTCCATGTTTGGGCTTGTTTGGTATGCATGGCGTCAGGTGTGGCGTTCTGGGGACTTTACGCCGAGGGAGGCAGACTTACCGGTGGTACCAGCAGCCGGCAAGGATGATGGCAGCGCCGACGACGTGCAGAGCAAGGAAGCACTGGTAGCCACGCCGGCGGATCGGACCCAGTCCAGTGACGGAGATGGCAAGCATGAAGACGATGGCGACGATACCCATTTTGAAGTAGAGCTTGCTGTAAAGGGAGCCGCCCAGTCAGTCCCATTGCATCGCGCTCAAGGCGGGGTGTCCTGACGGACCCGTATGCACGCTTGAGTTTGGCATAGTTGTTATTGGCGTAGTACTGCATGCACAAACGCCCGCCGGCAGGTTGAGAAGGTCAGCCCTCGAGGCGCATGCGTAGCGCAGGCAAGCGGTGCGCACCTGCCCGATATACGCCCAGGTATGCACGAACGAGAATATGAAGGAGTGCGCGCCGAGGTAGATGTGCCAGAAGCGGAGGGTCTAAAGGCCCGGCGCAGAGGCAGCGTCAGCGGAGCACATCACAAGTGGCGGCGCGAGCGGAGCATACCTGGTATGAAACGCCAGTGAGCAGCGTCAGGATGTTATTGCGACCGACGAAAAGGTAGAGCATGGGCAGGTCGGCCGTCGCGATGCGTCCGCAGCGGTCGGCGAACAGCTTGGCTGTGCCGGAGCCGTTCGAAATGTTGGTCTGCAGCCGAGGATGATCAGCGACACTGCTCAACGACACCGGTGAGAGCAGACGCACGAGGCAGACGACGAGCGCAAGCGCATTGTTGATCAGGATCAGCCCGACGCGGAGGAAGGTCCAGTCCGAGGGGAGGAACGGAACCGGCGTCGAGACGAGGCGGTCGATCCGTCCGATGCAGCGCGAGACGGCAGGCATCTGGCGGTACGTCGACAGTTCGGCGCCCTCCTTTTCGCCGCTCGCTGCGGCAGCAGTCTTGCGCCGGCGAGCATAGTATCGGGAAGCCTTGAGCAGGATGTTGCGAACAACGAGAAGCCCGATGAAAGCGAAGGTGATCTCGCAGTAGTACTCGGCGTAGACTGCACAGCGGAGGGAGCGTCAGCTGATGCACACGCCGGCAATGGAAGGGGGGAGGACGAGGTCGAGGGAGGAGCGAGACGTACGGATCGCTCGCGCGTGGAAAATCGCCTTCATGTTCTTAGTTGCCGCTGCTCCACCGTCGCCATGTCCGCTCTCGTGCCCCGAGGCAGCGGCGGACGTCGCGTTAGACGCGGCAGCCTCGGCGTGGGCAGCGAGGATCCGCAGACCGGTTGAGACAGAGTCGATGGCGACCATCCTAACGGCCTCGTCGTGCACAGGGGATTCCGAGAGAGGAGAGGGAGCTGCAGGAGGCAAGCAGAAGCAGGCGGCAGCGAGAAAAAGACTCAGATTCGTCGCGGGAGACCGTGGGACAGCGGGCAACCCTCCCGCGCTCGCCTTCGCGGGAGCGGAGAAGGACGCTAGACGTGATCAGATACTCGTGTGGCTAGCCTCGAGCGGTCGTCGACGTGATCGCGACGGAGAGAAGACCATTTTTGGGGCGGGCGAAGACCAATCTGGGAGAAGCGTGTGGAGGAGATGAGATGCCAGCGGGGAAGCGATCGGCCGCAAGCCGACTGATGGGAAGTTTCGTTCGGCCCCTCGAAAGTCGCGCAGGCCCCCTGAGCTAGGATGAGGCCACGAAGGAAGCAGGACGAGCGGTTCAAACGCCAAGCAGGAGCTGTTGATTCTCTTCGTGGAAGCGGCCTCCTCCCTTCGCCCCCTCTGCCCGCCTCCGCGCGCGTGCAGATCACGTCGGTGGACCTTCGCGCGGTGCCCGATCGCGCACCCCATTCGTCGCGACTAGTGCCTTCCAGACCGTGATCGGGGGCACATGCGCGAAGTGCCCTCTCTCGCATCGGAGAAATCTGCGTCGTCCCGCCGCAGGCAGGCCAATTTCGGCCCTGCTGATGAACAATCGAGGGATCCAGACCGGCGTCGCATCCCGAGAAGCAGCGAGGAACAAGCCGAAGAAGATGAGCGAGGGCGAGCAGGAGGAAGGGGAGGGCAGCCGCACCTCTTGTCGGCCCTGCTCGGCCTGTTCACTTCCGACTCCATCTGCACAACCTGTTATCTGAGCAACAAGTGGGACTGCACGGCTAGAGAAACGCGGAGAGGGATCGTTGCGGCAGCAGGGGATGAAGCAGAAAGCTTTGCGAGCGGTATCAGCGCGATCGCCATCGCCTCCTCTGCCAAAGAACTCGTTCGCAGCCCCGCCTCGAGCACGCGCAAGACGCAGACACCACGCAAATGCACGGCATCGCACCTTGCCCCCAGTCGAATGCGCCGAGCGGAGGAGTACAACCCCGGACACAAGGTACCGCAGGTCCTGGCCGTGCGCGCTTGGCTGAAGGAAATGATGACGGAGGCCGCGGAAGGAAACAGAGCACAGAGTAGGGATGATGCAATTGCGTAGCGGCTAGTCTGCGAGCCAAAGGGCCACGGTCAGAATGGGCCGAAGGCCAGGACGCAGCAAAGACTAGACGCACACAAGGACAACATCGGCGATTCACCCGCGACCCGCACACCCAGCTGTATGACAGCATGCGTAAAGTGCGCATCAGCATGCGGCAGGGGAAAGAGCGTGACGATTGAGGAACTCACCGTGCGCCTCACTTTCAAAAGCTCGAACCTCCGTCACGCCTTCTCACAGGACGTGCACCCGAAGTCCATGCCCTCGGCGCTCGTCGGTACCGCGCCCTTGACTTGTGGTGCGGGCAAGACCGGATTCGATACGTGCTGCACGCTCTCGAGGTAGGCGCGCTTGCGGGCCTGCTCCTCGAACTCGAGCTCGCGCGCCTTCTGCGCGCGCTTGGCGGCGAGACGGGCCTCGTCGCGGATGACACCGGCGAACATGGTCTGTGGATGGGACGAGGGAACGTGAGCGGGTTGTTCGGACTGCGCTCGGCGGTCGGAGAAGGGTAGCGAGCGAGTGGCGGAGGCATGGAAACCGTCTGCCACCGCTTAAGCCGCACACTCGATAGGTGATTTGTCGACTCACCTCACGCTCGCGGACCTGGATCATGTGCACGCCCCAGATCGAGAGGCCGCAGAAGACGACAGAGCCGGCGAAGAGGGCTTTGGCTGTTCGGCTCATGTTGGCGGGCTGTTCGGTGGCACGAGCCGTTCGCGTGACTTGATTAGACCTGCTGAGCGAGTCGAACCCGAACTTGCGTCGTTCGTCGGCGCGCAAGGCGAGGGAGAAGGAAGGGTTGCGATGAGGGGCAGAGAAGTGCGACTATGGCACGCGGTCCGCTGAGGCTTGTATGGATCGAGTCTCTGCGACGGTGCTCGTGTAGCTGGCGCAGTCTCGAGCTGTCCTGCGGTGGAAGCGAGAGCGAGGCGGTGCAGCTCTGTCGCCGGCCTTTCGCTCGCCTCGACTTGCGCTCAGACGCTTTCGCTCGAGCGGGGACAAGAACGATGGCGAGCGCACCGCCACTGCCACGCAGACCAGAGCACAGCACAGACGCAGACGGCGTGCCCGACGAAGCTCCCGTGCGCCGTCCTCCTCTCGTCCTCGGCCCCGCTCTCACCGACTCGGCTCACCCACACTCGCTCTCCTGCAGCCGCCGTACGAGGCCACGCCAGCCACAAACGCAGAGCAGACGCTCGAGTACGGGCCGACTCGCCCCTTCCAGCCACCGCCGACCCTCCCTCCCCGACACCCTCCCCCTTCACAGCAGCATGCGCCTCCTCCTGGCCCCCCACCCGGAGACCTGAGCCCTGCTCCGACCGGTGCATCGGTCGCATCGACGAGCGCCAGTCTCCCGCCGCCGCAGTTCCCCTTTTGGAACGGCGCAACCCTCGTGCGTTCGCCCGACCCACTCCTCGCATCTTCCTGCCGCAGACTGACGGGGTTCTCTTCTCTCGCAGACGCCCGCACAGACTGGTTTCAGCGAAGGGCGATTCCATCCTGTTCCGACCGGCCCTCCACCTCCCTCGCACACGCTCTCTCCTGCACCCCCACCCCCTCAACCCCCGCAACACACTGGTCCTGCACCTTCTCCCCGCCTGCCACCGCGTCCGAACGGCTCGTCGCCAGACGCGAGGGGAGGGACAAGTGGAGGAGGCGGATACAACCCGACCGAGACGCCGACACCGGGACAACCGTTGCTGCATCAGGGGAAACTCCTCGTCTACCCGGTCTGTCCTTGCCTCATGTGCTGGTCCTGTCCGCATCTTCTGACTGATTGAGTGGACAGGTCGGCAAAGACGTATGCTACAAGTGCTCGAACACGGGATACAAGCCCTTCGATCCTTATACGGGGTGCGTCGACAAACCGTCATGGGCCTTCGTCCGTTCCGCTTTCAGCAGGCCTGATACTCACTTCCGTTGTCTTGCACAGATACCGGGGAGACGATCCAGGCCATCCATGTCGCAAGGCAGGCCGCTCTCCTCAGTGCCCGGTCACACCTTGCCCGCTGACCATCCTTTGCTCACCCGCAGTGCTGGCAGAAGCACGGCAAGCCCTACACCTCTGCCCTCCGCCACTCTCTCTCGCCCTCCTCGCCTCCCCCGCCAAACTACCAGCGCCCGTTGCGCCTCCTCCAGACGCCGCAGACCCGCCCGCCGCCGCCGCAGGTCGTCGTCGGGTCGGGCTACGGGTTCGGAGGCGGACCGCCGCCTGCGATGATGCGCGGCGCGGGGACGCTGGTCGTCCGCCCCGGAGACCCGAGGATGGGTGCGTCCGCAGTCAGCTTGTGCTTGCTCAGCCTCCCGGTCCACACGTGGGACAATCTCGTTGCATGCGAGACTGCCGCTGACTTGCGCGCTTGCGATGGTGCACACAGGTGGCATGCTCTGCCGGCGGTGCGGCGGCGACGGCCTCGTACCCGGCTTGTTCCTCTTCGACGAGGTGACGTGCGAGGCGTGTCGCGGCGCAGGCAGGGTGTTTGTCTAGCTGGCCGAACGCGTCGCGTCGAGGCGGCTCTCGCTGTGAAAAGCTTCGCTGTGCAGTGTTGTTGTATCGAGCCTTCTTTTTCCCTCTCGCTTTCGCCAGATTAAGCAAGGACAGAGTGCGAGAGAACGACAGTATGATGCAACACGGCCGGAGAGAGCGCGGCGAAGTCTAGCTCACATGCGAGGAAAAGTACAGCACAGCGACAATGGCGGGCACACAACGAAAAGCGAGTCGAGGAGGGCCACGACGCGACGACTACCACGCGTCCATCTGCGCGGCAGAGAGCGGCTCGGTCTCCTGCTCGTACTCGACCTCGACCCGCGGGCCCTCTGCACCAGGGAGAAAGCGAGTCAGCACTAGTTCACGGGTCGAGCTAGGAGCAAGGCGGAACAGCGACGCACTCCGCCGGGGCTTCTTGCTCGGCGCAGGTGCCGCCTTGCCCTTCTTGCCCGGCGCTGCGCCCTCGGGTGCGGGCGCTTTCCGCTTGCCCGTCGTCGGGGCAGGCGCCGCGTCGTCCTCGTCGGATGCGGCCTCGTCGTCGTCCGACCCTGTCTCGTCCTCGTCGTCGTCGAAGCCCTCAAAGTCGGATGCACCCTGTTCCGTGCAAGCGCGTGAGCAATCAGGAAGGAAAGGAGACGAAGGACTGGAAGCGACGCACCTCGTACTCCTCGAGGTCCTCCAACTCGGACTCGTCAAAGTCGCTGACAAACTCTCCCAGCTCGTCCTCGTCGTCCATCTCCTCGTACATGCCCTCGTTCTCCTCCTCGTCCTCGCCCTCTTCCTCGTCCGTCTCGTCGTCGCTCTCCATCCCGAGCTCCTCGAGCTCCTTCTCGGCCTCGAGCTCGCGCTCGCGCCCGAGCACGGCCTGCCACACCTCCTCGTTGACGTTGAGCGGCTGGTCGCCGTACGCGCGGCTCTTGAGCCGCGCAATCAGCTCGCGCTCGAGCGACTTTTCGAGCTGCGCCGCCGAGAGCGCCTTGGACTCGCGCGCCGCTTCGCGCCGCTCCGTCTTTTGCTTGATCGGAACGAGTTGCGGGCTGAGTAGGAGACGAGGTGGTCAGGCGGGCGCACGGCAGAGTGGTTGGAGTGAAGAGGGGAGGGACGCACGCCTCCTTCATTTTGAGCTTCTTCATCCGGATGAGGTACTGCGTGATCTTGGTCAAGCGCTGCTTGCACTTGTGCACAAGGAAGTCGGGCCAGTAGATCAGATGCTTGTCAATCTGCGGCCGAGAGCAAGGCAGGCGGGGTCAGCGGCCGATTCAGTGAGGACGAGAGGGCGGAGACGCACCTGCGCGAGCGCCTTGGTGTAGTTGCCCGACAGCTTGACACGCTCCCACATCTTGCTCGGCAAGTGCGCGCGCTCGATCGTCTTCATGTACAGGTAGACGACGCCTGCGAGACCGTGAGAGGCGTGAGACTCCGCCGCAATCCAGCCAAAGACGCCGGCGACGCGAGCGCCGACTTTCCAGCACGACGGAGCAGAGCTCACCTCCATGTTCGCGCACAGTCGCGTACCGGCTGTTGGCGAGCGGGCAGCTCTTCCGGTTGCACAGGCCCGTGAGGTTGTACTCGTTGCGGCAGAAGTTCTGCGTCACCGTCCTGTGTGCGCCCCTGCGTCAGCTCCTGCAGCGAGTGTGTGAAAAGGAGCAGGCGAGCGTACTTGATCTTGTACGAGCAGTGCTGGCGGTTGATGATGTCCCTACGGGCTCGAAGCACGATCAGCTTGACACACTCGCTGCAGAGCTTTTGCGCAATCGCGAGCGCCTTGTGAGCAATCAACGCACCAGATCACGTCGTCGGACTGCATGCTGGGCTACCGGGTGGGGTGCGAGTCGGGAGTTGCGAGGTTGGCTGAGGACGAGCAAGTGGCACGAGTGGCAGCAAGCAGCGGCGTTCGGGCCGCGCGAAAGCTTCGCTGCGGGTGCGAGAGAGCTGGCGAGAGCTCGGGCGGGCGGACCGGGCGGCTGGACTGCGCGTGCGGGCGGAGAACGGCGCGGACGACGGGGTCGAGCTCGACGGGCGCGAGCGAGGCGATGACCCTTCGGAGTCCGCGGAAGTCCGTCTGCTCTCTTCCACGCAGGGGCCCGCTCCCAGCACAGACGGCTGTTGGGAGGGAGGGCTCTGTCGACTAGTTCCGCTGCAGGCTGGTGCACGAGTACGGTGTCATGCTCCTCCTGCTGTCGATCTCTCTTTGATTTCTGCTTTGCGCTCATTCGCAAGAACCTGCTTGCAATTGCATGTGGACAAAGCTAATGGCTTGCGGCGTCGACGCTGTCTGGAACGACCGCGTATCTACCTGAGCGCCGCACGCGTGAAGGGCGACCGTTGGAACAGCCACGCGGAAGGAGCGCTCTCATCCGATGCTGCTCACGACTGAACAGCAGGCGGGCGTTCGTGAGCCGTCTTCGGAAAGAGCGCAAGTAAGGTGCGGCTCACGAGACCAGCAGGAATGGCAAGACGCGCGCGGAAGCAAGTCACGGGATGTTGCGGGCATCATCTCCAGGCGCAGGCATCCAAGTTTGATCCAAGTCGAAAAGCGGCTGCCAAGTCGGACGCAGCGCCTCGACGCGACCCTGCAGCACTTTGCGGTAGGTAGCGCATTGTCAGGGAAGCGCGGGCCTGCGCAGCGGATGAAGCAAGAGGCCGACCCTCCAGGTGTCCTCAGATGAGATCGAATTGCGGAGGAACTGAGGGGACCAGGAGGGGACCGCTTTGGGTGACGCAGTGCGCAGAAGGAGGGCGACGTGTGCGGCAATGCAAGCAATGAGAGCATGCAGCAGCACGGTGGGGCAGGAGATAAAACACGGGCGGCAAGGATCGGAACCAAAGGAGCGAGAGGCATGGGAGGGAGAGTCCGGCGGCGAGGGCCGAGAGCGCGCAGAGAGCCGAGGAAGACAAAGGCAAGCGCAGAAAGAGAGAGCGAGAGGGTCGAGGCGGCGGTCGAGAAGGAACCTCGGACGAGAGCGAGCCAGGCGCCAGGCTGCAAGCGGCGGCCATCCTCGCCGTCGCCGTCGCCGTGGCTCGACCGCCCTCTGCAAGCGCTGCCCCGCGCAGCCGCACGCCGTACAGCCACACCCCGACACTCGCATCTCTGCGCACCCCCGAGTCAGTCTCGCGCGCCCGCTCGCCGCGCTCTGTGCGTCGCTCTCGGCTCTCCCGCGCTTACCTCGTCCTCTCGCCCTGACGCTCCCCCGACCCCGCACCGCCCGTCACCCGCCCCTGCGCCGCACAGAACCCGCACCCACCCGAGCACACCACACAGCTCGCTCACCACCCGAGCACACCGGGCACAGCCAGCCAGCCAGGCGCGCAGCCACCCCGCGCCCGCGCCCTCCTCCACCCGCTCGCATCGCTCGCCTGGGTCCTGGCCTGCGCTCGCTCGGTCAGCCCGCCGCCGCTCGGTCAGCCCGCCCGCGCGCCGTGAGCGCGCACCATGGCCGCCGTGCTCAGCTCGCCCACGCCGAGCCTCCCCTCGTCGTCTGCGCCCTTCGCGACCCCGCCTCTCCTCCCCGAGCCAGAGATCGCAGACCACCCCCGCATCGCCGCGCCCGCACCGCCCACCGCCCGCCCCGAGCAGCATGACCACGCAGCCGCAGCGCAGCTCTCGTCGAGCCCCTCGTCGAGCAGCGCAGGCGGCTCGTCGGCGCCCTCGACCCCGAACTCGTCCATCTCGAGCAGCGCCGGCGCACACGGCAGCCTCGTCCCTGCGTACCCGTACAACGTCGCCATGGCCTCGGCTGCCTTCTCCGGCGGTCCCTTGCCCGACGACTCCGAGGTGACGACCCGCCTGCCGTCCATCTGCGTCGACTACCTCTCGCACGACTGGGCGGAGGACGACGTCTGGACCTCGTGGAAGGCCATGACCCGCCACAAGAGCGAAATTGCCAACGGGGTCCGGCTCGAGAATGCCTCGTGGCGGACCTGGGCAAAGCAGCGCGGCAAGTTGAAGACCGTCAGCCCCGAGACGCTCAACTGGTCCGTCTCGCCCCTCGTTCCGCTTATCCGCTCCCGCGCGGCCAGCTGATTGGGCGATGCTCTCGCTTCCCGGCACTCCATTCGTGCAGGCTCAAGGACAGCGACGTCACCTGGCTCTACGGGCCCCTGCATACCGCCGTCGACGCCGTTCCCCCTCCCCGCATCGCATCTGCCAACGAGCGACTCGGCCTCGAGTCGCTGCGCCCGCTCAACCCCGACGCTTCCAAGTCTCCTACCAAGAGCAAGAAGGACTCGCCCTCGAAGGAGAACCAGAAGCCCGAGAGCGGCCCGTCGCCTGCAGCGGTCGTCGGAGTCGTCGCGGCCGCATCAGCGCGAGGGCAGGGCGGCCCGCCCAAACGAACACAGAGCCTTTCCGGGCGACGGTCGGGCAAGAAGCAGGGTTTCATCGCCAAGCCGATTCTCAAGTATCGGTCGCTGAGCGACATCCTCATGCCCCAGGGCCAGCCGACCTCGCCCGTCATTGAGCAGCTCGGGATGGACTTCGAGGACCAAGCGACCATCTCGGTGCACCACGCGCGGTCCGACTCGCACCTCGTGCGGCTCAACTCGCTCAACCGCAAGGGCAGCAACAGCAAACGGTCGTCGCCCATCCACTCGCCCGGGTCGTCGTCGCCCGAGCGCACCGCGTCCGACTCGTCGAGCGCGGCGAGCAATTTCCTGCGCAAGGTTGCGCGCAAGAAGGAGCGGCGGCACATTGCGTTCAACCACCGCGTCGAGCAGTGCATCGCGATCGACTCGAGCGAGGAGGCGCGCTCGTACTCGGCTGCGAGCTCGAGCGAGTCGGACGACGAGGACGACGTCCTCACGTTTGGCGCGCGCAGCCCGCGGCACAGCAGCTTTGCGCGCCCGCTCGCGCCGAAGGAGCCGCACACGATCGCGCGCCTCGGCCCGACGACGCTCAAGAGCGTAGAGCTGTATCCTGCGCCCTCGCCCGCGGTCGTCTTCAGCTCGGATCCGAACGAGCAGGACGACTCGGCGGGTGGGGCGTCGCCGCCGACTGATGCGAGCGGTGCGTTCGGGCAGGAGCATGTCGAGACGACGTCGCCGTACGGTCAGGCGCAGCAGCAGGCCGGGCAGCGCGTCATGTACGACTACTCGACGCCTGGCTCTGCGATCCGGTCGCAGTGGGACGCCGAGGACGAGGACGACTATGCGATGGGCTTCGACTACTTCACCGGGTCGAGCGGGCCCGATGTCCAGCTCGGCGACGAGTACGATATGGCGCAGTACGGCTCGACCCACCTGATTGGCGGGTCGCATAACAACTACCGCGGCGGGTCGGTCGATCAGGGCGGAAACGCCTACCTCGGCAGCGGGCCGTACTCGCCCACCAGCCCGTACCACCCGGGCTCGCACGCGCTCGACCCGAACTACCACGCGACGCAGCAGCAGCAGCAGATCCCGCACTACCGTGACTCGCTCCCCGCCAATGCTGCTTCGCCCGCATCGTCGTCCTCTTCATCCGGCGCTTCCCCCGCCCCGACTCCGTCGACGTCGACTTCGCCGCAGGTCGCTACGACGGCGCAGCGTGGCCCGCACGCCCCCGCGACATCTTCGCGCGACGCAGCCGTGCCCAAGCGGAGCGCGCTCAAGGGCGGGCGCTCGCGCGAGGCCTCGAGCGACTCGACGACCTCGTCGGCGTCGACCTCGCCCGCGAGCAGCCACGCGCTGTCGTCGCCCTCGCTCTCATCGACCGCGTCGGCGCCTTCGTCGCCGACGGGCATCCAGGCCGTCGCGACGGCGATCCCGGCGCATGTCCGCCCTGGCGTCGTGCGCCGGCCCTCGGATGACGGCGAGCGCGGGCGGAGCGCGAGCCGCGGGAGCTCGAGCTCGCTCGAGCGCGAGGCGAGCGCCAATCGCCGCTCGAGCTCGAGCATCTCGCCCACTTCGTACTCGGTCTCGCCGACCAACCACCACGGGTCGTCGACGTCGCTCGCGTCGCAGGCGGGCGCGAGCGCCCAGCCGATCGCGATCCAGCCGACGTGGAAGGCCGCGGGGTCGTACGACTCGCTCAGCTCGGTCATGAACGGCGACAGCGGGCGCAACAGCAGCTACCCGCAGCTCCCGGTCGTGCCCGAGGGCGGCGGAATGGAGGGTCAGCAGCCGCAGGCGGGGCTTGGCCGGCTCATCACGAGCTCGAGTGTCGACTCGATGGGCAGCCTGGGTTCGTTCGGCGCCGGGCCCATCACGCCGACGAGCCCGACGTTCTCGATGGCGAGCCCGGCCAGGCGGTATCAGCACATGGCCGGCGACGAGGACGAGGACGATGCGCGCGTCGAGGACGTTGCTGCCGTCCCTGCGACCGTCGATGACTCGGCGGAGGCGCAGCAGCTGCCCAAGGCGAGCGACCGGCCTCCGCCGCCGACCGTCTCGGTCAAGCCTGCCGCCTCGTCGCCTTCTGCTCCCCCTCCTGCCCCCGCCCCTGCCCCTGCACCCGCCGCCACGCTCGGCCATGGCCGCACGCCGTCTGGTCCGCGTCTGCGCAACTCGTCGCCCTCGATCGCCGCCGCCGAGACGTCGTCCGAAGAGGCGCACGCGCCCTCGCCCGCCGAGGAGGGCGAGCACTCGCCTCTCGGCGGGCCCGGCGCCGCGTCGCCGACCTCTGGCCTCGACGCGAGCGCGAGCGCTGGTCCCGGCCTGCTCAAGCGCTCGCCTTCGTCGGGCTCGCTCTCGTACGCCCGCCAGTCGCTCCTCCGCGCGACGGCCGCGCGCGACGACTCGGCCAGCCGCAGCTCGCTCGACGGGTCGTCGCCGGCGCTCAGTGCGGGCCGTGCGAGCTTCGACAGCAGCGATGCGGGAGACGAGCTGCGCCAGCAGCACCAGCAGCCGTACGACGGCGCCGCAGCTGCGGGCGAGCACGACGACTTGAGCGGCGCGGGCGTCGGCGCTGGCATCAATGTTGCGGGCACGGCGCGCGACCTGCTCGGTGCCATCTCGAAGGGCATCTGGGGCTCGCTCGGCAGCGGCTCCGGCAGCAGTCGCTCGTCGCGCTGAGGCGAGACGTTTCGCCCTCCTCCACTTCCACACCTCCTCCATTTCCTGCGTGTTCTGTGCGGTTCCAAGACGGTTCCTTTCTCCCAGAGACTCGATACATACCCTGCTCCCCCTCATAGACTGGTGTTCCGCCCCTTCGCTCGCTTTGCGCCTCGCTCTCCCCCTTCCGTGTGATCGTTGCCCCGTGCCTACAGTTTTCTCGACATGGCCCGCTCGCGTGTACTTATCGTGCATTCCCTCTTTTCCCGTGTACGCTGTCGGTACCCCCTCCTCCCCTTCTTCCCTTCCTCGCCCTCCGAGTACACCCCGCCATACATCCCTCTTTCCACCTCATTCGCTGCAAGACCCAGGACGGTCTTTTCATCTCTGACTCGGTTTGAATGCCTGCGAGAGTGCACTGCGGGAGGTTGGTCGCTGTCATCGCGACGAGGAGGAGCAGCTGCAACTTGACTTCCGTCTTGCTCACGGTCACTTTGTCTCGCGGCTTGCCCAGAAGCGTGCGAGCGCCCAGACAAGTGCAACAAGAGTTCCGTCAGCTGGCACTGCTGCACGAGCTCTGCCTCTTCCCTCCGCCGCTTCATCACCTCGTCCCCCCTCCTCGCTCCTCGTCCACCCCTCGACACGGCGCGAAAGACAAGGTACCGCTCCTGAGCACCTGTGACAGCTACGATGGCTTCAATGGACGTGGACTTTGACGCCCTCGAGGCGCGCGAGGTCGACATTGCCGCCTCTGCCGCGCACCCCGAGACGGCGCGGCTCCTCTCCGAGCTCGACCGCAAGAAGCTCGCGCGCAAGATTGCGCTCCCGACCAACGACGGCGAGGTGCGCGCGCGCCTGCGCGAGCTCGGCGAGCCCATCACGCTCTTCGGCGAGGGACCCGCAGACCGCCGCGACCGCTTGCGCGACCTGATCGCAAAGGCCAGGCTCGAGCGCGGCGAGGCGATGGATCTCGAGGAGGAGGAGGACGAGAGCAGCGACGAGGACAGCGAGGACGAAAAGGACGAGGAGTTCTACACGGAGGGGTCGGCGGCACTCAAGAAGGCGAGGCGCGACATTGCCGAGTACTCGCTGCCGCGGTACGTTACGATCCAGTTCTCGTACATGCTGCGGGAGGCGCTGACTCCGCTTATGTGTCGATAGGGCGCGAAAACGGCTCGCCCGCCAACGCCTCGATGCGACTGTCCCGCTCGCACGGCTCATGGACGTCCGCAAGGCCGTCTTTGCCAACCTCTCGACCTTTACCAACCTCGGCTCGCAAATCGGCGACACGCGAGCCATCTCTTCGCTCCGCTTCTCGCCCGACTCGTCGATGCTCCTCACGGGTTCGTGGACGGGCCAGGCAAAGCTGTGGAATGTCCCGTCGTGCAAGGAGGTTCGCGTGCTCAAGGGCGAGTGCCATCTACTTTTGATGCGTTTGTCGAACGACGCTGACGTCTCGGTTCCTGCAGGTCACAAGGAGCGGATAGGAGGCGTTGCATGGCACCCCGAAGCCACTCTCTCCCAGTCGGCCAGCGCCGTCAACTTTGCCACGAGCGGTGCTGATAACGAGGTCAAGCTGTGGAACCTGGAAAAGTGAGTCTCAATCCTTTGCCCTGCGCCCCGGCTGCGTCTGAACTCCCTCGTCCTCACAGCGACACCTGCCTGCGAACGCTCAAGGGACACGACAACCGCGTCTGCCGCATCGCATTCCACCCTTCCGGCCGCTACCTCGGCTCGGCGTCGTATGACGGGACGTGGCGATTGTGGGACGTCGAGGGCGGCGAAGAGCTGTTGCTGCAGGAAGGGCACAGCAAGGAGGTCTACGCGATTGCGTTCCAGCAGGACGGCGCGCTGGTTGCTTCTGGGTGCGTTTCTTCTCGTGTTCATGGCCTGCTAAGGCAAGCAGCTGATTTCTCGTGCGCTGCGCAGCGGTCTCGATGCGATTGCGCGAGTGTGGGATCTGCGTTCTGGTCGCACTGCGCTTGTCCTGTCCGGACACAGTCGCGACATCCTCTCGATCGATTTCTCGCCCAACGGGTCCGTCATTGAGCCCCTTCGATGCTGGTCCACCTGTCTGACCCGCCGGACCTCCACAGCTACCAAGTCGCGACCGGCTCAAACGACGACACGATCCGCATCTGGGACCTGCGCATGCACCAGGCGATCGCGACCATCCCGGGTCACAAGAGCGCCATCTCGGACCTCAAGTTCTTCCAGGCGCCGCCGCGCGCCGGCGGGTCCGACAGCTACCCGCTGACGGACGTCCCGCGCGCCTTCAACGAGCTCCCCGTCTTCATGCCCTCGGGCTCGAGCGCGGGCGAGCCGAATCCAGACGCGAACGGCGACAAGGCGGCCGAGAGCGAGGCGAACGGTGCCGGGGGGCCGGGCGGGCTGCGGCGCGACGACGAGCCCGACTTCCCCGTCTCGGGCTCGTTCCTCGTCTCGTGCGGGTTCGACGGGTTCGTCAAGGTGTGGAGCGCCGACGACTGGCAGCAGGTGCGCGCGCTGTCGAACGACCAGGCGGGCAAGGTCATGAGCGTCGACGTGTCGAGCGGTGCGTCCCTTGCGGTCCCGTTGCTTCCTCACCGCTTCGACGCGCTGACGATTGCTCGCACTGTGTGCAGACGCACGCTTCATCGCCGCCGGGCAGTACGACAAGACGTTCCGGCTGTACTGCGACCCGCTCGTCGACCTCGCGTAGACAGACTCGTCGTGGCCGCAAAAGATGCCCGCGCACGCGGTGCTTGCTATCTCCTTGCGTTTTCCGGGGGGAGCCGGGAGCTGCCGCCGTCTTGTCGCAAGCCAGCGAAGCGATCGAAATCAGAAGCGAGTCTTGGCACGTGCCACACAGCGAGGCAAGCCGGCCCGGGCGTCAGACTGCTGAGAGCCGTATAGCGATCGGGGCTGGCAGGCGTGTTGAACCGAGCAGCATGCCGCTCCGTACCGCCGAGAGCCACAGCTGGATCCCGCTCGTCTTCTCTGCAATGCAGGCGCACGAGGCAAGCCTGTGTGCCCGAGCATCCTGGCGATGGGAGCGCGACAGGTGCGAAGCGCGGAGCTCGCGGACGGCGCGAAGGATGCATGGACAAGTGAGTCCCCCAAGCGAGCGCAAGATCCGGATCCGACGACGATACAAACGATGCAGGTATAACCCCCCCTTGCTGCCCGTCTACTGCTCCGCAGCAAAGTCCGGCAACCGGTCGCCCGCGTCCGTCTTTCCCTCGACAATGACCTGCCTGAGCGCGCGGTACGCGCGCTCGAGGTCGTCGTTGACGACGACGACGTCGAACGCGCCCGACTTTGCATACTCGAGCTCGCCGACGGCGGCGGCGAGGCGCGCGGCCATCGACGCGTCCGACTCGGTCCCGCGGCCCGTGAGGCGCGTCTTGAGCGACGCGAGCGAGGGCGGGGAGATGAAGACGTAGAGAGGGTTCAGGTACGGGTGGTTCGCCTTGATCAGCTTGACGCCCTGCAAGTGCGTGCGTGCGTGCGGAGTCGTCGAAAGGAAGAGTGTGCGGGAGGATTCAAGTCAGCGGGGGCGTTTTCGGGCACGAGTCGTCGGAAGCGGGCGCGCCGAGACGCACCTGCGTATCAATGTCGAGGATGCACATCTTCCCGCCCTTCTTGACGTCCTCTACGGCCTGGACGCTCGTGCCGTACATGTTGCCGCTGAACTCTGCGTGCTCAATGAACCCGTCCTGCCGCACGAGGTCGAGGAACGCGTCGCGCGTCACGTAGTGGTACGAGACGCCGGCTTCCTCGCCTGGTCGCGGCGCGCGCGTCGTGTCTGTGGATGCCGCGGACGCGTAGACAAGCGAGAGGTGAGCAGGAGATACATGGCGGGCACGAAGAGAAGGTGCAAGCGAAGGAGAGAGGGGACGCACGCGAGACGCTGAAGCCAAACTTGCCCGGAAACTCGGCCATGAGCTTCTTGAGCAGCGTGCTCTTGCCCGTCCCAGACGGGCCTGCGATTCATCGGGGCGCGGCAGGAGGAAGAGCGTGCGTCGGAGATGAATGAGGTGGAGTGCGTGCGGTCGCGCGAGATGGGTCGGAAAGACGGCCGAGGAGTAGAGAGGGCCACACGAGTAGTTTGAGCATATCCAGAGGTTCCAGGCGGGCGAGGAGAGCGAGAATGGGTCAGCTTGGCTGATGAGGCGGGGCGCGGGTGCAAGAAAATGAATGCGCACCGCAGATGACGACGGGGCGAATTAGCGAGGCAGCAGCAGCACTCATCGTGGGCAGAGCGCTACACGGACAGCGGCAAGAGCGAAGTGGAAGCGCGAGAGGGGCGGACGCGATCGAGCGGAAGAAGAGGCGCGTCGACCAAGGTCGCGACGACTTGCTGCAGTTCCACCTGCGCAGTTGCCAGACGCTCTTCCTGTCTCTCCAGAGTCGTGCAGGAAAAGGCGCGCCGACAGAAGGAGAGGGAGGGCAGCTTCCTGGCGAACGACCCGTGCGAAACTGTGCAACGACTCGTACAATGCAATATGCGATACAGATAAAGTCCCTCCTCGCGCTCGACACTGCGCAGAGCTAGTCAAACCAGTCTCGGACGAGGCGCGGGCAGCAGGGCGGCAACGCACGACGCTCATGCGTGGGCGCCGAGCTTGATCTCGCCGACGCGGAGCTTGGTGAAGCCGAGCTTGCTGCGGAGGTGGCGGCGGTAGCCCTTGCGGCGCTTGAACTTTTCGACCTCGAACATGGCGCCCTTTGTGTGCTCGACGACGGTGAGGTCGGCCGAGACGACGTCGGGGGCGAGGTAGGGGAGCGAGTCGGGGTGGCGCTGCCAGTCGCGCGGGACGCCGTCGACGGCGATGGCGCGGGCCATGGGCGGGCGGAGGGTGACGGGGGCGCGGTGGGCGGCGAGGCGCGCCGAGACGGCCGACGAGACGGTCGCGGCCGGGTGCGAGGCGGGGTGGGCGGCGCGGAGGGTGTAGTCGCGGGAGCCGACTTCGAGGATGCGGGTGAGGGCGAGACGGGCGCCGACGGGGACGTTCTTGAGCTTGGGGACGGTGAGGACGTCGCCGGGGGTGAGGAGGTAGCGGCGGCCCATGAAGAGGGCCGAGACGTAGTGGGAGGGCTGCGACGCGAGGAGCGAGAGGGCCGAGGGCTGATCACTGTTTGCGTGTGTGTATGCGAGTGTGTGAGTCTGGGTACGCGTCTTGAGTGTGCGCGAGGGGACGCACGGCGAGGGAGAGGAGCGGGGGAGGGGCTGCGGAGCGAGGGCGTTGGGGTGGGCGTGGAGCGGGCGGGGCGGGGGCAGATCTGCGGCAGCTGGTGGTGTTGGTCGCCGTGCCGAGGTGGCGAGTGCGCGGGTGCATTGGCGGCAGGGAGCGGCAGGTTGCGCCGAGGACGAGGCGATGAAGCGCGAAGTCGAGGCTGCGCGCGGCGGGGGAGAGGGGGTCAGCTCGGGTGCGGTGCGGGGAGTGAGTGGGTGGGCAGACTGAGACGGACCGAGTGTCCGTGCGAGCATGGCCTGTGGGCGTGTGTGCGGTGCGGGAGAGCGGCGAGAGGGTGCAACTGCAGCCGAGAGCTTTCTGTCGCGCGCGGTAACTTAGACGCCAGCCCGTACTGCCGCCGCTGTCCCCGTCTAGTGTTGCCTGACCCGGCGCATGCTCAGACGCGCACTCGCTTCTCTCGACTCGCACCTCCGCACCCTCAGTCGGTCGCCCGCCTCGCTCTCGCTCTCGACCACCGCCCCCTCCTCGCGCACCATGCCTGCTCTCGTCCTCCCGCCCACCTCGACCCCGGCAGGACGCGCAGCCGCACTCGTCAACGACGTCTACGGCCAGTACGTCCCCGACCTCGCCGTATCCCACGGCGACCAGGTGCGCTTGCCCTCTCCTTCGTCCTCTTCGTCCTCTCGACACTCACTGCATCTCGGCGCACCAGCTCTCGCTCGACTCGCCTGCAGGCAAGGCCACTAGCCTCGCAGACGTCGCCGCCCACCTCTTCGAGGCCGCGGGCAAGACGAACGATGCCCTCGGCACGACCGACGAGCAGCGCCTCGAGGCCAAGCGCTGGCTCGAGCAGGTCGAGCAGGGGGCCTGGGACCAGCCCGAGCAGCTCAAGGTCCGTACAATGTCACGAGTACCGTCGAGGGAATGCCGACTGACCGCCGAGAGGCGAGCGCAGGCGGTCGACGAGCAGTTGACGACCAAGACGTACGTCGCCGGCGAGTCGCTCACCGCAGGCGACCTCGGCGTCTTTGCCGCCGTGCACCCCTACATCGTGCGCACACCGTCTCTCTTTCTCTCTCGGCTTGCCCCGCACGCACGAGACTGACCCGCGCGCGTCGTCCGAGCAGGCCCACGCGTCGCACTCTGCGCTCCTCTCGCACCCGGCCCTCACGCGCCACTTTGACCACGTCCAGCACCTCCCGCTCGTCGCGTCTGTGCTCGCGCGCTCGGCCGCCCCGTACCTCGCCCCCGCCGTCGTCCCCATCGACGTCGACAACGTCCCCGTCGTCGAGATCAAGCCCGACGTAAAGGCCAAGAAGCCCAAGGCCGCTCCCGCTGCGGGCGAGGCTGCGGCTGCGCCGGCGCCCAAGGCCGACAAGAAGCAGCAGAAGAAGGAGGTCGAGGGCAAGGAGGCGGCACCCGCAGCGGCGGCGGCGGCCGAGGGCAAGAAGGCAAAGGGCGAGAAGAAGGAAAAGGCGCCCAAGGAGAAGAAGCCCGCGCCCCCGGCACCCGTCGCAGAGGCTCCGGCACCGTGGATGATCGACCTGCGCGTGGGCAAGATTGTCGAGGGTGCTGTCACCTGCGATCCCATGTCCTGCGCGACCTGGCGCGCTGATGCGTTTGCTCCGCCCCTCGCGCAGTTATGCAGCACCCGGACGCCGACTCGCTCTATGTCGAGAAGATCGACATCGGCGAGGCCGAGCCGCGGACGGTCGTCTCGGGTCTCGTCAAGTACAAGACGCTCGACGAGAGTGCGCTCGCCTCTTCCTCTTTCTCCAGTCCAGCGACACTCAATGCTCTCTTCTCCTTGCAGTGCGCAACGCAACCGTCATTGCTGTCTGCAACCTCAAGCCTGTAGCGAGTGAGCCGGTTCGGGCCCTGGACTCGTCGACCCGGAGCTGACGATGCTCTCTCCTCCGCAGTGCGCGGCATCAAGTCGTTCGCCATGGTTCTCTGCGTATGTCTCTCGCTCTCTCTGACGCTCGGAAAGAGAGCGACGCTGACTCGGGACGTCGCGCAGGCCACCTCGCCCGACGGCAAGGACTCTGGCGTCGAGTTTGTCGACCCGCCCGCGGGTTCGCAGCCGGGCGACCGCGTCTACTTTACCTCATTCGCCGACAGGCAGCCGCTCGAGCTCCTCAACCCCAAGAAGAAGATCTTCGAGGCCGTCCAGCCGGGCTTCACCACGCTCGAGAACCGCGAAGCCGCGTGGGTCAACCCCGAGGGGGGAGAGGTGCACCGGATCGTGACGGACCGCGGGGCGTGCGCCGCACCCAACTTTGTTGGCGCGAGCTTGTCGTAGAGCCGGGGCGGGTTCCTTCGTGTGCAAGATACCGGATGCAGCCAGCCAGCAGTCCTCTCGCGCTCTCTGCTGCATCAGGTCGCGAGCGGGGGAGTGTTGCGTTTCTCGAGTGGCCCCCGTTCTACTTGGCGTGCTCCGCGCTCGCCTGCTGATCGAGGTACCACTGATCGCGGATGCGCACTATCGGGTGCGGCGAGGGGGAAAGACAAAGCGTAGGGGCTGTCAGCAACTCGCTTCGAACCGGAAGTCTGCACTTCAGATTCTCCGTCCCTCTTTCGTGGGTGAGCGCACCGTTCCTCATGTGGTGCCCGTACCTGCATGCGCGCACAGCATGTCAGCAAGGTGGTCGTCGACTCGCTGCCTCGACCTTCTGCACCCTTCCTCGCGATCCTCTCTGGCGCTCGAGCAAGACGCACCAGAACGTGTACCCTCCCAGGAGCCCCGAGCTGATCCCGATGCCCACGTGCAGCAGAGCCTGCGCGATCGAGCGCGAGAAGGCGTGAGACGGTCGTGCGTGCGGGAGAAGGAGGCGGAAGAGCGAGGAGGGGGAGCAGAGCGCACAGAGCGGCGCAGGGCGCCTTGGATCGGTGCGATGGCCATGTCGTGAAGCGTGAGCGTGTGAAGAGATGGCGAGGTAGCGAAAGAAGGAGGCCAAGCAGACGCGAAGCGGAATCGAAGACGCAAGCAGGGGGACGCTCGGTGCCGCGCAGGCAGGGCCGAGAAGCGCCAGGTCTCGCGTATAAAAGGTCGGCGTTGCCCCTCTTCCTTCCTCTCCTCCTTCGACACTCGGCTCCTGCCAATCTACGTTTACTGCTCCGCCTTGAGCTTCGACTGCTCGAGGTACCTGTGCGCGGCTCGATCAGGTCAGCGAAACCGCCTCAGCCCCGCAGAGCAAACGCGTCGGGACGGACCAGGCGTCGCGGGCGCGGACGTTGGGGAGGTGGACACCGTTCTGCAGCGGCAAGGTTCGCGGGCGGTGCGGGGAGGAGGACAAGGGAGGAGGGTGCGGTCAGCTGCTGGGTTCCGCAATCCGCTAGTCTGCGCGCGCGCGTACCCAGAAGGCGTAGCCGCACTGTACAAGTCTTGCGTCAGCACGCGTGTTTACAAAGGTGCGCAGGAGGGCAGGGAGACGCACGACGAAACCACCGCCGATGCCGATGCTGAGGTTGGTGAGGAGCTGTCACGCGGGCACGGCGCGGGCATCGCAGAGTTTGGTCGAGGCGCAATTGCACGCAGCACGTAGTCACGAGCCGCATCGGGGGCAGAGAGGGCGGGGCCGAGCGGGTCGAGGAGGGGAGCAAGCCGGGGGCGTCAGTGTCGCTTCTCTCGCGCGTCGGGACGAGCGAGAAAGACGGAGAGAGACTCACGTGCTTGCGGAGCGAGCCCGAGATCGGAGCAATGGCCATGGCTGCGGGTAGGACGGGGGCGGGAAGAGCCAGGGTCCTTCGCCCGCGAGCCGCCGAGGATTGGTTGCGCGCCGAGCACTGGTCTGCGTCGTGCTTTCCTCGCTGCCGAGACAGGCCGTGCTAGCTCGTGGGTGCTGTCAGAGTCGCTTGAAGCGCCTGTGCAGCTCCCGCAGCAAACGAGATACTGTCGCCTCTTCGTCCTCTCGACATCTGCTTGCACCCGGCTGTCTACGCTTGTACGCGCTTTGACGAGTCTCTCAGCGAGTCGTACTGAATGAGCCATGCTACACGCGCTCTGTGCTATCCCAACGAGTACACCTTGACGCTCGCAACCTCCCACACGGCGTCGACAAAGTTCTTCGGATCCTTGACGGCGTCGGCGCACGTCGCTGCGACTTCGAGACATTCGCCCTCCCAGACCTGCGTGTCGCGAACATCAGCCTGCGCTGCATGCGAGCAAGCCGCGTTACTTGACGTACCGCACCTGCCCAGTCGCCGCTGCCGGGTGTGCAATCGACGCCACTTCAGCGGGCTTCATGGCTCGAAGGGCAGGTGCGGACTCACCAGAGTGTGGTATCTGGATATACCGGCAGAGTGTCTGGGTCAGGACTTCACGGTTGCGCGAGACTTGCTGCTTCTGTTCAGGGACTCACCAAAAATCATGGTTCTGTCGAGCGAACTCGACAAGTCAGCTCGCTGCATTGTAAAGGCTCGCCGTGGACGACTCACTGGTCCGC
Source organism: Rhodotorula paludigena (assembly GCA_036244875.1). Classification (NCBI taxonomy): domain Eukaryota; kingdom Fungi; phylum Basidiomycota; class Microbotryomycetes; order Sporidiobolales; family Sporidiobolaceae; genus Rhodotorula; species Rhodotorula paludigena. The sequence goes on from BQKY01000004.1 coordinate 1,050,825, forward strand.
AAAGTACTTGCTGATGTCGCACGAGGACGAAGGCCAGCTCGCGGTTGGTTTCCCCCAATCTGCCTTGTCGGGGGCGTCCGACTTGATGTTCTCCGGCACATCTGGCCGGCTCCAGAACCACACGTCAATTGCTTCCGTCGTAAACGAGGCCGCAAAAACGCCGCCACCTGCAATTGAGCGGGTCAGGCACGAGGACATCAGGTGGCGAGCGGGACGGTCGCACCGGCATCGTTGAAGCCTTTGCCGTACGAGTTGGTAGCCTGTTCGGCATAAGAGCAGCCGGCATTTCCTTTGACATTGGCGTTGCAGTCATCGCTGTTGAACAACTCCATGTCAGCCTCGTCTTCTGAGTCAGCGAGATGAGCAGCAAAACGCACTTGGCCGGTACGAGTTTGCCTGTCACTTCGGCACTTTCCGACAACTTGCACCCCGAGTCAACAACATGCAGCGTAATCTGGTTGGCTGGAAAGTTGTGCACGCCCTCGAGGACGTCACTGCGGAACTGGATCTTGTTGAGAAGGTCGGACGCCGATTCAGGCGGCAGGGGGCTTACATCTCTCCGCCTGCCGGCCAATTGGGACCGTTCATCCACCAAGCTGATGGAAGTAAGGTGTGAGCATATTGGCTGGCAGGGCAACCGGACTGCACTACCTGGCCAAGCTGTGAGAAGGAAGTCGAGAGTCAGGAATCAGCGCTATCCGTTGGACGGCTCGAAAGCAACTCACTAGCGCAACCAAATGGCATCTTGACAATGTCGGTGATGATCAGCGAGCTAATCTTGACGGCCTCTTTGCTGTGGATCCGCACTGACTGTCGCTGAGCGCCCGCCTCGAGCGTCGACGAGCTGTCTACTTTCTGCAAGCAGGCCTGTGTCAGCAAGCAGCTGGGGTACCGACATTCCCAGGCTTACCATTGTTGCAACCGACGAGCTGGTGGAGATGAGGCCGGCGCTCTGCGCCTGATCCTGTGGGACGTAGTCGACTTGTCCCTGTTAAGGGGATCAGCGCGCTGTTGCGGCTGAAAGAATTGTGGAAAGCACACATGTGTTGGATCTGCGTAGCAGAAGACCGTCAACAGAAGCGGCGTTCGAGTAATAAAACCCAGCAGACCTGCGTCTGACCAGAAATCCCACCCGTCGAAGAACGTCTCTCCCTCGTGAGACTGCACCAGCTTGTATGGCCCTCCTCCGCCATTGCTCGGGGCAGAACCCGGCTCCTTGGGCGGATCTGTCGATCTAGAGGCGGTCGAGTCTGCCAACGTCGATGCTGAGACGGAACCGTGTCAGCTTGTGCGCTAATTGCAGACTACGAGGAGAGTCACCGCCCGCAGCCGAATTGCCGGACGGTGTAGCTCTTGTTGAAGAAGGCGACTGCTGTCGAGAAATTAAGGAACTGTCAGCCGGCAGCGCGTGTCTCGCGACAACATCTCAGAGCACCTTGCTCGTCGTCGCATCCGAGCCAACACTTGCTTCAGTACCGACACTCTGTCCCTGTGGTGCGGCGGCGTCGTCTCCTACTTGCCGCGTCGCAAAGTAGACAAGCACGATCAGGCCGCCCAGCGCGGCAACGCCGACACCGGCGAGTATGAGGAGCTGCATGCGACCGTGCCGCGAGTGCTTCCGTTTGGGCTTGCTGCCCCGCGGAGAGGTGCTCTGCCGATCAGATCATTCACCTCAGCCAAGCAGCGGTTGAGGGGTGGAGAGAGGTCCCGCACCTCTGCGCTAGACGCGGAAGAGTCGCTCTGCGAAGCCGTCTCGTCCGCATCAGACGGCGTGTCGTCCTTCCACGAGCGCGTCTTCTTGCTTTTGCTTGGACTGCGGTCGGACGAGGGCGAATGCAGTTCGTCCGTGGAAGCAGTCGATGCGGTCGATGCGGTCGACGGCCACGAATCGGTCGAATCACTGCGTCTTCGCCGCAAGCTGCTTGAAGGGCCCATCGAAAGCGAGATGCACGCAGCAGAGTCGAAGACGAGGGGCTGTACAAACCGGTCCCAGCGAGCCGCGGGTCAGGCCGGAGGAGACAGGAGACTTGGCGAGGGGCTCGAGCGGGATCCGATGAGCCTAGACAGAGAATAGCGGTGCGCGAGTAAAGTCTAATAACAACACTGATTGGCGAGTCATACAACCATGCAAGAACGTCGGAGTGGGGGAGACGCGGAGGGGAGTCAGACACCGGACACTGTCATCATTCGAAGCCTTCGACGTCCATCGTATCGTCTACGACAGCCTGCGACACACGCGCAGAGCGTCGCGTACCCGTTGCGCGCGACGGAGCGGGCTTTGTGTCGGGCGCGGTCGCACAGCTTGATCGGCGGGTTGACGAAGACGCGGACGGCTTGCGCGCGAGCGAGGTGGGGAGGACTTTCTGGTCGAAGTCGAGGTCCTCGTCTGCGACAGTACCGGGTCAGCGAAGCGAGAAAGCACGGAGAGAAGCAAGGTGATCGTACAGAAAGCAAGGTTGCCGGCTTGGCGCTCCTCCTTGTCGAGGTGGTCGAGGTCGAGCTCCAGGCCCGGAACCTCCTCCACGCCCTCGCCAACGCCGGGCAGACCGACCTGGCTGCGCAGCAAGGCAAGCTCACCACGCAGAGCCGAGATGGCGCGGTCGCGGCGCTCGATGCGCTCGCGGAGGATGTCGAGAAACTCGTTGCTGCGGCGCAAGAGCGCGACCTTGCTCACGCCCTTGTTCGGGTTGTTTGGGTCGACCTCGCCGTGCCGCTGCCCTCCGACATTGCCGTCGCCCGGGCGCCGGTCCGACTCGTCCGTGTAGGGCAGAATGGGCGGGAGCAGCTTGCGCAGCTCGTCGAAACACAGCTTGAGCGAGTCGCGCCGCTTCTGCTCGGCGACCTTGTGCGACGAGCGGCGCAAGTCGGGCGTAATACCCTGCGCACCTCCCTGCGACTGCAGCTCGGACTGGATCGATGGAGGGAGGCCGAGCAAGTCGGGCCCGCGGCCGTCGAGGATGTTCTCGTAGTTGCTCTTCGAGGCGAGGCGAGCTTGCGCGTCAGGTGCAGCCCCTGTCGGAAAAGCCGTTCGTCAGCTCGTCCGTAGTTAAGAGAAGGCGCGAGCTCGCACTTACCGTCAGCGAGTAGAGGCCGAATGGTCGGACTCGGTCCGATGCGCGGGCTGGGCTTGACCTTCGCAGGCTTGGCGGCCTTCTTGCCGCCTGCAGCAGCCTTGCCCTTGCCCTTGCCGGTTGTTGACGGGCCTGCGACGCTGTCGACCGCACTCAGCGCCGGCGACGCCCTGACTGAACCGGCGGTGCTCCTCCGACCGCCCTTGGCCGTCGAGGGGCGAGAAGACGATGCCGAAGGTGGTAGCGGCGCGATGAAGGTCTCGTCCGTCATCCCGTCCGCGAGCGAAGACACGTTGAGCTCCGAGACGGGCATGAAGCCCGCGTCGGGCTGCGGGAGGAGCGCCGGGCTGTTGTTAAGCGACGAGAGCGCCGACTCGAGCCCGCTTAGGCCGTGCCCGTGCGGTCCACCGGAGGAAGACGTTACGGGCCCGAGCCCGGGCGAGAGCGACGAGAGGGCATTCATGTCGAAGTCGGAGGAGAAATTCATGAAGCTCGCGGGCGTCACCGGGTTGTACGAGCTTGGTGGCGGAGGCGGACCCATCGGCTCGAGCTGGTACAGCGCGTGCGGATTTTGCTGCGGCGCAAAGATGGCCGAGGTCGGGGCCGAGGTGCCCTCGATATCCGTGAACGAAGGTGCAGCCGAGAAGCCGTCGGCAACCTGGTGCATCGACTGGTATTGCTGCGCAAGCTGCGACGGGGCCGGCTGCGATGGTCCCGCGGTCGAGAGGTCGACAGGGCTAGGCGTGTCGATACTGCCGACGCTGCCGTTGCCAGCCGAGGTCGAACCGCCAGCCGTCGGCGGGACAGTCTGTTCGCCCGGCGACGTCTTGCTTGACCCGGAAGTCGTGGAAAAGACGCTCGAAGCACGCCCGTTAGTCTGGGGACCCATGAAGGGGCTGCTCGTCGCACTCGCCGTGGCGCGCTTGTCGCCGCTCGCGCCGCTGATGCTGCCCGACTGCGTCTTAGTTCGTCCACGCCGGCTGCGATCCAGGGAGGGGTCCGTCGCCTTGATGAGCGGGCTCGGGCGCGTCTTTTTCGATGCGCTGCTCGCGCCCCGACGCCCAGCAACCGCGCCCGCTCCTGTTGCTGCGCCGCCGTCGATCGGACCGAGACGCGGCGAATAGTACGACCCGGCGGGCGACCCGGGCGGCGGGAGCTGCGTCGAGAGCGCGCCGACGCCGTCCACGAGGCCTTGCAACGAGTTGCGGTGTGCGTGCAGGCGAGACGCGCCGGGTCCGTCGCTGTTGTAGAGTTGCGGGCCCAGCGCTGGCGAGGTGAGAGGCGGGAACATGTCGGACGGGGTGACGAGCGGTAGAGGGCCGACAGAAGGCGGGAGCGAAGAGGCGTTGGTGAAGACCGAATGAGGAGTCATGGCCGGCGACATGAGCGGGCTGAATACAAACTGCGGATGTGCGTACACGTCAGTGCCCTCGCTCGACGTCGGGAAGAGAGCACAAGACCAACCTCGTTGTTCTCGCGGTACGACGACCCGTCGACGCTCGTCCCGGCACTCTGCATGCCATTCAGCTGTGCGTGCGGCCCAGTTCCGTGCGCCTGATGGGGCTGCTGCGGTGTAGGCGGCAGTGTCTCGTGCTGACCGGACCCGAGGTGCGGCGTGGGCGGCGCCGAGTGCTGCCCTTCGTGCTGCTGCTGCTGATGGTGCTGGCGCTGCTGAAGCGTCTGCGTCTGTGCCGCGATCGTCGCATTCGCCTGCGCCTGCTGCTGCGCTTGCAGCTGTGCGTTCATGAGCAGCTGCAGCGCGGCGAACTGCGCCTGCAGAGGTGGTTGGCCCGGATGCGGCGGTGCGGCGAATTGCCCGAGAGCTTGCTGGAAGGACGGCGCGAGATGCGAAAGAGAGGAAGGGGGAAAGGACATCGAGCCGGGAGGGAAGTGACCGCTCGACAGAGGCATTGAGGCGTGGTGAGGCGAGTTGTGGAGGGAAGTGTAGGTGGGCATCGGACTCGCGTGCTGCGACGAAGGGTGGTGGAAAGACGGCGCCGGCGAGTGGGCGGCAAACGGCGATCCGCTCGTCTGCGGCGAATGCTGAAGATGGGGCGGAGGAACGAAAGAGGGGGGCGGTGCGGCAGCGGAACCCGACGAGACCTGAGGTGGAGGACCAGTCGGAGTCGGCGTCTCGCTCGTCGAGAAGCCGTGCATCCCAGCGAAGTTGGATGCCAGTAGCTGCTGAAGCGTGTGCTGCAGATCCTGCCCTTCACCTGCGCCAAATGCATGTGCGGAAGGCAAAGGGGACGGGTGCGAATGTGCGGATCCACTCGCTGCCGGCGAGGCAGCGGCCGGGTACAAGAGCTTGATCTGCTCGAGGAGGACCTCCTGTGCCGACTGTGCGCCTGCCAGCCCGTCCTGGTGGCCGCTCGACCCGGCGCCGACCTGCGAGAGCGCCTCGAGCCCCTGCATCAAGCCGTCGCTCGATCGCGCGGCGGCCTCGGGGCTCTGCGCGCTCGCCGGGAGCGTGAACTCGGCGAGCAGGTCGGCGAACGAAGCCTGGCCGGCGGGGCTGCGCGCTGACTCGGGTGCGCCCGAGCCGTGGGCAGCCGCGAGGGCGAGGGCGTTACTCGCGGCCGGACTCGCGACAAATGCCTCGAGGGCGGCGGTCGCTGCGCCGGTCGGGAACGGGCTGTTGGCCTGGGTGGCGGGCGAGCCAGCTGCGCCGGTCAGAAAGTCGTGCAGGGCCGAGAGCGAGGGGTCGAGGAACGGGGTCGAGGCGCTGCTGCCGTTCGAAGGCATGCGGCCTGCGCCGTGGTGGGCGGACGAGGGCGTCGCGGGCGAGTGCAGCGCACTCAGCGGGTCGGCGCTGCTCATCAGCAAAATCCGCTTGGAGACGGGCGGAGCGGCGCGACGGGCGAGTGCGATTCCAGGCGAGAGCGTTTCGTGCCGGACCGCGAGGGGGAAAGCACGATTGGCCCCTGTCGGGCTCGAGGCACGCGCAAGAGACGGCGTGAGTCCGGCGAATGCACGCGCAACGCACACGACCAGGCGAGGGCCCAGGTAGCACGGGACGGCCCAACGTTGCGACGGAAGCGTCTCGCGAGCCGCCCACTTTGTCGTCGCCGCCCTGGTGAAATCCCCCTCCTCATCTGCGCTGCCCTCCGTTTGACTTTCTCCCCGCTCTCTCCGCACGCCGTCCCTTTTCACCTCCTTCGCCTGTCCCATCTTTGCCCGACGCTGCGTCTCGCCCCGTCACAGACGCTTTCTCGTCCCGCTCTTGCGCGAGCACCACTCTCAGGTCACCTGCAAGCGGTCAAAGCACACCTTGCACCATCCCACCCCGCACCCTCTTGCCTCCTCCCCCTCGTAAATCCCACACGCACATGGGCCCGCTCACCCGGCCCGCCGGAAAACGCCGTCCCCTTGCACCTCAATTTCACGCGAGGCGCCCTCGCCATGAAATGTTCTTTGCGCCGGCCATCTCGACCAGAATGAGCCGATGTCCCGCGGTCAGCGCGCGCTGCGCGACTGCTCGACCTTCTTGCGCAGCAGACCTTCTTTGAGCTCGGATTCGCGGCGCGAGAGGGTCTGCAGGGTTGTCGTCGAAGAGTCGGAAATGCACGCAGGCGACGGAAATGGGGCAAGGCGGAGAGGGCGGGGCAGCGGGCCGCGATGGCGACGCGGCGGAAGAAGAAAAGCGGCAGCGAAAGAGTCAGTCTTCGTCGACTGCGGGAAGAGTGGCATGCAGTGAAAGCCGACGTAGCCGCGCTCCAACAGAGCGGAGACTCCACTTCGGGCCGAGTGCTTGCGCTCGGCATTCAAACTCGGTGCTTGGCCAAGCGCGAGCGCTGAGCGACGAGGATAGCGTCGCTTGACACGCGCAGGCAGAATTCGCTTGAAGGCAGGAGGACGAGACGAAGAGTGAAGTGAGGCGCACCTCGTCCTCCCCGCGCTGCTCCTGCGCATCCTCCTCCTCCCACCTCGACCGCTTACCTCCAGTGCTGCCCTCCGCCGTCGCGGCAGCGGGCGAGGGCGACCTCCTCCTCTCCCTCCTGCGCTCGGGCGAGGGCGAGAACGCGTCGCCCCGGCCCGCGCGGCGGCGCCGCGGCTCGTCCCCCTCCTCGGGCTCGTGCCGGCGCCGCGGCGGACTGCGGCTGCGGCTGCGGCTGCGGCTGCGGCTGCGGCTGCGGCTGTACGACGGCGACCGCCTGCGCCGGCTCGGCCCGCCGGCAGGAGGGCTGCGCTCGCGGCTCCCGCCTGCGCCTCCGCGAGCTGCACGGCGCGGCGCCGGCGAGCGAGAGCGCGAGCGCGAGCGGGAATAGGATGGAGAGCGCCGGCGCCGGTGGGAGTGGCGCGGCGGGCTGCGGGAGCGCGAGTAGGAGCGCTGGCGGCGAGGAGGAGGCGGAGAGCGGGAGCGCGAGCGGCCGCGCTGGTCCTGCAAGCATCGCACGAAGAAGAGGGTCAGTAGACTGAGATGTCAGCAACAAAGTGAGAGTGTTCAAGCGGACGCACCCTGTTGTCGCCGCCACGGAACCCATCATCGCGGTACCTCCCGCCTGCGCCCCCTCCACGCGGCCGGTATCCGCCGCCGCCTCCCCCTCGAGGCCCATAGCCCTCGTCCCTCCCACCGTAGCCGCCGCCACCGCCGTAGCCGCGCGGAGGGCCGCCACCACGCCTGTCATCGTCGCGACCGTACCCCCCTTCGCGCGCGCCGTACCCTCCCCTCCCACCGCCTCCGCCTCCATACCCTCCCCTCGCGCCACCTCCGCCACGCGCGTCACGCTCGCGCTGCCGGATGGCGTCCATGTTCTCCTCCCTGCGGCGCTCGATGGCGGCCTGCTCTTCGCGCGCGCGCATCTCGCGCTTCTTCTCCTCGAGGAGGGCGGTCGGGACGCGGAGCGGGTTGGACTGGGCCGAGAGGAGGAGGTCCCAGAGGCTCGACATGAAGGCGGGCGTCTTGGACTCGAGGAAGCCCGTGAGGAGGATCTGCATCTGCTTGGCGTCGACGATCTGCGGGCAGTCATGGGAGTGAGCGTGAATCGCGCAGCGGACCCGGAGAACAGCAGGCTCTGCTTCCTCGTGGGGAGCACGAGACGCTGCAAGAGCGGGTGACTGCGGACGCACGGGGTTCTCCTGGTCCTCGAGGAGCGAGAAGATGTACTCGAGGAGGACGTCGTCTTCGAAGCCGAGTAGCTCGATGACGCGCTTGGTGATCCAGGGCTTCATGACGGCCATCTCGACCTTGCGCACATCAACCTGCGTGGTGGGTTGCAGTGAGCATGAGGTGCGGCAGAGAGGGCAGTGCAAGCGGGACCTTTGTGGAGAACGAGGGCGGGAAGGACGTCTTTGCGAGGAGGGCCGACTGCTTGTCCTTGAAGCGCGGGTCCTGCAGTGGGCGTGCATCGGGTGAGTCGGGAGCGAGATGGGGACGGGACGGGGAGGAGGAGGAGGGGAAGGGAGGGGTGCGCACCTGGTCCTGCGAGATGCCGCGGAAGAAGCCCGACATGGCTGCGTGCGTTCTCTCGTGGTCTCGCTCGCTGCACCTGCGAGTGTGCGCACGAGACGAGCGTCACCTCGCTCGCGTCTCTTCGTCGTCGCCGTCTCTCCGCCGTTCCCCTCTGTCCGCACTTGCTGCCAGGCCGAGCCAATGAGCTCGTTCGACCAGTCGCGAGGATTCACCGTGCCCTCGTCCTTTGCGCGCCAGGACTCGTGGTCCGACGGGTGGGCGGGCCCTGCCCCACCTCCCGCCGCCCCCCTCTCGGACGAGCCCTCGCCCTCGATCGCCCACAGCTTTGCCCGCCCGCTCGACTACAGCCTCGTGTCCGAGCACGGCCTGCCAGACGACCCGCGCAGAGCGGGAGCTGGACCGGGGCCGGGACTCGGAGGCGGTGCCGGCGCGCAGAACGGCGGGTTCGGCGACAACCTGCTCGACGACGGCGACAGGGACGGCCCGTGGCAGCTCCCGAGGCAGGACAGGGTCCAGCTCGTCCTCCAGGGCGATCTCGAGGGGTGGATGGTCAAGCACCACGTCTGGCTTGTCCTCCAGCCAGAGGTGCGTCTCGTCTCGTCCGATCTGCGCTCCTGCAGACACTCTTGGCCGGCCGAGCTCGATACTGAGGTCAACCTATACACCCGCAGAAGGGCACCTCGGTCTCGCGGCGCTACTCGGACTTTGTCTGGCTCATCGAGTGCCTCACGCGACGGTACCCGTTCCGCCTCCTCCCCGCGCTCCCGCCCAAGCGCCTCCAGGTCTCGGGCCACTACCTCGCGACCGACGAGCTCTTCCTCGAGCGGCGCCGGCGCGGACTCGAGCGCGCGCTGACGTCGCTCGTCAACCACCCCGTCATCAAGCACGATGCGCTCCTCGCAACCTTCATGAATGACCAGAGCGTGCGCCCCGACGGTTTCCTCTGCGTGCTGCGGACCCTCAATGACGGACGGACGAGACGCAGGACCTCGCGAGCTATCGCAAGACGGCGCACCTCTCGCTCGACGAAGAGTCGTCGACGCGCACGCTCACCCCGCTCGAAGAGGGCTCGCTCCCCGCCGACATCGACGCGCGCCTGTCTTCGCTCCGGCAGCGGCTCCCGCTGCTCGTCGACAGCTGGACCAAGATCACGGTCGCGTCCGAGCGCGTGTCGCACCGCCGCCTGAACCAGGGCAAAGAGTGGGACGCGCTCGGCGACGCGCTCGCGCGCGCGCTCGACGCAGAGCAGCAGGGGTGGCGCCCCAAGCAGGTCGAGCAGACCGAGAGAGAGGTCAGGGCGTTCAGGGGCGTCGTGGGCGACGTGGCCGAGACCGAGGGCGCGAGCGCGCGGAGGAACCTCGAGACGGTCGTAGAGGACCTCAAGCGGGTGCGTCGCCGTGGCCTCGGCCCGTCTCGCTCTGTCATGCGCGAGCGTGCGCAGTGTCTGACGCTCGACGGCCGCTCCAGCATCGCGAGCTGTACACGACCCTGCGCGAGCTGTTCGCACGACAAACAACACTCGGCGTCGACAACGTCGACAAGCTCAAGAAGCGCACCGAAACCAACCTCAACAAGGTGCGTTTTCCCTCGCCTGTTCCTCCCGCGCGCCCTCGTCTCGTCTGCCCCGGTGCTAATGCGCGCGCCCGGCGCCCACAGCTCTCGCTCCTGCGCTCCGTCTCGCCGCGCCCGGCGACGTTCGACGCCGACGCCGACAAGCTCGCGAGCGCGATCGAGGCGGACCAGCGCGCGATCGACGCCGCGCTGCGCCGCCGCGCGTTCGTGCGCTGGTGCGTCTGGCAAGAGGTGCAGTGGGCGTTCCGGTCCAGTGCGTCCGCGTCCTCTTTCGCCGTGAGACTTTCACGTTCACGTCCAGGTCAAGCTGATCAGAAATGCGCGACGCGGGAAACAGCGTCCCTCTTGCAGCTTTCGCTTCGCGACTTTGCCGCGTCGGAAACGGGCTACTCGAAGCGCCTCGCAGAGCAGTGGGTCGCACTCGCTGAAGCGCTCGGGCCGAGCGAGGGCTAGCTTCCTTCTCCCGCGGGCATCTCTTGCTGTACAGAATATGGGCTCGAGCCGGGGTGCGGAGGGAGGACCTTGTTGTAAGCTGGCGCTGTGGCCTGCGCGATCCCGTTATGCATTCGTTCTTTTGCATGATTTGAGAGGGAGTCAAGCTAGAGAGTGACAACAACATGGCACAGAAGCACGATACGGACAACGAGGTCAGGAATGGCGAGGGATCCGCGGCGAGACGCCAAAGAACCACGAGATGAGGGCGACGAGGAGCGCGAGCGAGAGGCACGTGAGCCCTGCGTTCAGTGCGAGCTGGTGAGCCTCTCAACTGTACTTCAACTGTACTGAGTGGAAGTGGAGGACGGACAGACGAGCGTGCGCTGCCAGCTGTTGATCCGCTGCAGCGTCGTCTCTTCCTCGTCCAGGCGCTTCTCGAGCTGCTCGAGCTGCACGTTGCACGCCGAGCGCGTCAGCGACCAAGCACCACGCGGCTCATCGAATTGGTGGGCGCAAACGCACGAGGCCCCTCGCGAGCTCGATGCTGGCCAGGCTGTGCTCGAGCTGCCCGCGGCTCTCGTCGACCTTGTCGCGCGACTGGCTCAGGCTCTCGCGCGCGCTCGAGATGCGCGGGGTCGTCGCGCTGCGCAGCTCGGCGAGCTGCGTGGTCAGCTGCGCGGTGAGCTCCTGTGTGCGGGGTGCGCGAGGTCAGCCCTGGCGACAGAGGCGAACGAGGTCGGGAGGGGAGAAACGGACCCGCGCACGCTCGTCGACGGTGCGGAGACTCGCGAGCTGCTCGTCCCACTGCGCTATGCGCGTGTCCAAGTCGTGCTGCACGGCAGTGAGAGCGTCAGCGGGAAGGGTGCACGCGGAATGATGACGGCGGAGGCGGTGCACGCACCTCGAGGCGGGCGAGGTGGTTCTCGAGCGCATGGCAGCGGTCGGTTGAAGCGTGGCAGTAAGCCTCTAGTCGACTGCGTGTGGGCACATCCAAGTCAGTTGCAGTCCAGCCGAGTGAGCGAGAGCGCGACGAGGGTTACCGGAGGTCGTCTTGAGACGAGCGAGCGGCGGCGAGGGCAAAAGAGGCTCGCGGGGGGCGGCTGGCGGTGGTGCGGGCTGAAGTGCGCCTGGAGAGTGCAGTGCGCGGGTGCATGCGCCGCAGGAGGGTGCTGGCGGGTGCGGCGCGGCGAGTGTCCCCCGGGGATCGCCAGTTGCTGTCTGGCGGGCGGCGAGTACGGCGAGCGCTCACGGGAGCGCCCTCGCGCCCTTCGCTGCCACCGTCTACTGCGCCCACCCTCGCACCCACACACCCAGCAAGCCCGCCCCGCCCCCGTACGGCCCCCGATCCACAGCGGACCCGTCTCTCGCCGGCACTTGCTCTCCCTCGGCGTCGTCGCTCGCATCCGCCCCCCGTCCTCGACAGCTGCCTCCGACATCGCTAGGCCACGAGCACGGGGACTCGCCAGCGCACGCTCACCCACCCGCACCCGCCCGCACACCCGCACGCACGGCCCACGCCCCCTCGCGCGCTCTCGCCGACTCGTTGAGGTCTCGACTGGCCGCAAGGTGAGGGGTCGCCTCCGCCGAGCTCGTGGCCCGCGCCCGGCTCTCGCACGCACGCACAGGCTGACACCTACCTCTGGGTGTCTGCAATAGCTACACAGTACAGCTCGCTACGAGGTGCGCCCCGCCCGCGCAACAGGCGCACCGCAGACCGCAACTTTCGCTGACCTTCGCCGCCACCAGCAGAGCCCGTGCCAGCGCCTGCAGCAGCAGCAGCAGCAGTAGCAGCAGACAGCACTCGAAGTAGCCGCACGTCGACTTCGAACTACCCCGCCGGCCTCTGAGCGCGTCCGATATCGCTGTGAGTCCCCGTCCTTCCCTCTCGCCTCGCGCTCCCGACCTTCGCAGCCTCTAGTCCCGCCGCTCGGTCAAACTGACGTTCCTTCGCTTGCCTTCTCTCTCACCTGCTCCTCGCACTGCATCTGCGTGCTCGCCCTGCCTCGCACCGCCCCATGCAGACGCCTGCCGCGGATCCAGTTCGAACCGACTCCCGTCTACTCTCCGACTGCTTCTGCTCTTCCCACGCACACAGCACCTCCACCTTCGCCTACAGGAGTGCGTGCGTTGCACTGCTTCTCGCGTGTCCGAGCGCAAGCGGTCCTGACCCGGCATCGAACGCTCGCAGGACCCTTCACTTCGGTGTTCGCTCTTCCTCCAGGTTGATCCCTACGAGAGCTCGACTCGACGTCTAGCCGCACTCTCCGACAAAGCGCGTCCGATAATCGCTGTGCGTGCTCTCGCTGTCCAGGTGCGAGGCCGCGCGAGACTAACTGCTTGGGCCTTCTTCGCCTCTCGTCCCCAGACGCCCGTCGGAAGTAACGGCTTGACCTCGCCCGTCGCGCCTCCTTGTTCGGATTCATCTACCCCACTCGACTTGACCTACACACTTTCCTCCCCGACAATCCGGTCGAGTCTGTCAAGATGCAGCTGAACCAGGGCTACCCGACGTACGACACCTCGCCTTACGCCGACTCTGGCCCGCCGCACCAGCAGCAGGAAATGTCACCCAATCATCCCCAGCACAATCATCAACAGCATTACATGCACGATCACCATCAGCACGCTCCACCCCCTCAATCGCTCATGTCGCCCACCCTCGATTCACCAGCCTCTTACTACGCCTTCGACACGGCCATGTCCTCGGGCTACGACAACGAAGACCCGACGCTTTCGCAGGTGTACAGCTCGACGGCGTTCGACCCGATCGACGGCGCGTACGGCCCACAGGCCCTCTCGTACTGCGCCTCGGAGGATGCCGAGCACTCGACCGTCTTCGATGCTGCGACCGCCGAAGTCGACATGCTCCAGTCTAGCGGGCTCGGCGCCTTTGCCGACGGCGGTCAACCGCCCGCCGCCGCGGTACCGCCGCGCAGCTACAGCTACACTGCGCCCGGCGAGGTGCAGCTGCAGCAACAGCAGCCGCAGGTCGTCGCACAGGCGCCTGTGACGCCTGGCGGCAACCCGTCGGTGGACGCGTTCGCCCGGCTCCGCGCGGGCAACATCTCGATCACGCCGGGCGCCGCTGTCGGCCCTGCAGCCGCGGCGCGCTTTGCGGCGACGCGCACGGCGAGCTCGCCCGTCGTGCCGACGTTCCGCAACCCGTACTCGCCCACTCGCGCGCCGCCGACTTGGTCTTCCCAGCTGCCGCAGCAGGCGGTCGTCGAGCCCCCCTATCCGGCGTACAGCGTCCACAACCCGGTGTACGACCTGTACGGCTCGTCGTACGCGGCGCTGAATGCGCCGTCACCCGAGCCGCGCCCGCAGCTTGCGGGAGCGCACGGGCACGACGTGCGCCATCCGCAGGCCGCGACGCTCTCGCAGAACCCGACCGCGCCGGCGGACCCGTTCGACCCCAAAGCGCTCGGGCTTCCGATGCCGCCGCCGCGGCTCGACGGCGGCGCGACGACGAGCAACTCGTACTCGAACATCTATTCGAGCAGCGGGTTCGACCTCGTCGGGATCCTCGCGCGCGTCGTCAACCGCAGGAAGCCGACGATCGAGATCGGCGCCGTCGACATGAGCTGCTCGTTCGTCGTCGTCGACGCCAAGAAGTTTGACCAGCCCGTCGTGTATGCGTCCGAGACGTTCTTGCGCTTGACGGGATACAACAACGAGGAGGTGGTCGGCCGCAACTGTACGTTTCATTTCGTTCTAATCTGCGCTGTGGTACTCATGCTGACTCGCGTTCGCGCACACAGGCCGCTTCTTGCAGGCGCCCGGCGACCAGGAGGTCGTGCAGGGCGAGAAGCGCAAGTACACGGACGGCAATGCCGCGCATCACCTGCGCACGCACATCGTCTCTGGCCAGGAGACGCAGGTGTCGCTCATCAACTATCACAAGAAGGGCAAGCCTTTCATCAACCTCGTCACCTGCGTTCCCATCTCGTGGCACGACTCGGGCGAGATCGACTTCTTCGTCGGGTTCCAGGTCGACCTCGTCGACCAGCCCGCGGCCATCCTCGACAAGATGCAGAACGGCTCGTACATTGTCAACTACTCGGTCGTGCACGCGACCATCGCGCGCAACCCGTCGGTCATCTCGTTTGACCCGACGGGCGCGATCGAGCAGCTCGAGGACTCGGCGCAGCACGCCGCGCAGCAGGCTCAGGCGCACGCCGCGAGCGCCGTCGTCAAAGCCGCCGGTGCAGCGCAGCAGGCGCGCGCGCTGATCCGCACCGACGAGCCGGGCGAGCTGCTCGACTCGGTCGCGCGCGGCGGCCTGGGCGCGCTCGCCAACGACACAATGCGCAAGCAGTTCTCGCGCCTGCTCGTCGACCAGTGCGACGACCTCGTGCACGTCCTGTCGCTCAAGGGCGCGCTGCTGTACGTTTCGGCGGCGTCGCGCCAGCTGCTCGAGTACGAGCCGCACGAGCTCCTCGGCAAGACGCTGTCGTCGTTCTGCCACCCGTCCGACATCGTCAGCGTGCAGCGCGAGCTCAAGGACGCGGGTGTCTCGGCGCACCCGACCGTCAGCCTCGTGTACCGCATCCGGCGGAAGAACTCGGGCTACGTCTGGTTCGAGGCGCAGGGGCGCTTGCACCTCGAGCCGGGCAAGGGCCGCAAGTGCGTTATCCTGTCGGGCCGCCCGCGCGAGGTCTACAAGATGAGCTGGCGCGACCTCGAGCTCGCCGGCGGCGTCGGCTCGGGCGAGCACGAGTTCTGGGCCAAGGTCTGCGTCGACGGCATCTTCCTCTCGGTGACGCAGAGCGCAGAAAAGGTGCTCGGCGTCGGCAGCGTCCAGCGCGACGTCCTCGGCAAGTCGGTCGGCGACATGAGCCGCCGCGCGACCGACGACTCGCAGCGCTTCATGGACGCACTCGTCGAAGCGAGTCGTGGCACGCCCACCGTCGTGCAGCACATGCTCATCCCCATCCCCGGCAAGCCCGCCGTCGAGGTCGTCACGCGCTTCTACCCTGCGCGCAGCGGCACCGACCCGCACCCGAACCACCCGCCGTCCGACTCGCACCTCGCCCCGATCGGCGGCAAGCAGGTCTCGGTCATTGCGCAGGTCAGCCTCGCGTCGAACGAGTCGGAACGCGCCCGTCGCGCATCGACTTCTGCCGCGGCGGGCACGGCCGCGTCGACCGTGGCGACGGCCTCGCCGTCCGTCGCGGGTACGAGCAGCGGCTTCAGCGGCGCGCACACCGCCGACTCGACGAATGCTACGAGTGCGGCCGTGACGGCGGCCACGAGCGCCTCGGCCACCTCGGCGGGCGTCGCCGCGCACGCCCCGCTTGTGGCCGCTGCCGTGCCGAGCACCGGCCCGCCCGGGCTGACGTCGTTCTCGACCGTGCCGAGCACGTTCAAGGCGCTCGCGGCACCGTCGAGCGTGTCGGACAACGTGTTCGACGAGCTCAACGTGACGCGCGGTACGAGCTGGCAGTTCGAGCTGCACCAGAGTGCGTCTTCCCTCCTCTTCTCGCCGGTCAATTCGAATCTCCTGACCTTCTGCTCGATCTGCAGTGCGTTTGACCAACAAGAAGCTTCGCGAAGAGCGCAGCGCGCTCGAGGCTCTCAAGAAGAAGAAGGCCGCGCTGCAGGCGCAGCAGCCCGCCGCGCAAAAGGCTGGCCCGTCGCAGCGCGCGTGCGCCAACTGCGGCCGCACGAGCTCGGCAGAGTGGCGCTCGGGACCTACGGGTCCCAAGACGCTCTGCAACGCGTGCGGGCTGCGGTGGAGTAAGGCGAAGAGTCAGGCGGCGGCGGCCGAGAAGAAGCGCAAGGAGGCAGAAGAGCGGGAGAAGGCGGCGGCGGCAGCAGCTGCTGCAGCCGCGGTCGCACAGGGCGGCGCGTCGAGCTCGTCGGCGTCGCAGTCCCGCTCGGGGTCTCGCGACTCGTCTGGCTCGGGCGCGAGCACCGACCCGACCACGGCAATGCCGACGCCATCACCGCTGGGCGCGTACCAGATCTGCGGCACGTCGCCTCATTCCGCCTCGGTTCCGCACGTTCAGGCAGGGTACAGCCTGCCCAATTCGGCTGCGAGCTCGCCTCTGCCGATGTACCAGTCGATTTCGATTGGGTCACCGCTGCACCATTCGGGCTCGGCGGTGCGACCGCCGCTCGTCCACCAGCCGTCGTCGCTGCAGTACTCGTACGGGCCCACACCGCAGCCGCCGATGGTCGTGCATGCGCCGTACAGTGGCGCCGAAGGGCCCGGTCCCCCGCCCGCGTAATGCGCACCTCCTGCTCGCCTTGCCTCGCTCCTTTCGCCTCGCCCTTCTGATTCCGGTCCTCTAGTCGCCAATCCCTTTCTCTCGATCCCGGTCTTCCGCGTTGTCACCCTTTAGGTCCTCTATTTCACCCAGGTCGTTGTCGATGATTCCCTCTCTCTGTGTGTAACGCTCCCTTCGCATTTCGTCCGCCGTCTTTGCTGGTGTCTCCCTCCCTCTGCCACTCCTTCGCGGTGCTTCCCTCTCTTGTGCACATCTCGTCATTTCCGTAGTAGATTGTTGCCCCTCCATCGATGCTTCACATACACATTCACGTTGTATTCGTAACGAGGGCTTCTCCATCTCGCTCGTCTCTCTCTCAGAGTGCGGCTGAGGGAGGCGCAAGGCATGAGCGCCTGCCTTCCTCTTCGCAGGCGAACGACCGGAGGGAAGGGAGAATGAGACGATGCAATTACGGGGGTGGAGGAGCAACACACGGGACTAGTGCGGGCGGAACAGGCCGACTCAGACTGCGATGATGAGTGCAAGAGAGGAACTGACGGTGCGGAAGCGACTACTTGATCCGCCACGAAAGGACAAAGCCGACGAAGCAGAGGCCCTGCGAAAGCGAAGAGTCAACGTTGACGGTCGTGTGTGGCCCACGGTCGAACGCACGGCGATCAAGTGGAATCCGACGGCCGGTCTAGCGTCTTGCGGGTCTGCAATGCTGGCAGCGAAGACGGAGCCTCCGAGGAGAGGACCTGCACAACGTCGGTCAGCTGGCGTCCGTTGGAAGGCGGCGAGATCGGGAACGTACCAATGAAGCGTGCGAGCGAGATGCACGACTGGGCAAGTCCGTTGGCGAGCGGGACCAGCTCGGCGGGAGTCATGACGTTGATGAGGACCATCTGTGGGGCGATACAGTCAGCTGAATGATATCGCAGGGTGTGAGGAGGCGACGGACGACAGCGGTATAGGCACAGGCGTTCGCGAGGTAGCGGATCGCGCTCAAGACGATCATGCCGAGCATGACGAGCTTGGCCTCGCCCTCGACAATGATGAGGCCACGGAGTTCGGGGAAGAGGAGATACACGGGGACGTAGAGAATCAACCCCAGGCGGAACCTGCGCAAAGGAGACGATTGAGTTCGAGCGCGGCCAGCGGAAGGGGGGGGAATGTGGACGCACATAGAGAGATGGCTCAGGCTACCTCCGGGCGGGCCGATCGACGGGTAGAACTTGAACTGCCACACCATCGAGAAGAAAAACATGGTCGCGACGAGACCGGCGTAGTGGTCTGCCGAGAGGCCGAGTCCGCCGCTCGCAACAGGCGTGACAAGGAAGCTCGTGAAGATCTGGTCGCAAGCCGTGCCGTGCAGCCCGACGCACAGGTACTGCGCGATCATCATGAGCGGCAGTTGGCGAACGAGGGAGACGCCGCCGCCGGCCTGGCTACCCGCGTCGATGACGGTCGACGAGCTGTCGTCCGCATGCTCAATGATGCTGGCCGGCCGCGTTTCGGGAATGGCAGCCATGGGCGCAAACACCGTCTCGTTCGGAGCCTGTTGCTGCTGCTGCGCAGGCGGAACGAGCTGTCCAGCAGCCGAGGCGATCGTTTCGGGCGCGAGTCCCGTGTTGTCGTAAATCGACATGGGCCGGTTCGTCGACGTTGTCGAGAGCCGTCGAGCTCGTCCGGCACTGGGTGCATAAGAAGCAACTCGCTCGCGCGTTGGCGAGAGCATCGTGCTCGTTCGTCGCTGCTGCGCCGCCGCCACCGACAGCGTGGGCGAAGTTGGCCGAGCGGGCGCGTCTGCTGCCAGCGCCTGCCGCGCCGCCTCGCCCCGCAGGTCGTCCATCGACGGCGGCGCCGTGCCGAAGCCGACGTCGCCGTACTCCGAGTTTGCGTCGAGATCGGTCCCGTCGATTCGCGACTCTTCGTCGTCGCGTTCAAGCGTCGATTCCTCGTACTCAACCGCTGCGCGCTCGTCGTCTGCAGTCGCCTTGGCGAGGAAGACGTCGCTGAGAGAGAAGACGGCCTGATTGTTGGCGAGGAGGAGCCGTTCCGCGAACGAGTGCGGCACCTCGCTGTCTGGATCGTACCGGTTCGTCGTCGCCATCGAGACGGATCGGAAGCCACGCCGCCGCATGGACGGTATGCGCAGGCCCGAGTCACGTTCGAAAGCCGTCTGGCTGGGGCGGCGGCTACTGCTGTAGCCATATGCGGAGCCGTGCTGCCGGATCGACGAGCGGCGATCGGCGAGTGTGCTCCGCTCAGCGGCGGCATCGGTGAGAGAAGGGGAGGGTGCGGGAGAAGGGAGCGGAGGTACTTCGCCTGAAGCGGGGTGAAGCGAGACGCCCCCGACGCTCTGCGACAGGTGTATGGGCGGGCGACGACGGACTCGGCCGTAGAGACCGGCGAGACGGGTCAGGAGCCAGTCCTTGACTTTGCTGAGCGTCGAGGCGGCAACCTCGACATCCTTCTCGGTCGGAAGGCGGATACTGCCCTCGCGCTGCCCGCCGTCGCGGTTGAGGCCGAGCGAGGAGAGACCGCCGAGCAGAGTGACGGAGCCGGCGACGAGGCAGGGAAGGAGGTACGGGTAGTCGGCGAAGAGCTGCGACTCGCCGAAGTACGACGGGTACTTGTCGACTGGGTGCTCGAGAGTCCCGCCAAGCACAGAGCCGACGATGCCGCCCATGCCCCAGAGCAGGCCGAGGATGGTGTACGCCGTCGAGCGGTTCGTCTCGTCCGTCACGTCCTGCACAGCGCTGCGCGCGACACCGACTGCACCGTTGAACAGGCCCATGGCAAGTCGCGAACAGATGGCCGAGCCGAGGTTCCTCGAAGTGCCGAAGACGATGACGGTGAGGCCGTTGCCGAGGAGCGAGGCGCAGAGGACAGCTCGTCGGCCGTGCTTCTCCGCAACCGAGACCCAGATCATGGCTGTCAGGAATTGGGAGAGGAAGCTGGAAAGCGGTCACGTCAGTACGGATTGCGCCCGACAAGCGAGAGGCGAAACAACGCACAAGACAGCCGAAACGACGCCCGTCCAGAAACTGACGGCCGACTCCCCTCCGCCGTTCTTGCCCACCCCGAAGCTCTCCACCATGCTGTCAAGAGAGGCGAGTCAGCTTAGCTGAACACAGCGCACAAGGGAAAGAAGCGGCACCTACAAGAAAAGGAACGGCGAGCATACGCTTGCCGAGAGGAACTCGCCGAGCATGCAGATACTCAGCACAAAAAGCGGGACCCTGGGCAGCGGCGTGACGGCGACGGGCCCCATCTCTGCGGCCTCGTCGCCCTCTCCCGGCGAACCTCCCTCCGCCGCGAAGGACGGCGACAGCATGCCCGGCTCCTTCGACGGCGAGAGGAATGCGTGCCCAGTCGGTCTCCGTGACCCTGCCCGTGCCGCCGGAGACGAAGGCAGCCGTCCCTGCGGGCCAGGCAGCCTCTTTCGCCAGTTGCGCCCGCCGAGCGTATCCCCCAATCCCGCCTCGGCATCTTCGTCCTCGTCGCTCGCGACTGCCTGCGACAGCGCCGAATCAAGCGGTCTCCGAAGGTCGGCATTCTGGCGCGGAAGGGTGATGTGCGTCGGAGCGTCGGGCCGCTGAAGCGCTGCAGCGGAAGACGAAGGCGGTGGCGGGACCATGTCGCGCTGGTCCGCATCCGCGCGCGTCAGGATGCCCCCGAGGAAGCCGCTCGCCTTGTCTCGCACGGAGCGGGACGGCGTCGAGCGGCGCTTGAACGAGAGCGGCGGCTGCGCGGGTGCTCCGGGGTGGGGAGGCGAGACGCCGTCGTCCTCATCGGGGAGCGCGTGCGCCGGGGGATGCAGCGGGTCCGGCTCGGTCAGCACGGACCGCGCAACGGGCGTCGACATTGCGCGGGGTGCGCCGACGTGCGCGAGCGAAGCACTCGGCGGACGACGAGGCCGAAGTGAAACGAACGAGGACGTAAGGCGGGTGCGTGCGCTTAGTGACGCTTACAGGTGCTTGAGCTTGTGCACGTGAGCTCGCCTTGTGCAGTAAGGACGAGCGACAGCGAGATGGCGAGTCGAGAGCATGCCTGCGCGGCGGCGCGGCGCGATCGCTCCCACCATCGGTCTCGCACGCGACCGGAAGGTTCTCCTGTGGGACTAACAACGACGAGATCGACTTGCAGGATGCGAGAGGAATAACAACAAGATGCGAGGGGAGACAGGACACGAGAGCTTCCGCGCGCAGCCAGAGGTCAACGCAACTCTGGCGGCCACTCTTTGCGCGGTCGCCAATGACCCTCCGGGCTGAAGCGCGGGTTCGGCTTGTAGCTGAGCCCGTCGTCGTGCACTGGTCGAGCAGGGATCGGCACTGCATCATCACACACCAACCAAAGCAAGCCTGTCAGCAGTCCGCTCGAGGGCGCTGCAAAGCAAGCGAAGCAAGGGCGCGACTCACGGAACCACCCGATCTTCTTCTTACCCATGACCATCTCCCAGTTTGCGCGGCGCGAGCCCAGCCACCAGAGGTTGCCCTCGCGCCCCAGCCGGCCCCACTGCTTGTCCCACTCGCGGCGCGTCTCGCGCTTGGCCCTGTGTACCACGTCAAACGTTGATGTATCAGTATGCCGATCGCACAGACGAGTGCACGAGCTTGGCTTAGCGCACCTCCACGCCCAGAACCCAAACGTGCTCGTCAGCGCCTTGCGCTCGCGCTGCCGCATGCGGTTCATCCCAATCTCCTCGATCGTCGTCATATTGCGCAGGATGAGCCTCGTGTGTGCGGCGAAGAGCGAGCCCGTGAAACACAGGAAGAGGAACGACAGCGCAAGGATCGCGAGCTGCTGCCCGTCGGCGCCCGGGTAGGGGCGCGACGAGGGAAAGGAGCCGAGGGGGAGGGTTTGCGCGATGAGGAGCGTGAGGAAGAGGAAAAGGGTGTAGGCCGAGGAGTACTGGAGGAAGTTGTAGACTGCGGCTCCTTGCGTGAGTGACAGCTCACTTCGGGAGAGCCGAACGACACGAACAATACTTGTAGTTGCGCGCGCCAACGCAGGTGCCGACCCAAGGACAGTGGTGATCCATCTCTGCAAACCGAAAGCCATGAGCTTGGCCTGCGCAGCGAGTGAGGCTTTACGCACTGAGAACGACAGCCGCGCAGTGCCGGCAGCGATGGCTGCGGTACGGCCTGACGATCCCTTCTCGCGGGTCGTAGCGGTACTGCTCGGTGAGCACGGGCGCATTGCGCGGGATGCGCTCGACCGCGAGCCGTTTCGGCGGCTCGTAGTCGTCGGGCGGTTCGGCAAAGTGCAGGTACGACGGCGCTGCGGACGACTGTGAGGCCCGGCGGCGCAGGTCTGTGGGAGGGATGGAACTGGGCGGGTCGGCAGGATTGGGCTTGTGGAGATGCGCTTTGGGCGGGAAGGTGATGCCGGAGCGGGTGGACGAGCCGGCGAGGGTGGTGGATGCGGCGGACTGGCAGCGCTCACGTTCGGCAGGCGAGATGCCGCGTGGCGCTGGTGCAGCTGCTTCTGTAGTTGGGCCCGGCAAGGGCGAGGCAGAACGGTTTGCAGCGACAGTGCCGACTGCGGGACCGAACGCTCCTGCCGTCGCAGCGGTCTCGGCGATCCGATCCTCCTCGTCTGCATTGGGTACAGCCGCAGAGAGCCTCTCCTGCATCTCGAGCGTCTCATCGAGACCTCGAGCGTCGACGCCCTGGCCATCTTCGTCGTCGTCGGCCACATCGTCGTCGCGACTCGAGTGTCGTCGAGGTGGACGGTACAGGTCGGCGGCCTCGAATCGATGTCGAGGGGCCTGTTGCTGCTCGTAAGGCTGGCCAGCAACCGTGATGTACTCCTCTTGCGCTTGAGGCGGGTCCGTTTTCGGCACGACCTGGGCGGGACAACGGAAGTCAGCGGTTGCATGGACCAGAAGTGCAAGGTACTCACATCACGGGCGTAGCCGGGCTGGGTCCAGACAGCAACGACATAGCTCCAGATGAACATGACGAAGAGAAAGTGGAAGACGACGAGGTACGCGACTGGACGAGCGGAGGTTATCAGCAAGCGAGTGTGCGGGCGGTGTGAGGGAGACACGCACGGCCTTGCGCCCGTGCACCGAGTCGCGAGTCCTCCATCCTGATCATCGGAATGCACAGGCGGACGACGTAGACGTAGTAGCTGTACCCGAAGATGCCAGCGACCAGACCCACCGCGAACTGGCGAGAGCAAGGTGAGCGGGTCAGCACGGTAATGCGACGAGTGGAGCACCGGTGCTCACCTTGCGCACAACCCAATTGTCCGGTCCCTGCTTCTCCTGCTGCTTGAGGCGCTGGATCTCGTACTGCTCGCGGAAGCCCTTGATCCGAGGGACGGACCGCTTGGGTCGCGCATTGCCGTCCTGATCGAGCTGGCAGTCGAGCATCGCGCTCTTCCGCAGTCCTGACGCTGCCTCACGGCCGCTTAGCTGGGTGCGTCGGAGCGAGGTTGAGGCAGGAGGCTCGTTCGACGACCTGAGCGCGCGTAGCGAGCCCGCAGGTGGGTGCTCAGGTGGGGGAGCTGGCCGTGCAGCAGACCTTTGTACTAAGCCTCGTGCGTCTGCTTTGCCTGCTCAAGCGGAGGGTGGTGCGAGTTGCTTGTTCAGCGAGAGGCGAACCGGTGCAGGTGCCGGCGAGCCGCGCACATCCCCGCTCAAGCGAGCCAAGGAGAGTATGACCATCTCTGCAAGCATCT
This sequence comes from Rhodotorula paludigena, assembly GCA_036244875.1. Classification (NCBI taxonomy): domain Eukaryota; kingdom Fungi; phylum Basidiomycota; class Microbotryomycetes; order Sporidiobolales; family Sporidiobolaceae; genus Rhodotorula; species Rhodotorula paludigena. The sequence goes on from BQKY01000004.1 coordinate 1,074,221, forward strand.
CACAAGAGCTCTCGAGCTGCAATGGGATTTCCTCGTTGGGAACAGACGAGTTGACCTCATCGCCGTCTGGCTCTGCAAGAGGTCGCCGTCTGTCTGCTCTGCGCGCTGCATGCCTGGGTGAGTGCTGCCGAAGTTTGGCGCCCTAGGACTAGACTGACCCACGTGTGCTACCGACCAGCCTGTCCAACTCTCCCGGACTCGACCGCCTGCTCTCATCACTCCGATCCTCTGTTGCTCGCGCGGTCGCTCTCCTCGACGACTGGGTCCGCGAGCACTACATCTTTGCCTCGCTTCAAGTCCTTGTAAGCGTCCTCTCATTCCATCGCACTGCCGCTGCACCAACTGACCTCGCTTCCCGGTCCCTTCCCCACTCTCGCTCTCCTCCCAATCCCGGCACGCCCGATTCCTCGCCCGCCCAGCTCCTCTCGGTCCTCTTCCTCTGGTATCTCCAGATAGCCTTCCCGACCCCGACCGCCGACGACCTCCGCGCCCGCGCCCACGACAGCATGAGCTCCCTCGAAGCCAAGGCCGCCGACAAGCTCGTCAAGACGGCAGACGCCACCGTCAGTGCCCCCGCCGGGGACAAGACCGAGCTCGACCCGCCCAAGGACACGCCCTTCTCCAAGGAGGAGCTCGCCAAGAATGACGGGCGCGACGAGAACACGCCCATCTACGTCGGGATCAAGGGCCGCATCTACGACGGTGCGCCGCGCTCTCCTGCGCCAAGCTGACCTGTATCCTCACCTCCGTCGCTTTGCACAGTGTCGGCCAAGCGCGACATGTACGGCCCGGGCTGCGGCTACCACGTCTTTGTCGGCAAGGACGCTTCTCGGTGCGCTCTTCTCGCTTCATCGGCTTCACGAGGTCCATGCACTGACCCACTCGCGCACGGCAGCGGCCTCGGCAAGTCGTCGCTCAAGCCAGAGGACGCCGTGGCGGACTACTCGGTCCTGACTGACGAGGAGAAGAAGGTTCTCGACGACTGGGAGAAGTACTTCCAGAAGCGCTACAACATTGTCGGCCGCGTGGTCGAGTAGGTGACATTGCTATCGAGACTCGGTCTGTATAGTCGAGACGCTCTGCTCCGTACGGGAAGGGCGTGGCTCAAAGCGGCAGCGGAACGGCGCTGTGGAGCGACCGAATGTCACAGGGCCAGTCAATGTCTGGCTCGGCAGTCCATTGTGGCGCTCGCACATGTGCGTGTGCAACGACACCGTCGGCGGGCACTGCATGACCCGGCCTCAACCATCGGCTCCTGCGCCTCTGGCTCACGGCCTTCAGCCGTGGCAGGCTCCCAGGCAAAGCTTCCCTGGCCACTCAGACTTCGTTAGTTGGGAGCGACAGGCGGGTGGGACAGACACATATTGCTTTGAACAGCGCGGGACGCCATACTGCAGCCGGTGAATCTTCACGGACGAATAACACAAGACGCAAGAAGGGAAGACAACAGCGCGGGCTGCGTCAACTGCTCCGACGACAACAGGCACCCGTCGATGCGCACGGGAGTGCCGCTTAGAGAGCAAAGAGGTTCTGGTGGCGGTGGACCCACGAGCGCATGATCTTGCCAAAGACGTACATCGGGATGGTCGTGAGCGCGATGCCGCCCGAGATGCCCGCGAGCATGTAGAAGGTGTCTGCAGTGCGCAAACGGGCAGCTCAGTCAGCCTGAGTCATAATGTGCGCGCAGATCAGCGCGAGGTGGGAATAGCCACCCACTCTCGATGCCGAGCGAGACGACCCAGCCGTTAATCTCGGTTCCTATCCGGTCTGTATCAGGACGAGCCAGGGCATCCCGGCGATGTTGAGGGCGACGCAGTGCGAGTTTGATGAGAGGGTCGAAAGAGGCAGGCAGAAGACAGTTAGCTTGTGCTACTTCCGTCGAAGAGCGAAAGCGACGCACAAGAGATGACGTTCTTGAGGAAGTTGACGATGGCTGCGTGAAAGCAGAAGGGTCAGAAGATGCTTGAAGCGGGAGGGACCGCCACCATCTCGGTTGAGAAGGCCGATGATGCGACCGTTTCCCAAACGGCATAGAACGCTATGAACGCACCCTGGACCTCGCTGGTCTGTTCACGGTGCACGTCGAGGATGTAGGTGACACTGGCAGTCGAGAGGAACTCTGCGAGGCAAAAGAGGTCAGCGCAACGCGCGAGTGGATGCACACAAGCGACTAACTCTGTCCGCCGTTGACGAGCCTGCGGGAGAAGGATGGTCAGCGCAAGACTTGCCAAAAGACCCAGTGCGGCCGTCTCACCCGTAGCACACGATCGGGACCATCCAGTGGTTCTGGTTGCGGTATGAGATGGCCCATCCGGCGTCTGCGCGGTCGGATAGTGAGCTTTTGCCTCTTGGCGAGGCGAAGCCGTTAGGTCGAATTCGGGTACTTACAGCCAAAGATGACCAGCAAAGCGTAGGGGAGCATCAGAATGAGGCGGTGCTCCGGCTCGAAGACACCCTTGTTGCGGCGAGCCATGAAGACGGCGAGGAAGTCGGCGATGTAGCCGGCGACGAGTGACATGAGGATAGAGGCGACGAGCGGCGAGATGGAGACGAGCCCGGTCTGCTTGGCGGTGAAGCCGTAGGACCGGTTGAAGATGAGCGACGAGGTGGCCGAGACAAGAACGAGGAGGAGCGACGCGATGCCGTAGGTGAGGAAGCACCAGAAGGTGGCCGGCGAGAAGAGCATGAGGAAGGGACGGATGAAGATCTTCCACAGCGGTTCCTTGCTGATGTAGCCTGCGGAAGGGGGAGGAGTCAGTCGAGGCGAGCGCGAGCGATGGCACAAACGCAGACGTACCAGACCAGGGCTTCATCTCCTGAATCCACGTCTTGGCCGGCGCGTGGCCATTGCGGTTGGACAACTCGACATCCTCGATCTGGTTCTGCGAGCTCTTCTCGACCTTCTCCTCGTACTCGACCGCCTCCTCAGTCGAGTGGCCGGCGTCGATCTTAAGGGCAGCAGCACGGTCGTACACCGTTTCGGGAAGGAAGAAAATGTTGAGGATGAGGTTGAGGGCGAGGAAGGGGACGATAATCCAGAACTGCGAAGGCCCGAGGAGTCAGGCGCCTCGATCTGTCGACTGGTACCGTACCTCACGCAACAAGAATGTTCGACTTACACACCACTTCCAGCCGTACTTCGGGTCGGAGATGAGCTGGCCGGCGACGATTGGGGCCTGCATTCGCTGGGTCAGCGCTGTATCGAACGCAAAGGCGAGGGTGATCGTAACGCACAACGTTGATACCGCCGAGAAGCGAGAGACCCCAGATGGCGACGCGCATGCCGCGCTGGTGCAGAGGATACAGATCGGCAATGGTGGCGGTGGCGGTCTGCGAGTGGAAACCTCAGTCGCTTGATGGCGCTAGACCGAGTGCGTAGACACGTACCGACTCGAGAGGTACCATGCCGAGACCCTGTACGATGCGAGATGCAAGAAGGTTGTCGAGATCCGGCTTGGCGGCACTCCAGATCGAGCCGACGAGGAGCAGGACAGCTGCGATCAGGTAGGCGGGGCGACGCCCGAACTTGATCGCAAGGGTGGCAATAGGAAGCTGTGTAACGCATGGATCAGCGTGTGTGACACAACGCTCCGTGAGGAAGTGGGACAGACCATGCCTGCGCCGATGGCCAGCACGAGCGCTGCATTTGTCGCTGCAACCCGGTTGACGGTGACGCCGAACTCGCCAGCAATGGTGACGAATCCAGGAGCAATGAGCGGGCCGATCTGTGTTGCGGGAGCACAGTCAACACTGCTTCTCCTGCTTCACGCTCCGCCCGAGAGGCAAAAACGTACGGCTCCGACCAAGGCGGTACCGAAGATGAGGTTGAAGAAGCAGAGTTCGCGCTTCCACGTCGACCAATTGAGCGGGTCGTTCGGGTCGTCAGACGGCTGCGGAACGAGGACGATGCCGTTCTTGTCGCGCTTGAGGTGCGCAGCTCCCTCGGTGGAGACAGCCTGCTTCGCCTTCAGGTCGTCCAGAAGCGACGTTCCGGGCACAGGCGCAGCCCTCGTGTACTTGTTCTCAAGGATGCCGAGACCCATCTCGACGCTTTGGTATGAAGAGTTGACCGGTGAGTTGGAGGGAGTCGGCGCGGTGAACTGCGTGGAACAGCATGAGCGTCCAGGCAGCGTCACACCGTGGTCGGATCGTACACGCACGATGTGCTCAAGCGTAGTGCTTGATGCGAGGAATGAAGAGGGGAGAGAAGGGAAGCGGAAACAGGACGGGCTTGGGACGGGCAGTCTGCAGAGAGCGATGTGGGGCTCCTGGGTTCCTTTTCCTCTGCAGGCTCTTCCGTTCGCCGTGCGGCTGTTCGGCCGGGAGGAGCGGCCGGTCGTCCTACTAGTAGGTAGGACACCGGACCGTAAAGTCTTGGCTGCGATCACGCCTCTTGTCGCGAAGAGGGGCACCGCGTCGACCAGATCGCTGGGTCGCGAAACCGGCAGAGGCTCGGCAACAGAAGGAAGAGCATGTGGCGCCGCACATGCGCGAGAGGGGGTGGAGGGCGAGAAGGGCCGCCGGCAGGCAAGGACCCGAAGCGTCGGGAGCCGGTCGAAGCAAGTGGGGAAAGCGATCGCGCCACAACAAGCGCCCATACGCACAGCGTGAGTGTCCGAAAGCTTGCTGAAGGCTCTAGCGGGAGATCTGGCGTCCCTGCACACGATCCCTGAGATGCACGCGAGCGAAGGACGAGGGAGGCGAGGAAGCGGTCCTGTCGCCCGTCTCCAACCACACGCTACCGCTCGAGAGACTTGGTCGGGCTCCTACAGATGGGCAAAGCCGGCAAGAAGGGCGGCAAGAAGAGCGGCGCAGACTCCAAGGCCGCCGTGCGTCGCCGTCTTCATCGCCTCGTCCGCTGCTCGAGCTCACGCACCCGAATCGTCACGCGCAGGCCAAGGCTGCAAAGAAGCTCAAGCAGGAGTCCAAGCAGGCCAAGAGCGACACCAAGCAGATCAAGAAGAAGAAGGGCAAAGCGGCCGACAAGGCGAGAACCGCCCGCACCCTCTCGCTCCAGCTGATGAAGCTGACGACTCGGCCTACAGGAGGAAGAGTGGGGCGAGGACGACTTCCTGCAGTCTCTCGAGGCTTTTCGCAAGCAGTGGGCTGAGGAACACAAGGTCACCGGTCCGTCGTCGCTCGTCCTCACCGCTTGTGCAGCTGCCAGGACGAGCTGACGCTCCTTCAACAGAGGATGTCGTCGAGGGCCCGCCTTCACGACGAGCCAATGCAACTTTCTCTGCTTCGCCCGTTTCTGACCACCTGTACCTCTTCGGCGGCGAATTCTACGATGGTCAGCGCGTCGAGATGTACGCGGATGTGCGTCTTTTGCAGTCTTCGTCCCTCAATGCCGCTCAGCTAATCACGCGTACGCTACAGCTCTACCGCTACGACCCGACGAAGAATGAGTGGCGCCGTTTCACCTCGCCGACTCAGCCGAGTCCCCGAGCGGCTCATGCGGCAGCGGTGACGGTTGCGGGCGGAGGGCGGTGCGTCATCTCTGTCGTCCGTTGCGGTTGGCGACGCCGCTCATGATCGACCCCTTGCAGTTTGTGGATCCACGGCGGCGAATACTGTGCGTCAGTAACTGGACGAAACGAAGTCCTCGAGAAGTGCTGACAAGCTGCTTCCGCAGCCGCGCCCAACCAAAACTCGTTCTACCACTACCACGACTTGTGGAGCTTCTCCTTTGACTCGAACTCGTGGGAACGCTGGGAGGTCAAGTCGCGCCCGTCGGCACGGTCCGGCCACCGGATGGCCGTCTACAAGAACTTCATCTTCCTGTTCGGTGGCTTCCAGGACACGGGCATCCGCACGACCTATCTCAACGATTTGTGGGCCTGGTCGCTCACCGACTTCAAGTGGCATCAGGTCGAGTTCAGCCAGATCGACCGCAAGCCTCCTGCGCGGAGCGGCTTCTCGTTCCTTCCCACGGCAGACGGCATCGTCTTGCACGGCGGATACACGAAGCAGTACGAGGGCAAGCGCGTCACGGGCGTCGCGCTGAACGACACGTGGGTCTTGAAGGTGCCGCCCATTGGCGAGGACGGCGCCGTCGACTTCAAGAAGGGCTTCAAGTGGGAGAAGCGCAAGAACCCGGGGATGCCGCCCAATCCGACGCGGTCTGGTGCGTCAAACTTGGACGCAATCTCACCTGTGTCCGCTTACGCGTGCTCTGGCAGGGTGCACGATGACGTACTGGGCGAACAAGGGCATGGGCGTCCTGTTCGGCGGCGTTTCCGACGACGACAAGGACGAGGAGACGCTCGATTCGACCTTCTACAACGAGCTCTTCGGCTACAACACGGCCGGTAACGGTCGCTGGGTTTCGCTCTTGCTGCGACGGCGGAAAAAGCAGGGCGGGACGGGCGGCGCCAAGAAGAAGAAGGCTGCGCGTGCTGCGGCGGCGGCAGCTGCGGCAGCGGCCGAGGCGGACAGGCGCAGGGAGGCGGGCGAAGATGTGCCCGAGGAGGGTGTCGGAGGCGAAGATGCGAAGACGAAGGGCGACGACGAGCATTACGCCACGGACGACGAGGTCGACAGCGACGACGACGGGCCGAAGCCCTGGGAGATTGCCCGTGCGCGCCGCGAGATGGAACTTGCGGCCGCCGCTGCGGGCGTCGCGCCGGATGCGAGCCCCGCCGAGATGGAGGCTGCCGGCGTCCAGGTCGACGGCGTCGGCGGTGACGACGACGTCGACGACCCGGAACAGACGGTCCCCGGCCCGCGGTACAACACGATGCTCGCCGTGCTGCGCAACACGCTGTACATGTACGGCGGCATTCTCGAGGCTGGCAACAAGGAATACACGCTGGCCGACTTCTACTCGCTCAACCTCGACAAGATGGACAAATACAACTGCCTACGCGAGGACCGCATGTGCGCTTCCTACATTCCGGTTCACTAATGCGACTTCGAGCTGACAACTTTTTAAAACCTCTACAGCGACTCGGGCGAGTGGGCCGGCTCAGACTCGGAGAACGACGACGACAGCGATTCGGACGACGACGACGAGGGCTCGCAGTCTGGCCGCAGCGACGGAGAAGAGGGCGAGGAGGGCGAGGAAAACGATGGCACGGCGCCGGTTGAGACGGAACCCATGGAGGTCGATCTGGACGAGCTTGCACTCACGGAGACTGAACTTGCGGCGAAGAAGGCGGAGAAGGCGCGGTCCGAGGTACCCTGCCTTCTTAATACGTTGCGCTTCCGGTACTCATCAAGCTCAACATGCGCAGCAAGCGGATTTGACCAAGCGGGCGCAGGCCTTCATGGGCGTCTCGTCCGACCCGGCGCGCAAGGCTGAAGACGCGATGTCGACACCGTCTCCCGGCGAGACTCTCGCCCAGTTCTTTGCACGCTCGCGCGACTACTGGACCGCCAAGGCGCACGGCGCCGGTCAGGCAAGTCGCGGCAAGGAGTTGCGACGAGACGGGTTCGCGCTCGCCGAGCAGCGTTACGGTGGGCTCGCTATAGATCGCTGTCGCTCACATCGTGCTGACGCCTCTGTTCTGCAGAGGAGTACAAGCCCATTCTCGACGAGATTGTGCGCTTGCAAGAGGCTGCTGGCGCGGAGGCGGTCGCCGCGAGGGCCAGCGCAAGAGCGGGTCTCGGCGCCGACAGTCGCAACCGGCGATAGTCTTCCTTGCAATACACTGTCAGCATGGGCAGATGCGCATAGCGTTCTTGGACAGAATGCATTGCCCGACCGACAGCGGGAGTAGAATTGTCGACAAGGGGAAGAGAGGCGAGAACGACGGCGCGAAGGGGACTATCCAGTACAAGAGGACAGATGACGGACAGCACTGTGACGATCTTTAGTCTTGTGAGAAATGGTACAAAGAGCAGCGAGGCGCGATAAGGAGATCGAGAAGGCAAGCCGGTCCCGTCCTGCAGTCCACCTTTACCGCCGCTTCTTCCTCCTCGCGCCGACCGACGACCCGCCTGAAGCGGACGAGAGTGCCGGAGAGGCGCTGCGCATGCCGTTCGTCGGTGCTGCGAGCGCATTCGCCGTCGGCGACAGGATGCTGATGCCAGAGAGCGACGCGCCGGGCCCGTCGAGCAGGTGCGGTGCGGCGAACCCGTTCGTGCTGCTCGGCGACGACGATGGCGAGCTCGTGTCGTCGAGGCTGGTCGGGAACGTCGAGACGGGCGGCGCGAGGTGGCGCTCGCTCGAAGCGGCCTTCGAGCCATCATCGACTGGCTCGAGCGCGAGCGGCGAAGGCACAGCGAGTGCGGCAGCTTTCGTCGACGCGGTGGTCGGGAGCTCGAACTCGAATGCGACAAAGTCCTCCTCGAAAGGCGTACTTTCGCTCAGCGGCGCGAGCGCGCTCCCGCTCGACCCGGGTGCGCGCGTGCTCGCTTCGTCAGCCGCGTCGGGGTCGTCCCAGCCCCAGTCCTCGTCGTCGGCAGTGCCGCCTCGGGCGACGGAGCTCTTGCGACCCACGACAGACGAGCGGTCCTCGTCGACCTCGCTCGTGCAGGCGGTGCTCGCGCTGATGCTTGCGCTTGTCAGGTCGTCGAGCCGGTCCGCAAAGACGGCATCGTCGTCGTCGAACGAGATCGAGCTCGAGTAGGCTGCCGAAGTAGGGCGAGCCGCATCGACTCCCGCACCGCTCGCTGTCGCAAATGAGCCCGAGGCGAGGGACATACGGCGCCCGACCGCAACAGGGAGCATGCCCGCAGGCATGCGCACGCGGCCGAGTCCCTGGCGCACGCGTCCGATGCCCTCGAGCGCGGCGGGTCCGACATTGCGCGGGATCGGGATCGAGTCGCGCCACGAGCCGTGCTTGCCCGGCACGCCGTTGGGCCACGCAGCGGCGGGAAGCTTGGGCGAGCCGGGCGCGACTTGGTCAAAGTCGAGCAGGGCGTGCATGGCCGTCTTGATCGGCTGGTCGAACGAGGCGGGCTCGAACGACGAGGACGAGTTGAAGTGCTTGCTCGCCGACGAGTGAGGCACGGATGACGGCGCCGAGTCGGACGATGTCGAACCATTGCCCTGGCGGACCTGCACCTCGGACCGCGTCTCGAGGCGGCGCAGCGGAAGCGCCGTTGAGCCCTTGGCTGTGTACCGAGCATGGTCGGCAGGGAGCGCAAAGAAGTCGAACTGCTGCGACTGGTAGATCGAGCGCGGAAGCACGAGCGGCGAGCGGCTAAAAGTCTCGATCTCTGCGAAAGCCGAGTAGCTGCTCGAGCATCGTGGTCAGCGCAGCTATTACACGAAGAGCGCGGAAGACAACGCACCGGACAGTCTCGCCATCCTGTGCGGTCTTCGGCACCGCAGGCCCCTCCTGGCGAGCGACGACCTCCTTGACCTCCCTCCACCCCTTCTCCCTCGCAACCCTGAACTCGGCGAGTGCGCTCGCCCTCACCGCCCACTCGCCCTTGCGCTCCTCGGCCCTGCCCGACCCTCCCGCCTCGCGCGCCGCACCGCCAGGCAGCACGACTCCGCGGCTCTTCATGAGCTGCGTGAGGCCGCTGACGGCCGTGCTCGCGAGCCGGCCCACCTCGGCCGCTGCGAGCGCCTTGGCATCGAGCAGCGGCGGCGAGGCGGGCGCGGGCGCAGAGGCGTCGACGGGCACGAGGCGGTGCAGCGACGCAGAGCCGAGCGACGGGCGGAAGACGAGCACGTCCTGCAGGGGCGCTGGCGCGGAACGGTGCGGCGCCGAGCCGGCCGCGGGGTCGGCGCGGAAGGCGCTCACAGACGCCGAGGTTGCCTTCGAGAGGAACGAGACAGCGATGGGCGCGATGCGCGGCCGCGCGGCGACGGGCGAGTCGGACGACGGGACGAGAGGCGGGTGCTGCACGCGTGCTACGCTCCCGAGCGCGATGCTGAGCGGTGCGAGGGCATGCGCGTTCGAGACCTTGGCATCAAAGTGGTGCGCGAGGTCGGGCGCACCGCCGGTGGGCTCGACAGCGTAGACGTGCGCGGTGCCCTTGCTCGTCGAAACGGCGACGAAGCGGCCGTCGGAGGTCCAGCTTGCCGACGCGGCGTGCGCAGACGTGATGCCACGGTGCAGACGATAGCGGTGCCAGACTTTGCCGGCGCCGCCGGCTGCTGCGGTCGTCGACGTCGAGGTCGCGCTTACGCCGACGGGGACGGCGGGCTTGAGCTCGAAGACGTCGAACGAATGCGCAGTCGACGACGAGGCGAGGAGCATGGTCGACGAGGGCGAGAACGACAGGAGCGCGAGCGACTGCTGGTACGGCCGGAAGTGCGCGACGACCTTGTGCTGGGTCTGCTGTGCCTTTGCCGTCGACGACCGTTGCGCCTTGCTCGCGCTCGTGGCGCCCGTCGCAGCTCCGCTCAACACGAGATCGACGACCTTGACCGTCCCCGCGCTTCCGCCCGCCGCCTCTTCCGCAGTCCTCGCACCGCCCTCCGCGCGCGGCACCGCCCTCGGCGCGCTCCCGCTCGCCGGCTCGCCCGTCCAGTAGCTCAGCCCCGCCTCTCGCAGCGCCCTCGCGCCGCTGACGAGCCCTTCGCCGACGCGGCGCGCGACGTCGGGCGCGTCGCCGAGCCCGCCCGCGAGCGCGTCGAATGACGTGCCGTCGCCGTGGTCGTCGCTGAACTGGCCGTGGTGCGCGAGGATGCCGGTGCCGGGGCGGCCGGGCGCGCGCGAGAGCTGAGAGGTGAGGACGGGGGAAGAGGTCGCGTAGGCGAGGAGGCGACCTGAAGGCGAGAGGGAAAAGACGGGCGCGCCGTCGAACGGGGAGGGGGCGACGTCCGTGATGGGTGAGCAGGGCGCCGGGAGGAAGGGCTCGGCGGTGTCGGGAGTAAGCGCAGGTCGGAAGACATGCAGCGCGAGTGGCGAAGTGGTGGAGACAACAAGGGAACGACGAGAAACGAGGATGCGGTGTGCGATGCCGGGAACGGAGACGGTCGAAACGATGCGGTGAGTGCGGAGAGAATACAAGAACACGGTCGAAACGGACGAGGAAGCGGAACTGGGCGGGCGAGCGAGAACGGCGAGAAGAGGCGTGTCGGCGGTCGAGTGCGAGTCGAGGGGGACGACGCCGGCGTCGACGAGGCTGCCAACGCCATGGCGGAGCTGCTGTTTGCGCAGCTTGGGGTCTAGTGCGTCTTCGAGTGATCCGAGATTGAGGATCTCGGACCACGAGTCGAGGCTCGAGCAGTTCCAGACGGCGAGTCCACCCGACGTGTAGCCGAGGATGAGGACGCGGCTGAAATCACGCGTCAGCAGTGCCCGCAGCTGGTCCGAGTGCGAGAGTACGTACCGGGTCTGCCCGTCGGCGCCAGGCAGCGAGTCCCACTTTGCCCAAGCGATCCGCTCGCCCATCTCGACGTTGTGCACTCCCGCGCGCCCAGCCTCGTACGCGCCTTCGCCGGCAGCGTCGGAGCCTTCACTGTCGTCGTCGTCGAGCATGAGAGCACTCGCGCTCCTCCCGCTCGAGCTCGCGACCGAGTCGTGCACCGCCGCCGCCGCCCCCACCGCGCGTTCGGAGGCCGAAGCGATGCGCGCGTGCGTGGCGGCCCTCGCGGGCGGTAAAGCGCTCACCTGCCCGACGGGCGGAGAGGCTGAGGGGTGCAAATCGAAGGGCGCCCAGGTGCGCAGGGTCGACGCGAGAGTCGAGAGCGGCGAGGGGGCGCTGCGGAGGGGAGGGAGTCAGGGCGGTCACGCGTGAGTGCGAGGTCGGCACGCGGCTGGACCAGTGGCAAGCGAGGGTGACGCACGATACAAGCTCGGGAAGGACCGTGTGAGCTTCGAGCGAGTCGGAGCGAGCGGGCGAGCGGGGCGAGGCGCTCATCAGCTGTCCGTCGGGGGCGAGGGCGTCATGGCTGGCGGGGGAGCGTGCGGGCATGCAGAGACCCGTCTCTGGGCGACTCTGTGCAGGCTCGGAGGCAGGTCGGGGCGGGTACGGGGCGGTCGAGGCGGCGAGGGGGCGCAGAGATAGCGAGGTGGGGAGGCGAGGCGAGGCGGAGGCGCGGAGGTGGGGAGATTGAGGATCGCGCACTCGTGGGTGCGTGTGCGCGCTTCTGTGGTACGCGCACGGGTGCAAGCTGGTCCGCACGAGTCTCTGCACGAGCGCGGGGGTGGAGGGGACGGGGCGACCACGACGCGTCGACGACGTCGGTCCGGAGCAACACGGCCATCTCGGTCGGATCAACGTCGCTTGCCTCGCCTGCATTTCAGGGCTTACTGGACGAGCACGACACTCAGTGCAATGCAGTCGACGCGCGCCGCGTCTGCTCGGGCTCTACCTGGATCGACTCTGCCCGCCACCTGCACCCTCCCGCCCAACAACGTAGCATTGCATGGGAGCAGGCAGTCATGCGCGTCTCTACGGGCCGCTGAGGGACAGGAGACGCTGCCGCTTGACCCGCAGAAGCGGCGACACTCGCAGCGGGTGGCCGTGCAGCATGGACGAATGGGACTACTGCCAGTGACTGATACCGTGACAGCTATGGAGCCCTGTGCTTGCTTGTGATCTGCTGCGCGTCGCAGGTGCCTGCTTGACCGCACAAGCAATGTGGACTGCACATCTGCAAAGCGAAAGGGAGGGAGGACGGGGAGCCAGTGGTGCGACGGCACTCGAACGTGCCCGGACCTCGGCATCCTCTGCCGACCGCGCCGATGACGCGACCAGCCGTGCGGCCGACGTAGCTGTGTGAGACGAAACGACGGGCGCGCCGAAAGTGCGCCATGCGACGAGTGCACGGCGAGATGTGGTGATCGAGCCAAAGAGAACGCTTGGAGAGGAGAACGAGCAGGTCACAACGGCGTGGAGCAGCTTCGGACAAAGACGAAGCGGTTGCTAGAGGCTGTAGAAAGTAGTGCGCGCCAAGTACGGGTCCAGCAGGGGAGCGTCGTCAGCGGTGCGGCAAGCGGTCGCAGGCGAACCTTCGAGGCGAGGCGGCCGCCACTCGTCCTTTCTGCAGCCTCGCCGTTAGTCCACCCCAGCCATGCCCCGCCAGACCCGCTCGTCCCGCCCCGCCGCCCGCCCGGCACCCGCGCCCGCACCCCAGCAGACCCGCGGCGCTCACACGGCGTGCGTCCTCCTTCCTCGCCGCTCCGCTCCGCCTGCCAGCCCCGCGCTGCAGGCTGACCGGTAGCCTGCGATGGGGTCGACTGACCAACACCACTGCACACAGTGCCGCCCCGCCCGCGTACCAGCAGCAGCACCACGCTGCGCCGCCCGCCCACCATGCTCCTCCCGCACCCGCTCAGTCGGCCGGCCCCGGTCTCTTCGGCCAGGTGAGCGGCCGCCACTCGCACGCGCGTTCTTGCAGAGCAGCTGGCTCTTGAACGGAGCAACCACGGGGGAAAACGGCAGTGGCTTCGATCCCGGCTCGAGCCGAGCGAGAGGTGCACGGTCACGATGCAAGGACGATTGAAGCGGCCGAGTCGGGGCTTTGGGTCCATTGTCCAGGATCCGGGCCGGCGGGCGATACCGGGCTTTGCAGACTGCGCAGCATACTCGAGCGTGCACGGGCTGACGCTCCTCTCGCCCGCAGATGGCCTCGACCGCAGCAGGTGTCGCCGTCGGCTCGACCGTCGGCCACGGTCTGAGCAGCATGCTCTTTGGCGGCGGCGGCTCGTCGCACCAGCAGGAGGTCGCGGCGCCCAACCAGCCCGTCGAGCAGCAGACGTACCAGCAGGCGACGATGGGCGGCGCGTGCGAGGTCCAGGCAAAGGGTGCGTTCGCTCGCCCTCATTCGCAATGCCACGGCGCTCTCGGCGCTCTCGAACGAGAGAAAGGCCACGGGCATACCTCATGCGGTGGGGTTGCGCTAACGCACTTTCTGCGCAGACTTCGTCTCGTGCCTCAACGCGACCGGCAACGACGCGCAGAACGCCTGCAGCTACTACCTCGAGCAGCTCAAGGCGTGCCAGGCTGCCGCCCGCCCTTACTAGACGCGCCCTTGTTATCAGGGATTCGAAGTGAGCGAGGGGAAGAGGGGGTTCCGTTTCGTCTGTCGTTCTGCCGCATACTCTCTCGTTCGCAATTCACCCATCCATCGATTCCACTTGGCTTGTATACGATCATCTTGGCGTGTCCCGTACTTTCAAACGGAGAGTCCTGCGCCGCGTAAGCCTGCGAGCACCGCCTCTTTCCCTCCTTCCCCCCACTTTGCCTCGTCATGGCCATCTCGCTCGACCCGCTGCCGCCCTCTGCGGCGCCCGCGACGCTCCTCGCGACCCTGCGCGCCTTCACCGCCGCGCTCGAGACGCGCCGCTCGCTGCAAGCAGAGCTCGACTCTGCGCTCTCGTCCTTCCTCACCTCGACGCCCGCGCCCCTCTCCTCCGGGCCCGACGCGCTCGTCCCCGCCGCCGAACCCGCCACGACGGGCGCGTCGGCGTGCGCGAGCGAGGCCGTGCGCCCGCCGAGCCAGGACGAGCTGAACGAGGTGCTCCGCATCGGGTTTGGCGGGCTCGTCGAGCTCAAGGAGGAGGTGCGCTTGCTGCGAGAGGCGATCGAGACGAGGTGGCACAGGGCCGACTTGGCGGACGTCGTCGGGAGGATCGAGGAGTGGGAGAGCGAGAGGATAAAGGCGGTGCGTCGTCTCGTTCGCTCCGTGTCCTTGACTTGCGCGGCTCTGGCTTCGATCTTGTCGCCCGTGTCGACACCACGGCGCTCAATGGCCCGCTCGAGTTTGGACTGACGAGGCGGCTCTTTCGCAGACCCTGGAGCGAGACCAGATGCGACGGTTGCAGACTCTCCAACCCGAGCTGGAATTCGCGTCCTCGATCGAAGAGAAGAATGCATTGTGCGTGTCGTCTTCTCAAGCTGCGTGCAGCCGAACGGCGGCGACGTCTGCCGAGTTGACCTTCTCGTTCCGCTCGCCCGCTCGCTCGCAGGCGGGACTCGCTCGCGCGGCAAATACAGGAAGAGGTGCAAGAGGTGCATGCCGAGATTGCCGAGCTTAGTGCAGCAGAAGCAGAAGCCGCCACAGAGACAGAACCAGCACCATCCGTCCCCGGCGAAACGCAATGACCAGGCACGCTTCCGACGGCTCCTCTCCGCAGCAGCGAGAGACGACAGATCTGCTTTCACGCTTCGTTGCACGCTCGGCGCTCAGCCACGGCGCTTACTCGCCGGACTGCCTTCGCCCTCGTCGCCCGCCTTGCGCTTGACCGCAATACTGAGCTTCGGCCCTCCAGCCCCTCCGTCCGCCGCCTCGCCTCCGACAGCAGGCGAGAAGCTCCTGACTGGCGCAAAGCCCGCGCGACGCGGTGCGCCCGCTGACGAGGAAGACGGTTCGGGCGTGCCGCTCGCGCCGCGCGGCGAGTCGGGCAGCGGGAGAGGGCGCATCGGGATGTCGGAGATGACAGACTGGACGCCGGCGCCCGACCCGGACGGCGTCGCGTTGCGATTGTTGCGCGTCGTCGGAGGCGTGGGGACGACGGGCTTGCCCTTGCCCTTGACGTTCTTTTCAAGCTTGGAGACGCCGCCGAGCGTGTCGTCCTGAATCGGCGCCGAGCTGCATCGTGAAGACAGTCAGCTGTGTGTTCAGCCGTAAGGCCGAGTCATAAGCTCACTTGTTGTTGCCCACACCGAGGATCATGGTCGCCGAGCCCGTCGCCGCGGCGCGAGCGGCGAACGCGGAGGCGGTCGAGAGCGGCGTGTCGCCAGCAGCCATGGCGGCCTGCTTGCGCTCGTTCTCGATCTTCTTCAGGCGCTTCTCCTTCTTCATCGCGCCCGAGCCATGGCCGTGGAAATCGTAGTTGAGCTGCTTCCACGCCTGCGTTCAAGAGAATGGCTCAGCCCCCGGACAAGGCGACGGGCAAGCAGGCAGAACGCACCTCCTTCGGCGTCATGTCGCGCCCGAACTCGTCGTGGTACGTCAAGTTGACGACGGGCTTGTAGTTGGCGTAGGCCTCGAGCGTCGCCTGAGCGTCGCGCTGGTCGCGCATGCGGTTCTCGTACTCGCGCTGCTGCTGATCCTTCTTGTCGCCCGCCTTGCGGCTCTCGATGCGCTCGCGCTCGCGGTCCTCGGCGCGCTTACGCTGCGCCGCGAGCCACGCCTCGCGCTGCTTGACCTCCTTGTCGCGCGCTAGCTCCTCGGGCGTGCGCGTCTTGACGAGGCCCTGGTGCCGCAACAGCGAGAGGGTCGACGCCAAGCCGCGCGAGACGAGCTGCTCCTGGCCCGTCGTCGCGAACTCGTCGTCGTCGCCGCCCTTGACGTCCGGCTTGACCTCCTCGTCGCCACCCGTTGCGACGGCGTCGGCGACGAAAGCATCGGCGTCGAAATCGCGCATCGGCTCATCCTCTTCACCGTCCTCGCGCGCCTCACCCCACCCGCCGTTCGTCGGTGCACCGCCGACCTCGGACAGCGGCACGTCTTCCTCCTCGGCCTTGATCCGTGGCGCGACCGAAGCGATGCCAGCCGTATCCTCGCGCTTCGGAGCGACGCTCGCGCTGCGCTGGCGCGCGGCCTCGCGCTCGGCGCGCTCCTGCGCTGCACTTGCCGCAAGCGAGATATTGCGCACGAACTCGGACGTATCGTCGAGGACGAGCACGTCACCCTCATCGTCTTCGTCCTCGGTCGGCTTGGCCGGCTTTGAAAGCGAAGTGAGCGCGTCCTCGTCGTCTTCCTCCTTCTTGACGACGCCATCCTCGTCCATCCCGTCACCTCGGGCTGCAGGCGGGACTGGCGCTGCGGCGGCACGCTCCTTCAGCGCCTTGATCTTCTGCTTAGCCGCCTCGCGGCGTTGCCGCGCGAGCGAGGCTTGCAAGTCGTCGTCATCGATGAGGTTCGTCTCGTCCAACGACTGCCGCTGGATCTGCTTCGGCGCAGCGGGACCGCCGTCGACGTCCATTGCCGAACCATCGCCGTTCGGCTCGTCGTCGCCCATGGTCGTCGTGCGCATGGCGCGCTTCTTCTTCTTCTGCGAGCACGGAAGATACATGAGAACACGCAGGCAATCTCACGCCAAACGATGATACGCACCTTCGGCTTCTTGAAGCCGGCGTCCCCCTCCTGCAAGTAGTCGTTGTTGAACGTCTCTGTTTGACGAGCTCGTCAGCACCTAGAGACGCAAGGAGAAGTGGGACGCAACGCACTCGTGTACTCCATCGACAGCTTAACCTTCTCGCGCGGCGCTTCGTCGTCACGCACACCGCCATCTGTCGCACGGCCCTTGCCCTTGACCGACGGTGCGGCCGAGCCAAGCTTGAAACCCTCGTCCTTCATCGCGTCGAAGCCTTCGTCGTACTTGTTGAGCACGCCGCGAGACGAACCTGCTCCGTCGAACTCGTCGTCATCGAGCCCAGTGTACTGGCCAGCTTGCCGACCCTTCTTCTTCAGGTCGAGCGCGTGCTTTGTCTTGGCATTCTCCGAAAGGTTGATGTTGTGCAGCTCGTCGTCTGCGTCCGAGGAAAGGTCAGTCGACTGAATGAAGAGGAAGAGAGCGTGGCAACACACCCTCGTCGTCGAGAATGCGCGTATCCTTGAGCGTGAGGACGGTGTCCTCGCCCTCCTCGAAAGCGTCGGCGCCGTGTGCAACCTTGAGGCCCTCGAGGTCCTTCTCGCCGTACTGCTCCGCCCGCTGACGCTCCTCCTCCTCCGCCAGCCGATCCGCCTCCTCGAGCTCGCGCGCCCGCTTCTCAGCCAGCTCCTTCTGCCGCTTCTTCTGCCGCTTGATCCACGCCTTGTTGTCGATGTCCTCGCTCGGCGCCCCTTCCTCCTTCTTGATCCCGTTGTCGTCCGCCTCGCCGAGTCCGCGCCCGACCAGCTTGCGCACGCGGTCCTTCTGGTTCCGCGCGCGGTCCAGACGGTCCTTCAGCGCCTGAGCATCCTTCTCCTTCTGCTCGGCCTCGCGGCGCTTGGCGTAGTTGTCTTCGGCGAGCGCGTCTCCGTCGAGTTTGGCGGGGCCGGACGACGACGAGGCGGCGGGGTCGGCGATGGGCTTGAGACCGAGCGAGACACGGATCTTGTTCGTCTCCTCGAGGGAGATTGACTCCTTCCACTGTGACGAGTCGGACATGGTGAACGAGTCGGGAGCGATTGAGATGATGAGGCTGGCAGGGGAGGCGCAACAGCAGTGGTGGGGCGGCTGTCGAGAGTGAGCGCGCGAGGACGCTAGGACTGTTGCTGTGGATCCTCAAGAATCTGCTCCGAGGCCGCGAGCGAGGTGCGAAGTCGCCTGAGCGCCACAGGGAGAGACGAGGTAGAGGTGACTTGGCGCAGTCAAGCGCAGGACGACTTCTCCGCTTTGCGTGAGCTGTGCAGTACGCTGCGGCCTACCCTGCACCCTAGCAGAGCGAGGTGGCAATGTGGTGAGAGAGGGAGCGAGGTGCCGGAGTTGCAATACTACGCATCTGTATTGGGGTTAGCACCAGTATAACAACGGGCACTTGTACACAGTCTCTCGCACGAATCTCGACACAAGTGTATGATATGCTTTGAATACAGCCAGGAAGATCTATACAAGCAAGGTGGGCAGGTGCGGCCTGCAGCCCGCGTCTAAAGCGTTCGTCGTCTCCTTCCGCGCACACTGCTTCGTGCTGCGACCTCCCCCAGTCCCGCGCCCGGCCAGGCTTGTCCGACAGCAGGGCCTACACAGCATCCTCAGCGTGCTGCTGCGGCTTGCCGACGTCCTTGATCTTGTGTGCGTCCTCGACCTGCTGCGTCTCGGCCTTGGAGGCGTTGTCCACAGGGCGCACGAGACCGAAGATTGCGTCCATGTCCTCGAGGGTACGCCCCTTGGTCTCGGGAATAAAGAAGTAGACTGAAAATCGGCGTCATGGGGGGCGAGCGGAGGTAAGAGAGAGGAGGGGAAGGCAGTCAGCATAGAGCCGGGCGGCGAGCGGAGCCCGACCGACGACTCACCAAAGACGGCTGACAAGAGGTTGCATGCGGTGAAAAGGAAGAAGGTGCCCGAAACGCCCATGCGGCTGTTGAGCATGTCGGGCGTCTCGCGCGCTGTCGAAGCATCGGGTCAGTCCCGTGTCTCGCGCGGAGAAGATGAACATCATGGAAGAAAGCGGGGACGTACCAATGATGAACTGCCAGAGCCACTGGTGGCACGACGTCCAGGCAGCGCAGAGAGCACGGATGCGGGTTGGGTAGATCTGCAGGACAAGGAGGTCAGCACGATTCTTCACAAATGGGTGTCATCGGGGAAACGCTTACCTCGGCGCAGACAACCCAAGCAAGACCTGCAGCAGAAACGATCAGTCAAGCTCGCACAGTACTGCGGCGAGTCGAAGATTTCGGTGCGCATGGCCGGTTCAATGGTGGACAAGCTTACCGTTCCAGCCCATGCAGTAGCTGTCGTATGCGTCTAGTCAGCACAGCGCACTGGAATCGGATCGAAAGAAGACGAACAAGATGGAGAAGAGGAAGAGGAAGGCGATCGCGGCCTGGCCACCCATGTGCGTCGACGACGAGACCACAGCCTGGCTCGCCGGGTCGGCGACCTGGAGGTAGACGGCGACGTAGAGGAGACAAAGCCCTGCAATTTTGGAGGAGCCCGACAGTGAGCAGAGAGCTCTGGGCGGGAGAGTCGGGGAAGCAGATCTTACCCGAGGTGATGGCGCCAAACATGAGAGGCGGGCGACGGCCCCAGGTGTCGACAAGCTGCAGGTGAGGGCCAGAACAGGTCAGAATAAGCGGATGGCCTCGAGTGCACGGGGAGGGTACGCACGAAGACGAAGAAGAAGATGGAGGCGGCCGCCTTCAAGACGCCGTAGATACCAGTGTAGAGCGACGTGTCCTCCACGCCGAGCGAAGCGAAGAGCGTAGGCGAGTAGTACTGTTAGTGTGGAAGCGTCAGATCGGCTTGCCTGACTAGCGCTCGCTAGCAGCGACTGGACTGACGTTGATCGAGTTGATGCCCGACCTGCAGTCAAAATACCTGTTAGTAGTGGCTCTGTAGCTGCAAGACAGCAACGAGTGACCGCACATGTTCTGCCACATCATGATGAACGCGCCGATGACAATGCGGTTGCGGATGCCCGGCGTCGACACCTCGTGCCACATGCCACGGAGGTAGCGCATCGCGGCGTTGCCCCGGTAGCCCGCCGTGACCTCCTTCTCACGGTTGATCTGGACGACGGTGGCGCTGAGCTCCTCCTCAATGTACGTGTGCGAAGCGGGGAGCATGCGGAGCCAGCAGAGGTTGTGTGTCGCCTCCTCCGGGCGGTGACGCTTGAGGAGGTAGCGCGGCGACTCCTTGAGGAAGAAGCAGCCGATCAGGAGAAGACCGCCGGGAACGAGCTGCAGGCCGAAGGGGATGCGCCAGGTGACTGTCCGTGCGAAGCAGGTCAATTTGCGGCGTTCGAAGCTGGGTCGCCGGGCTACGCACCGGACGAGCTCAGGTCCATGTGCTGCTTGATACCGTACGAGAGCCAGAAGGCCACGAGCGCCATGATCTGGTATGCCATTTCATCTGTATGCAAGCAGTCAGCGCATGAGCCGAGCTCGCGCTTGGCTCTAAGGACGCACAGAAGCCAACGAGACGACCACGAATGGCGGGCGGCGAGAGCTCAGCGAGGTAAACGGGGCAGCAGGTCGTGACGAAGCCGACCGCGATGCCGACAACGACGCGACCGGCATAGATCAGGCCGATCTGGTGCGTCGCGGCGATCTGGAGGATGCACCCCACGTTGAAAAGTGCCGCGGTGCCAATGAGCGTCTTCTTGCGGCCGAAGTTCTCCATTGTCGGATAGGCGGCCACTGCGAGGAGAGCGTGAGCCATGGTTGCCATCTCGCCATAGAGACGCTTCCACAGACGCACTACTCGCGAAGAAGGCGCCTGCCTGGAAGACGGAGATGATGTTGGCGTTGTCGGGGGAATCGCTGGCGAGGTTGAAGTCGCGTTGGAACGCTGGCAGCTTGAGCGCCGTACCGATGAAGCTGATGAAGCCGACGTCAATGACTTGATCCCTCCGCGGAGCCGGGTCACCAATGTGAGAGGAGCTCACGATGCACAGTAGCCGAACAAGGCTGCTCCAAACGCGATGATGACCTGCGAGAGGCGAACCCGAGCTTGAGTTCGGCGTTCCGTCCGCTGCAACGCGGGACTGGACGCACGCCGGTCATGTAGATGCGCCAGTTGTACACCTCGGGCGGCGTTGGCCGGTCTTCGACAATCTTGAAGCCCATCGTGCCGTCGAGCGAGTGGAGCGAGACGAAGGAGAGAAAGAGGAGGGCGTGGGGTCGCGGGCGTGATTCGGGGCCCGCGTAGTCGATGCGCTAGATGGCCGCTTTGAAAGCGCAGAGCTCGGCGTGCGTAGTCGAGATCCTTGTCGGGACGATGTTGGAGAAGCAGGAGCGAGCTGGGGGAAGCGCACGCAAGGCGGGAGTTCGCGAACGGGAAGACGGCAAGAGCGATGTGGCTGTTGCCCCTCTGCGGATCGATGGAGCACCGGCTGCCGGTGGCGCGGCGGAGACGGGGACGGGGCGAGGAGGTCCGGATGAAGGTTCACAGGCCGACGTTCTCGCGCTCGTTCTCGCGCTCTGGATTGGCTGTGCGCTGGTGTGCGCACCTCTTTAGAGCAGTTTGAGCCTGTCGACACCTGTAGCAGCCCTGTATGCCCGTGGCAGAAGCCGTGCGACCTCCCTGCTCCTCATCGACAACGAGCCGAGCGCGAGAAAACTCGCCATCAAGCCCGCTGAATCAGCCGAGCGCCGCGTATAGCGCGCGTGGGGGACTGGGTGCGGAGACGTCGGGGCCAGCAAGCACGGAATGGCAGCACGATGAGCAGAAAGCGACACAGCGAGAGGGAGAAGGTGGTCAAGGGGCGCAAGGCTCGGGCGCGACGTTCCATGCGATCATCTGGCGTGAGTGCAGCGAATTCTTGGCCCCGGTACGAAAGCGAGCCGGGGCCCGTACAATCGATTGTGCGGGCCAACGCATCCATGTTGGGCACTGCACGCGCATCTTCCGGTGCGTCGTGTCGTCGCACCCCCTCGAGAATGCTCTCTGAGCACTCGCCTGCAGTCCTACCCATGATCCAGGCTGCCTGTCGCTCGCGGCAGCCGCGAATCGCTCACCCTTCTCTGCGGGACTCCGCATTGCCTCCGCTTTCGGCTCGTGACGAGAAAGAACAGGGCGGTCGCAGCCTTGCGTCGACATTCTCCCGTCTCCGGTCGGGCCCACCAGTGAACATCCGTAATTTGCCCGGGCTTCGCAGCGCAACAATGGCCCGAGCCGATGAGCCGGACAAACGCTCGCCGCCGCTTCCGCTCAAGCCGGTTCCGTTCAAGTTTGCCGCGCCTGCATTCCGCAGTTCGGTAAGCTTCTGTGCGCCTGTGAAGAGAGGCCTCACTCCGCTGCCTACAGAAAGGGGTACCTCCAGGCAAGCGAGCGTGAAGAGCACCAACACACGGACGGACCTGCACGATCAAGGCGGGGACCGGTGCTCGGCAGGAGCTCGGGGCATCCCTCGCGAATATCACAGTAGACACGTGAGGTATGGCAGTTGGAATGGTCCACGAAGCGCAAGATAGACGGCTCACGTCGCGGCCTTCATTTGAGCCTTTTGACGGAAAACGCAGGCCAACTCACATTCTGTTCTCTGAGCGTGGAGCTCGATCCTGGACTGAACAAACAAGCAATCTGCCTTCAGAACGGCGAATATTGTCGGAAGGAGGGCAAGCAGGCGAAAAGCAGGCGCAGAGACGCGACGAACAGGCACCCTGACAGGCTCGTTGTCACTGTGGACAGGGAAGACGCGGAAGCGGAAGCGCGGGCTATATCGACGACCACAGAGATCGCTACGATGCCGCAGTGGAGTCAAAGGAACAGATAATAGTGAAGAAGTCCAGCTTGATATTTGCCGTCAAGCGCTGCCGGGCCAATTCACCCGCCGAACGTGCCCTTCGGCAAGCACAGCCGGTGTACCTATTCACCACCTTGAAGACCCGCAGCATATGTAACGCAGCAATGAGCGGGCCGTATTTCGATAGCCTGCATCGCGGTCACTTGCGGAAGAGGCGAAGAAGTAGCACTTGAGGGGTTCGGCAACAAAGCCGTGACCGGCGGGAGCGCTCGACCTAAGCAGGTCTCCAGACAGCAAACGCAGCGCTAGACAGATTGGGCAGAGGTCCGCGGCAGACCACGCGACGAGCGAGCAGCAGGCGGGAGACGCGATCGACGGAAGCGTTGTGAGAGGCGACAAGATGGCTGCGAGAGCGGCGGCCGCGGCCAGGACAATGCGAGGCGCCTTGCGAGGCGCGACTCTGGCTGCGGGCCGGGAGGACCCACGAGGAGAAGCGGGACAAGCGAGAGCCCGGCCGCGTTCGAAGCGCTCGATCGCATTCGGCGACCATCGCGACTCTGGCGCAGCGCCCTCACGCTCGTTCGCCTGGATTGGCCCGCTTGTACCACCACAAAAGCGCAGGAGTCGAGACACTCACCGTCTGCGAACTGCTCTCGCGCCCACCCACTTGACTCGCTCGGCACCTCTCCTCTCATCAAACACGGCCAGCTCGCGGTCATGGCCGACTCTCGCAGACCTCCGCAGTCCTCCCAGACGGCGCAGCATCAGCCAAAACGTCGGTCGCGCCCGCGGCCCGCCCTCGGTCCCGTCTCGCTCGCCTGGTCGCTCGCTGCGATCGCCCTCCTCCTGCCCAGTCCCGCTCAGGCCTCGGCCTCGACCTCGCCTGTCGAGCCCACCGCCGTCCTTATTCACGGCCAAGACGCAGTTGGGCCAGAGCTGGCAGCAGGGGCGAGCGGGAGTGCCCTGGGGCGCGTCAGGCGCGCTCCGCAGGAAGAGGTCGGGCCGACGACGACCTCGCGGCGGGCGCGGGCGTCGGTAGATCCCGAGTCGTCAAATGGAGTTGATGAATCAAGTGCAGACGGGACGTCGTCGGCTGCACGAGCGGCGCAGACGGTCATCTCGAACGTCCCGGATGACCCGAGTACGGTCGTAACGACCTCACTCGCCGTCGCCGCATCCGCCAGCTCGACTACAGCCACGCCGTCGTCCACAACGAGTGCGCTGATCTCGACAAGCACGGCGGTACCAGCGGGCTATCAATTGCCCCAGGCTTTCGAGTCAGTCTACGGTATCTGCCGATAGCTGCGAGGCTCGCGCTGATACTTCGCGCTGCAGCTCGACTCTCGGCACCAACTTCACCTCGACCTCTTGTCCGTCGTTTTTCGCCACGTTTTTGGCCGACCCCACATTGTGCGTGTTGCCAGCTTCGACGTACTCTTCACGCACAAGGCAACCTGAACTGACTCTCGCTCTGCCACACAGCCAAGCCTGCGCGCCCTTCTCCCTCCTCTTGACGACCTCAAAAGCCTTCTTCCAGGCCCAGCGCTCCCCTCAGGGTCTCCTCCCTTACGTCCTCGATGCCTCGTGCTCGGCCCCGCCGACCGACTGCTCCACCTTGATGTCGTCCTACGCGCGCCAGATCCAGCTCAAGAACACCTGCGCACAAGATCTTGAGCGCGGTAACCCGCTTGCTGTCGAGTGAGTCGCTTATCCCGGGCGTGACGGTCTCCGGCACCAGACTGACCTTGCGCGACCTGCCTTCGCAGAGCCTTGGAAGGCTTCCAGAGCTATGACCTCATGCGCGAAGCCGGTTGCCTACGCAACAACGAGACCGATGCGTACTGCTTTGCCGACGCTTCGGCCAATCCGGATCCGAGCAACCTGTACTTCTACTACCTCCCCGAGGGCACGACCCTGCCATCCGGCACGACGCCCGACTGCGACGCCTGCACGCAGAACCTGCTCAGGATCTACGCGTGCGTCCCGCCGCGCCGCTTTCCAGCCGAAAGATCCGACTGACCTCGCACCGCCTGCAGCCGGTACGCGACCAACTCGACGCTCGCCATCTCGCGCACGTACGCGTCTGGCCGCTCGGCGACTGCGCTCGTATGCGGGCCCGACTTTGCGCCCGCCGTCGCGGCGGCTTCGACCGTTTCTTCTGCCGCACCCCCTGCCGCGCATCGTCACCCGGCGGCCTGGCTCGGCTTTGCCGCAGCGGCGGCACTCCTCGGGCTATGCGCCGCATAAACATTCCCGTTTGGCTCCTTGTCCCCACTCTCTTTCGTCTTTCGTTCTGTCCTCCCTGTCGCACTCTCGCATCATCGCACCACACTCGTTCTTTCTCCCTTGCTGTTTTCACTCTTCCTCTCCGTTTCTTTGTTGGCTCACGAGGGTTTCCTGCTGTCGTTTCTGCTCCGGTCACCTAGGTCGCACGCAATGTCACCACTTCCTCTGGCACTCTCTTGGGCGAGACCGTCTAGGAGAGGTGGACGAAAACACACTAGTCCTTTTGCAGATCGAGTACTCGGGCCCACACGTAGGCGAGACGAGGCAGAGGGAAGAGAACACTATGCGTAACACAACCGAAGAGAGAGGGAGGGAAAAAAAAGGAGGGCTGCTGCGAGGTGGTGCGGAACGAGAAGTGCGGAACGGAGACACGGAGCAGGACGGGGGGAGCGAGAGCCGTCTAGTCGACCTCCTCCATCGACGACGCGCCGGCCGTCTCGAGGGGCGGGGGGACGTCGCCCGACTCCTGCGCCGCGGCGGGCTCCTCGGCGTAGTCGGTGTCGATCGAGAGGCCGAGCGCGATCATCGAGTGGATGCGCGCGGCAAAGTCGGTCGGCTGGTCGAGCGAGAAGCCCGACGTGAGGAGCGCCGTCTCGTACAGGAGGACGACGAGGTCGCGCACGGCCTTGTCGGCCGCGTCGGCCTGGACCTTGTTCTTGAGCTCGCGCACGATCGGGTTGGCCGGGTTGATCTCGAGCGTCTTCTTGCTCTGCATGTACGACGACATGCTCGAGTCGCGGAGCGCCTGCGCCTTCATGATGCGCTCCATGTTGGCCGACCAGCCAAACTGGCCCGTCACGAGCACGCACGGCGAGTCGGCGATGCGGTTCGAGATGGCGACCTTCTCGACGCGGTCGCCGAGGATCTCCTTCATCGTGCGCGTCAGGTCCTCGAACTGCTTGGCCTCCTCCTCGCGCGCCGCCTTCTCCTCGTCCGTCTCCTCGAGCTCGAGGCCGTCCTTGGACACGCACACGAGCTTCTTGTCCTCGAACTCCTTGAGCTGCGTCGTCGCGTACTCGTCGATCGGGTCGACCATGAGGAGGACCTCGAAGCCCTTCTTCTTGAAGATCTCGAGGAACGGAGAGTCGCGCGTCGAGTTGAGCGACTCGCCCGTGAGGTAGTAGATGTTCTTCTGGTGCTCGGGCATGCGGGTGATGTAGTCTACGGAGTGAACAGGGCGCGGGTCAGCCGAGTGCCCGGACGCGCAGCAAAGTCTGAGCCAAACGCACCCTTGAGCGAGGTCATCTCGTCACCCGACTTGGTCGAGTGGAAGCGGAGGAACTCGGCGAGCTTGGAGCGGTTCTGCGAGTCCTCGTGGATGCCGAGCTTAATGTTCTTGCCGAACGCCTCGTAGAACTTGGCAAAGTTGTCCTTGTCCTCGGCAATGTCCTGCGGGTGCGCGGGAGGCGAGCGTCAGCGACAACCGCATACGGTCGAACGAGCAAGGCCATGCCAAGGAACGCACCTGGATCATCTCGACCGCCTTCTTGACGAGGTTCTTGCGGATGACCTTGAGGATCTTGTTCTGCTGGAGCGTCTCACGCGAGATGTTGAGGGGGAGGTCCTCCGAGTCGACGATACCCTTGATAAAGTTGAGGTACTCGGGGATGAGGTCCTCGCAGTCGTCCATGATGAAGACGCGGCGGACGTAGAGCTTGATGTTGTTGCGCTTCTTCTTCGACTCGAAGAGGTCGAACGGCGCGCGCTTGGGGATGAAGAGGATCGCCTTGAACTCGAGCTGACCCTCGACCGAGAAGTGCTTGACGGCGAGGTGGTCCTCCCAGTCGTTGGTGAGCGACTTGTAGAAGGCGCCGTACTCCTCGGCCGAGATGTCCTGCGGGTTGCGCGTCCAGAGCGGCTTGGTCTTGTTGAGCTCGACCTGCTCGGTGACGTTCTCCTTGACGGTCTGTGCGTGCGAGCGGCGAGCGAGTCAGCCGACACGGTCGGGATTAGAGAGAGGGAGGAATGCGAG
Source organism: Rhodotorula paludigena (assembly GCA_036244875.1). Classification (NCBI taxonomy): domain Eukaryota; kingdom Fungi; phylum Basidiomycota; class Microbotryomycetes; order Sporidiobolales; family Sporidiobolaceae; genus Rhodotorula; species Rhodotorula paludigena. The sequence continues at coordinate 1,101,168 of BQKY01000004.1, forward strand.
TCGAGACGCACCTTCTTCTTCTTGTCCTTCTTGGCGTCCTCGTCCTCGACCTCCTCGATCTTGGGCTTGTCGCCGTCCTCGGCGGCCTCGTCCTCCTCCTCGACCTCCTTCTCGACCTCCTTGGTGGTGACGAGCTGGATCGGGTACGAGATGAACTCGGAGTGCTTCTTGACAATGTCCTTGATGCGCTTCTCCTCGAGGTACTCGAGCTGGTCCTCCTTCATGTGGAGGATCATCTGCGTGCCGCGGCCGAGCGAGGGGTTGACCGTGTCCTGCGTGATGGTGAACGTGCCGCCGGCCGACGACTCCCAGATGTACTGCTCGTCGTCGTTGTGCTTGGTGATGACGGTGACCTTGTCGGCGACGAGGTACGCCGAGTAGAAGCCGACACCAAACTGGCCGATCATCGAGATGTCGGCGCCCGACGAGAGGGCCTCCATGAAGGCCTTGGTGCCCGACTTTGCGATCGTGCCGAGGTTGTTGACGAGGTCGGCCTTGGTCATGCCGATGCCCGAGTCGCGGAGCGTGAGCGTCTTGGACGCCTTGTCGGGCGTGATGCGGATGAAGAGCTCCTTCTCGGTGTCGAGCTGGGTCGGGTCGGTGAGGGCGGCATAGCGGACCTTGTCGAGCGCGTCCGACGAGTTGGAGATGAGCTCGCGGAGGAAGATCTCCTTGTTCGAGTAGAAGGTGTCTGTCGAGCGCGTAGTGTAACGGCGAGACGAAGGAGAGGGGAGGAGACGGGCAAGTCAGCCGGGTCGCTCGGGCAGGGCGCGCACACGGCAGAGAGGGCGTGGAACGCACTGATGATGAGGTCGAGGAGCTGGGTGATCTCAGCCTGCGCGCACCAGAGCCGTCGTCAGCGCTGCCGCCCGTCGCCACCTCGTCCCTCAACGGGGCGAGCGGCGGCCAGCTCGCGGGGGCAGAGGGGGACGCACCTGGAAGCCGAAGGTCTCGGACGACATCTTGGCGTGCTGGCTCGTGTGACTGGTAAGGTGCAGAGAGGCTGTGGGGACGGCGGCGAGCGAGAGCAAGGGGGGCGGAGGGGGAGAGAAGGCGATGGAGCGTGAGCGACGACGGGCACACGGGGCGAGCGCGCGGGTCAGTGGCTGGCGACGCACTGTGCAGCTGGTGCAGGCAAAGAGGCAGAGGGGCGCACGAACCAAGGTGGAGCAACCTGGCGAATCCAAAAGGTTTCCACCGCCTTCGACGTTCGCGACCTCCGCCTCGGGCCCTCTCTCGAAAATACCAGAAACACGCAGCCTTCCCTTTCTTTCCTGACGCTCTGAGCTCTATGCAGATGCCGGTGTGCGGCACACGAGATCCACACAGTCGTCGCGCAACTCGCCGTTTTTCACGCTCGAGTCTAGCTACACCACCTTCGCGCCGCCGGCCGGTGGTTGGGGCTTGCCCTGATCGCACGGCTCCGGAATGGGCAAGTCGGGGTCGATGGGAGGATGCATGACGCGCCCGACGCGGCGGTACTTGGCTGCGTGAGCGTGACAACCCGGGACGTGAGAAGGTGGTTGATGCACGAGTGGCTAGGGAGTGCAACCCACCGTGGTTTGAGTAGAACTTCTTCCAGTTTGCGACAGTCTGTTCAAGACGTTACGAGTGTGTCAGTGTTTGACGCTCGCAACCGCGTTGCCTGAGGACGGATGCGGAAAGGCAAACCCACCGCGAGCTGCGCCGGAGTCAGGCCGCGCAGGTCGTGCGTCAAGTGCGTCTTAAAGCACCCAGTGACAAATGCTGTACGGTTCGCCACCATCCCAGCGCATCAGTGTGTCGCACACGCAACATCGACACGCAGGTTCGCGAGGAAAGCGCACCTCGCGCGGCGTCCCTCCCGGCAAAGACGTGGTACGGCCCTCCCGGCCCATAGTTGCGCATTCCGCCGTCCGAGATGTCGTACACGTCGCCGTCGATGGCCATGTAGAGCGGGTACTCGGTCGGGCGCGAGCCGTCGTGCAGCGCGAGTTGCGCTTCCGTCATCTCGAGCTGCTTGGGCGGGAAGAGGGCGTCGCGGATCTGCAGTGTACTCGTGAGTCAGTATGGCCACAGGGTCGTACATCGAGTACTCGAGCTGCGGGTCGCTACAAGGCGTTCGACGACCGCTCGAGTACGAGGACTGCGCGAGCCAAGTTGCCTCGACGCACCTTTGCCGGGTTGGTCCACTTGCCCTCGTAGCCCCAGACCCACGTCTGTGTCATTGCACGACTCAGCAATGCGCTGGTCGCGAGTGCGAGGAGGGTCCATCGCAGGACGGCGCCGGCGAACGACCCGCTCGCGGCCTGTTGTCTCCGCTTTGAGACCGCAGGAGCCGTCGAGGGCTTGCTCAAGCTTGGTGCGGGCGTGGGCGGGGCGGCAGAGGGAGGATCGGGCTGAGGAGACGGAGGTGGGGCGGACATGGCGGAGAAGCGCGAGAGGCAGAAACCGGGGCAAGCTGAGACTGGATCGCACAGGGGAGCAGAGAGACGAGAGCGCGGCACGCAGGAGCACGCAAAGGACGAAGGGAAAGACAGAGTAGCGACTTGGCCTGTGCGACGCGAGCGAGAAGGGGGAAGCAAAAGACGGGCGCACGTCAGCGCAAGTGCCGGGAGAGTCCCACTAGCCTGTAGCGTACGCTGTCACACGAGTCTAGACGCGTGTCCTGCACCGATCAGACGCGGGCAGCGCGAGAGGTGGTCGTCCTCGTCCTCGTCGCTCTTGACTTTGTGCGCTGCCCGTTGCCCGCTCGTCTCTGTGCGCCGCCACGACGTCGTTCCTGCCAACCCGGGCGTACCGCGCCTTGCTCCCCCGCCCCGCCCTCGCGCTCGCCCTCGCCCGCCCGCTCGCCCGCGCGCCCCTCCTCCGCCGCTCGCTCCACCCGGCGACCCCGCACCTCAAGCGCCACCGCTTCACCCCGCTCCCAGACCCGCCCGCCATGGACGCAGACGCCCTCGCTGCCCGCGTCGCCCAGCTCGCCCTCGCCCCCGCCCCCGCCGCCTCCGACGCCGTCCCCGTCCTCAGCTACTTCTTCACGCCCAAGAGCGGCTCAAAGCACCCGGACAACGCAGACCACGACCTCAAGCTCGTCGTCGCCAGCATCGAACAGGCCAAGAACCTCGGCGCAGCAAAGGCCCTCGCCGCCGCCGTCGGCCTCAAGGACATGCGCGCCGTCTCTGGCGCAGACCTCGAGAAGCTCCTCGGCCGCACCCGTGACCAGGGTCAGTCTCTCGCCACTCTGCATGCCTTCGTCTAGGCTATTCGTGCGAGTGCGCACCGCCGCACACCGCCTGGGCGACGCGAGCCATCCGTTATCGCCTCGATCGGGCTGCCGCCTTGCACCACAAGAAAACGCACCGATGCATGCACAAAGCCGCAAGCGGGTTTCCTGTACTGTGCTGACGCTTTCACGCTCTCTGTGCACCGTGTCGCAGCTTCGCCGCTCTCGCTCCCGCCCTCGCTCGCTCCCTCGACCCTCCTCATCACCTCGTCCTCGCTCTCGTCCGCCCCCGCCCTCTCGATCCCCTCGCCGACCGACGCCTCGCAGCAGCTCGTCCTCTCGCACGCCGACTGGCACAAGGCCGTCCTCCAGCTCAAGACCGAGGGCGCCGCCCTCAAGGAGGCCGAGTTCCTCCTCAAGGGCGTCGACGCGCCCAAGCCCGCCGCGCAGAAGGCCGCGGGTGCCCCGGCCCCCGCGGGCTCGTCGGCGGCCGCCAAGGCCCAGGCCGAGCTCGAGGGCCAGGCGGGCGTCCAGCTCGGGTTGACCGTCAAGAAGGAGCAGGCCGTCTTTGGCGACTGGTACCAGCAGGTCCTCATCAAGGGTGAGATGCTCGACTACTACGACATCTCGGGCTGCTACATCCTCAAGCCTTGGTCGTACGGCATCTGGCAGGAGATCCAGAGTAAGCCTCCTCGTTTCGTCTCGCTCACACCCCTGTTCAGACCTTGACGTTCTGCCCGTGCAGCCTGGTTCGACCGCCACATCAAGGCTCTCGGTGTCAGCAACGCCTACTTCCCCATGTTTGTGTCGCAGACCGTCCTCGAGCGGGAAAAGGACCACATTGAGGGCTTTGCTCCCGAGGTCGCATGGGTCACTCGCGCGTGCGTCGCCTCTCTCGTCGTCTTCGCAAGTAGCCCGTGCTGAACATGCTTTGCGTCTATAGTGGCAAGTCCGACCTCGACGTCCCCATCGCTATCCGCCCGACGTCCGAGACGGTCATGTACCCGTACTACGGCAAGGTGCGTCGCTGTACACCCCATCGACTGGGAGGCCCAGACTAAGCAATTCGTGCTCGCAGTGGATTCGCTCGCACCGTGATCTCCCGCTCAAGCTCAACCAGTGGAACTCGGTTGTGCGCTGGGAGTTCAAGAACCCTCGTATGTCGCCCCCCTCCTCTCGCTGCTCGTTCCGAGCTGACAGTGTCTTGCCTCCACAGAGCCGTTCCTCCGCACGCGCGAGTTCTTGTGGCAGGAGGGCCACACGGCGTTCCAGACCAAGGCCGAGGCGGATGAGGAGGTCCTCCAGATCCTCGACCTGTACCGCCGCGTGTACGAGGAGCTCCTCGCCGTCCCCGTCATCCCCGGTGTCAAGTCGGAGAAGGAGAAGTTTGCCGGGGGCCTGTACACGACGACGGTCGAGGGCTTTATCCCGACGACGGGCCGCGGCATCCAGGGCGGCACGTCGCACTGCCTCGGGCAGAACTTTTCCAAGATGTTCAACATCACGGTCGAGGACCCGGCCAACCCGGGCGGCGACAAGCTGCACGTGTGGCAGAACTCGTGGGGCCTCTCGACGCGCTCGCTCGGCGTCATGGTCATGGTCCACGGCGACGACAAGGGCCTCGTCCTCCCGCCGCGCGTCGCCCAGCTCCAGGTCGTGATCGTCCCGACGGGCATCACGGCCAAGACGAGCGACGAGCTCCGCGCAAAGCTCAACGACGAGGCCGACCGCATCGCGAAGGACCTCGTCAAGGCTGGCATCAAGGCAAAGGCCGACCTCCGCGACGGCTACACGCCCGGCTTCAAGTACAACGACTGGGAGCTCAAGGTGCGTTGCTCGCGGATGCTGGTCTATCACCGAGGGGTGCCGGTGCTGACCTAGACCATTGCTTGCACGCGCTCGCAGGGTGTCCCCATCCGCCTCGAGCTCGGCCCGAAGGACCTCGAGAAGCAGGCGGTGCTCTCGGTGCGCCGCGACACGGGCGCCAAGGAGTCGCTCCCGCTGTCGGACCTCGGCTCGTCGATCCCGGCGCTCCTCGAGACGATCCACGGCGACATGCTCGCGCGCGCGCGCGCCCAGTTCGACAGCTCGATCGTCACCGTCGAGCAGTGGGAGCAGCTTGTGCCCGCGCTCAACGGCAACAACGTCGTCGTCATGCCGTGGTGCGAGGTCGAGGAGTGCGAGGACAAGATCAAGGACCGCAGTGCCAAGGAGTGCGCCGCCTGCCTCTCTCCCGGCTCGACCCCGGCTCGCCCGTACTGACACCCCGTCTCGTGAACGCAGGTCCGTCCAGGGCGCCGAGGACGAGCGTGCCCCCTCGGCAGGCGCCAAGTCGCTCTGCATCCCGCACGACCAGGCGCGCTTCGGCAGCGTCGAGGGCAAGACGTGCCCGCAGTGCGGCGAAAAGGCAAAGCGGTGGACCCTCTTTGGCCGCAGCTACTAAGCGGGCGGGCGGGCGCGCCATGCGTCCTGTAGTCGTTTCTCTCTGGTCTCCACTCGTTCTGGGCTTGTGACCTTGCATTGCTCTCTCGCTGTTTTCTCATCCGCTCGAGCAAGTCATGACGGGTCTTACAACACGAGACAGAGGCAAAGCGCAGAGGCAGAAATCTACGCAAGGGATGAGCAGAATTAAGAGGTAGACAAACCTACGAAAGTCGAAGGGGAGACAAGACGAAGGGAGGGTCGCCGCTCAGGCGGGGAACGGCCGTCCGCGCACGCTCGGGTACGCCTGTTCGCGCAGCCGCTTCTTCGGCGCCGACTGCTCCTTCCACGCCTGCGCGAGGCGGCGCATCCGCGCGACGGCGATGACGGAAAAGGCGACGCTGCGGAGCGAGGTGGGCTTCTTGCGCGAGGGCGCAGAGAGCACGGGGAGGTGAAGCTGCGTCATGATCGAGTCGATGCTGTGCGTTCAAAATCCACATCACGTCAGCTTGTAGCCCACTGTGCGCCGAAGCCGTCGAGCGAGTGGCGGACGCACGTCTCCTGCTTGTCCTGCACGACGTTCTCGAGATAACGCTTCTGCACGCCGGCCTGGGCGCGGAACTCCATCTCGCGCTCAACGCGAAGCTTGAGCTGTCGGATGAGCACGAGCAGCCCCTTCATCTCGGACTTGTGCTGCGCCTGCAGCTCGTTAGACGCTGAGGACGGAGGATTCGTCGACCTGCGGGAGATCGTAGGGATGTTAACAAGGCTTTGTGACACAGCATCTCGAGATGACGTACGAGCAGACGTGCTCGAGCGCTTGTTGCTCCATCGCCGCGAGCTTCCGCTTTGCGAGCGAGAGCTCCTCGCGCACGCTCACGAGCTGCGCGTCTTCGCCCTTGTTCTTCGCGCCGAGCTCGTCTCGCTCGCGCCGCACCGCGGCAAGGTCGAGTCCGAGGCTGATCGCGTCCTGCCGCACGCGGTTGAGGTCCGCCTGCAGGCCGGCGACGCCGCGGAGGATGTCGCCGCGCTCGTCCTGAAGCATGCGCTGCTCCGCCTCCTTCGTGTGCAAAGAGTCGCGCAGGGACTGGATCTCGGAAACCTGGAGGTCTAGCTGCGACTTCATCGCGACGTGGTCTGCGCGAGTAGTCGTGAGATCCGAGTCGACGCGAGAGGCGCGCTGCGACTGAAGGCGTCAGATCTTGCTCAATCAGAATAAGCATAGATGGTCCGCACCTCGTTGACGTCGGCAAGCTGGCGAAGAAGGTCGGCTCGCTCGCTGACGAGCTGCTCCTTCTCCTTGCGAAGCCGCTCGACGACATCGGCCGCAACGGCCTGCGCAAGCTCCTTCTTCACTGCACGCAATTCCTGCTCGTACCGAGTGTCAGCCAGCTTGCCTTGATGACGAAGGTCGACGCGACTTACCACCTCGGCCGTCGCAAGTCGCGCCTCGAGAGCCGCCTTGGCCTTGCCAGCCAGCGTTTGCTCATTCGCCAGGTTGCGCAGCCTCGAGCGCTCGGTGCGCAAGTCGGTCTGAAGCACGGCAATTTCGTCGCGCGCATGCTTGAGGTCACGCTGCACCGCCTCGTGTTGCTTCACCGCCTTGGCCTTCTCGGCGGCGAGCTCCTTCGAGCGCGACGCCTGGTCCTGGAGGACGCCATTCTCGACACGCAGCTCGGCAAGCTTGGCGTTGACGTTGACGAGCGTCGTCTTGAGCGACTCGGTCTTGGGACTGCCAGCTGAGGACGCGTCGGCGAATGTGATGCCGCTGCGGTCGATTCGCAGGCGGACACTCTTGTTCGCGTCGAAGGTTACGCGACAGTCGGGGCAGTGAACCTTGGCGAGACGGGCTTGGACGCGCTCGAGCGTGCCATCGGCGCCGAGCAAGCGCTCGAGCTCGTCTTCGAGCTGAGCGATGCGAGACTGAGCGAGCGAGAGCTGGCGGGCGAGCGAGATCGTGCCCGAGCCTGCCGCTTCGAGGCGGTCGAGCTTGCTGTCAATTTGGACGTTGGCGTCGGCAAGTTGCGATTGGAGCTGCTCGACGATTTGCTCGAGCTCGTGAATTTGCGCGAGCAGGGGAGAGATGGTCTCGTTCGCGGCACTGCCTGGACTCCAGGTCGACAGCTGCAGAATCTCCGTGTCAGTACTGCATACGTCCGCGCAACAGACAACACGCACATTGCCGAAGAGCTGGCCGGGCGTCTTTGGCGTGTAGACGGAAGGCAGAGGACGAAGCGCCCACGACTTGTCGGGCGTCTTGCTCGGCGAGTACTGCATCGAAACCTGCTGACGCAGCGACTTGACGCGGTCCTCGAGATCTGCCTTGTTCGCCTCGAGCTGTTTCACCTCGAGATCCCGAACCTCGGCGGCTTTGTCGGCACTCGTCGCCGCGGCGAGCTGGCGTCGAAGGTCGTCGGCCTCCTTGCGCGCCGCGTCAAGCTCATCTTCAAGCGACAAGATCGTCTCCTCCTGCGAAGCGCTGTAGACCTCCTTCGCTAGCGGCGACTTGGCCTTAGGGACGTTGAGGCCGGTCAGGCGCGTTTCGAGACCAGAGCTCTTCTGCTGCTCGGCGTCGAGCTGCGCACGAAGCGAAGCAAGCTCCTCCTCCTTCTCGGCGAGGACCGTCTCGTTGTCGACGAGCTGCTGCGCCGAGTCGTCGAGCGCGTCCTCGAGTTGCTTGAGCTCCTCGTCCTTCTGCGCAAGCTGTTGCCGAAGGTCGTCGTCCGGGCCCGCTGGCCCATCCCGCTGCTCAAGCTCAGCGACGTGTTGCTCAGCCGCCTCGAGCTCCTCTTGCATGCGCGCGAGCTCCTCGTCGCGCGCGGCGACATCGCCTCGAAGCGTCTTGACCGTGTCCTCGAGGCGTGCTACATCGCCGCGCAGCGCGTGCACCTTCTCCTCGAGGTCTGCCGCCGCCTCGTCCGACGCGCCCTCGACGAGCTTGCGCTCGAGCTCGTCGCGCTCCTCCTCGACGCGACGCAGGCGCTCGCGCTCCTCGCGGCGCGCCTCGTCGTCCTCCCTGCGCTTGGCCTCGACCTCGTCCCTCGCGCGCTCGACCTTCCGCTCCTGCTCTTCCATGACGCGGCACAGCTCCTGCTCGAGCTCGGCCATCTTGTCGGCAAACTCGGCCTCCTGCTCCTCCATCTGCTTGCGCGCGCCCTCGAGCTCGACGTCGCGCTCCTCGAGTTCGACGAGCAGCTCGTCCGTGCGGCGCTGCAGCGCGCCAAAGTCGCTCGAGCTCGCCTCGCCCGCCGCGGCAAAGTCGCGCTGCAGCTTGGCGAGGTCGGCGCGGAGCGCTTCGCGTTCGGCGTCAGCCTCGTCGAGCGCATCCTTGAGCTCGAACACCTCGCGCTGCAGGCCCGACACGAGCGTCGACTGCTCCGTGTCGTCAGCATCGCCGGCGGGCGCGCCAGAGACAACGCGCTCGCGCAGCCGTCGGATCTCCTGGTCTTTGTCGGCCGCCTGTGCATTCGCCCGTTCGAGGTCGGCCTCGAGCTTGCGGATGCGCTCCGCCGCATCGCCGTCTTCCGAGCCGCCGATGCCGAGCTCGTCCTGCATGCCGCGGATCCGGCGCTGGCCCCGGACAAGGCCGTCAAGCTCGTCGAGGCGACTCGAGCGCTCGGCAGCCGCGGCGCTCTCGTCCTCTTCGGCGATGCTGTCGGCGCGGCTGCTGCGGGCAATACTGATGCCGCCCGGGCCGGCGACGACGCTCATCTCGCGGATCGTGTCCTCGAGGCGGCGCGTCTCGCCCTCGAGGCGCTCGACATCGCGCGTCGTGCGCTGCAGCGTCTTGACGAGTGACTGATTCTCCTCGGTCAGGTGCGTGTTGAGCGTGTGGAGGTAGGCGTTAAGCTTTGCGCCGTTGAAGCGCGAGCCCGGCGCGGTGAGGCCCGCTTCGGCACCCGAGCCGCCAGAGACGGGCAAGGACGTGTTGGCCTTGTGGAAGGTCGTCAGGTCGTTCGAGGAGCGGTCCGAGGCAAACGAGGTCGAGGTTTGCTCGGCGCCTTCCTCTGCAGGTGCCGGAGAGCCAAGTGACGGCTTCTGCGCTGAGCCAGCAGGATGCGGCGTGCCGCGGGCAAAGCGCGGCTTGGCGGTCGAGCGGAGAGTGGTGAGGAGATGTGAAGCGCGACGCTGTGCGGCTGACTGGTTGACAAAGGGGGTCGAGGGGTCGACGTTGAGGTTCAGGGAAGCAAGGGGCGAGTCGAGGCGCGGAGTAGCGTGCGAGAGCGCGGGCGACGGCGACTTGCCAAACGCACGCGAGGGCGTCGCGTCGTGGTGGAAGTGCGAGAGACTCTGGTGCGGCGAGGTGCGCGGCGACGAGTTGCGCCCGAGTTCCGGCGAGGCGACCGTCGTCTCGGTTGCATCGCGCTCGCGCAAGGGTGAGAGCGTCTCGGGGAGGATGTTGGCGAAGGATGATTCGCGTGGAGAGGGCGAGGGCTTCTGCGACCGTGGAAGAAGCTGTGAGCGCATGGCGGCACCAAGAGATGCAGGGAAAGCATCGAACCTTGACAGTCGGCGGAGCCTCCTGCACGTCTCCCTCGGCGTCGAGGGGTCCCAGTGCATCTAGCGGGTGCGTCCCCCTCCGCCCCTCATCCCGCTCGCCGTCCGTCTCCGTCTCATCCCGCCGGCTCGTCTCCTCTTCCTCGTCGTCCTCCGTCTCGACCTGCGCAGGCGGCAGCGAGGCGAGCTCGAGCGTCTGCTCGACACCCCTCGACGTCCCAGGATGGGCTTCGAGCCCGTCTTCGGCGCCGCTGCCCCCGCTGAGCACGACCATGCCGTCGCGACTGTTGTCGAGGTCGTCGCCGTGCCGCGAGATGGCGCTCACGCCCGACGACCCTTCGTCAGTCTCTTCATCCGTCGTCTGCAGCTCGTCTGCAGCTCGTCGGGGGGCGGTCGGCGAGCGTACGGCGGGGCGGCTGAGGAAGCGCGACTTGGGCCCGGCGGTGACAGTCGCGGTCGAGTCGTACCCTCCCTGCGAGAGAGTCGAGCGAGCAGTCGGTGGTCCGATAGTGGACTGGGAGTGTGCGTAGAGCGTCGACGGGGCTGGTGTGGACGTGTAGGGTGTGGGCGGGCTTTGTTGATGAGCGTGAGGAGGGGGGACGTTCTCCGGCTCGTCGCGCGCAGGCGGGGACCGCGGACGCGTCTTGACAGGCGAGTGCGCGAGCGTCGAGTCTGCGTCGGTCTCGGAGAAGCTGGGCAGCTCGGCGGGGAGGTCGGGGAGGTCTGGTAGCGACTGTTCGTTCAACGCGTGGATCCGCCGCAGGACGCGCGAGGGCGTCTCGGGCGTGAAGACGGCCATGCCGGTGTGAGCGCTGTGCACGCACTCGGCTGTGCAGCAGGGCGCCGAGGGTGAGTCTCGTGCGAGAGAAGGCGCAGAGTCGACTCGTCGCCGTCGCGCGGAACGCGGCTTGGACGCGCTCCTTCTGGCCCGCTCACCGCTCTGTGCCTGCGTGCTTCAGGCTGAGAACCTCAGATCACTGCCGCTTGCCTGTGCGCGCGCCTGAGTCCCCGCTGCGCTTTGCGCATCTCCTCATGATCGAGCTGTCGGTGCTTGCCGGAACCCCTCGCCCCTGTCTCGCTCGCATGCATACTTGCCGCAGTCGCTGCAGAGTCGTGGTAATACAACATGTTCGAACCCCGTCTATCGCCGCTTGGCACGCGCAAGCACCATCCCACCGACATGCAGCAGTCCGACCGCGCCCAGCGCGACGAGCATCTGCTGTTCCCTCTTCAGCCCGCCGACTGCGTCACGCGCGCCGGTTGCGCTCGCAACGAGTGGCGCTCGAGCTCGGCGCCGTCGCGGGGCGCGGGAAGAGCGCGGGACCTGCTCGCCCTCCTCGTCCTCCGCCTCCGCCTCCTCCCCCTCGAGCACCGCGCCCGTTTCGTCGGCGTCGCACAGCTCGACCTGGGACACGCCGCCGAAAAAGTCGGTGAGGAGCGTCTCGGTGAGTGGGCGGCCAAAGAGGTCGGAGCGCACGCCCGGCGTCGAGCGGATCACTTCGTACGACATCGTGTCGAACTGCGTCAAGCGGTTGAACTCAGCGAGGGTTCGAGGAGAGATATTAGAGGGTGGCAGGAGAGGGTGAGAGAGACGCACGAGGTTTTGCAGAGGGATGGGAGAGGTCTTGTTGATCGTCTCGAGGAAGGTCAAGACGTGGTGGCTGTAGCGGTCGACGACGGCCACGCCGATGTCGTTGTCGGCGTGGTGCTGCGTGCGGATACTTCGCTCAATTGATGCTCAAATTCGACAGACCAGACAGCGCAAGGCCGAGCAAGCAACGCACCGAGTACGAGTTCTGGTCCTTCTTGCTTGACCCGGCGGCCAGTATGTTGGGCGAGTAGAACTGGCTGTAGAGCGTGTTGGCCTGGCACGTGTCGACCATGAAGAAGATCTCGTTGTATCTGTGCGCTCTCTTCGCGTGAGCACCCTTTCGCCAAACAGGACGAGAACACGGGCGCGGAAGAAAAACGCACCGCCGCTTGGCCCACATGCCGCCGAACGCGTCGGCAATGTCGTGCGCCGAGATCTCTTCGTTGTCTTGGAACTTGAGGAACTCGTCGCCGCCGTGGCCGGTCATGTAGACAAAGATGTTGGAGCGCGAATCGGTCAGGAGGCGCTTCGAGGCCGGCGTCGACTCGGGCAGGCGGCCTGCGGAGAGCAACGGCGAGTCAGGCGAGGTGCAGGACACTGGGACAGAGGGGGCGAGCGCACCGGAGAGGAGGCGGAGGAACGTCTCGACCGAGACCTCCTCGCCCTTGTAGTCGACCTCGATCTGGTCGCCGTAGAGGTCGACCTTGCGCTCCGAGCTCGAGTAGACGGTGGCGGGAAAGGGGTTGCGCGGGTTGCACGCTGCGTCGTCGGCGAGCATGAGGATGATCTGCGAGTCGGGGATGCCGAGTCGCTTGACGGTGCGGTACCTGCGGTGAGGAGCAGAGGTGAGTTCGTCTGTCCGGGCAGTTTCGTGCGGCCGAGTGCCTACATGGCTAGAGTGTTGGCCATGTGCTGCAGGAGACAGACAGCCCGGGTCAGCTTGTCGTGCTTGCGGAGCGAGACGAGGTCAGCGTACTCGATAGTTGAACCAGAAGCGCGACTGTCGGGGCATGTGGTGAGCGGTGCGCGGCTGTGGGAAGCTAGCGAAAGAGCGCACTGTGCACACGAGGACTGCCCAGTTGTTTGTGAAGCTGGCATCGTGGGCAGGAGCACTCGACGAGGAGGACGAGGCGAGAGCGAGGGCCGCGAGCGCGAGCGCAGCCAGTGCGCGTGCGAGTGCGAGCATCTCGCCGTTCCACGCTACTCTGCGCTGCTCTGCGCGGGTGCACGGGCGCCGTGGATCGACGAAGAGCGGTGCGTCTCGAGTGGTTCGTTCGGCTCCACCTCGTCGCGACTGTTTGCTCCCGCACCGCCAGACTCGCACGAGCGGGGCGAGCGAGACTCGTGCACTGCTCGGACACGCCCGCACTACTCCCCTCACCCTCGTCGCGCCCTTGCACGCCGTCACTGCGGCTCGTGGTCCGCCTCGTCTCCTGTCGACCGGATTGCCCCCGCTCTCGCACCGCCACACTGTCCAGCGCAGCCCAGCCTTGCACCAGACTACGCCGTAGAAGCACCCGAACCTGCTAAGCACGAATGCAGGCGGCTGCACCGACGCACGCGCCACCTCTCGGCCCATCGGGGTGGGGGAACGCTCCCGCCCTCGCAAAGCACGCTCCAGCGCACCCGCCTGCGCACGAGCACGCAGCCAGGAAGCAAGCAAAGAGTACGCGACCCTTCCCCTGCCCTTGCCTGCAGTCGCTGCCGCCGAGTTGGCCTCGATTCCGCCCTTCCGTATCGCACTCGGCACCCTCCGCGTGACTCGTGCCAACGCCGCTTACTCTCGCTCGTACCCGCTCTGCACAGGCAAGGACCTCAGCCACGTCCCCTGCAAGTTCTTCCGAGGTGCGCTCACGCTAGGACGCCCTCGTCGTCTTGTCACTCGCGCTCCCGCTGACCTCGGTTCCGCCGGTGATGTCCCGCGTCTCCAGCCAACAGCTGCACCGCCGGCAAGGCTTGTCCCTTCTCCCATGACGTCGCTGTTCCGGGCACCGTGCGTTCCCCTGCCATCCGTCGTCTGCGCCACCCGACCTTGACTGACCTTCCTTCCCCCACTTGCGCATCACGCAGAGCAAGCCCATCTGCCAATGGTTCGCAAAGGGCAACTGCAAGTTCGGCCACAAGTGCGCACTCGCCCACGTCCTCCCCGGCCAGCCTATGTCCTTCGACCGCAAGAACAAGCGCGCCGCGCAGCAGGCCCTCCGCGAGGCCCAGGGAGGTGCAGGCGGTGTCGCGCCCGACGGCGGCGCGCTCGTCACGGCCGCACACGCGACGGCGCAGAGCCCGCGCCTCGTCGACGGGAGCGGTCTTGTGCAGACGCTGCGGCAGTCGGCCGACTATGGCGGCACCGCCGCGCGCTTGAGCGAGTTCGCCATGTACCAGCAAGCCGTCGCTGGCCTCGCCGGGCCTGGCATTCCTCCCAACGGCGCAGCTTCGAGCTCGGGCGCGAGTCAGGGCGGCGACGTCGACGCCATCTTTGGCTCGCCGGACAGTGTCGGCGCCGCGCACCGCACGCCGGCAGGCTCGCCCGCTCTGCAGCACCGCACGCTGCAGCACGAGTCGCCGCACTCGCCCCTGCATTTCTCCACGATCCAGCAGGGCCCGACCGCGACATTCATCGCGCCCGCTGCGTCTGGCCTGTCGCACCACTTCGGCGCAGCGACCAACGGCGGCGGCGCGAGCGGGCGCTCGACCGTCGCGGCGCAGGCGATGCTCTCGGAGCAGGCGCGCCGCCTCTCGAGCACGAGCGAGTCGCTCTCTCCCCCGCGGCTCGCAATGCTCTCGCGCTCGCGCCTGAGCTTCAACAGCGGCTCGCCCGGCGCCGACTCGTTCCTCCCCTCTTCGCCGCCGCTCGCCGTGCCGGGGACCGCCGCGGGCGGCGCCGGCGGAGTCAACGGCGCGACGAGCATCTTTGGCACGTCGCCGTTCTCGGGCTCGCGCGGCCTGTTCATCCCGAGCTCGTACGACAGCAACGAGGACGGCGCCGGCTTCCCGCGCTCGCCGCCCGTGCGCCCGTCGATGCTCGCCGGCGGCGAGATGCACCGCTCAGGCTCGGGCCGCGGGCTGCCCTGGCAGGACGCGATCGAGGACGACAATGACGAGGACGACGAGGACGGTGCGGGAGAGCTCAACGAGGGGTTCCTTCCCTCGTCGCTCAACGACCTCCTCACGCCCGAGGAGATGCGCAGGCGCACGCAGCGCGTTAACGGTACCGCTGTGGCCGCCACGCACGCCCCGTCGAGCCTTTCGACCTCTGCGCCGTTCGACCCTTTCCTCCTCCCGCCGCACCCGCTCGCCTTCAACAGCCAGTCGGTGCCCGCCGAGCTGCTTCTCGCCGCGGGCAAGCCCCCCTTCACGTCGAGTGCCTCTGCAGCGGGGACAGCAGCACTCGCTGTCCCGCAGCCGACACTCGGCGCGAGGTCCGCCTCGACGCAGGCGGTGACCTCGTTTGGGCTGCTGAGCTCGAGCGTCGAGGGGCACAATCCCTCTGCGAGGCCGTACGAGCCGGGCTTCCCGAACGGCAGCGGCGGAGCAGCAGGAGCCTTCGCCGGTTCGGGAGGCTCGCTCTTGTCGCAGAGTCGCACGCGAGAAGCGACCATCGTGCCCACCTCTCCCGCCATCGGCTCGTCCGCCTCGAACACGACCGAGACGCCGCCGACGTCGTCGCTCCTCAGCGCGACGCTCAACGGCCCGCTCGGCGCGACCGCCGGCATCTACTCTGCCTCGTACAGCGACCCGCCCGTCCCGCCGCCCTCGTCCGCCTCGCCCCTGCCCACCTCGGCCGCAGCGGGTGTGCACGCGCGGTACGCGCAGACGGGCCTCTCGCCGGGCACGAACGCGCTCCTCGCCGCGCCCGGGTCGAGCCTCCCCGGCGGGCTCGCCGCGGGACTCAGCAGGCTCCACCTCGTCCCGCCGCGGCACACGGGCGAGACGCCCCCGGGCGCGAGCAGCCTCCTGAGCGAGGCGGGCCTCGGCGGCGCCGGTGGGAACGGAGGCCCGCCGCCTGGGTCGGCGCTCGCGAGGAGGATGTCGGGTCACGCGGCTGCGGCTGCGCCCCCGCCGCTCGTTGCGAGCCCGCTTCAGAACGAGTTGCACCCCGACGCGGCGGCGCCACGGAGGCCGGCGCTCGCGAGCGCCAAGAGCGGAGGCGAGGGCAGCGTCGGCGGAGGGGACCTCGACGAGGTCGACGTCGACGACGGGATTCAGTTTGACATGGAGGTTGCGTGATGCGCTTGGGTCTGTCCAGGCTCGCCCGTCTTTTTCGGTTTGTCTCTCGCTGTGACGATACTTCCTCCCCGCGCACAAAAAGCCGGTGTACCTCTCCTCTCGCCCATCCGTCGATTCCGTATGCCGTGCATCCGTCTTTTGCTGCTTCGTATCCGTACCCTGTAGAACGTGACCTTCGTTGTTCAAAATAGGATCCAGCATTCCTCTCGCACTGGCTGGCGCTGTCGGCTCCATTTCTCGAGAAAAGCCAAGGTTCGGGGGCCAGGTAGGTAGCTCGCATGGGCATCTTGCCGTGAGCCTGTGCTCTTTGTGCTTGTCTCAATCACACGAGAGTTGGCTGTCAGTCGCCGCAGCGCTCCCAAACGCTATGCGCTGGCCCGGGTCCGCAACAGAGAAGGAAGCACGGTGGCGCGAGGGCAATGTCCGCAGCATGCTGGGACAGCCGCCTGGAAAGTTTCAAGCAATCTGTGAGCGTTCTCTAGCGCGCCGAGGCACAGGAAGCACGGCAAAGCTGCGGAGCGAGGACCGAGGAGCAAGAACTGATGAGAAGGAGAAACAGCCAGCGAGGGTGACGCAGCCAGAGTAGCGGCTCGAGACTAGCCCAGCGCTGCTCTAGCAGCCTTCTTCAAGCTATAGGATCGGTCAGTCGCTCGCTCTGGCGTAGTGCCGGTGTTGCAGGAGGACGACGAGCGCGAGCTGCCGACGAGCTTCTTCCGCTCAGTGCGCTTACCTCTGCTCGTCTGGCTCCGAGCGAGGTCCTGCTGGTCCCGAGACGTCTGCCAACATGCACTCGCTGCGCGCCACCACGTCCCGCCTCGCGGCGTGTGCTGCTCCTCCTCCTCTCCGCTCGTTCAGCACCGCCCGCCCCGCCCTCATCCGCGTCGTACGCAACGCCCGCCCCACGCCGCTCGACACGACCCTCAAGAAGCTCAAGCACCCGCGACGACTCCCCGACGGCGTGCCCAAAACCGAGCTCTTCACCGGCCTGACAGAGACGCCTGCCGTCCGCGGGCGATCGACCCTGGTCAACGAGGAGAGCGCAAGAGCGCTCGTCAAGGCGTGGGGGATAGACCGTATGCAGGATGTCACGGTCGTCGAGGCGTACGCAGGTGCGCACATGCCGGTCTCACCATCCGCACCCGCCGCACGCGTCTGACCTGGCCGCGCTGCTGCAGGGCCAGGCGGCATCACGCGAGCACTCCTCGAGCTTCCGAATGTCAAGCGCGTCGCAGCGGTCGAGGACGCTTACCGCTACTACCCTTTCCTAGAGGTGCGCTGCTCTGCAAGGCCTCGCGCGCTTGCGCTTCCCTCGCTGACCAGGTGCTCGCGTCCCAGGTGCTGAAAGAGCGGTACCCCGGCCGTGTTGAGCACATCGGCGTAGACTCGTTCCGCTGGGAGGCCTACACAGAGGTGGAGCAGCGCGGACTCTTCGACGACGTCCCGACGTTGTCGTTTGATCAGGGCGGTGCGTCTTGCTGGCTTTCCTCCTGGCTTTCCTCCGTCCGCGCGGCCCAGCTGACCTCGTCGGCCCTACAGTCCACCCGAGTCTGTTCTTCGCAGCACAGATCCCGAGCACAGTGTACGGCCAGCAGCTGTTTGTGCAGCTCGTGTCGGCGATCGCGGGCGAGATGTGGTACTTTCAGAAGGGGCGAATGCAGATGGGGTTCCTCGGATCCGAGACGCTGTGGAAGGTGTGTAAACCCATTGACTCTGCGGTAGCCTTTCGCTGACTGTTGGCGCGCGCAGAAAATCCTCGCCAAGCCGGGCGACCCGGAGTTCCACAAGCTCGCGGTCCTCATCAACTCGCTCGCCATCGTCGAGCGATGTGACACACTCCTGGGCTTCGCTCCGCCCACGATGCATTTCCACCGCCCGCGCGGAGACATGGCGAGCTACTCGGCGATCAAGGTGACGCCGCGCGAAAAGCCGCTGGTCAAGAACTACGACGCGCTCGAATACGTCACTCGGCACATGTTTGTGGGCAAGGCGACCCCGTGGGAGAAGGCTTTCACGTGCGTCTCTTTGTCCATTGGTCTGACCCGCGTAAACGGGCTAACTCGGCGAGCGGGACGGACGTGCAGGTCGATCGCGCCCGGAGCGGGCAACCTCCTGCCCAACATCCGCGAGCAGGGCCTGGACGACCCGAAGAAGACGGTCAGCCAGCTCACGATGAAGGATTGGATCATCCTCGCCGACACGTTCAACGAGTGGCCGTTTCGTCCACAGGTCCGTCGTCCGCCCGCCGCTCGCTGGCGTCGGACCCGTGCTGACCTGCTTCTGCTGTTTCGCAGACTCTCTTCGATGACTTTGGCTTCTCGGAGGAGCGCATCTGAGCGCTTGCCTCCGGTCTCGTAGCATAGACAGCTCGCTCCCCTCGTTCTCGCAGGTTCTCCCTCGCCGTGCCGCTTCGTCCTGTTGTAACCATATCTATCCTGCTCTTCAATTGTGCCTATGGCGATCGTCGCGCCGAGTCAGCTTTGGTCGCTACACGCTGATACAGGGCGTTGCACGCCGAGCAGCGCCGTCAATACGCCTGAGTGGAACAACCGTACGACGTCGCTCACTCGCCGAAGCCCATCGCTTGCTGCCTCTTCGGACGAGCGTATGCTATCTCCGTCATGCTCGCCAAGTCCTCACCTGCAGTCTTGCGCGGCCTGCCGCCCTTGCGTAATTGCTCGCGCTTCCGCGTTACTGCGCCTCTTAGGCACTCCTGACCCGGATCGTGCTGGCCGATAGCCAAGCTGTGAGAGTGCTTGCCGTCGCGCGTCACAGCCGCTGATCCCGTTCTAGTTGGCACGGTTGCAGCGTAGAGCTGTCACCGCTTGACGCGCCTTGCTATCCGTGAACTCCAGGGTCAGGCTTGAGGCTTTGATGCACAAATGAATCAATGCAGAAACGCCTGCAAAACGGCAACGAGCAACACCAGGATCTGCGCAAACAGGCCAGCTTTGACCGGCTGTTTCGCGCGAGGCAGTTTGACATGACCATCCCCTTCCCTGCTGGCGCTCGGCGCTGGCAGCCTCCACTCTTCTGCCTCTTGACAAGGATAGTCCGGAAGGCAAAGATTGAGAGGCGCCATTCCGGGTCCGCTCTGCTCAAAGGTCAGGGTGCATTTTGCCTGCTCCGGGCACGGATGCGGGATGGGCAAGGGCCAGACTGCACAAACGCAACTTAGTGAGTGGATCATCCGGAAAGGAGGGTGATCTCAGCACCTGAGCCTGGCGCAACTGCCGGAAGCCGCGAGAGATCCCCTGTGGGCAATTCGGCAAGGACCTGCTCGTGCGAGCGACGAGGGCTAGTTGCGGCCTCTCGCTCCAGGTACCTTGAGCGCACAATATGCAGTACTGCCAGATATTGAGTGCCTTGTGTCAGCAACGGCCGGAATTGATGGACGGGAGAAAGCGACGCACCGTAAATGCGCACCCATCGGTCCACAATTCTGCATTCGAGCCCTCTAGCTAAGGCTTCCAGCCTGGCGATCTGCACAATGCTGCATGGCAGGCGGGTGCGGAGGACTTCGATTTGCGCAATAACGCCGTCACGTGCAAACCAGTCGGCAGCATCGTCCGCCGCCAGCACATCCCAAGCCAAGGGGTCAAAGATGCCGTACCACAGCTCGAGCTGGCGAGTCCACTCTGGCGAGTCGTCTGTACCAGCAGCAAATTTGGGAAAGACGTTGCGTAGGCGAAAGCGCAGCGAGAATGGGATGAACGTGGTGAGGGTGCGCGGGTCTATCGAGCGTACCTGCGGCTGCGCAATCGAGCCGAAGCGGACGTGCATCTCAAGCAGTCGCCCAAGTCAGGCCGACAGGATCACACTGACAGAGTTGAGAGCGAGCGAGCGCGAGAGGCGGGTCGAGCGACGTGCGCGACGTGGAGCGTGGAGCCTTTGGCCCGCCTGGCTTCGTCCGCCTCTCCCTCACTGCAGCTTGTCGTCAGGCTGTCGGTGTGCGCAGCACCTGCTCGAGTCAAGAGGCCTCGGACTCATGTACGGCACTTTCCGACGTGCTGTACGCGTCTTTCTGCCTCAGCAACGAATGCTTCGCCAGTTGTCTGCCCGGGCCACACGCCTTGGTCTGGACTTCAGCACAATTCCGAGGCTCAGTAAGATGTAGGCTTGTCGACTCTTTGCCTTTGCGCAATCGCTGCGTGCGCTTTGACCGCTCCCCACATGCTCGGAGGGGGAGCTGTCGGTCGCGGACGTGCTCTCAATGACTCCTCTCCTCAGTCTCCTGCGTCGTGTGGTGTCTGCGCCACTGCTCTTGCTACGCCTGCCATGAATTTGGCTGATGCTCTAGTGCGCGAGAGCGGAGGGGAGCAGGCGAAACTTCCTGCCTCCGTCGCGCCCGTCGCAGTCGACGCCCTCGTGGCCGACGCTGAACAGCCCAAAGGTATCAGCGCCGCGGCTGCCCAGACAACGAGCGAGCAGGGGTGGAAGAGTGTCTGCCGCGCGACGTGGACGCTGCTGAGGAGGTGCTGCCAGGTGTCCACGATCATCCTCGCCTCAGTCGCCAATGACGTGCGCGGCGCCGTCCGCTGGACCGGCGAGTATCTAGTTGGTCTTGGTAAAGAGTCCGTCTTGCGGCCCGTAACGCTGCCGCACTCAGCCGATTGCGACCGTCTGCAGGTGTTCCCGGATTTGTTCTCTCCATTGCGCTCTTCCTTGTGATGATCAACAAAGGCGACGGTGAGTTGACCTGTCTGGCCCTGTTACGCACGCCTGACGGCTGACCAACTTGAATGGTATGCACAGTCATCACCGACATTGTCTCCCTTGTCAACTCGATTGGCGCGTCTTGCTCCAACTCGTGTGACGGAGAAACCCTGCGCAGCCCGACCGCAACGAGCGCGGCCACTGCATCGCCATTTGCTGTTGACGAAAAGCTCAAGAGGCGCGACACCTTGCTTCATAACAAGATGGCCGTCCCGCAGGTCGAGCACACGATGCGGGATCACCGTGTACGCTTCTGCTGAGTCTTATATTGAGCTTCTCTGCTGACGATGTACCAACAGACAATTGCAGTTGCTACCGATCGGGAGAGTGCCCCCTCATTCGTCTCCTCTGAGCAGCCCGAGCAGGTGCGTTCTCCCACGTTTCCCCTTGATGCTGCGTTACCGTCTTGAGCTATCGGCAGGCCGACTTTCCATGCCTTGAACTTGTCCCAAAGCTTACGGCAGAGCTGTTCGCGTACGACTGGGAGGACCACCTCGCCGTCAAGCACTTCTCGGTCGAGGGTCAGCTCGAGTTCAAGGCGATCCTCTTCATCCCCAAGCGCGCGCCGTTCGACCTCTTCGAGTCGAAGAAGAAGCGCAACAACATCAAGTTCTACGTCCGCCGCGTCTTCATCATGGACGACTGCGAGGACCTCATCCCCGAGTACCTCAACTTCATCAAGGGTATCGTCGACTCGGAGGACCTCCCCCTCAACATCTCGCGTGAGACGCTCCAGCAGAACAAGATCCTCAAGGTCATCCGCAAGAACCTCGTCAAGAAGGCGGTCGAGATGATCCAGGTGCGTCCCTTGGCATGGCCTTGCTCGTTCGACCGTATGCGGTTGTCGCTGACGCTCGCCTCCCGCGCACCCGCAGGACATTGCCGAGGACAAGGACCACTTTGCCAAGTTCTACGCGGCATTCGGCAAGAACATCAAGCTCGGGATCCGCGAGGACCCGCAGAACCGCTCCAAGCTCGCCGAGTTCCTCCGCTTCCACTCGACCAAGTCGGGCGACGAGATGACCTCGCTCAAGGGTGCGTTCGACTGCCTCACCTCGCGCCGGGTCACACGAGACTGACTCGAGCGTGGATCACAGACTACATCACCCGCATGCCCGAGCACCAGAAGAACATCTACTACCTCACGGGCGAGTCGCTCAACTCGACGCGCGACTCTCCGTTCCTCGAGATCTTCAAGAAGAAGGGCTTCGAGGTCCTCCTCATGGTCGACCCGATCGACGAGTACGCGACGACGCAGCTCAAGGAGTTCGAGGACAAGAAGCTCGTGTGCGTGTCCAAGGACGGCCTCGAGCTCGAGGAGACGGACGAGGAGAAGGCGGCGCGCGAGGAGGAGGCCAAGCAGTTCGAGGACCTGACGCGCACGATGAAGGAGATCCTCGGCGACCGCGTCGAGAAGGTCGCCATCTCGAACCGCATCGCCGACTCGCCGTGCGTGCTCGTGACGGGCCAGTTTGGCTGGTCGGCCAACATGGAGCGCATCATGAAGGCGCAGGCGCTCCGCGACTCGAGCATGTCGTCGTACATGCAGAGCAAGAAGACGCTCGAGATCAACCCGGCCAATCCGATCGTGCGCGAGCTCAAGAACAAGGTGCAGGCCGACGCGGCCGACAAGGCCGTGCGCGACCTCGTCGTCCTCCTGCATGAGACGGCGCTCCTCACGTCGGGCTTCTCGCTCGACCAGCCGACCGACTTTGCCGCGCGCATCCACTCGATGATCGCGCTCGGCCTCTCGATCGACACCGACTACGCCGAGGAGCCCGCCGCGTCGCAGGAGTCGGGCGACGTCCCTGCGCCCCTCGAGACAGCCGGCGCGTCGTCGGAGCACCTAGACATCACGACCGCCGAAGGCGCCGCCCCGCTCTTCCAGGTGCTCCGCCAAATTGTCGGGATTGTTCTACGGTTCTCTCGTACGGGTGACCTCGACATTGTGACCTACCTGTGCGTTCCCTCGACGTCACCCGTCTTAACACGCTGGCCACTGACTGTGGACGTTCAGGAATGCGTTGAGCACATATTTTGCACTCGCAGCGAATTTGTTGCAACACGAGCGCGCGCCCCAGTGATTGTCTGTCATTGTATTCCAGTTTTGCCAGCATCTTGCATTCGCTCGTGCGGACACGAGACGGTCAAGCAGTATTTGACGAGACTACAGCGAAAGCGCCGTCGACACAGCCTTGCCGACCCGCTGCATCCGCACCCGGCTCTGAACCGGGCACTGCAGTTGCTGAGATGTAGACAAGGCTGACCTGCCAGCGAGGAAGAGGGCGCTGGTCCTTACGCCGGCTCGTCACTCGCGGCTGGGGGCAGCAAAGAGAAGAGCGCGGCGGGACCGGAAGTGGCCTAGCGAAAGCGAAGGCGACGCCGGAGGTGTAGAGAGGTCCTCCGTGCCCTTTGCTGCAAAGACCGACCCGTTGATTGGGCGCGGCGCACAGCCAACCCGTAAGAACGATGGGAAGTAGCGCGAGACTGATCCGACATTACAGCGCCCCCGTCTTCCGCCTCGACTAGACCGGCCCCATTTAGACCACCCAGTGTGCGTTGCACGCATGCTCAATCCAAGCGCTGTGTTGCTCTGAGCCGTACGTCAGGCGCACCCCGCAGTCGTTCTGCAGCGCACCGGCGAGCGTGGCCCAGATGCCGACGTCGCCGGGCCGCACGCGCTGGAAGCCGACGACGGCGGTCCCGTGGGTGGTGTCGACGTGTATGCGGCGCAGGGCTGGTAGACCGTGCGGAAGGACGAGGCTGTCGCTGGCGAGAGGGTGCAGGCTTGACACGAGTGCCTGGACGAAATGGACGAACGGGCACAGATTGCCGCTGGCGAGACCACACACGTCGAGCAAGCTGAGGCGCTCCAGCGACGCCGCCGACGCGTTCAAAACTGTCCACCAGCGCGAAACCTGCGATGCGTCGATCTGCGGGTAACTTGCGAGGCAGACTCGAAGGCTCGCCAGGTTGTGACAGCGGCGTAAGCAGTCTTCGGACCACGGCGACGAAGTGAAGTCGAGGATGGACAGGCTCGTGAGCTGAGGCGCGAGCGCGGACAGGCCCGCTGCGATTTTCTCCGCCCGATCTGCTTGGGCTCGAATGGCGTAGGTTGTGAGGTCCCGCAATGCCGGGAGAACGCCTGGATTGAGGATGGCCTGCGGATCTGTCCGACCAAAGTTTAAGTCGACGAGGGCGAGTCGCGTGAGGGCAGGAAAGTAAGGTTTCGCTCTGACGATCCAGCTGAGCGCTGGAATAAAACATCGCGACCTGTAGCAACGGCTGTGGCGGCAAGCGAGGCTTTCGACTGTACGTGGTGGCTCGTCAGCTGATGATCGGCCGGTCGACTCGGGACTCACGTCCTCCATTGAAATCCCAGTCGATGGGAAAGTGGATGAGCCAGCGTTGGAGGCACACATGTCTGAGCCGCGTGAGGTGGTATGGATAGCCCGTCTTGCACGACTTGTACATCGCGCTCTCCACAATACGCATGCGGGTGACTGACTGAGCGTACTCGCGGCACTCTTTGGTCTGGCGGTAGAAAGAGCAGAAGGATCTCGCATGCACGAAGGTTGGGATTGGCCCGTAAACGATCTGCAGCCCGACCGCGCGCCACTTCTTGGCGAGCAGCATCACGTTCAGACCGAATGATGCGCGCTCGGTGGGGGTCGCCCCCTCGACGGCGAGGTGGAAGATGCGGATGAGGATCTCATTGGGCAGCTTGACCCAATGGTCGGGGTCCTCGAGCTCGATTGGGCTCGGTGTACTTCTGGAGAGATCGAGGCGCAAGATCAAGATCACTCCGAGCCGGGGTTACGCAAGCAGCGACGGAGGGGACAGCCTTGCAGAGGGGGACGAGCAAGTGAACGCACGGAGATTCGAGGGCAGTCGAGCACAAGCAAGAGAAGAGCGCTGCGAGTCTGCGCATGTCGAGCAAGAAGCAGTCTGAGCAGTCGGAGCAGAAGAGCAGCAAACGGCCGAAGCCAGCGGACACCTCGTCCTCCGACGCTCTCGCCGCCACGCACAATCCGCTCAGAGGCCCACTTGCGCCCACAGACTAGTTGCGGCATTTTCACGGTCTCCCTCAGCGGAATCGTGGCCTCTCTGGTGCGCTGCCCGGCTCGCTCTCTCCTCCTTCCTGCCTCGCTTGTGATGAGGCTGGCAAGCTCGTTACACGCCTCAGGCAGGCTCATACGGCTGTGCAGAGTACGCAAGAGCTGTATATTGACTTTAACGAGCCGCGGACAGTTTTCCTGAGGCTCTCGCAGCCGCGTATCAGTCGTCTCTTCCATCGCCTGCTCCTCTCGCCTCCACTGAACCGCCACTCATGCCGTCCGGCGCCACGTACAACGTCACACGGTTCACGAGGCAGGTCCTCAAGCGCCATCGACGCGCGCCGCCCTCGCTCGTCATCCACTTGTACCCCACACACTTCCGCTTCGAACATCAGGTGCGCTCTCTCCCCCACAACCCTGCCAGCGTACCCGCACTCACACGAGCGTCATACACAGCATGGCAACTTCAGCTATGACTCGCCGATGAAGTGCTTCCTCGAGGCGGTACGCGAGCAAAAGCTCCCGACCGACCTGCTCGACGTACTCGACGAGGCCGGCGTCGTCTACTACGACGGCTGCCTCATTGTCGAGGTGCACGACCACCGCGACACGCCAGCTGCCGCGTCGAATTCGCGCGCGACGCTCAGCTCGAGCTTCTCGCTGTCGCTCAGCCAGGCGCGCGAGACGCCCGCTACGAGCAAGGCCGAAGTGTACCGCATCGTGCTCGCACCGAACTCGGCGACGCTCTGGACCGAGTTGGGCATCATGAGCAAGCGCATCGAGCAGGAGGCGCAGGCCGAGGGGCGAGACGGCGTCGTTGGCTGGACGGAGGAAGAGGCGCTCGAGATCGAGTCGGTCATCCTGGTGCGCATGTCCCGCTCACTCCTGACGTTCGGAGCGCCTTGACACAATACTTCCCTCGGCAGAACCGCACGATGCCGCCGTTGTGTCTCTCGCCTTCGATGCAGACCTCTCGCATCGCCAACTCGATGCTGCGCGCGACGACGCTTCGCCCGCCGAAGCGCAAGCGCTTCTGCAGCACGGGCGACTGCGACGACGCGGATGAGGACGGCGAGGAAGGCCAGAAGCGCGAGAAAGAGGAGCACGAGAAGCTCATGAAGGTCGGCGACGAGGGCGTGCCACGGACGAGGGGGCCAGCGTGCGTTTGCGTTCCACTTCCCTCGCGGTTTCGCGCGCTCACTCACGCTCGTTTGCAGCTTTTCTCGTCTCGCTTTCATCCAGGCCTACCGCGAGCGCCAAGCGAACCCAACGCTCGCCGCTCAGCCCGGCTCGAGCGCCACCTCGATCCGTCTCGGCGGCGCTACACCGGGCGGTCCCGCGGCGCATCCACCTGCAGTGCAAGCCGCGCGGGGCACGCCACAGCCCTCGCGCGCCGGCTCGCCGGCCGTGTCGGCCGTGTCGGGGCGGCCGCACAAGAAGAAGGTGCTCCCCGGCGCCGACGCCATGTCCGACTCGGGGTCGGGCGTGAGCACGGCGGTCAACACGGCCGCGCAGCAGAAGAAGGTGGCCAAGCTCGCGGCGCAGGCCAACGACCCGACGCTGCCGCTCGACCCCGTCGAGCGCGAGCGGGTCCTCGCCGAGCGCAAGAAGGCCCAGGCGCAGCAGAAAAAGGCCCAGGCGCAGAAGCGCAAGGAGAAGAAGCGGCTCGAGCAGCAGCAGGCCAACGATTTTTCGGTTGGCACGCCGGCGAGCAGCGGTGTTGGGACGCCGAGGTATTGAGGCAGGTTGACGCGAGATGTACATGGTCTCTTCGTGCAGTGCCCCATGTTGTCTTCCGTCTTCCGAACGTATCCGCGAGAGTTTCTAGAACGTGTGTCTCCCATCCGCGATAGTCACGTGCGAGTCTATGGCTCTATCGCCCGACAAGGTCGCGCACTCTCCGCCGCGCAACCCTCTGCTCCTGCTCGTCCCGCTCGCGCTCGGCCTCTTCCGCCTCCGGATCATCCTCCCTTCTTGGTGTCTCGTCATCCTCACCCTCGACCTCGTCCTCGTCCTCGGCGATCTCGAAGACATACTCGACGCCGCGGTCGACCGCCCTGACGCGCAATATGGCCGTCCCGTCCTCCTGCGTGAGTGTCACCTCCCTCGTCGGCTCCTCTCTCGCAGCCTCGACCGCGCTCGCGCCCGCGCCACTCCCCGCGCCAGCAGAGAGGCGCCGTTCGCGCGCCGTCTCGGCCACGTTCTCGAGCAGCCGGTCCAGCGCAGTGCTATGCCGGTGCTGCCCCGCCGCCGTGAACTGATACAACTGCAGCAGCTCCTCGCGCGCCGCAGTCGCACTCGGGTCGTGCTCAGCAGAAGACACGAGCGGGGGCATCGACGGCGACGCGGAGCGCGAGCGCTCGAGTGGCGGGGTCGGTGCGCGCGAGGCGGCGAGGCTCGACAGGCCGGAGAGGAGCGAGTCGCCGAACGAGCGCGCGTGCGCCGTCTCGAGCTCGGCGGGCGTGAGGGTCCCGCTCGCGGGAGGGGGAGACGCGGTGCGGCGCCGGAGGGTCGGGACGCGCGGGACGGGCGCGACGAGGTCGTCTCCGGCGCCGAGGGAGAGGGAGGACAGAGCTTCTGTGGGCGGGAGTGCGGGAGAAGGGGTTGCTTCGCGCTCAAGGCGGCGAAGGTGTGCCGCTACCTCGCTCTGCTCGGCGGGCGAGAGGCGGGAGTGCGAGACAGCAAGCTGGCGGTGACCGTCTAGGACGCGTAGCGTATGTATGTCGCCGTTGAGCGATTCTGCAGGCCGTCTCAGAGTAAGCCTGAGCGATAGAAACGCAGGAACGGGAGGACGTACCGGTGAAGCCGGTCGCGACAGCCAGCACTCGCATCGGCAGGTCGGTGGCGTAGCGCTGGCCGATGCTCGAGAGAGTCTTGCAGTACGCCAAGGCCTTCATCAGGATGGCCTCGTCGCTCGTGGGGTCGAGGAACCACTCGTCGACCAAGTCCTCCTCGTCGTCGTCGTAGTCGCTGTCGTCGTCGAGCAGATCTAAGGCATCTGCGAGCACGTCCTGGCGAGAAAAAAGTGTCAGCACAAGCTCTGACTAGTAGAGACGTGCACGCGCACCTCTCGCGCCTTGCCACTATGCTGACTGTTGAAGCTGATGGACCGCTCGCGGCTCGTCGACGCCACGGGCGAGGCAGCGGCCGAGCGGGCAGCTGCACTGACGGCAGCCTGTGCCAGGTACGCGGACGAAACGAGCGGCGCTGCCATTGCTCGGAAGTGGGATCGAGCCAAACAACATTCGGCCGAGGCAACGGACCTGGGCAGAGGTGGCGGTGCAAGTCCCTCAAACGCGATCTCCCTTGGGCGAAGCAGAGCAGAGAATCGAAGTGTCTTTGCAACGTGGGACGTCTCGAGAGCGTCGCCTCGTCACTGCCCGTACAGCACCCGCTCCGGCACCAACACCTCTCCTCGCATAATCTCCCGCGCTGTCCTGATCATGACGACGCTCCTCGCCGTCCCTTTTTCAAACCGCACGGTCGACTCGGTCACGCCTGCCGCATGTGCCGCCCGCACCGTTACGTCCCCGTCGTCCGTCCCTCGCCCTCGCGCGCCGTTGGACGGTACGACGAGGTCGTGCACGACCGTCCCGGGCGTCCCGGCGCCAATGTTGAGCGCGCCGAGCGTCGTGCCCGGGATCGACGCGTGCATGTCGCCCGACGAGACGGCACGAACGAGGAGATCGGCGTCCCCTGCTTCGACACGCGTGCCGCTCGAGGTGCGGTACCCGGCCGCGGGGAGCGCGCTGATGAGCGTCACTTTGGGCGAGGCGAGCGAGAGAGGGATGGAGAACTGCTGTGCGGCGGAGGTGCGGATGCGCTCGAGGAGCGAGGGGAGGACGGGGTGGGCGGTGAGATCGGCGCCGGGGAGGGTGAGGAGGTCCGGTGGGAAGGAATGCTGGGAGAGCGAGGAGAGCGGGACAAAGATGTTGGGCAGGCCAGATGTGAGGATGGACACGGCGACCTGGAGCCATCGTATTGGTGAGCGTTACAAAACGTCGAAACGCGAGACTCGAGTACGCACCTCGGACCCGTCATCTAGTCGCACGATGTCTTTCGCCCGCCCAGTCACGAGCCCGCCGTCCGTGCTGCCTTCTCCGCCATCCAAAGGCATCTCGATCTCGATGCCCGGCTCATCACGTCCGGGCACACCCGCAATCTCGGCTCCCTCGCCCGGTGCAGGCTCCCACAACTGCAGCGAGTACGGGTCGACGGGAACCCGCGCGCGCATGAGCACGCCGTTCGAGGCCGAGAGGATCGAGAGCGGGAACAGGAGCGGTTCGCCAAAGGGCGGGCGGGGGAGAG
The DNA here is from genome assembly GCA_036244875.1 of Rhodotorula paludigena. Taxonomy (NCBI): domain Eukaryota; kingdom Fungi; phylum Basidiomycota; class Microbotryomycetes; order Sporidiobolales; family Sporidiobolaceae; genus Rhodotorula; species Rhodotorula paludigena. The sequence goes on from BQKY01000004.1 coordinate 1,130,185, forward strand.
ACCGGGCGCGGTCGAAGAGGGCGGTGTAGGGTATCAGCGGCGTCGAGATGGCGGTCACTGCTGCGGCTGCCGTCATGTTGCCGCAGCTTGCCGACCTGCGCCGGTAGAAACGTTTACAGAGCGTAAGCCAGCGTCGAAGGAAGAGGGTAGGCGAGCAACGGACCAGTCGAGCTCCGCCTTCTTTACGCCGACCTGCGCGAAACGGTACACGATGTCCCACTTCTGCCCGTTGCGCTCGCCGTCGTCGGCCCACGACACACCCGGCAGCGCTCCCGCAGCCTTCTGCTCGGTCATCGCCTCGCCCGGTACGCTTACGATGGCCGCCTTGCTCAAGCTGCTGACTCCGCCTCCGAGACCACTGATCTGCCGACCTAGTCACGAGCGGGAAAGCACAGCGAGTCAACGGGGCGGCCCCTCGCGCAGCGAAGAGAGAGAGAGGGGGGGAGCGAGGTGGGGGGGCCGCACCGTCGAGGTCGGGCGAGCCCATGGCAGCGAGTATGATGCGGTCGCGCACGGCAGGCGCGTAGTGTGCGAGTGCTTCGGCGCGGAATACGAGGCCGCGCGAGGTCCCGCCGCGCCAGAAAGCGGCCGACACGCCGAAGGGAGGCATGGCGGTGATGAAGACGAGCAAGCGCGAGCACGGCAGCAGCGAGCGAGCGAGAAAGACGGGGTGCTCTATTGAGCTGCACTGAGTGTACTGGTGAGCTCGTCTGCTCAGCCAGAGCGAGTGCGAGCAGAGTTGCGGCGTTGGAGCGAGAGCGAGCTTGGAAGCGGAGACTCGGACTCGCTCTCGCCGCCGTCTCTCGCTCGAACGCTCTGTCGAGAGCTTGCAAGGTCGAGCACAAGCTTGCGAGACCCGCCCAGTCCTGCTCATGGCCGTCGCATCGACGAGCGCGGCTGCGGCCACAAAGACGCCCTCGTCCGGCTTCCGCTTCGCCAACCTCGCGGGCACCGTCTACAAGCAGGGCAACGTCGCCTTCACCCCAGACGGCAACTCGGTCATCTCGCCCGTCGGCAACCGCGTCTCGGTCTTTGACCTCGTAAAGTGCGTCCTCGCTCCGATCGAGGCGGTGTAGCCCTCCCACCTTCGCCTGCAACCAGCTCTGCAGGGCGCTTTGCGGCGTTAGGGGCCTCAAACTGATCCGCTCGACGTCACAGCAACAAGTCCCGCACCCTCGCCTTCGAGAACCGCAAGAACATCTCGCGCATCGCCCTCTCGCCAGACGCAACTGTCCTCATCAGCGTCGACGAGGGTGCGTCTGCGATTTTCGACACGAGCTGCTTGCGAGCCATCAGCTGACATGCTTGGACCAACGCAGATGGGCGAGCCGTCCTAGTCAACTTCAAGCGCTCGACGGTCTTGCACCACTTCAACTTTAAGAAACCCGTGCGCGACATCAAGTTCTCGCCAGACGGCAAGTGAGTAGAGAAGCCGTGCCGCCCGAGGACAGAAGCGGAGGCTGACGCGTTTTCGCGCAGGTTCATTGCCGTGACCCACGGCTCGCACGTCCAGGTGTGGCAGACGCCGTCGCACCTCGCACGCGAATTCGCGCCTTTTGTCCTGCATCGCACGTACACGGGTCACTACGACGATGTCTTGTCGATCCAGTGGAGTGCCGACTCTCGGTGAGCTTTCTCGCTTCGCGCAGGCGGAACCTCCTGCTCACTCTACCTACGCGCAGCTTCTTCCTCACTACTTCGAAGGACATGACCGGCCGGCTGTATACACTCTACCCTGTCGAGGGCTACCGACCAAAGACCTTTGCCGGCCACCGCGACTCGGTTCTCGCCGCCTACTTCTCGCAGGATCACAAGACGGTATGTCTCGTTGCCCCTCGAGTCTCAATCGTGGTTCTGACATGCTCTCGACAGATCTACACGGTCTCGCGAGACGGCGCCGTCTTCACCTGGGCGAAGAAGGAGGACGATGAGGAGAGCGACGAGGAGTCGGATGACGAGCAGCTTGCGGCGACTGCGCCCGAAGCGTCGACGTCAAACGGGCCGGACAACACTATCGCGCGGACACGGTGGGGCGTCAAGGAGCGACACTACTTCATGCGCGTCGGGACCAAGGTCGTCTCGACGACCTGGCACGCGGCGTCCAACCTCCTCATCGTCGGCTTCTCGGACGGCGTGTTCGGCTTGTGGGAGATGCCGTCGTTCAACAACGTGCACACGCTCTCGGTCTCGCAGGAGAAGATCACGTCGGTCGCGGTCAATCCGACAGGCGAGTGGCTCGCGTTCGGCGCGAGCAAGCTCGGGCAGCTCCTCGTGTGGGAGTGGCAGTCCGAGTCGTACGTGCTCAAGCAGCAGGGTCACTACTTCGACATGAATACGCTCTCGTACTCGACCGACGGGCAGCAGATCGCGACGGGCGGCGACGACGGCAAGGTCAAGATCTGGAACGCGACGAGCGGGTTCTGCTTCGTTACGTTCGAGGACCACTCTAGCTCGGTCGCGGCCGTCGAATTCGCCAAGCAGGGCCAGGTCGTCTTCTCGGCTTCGCTCGACGGCACCGTCCGCGCATTCGACCTGATCCGGTACCGCAACTTCCGCACCTTCACGACGCCGCAGCCGGTCCAGTTCAACTCGCTCGCGGTCGACCCGTCAGGCGAGATCGTATGCGCAGGCGGAACCGGCGACGGCTTCGAGATCTACATGTGGAGCACGCAGACGGGCAAGCTCATCGACGTCCTGTCGGGGCACGAGGGCCCCGTCTCGGCGCTCGCGTTCTCGCCGCTCGGCGACCGCCTCGTCTCGGCGTCGTGGGACAAGAGCATCCGCGTCTGGGACACGTACGGCCGCTCGACTGCCGTCGAGCCGTTCCAGCTCAAGGCTGACGCACTCGCGCTCGCGTTCCGCCCCGACGGCAAGGAGGTGGCTGTCTCGACGCTCGACGGGCAGATCTCGTTCTGGAACGTGGTCGATGGGACGCAGCGCACGCTCATCGAGGGCCGCAAGGACATTTCGGGCGGGCGCAAGGCCGATGACCGCGTCACGGCGGCAAACAACTCGTCGGGCAAGGCGTTCACGTCGCTGTCGTACACGGCCGACGGGTCGTGCGTCCTCGCCGGCGGCAACAGCAAGCACGTATGCCTTTACGACGCACGCGACGGCGTCCTCCTGCGGCGCTTCACCATTACACAGAACCTCTCGCTCGACGGCACGCAGGAGTTCCTCGACTCGCGCAACCTCACCGAGGCGGGCGCACGCGAGCTCCTCGACGACCGTGGCGACCTGAGCGACCTCGACGACCGGCTCGACAAGTCGCTCCCTGGCGCGCGCAACGGCGACATGTCGAAGCGCAAGTATCGCCCCGAAGCGCGGACCAAAAGCGTGCGGTTCTCGCCGACGGGGCGCAGCTGGGCGGCGGCGTCGACCGAGGGCTTGCTCATCTACTCGCTCGACGACTCGCTCACGTTCGACCCGTTCGAGCTCGATGTCGACATCACGCCGTCGTCCATTCTCGAGACGCTCCAGGAGGAGCGGCACTACCTCAAGGCATTCGTCATGTCGCTCAAGCTGAACGAGCGACCTCTGATTCAGACCGTCTACGAGGCCATCCCGCCCTCGGCCGTCGCGCTCCTCGCACGCCAGCTCCCCGCCGCCTACCTCGCCGCGACGCTGCGCTTCGTCGCGTCGCAGCTCGAAAAGAGCCCGCACGTCGAGTTCCACCTCGTGTGGATCTCGGCGCTCTTTGCCGCGCACGGCAAGACGCTCCGCGCGAACCAGGGCGAGCACGCGGCCGTCCTCCGCGCGGTGCACAAGGGCCTGCAGGACGTGCAGGAGTCGGTCGTGCGCCTCTCGGACGAGAACACGTTCTCGCTCGAGTACGTGCTCGACCAGCAGCGGAGGAAGGAGGAGTCGGAGCGTGCGGCTGCAGATGCGTACGAAGCGGACGCGGCGGCAGCGCAGTCGGCGCCGATGGAGATCCAGCTGTGAGCGCGCGCGTGCAGCCGCCCTGCATCCCGTAGTCACCCCTCGCATCCGCTAGAGCCGTCTTTCGTTCTCGTGTTGTAAAACTGCTCGCTTCTTCCCATTTCCTGCCTTTGGATGTTTCGAAAGCGTCATTACCAACTTAGGCCCACGTGAGCCGTCTGGTCGTCATGGTCGTCATGGTCAGTGGTGCTGGGTCAGCGCAGAGCAGAACAGCTTTGCGAGTGACGGTGGAGGGGTGCCTCCCGATTGAGGGACGAGACCCGGCAAGTGCACCTGTTGCAGACCAGTACATTGCGTGCGCGCCAGATTCACGCGACTCGCTCGAGCGACAAAGCGTGCAACAACCTTCACAGCGTAGAAGCTGCGGCAGAAGGTGGCCTTCTCAATCGAGCAGCAGGCCGCATACCGCACAGCGATCGCGCGAGCGGCGGTCCAGACAATCAGGCCGAGTGCTACACATGCTGGGCAGAGTCTGCGCCCTGCGACCGCACCGCCGTGGCTTGAATAAGCCCTGCGCAAAGACGAGCTTCGCTTCTCTTCCCTCGCAAACATTGACCCGGCTTCGTGCGAAGAGGCGGAGTCCGTTCGAGAGTACCTGCGCAAGGTCGGGAATGGCAAATGCTAAGGCAGGAACAACATGGGACAGAGCATACAAACTACAGCACTTCGTGCGGAACGTCCTCGGACACGCACGCGAGCTTCTTGTCCTCAAACTCCTTGAGCTGCGTCGTCGCGTACTCGTCGATTGGGTCGACCATGAGGAGAACCTCGAAGCCCTTCTTCTTGAAGATCTCGAGGAACGGAGAGTCGCGCGTCGAGTTGAGCGACTCGCCCGTGAGGTAGTAGATGTTCTTCTGGTGCTCGGGCATGCGGGTGATGTAGTCTACGGAGTGAACAGGGCGCGGGTCAGCCGAGTGCCCGGACGCGCAGCAGAGTCTGAGCCAAACGCACCCTTGAGCGAGGTCATCTCGTCACCCGACTTGGTCGAGTGGAAGCGGAGGAACTCGGCGAGCTTGGAGCGGTTCTGCGGGTCCTCGCGGATCCCGAGCTTGATGTTCTTGCCGAATGCCGCGTAGAACTTGGCAAAGTGGTCCTTGTCCTCGGCAATGTCCTGCGGGTGCGCGGGAGGCGAGCGTCAGCGACAACCGCATACGGTCGAACGAGCAAGGCCATGCCAAGGGACGCACCTGGATCATCTCGAGCGTCTTCTTGAAGAGATCTTTGCGCATGACCTTGAGGATCTTGTTCTGCTGAAGGGTCTCACGCGAGATGTTGAGGGGGAGGTCCTCCGAGTCGACGATACCCTTGATGAAGTTGAGGTACTCGGGGATGAGGTCCTCGCAGTCGTCCATGATGAAGACGCGGCGGACGTAGAGCTTGATGTTGTTGCGCTTCTTCTTCGACTCGAAGAGGTCGAACGGCGCGCGCTTGGGGATGAAGAGGATCGCCTTGAACTCGAGCTGACCCTCGACCGAGAAGTGCTTGACGGCGAGGTGGTCCTCCCAGTCGTTGGTGAGCGACTTGTAGAAGGCGCCGTACTCCTCGGCAGAGATGTCCTGCGGGTTGCGCGTCCAGAGCGGCTTGGTCTTGTTGAGCTCGACCTGCTCGATGACGTTCACCTTGACGATCTGCAAGCGGAGGAAGCGAGAGTGTCAGTTCGACGTGGTCCAGGACCATGTGAGCGTGGGTACGAGTGGCGCACCTTCTTCTTCTTGTCCTTCTTGGCGTCCTCGTCCTCGACCTCCTCGATCTTGGGCTTGTCGCCGTCCTCGGCGGCCTCGTCCTCCTCCTCGACCTCCTTCTCGACCTCCTTGGTGGTGACGAGCTGGATCGGGTAAGAGGTGAACTCGGAGTGCTTCTTGACAATGTCCTTGATGCGCTTCTCCTCGAGGTAGTCCCACCGGTCCTCCTTCAAGTGAAGGATCATCTGCGTGCCGCGGCCGAGCGAGGGGTTGACCGTGTCCTGCGTGATGGTGAACGTGCCGCCGGCCGATGACTCCCAGATGTACTGCTTGTCGTTGTTGTGCTTGGTGATGACGGTGACCTTGTCGGCGAGGAGGTACGCCGCACAGAATGCGACGGAGAAGTGGTCGACGCCGCAGTTGGCCTGAGATTGCGCGAATGTGTCTTGGTCGCCTGGGCGAATTCTTCCAGCATATACGGCGAGTGTCGAGCCCAAAAGTCCCGCTCCCGAGTCGCGGAAGATCAGCGTCTTTGTCCCGCTATCTGGGGTGACGCGAATGAAGAGCTCCGAAAACGAGTTGAGCTGCGAGAGATCGCTCAAAGCCTCCAGACGGAAGCGGTCAAGCGCCGATTCGGCGGCGCGAAAGAGGGGAGAGATCAAGTCCATCTGGAACTCGGGAATGGTCAGCGCGAGGAGTCAGACATCGAAGCCAACATGCAGTACTCACGGTAGCCACGGCCGGTGCCGCACAAAGTCCAGGGGCGAAGACGGTTGTACTGCTGGCAAGTGTCACGGTGCGAATCTTCGGTTTGGGCTGCTGGCGGAAGAGGGTGTCGGCTTCGAGGTCCCGTGGCGGGCACTCGCAGCTGGTGCCTTTGATTGCCGAGATGATGGTGACGACTCCAGGTGTCACTGCATGCGATTGTGAGCAAGCGTGCTGCAAGACGATGCGAAAGAGCAAAGGAACGTACGGGCAGGATTGAAAGCAGCGGCTACGATAAGCGCGGCCATTCCCAGCATCAACGCTCCATTACCCCCTGAGGAGAATACAAGACCATTGTCAGTAGCTGCGCCGCCTAAAGGCGACAGCAGGAGAAGAGAACACAAGCTCACCGAACGCCTTAATGGTGCTGCCGACCCACTCGATGAGGTCGAGCAAGAGCCCGCACGCGGGCGCGAAATCGAGCCAGCAGCAACGCCGGTCCTTGCGCTCGATGCTCTTGGCCTGGCGCTCTGCCTGAGTCGAGGGCGGCTGTGTGCAAGGAGGCTCGATGCGGGTCGCGTTCTTGACAGAAGCTGCACGTGACGGAACATGGGCAGCCTCGTTGGTCAGCTCCGGGACAGAGCCATGCACGCCGAACACTGCGTCGGTCATGCTCGAGTTGGCCGAGCGTGAGGACGAGCGGGCACGAAGCAGGAACCCCACCCCGCCGCAAAGCGGGCGCGCAGCTCAGGAGAAGACGGTCAAAGCGCCGCCAAGAGTGTGCGACTGGGTCCAAGCGTATGGATCACAAGTCACACAGCACTGTGCTAGAACCAGCCTGTCGTGGCCGCAGGACCAGAATCGCGTGCGCTGTGCGATTCTCGCTTCGGAGACACGATGCCATATTTCACGCCGAAGGAGCGCCTTCTCCTAGCAGGTCTCCAGCTTGATGCGGTTGAAATCGAGTAGAACGGAAAGGACGAGCGCGTGTGGCCGTTCAGAGGCCGCGAGAGGGATAAGAGAGGCCAAACGACCGAGTTGCGACCGAGCGATCAAAACGTTCCCTCTACTAGCTACTCTCGCGCTTGCGATCGAAAACGACGCTTCGGAATGCTGTTGCTCACGGCTCCGAAAACAGAACGTGGGTAGCTAGCCACCCGAGTTCAATGGCCGCCGCGCCGCCCCATCCAGTGTCTCATCTACAACTGGTCTGCTCGCCCGCAGCCTGCCCGCGTCCACCCAACAAAGCTTACGGGGCACACGCGGAAGTCGTAGCTAGGTACTGATTGCCGTTGGCACTAGACCTCGATACCGGCGCGGGATCTCCAGCTGCGAGTCGTTCCGTCGGACATTGGACTGAAGATGACTGGCTCGCGCTGAATCGCCTGCACGTTCTTGGAGCAAAATGCCGCAATGTTCTAAAAGCCGCTGGAGCACTGCGCGACCGGCCTCGAGTCACAGTCTGCTCTCTGGTCAGTGCCGCCCCGGTACAAACTGTTCGGCTCTCTTTCCCTTTCCCGTCAGCTCTCTACGGTGCAGCTTTCTTCTGCCTTTCACATGCACGTACCCATAGTAGGCAACCAGCAACACGCTGACGGCGTCGGCGCCCCGAGCAGGCGAGCCTTGCCTCGCTTCCTCCCCGACACGTTGAACTACGAGTTCCGCGACGCGTTCCCTGACTTTGCGGCTGGCAAAGATGCGACGCTCACCTGGTCTGCGGTACTGGAGTCGTGGTATGCACTGTTTGATCCCTGCTGCTGGCGCCTTCTCGCCGCAGACGACGAAGCCGACTGGCTGGCATTGCGTGCACTCCGCTCTCGCCTCTCCGACATCAGGCGAGTTCCGTCAACTGCGGACATCCTTCATGTCGTACAGCTTGAATGTCGTGCTTCGGTGCACATGCGTGACATCACCGCACGGTGGGCTCGTCTTTACGGTGCGTCCAACCCTGTTCATCCCAGAGTGGCGGGCTCGTGATCTCTCAGCCTGATACTGCTTCTTGCTGTCATGCAGTGCTCCATATTATCCGTTCCCGCTACATCAAGCAGCAGAGAGAGCGCTATCCCACGAGGGCGCAACAGGACATTCTCGCCAATCTGGTTCCTGGCACAATGGCGGGCCCGCCGAACCTCCCGCCCGGGTCTAGCAAGTTCCCGCATTCGCTACGTGATCCGACGTTGGGCTGACACACCTTTCTGGTCCCCGAACGCAGTTTGGCCGCTGCGCATCCCGCACCCGTACAACAACGCAATGACCTTCTCGCTGACGGTGCAACCCAACGATGAACCGTTGGAGCTGCGCTTGCCGGAGCAACCGTCGGAGGAAGCAGACGCATGGGTTGACGCTATCAATAGATCCCGTACTGCGGCGACGGTCTGATCTACGTAGCCCCGAGGTCGAGCCCTTGCTTCTCTTCTGCATTCTTCATGCACACTCGTGCCTTCAACGTCCTGACAGCTAGCTCAAGCCCCCGTTGTTTGTCTGCGCCGACGCGGCGACTCGTACATGCAGAATCAAGGGAAGCGATGCAACGATGTGACCTTCTCGAGAGATTCGACACTCGGCTCACATGGGCGGGCACTTGACGAAGCACAAGCGGGATGGAGGACATGTTTTGAGTTGCAGGATCGAGCGCGATGCTACGAAGGATCGAAAGCCCCGCACCCGCGAATGGCGCAGAGAAGTGACGAATCGAGCGGCAGCATGGTTGAACGAAGTGATGAATCGAGCGGCAGCATGGTTGAACGAAGTGATGAATCGAGCGGCAGCATAGTTGGAAGCTCGCAAGCGAGAACCCGTTCAACACATTCAAGTCTTACAACTGCCGCAGCGTTTTGCGGCGCCTCCCACCGTGTCCCTCAATGCCGCGTCTGCCACCCGCCCCTGTCCCCTCCGCCGTCTCGCCCCTCGCTCCCCGCGCTGCTCCCCCTCCTGCGACGCACAGGGCTCGCGCTCCTCCTCCTCGGCGGCGGCGAGACGCTGCGGCTGTCGGCGCGCGCGTCCCTGCGGCGCGGCGGCGACGCGCTGCGACTGTGGGCGCGCGAGTCGCGGCGGCGGCGGGGCGGAGAGCGCGAGGGCGAGGGCGAGTACGAGTCGCGGCGGGCGCGGCGACGCGGCGGCGAGCGGGAGCGGGAGGGCGAGCGGGAGTAGGGCGAGCGGGAGCGGGAGCGCGAGGGAGAGCGGCCGCGCCGACTTCCTCGCGGAGGAGGCGAGCGAGAGCGCGAGCGCGAGCGGTCGTCGTCGTCGTCGTACCGGCGCGGCGGGGAGCGGGCGCGTGCGGGAGGGGGAGAGCGAGAGCGCGAGGGGGAGCGGCCGCGCGAGTCGTACGGGAGGCGCGCGGCGGACCCGCTCGCGCCGGCGCCCGAGCGGTCAAAGTCGCGGTATGACGACGGGCCCTTTGCGCCGTCGGCTGGGCCCGGGCCCGTGGCGCCGCCGTCGAGGTCGCGCATGCGCGCAGCATGGTCGCGGCGACTCTGCTCGAGCTCGTCGTGCTGCCTGCGGCGCTCGCGGTCCATGTCGTGCTCGTGGCGCCTGCGCTGCTCGTCGCGCTCGCGGAGGGCCTTTTCGCGGTCGGCGCGCAGGCCGGCCTCGATCTTTGCGCGCTCCTCGCGGGCGCGCTCGCGCTCCTCCTGGCGCTGCAGCTTGAGCTGCGCCTGCGCCTCGCGGTCAAATGCGAGCCCCTCGACGTAGTCGGCGCGGATGCCGAGCGCGCGGCGCATGCGCTCGTCCTCGGCCTGCTTGGCGGCTGCGAGCTGGTGGCGCTCGTGGGGCTTGATGGCGGCGCCCTGGCCGGGGGCGGCGGCGGCCTGCTGGGCGGAGAGGCGCTCGCGGAGGGCGGCGACCTGGGCGTCGATGTCGTCCTGGGGGACGCCGTCGTCCTCGAGCTGGACCTGGAGCTCGAAGCACTGCGCCTCGACCTTGCGCTTGCGCTCGTGGTCGAGGATGCCCTGGTCGGGGGCGCGGTGGGCGAACGACTGCTTGAAGTCGGGCGCGGCGTCGCGGGGCTGCTGGCGGGGGCGGATGCTGTGCGTGCAGAGGGGTCAGTGTGCACTCTGGCCCAGTCGCAGGCTGCCTTGCTGCGAGCGCACTGAGAGCGGTTGGCCTGGATGTGACCCGAGGTGCCCGAGCCGCGCGGCGTCGACAGGCCAATGTTGTTGTCTGCAGGGGCGAGGGTGAGTGGCTGCGTGCGCCTGGCTGAGTCCACCGTGCACGCACACGACATTGTGGCCGAGAGAGTCGGACGACGACCTCAGCAGAGGCCATCTCGTGACTTTTCGCTCGCCGACTGCGCGCAGAATGTGCAGAGTTTACTAGGTAGAGTGTAGTAGACTGTAACACAGCCTGTGCGAGTGTCCAATCTGCACTCTGCGCAGTTTGCGGTAGCCGCTGGTCTCATCGTCACCGCCTGCTTCCGCTCGCTCGTCCCCACTTGCCCTCGCGCTCGAGCAGCCGAGCAGCCGAGAGCCCGAGCCATGAACCAGTCGATCGACATCGCCACAGAGGCACTCGCCAACCCGCCCGCCGACCTCGCCGACCACCCGCTCCTCGCGCAGGCGCAGGAATCCCTCCCCGCCGACATCAAGGACAGCGGCGCGCCTGCCGGGGCTGCAGTGGGCCTGCAGAGTGTTGCACACGGCTCGGGCCTCGACGCCAAGCTTCAGGTCGGTGCGTCGTCGCTTCTCTACCTCGCCGGTGACCCAACTTCGGGTGGGGCTCGAGGGCGCACGCGCAGCTGGAAGGATGCCAGAGAACCCCTCAGCGCAGAGACTGACTGCCTTGCACTCGCAGTCGACGAGAACCAGCGCTTCACGTGCGGGAGGATCCCTCCTCGAGCACGTTTAGGGACACTGACCCTCTCTTGCTGAAACAGCTCTACCCTCGATGAGCACATGGAGGGATGGCAGCTCGCCAACGCCGGCTTCAACTACGACGTCGTCGCCGTCTTTGGCTCGCAGTCGACCGGCAAGAGTGCGCATCTTCTCACTGTCCTCCTCGAATGGGCCGACCTGCTGACCTGCTCAAACCCGCGCAGGTACGCTGCTCAACCGCCTCTTTGGCACCAAGTTCGACGTCATGAGCGAGACGGAGCGGAGGCAGACGACCAAGGGTGCGTAGCGTACTGCAGCGTGCTTCGAGCGGTTCATGCGAAGGCTGCCGCTGAATCTCTTCTCGTTCGCGTTCCTGTCCCTCAGGTATCTGGATGTCCAAGGGCCAGGACATGCCCGTCCTCGTCATGGACGTCGAAGGCACCGACGGCCGCGAGCGCGGTGAAGACCAGGTCCGTCCTCTCATCGCCCATTTCCATAGCCTCCGCTAACTCGTTCCGCACTCCGCAGGACTTTGAGCGCAAATCCGCTCTCTTCTCGATGGCCGTCGCCGAGGTGCTCATCGTCAACATCTGGGAGCACCAGGTCGGCCTGTACCAGGGCGCCAACATGGGCCTGCTCAAGACCGTGTTCGAGGTCAACCTGGGCCTGTTCCTCGCGGCCAAGCAGAAGGGCAAGGGCAAGGGCGAGTGAGTTCTCGGCGTCTTTGCTGCAAGCACTCAGGCTGGCTTTGGCCATCGAGGTACCTTCCAGCCGACGAAGCTGACAAGCGTCGTTTCGCAGCACGCAAGACAAGACGCTCCTCCTCTTCGTCATTCGCGACCACATTGGCGCGACGCCCCTCGCCAACCTCCGCGCCACCCTCACGGCCGACCTGAACCGGCTGTGGGACGGCCTCTCCAAGCCCGAGGGCCTCGAGCACACGACGATCGACACGTTCTTCGACCTCGACTTTGTCACGCTCGCGCACAAGCTCCTCCAGCCGGAGAAGTTCGAGAGCGAGGTCGTCGAGCTGCGGAAGCGGTTCCAGAGCCAGCAGGAGGAGGGGTATGTCTTCAAGAGCAAGTACCACAAGCGCATCCCGGCGGATGGGATCAGCACCTATATGGGGACCATCTGGGTGAGTCCGGCTGCTTCAAAGGACGATGCACGATTCTGGCGTCGCGACTGAATGCTTCTGCCTCCGCTCTCGCAGGACGCCGTCGTGTCGAACAAGGATCTCGATCTCCCGACGCAGCAAGAGCTCCTCGCGCAGTTCCGCTGCGGCGAGCTCGCCGCGTCGGCCTTCGATCTCTTCTCCTCGCTCCTGTCGGCCTTCCCGCCCGCGCCCGGGCCAGGCAAGCTCGACTCGTCGCTCGGCGCGCGCATGCGCGACGCCAAGTCGGCCGCGCTCGCCGCGTACGACGAGGCCGCGAGCCGGTACCACGCGGCCGTGTACGGGCGGCAGCGCGGCGAGCTCGTCGCGAAGGTGCACGGCGCGCTCGCGCCCCTGTTTGCGTCGCAGCTCAAGAACGCGCACAAGCTCGCGCTGCGCGAGTACCGCGTCGCGATCGAGCAGGCGCTCAGGACCGAGGGGTACGACTTTGCGCGCGTCGTGAGCGACGCGAGGCAGCAGGCGGAGAAGAGGTTCGACGACGAGGCGAAGAAGGTCGTGCTCGACGAGAGCGGGTGGAGTCCCGAGGAGGAGCGCGCGGCTCTCGTCGAGGACATGGACCACGTCGCCGAGCTGCTGCGGAAGGAGGAGACGCGCAAGATGGTTGCCGTCATCGAGGTGCGTCGGCTCGAGTCGGGCTCTGGCTCCATCGAGCGAGACGCTCGCGGTGCCTCACAGCCTTGTGCTCTTGCTGACGCTTGGAAACGGCCTGCAGCGCAACATCAAGCGGCAGATGGCCGAGACGGTCGAGTACTCGCTCAATCAGCCGAGCGAGGACATGTGGGACAAGGTTCTCACCGCATTCAAGGCGGCGCTCCAGAAGGCCGAGGACGCGTATCTCAAGAAGGCGAAGAGTATGCCCTGATTGCGGCATCTTCCTCGCCGCGTACTCACGCTTCGCTCGGCATCAGGCTTCAACTGCACGCAAGAAGAGATGGACGCCGCGCTCCAGCTTCTTCGCCGCCGAGCATGGCTCGCACTTCGCTCCAAGCTCAACGAGCACACGGCTGAGGCACCCATGCTCGTCAAGCTCAAGCTCGTCTTCGAGGACAAGTTCCGATACGATGCCGACGGCGTCCCGCGCGTGTGGAAGCCCGAGGACGACATCGACTCCATCTTCCGCAAGGCCAAGGAGTCGGTCCTGGAGCTTATCCCGCTGTATAGCGAGATCAAGCCCGCCGACCCGGCGAATGCGTTGGAGCTTCCCTCGTCGGCCGGCACGACCGAGATTGTCGACCCGGCGGCCGCCTCTGCCGACGAAGACTTTGACTTTGCCGAGAGCCTCCAGCTCCTGTCGCCCTCGCAGCAGTCGGCGCTCTCGACGCGCTTCCGCCGCGAGGCCGATGCCTACTACGTCGAGGCCAAGCGCTCGATGGTCTCGTCGACGGCGCAGATCCCATACTGGATCTACGGCGTGCTCGTCGTCCTCGGCTTCAACGAGTTTGTCGCCGTAATCCGCTCGCCCGTCTACTTCACGCTGCTCCTCATCGCCGGCGCGGCGGCGTATGTGATCTGGACCCTGAATATGACTGGGCCCGTCCTTGCCGTCACGCGCGGCGTTACCAACGAGGTTGTCCGCACGGTCAATGAGCAGCTGCATAGTGCGTGCTGCCAATGCTGCTAGCCTGAACGCCTTGCGCACGGCTGACATCTGCGACGACAGACTACTTCGCCGCGCAGACCCCGGACAGTCACGCCGCGCGCTCGCACCGCCACGCTGTTCCCGTCCCCGCCGCCTCTTCCAACGCGACCAGCTCTGCGGCACCAGAGGAGATCGAGCTGAAGGAGAAGCCCAGTGTGCGCGAGAAGGACGATTAGATGGAGCGCGTGTGCAGGTTTCGCAGAGCCGTTTCTTGTATTGTCGAGTTCTGTGCAGTCACAGCGGCATGCCTCAAGGAAGAGTCTGGCGTGATCGCAGATACAGAATAAGGTCTATAAGCTACAGGGGCGCCTTCTTGTCGTTGATCGGGTCCTTCTGCTCTAGCGAGACACCCTCGACGGCCTTGGTCAGATCGTCGACGTCCTCCTTCCCCGCCTTGCCGCCCTCCACCGCCTCGCCAACGTGCGCAACAATCTCCTCGCGTTTTGCCTCCTTGATCTCCTCCTTCCTCTCCTCGACCTTCGCCGGCGTGGTCTTCCCCTCTGCCTCGTCGAGCGCCTTCCACCCCTCGTCCTTGAGCCGTCTCAGCTCGTCCGCCCACCCGAGCATCTCGCACAACTCGAGCACGCCCTCGTCCGCGTCGCCGAGCCTGCGCACGTCGCGGATTCCGCCCGCGCGGCCCGTCACGCCGTCAAAGTCGAATCCTTCGCGCGAGCGCGGGCCGTCGACCTCGCCGACGGACTCGAGGTTGATGAGGAGGCGAGGGCAGGACGACGGGACGCGGTGCATGAGCGAGTTGAAGGGGCCGACGGTGAGGGACGTGCCGAGCACGATGAGGAGGTCGCAGGAGGAGAAGTGCGACAGGCGGGAGAAGAAGCGGTCGGGGAGGCCCTCGCCTGTGATTCACACGTGAGTTCTTGATCGTCGTAGATGCATTTGCGAGTCGGCGCGCACCGAAGAAGACAATGTTGGGCTTGATGAGCGCGGCGTCTTTGCCCTTGCAGCGCTTCTCCTGGCAGCGGACCACCTCGCCGCGCATGATTTGCGGCTTGATCTCCTCCTTGGTGTACTTCTTGCGGCAGTTGAGGCACGCAGCCTCGGCGAACGAGCCTGCAACAGTCGAGTATGAGTTTCGTGAGCGCAACGCAATGCAGCTGAGGTGTTGCGCACCATGCGCCTCGACAATCAAGTCGTCTTCAATTCCCGCAATCCGTTCGAGCGTGTCAATGTTCTGCGTCCATGCGCCGGCGAGCAGAGACTTCTCCTGCAACAGTCGGAAGAAGTAATGGCAGATAGTCGGCTTGAAGTTGCCGGGGTACAGCTCCTTCGCCAGCGTGTAAAATGCCTCTGGCCTTTCCTCGAGGTAGTCGATGTCGAAGATGGCCTCGGGACTGCGGAGGAAGTGCACAGTGTCAGGACGCAGGAAAAGCGAGGTTGCGCAGAGGTGTGAGGGAGAAGGCGTCACGCACTAAGGCAGATCGTACTTCGCCAGGTTGTCGTACAGGCCGGTCCCAGGCGACCGAAAGTCGGGGCTGTAGGACGCACGCACGTCAAAAATCCGCCACGGCGCTCTCGCGAGGCGGAAGCTATGGAGACGCACATGCCAGCCGCCGTGCTGATGCCCGCTCCAGCCATGACCATGATCCGCTTGGCCTTACCATCCTTGATGAGCTTGGCCACGTCCTTGAGCGTCGGTCGCTCGTCGGCCGCCAAGTGAGGGAAGGCGCGATTCGCCGCCGGAGACGAAGATGGGGATCCCATGCGGCTCAAGAAGGCGAAGCGACTGCGACGAAAGATACTGGCCGTCGGAGCAAGCTTGTCAAAGCGTTGTAGTGTGAGCACAGCACGCTAGGCGCTGTGTATGCCGCCTTTGAGTCGTCGGAAAGTACGAGGAGGCGGTGAAAGGTGGTTGCGCGACACGAGGCACGAAGGAGGCAGTGCGCAGGTTGTTCGCGACTGCGTCAGCCTCGACAATCCGGTGCAGATACGTGCGTGCGCGTGAGCGAGGCGACGAGGCAGGAAGAGAGCCGTCCCCTTGGACGACAAGCGGGGCGGATCGCGCACTGCCCCACGTACGGCGCAATCAGACTCGTACGACGAGCCGGGACAAAGCGGCGAAAGGAACCGGTCGGCAGCGGCATTCTCAGCGGTGACAAGGCGCGAGACATGGGAGGGAAGCGCGGTAGCAATACAAGGAGAGAAGGAAAAGACTTTTGAACGCGACGAAGGGGGCAGGGGAGGAGGGCGACTGGTAGGAGAAAAGGGAGCCGAGCAGCGACGGAGAGTATAGTGAGAGGAGAGGTGCGAGCGAGACGCCTGACGCGACGAGACGACGAGGCGAGGCCGAGGTATAGAGGCAGCGAGGATGTGCACGAGGGGGTGGGGCAGGCAAACGGAGTGAAAGGGAGAAGGAAGGAAGGTACTAGACAACGCGGGACGAAAAAAGAGACGATGCGAACGACGGGTGGCAAGAGGGGACTGATGGGTCGAACGAAAGGCCTCGTGCGGGCGGTACCAAGGTTCCGCTCCTGCCACTCGTCTGCGCGCTGCGCTTGACGGAGCGGCGGAGGCGGAGGTCTCGAGTCGGGGTCGGCGTGTGAGAGGGAGCACTAGGGTGCGAGTGGGGCGGAAAAAGGGAAGGTACAGCTGAAGTGCGAGCGTCGTCGGGAAAGTCGTGTGCTCGAAATGGAGAGGAGAGTGGGTAGGCGCGAGGTGTGGTGGTGCGAAGGGGTGGAGGCGGAGGCGAAAGCGTCGAGCGAGACGACGCTTTACTTGCCCTTGCCGCCCTTCGCCTTGCGCGGCGGCGTAACCGGCCGGCCCTGACCCGCCCCGCCGTACGCAAACGTCTTCTTCTTCTCCGCAGGCTTGAGGATCTGTGCAAGGCCGCGAACGTGAGTGGGACGAAAACGCAAGCGTGGTGGAAGGCAGAGCGGGCGCACCTGGAAGGAGCACAACAGCGTCTCGTCTACGCTCATCATCGCACCCGCGTTGTCAAACTCGCCTGGTGTCGTTGCTCGTGTCAGTAAAAGTGCTCAGAGGGCAGCAAGCGCAGGCAAAAGGACGCACCGCAGTAATTCGGTGCCGAGAAGAGCGTGAC
Source organism: Rhodotorula paludigena (assembly GCA_036244875.1). Taxonomy (NCBI): domain Eukaryota; kingdom Fungi; phylum Basidiomycota; class Microbotryomycetes; order Sporidiobolales; family Sporidiobolaceae; genus Rhodotorula; species Rhodotorula paludigena. Next base: position 1,147,187 of record BQKY01000004.1, read on the forward strand.
GAGCTGCCTCTTGGCAAAGAACTCGTACCCGTCCTCGACGACCTGGTGCGCGCGGCAGATGAGGTCCATGTCGTGTTTTTGCAGGAAGCGCGAGACGACGTCGGGGCCGAAAGTGAACGACACGCCGCGGTCATTCTCGCTCCAGCCGGTGATGTCCTTGTCCGGGTCGGACCAGAGCAGGTCGCACAGCAGGCCTGCAACATCACGAGATCGTCAGCCACGAGCTCCGCGGACAGAGGGGGAAGCAGCACGCACCCGTGTCGGGCACATCTGTCGGCCGCATCACCCTCCTGATCTGCTCCATGCTCTGCAAGTCGGGGCTCAAGCCGCCGTGCATCGTGAAGATCTTCTCGTCGATGATGGCGGCGATGGGGAGGCAGTTGAAGCAGTCGGTGAACGTCTTCCACAGCTTGATGTTGTACCGCCGCTTGCCTGCGGAGATGTCGATGCGTTAGTTTCAACTTCGCCGCTCGTCCACCTGCATAGCCGCAAGAAGAGCATGACCGAAGCAGCATTGCGAAGAAGCCAGACGCACACTCATCGTAGAAGCCGTAGATGCGGTTGATGGACGCGCACTCGTGGTTGCCGCGGAGGATGAAGAAGTTCTCGGGGTACTTGATCTTGTACGCGAGGAGGAGGCAGATGGTTTCGAGCGACTGCTTGCCTCGGTCGACGTAGTCGCCGAGGAAGAGGTAGTTCGCTTCGGGCGGGAACCCGCCGTACTCGAACAGGCGCAGGAGGTCGTAGTACTGGCCGTGGATGTCACCTGTGCGCGGCGCACACCGTGTCAGCTCTGGCGCAAGAGCTCGACGAGAGGAGCACAAGAGGCGCACCGCAGATCTTGATGGGTGCCTCGAGCTCGAGGAGGATGGGCTGGTTGATGAAGATCTCGCGCGCCTTGGTGCACAAGAACTTGATCTCGTACTCCTGCAGCTGCACCTGCTTGCCCGGGCGGTTGCCTCGCACTGTCGAGCGCGCGACACAGACAAGGGGACGAACGAAGGTCAGCAAGTGTGTCCGGGACACGGCGGAGGCTGCGGCAATCGCAACGCCAACCACGGCGGCACGCGAGCCCTGCTAGCCTCCCGAAGCCATCCAGCGGCTCAATCAACCCTCCTGCAGCGCGCAATGCGTGCTCGGTGCACCGCCATGCGAGCGTCACTGCCCGGTTCCGCAACGCCGACCGGCTCGATAGCACACGCCTCGCTGCGCCTGGAGCCGCCCGATGCGCGCCAGCCGTGCCACAGAACCATCGTCCCGCCCTACAGATGCGCAGGGTGGGACGGAACGCGGCCGGAAGCGGTCTCGACGCGTGCGAGCTCCTGTACGGGCGGTGCGAACGAGGGGCGGTCGCGCGGGCTCGGAGTCCGGGGAGAACAAGCTGGAGCTGGCGGGCGCGCGGCTCACCTTCGAGGAGGCGGTCGATGATCGAATCGAGATCGATGTCCTGGCCTTCTGCTGCCATGGCCGCTGCGCGAGACGAGAGGCGACGAGAGCGAGTAGCGCGGGGGGAAGGGGGAAGCGGCGGGCTGGGAACGGGCGACGGCGGGGCACAGGCAGAGCGAGTATGCGCGCAGACGAGCAGTGCAGTCAGTACAAGGCCCTCGCACGCGTCTTTGCCTGCACCCAGCAGCGAGTGCGCGCAGCCGGACGAGGCGTGTTGACCGGGGCGTGGCAAGCGCGCTCGCCCTCGCCGCCGCGGGTGCGCGCTGGGCAGGCGAGCCTGTGCGGCCCAGCGGGGTGCAGGGCAGACGGGGACGCGCAGGCTCACGGTGCGGCTGCGGGGCGAGCGCGGGGCGTTGGCTGCGGTGGGGAGGCGAAGGTGACGAGCGAGCGGTCGCGCGGTCGGACGACGGGGCGGCGGGGCGCGGGTGCTGGCTGGGGTGGACGGGTGCAGCGGTGCTCGAGCGCGCAACGGTGCTCTGGGCTCGCCGCGGTGCGTGCGAGGGCGGCAGGGCGGGCGCACGGCGGTCGCGGCCTGCCTTTGCCTCGCCTCGACCCAAGCTCTCGCGGCTGCCACGCTCGCTTCCGCTCTCACCCTCCCTGTGCCTCGTACTGCCTGCCAGTGCTCACACAGCGACTCTCCGAGTCCGCTTCTGCTGCTCGTGGCCCGCTCCGCCGCTCTCTCGTCCCGCTGTCGCTTGTTTGCGCTTCGGTTTCGTCCGTCTCGTCTCTTCGAGTGCTCTCTGCGTCTGTATGTCTTACCGTGGAGACCTCCTACACCTCGCGTATAGTCATCTGTGCGGCTCGTACGTTCTCCCGGCTGACGGAGGTCGCTCGATTCAAACTGCACTTGCCTTTCGCTCTTAGACATGCAAACTGCTCATCCCGGTCACTGCTGCCGTGCACACTCTGCACCTTTTTCGAGCGTCAGAGACGTCGTTGCTGCGCTACACCCGTTCTTGCCTCCCCCGCACGTCTTGCTGGCTCTCGATCCGGTTCGGCCTGACCCGAGATGTCGCTGGATCCTGGATTCTTCCATGTGACGATCCTGAGAGGACATCGCGGTCGATACAGACTGCAAAGCAGGGAGCTAGAGGCTACACGCGAGAGGAGTGGACAGCTACAGACAAGTGCTAGCAGACAACGGCCGACCTGCGGCGTAAGGGGGAGGGACGAACATGAGACGCTAGTTGACAAGAAGACATCTATACAAGCAGACAAGCGACAGGGGAATCTCCTAGCCGAACGGGTTGCGGAACCCCGTCGTCCCGATCGTCGGCGCCCTCGACGCCGCGAACGACGAGCCCGTGTCGCCTGGCATGGGCGACGACGTGTCCCTCGGCCCGCCGACGCCTGCTCCGCCCCACACGACGTCGCCATACGTCGTGTCGCGATTCGCGGCTGACGAAGCGGCCGCCGAGGCAGGATTGAGCCCGCTCGTGCCATGCGGGCCGCTCGCAGTCCCCGACCCGCTCGCGCCGCCGGCGCCGCCGCCGCCACCCGCGCGGTACGTGTACGACGGGCGCCGCGCGGCGAGGTTGAGCGGCTGGATCGGCACGTACGAGTTCTTGCGCTGGTGGCCGCCCTCGGCGGGCGACGAGGAAGGGAACCCGATCGGCAGACCGCCCGCGAGCGAGTTCTTGCGCAGCTGGCCGACCGCGTTCGACGGGCCGAAACCCGGGTGGAACGCGTTCGAAGGGTGGAACGTGTTGTGCGGCGGCGCCTCGGACGTCTCCGAGTAGGCCGACGAGAACGATCCGTTGCGGTCTTCGGGCGCACGGTCGAGCGGACCGGGCGACGCAGTGCGCTGCTGCTGCTGCGGCTGTGGCTGCTGGTACGACTGCGGCGGAGACGGCGTGTGGTGCGATCGCGCCGAGACCTGCGATCCCTTGCGGTAGTCCATCTCGTGCGCCGTGCTCGCGAGTGACGCGCGCTCGCTCCCGAGGTACAGCGACCCACGCTGCCCGCCGCTGCCGTACTGCTGCGTCCGCTGCGACGCCATCGATGAGCGATTGCCCGCCGCCCATGGGTCGCGGAACCCGCTGCCCGCCGTAGCGGTCGAGTCGTTGCGACCGTGCGAGGGGGCCGAGTCAAAGGGCGAACCGGTCGCGGGCGCCGAGTTGTGCGAGGGTGAGGGGCGAGCGCTCGGCGCACCGGGCACGTTCATCGGGATCACGCCGCGGTTTGCCTGCACCTCTTCCTGCCGGCCGTGCTCCTGCCGCATGTCGTTGAAGAACTGGCGGTGCGTCGTTTGGACCGACGCCGGGACGTAAGAACCGTCCGAGTTCTTCGACAGGCGGCGGAACATGTCTTCGGGGTAGCCCTCGGACGCCGTGTCCGTGTCGTCGCGCAGCGCGCCGAGCGGGAGGCGGATCGGCTCGTGCACCCCGGTCGACGTCGACCGCTCGCTGCCAGACCCGAGGCGCTGGGAGCGCGGAGGCGAGCCGCCGCTGTGCGGAGCCGGCGCATTCTTCGGGCGCGGAGCGGCCTTGCGCGTAGGAGGAGCGCGCGCGGGCTGAGCAGGCTGATGCTGCGGCTCGGGCGAACCAAAGCCGCGCGGCGGCTTCGGCGACGAGGTGTTGCGCATGACGGGCGACAAGATGGCGTGCGAGGGCGGCTTGACGCCCGGGTAGAGCGCAAACGTCTCCATGCCGAGCGACTCGACGAAGCCTTCGGGAAGGATGGGCGCCGAGATGGTCGGCGCCTTTTTGCTGCGTCCGCCCCACTTGAACCCGGTCGACTTGCGCCGCGGGCGGGGACGGTCACTCGATGCACCGATACCGGACGGGACGGGCGGGACCGCAGGCGCAATGGGCGTGTTGACCGAGATGGGCGCCGACGGGGTCGGGATTGTGGGACTGCCCATCTTCTTTTTGATGCGAGCGGCATCGATTGTGTGAACGGCCTGAGGAGGTGAAGCCGGGGCACCGTCGTAATTCTGCCCGTAGCGAAGACCGGATGTAGGGCATGTGGAAGAATCGGGAGGAGTGTTCGGTCCCTTCGACGAGGGCGCCGTGTCCGAGGACTCGCGGCGGACGTCGTCGTCGCCGCGCGAGCGCGAGCCAACGGTGCCGCGCGAATTGATGCGGCTGCGCGGGCCGACGTCCTCCTCGCCGTCGTCTCCGCCGAATCGCAGGTCCTCCTCGTAGCCAGTGATGGGTGGGATCGGGCTGAACGCGTAGTCGCGCACCCAGCCCGTCTCGCGGTCATCCGCACCACGCCCACCGCCGCCGTACAACCCCGTCTTGCCGCGCTCGTCCCACGGCTCACGCGACTGGGCATGCGCCTCGTAGGGCACAAGATCCTCCTGCCGACCGCTGTCGTTCGAGGGGCTTTGGCGATACGAACTCGGAGCAGGCGCAGACGACTGCAGTTGTTCCACCGTGTCGTCGACCTCGTGGCCCTCCTCGTCGCCGTCGTCGGCGTACATGTCGACATAGGCGTCGAAAACGCTGTCGACGCGGTTCGAGCGGTCGTTGCGGAGATCGAAAGCGGGCAAGACACCGTGACCAGGCTTGTTGCGTGCGACGGGCGCATCGTTCTGCACGTGTGGAAGAGCCGAGATTAGCATTGAGAGCCCGACATCGCCATACGAGGATGCGCTGCACGCACCTGCGCCCACTTCACGCTCTGCGTCTGAGCATCCGGATGATAGTAAGGCTGCTGGTCGTGCAGCTCGTAGGTGATGGCGAGACCGTCGTCCTCGGGGTAGCGAACCCCTCCCGCCTTGCCGCCCTTGAACGCCGCTTGGGGCGCAACGTGCGAAACTTGCGCAAGAGGTTGCAGGGGGTCGTTGCGGCCACCATACGGGCGGACCACGGAAGCCATGGCGGCGGAACGATGTGCGAAGGATGCGGGACGACGGGAGCCTGGTGCGAACGTCAGCGCGAAGCGCTAGGAATGTTGGTCGTGAGGTCGGTGCTGGGCGCGTGAGCTGTCACGAGTCGTCCAGCGAGCTTCGTGCAGATAAAGAGGATCACAGCGGCAGCTGAACCGGGAGAGCGAGGAGAGGACGACGGGACAACGGCTCCACTGCCCCGAGCAGGACTCGCCACGGATGTGTGAATGGGCCTGACCGACTGCGGGCGCCGATCCAGAAGGCCATGCAGCCGCGTGCGTCGAGTGCGGAGAGATGCCCACGAGCCGAGCAAGGCTGACGAGGGGGCAGGAACCGCCTCGACGTTCACGAGCGAGCCAGGCAGAGCACGCACAGCTGCCGAGAGCGGCAAAGTCGACGATTAACATCCGTCATGCGCGCGTTCGATATCCGAAATGAGCAGGATGAGGCTGGAAGGCTGGCGCTGCCATTGTCCGCAAGCGGCAGGTGTCGCACCCGAGGTCTGGGTTCACAACGGCAGCATTTGCCAGCCCTACGGCAGGAGCCAAGTAGGAGCTGCTCCCAGCAAGCCAAACTCACCATGATGCGCACGAAGGTTACCGGACAGATCAGGGGGATTGGCGGCGAGCGTGTTTCACGTGAGACTGGGCAAGGAAGACAAGCGACGGCCGACAGACGGACGGTTCTTCGGGTATCGGGCTAGGAGGCAGTGCACGCAGTAGTTACGAGGACAAGGCGGACCAGGTGCGGGGATATAGTGAAAGAGGGGAAAGCGAGAAGCGAAAGAGGTGGGCGACCTAGACTTGCTGCGTCTCATCCCAGTCCTCGCCCGGCGGAGCGCGCGAGACGTCGACCTTGCCTTTCTCGTTCATGACGGCGCCCTCGGCCGAGACGTCGACGCCGGCAGCCTGCGTCGCCTCGAGCTCGTCGCGGTACAGGCCGGGCTGGTCCTTGGGGATCCAGACGGTCGGATAGTCTTCGTACGTCGCCGGGTGGTCGAACGCGTTCTTGTCGAGATGCTCGTCGCCCGGAAGCGTGCCGGAGTCGCCACCGTCGGTCTGGTCCCTGTCCTCAGCCGTGAGCGGCCTGCGGCCCTCATCGACCGAAGGACGCGGAGGCGGGAAGGCTGCGCCGTGAAAACAGGTCAGTGCGCTGCGAGCCCCTCAGAGGGAACACAGAAACGTACTCGGCTCGTCCTTCTCGCGCGGCGTCTGGTTCGTGGCAGTCTGCGCGAGCGACTGCGCGTCCTTCTCCGCGCGCGGCGCGCGGTTGGACGGGTAGCCGTCGGTGTAGCCCTGCGCCTCGGCCATCTTGGGCGCGACGGAAAGCGGCAGGTACGCGATCAACGGGTGGTAGCCCTTGATGAGCACGATGTGGTACAGAGCGGTGATGACGATGAGGACGACCATGATGGCGCCCTGCGGAATCGCCGACTGGTTGCCGTCGGCGTCTTGGGCGAGGAAGAAGAGACCGCACAGGCACAGCAGCTCGATGTAGATGCCGACAAAGATGTGCGTGATGGCCTTCGGGTAGAAGAGGCCACCGGTCTCCGTCTCGGGCGGCGTGTCGATGGCGAGGAGGAACAGGTACTGTTTGACAAGCAGCGTCAGCGTGACTACCGACATCCGCGAAATCGTAACTGTCCAGCGCACCTTGTAGACAAACCAGAAGAGAGCGAAGGCGACAAAGGCAAAGCCGCAGACGAGCGGCGCGATGACCGAGTACGACAGGCCGATCACAGTCAGGAGAGTCATCGAAGGCCACTGTGCACCCGAATGAATCAGCGCGAGAGCGGAATCGGTCGAGAGTGAGAAATCGCGCACGAGGGTACCCCAGGCCACCGTCGACATGCTGTACTTGACGTTGAAGACGGAACGCGGGGTAGAACCGAGAAGGACAAGCTTGACGTAGTAGATGACGAGCTTGGCGATCTGGAGGAGCGCGCCCGCCGCGCCCGCGAACGAGGTCGTGACGAAGTAGGTGAGGAAGAAGGTCGATGCGGCGGGAAGCTGCGTCGCGAGGAGCGTCACGGCGCTCGAGGGGTTGTTTGCGAGGGCCGGGATCGACTTCATAAGACCGGACGCGAGGGTGACGATGAGGAAGCCGTGGATGACTTGGAAGATGAAGTACCGCGTCATGAGCGAGAGCTCAATGCCAGTGCGGAGAGGAATGCCTTCGAAGCGCGCGAGCACTGCGATAAAGCTCGGTCAATACAGACCTGCGCCTTGGTGAAGCAGAAGAGAACGCACGGCGAAGGATGATGGGCAGGAGGAGGAAGAGGACGGCGAGCGCGGCGGGCGGGAGGGCGCCCTGGATAATACCGTTGACAGCTGCGAATGAATCGAGCAGAGATCAGGTCTGTGCGCACGATGAGCGGGAGCAGATGGACATACGGGTCGGCAGGGTGCAGAGCCAGGCCATCCACGACACCTCCGTGCAGAGCGAGCTGACGTTCGAGATGGCACCGACGAAGGCGACTGCGATACGGTGTCTCTGTCAGATATGCGCGTGTGGAGAGAGCAGAAGTAGAAACGTACCGGGGAACGACCAAAGGATGATGAGACCGATGGTAGCAGCCCATGAGAGCGCGTACCGAGCGCGCTGCTGGTACGGGTTGATGTTGAGGTTACCCCAGATGACGTCCTCCTTTGCAACCTCGAGGTAGCGCGACGACATGCGGAGGGGAGCGTGGTGGTTAAGGCACCTGCGGAATGACGATGGTCAGGCTAGTCGTTTTTCCGTCAAAAAGGGCTGGTCACAGCGTACTGGGCGAACATGTGAGCGGCAACCTGGGTGTGGAACTGGATGAAGGCGGCCGACTCGGGCGGGTACTTCTCGTTGCGCTGCTCGCCGAAGAGGACCTCGCGCTTCTCTTCGAGCTCGCGATTCGTCTTGACAATCTCCTCCCGCGCCCACTCGATCGTGTCGACCTTCTCGCCCCAAAGGCCGAGCGGGCCGAGCTTGTGCGTGGGGCGTTTCTTCTGCGGAACGTAGCGCGTGATCTCGCCCTTGCTCGCCTCGGCGTCGAGCTCCGGCGCGTCGGTGCCCTTCTTGTTGTTCTTGCGGATCTGCTTGGTCGCGAGCTTGAGAAGCTTGGTCTCGGCGCTCTCAAGCTTGTTACACGCCTTCTGGCGGCGGTCGAACAGGTCGGGGACGTCCTTGAGGTCGCTGTTTGCGAACACGATCAGCGGTGATCCGTGTAAGAGAATGCTCGGTCACTGACCGTGCGAACCAGATCCGCTTGGCGCCGCCGGGCAAGACGCTGCAGAAGCGCATCATGCTCTGCTGATTGAGGAACTCCTTCGGGACGCCCGTGACGAGCACGGTCTTCGACTGGGCCAGGCGGGCGTGGTCGCGGCTCATCAGGAAGTCCTGGCGGAGGACGATGTAGGTCGAGTACTCGCGCTTGATGAGGTAGAACACCCAGAACGTGAGGATCCAGACGAGGATGATGTGGGCGGCGTAGCGGGGCTGCTGCGACAAGCCAACGTTGCCAAAGGTGAAGCGGTTGATGCCCGTGTTGGTGCCGCCCGACGAAGCTGCATCGACAGGCAGGAGGATGACCCAGGTGACGACCATGCTGAAAAGGCGAGAGGTCAGTCCTCAGAAACGAGCGGTAATCCGAGAAAGAGCACGCACAACGGCAGGAAGATTTCCATCATGAGATAGAGGAAGCGAACGAAGACGTAGGCATCGAGACCGTTCTTGTGCATGATGTCTTTGGCCGGCGTGCGTATCACATGCGGGATCCATCCCAGCAGCGAGTGAGGGAGCGGTTCGACGCGCTTGCTGTTTCAGCGGCAGAAGGAGACATCAGCGTCGAGGTAGGAGCGGAAGAGACGTCGGGCCGATCCTCCGCGTGTGGGGACTCCGGAGGAGCGCTAGCGTCCCGGGACCAGTAAAACGTGCAGCGACGACCTTCAAGTGAGCTTCGACCTACTTGGGCGGCACACGGTAGGAGCGCGGGCTGTAGATCTGGCGGAACTGGTTCTTGAGGACGATGAAAGCGGCGACCTGTCGAGATGAGCGTGGAAGGCGGAAGGGGGAGGGGAGCAGGATCAGCGGCGGCTCGGCTCTGGAGGCTGTAGCAGCTCTACAGCAGCATGATATAGGACGCACCTCAGCTCCCATGACAATCAAGCCCGTCACGAGCGCCGTGATAAAGGTCTCCGTCTGTTTGCGCGCATCGTCCAGCCCTCCGGGCGCAGATTAGCATTTCTCTTCCCACACAGCTCGGGCGGGTCTGCTAGCGCACCGACTTGTTCGCTGTAGGGATCCGTGTCAGTGCATGCTTCCAACATCTCCGAAGGAGGCCGCAGCAGGCGAGAAGGGCGAGGAGAACACGGTTCTCGCTCGTCTCCAATCTTTCCTCGCCCACTAGACCTCCTGCCGCGCTCACGAGGGGTGGAGAAGATCACGCACTGACGTCCTCATTCGTGAGCGCTCCCGTAGAGGCCATCTTGGCGAAGCTGAGCGAGTTGTTCCGCGAGGTCGACGGCGAGGTCCGTGTCTATCGCGGCTTTGCGGGTCGACGGGCGCGCGTGCAGACTGATGCACAGTGCTCGGGTGCAAGCAAGGCCTCGCTAGACCTGCAGAAGCAGGGAGAGAGAGAGAGACAAGAGCGATGAGGTCAAAGAGCGCCTGCGGCTGAGCGCGTGCCTGGCAAGCGATTTCGAAGGCGCGCGCCATGATTCAGAGACATTCGTCCGCAGTTTGATGCTGCCCGCGCTTTCACGTGCGAATCATTGCATCGCTCGGCGTCTCCCCCTTGCTGCACACGTCGCTGCCCGTTGTACCGCAGCGTAATCTTGTCTAATTCACGTCTACCTGCCCCCGCTGACCCTGCTTGCCTCCGCACTGCCCAGCCCAGGCATGTTGAGCTGGTTGTGCGCCGCGCCCATGGCTGCCGCACCGACGTTCTCGGCCGTGAGGAGCGGGCCCTGCGCGTTGTGCGAGAGCGCCGGCGCTCCGTCGGGGTGTGCGCCCGTCGCAGGCTGCGACACGGCCGACGGCGAGATGGTCGATGGGTCGCGCTTGACCATGGCAATCTGCACGACAGGCAGACGTCAGCCTGCGAGGGCTCGGGCTCGGCAAGAGGCGCGAGCGCCAACGGACCATGTTCACTTCCTCCATGAGGGTCGCCTGGCGGTAGTCGGCGCGCAGGTTTGGCACGTTCGTTTTGTGGATCAGGTTGCCGTCGCGGCCAGGCAGGTACCACTCGGGCCCGAGCCAGTGACGCTTAACCTGCATCTCGAAGCCCGACTGAGCGCACGAGTTGCGCGCGAGCTCGCACATGTCTGCACAGATGTTGCGTCAGTGTGTGCAGGCGGACTACTTGGCAGGCCCGTAAGACGCACCTGCAGGCGACAGCTTGTAGATTTGCGCTGCAACGCTGTACTCTTCGAGAAGCGGTTCCTGCAGACGCGCTCATGGTCAGCGCGCTGTTGCTCGCAGTGCTCGAATGGTGACGCACCTTGGTGAAGTGGAACTGCAGCGGGTCGTCGGTACTCAGGCTGACGTTGAGACCCGTGCGGAAGAAGTTCGGGAACGGGTTGCGCTCGTACGTCAGGAAGAGGGCGTTGTTCGAGAGCGGCGACATGGCGATCTGCTCACGCGCTGAAGGTCAGCGCGGGAGCGCAGACGACGCTGGACACGTAACGCACCCCAATTTGCTTGAGGTAGAAGAGATACTGCAATGCGGGCACCTTGCGCAGCAGGATGCCGTGAGAGATCGAGTGCGACGTGAGGAAGGCCGACGTTAAGTGATCCGGGTCACCGGCCTCGCCGGCATGGGGACGCAGCCAGAACGTGTCTGAAGTAGTCGAGCGACGGTCAGGTAAGTGCGCGAGCGAGAATCGGAGCGCGGAGGAGGAAGAACGGACTGAAGCCTCGGTCGTGTCGCCAGTTGTTGAGCGACGTGATATTGGCGTACAGGAAGTACAGCCAGTACGCATAGGGTGCTGCGGTACAACGGCGGTGAGAATGTGCCAACAAAGCGAGTGAGAGGCAAGACGCACGGTTCTGCGTCGTGTTCCAGTCCTTCGGCACGGGAAACTTGCGGTACAGGCGGCGCTCCGCCTTCGACTCGTCGTCGACCGAGTCAAAGCCAACGACACGCTGCAAGAAGACGTGGAGCTCCGGGTGCGAAGACGGGTCGGCCGTGACCTCGAAGAGCGGCTCGAAGATGTCTGTGGAAGTTTGGGAGGTCAGGACGCGAAATGCGGCATGGAATCCGGAGTGACGCACTGCGCACGACCTCTTCGAAGTCCTGTACCCCGCCGCTCTTCTTGAATACGTCGTACAGCCGCGGGATCTGGATGAGCCAGCGAACGTTGTCGCTGAAGAGCTCGTTCGTGATGACCCACTTCGCAAGCTTGTCCCACTCGCCGGTGTTGCTGCGTGCTCTGTCGATCAGCAGATGGCTCTTGTACGGAGTCGCATGCACTGCTTACCGGCCGTAAATGCTGATGCGGTACTCGGCCATCTGATACTTGCTCTGCTGCAAGTCGGTAAAAACCTCCTTCGACAACTCGGCGAGGTAGCGACCCTCGATAAAGCTATTCGCACGTCTCGTCAATAACACCGCTGGCTAGGAGGACAAGAGCACACTGACTTGTCGGTCTTGAGGAAGATCTCCCTCAAGCGCGACTCGCCCAGCGGGTTGTACTTGAGGTTGAACTGCAGATGGCAACCGTGTGAGCAGGGATTCGGCGCAGGAGGTGTTTGTCTTGCGCACCTTGTCGAAGCGGTGGAAGGAGTCCTGGTGGGCGTGCATGTCGAGCGTGTCGATCGACAAGTCGTACGCGGTCAAGTTGAGCGACTCGAACACTTGGCGGAGCGTGAGATGCTTGCCGTCGCGGTAGATGACGACCTCCTGTGATGCAGTGAATCAGCGGAGTCCATATGCACTTGTCACGTGGCGTCACATGCCAGATTCCGGACGCACCTCAGGGCAGCGCTTCATCTTGGACTTGATGAACCGCAGCATGTGTTTCTGGTTCATGCTAGCCGAGTGATGGACGTGCGTGTCGACTTTGCGGACGTTGTAGAAGTCGCGGTGCGATACGCGCTGCAGGAAAATCGCGCTCAGCCCTCAGCGCTTCACACAGCCATAGAGGACATCTGCGCACCTTCATCTCGGCCAGCTCGCGGTACTCGTTGAGGAGGACATAGAGGTTCCACTTGCTCTCGAGGTAGCGCAGGCGGCGGAACGCGAACGACTTCGCGGGCCCGTCAGAGATGACCGATAGGACCTCGTCGAGGTCCTGGAAGTACTCCTTGATAGTCGGGACTGTGTACAAGGGCTTCGAAGGCGAGTCGGACTCAGTCGAAGACGCTGAGGCAAGGAGTTCGTTGTCAAGGCTTGAGCGGATCGAGCGAGAATGCGTGAGGATGAGCACTTACCCGCCGAATACACTTGGTAGACGCCGTTCGCATCCAGAGCGAAGCGCCTGCGCCTGCCCTCCCCCTCCTTGCCCGGGATCGCGACTTCGCCCCATTCGAACTTCATCCTCTTCGCCTCGCGCTCGGCGATTTCCTCGGTCGACTCGATTGGACCATCTGCCAGAGGGTCACTCTCTTTCCAGTGCGGAGCGGGAGGTGGCGGGTAGATGTTCCACTTGTCGAACGTCTGGGGAAGGTTGGTCCCGAGGATCGACGACGTGGAGGCGTAGGAGGGTGAATCCGATGGCTTGAAAGCGCCGTCGTAGTTGAGCGGGTTGTCCTCGAGTCGCTGTCGGGAGAGCGTGATGTACTTGTCGCGGAGGTCGAGGCAGCGCTGGAACGAGGTGTATAGCGCGCGCAACTCCGCCGTGAGGACTTCGTTCGGGTTGTCTGTGGCAGGACGCGTCAGCGCAAGTGATCGAGCAGGCATGAGCATTGCGGACGCACGCGCAGTATAGCCCTCGTCAATTTCCTCTGCGTTCTCGCCGTGCTGGTTGAGGTGCGGCGGGCCGTGATCTTTCCGCCCGTCCTTCGAGAGCTCATCCGACAGTCCGAGGCCCGTCTCCCCTCCCTGACGTTCAGATATAGCGGCACGGTGCCCGTCGGTGGTCGAAAGTGGGGCCAGGCCAAGACTGGCGATGCGAGGCGAGGTGAAGTCGCCTTTCACGCGGGTCGAGGTCGAGTCGGAGCGCGAGCGTCCGCGCGACGAATCGGCAGGCGAGGACGGTGCGGGCGAGTGTGGCGCACCGCCGAGCGACAGACGCTCGAGCGAGGGCTGTCCGACGAGAGTGTGCCCGGTCGCGGTCCCGTGAGGAAGAGCAGCGACGGGGAGTTCGGCGTGGAAGGCGCCCTTGTCCTGTGAGAGGTGCTTTATCAGCGTCACACACACACACCGAGAAGGCTGATCCAGAGTGCGCACAGTCAAGTGGGCGCGTTCATCGCGATAGTCGTATTCTGCACGCTTCGGAGACGGAGGGTTGCTGCTGAGCGGAGTCGTCGGGAAGGACGACTGCCCTGACGGGAGCACGAGGTGGTCTGGCGTCTCTGCGCCCGACATTGCTCGGCTGACGCAGGATGGCGAGAAGTCGGACGCACCAAGTCGGGACCATCGACATGGTCGCTTTCGGCGACCATCGCCCCCTGTCCCTCGCCGAGAGTGAGACTTCTTCCACGCCCGCAAGTTCTCCCGCTCTCCCGCCCCGAGAGTGCAGACAGCATTAGCCTGCTGTAGATGCTGCGCACGTAAGACGCACACTCACGGCGCCCGACATGTCCCGTGCACGCATTGCGCTGCTCGATCTTGCGCTGCCCTGCCCCCTCAACTCGCTGCACCATGTCGCTCAGGCTGTCGCCTCAGTCAGAGCAGCCACTGCATTTTCAAGCTGGGCGGATGTTGCTGCTTTAGCCGCTCTCGAGAAATGCCTTTGCCGCCAGCGGGGAGGCGTCGCGACGCGTGAAGGCCGACTCTTCTCTCGCCCTCACGGCCACCGGCGCTCTCTTGGGCGAGTGCAGTCTGCCCAAGCGCTCGTGTCTACTGTGCTGGACCGCCTCCTGCACCTTGCGCAGGATGCGCCGCTGTTGTTGCCGAGGCTGGCAATCCGTGTGTCCTTGTCGCAAGTCGCTATGCCTCATCAAGCCCCATTGGGGGCACGCTCGAGGCCCGCATGCGACAGGATACGCCTGCGTCACGGACGGACAGTATCAACCTCCTCCGCGCTCACAACAAAGAGGTCGAAACGACCGACCTTCCTGACAGGACCGGGAGCCTCGCACAGTAGGCCGCCGAGGCGACAATGTCTGCGAAGTTCTTGCTGGCAATACTCTAGATCACCCTCTGTGGCCCGTCGCTCTGATCTCTTCCTGCTCGCTCGCGCTGCCGCCCGTCTGTGACTCTGTCGCGGGCCCGCCTCGTCCCAATCGGGCCGACCCGCCTCTTCGCACCTGTGTTCGGGGCCCGATCACGTCCCGCCGGGGCAAGCGGTGTGCAAAGCTGCACGGAGGCGGAGGGTGTCATTCGTCGGACGAGGAGACGTCGTTTCCACCGCCCGCACTTTCCTCTTTCCCGACCGTTTGCGCCCGCAACACCTCTTTTGGGTGCACCCATCCAATTGCGGGAGGTCGGGGAACGTGCACTTGCTGTCTGCTGCCACGGCGCGACATGGATCCGTCCCTGTCTACGTCTCCGTCACCGAGACTCTCGCACGCGGGCGCGCCGCCGCCTTCGCCACCCTATCTCGCGTCGAACCCACAGCCGCAGCCGCCACCGCCACCGAGCTTCCAACAATACTCGCAGATACCTGCACTATCGCCCGTCTCGCCCGGCTTTCCCCCTGCTGCACAGCAGGGCGGCCAGCCCCCTCCGCCTCCTCCGCCGCACGGCGCATCCAGCTCAACCCAGCTTCCCCTGCTCCCGCCGCTCCCGAATGAAACACCCACACTGCAGAGCCCCTCATCCTTGTTGGCCGAGCAGCAGCCTGTCGCGCCGTCGAGCGCATTCGGCGGTCCGTCCATTGTCGCGTTCGACCCTGACGCCGACGCCGGAACCGACGACGACGACGAAGGCGAGGAGGGCGGAAGCCCAAAGAAGAAGGCGCGGAAAACGCCGACTCGAGGCGCGGCTGTTTCAGGGAGCACTGCGGGTGATGGAGGAGAGGGCGACGCGGGTGGAGAAGACGACAAGTCGCGCCGCAAGATCACAATCCAGTACATTCAGAAGAAGGAGAAGCGTCACATCACGTTCTCAAAGCGCAAGGCGGGCATTATGAAGAAGGTACATTAAGTACTCGTCGTCGTCGCTCGTATTCTTGCTGATCCTTTCATCTCATCTACACAGGCGTACGAGCTTGCGACGTTGACCGGCACACAAGTGCTCCTGCTTGTCGTCTCTGAGACGGGGATCGTGCGTGAAGCGACCTTTTGGCTGTAGAGGCCGGTCGCTGATTGCCGCCTGCCTCTCCGTCCGCAGGTCTACACCTTTACGACGACCAAATTTCAGCCGCTGGTTGGCGCAAATACGGATGGTACGGCTAGTGATGGACAGAGGCTTATCCAGCGCTGCTTGGTATGTTCGGGTCGCACACCGCCTTTCGCAGATGACCTTCCTAATCTTGCTCTTGGCGCTTCCGCAGGCCAGCGATCCGGAGGAGGACGTCAACTCGAACTACATCTCGCCACCTCCTGACGCACCTTTGCTGCCGCTCCCTCCGTCAGCGCAGAAGCGCCCGTTCGAGGCCAACTCGCAGCAGCACGGCGGGCAGATTGCGTTGCGGACGAAGCAGCCACGCCCGCGCGGAAAGGCCCGACCTGCGCCCATTGTCGCGCCTGGTCCAGCAGGCTTGGCTTCTCTCCCGACGCCTGGGATCCATGCCACCATGGACCAGATGCAGCAGCTCCCGCCCTCGCCTCATCCGCTCAACCCGGCGCCGCCCGGATCACTCGCGCCTTATCCGCCTTCGCCGAGCTATGCGCCACAATTTTACTCGAAAGGGGACGTTGCGATGCGCACGAGTTGCGGGTATACGGACGGAGCAAGCCTGAACGAGCATCACGGGCCGCCACCAACATACCCTCCGCCACCGGCATTGGGCTACACACACCAGGTAAGCTTTCCCCGTTGTCATCAAGTCACAAGCTGATCCCGCAAGCTGCACAGCACATGGGCGGTCGACCGCCTCATCCCCTCGATCCGTACTCGCCACCGCATCGCAGCTCTCCCCCGCCCTCTCCTCACCAGGTCCGGCACTACCCTCCGCTGCATCCACATTATCAGCCTGCGTCCGCGCCTCGCTCCGTCGTCGACCCGTATGGCGGCACGCGAGGGCACTACGGCGCGCTTTCCGGTCGTCCGCCGCAAGACCAGCACATGCAATCGCCGCAACAGCCGTCGCATGTCCCTCCTCGGCCTCTGCACCTTGCGCACAGCGGTATGCTTGCTCCTGCGCCTCCGGGATTGCCGCAGCCGTCCGCAGACATGTACCACTCGGGTCCGCCACCGGCGAGGCATCATCACCACGCGCACGACGCGCTGCCGCCGCCTCATGCGCAGATGTACGACGAGCAGCAACTGCAGCAGGATGCGTACATGCATAGGTAGAGGCGGCAAAGGGCGCAGGCGGGCCAAGTGCGGGCAATGCTTGCGCGCGGAAGAGAGATGCGACTTGGCTGCGACCCTTGCATTGACACCTCGTTGCGCTTTTCCGCTGTACCTCGAGTGTCTCGAGCATTGTCAAAGGCGGACGGTGCGACCGGTGTTGGCAGCTTGTGCCATGGCGGCCCTTGCCGAGATTCGAGACGAGAAAGGAGTGGCGAGGGGCGTCGCCGGTTCGCGCGAGTGCGTCGGCCCCGTGCGTGTTTGTTTGGGCGAGAGGTACCTGTGCAGTGGCTGCATAGAGTGGCAGAATAGGCGAGATCGGTGTAATCGGAGGTTGCTGCGAAGTATAGTTCTTGGCGAAGCGGGGGAGTCGCCGGGGACGAGGCTCTCGAGGCTCTCGGTTGCGCGCTCGCCTCTGCCCCTCACCACTCGTCCTCCCCTCCCTCCTGCCGTTGCTGTCGAGTGCATAGCCGCAGTGCACACGCAGAGCAGCCCTTCTCGCAACTCCTCACCCGCGTACCACCCTCTGCTTGTTCCCGCCATGCTCTCGCACCTCGTCGCCGTCTCGGCACTCGCAGGCGCCGCCCTCGCGCAGAACACGCCGCTCGCGGCCAAGCGCTTCACCTGGGACAACCTCGTGCGTCTCCTGCCCCTGAGCCGAACCTGCGCGACTTTCGGGAGGGCCGCGCTGACCGTGCACTTCTCCTCCAACTCTGCTGTATCGTCCAACTCGCGCGCCGCCACCGTCCACAGCCGTACAAGGCCGATGCTGGCTCGGGCGAGCGTGGCCCGCAGGTCGGCGTCAACCAGTAAGCTCCTGCCCACACGCACTCTCGGGCGCGTACCGCAAGTTCGGGCCGCCCGCGCCACCACCTCTCCTTGGCGCGCTCAGATCGTCCCCCTCGCGCATGTATTGACCGATGCCCCCGCGCGTTCACTCCACAGGTGCAACAGCACGATGCAGAACCAGGAGTCGATGTGCCAGACGGGTGCGTTTGACCTGCTTCGCCGACCGCCGCGGAGGTGCTGACCCGTTTCCGATCGCGTCTCTCCCCGTGTCTCGTCCACCGAACCCGAACCGACTCTCGCTGTACTGTTCATCTGTCCTCATACTCGTAGCTCACATCAACAGGTGCGATTCCGCCGAAGTGGCGTTTTTATGAGGCGCCAGCTGACCTCGACTTTCCCCACTTTCGCGTGGTCCAGCATCGACGACTTCTGCCTCTGGGTCCGTCCCCCTTTCGCTCGTCTTCTTTCGCCTCCTTGTACTGATGCTTGAGATTGCAGGGACCGCCTGAGTACGGCGAGGAGGTGGGCAACATCGAGGGTGCGCCACCCTGATCCCGCTCATGCAAGCGACTTACTCACCTCATCTCGCTTCATTCTTTCGTAGGCGAGATGGTCGCATGGTGCACCAAGGAGGGCTACGGCACGCGCATTATCCCGGAGGGCGCATTGACGGGTGTGCAGTTCATCCGCGTTCGTCGTCGGGCTCTCCTACCCCTGTCGTTGCCGCTCCACTAACTTGGCGCGCGCACACAGACGCCTCACTACGTCCAGGTTGTCGGTTTCATCAACCAGCAGCTGATCAACATCCTGCCGGAGGACTACGGAGGGGAGATGGTGCGCAACCGTCTGCTCCTCCTATGTCGCCCTTTCGCTGCTCACCCATTCTCCATCGCGCAGGACCCGCACGGTGCCGACCAGCGTGGCAACCCGCTCGGTGGCCTCGTCTTCTCGACGGAGTTTGACACGAACGCGACCAGCATCTCTGGCGTTGCCGGCGGCCAGGCCTTCTCGCAGGTCATCCAGTGGCACAACTTCATGGGCGCCAACCAGTTCTGCCTCAAGGCGTGCGACCCGTCGTGGGAGAACGGCTGGCAGATGTGCGAGCACATTTACGACCGCATCGGGTGCAACTACAACGCCCCGTCGAACTGGGCGCAGATCAACGGGACCTTCGAGTCGTGCATGGGCGACGACCAGCTCCCGCCCGGCCAGTACGTCGAGAACGGAGTCACCTCGACTTACACCCAGCCGCCCGAGTCGCTCGGCATCATCTCGACCATCCCCTACCAGCCCTTCACGCCCTCGTCCTCCTCGTGTACCCCGTACACGTCGAGCGCGATCTACACCGCGGCGTCGCAGCAGGCTTCTGGGTCTGCCACGAGCGCGGCCGAGAGCTCTTCGACCACGTCGGGCGCGTCGTCGGCGTCCGAGACCGGCAGCACGTCGGCCGGCTCGGCGACCAACTCGAACTCGCGCAGCAGCTCGGGCGCGCCGGCAGCGACGGGCACGCCGGGCAGCCAGCAGAACTCGCAGGACGGCGGCAGCGGCGCCGAGGGCCTTAAGGTCGCGGCGGGCCTCACCGCCGTCGTTGCCGGCCTCATCGGCGTCGTCGCGGCCCTCTAAGCGACTCCTCTCCTCGCACCTCCTCTCCGAATAGGGTCTCGAGCAGCATCTTAGTCTAGTCCAGCGCATCGCCTTCCTCTCGCTCGTATTCTGCACCTCGCCAGCTACCGTCTGCACTCGCGTTTTTCCGCACTCTCCCTTCTCTCGCGCACAGACACTTGTCGAGTCTAGTCACTGAGCACTTTCCCTCTCTTCCCCTAGTTGTTCGTCCTGGTCCGGATCGTCTTTCATTCGCAATCGTTAGTTCGCTCGTTTCGGCCATTTGCTGTCGGCGTTGCCCCGAGAGCGTTCGTCGCTTCCCTGCGCCTGTTCGCCACAGCCCGAGTTCTTACGGACTTCAGGCGCGAATTCGAGCCTCCTGCGTCGCGTGCTGGCTTTCGACGCGTGCGAAGCTACGGGGAACCCTCGAGGTCCCGTTTGCTTGTGAAGTCTTCGGCGCGCATCCAGGCATGTTCCTCCCGCTCCTTCTTCGACCTACAAGGCCCGGGTAGGGAATTGTACAGACTATTGGTCGCTCGTACAGCTCAGCCGAGCTCGTTTGCAGGTTGGCCTTCTCAAGCTGCTGGATGGGATCCTCGCAAGCATCCGCTGCCTAGCTGGTTCAGACGGTTGGTACCTTTTGTGCTCAGCCGACACATGCTGAGCGTCTACCGCCCGGAAGGGAGGTCAATGCGCAAACCTCGTCCTGCTTGACCGCTTTGCCTCCTCGTTGACTTCCGCGCACTTCATATCGCACATACAACGGCCGGGCAGTCCTGGTGCTGTCCAACAAACATATCGCTGTCTTGCTGCCAAGAAGCAAGGACTTGCGCCATGCGCAGTTAATTCGCTCCTGCTTGTTGCCCTCTGCATCCTATCTCCAATGCCTGCCTTCTCACTCACCACGCCCCCGCCCGCCTCGAGCAACCCCTAGACGCCGAGCGCCCTCTATGCTACAAGGTGATCCTGCAGCAGACAACCACATCTAGCACGAGCGCGGCCGAGACCTCGTCGACTTCGTCGGGCACGGTTGTTGTCTTCGCCGTCCGAGACGGGCAGAGCCTCGTCTGTTCGGGTTCTTGCCTGAGGTGCCTGCAGGCGATGAGCTCGACGAACAGGCAGAGGACTGCGAGGGGAGGCCTCATAGGAAGGAGCGGTCAGACCTGGCATTTGCTGAGGCCGGGACAGCTTGCCGCACCGGGACACGCAAGCGCAACAGTCGGAAGCACAGCACAGACGGGAAGAGTTGTGTGCGGCAACGAGTAATAGTAGGCGAGTTGCGTTAGCTAGGCAGAGGACGGAGTAGGCGGAACAAGGTGTGCGAGGGGTGGCCGGCCGGGAACGAACGCTCTATACAGTCATTGGCGCGTGTGTAACAAGACGGGGGGATTAGGGCCTCTAGGTAGACAGACAGGGGAGGAAGACTGTGTACAGGACAGGGATGGCATCCCGGGTATGAAGGGCACGGCGGGGGAGGTAGATACTAGGCGGAAAGGGCGGCGGTGTACAGCAGCGCCGACGAGGGGGGATGAGACCAGGACGAGGTGGTGCGAGGGCAAGTCTAGACGCGCATGAGCTTCATGAGCGCGACGAGCCCGGCCCAGCCGAAACCGTGTTGCGGGTAGGCGATGTGTAGCGGCTCGTCCTCGGTGCCGAACTTCGACTGTGCGTTGCCGAATGCATCAGTCACTGCTCGAGAAGGTGAGAAGAGGAATGCGGCGAGCAGCTTCGATCCGCCCTCTCGGGTCGAATTCGCAGTGAGCCGAAGCTGCCCGCCTCGAGGCGACGTACCCTGAACTGTCCACGGTTCGCAAGCCCATAGCGCGAGACGATCTTGCGATAGGCCTTCCCGAGCATGCGGATCTTCCAGCCGCCGAGGTTGTGTTCGGCGATGATGTCTTCTTGCGCCGACGCGCCAAACGTCAGCGCGTTGTGGCCCTCGAACTCCATTTCGCGGATCACGTGGCCGAGTAGACCCTCCGAGACGCCGTGTGGTGCTTCAGGCTGTGTTGCGGATCGAGGTCAGCTTCCGAAGACACGAGCCAGTGCCGGAGACACTGCCTCATTCGCGACGGCGCGTGCAAGGGAAAAGAACGCACGAAAGTGACGGCGTGCTTGATCTGGTATGAGTCGTGTGCGATTGCTGCGAGGACGCAGATGGCGACGATCTTCTTGTGCTCATCGCGCGCGAGGAAGTAGCGGCGATGTTGCGCATCAAGCCAGGGCAACAGTCCTGCCTGTAGAGCATAGACAGACATCACGAGGAGCGTCAGTATGGAAACAGGGCGTGTGAACTTCGGTAAGGAGGGAGCGGGAGCGCACCGCCGCGATCTGCGTCCCGTGCCGATTCGCCTTCCACCGCTCGAGGCCCGCTTCGATCTCCTCGCGCACGTCGTCGGGCGGGTGATACTGAGGGGCGCGGAGCTTGATCTCCTCGTACTTGACGTGCGAGCGCTCTGCGCGGCGGATGTTGTGCCGGACCTCCTTTTGCTCGAGCTTCTTGATGTCGGGGTCTGCGAGCGCGCATGATGTGCGTCAGGAAGTGCGGTAGCAGGCGAAGGGAGAGGAGGACACGCACGGAGGACGTCTTCGCGGACGCAGCTGAGGACGCTCCAGTTGAACTCGCTGCCGAGCATCTCTGCAAAGTCGGTGTCGACGACGCAGTAGACGACACGGCGCTTCTTCTCCTTGGTGACCCAGTCGACAAACTCGTGCGCAACGCTCTTGCGGATCTCGGGGTCGCGGCGGCAGATGGGCGGGCCCCACGCAAAGTAGAACTTGCCGCGCGGGAGGTAGCCCTGCACGCGCGGGTTGCTCTGCGTGTGGTTCGGCGAGCGCCAGACGGCGTAGCGCGTCTCGATCCACGCGGTCGAGGTGCTCGAGCCGTACTTTGCGACGAGGGCCGGGAGCCATTCGCGGTCGTGGTCGACCGCGCTGTAGACGGACGACGAGGTGGACGAGGTGGACGGTCGCGGATGGGCCATCGTGGCAGTGGTGATCCGGATGCGGGCGAAGCGAGATCAGGCGAGACCGGGGGAGGGGCGCAGACGGAGACCGAAGGCAGGTCGACGCAAGGTTCGGCGAAGACGAAGACGAGAGGTGGCGGTGCAGGGGCGCGAGGGGCCGGAAGAGCGGCTCTAGCGGCAGCGAGCGAGCACAAGCAAGGCAGAATGCAGAGACAAGGAGCAGCGCGGGCGGAGAGGACCAGGCAGCGCCGCTTCCCGTCCGAGCGGAACGGAGGCGGAGGAACCGCCGGATGACGAAGGCACGCTGACCTGAGACACGGTCAGCCGCGCTTACGCAAGCCCGCTCGACTG
Organism: Rhodotorula paludigena; assembly: GCA_036244875.1. Taxonomy (NCBI): domain Eukaryota; kingdom Fungi; phylum Basidiomycota; class Microbotryomycetes; order Sporidiobolales; family Sporidiobolaceae; genus Rhodotorula; species Rhodotorula paludigena. The sequence continues at coordinate 1,169,709 of BQKY01000004.1, forward strand.
ACCACGGTGCTACACAGCTCGGGTAAGCACTCGCAAAGAAAGACAAATGCTTCTGTCGCCTAATCCGCGGAGGAGGAGTCAGGATGGAGGAACCCGGTTTAATTCGAACTCGTTGCGCTCATCCCGTCAAGGCTGGTGAGACCGACCTGTCGATACGATCGACGTAGAGTGGCTAGGTAGATCCTGCAGTGCAGTTGAGAGCACCTGGAATTTCGAAAGTCGAGGTCCAGGTGAGACACGTTTGTTCGGCCGGCGCCCTGGCGATGAGCGCATTTCTGCGGCGAAGTCGTCTCTGTGCTGCCCTCGTCCTCACATTGCAGTTGTCCGCTGGCTTGCTTCACTGCACACTTCCTCGCCAGCTACCGGTAGCGCTCAAAGCCAAGCCTTGCTCCTCGAACTCCGACAAAGCCACTCGACTGCACCGCACCGCCTCCGACCTCGCATTCGCCTCGCAGCTCGCCTTCCGCGCCGTCGTTCGACTCGGTTCTCCTGCGATCGTCTGCGTTCCTGCGCTCCATAGACGCCTGCTTCCGCACTAGACCCTTCTCACTCCAACCCGTAACCCGTCGAGGGCGCCACAACCAGCATCAGCTCCTCGATCCCTACCCTCGCAACCGAGTCCGCAGCACCACTTGCCCCCGCCGTCCTCCCTCGCTGCACTCTCAAGCTGGCTATTCGTCCTGCCAAGGTGCGCACGCGAGTCTACCACTACTCCGTGCTGTGCGCAAGCTGACGCTGCGACCTCTGCATTCTATCGAATTCGTTGCTTCCCCCACCTGCTTCCGACCGTCGTACCACCTCGCCACACTCGACCATCTGCAGCTCCTGCACGTTCGCCGCGGCCGACACCGCTGCAACAAAAACATGTCCCTCCCTCAGGACCTCAACCTCGACGAGCTGCCGTGCCAGCCCTATGCCTCGCCGCGCCTCCTCAAGTGGTTCTACTGCACCCACCGCGTCTCGTCCTCCCTGTGCCTCCTGCCCTACTGGGCCATCAAGTACGCTCTCTCAAACCGCCCGCGACCATCGTGGTCCATCGCCGAGACGCTTCTCGTCGACTTTACGCGCCGCGTGAGCGCCATCACCGACCAAGCGGGCGTGCAGCACGCGACACGCGACCCGACCGAAGAGCCGCGCCGCGACGACCTCAAGGAGACGCGCTTCGAGTGGGTGCCCGGGCTCAGCGGCGAGCTCCTGTGCGGCGCAGCAAAGGACGACAAGGTCGAGCCGCTCGCACGCGTCGGAACCTTCATCTGGGAGCGCGCCGAGGACGTGCGGGAAGACTACGCCATGGTCAATGCCAAGGAAGCCGCACTCGAAGAGGAGGATGCGCAGGCTGGCGCAGAGTACGTGCGGAGGTACAGCATGGTCGACGGCGACAAGGGCGACCTCGTCGGTATCTACTTCCATGGCGGCGGCTACACCCACTTCTCGGCGCACGAAAGTGCGCAGACGAGCATGATCCCGCGGCGGCTGATGCAGGTGCGTGTTTACCGTTCAGCACGTTCTCCACCTGCTTGCTGACGAAGTCGCTTTGCACAGTACGACTACTTTGCCGCCATTCACGGTGCGTCATGCTGTTCCCGCTGTTTCGTCAACTTGTGCTGACTCGGCCTCCTGCAGCCGTCGAATATCGCCTTCTCAACTCCGCTGCCTTCCCGGGTGCGCTGCAAGACGGCCTCTCCGTCTACGCACACCTCGTCCGTTCCGGCGTCCCTGCACACAAGATTGTGCTCATCGGCGACTCGGCTGGCGGCAACATTGTGCTTGCCCTCGCTCGGTGGCTCCGCGACGAGAAGAAGCTCGCCGCGCCTGGCGGCCTCCTCCTCCTCTCGCCCTGGTGTGACCCGGGCCACTCGTTCCCGCACTCGACCACGTCGTACGTTCCGCGCCCGAATCCGGAGGACTACCTCGCCGACGAGCCGACGGCGCGGCGACTGCTCGTCACGTCGCTCCTGGGCGACAAGCCGCACTCGTACCTCTCGTCGCCGTACATCTCGCCCGCATCACAGCTCGGCCCGCACGGCGCGTTCGACCATTTCCCCCCGACGTTTGTGCACTATGGCGATGCCGAGCGGCTCGAAGAAGAGATTGAGTCGCTCGTTCGCGGCATGAAGCGCGACGGCGTGCAGCTCCTCGAGGTCGAGAAGACCAAGGACGCCGTGCACGACGTCCTCATGGTGCGCTTCTGGAACGAGGACGTGCGCGCGTGCATCTACGGCCGCATCTGCGGCTGGCTCGACCAGGTCGTCGCGCGCGCAAAGCGCATCGACCGCGGCGAGAGCCCCGCCGAGGCGACTAGGCGCGTCGCCGAGCTTGCCAAGCAGAAGCGGCCGTACCACGACGACGAGGCCGCGGACGGCGCGCAGGCGGGCCCGTCGGGGACGTCGGGGACGTCGGGCGGGCGCAGCGCGGGCGAGTCCAAGGCCGAGGAGCATGGGCGCGTCTCGAAGACGTACATCCGGGAGGCCGTCAAGGATCAGATTCAGGAGGTCAAGGATATCAAAAGGAGCACGCGGCGCTGAAGTGCGCCGCGACGAGCGCTCGCCGCCTTTCACCTTCGTTCCTCTCTCGCGCATCCGCATCCCTGACCTCGCTTCCTCGTTCCCCTCGTTACTGCCTTTCTTTCGCCCTTTTGTCTGTATCGCCCTCTGTCTCGTCTCCTCCGTTCCCGCAGCATTGCCCTCTCCCTCTCCGAGCTGTCCCTGCATTTCCAAGTGTCGTTCAAACCATCCAGGCTCGGGACTGCTGCCTCGCTCGCGATAGTCTTCCGAAAGCCCTCGCTACCCCTTCAAGCCGTCTCGACTGACTTTGAGCGCGAGGTCGAGTTGCCGGGTCCCGGCCACTTTCATCTCTGCCTCGTTCCTCGTCGTCGCCATGGCCGCGCACGACCCGACGCTGCTCCTGCAGGACCTCCTGAGCCCTCCTTCGAGCTCTGCACCACCTGCAGACCTCCTGCGCCTCGCAGCGTACCACCTCGCGACTGTCCCGCTCGCTGCGCCCCACCTCGCCCTCGTCTCGCTCGTCGCGCGCTACACGGCCGCGAGCCCCGCCATCTGGGCCGCGCCAGCGAAGGAACCGCGCGATGAGTGGGACAGACACGTGCTCGCGTTCCAGAGCGCACAGCAGGCCGTCCTCCTCCGCCTCGATGCCCTCGCCCGCCCACCCTCGCCAGCCGACACCGCAGGGTCCAGCAGCGCGAGCGCGGGGACGAGTAAGAGTGGGCGCGGGGCAGCTGGAGGGAAGGGAGGCGGCGGGGGCTGGTCCGCCCGCCGCGCGGCGCAGACCTTCCTGCGCGAATTGCTCGACGGCCTCTCTGCCGGCTCTGACAACGGCGGCGAGTGGCCCCTTGTCCGCCTGGCGATGGTCTCGGGCGTGTTGAGCGCGCTGCAGGAGTGGAAGAGGCGCAAGGAGAAGCTGTGGGTGGGCGGGGGAAACGGGGTCGACAGGGCGCAGAGAGAGGTCGCGAAGGCTTGGGATGAGGTGCTCAAGAGGGTTCGGGCGCAGCACGGTGCGTCATCCTGCGTGGAGTTCTTACCAAATCGTCTTACTCACGGGCAGGCCACAGGGTCTGCGCTTGCGGAACTGCCCGCCTGGCTTGCTGCGCAGACGATTCCCTCAGTTCACGTCGAGGTGCTTGCAAGGGAGTGGCCTGCTGCGGTGCGCCGCAGAGCATGATATCTCTTCGTGAACCCTCTCACTGACTGCTCAGTCTCGCAGGCGCTCCTCAACCTCCTGACCGACTCCTTCGCTGCCGTCTTCGCTCACGGCAACGCCTTTACCGAGCCGCCCCTCGCCGCCGACATCAATGTCACAGGCGAAGGGCTGGTGTGGACGTCAGGGTCACCGTCGCACCAGCGCATCTCAGCACTCGTGCAGCAGCCCTTGTTCATCGTCCTCGGCCCGCTGTCCCGTGCACTCGGTCGCAGCCTCGAAGCCACCGCCCAGACTGCACGCTCATCAGCGACAACGCAGGCAGAATCCTCGCTAGCAGCGATCCACCGCTTCTCGACTTCGCTCGTCGCCCTCGCGTCGTCTCTCAACGCCGGCTGGTCCTCCACGCCATGGGCAGACTTGACCGGCGACGACGGTCTCGCGCCCCCGACGAGAGCCGAGACCGCACCATGGACGCTGCTCAAGACGCTCCTTTTCGCCCAGACCCTCGTCTACTCGTCCCTTCTCGAGGTTGTCACCTCGTCGTCCTCGTCGTCCTCCACGCCAACCCCTCTCCAGCGTCAGCTCGCCAGCGAGGCCGTCCGCGCCCTCGCCAAGACCTACTTTGTCGCCCTCCGCTTCGGGCAGAGCGGCTTCGAGGCGTGGCGCGCCGTCCTCGCCGGCTTGGTCGACGTCGCCGCCGCGCCCGCGCTTGCCGGCGCAGAGGTCTCGCCAGCCGAGGCGCTCGTGCGCGCGCTCGAGGCACCGAAGGGCACGGCCAATGGCGCGGGGCACGCGAGCGCGATGCAGAGGGCGGAGGTCACGTTCTGGATGAACACGGCGGAGCAGGTCATGCTGGAGCTGGGGGACGAGTATGTCGAGACGCGGGTGCTGCGAGGCTGCAGACCGTGCGTTGCTTCACCTGCTGCTTATAGAGGCGCCATTCACTGACTGTTGATCCGTGCACACAGCTATCTCGACGATGCGATGTACCGGGATACGTTCGAAGCGGCACATGCAGTCGTGCTCGCTGTCTTTTCGGCTGGCAAGCGCTGCGTTGCGGAGGTGGCGCCATGGTACATCGCGCTACTGCCCCGAGTGCGGCGTCTCGCAATCACTTCCGTCTCGCAGCAGAGCACTGATGGCGTCGCGTACTCAGATCTACCCTTCACTTCTCTCAGCCTCGCAACTCCGTCTCGCATACTCGACCACCATTGGCGCTGTGTCGAAAACCGAAGACGCGCTCGCCTGGTGGTGCATCGAGGAGCTTCTCGCGCAGATCGAGGCGCTTCCCGTTGCAACACTTTCGGTCGTGCCCGAGGCCCCTGTCCGCCCGCCACTCCGTGACCTCGCGGAAGACACGCCGCCTTCGAGCATCGCCGATGTGAACTCCGCTTCGCCAGTCGAAGCTACGGACGTCAACCCTGCCACGCCCGTCTCGCCGCTCGAGACTCGCGCCCTCACGCTGCCGCGCGGCGCCTACCTCCTCGTCCTTCCGTCGCTCCTCCCCGCCGTCAACCTCGTTCTCTTCTCCCCTCTCTTGACGCAAGTCGAGCGCCTGATCCGCCTCGAGCCGATCGGGCACGACGGTCGAAACGCGCTGGTCGAGAGTACGTTCGAGATGCTAGGCGTCGGCATGGACGCCGTCAAGCGGGCAGAGGGGACGGAGTGGTGGCTGAAGCATGGTAAGGGACTGATGCGCGGAGGACCGCTGGACGACGAGGACGACGCAGAGCGCGAGGAGGAGCAGGACAAGGAGGGCGAGCAGGAAGAGCGAAGGAACGTCACTGAGGCGCTTTCGGCCAAGCTGTAGATCTAGAGGGACCGAGACCAAGTTTCTCGAATGCATACGCTTCACTCTACCGTCTCGTGAACGTCACGTCCCGCGGCTTCGCCGGCATGACAATCATGGTCTGCACGGCGCATCAGCTAGAGCAAGCGTGACAGGCAAGCGAAAGACGCACGGTGTAGTCATTCTTCGGGAACTTTCCCGGGCTATCGAGTACCCAGCGCGTCTCGCGCACGAGTGTGGCGACGATGGTGCTAATCTGCAGCATCGCGAAGGCTTCGCCGATGCATCGGTGGCGGCCCGCGCCGAAGGGCAGGTCTGTCGCGGCCAAACTGTCGTCAGCGCTCTCGTCGACGCCCACTTGAGTAAGCAGCACGCACAGGGGCTCTTGCCGCCCTTGCTGATCTTGCCCCACCCGTAGTCCTCGAGGCCTTCGTCCTCTCCGCCCGCAACCTTTGCCGCCTTTCCGTTGAGCCAGCGTTCGGGCCTGAACACTTTGCCGTCCCTGCCCCAGACGCGCTCGTCGACGGCGGTGAAGCCCGGCGTGGCAAGGACATAGCCTCCCGCACGGACAACGTACTCGCCGCCGTCATTGTGACGGTGGAAGCTCTTCGGCTGGTGCGGCTCGGTGGCGGGTGAAGCGACCGATGCAGGAATGGGGATGTCGTGCAGAACTTTGCGGAATAGCGAATGCAGTGGAGGGTGGACACGCAGGAGCTCCTTGACGAAGGCGGTCAGGAGAGGCGTCTGCAGCGTCTCGTAAGCGAGAGGGGCGAAACCACCGTGGCCGTCGCCGTAGCGATCGACCTGTTCTTGGTAGAGCTTCTCCCTGCAGAGTGACGGGTTGGTGTCAGCGGCAGAGGAGCCGCCGGTGCGCGGGGCTTACTGGAAGTCAGGGTTATCTGCGAGACGCAGGATTGCCCATGCGCCTGTTGCCGCGGACGTGTGCTGCCCGCCCATGAGCAGGGCGATCATCATGTGGGCGATCTGCACATCCGTGAGCGGCTCGCCGTTCTTGTAGTGCTGGTTTGTGTGGAACAATCGTCAGATTTCCGTTGCCTAGCCTTCTACCGGTGGACCATACCTGTCCTTGCAGCGCTGAAAGCATGTCGGCGGGAGGCTGTCGCAAAGGGGATCAGCGGCTTCGAGAGGACGTGCGGCTTGAGAAGGCTAAACGGACCTCCTCCTTCGACTCGCCGCGTTTCCTCAGGATCGACAGGTAGAACTCGCGCATCTTGGCTTGAGCACGGTCGCGTCGGCGGTAGGAAGGGATCGGCAAGTAGGGGAAGACGAAGTTCTGCCGAGAAAACAGTCGACATCAGTCTCAGCTCGTCGGGCGGCCCTCCGGTGTGAGACGCACCAGAGGCGTAAAGCCGCCATCCAGATCGTGTATGAGCTTGGCGAAAGTTTCGTCCAGGGCCTCGCGAACCTCGTGCCCTTGCAGCGTGGCGGCGGCGGTACAGACAGTGATCTCGGACGCGGCCTTGACTGGGTCCATGAGACGGCGTTTGCGAAGATTCTGCGCAGCTGAATCAGTTCCGTGGCACGATTCAAAGACTTCAGGAGACCCACGTCACCGAGGAAGACCTTTTTGGAGAGGTAGGCTCGGACTTCATCAGCGATGATGGGCACATAGCGCTTGAAGTTCTCGGTAGTCAGGCCAGTCTTGATGAACTTCTTTTGCTGCATGAAGACGCTGTTTGGGCAGTCGTACACGACCTCCTTGCCAAATACTCTGACGGAGCAGACGCCGTCAGTTTAGGTTCCTTGGTGGACGAGCGAGCGCTCGGCGTACGGTGTGGTGAAATTCGTATACGCTTGCTCGGCGTTGACGATTTGGTGTGGCGAGTTGAGGACGAAGTTGGACCCCAATGCGCCGAGTGCGACCGTGATCTCGCGTCCAAAGAGCGGGAAGGTGAAGACGGGGCCATACTGTGCTCAGGCAGTCTGTCAGCCCCATCCAGCACTCAGGCGGACCTTGCTTCGGCGCACCTTGTCGCGATTGCGCTCGAAGAAGCCGAGCGGATCGAAGCCGTACGAGAAGGCGCAGCCGATGTAAGGTACGAAGTGGAAGACGCGAGGCGGCTTTGTCGGGTCGCGGATCGTGAGCTGCTCACATGGAGGCGCTCGTACGGCGACAGACAAATAGACAAAGGAGAGGGGAATGGCGAGCAGTCGTTTTAAGCGGAAAAGGGTGAGCACGAAAATGTCAGCTCGACAGCTTCGCTCTGCTCAGTTATGTAAAAAAGACGCACGACTTGACGGATCACATTGAGCACGGTCAAGACGACCAGGCCAGCAGCGGCGAGTGCGACACCTTCCACCGCAAGTGCCGCAGCGGGCGGCAGGTGTCCCCTCAGCACAGCGTGTGCAAGCTTGACGTGGTCCATCGGGACGGCTTGTGTATTGAGCCAGTCAGAGAACAAGCAAAGCACGCAGACGAAGCGGCGAGATCGACTGCGACAAGGTAGCGAGGACAAGCCGCGCATCGTGCCACTCGCGGGTTGTGCTCGGGGACAAGAAGACGCCGGCAGGCGTTAGAAGGTGCGGGATGTCCAAGTTGCAGCGGGTGGCCAGCAGATGCAAGAAGCGCGCAGCAGTGGTGCGAAAAGCACCAGGGACGAGTTTGACGCGCGAGCGAAGTGAGAGGGTGCGAGGAAGACTGCGGGGGAGATGGCACTGTTGCAACAACAAAAGAAAGAATCGCAGACGCCTCGTCTAAGCATTGACCTGCTGGTATACCTCCCAGTATGCCTGCAGACGAGGTGAGGGTCAGACAGGAACATGGAATGGAAGTTGGACATGCGCGGCTCACGCTGTACTCGTCTGCCGTCTGCATCGCAAGGCGCGTCAGTCTCGAGCCCGTCACTTTCGGCTAAGAGGGACTCACCATGTCGCCTGTCATGTCCTCGGTCACCTCCGAGAAAGGCATCATTTTGCCGTTGACCGAGATGAGCTGGTTCGGATCACCGCCGCCCGGCTCGAACTCGTCAAAGTCGTCGTCGTCCTCCTCCTCTTCCTCGGCACCCGCTGCTAGAGGCTCGCTTGTGTCCACAGCGGCAACAGCAGGCGAATCAGTCGCGCTCGCCGACAGCGAGCCGTCGAGCCGCGCGCGCTTCGAAGCTCCGCTGTCCTCGTCATCGTCCTCCTCGTCTTCGCGATCCCGTTTGGCGCTCGACACAACATCCGCGTCCGCCTGCTCCTCCGTCCCTGCCCGCGTCGCGTCCATCGCGCTCGGCGTACCCGCCAGCGAATCGAAGTCGGGCGAATCTGCCTCACCGGCGAAGGCAGCGGGCGTAGCGGACGCCGAGACGGGCGTCGACTGGTCTTCTGCAGGCTGAGCATTTTCGAGACTGGCGTAGTACGCATCGAGGTCTGCGTCGCCCGCCTCGGCCGGGTCGGACCCGCCTGCCGCAGCAGCAAGCGCCGCCGCCGATGGCTTGTCCTCGTCGCCCATGCGGAGCGTCGCGCCGCCAGCCGCCGCCGAACTCGAGAACGGCTCGATCTGCGCCCGGTCTCCCTCTCCCGCGGGCGCAGAGACGCCCGGCTGCTCGGGCGCGCTCGAGATGGTCGACTGGGCGATCCAGCTCGGGAGGGCGTTCTGCGCGCGCTTCTGCTGCAGCTCGCGCTCGCGCCGCGCCTTCTCGTTCGCCTCGTCGTCGTCGCCGGCGAGGTGCACCTTGACGACGGCGGCTTGCGGGGCGGCGGTGCCGTTCGCTTCGGCGGCGGCGGCAGCGGTGATGCCCAATGCGGGCCCGTGAATCGCGAGGTAGGCCTCGACGTTGAACCTGTGGGGTATGGACGATGAGTTTGCGGTCGAGATAGACGAGACAAGAACGCTGCGCACCTCGGCAGCTGCACCTTCTCGAGCTTCTTGAGCAAGTCGACGATGCCCTTTGTCTGGCGGTTCAAGCGCTGCATGCGGTCCTTGTTGCCCTTGACATCCTCCTCGTTCTCGTTGTTGACGACCTCAGTCTGGCACACGCCGCACGCGAGCAGGTTGCGCATCGGGTCGTACAGCGACGCGGCGTCGAGCGGGGTGTACGAGGCTTTGCACAGCGGGCAGACGTAGCCTTGTGCGTCGAGTTCCTGTAGAAGCAAAGTCGGCGTCAGAGCTTGCAAAACACAAACAAGCGCAAGTGCTGATGTGGAGAGGGCGCGTCGTGCGTTGCAACGCACGTTCCGCAGCTTCACGTCGATCGTCTGCTGGATGCGCCACATGCGCCACTTGATCACGTCCGTCGCCTTTGAGTAGTCGACGTAGTAGTATCCGCGCTGCTGCGCCTTCATCATGCCGTTGTCGCGCATCTCGGACCGGCGGTGACTGTCGTCTGGGAGGATGAGCGAGAACCTCGCTGCATGTTACGTTCGGAGAGCGCCTCACATCTGGACGATCTGGTCTTCGACGAGGCGGTGCGCGATCTTGGTGATGTCCTTGATCTGCATCCCCAGTCGCTTTGCGACCTCCTCGTCTCGGAAGCTGGGCGAGAGCGGCGGAGAAGCGGGCAAGCGAGAGGGCCGGGACGGAAGACGAAGATGTGGAAGAAGTGTTCAGCGCTGCAATACAGCACGGGGAGACGACCCTTTGCTTGTTCCCGCTACGACACCTCCGCGAACCTCAGAAGTCGAGCACTGTTGACGAGCCGAGAGCACCTGCGGCCACATACGCATGCGCTACTGTCTCACGGCGAGCTGAGCCGCAACCCACCAGTGCTGCACGTCTTGTCCCGCCCCCACGCTGGAAATGAAGCGAGGAGGCGAAGTACGACTCACACCTCCTTCTGAACGAGCTGGTCCACGAGAATGGCCGCGCGGTTGCCATAGAAGGTGCGCACGATCTTCTGCACGAGCAGCCGCGCCGTATCGAGGCCGTCCTGGCCCTGGACGGACGAGGGAGCGGCAGAAGCCATGGTCGGGCAGCGACGGCAGCCGCGTGGGCGGGTCCGGCGAGGAGTGCGGGTGCGAGGGCGAGTCAAGCGAATGACTGCCGGCAAACACGCTCTGCCTCTGGCGGTGCACAGTCGAGCGGACACGGCCAAGCGAGGGTCGGTCGCCGGAGCGAAACAACGTTGCCGCGCTTCCTCTGCGTCTTCCTGGGCTGTTCTGACTGCAGAGTGCGAGTATAGACTGTACAGTGAGTCATCTCGGCGGTGCTCTTGCTCTCAGGACTGCCCACGCTCCGCGTCTCCTCGTGCTGCCTCTCATCGGACCAAGGGTCACCGAACGCCGGCGACAGCTCCTTCAGGGGCTTAGAGGGTGCGAAGAGTGCTTGTGCGTGCAGCAGAGAGCCGTGCAGCACCCGGCCGGCTTCGAGCTGGACCTTTCGGCGGGCTCAGACCGCTTCCGACGAACGCGACAGTGGGGGCGCGTCTTGCAGGCGCTCGCTGGGACACTGGCACTCTGCCCTGAAGGGTCCAGCGTGTCGAGACTGCGATGAGCAAACATGACGAGCTCAAACACTGAGGGCGCTGGCACTGAACTTCCGTCCTTCCGCAGGACATGGCTTCCGAACTTCCTCACGCCACGGCGCCTTTCATCATCTTCAGTGACTTTGACGGCACCATCACCACTCGTGTACGTGCCTGCTAAAGCTGCCCCGGAGACGAGAGAAGCTGATGGACCTCGTGCGCTTCGCAGGACTCGAACGACACTGCAACGGACGAGGTGGGCTCGAGTCTGCTCTCGCCCTTTCGATCCGATCCGCTGACTCTTTGACACACTTCTAGCTCGGCTTTGGACTGGAACGTCGTCGCGAGCTCAACCTCGAGATCCTGAACGGGAAGAAGACATTCCGGTGCGGCTCTGCTCTCGTCTCGCTTCCTTGCTGTGAACGGCCACTCAATCTCGTCTGTCCGCAGCGATGCTTTCGCCGAGATGCTGGGCAGTGTGTACGCGGCCGGACACAAGTTTGACGACGTCAAGGCTTACCTCGTCAAGCGTGAGTCCCTGATCTCGCTACGACGTGTGCTGCACCTGCCGCCTGATGTGCGGTGCCCATACGCTTGGCCAAGTACGCTCTGAGCTGACCGAAGTATCCGATGCGTAGACATCACCCTCGATTCGGGCTTCAAAGCGTGCTTCGAGTGGTGCAAGGCCAACAACGTGCCGCTTGTCATCGTCTCCTCGGGGATGAAGCCCATCATCGAGGCTATCCTCATCAACCTCGTCGGTGCCGAGGATGCGGCCAAGATCGACATTGTGGCCAACGACGTCCAAATTGACGCAGATGGGTCGTGGCGCATTGTCGTAAGTCCCGCTTGCCGCCTTGGCGTATCAATGCTTCGGCGTTTCCGTCTTGCACTCTGTCTGAACGAGCATGCACCCGCAGTACCGTCACCCGGAGTCCGGCTTCGGGCACGACAAGTCGCGCGCGACTGCACCGTACAAGGCCCTCGCCCACTCGCCGACCCTCTTCTTCTGCGGCGACGGCGTGTCCGACCTCTCGGCTGCCCGGGCGGCCGACTTGCTCTTTGTCAAGGTCATCCCGGACCACACTAACGACCTTTCGGTGCACTGCGACCGCGAGAAGATCCCCTACGTCGCCTTCGAGACTGTGCGCCCTCATAGCATGTTCTGATGCTAGAGTTGATGCTGACCTGGGATGCTCTCGCAGTTTGACAAGGTCCAGGAGGTTGTCGCCCGCGTCGTCTCCGGCCAGACGACGGTCGAGCAGGAGCTTGCCGCGCCCAAGTAGACAGAAATTCTCTACCACGACCATGTCAATACACCTGGAATCCGTACTCTGCTCCGCCCGCAAGTCCGAAGCTGGAAGCCCTGTCCGTTTTTGGCTCAAGTGGTTGACTTGCGATTCGGGTCGAGTTGACCTTCTCGCGCCTCTGTCGCTCGTGTCTCGCCGCTCGATGAGCGCATCGCCGCACAGCGGAGCTGTGCATCCGCTGTCGTCGCTGTCTGCCGCTGCAGCAGCCGTCGCCGCGCCTCGTCGCGAAGCTGCCGCCCCACACCTCGCGCCAGCTGCCTCAACCTCGAGCGCAGCGTCGACCCCTGCCGGGTTTGCGAGCGCCCAGACTGCAGCACGAACACTCCTGAGCGACGCTTTACACGCGCGCAAGGCGAGCCTGAGCGGCTCGGACAGCGCGCCCGGACCCTCTCGACCTGCGCCGAGCAAGAAGCGCAGAGTCGCGAGAGACGACTCGCCCGGCTCGCAGGGGGCGCAGGAGGGCTTCAGGACGAAGAAGAGCAAGGCGGTGAGCTGCAGCGAGTGCAAGGTGCGCAAGTTTCTCACCTCTCGTCTTCCTGAGGACGAACTGATGAGGCTCTTCTTCCGCACAGCGACGCAAGATCAAGGTTCGCGCGTCTCACATTATCTTCTTACGAGCTGAGCTGACCCTGTGCCCTCTATTTGACCGTGCAGTGTGACCGCAAGGTAACCCCCCCACATCGACCTCGAAGCGTTCAAACTCGCCCTTGACCATCTTGCGCGTGTGCAGATCCCCTGCCTCGCTTGCTGCAAGCGTGGCGAACCTGAAGCATGTCGCTGGGCCGAAGAGACGCTCCCTCCTCTCGTCGACAGCCAGCCCTTTGCGCTCACGAGCGACCTGCTCCGCCTCGCACGGCGGCTCGAGGCGCTCGAGCAGTGGACGCAGACGCTGCCGCCCGAGCTGCGCGCTGCGGCGCCCGTGCCGCAGGGCGCGTTCAAGCCCGAGGTCTGGGGGACCAAGGTCAAGGCTGGGCCGAAGGAGAAGGTCGTTGGCGCGAATGGGGCCGAGAGGACGAGTCGGAGCGTGAGTGTCGCGGAGGATGACGAGGACCAGCTCGATGGTGGGGAGCCGGCGGAGGGACGGGAGGCCAGCGATGTGAGCCCTTTCAGTACTCATCAGCTTGACATGGATTGACCAGTCTCTCCGCAGCCCGAAGACGCCGCCGTCAAGCTCGAAGCGATGGCATTCTCGGTTCGCGCGCCCAACCTGGAGCACCGCCCGCAGGACAACCACCCATTCTTCGAGACGCAGCCGAACGCGCAACACACGCAAGCGCGCTCGTTTCGCCCTGCCGAGCTCACCGCTTGGCGTACCAGCATTGTCGCTATCCCGCTCGTGTACGAGGGCCCTTGGTCCGCTTCGACGCTCGGGATCGATTTCTGCGAGAACACCGAGCAACTCGCGGCGGCCAGGGCGAAGGCGATTGCGGCCATCCTCGTGCGCGGACCGGACAAAGCGCTCGCGTACAAGCTCGTCGCCGCCTACTTTGACGAGATTGACTGGTGCCATGTCGTCTTTCACCGCAAGTCGTTCGAGGCCGAGTTAGACCGTATGTGGGACATGGTCGAGGAAGGGAGGAGTGGCGAGATTGACCCCATGTGGCTCGCGTGCTACTTCATGGTGCGTGACGCCTGTTTACCCGTTGCGCCTCGCGCCAATTTTTTATTTTTTACGCCTCGAGGTGCTGACGGGCCGTGACCGCAGGTGCTGTGTCTCGCACTCGGCGGGCTGCGCTGTCAGAAGCCGAAGATGGTGCTCTCGACCGACGAGCGCTTGCGCTGCGACTCGCATACCTGGTTCGCCATGACGCATCGGCTGCTGCAGCTTGGCGACGGCACGGGAAGGCCGCAAGTGCGGTTCATTCAGTGCGTTTTGCGCGCGTCGCTCTCGCTTCATGTCTAACCATTCGCACTGAGCCCCTTGTTTCCGCAGAGCCGTCATTCTTGTTGGGCAGTGGCTGCAGTTCAGCACGATCGGCGGCCAAGCAAGCCGCTTCATGATACTCATGGCTTCGGCCATCCGCTCCGCCCAGGTCAGACTCGAGCTCCTGTTTCCACGCTACTCTCTCGCTTACTGACTTCCCTGAACAGCTTCTCGGGCTTCACCGACTTGGCTCAGACCCGCGCGTTATGCCAACGCCTGATCCAGCCTGGCCACCGAATGCTTGCTCGCTGCGTCGCGAGATGGCCTTGCGGCTCTTCGGCTTGCTGAGCTTCCTCGATTGTAACTTGCCCCTACTCCACCTCCCTCTTCTCATCAGAGCATACTGACTCGAGATCCTTGCAGCCATCAGCGCAACGAGCCGTTTGCGATCGTACCTGCTCGACCCCGCTCAATGTACGCTGCCCTTTCACCCCGATCCCGCCATGCCGGTAATCTAAACCCCTTCTACACGCAGGCAACACGCCGCCCGTCTCGAATGTAAATCTCGACGAGCTTTCGCTCACGACCTGCGAGCTCAAGCCGAAGCCGCGGAGCGTATACACCGACTCGAGCTGGGACTACACGAAGTATCGCCTATGCCGGACGTACGCTCTCATACAGCAGCGACTCAGCCCCTTCGTAGACAAGCTGACAAGCGCTGCACCGCGTAAACAGCTCCCTCGAAGTCGTGCAGAAGCTCGGGTCCAACTCGTCCGTTTCGTACGACGATGTCCTCGGCTTCGACCGCATGTTCCAGGATGTCCTTGCCGAGAGCAGTCCTGCGCTTGATATGCCCGACCCGGTCAAGGAGGCGAACCGGATGTGGTCGCAGGCGATCGCGCACGAGGCTCTGCACACCCGCCTCGTCAAGCTACATCGGCCGTTCATGCACAAGCATGAGTACTCCCGGCAACGGTGCCTCGAGAGCGCCGAGCAGCTCATACGGAGCGATCTCGTCATTGTTGGCGCAACCAAGAACGTGCGTCCGCCGTCGTGCGCCTTTCGTCTCCACCGCAACTGACGAACAGCCTCTCCATCTCGCATCGCAGGTATTCTTTGTCTATTCTCACTGCTTGACCGCGTCGATCTGCTTGTTCGTCGACCTCTATCAGTGCGTACGCCACCTAGCTTGTGCGGTAGTGCGCCGGCTTATCCGCCAAACCGCAGGGCCATCGACCGCGACCTTCCCGCCGACGAGATCGAAAAGAAGAAGCAGGTCTTCCTCCTCGCGTTCGAAGTCTTCGGCCACGCCGAAGAAGTGACGTCCGTCGCTCTCCGACATGTCGTCGAGACGGGCGCCAAGGTGCTCAACGGTCTCTTCTCCGCCGTCGAAAAGCACCGTGTCGCTCGCGCCGCCAACGCGCTGGTCGGCGGTGCGCCAGCCAGCGCGGCCTCGACCGAGTCGTATGCTGCTGTGCTGCAGCGCATCTCGCAGGAGCTCGACTTGTCGAACCCCGATCCGCAACCCTCGCCTCTTCCGCACTCGAAGCCCCTCCCGCCGACGCACCCTC
Source organism: Rhodotorula paludigena (assembly GCA_036244875.1). NCBI lineage: Eukaryota > Fungi > Basidiomycota > Microbotryomycetes > Sporidiobolales > Sporidiobolaceae > Rhodotorula > Rhodotorula paludigena. The sequence goes on from BQKY01000004.1 coordinate 1,185,305, forward strand.
CCGCTGCAGCCGCTGCACCGTTAACGACCGTCGACGGTTTCCTCGCACCGATGAGCGAGTCGCTCTCGGCCTTCTTCGGCCAGACCTCGCCGCAAGTCGGCAATACATCGCTCGGTCCGCCCGTACCGTACGATGTGAATCTTCTCGGCCTCAGCACGGACGCGAGCATGTCGGCCGACTTCTTTCGCGACGTCGGCCTCACGTCTTCGTACACCTCGCTCGCGCCGTTCGACTTTAGCCTCGACGCGTCGTCGACGGCCTCGGCCAGCGCAGCACAGCCGGCACAAGCCAACGGTGCCTCTTCCGGCATTGACAGCTTCTTCGGCGGGCTTCCAAGCGGAACGAGCGATACAATGCGCGCGTCGGCGCCCACTTGGACGCTAGGCGGCGAGGGAGGGTCGAGGATGAGCGGTCTAGACGGTGAGGGTACCATCGCCGCGACAACTCTGATGGACCAGCTCGCCGGCGGAGGGGTATGGTAGACAGTATCTGCATCAATAGACACCGACTGGGAGGTCGTCAGATTGCGCTGCGGGAATGGCAGATGTGCGAGTCGCAATTGTATTCGAGAATACCGCGCGGGTTGTATTCGCGTCCCTGATTACGCGGTCTCCGCTTCTCTCGACAACTATACGTCGACTCGCGCACGATGGCGAGTATTTGCGCCTGTGTGTACTGTTAGGTGGCTTTCCTAACCACTGCTCGGCTCGCTTGCAGGGTCAAGCAGCGTCAAACCCCGGAGGAGCCGGCAACGACCCGAACAAGGACAAGGTGCGTTTGCTCTTGCAACTCGCTCGTGAGCGCTGTCTGGTTGGCTGACGTGCTAGTCTTTACGCTCGCAGAAGCCAGAGAAGGTCCGTATGCCCGCTCGACGTCTGTGTCGCCGGCAGCAGCAGCCACTGACGCACTCCACTCTGCTCTTCCAACTCGATCCCTCGCTCTGCGCTGCTCCTGCTGCTCCTTGTGGCTGGCTCGAACCGTTTGCAGAAGAAGTGGGAGCCGCCTCTGCCCACACGCGTCGGCAAGAAGAAGAAGCGCGGCCCCGATCCGAGCCAGAAGCGTGCGTCCCTCCTGCGCCCCCTCTCTCAGCTGCAAGCTGACCAGTGCACTTCCCACAGTCCCTGCTGTCTTCCCCACTACGCGATGCAAGCTCAAGCTGCTCAAGATGGAGCGCATCCACGACCACCTGAAGCTCGAGGAGGAGTACGTCGAGAATCAGGAGCGGCTCAAGCCAACTCTGACGGAGGACAAGTCGGTCGAGGAGCGGACGCGCGTGGACGACCTGCGCGGGTCGCCCATGTCTGTCGGGACGCTCGAGGAGATCATCGACGACGACCATGCACTCGTCTCGTCGGCGACCGGGCCCGAATACTACGTCTCGATCATGTCCTTTGTCGACAAGGACCAGCTCGAACCCGGTTGTGCCGTCTTGCTGCACCACAAGACGCACGCGATCGTCGGCGTCCTCGCGGACGACGCGGACCCGATGGTGAACATGATGAAGGTTGACAAGGCGCCGACGGAAAGCTATGCCGACATTGGTGGTGCGTGCTTGAGCCATCTGCCTTCATCAAGAGTCAGGCTAAAGCCATCTCTCCGCAGGTCTCGAGCAGCAGATTCAGGAGATCAAGGAGGCAGTCGAGCTTCCGTTGACCCATCCCGAATTGTACGAGGAGATGGGCATCAAGCCTCCAAAAGGTGCGCCCGCGTGCTCGCATGTCTTCGGACACCACGACTGACTTCGCCGCCCGCCGCGCGCAGGTGTCATCCTATACGGCGTTCCCGGTACCGGCAAGACGCTTCTCGCCAAGGCTGTCGCCAACCAGACGTCAGCCACGTTCCTGCGCATCGTCGGCTCCGAGCTCATCCAGAAGTACCTCGGAGACGGCCCGAAGCTCGTGCGCGAGCTGTTCAAGGTGGCGGCCGAGCACGCGCCTAGTATCGTCTTCATCGACGAGATTGATGCCGTCGGCACGAAGCGGTGCGTCTTTCGCACTTGCGAGGCGCTAGACGACCCGGCTGACGCGGTGCATCCGCAGATACGACTCGACGTCGGGCGGCGAGCGCGAGATCCAGCGCACCATGCTCGAGCTTCTCAACCAACTTGACGGCTTTGACGACCGCGGCGACATCAAGGTCATCATGGCGACCAACAAGATCGAGTCGCTCGACCCTGCGCTCATCCGTCCCGGTCGCATTGACCGCAAGATCGAGTTCCCGTGCGTTTTCTCCTCTTCGCTCTGTCTCACGGGCGCTCGGCTCACACGTCTGCTCGCATAGGCTGCCCGACCTCAAGACGAAGCGGTTCATCTTCAAGATCCACACGTCGCGCATGAACCTCGCCGACGATGTCGACCTCGAGGAGTTTGTGCACGCCAAGGACGAGTTCTCTGGCGCCGACATCAAGGCCGTCTGCACCGAGGCCGGTCTCCTTGCGCTTCGTGAGCGGAGGATGCGTGTCACGATGGCCGACTTGCGGGCGGCGCGCGAGAAGACCATGTTTGCGAAGAAGGACAACGGGCCCGAGGGATTGTGTGCGTCCTTGTCACCTTCTGCAGCCTCTCCTGCTGCTCTCGACTCATCCTTTCATGCCTCGCGCAGACCTGTGAGCGCCGCATCTGGTCGGACTAGCCAAACGCCGCTCGGATCGCTTTGCAACGCCGCGCGCCCTTTTCACGCGCATCTCTGGCCTCTTTGCTGTCCGCTTCGGACGCTCTCAACCCTCGCCACACTGGACACTCAAGCAAGCTTCGATCAGCTGGGCAGGGTGACGCTTATTCCACGGCGATCGACGTATTCGAGTGTCGAAGCTCCTGGTGCTCGCGCCTTTGCCCGGCCGGGCAACGGGATCTACGGTCGCCGAACAAGGGCTCGGGGTCATTTGGTGCGACACGGTCACGCGCTAGGTAGTCACGGTGGCTGCTCAAGGTGGGCAGCGGAAGCGGGAGCGGTCCTCCAGGAGCTGGTTCGCGGGACGACCAGGAGTCGGGAAGCAGCGACAAGCGCCAGTCGGGGTGAACACTCCCGACGCTGGCGCGCTTTCGTGGGCCAGGAAAAGGCTGGGTTGGGAGCACGCCGAACCTTTGCGCAGCGGGCGGTCGACTTTCCCGAGACCCGCCGTCCAGACCGCTGAAGCGGGGTCGGGGATGCCGGCCATGGAGCAGCCCGCAAGGAGCGGCGTTCTTGTCGACGCAGCTGCGCCTTGGCAGCGCAGTGCAGGCTGCACGAAGGTGGAAAGCCACGCGCGCTCTGACCGCTGGAACGGGCAAGTGTCGCCTGGGCCAGGTTCCTCGATCGCCTCGAGCAGGCGGGGCGAGATTCGAAGTGTGCCTGAGCGCCGTGCGACAGACCCTGACGGGCTGCAGCTCGAGCGCTTTCCTGCCCCTCTGCTCTCCGCTGCACCGCCCGCCGCTCTCGCTGCGTACTTGCTGCCACCGCCTCTACGCTCCCTTTGCTCGTCCCTCGGGTCGCTCACTCGTTTCGCGCTCCCGCTCCCCGCCAAGCTTCGTCTTTCCCCGTCGTCGTCAGCTGCAACCGACCATGGCCATCCCCGACGTCCCTGCCGCCCAGCCGGGCTCGTCCAAGGCGAGCCGTGACAAGGTCCTTCTGCCTCCCAAGGGCCGCTACCAGATCAAGGAGCTTCTCAAGGCGCCCGGCCGCCTCATCCACCCGGGTCGCCACATCGAGGAGGAGCTCGAGAAGCTCGAGCAGCACTCGTTGCGTGCGCACGGCGAGAAGGTCGACCAGTTCAAGGGTGTCACGGCCGGAAAGGTGAGTCGAAGTGCAATATCAACTCGAGGAAAAGGAGACGAGGAGAGCATCGGCTTCCGCGCAATCGACTGACTCTCGCCTTCGCTCCGTGCAGGTCCGCGGCATGCAGCGCGTCAAGCTGTGCGATGTCACGCTCGACGACGTGATTGCGGGCAAGCACACTCCGCCCCTCACCCTCCGCGACTTTGAGGACTTCCTCGCCTTCCGCGAGAAGTCGGCTGAGAACCTGTGCGTTATTCTTCTACTCCGCACGGAATTATCAACAATAGACTGGAAACTGACTGTCTGGGCGTTCTCCAGCTACTTCCACATCTGGCTCGACGAGTACCGCAAGCTTTATGAGCAGTCGCGCCCGTCCGACCGCCCGCACGAGGATGTCATCACCCTCGGCAAGTCGTTCAAGACCGCTGTCGACACCTTCTTCGCCCAAGCGTCGCCTCTCGAGGTCAACGTGCCGTCCGACATCCGCCGCGAGATTGACGGCCGCATCCGCGACGTCTCGCAGGCGACGGCTGCCGCGCCCTCGAACGAGGCATTTCTCCCGCCCGATGCGTTTGAGAGGGTGCACGACGTGACGAGCGAGTCGCTCGCCATCTCGTTCAAGGCGTTCCGCAAGCAGGTCGTCCGCAACGCCGACCGCAACCGTGGCTGGTTCGCCATCTTCCTCGGCGTTCTTACCTGGGCGCTCGGCCTCATCCCTACGATCGTCTGCGCGGTTCTCGACAAGGCGCGCGGCTGGCGCGCGTTCGGTATCCCGCTCTGGTGGTTCGGCACGGTCGTTGCCGTCGGTGGTCTCGGCAAGGTGCGCTGCCACTCCCTTACGAACTCACTCTTCTCAGCTCCTGACCTCACCGCACTTATTGCAGACCTGCCTCGTCATTTGTGCGTCGAACGCGTGAGGACCGATGGGCTGCCATTTACTGACCTTCCTGATCGCCGCAGACCTCTTCGGCGACAACCGCCAGCTCTACCCTTGGTGCGTACTCGCGCCCAAAGACCGCACGGCAAGCTGAGACTGATGTCACGCTCACGCCTGCAGGGAGCGCCAGGAGTACAACGACATCGGTACTTTGTCGTCGGCGTCTGGCAGCACTTCGGACCCGTGGAACGCGCCCTCGACCGCTGAGGACGGCGCCTCGTCGCACGTGACGGGCGAGAAGGGCACGCCGCCCGGCACGCCCTTTGTCTCTGCGCTCCCCGAGTCGCGCCGCTCGTCGCAGCACTCGCCCATGTCGGACCTCGGCTACTTCCCGCTCGCGCCCACGTCGCCGTCCATTTCGGAGAAGTCGCAGAAGTCGAGCTCGGCGTCCAAGTCGGGCTCGCGTCGCCAGTCCACTACGCCCGGCGGCCTCTACTTCGCGCCCGCTGGCATGGACCTTCCTCGCTCGTCGCGCGTCTGGGCGCCGTTCACGAAGGTAGGCTTTCCGTGTCAATTTGTTTCGCAAGCGGACGCTTCCAGCGCGCCGCCGCGCGGGCCTTCACGCGCACAGCAGTCACTCATGTTCGGTTCCGCCCGCAGATGATGAACCCGATTGTTGCCCGCTCCCAGCGCAATCTCGTCCTCGCCGCCGCCGGCTACGGCCTCATCGTCTGCGCCATCACCACGGCCATCTGCTTGTCTGTCCCGAACCGTGACCGTTCGTAATATCCTCTCGATCGTCCGATTTGCCGGTCCTGCAGCGCCTTCGTTACATCTACCTTAGCTTTACTAGTTGTCTGTGCAATCCACGTGCTTTACGCATCTTTGTCGCATTCTCGGTAGGAGGCCGTGGAAGCTTTTGCGTTCACACAGCTGCGCAGAACCTGCTCGTCCTGCCTCCCTAGCCCGACTGATTGCAGCTTTCGCATGCAGCGCTCCGAGGCAAACTTGTGAGTCGATTGCAATTTGCAGCTAAAGGCATAACGACGACGAAGAGAACCGAGACGAGGGTATCGACTGCTGCGGTGGGTGAACGAGTACACGACATGAACAAGATTGGGACAGAATCGCCAGCGCGCACTGTACCGCGCGCGGAAAAGATACAGAGAGGCGCTCAGATGCGCTCGAGGAACCCGACGGCGAGCTCGCCAAACTTGCGCTTGGCGGGCGGGTAGACGAGGGTGCTGGCCTGCAGCAGCTCGGTCAAGCGGGAGAGGACGGGCGCTGGGTAGGGGATGCGCTCGTGCTTGGCGTGGAGGAAATGCGCACTGCAGGGCATGCGAGATGATGAGGTCAGCGAGTCGTCGAGCGAGAGAGAGGGCAAGCAACGAGACGCACCACTGTGGATCGCTGTCGCTAGAGACAACGGCGTAGAAAACCTTGACTGCATTCATTGAGCGCGAGGCCAGGGCAGTCGTGCTCGAAGTCAACGGCGGCGAGCCGTTCGACGAGCCGTTCGATCCATTCGGGCTCGAGCGCGCAGATCCACTGCGACTACTGAGGGACGACCGGTCCGCGGCTGTTGCGACGAGCGCCTCCGTGCCAGACGACGAAGTGGAGAAAGCCACGCGGATCGCCGGGTTGAAGAACCAGAGCTGCGGTAGAATTTGGTGAGGGAAGGCAAGAGGAGAGAGACCGAGTCGAGTGAACGCACCAAGAGCTTAGCCTGCTCATTTGCGGCGTCTTCGAGTACAAAGCGGTGGCAAGCATGCGCTTGCCCCGTCTCGAGCATCTCGGCTGTCAGGTAGCTCGCGAGGCTGGGGCGCAGCGTGTCGATGGGCTCTTGGGATAGCGAGGCAGGGTAGCTGGCGTACTTGAGCAGGCGGAAGGAAGTCGGCGAGCTGGCGGAAACGTCGAACGGCACGACGTGCGAGCCGATGAGGGCGGAGCATGAGGAACAGTGCGCGGGATGGAGGAAGTCGCCGTTGCTTGCCTTGGCCGACTGCGTGCGCCACACATAGTGTCAGCAGATGTCCACTCCGGTGTAGCCCACGAAGCAGGAGCTAGAGCTCGAGGGTTGTTTGGGAGCAATCGGTACGTTCGTCTCGGACCCTTGTATCAGTCTGGCGTCCTGGGTGGGTATCCTGGACGCCTGCGGTTCGCGCATGCGGGAACCAGCAGGACGTCGCGAGCGGATGCGGAGCCAGACTTTCTTTGCAGTCCGTTGGAAGGGGCATGGCAGGGATGAGAAAACAGGGCACGCACCTCGCTGCCGTCGGGCGTGACCCAGTTGAGCGTGTGCTCGCGCGGGAAGAGCACGTAGGTCGTGCCCACGAGACCTTCGTCAGGTCGCGGCTTAATTCCTTTGCCCTTGGCGACGAGGTCATCGGAGAGTGTCTGGTCCTGATGGCACATCCAGGCGTCGAGGAGCTCGGCCCAGTGCTCGCTCGGCAAAGCGTTGTACCGTTGCACGGCCGATGCGTTGACGAGTTGAGCGTCGCATGCCGTACAGCAGTACGCGGCAGGCATCGCGCGGCGGAGGTCGTCGGTCGAGAGCGGCGTGTGCACTTCGAGATCGGCTCGGCTCTTTGTCGGCGACGAGTCGGCGGTGACGAGCTTGACCTCGAAGTAGGGCCCCGTCGGTACTACCGTAGCCTGCTGGGGCACGATCCGGCAAGGGAGGGACAGACGCGAGGCAGGTCCGCCGTGTGCTGGACCGACGAGGATCGAGTCCGCCTCGACAGCAACGACTTCAAAGTCGTCCGAGACGCGCTTCGATGACGACGAGGCACGCGGCCAGAACGTGACGACGAGAGTGCCGAGGTTGCGCGACTCTTCTGTCACCCAATCGAACTGCGGAGTCTCAAGGACTGCAGCGAAAGCTGTTAGCAGGGCGAGCCAATAATGTGGTCGGTGGGTAACGGACCTTCGATGCCATTTGCCGAGGCGCTCCTCGACATGCCCGTACCGAAGACACCCAAGCCTGTCATACCCGACGCATCATACGACCCGCGCCGATTCGCCGCGAGCGACGGTGCCTTCTTGAAGACGCCGATGCGCAGCGAGCCCTTCTTGCCCGGCGCGACGGCGTCTTCTTCGCCTGTCGACGCAGCAGCGTTCTTCGGCTGGAAGAGCGAGCGACTCGAGAACTTCTTGCGCATGGCGGGGACCGACTGACTTCTCGGTCGCGAGCGGTCGTCCGTGTCGAGGTCACCGTCATTGACGCTCGAGTCGGCGGCGAAGAACTCGGTAATGGTGACTGGCTCGTCGAGCTCGGGAGGCGGGCGCGGGAAGGGCGCGACCATGCCGGACGAGTTTAGCTTGGCGTCCTGCGAGGCGAGACGGCCTTTGCCGGTGTGCTCGAGGATGTACTCGCGGCGCCGCGCTTCGTATTTGTCGGCGGGCTCGAACTGTAATGCCCATGTCAGTGGCGAAGCACAATGAAGCGCGAGAGGGCGAGATCAACGCACGTCGTTGCGGAGGGTGTCGAGGTTGAGCACCTCTTTCCGCTTGCCGCTGTGAGCGCGAACAGGTCAACTGGGAGCAACGCGCATGTCTGCAGCGGTTCATACGCACTTGAGCTCGACGCGCTGGTCCGCCAGCGTCCTCGAAGCCGCGCGGTCGATCTGGTCCAACAGGCGGTCGACCGCGCGCTGCTCCTTCTCTCGCGCCGCGTGCGCCCGCCTCGCGAGCCTCTGCGCCTCGGTGAGCATCTCGTCCTCGTCCTCGCCGACGATCGGGCTGGGCACCGCGCGCTGGTCCTCGAGGCGGCCCTGGCTCAGCCGCTCGATCGCGTTGCCCAGCTTGGCGAGCTGCCGCTCGCGCATGCGGCGGCGGTCGGGCTCGACACGCTGATTCGCGAGCTGCGGGCTGACGACGTACAGCCGCTCGATCGCCTCGGTCACGCTGTCGAGATCGCGCTGCATCTTTTCGCTCGTCGCCGACGAGACCTTGCGCACTCGCGGCGCGACGGAAGACGAAGGAATTGGGTGCAGCTTGTCCAGGTCGAGCTCCTCCTTCTTGTCGTCGCTGAAATCGGAGCTCTGGTGCGCCACGTCGAGGTAGTACGCCGGCGGGAGGTGCGTCTGCTCGTGCGAGTAGCGCGGGAGGTCGCTCGGCGAGGCGTCGTACAGCGAGTCACTCGCGACCGAGCGCGGCGTACGCAGGAGCTCTTCCTGCTGCTGGGTGCCTGCACCGACATTCCCGACCGCTTCGACCTCCTGTAAGCCCTCCGCGCGGCGGCGCGACAGGAGCTTGACCCGTTCCGACAAGTCGTCGACGCGGCCCCAGAGCAGGTCCCGCTCCGCCTGCTCGACCTCGCGCGCCGCGCCAAGCACCTCAGCAGGTGCAGCCGGATCTCGACTCGAGCGGGGCAGCGCGCTCGCCTCGCGGTCGAGCAGCTCGGCGACGCTGCTAAACGACGGGTCGGATGCGAGAGCTGCGTGCGCAGCGGCAGGCGCCGCACTGCGCTCGTCGTCGCCGCGTGAGATGTTCGCGAGGCGCTCGATGCACGTCACGAGCGAGGTGATCGAGCGTGCGAGTTCTGCCTCGGTCGGGGGAAGGACCTCGACGGCGACTGCTTCGACGCGCATGTGCAGCTCGTCCAGCTGGGTGGTAGTGCTTGACTCGCTCGCTGCGGTGCGGGAACTGCCAAGTAGTGGGGAGGAGTGCTCGATCGAGCGCATCGGGGGGGAGAGGGTGGTGCGAGCGGTTCCGGCAGAGGACCGTTGAGCGCGCAGAAGGTCGAGGATGCTCGTGAGAAGCAGGTCGGCGGGCTGCCCGCTGCTTGTTTCGGTTTGCGACGGCACAGCGAGGGAGCGGCTGCGCCATGCGGAGGAAGGCGGTGCCGAGTCGACAAAGGGATCGAGCGAAGGCGGAACCGTACGAGCTGAAGTCGAGGACGAGGGCACGGCGCCGTCCGGCTCGCCCAATGCACTGCCTTGTAGAGACTCGTGCAACAGCCCGTGCAGCGCAAAGAGAAAGGCGTGCTTTGCTGCGCCGAGCGAACCGAGCAAGTCCTGCGGGCGAGATGACCGGGATCAGCGACGGCGGAGAGCGCGAGTTTAGGAGCACAGCCGGCGCACTTGTGACTCGTCTGTAGCTCCATCGACTGCCTCGGCCGCCGGCTCAGCCCGCCCGTGCGCCTCTCCGCTCGCCGTCGCGGCTGACCCGGAGATCCGTCGCTGCGCCCGCCTCGTCCCGCTGAAGAGCTGTTCCTGCCCGAGCGCGAGCAGCTCCTCGTCTGCGTGCTGGCCAGCGCCGTCCCGCGTGCGCAGGCTCGCGAGCGAAGCGAGGTGCGCCGGGTCCTGCGGAACGGCGCTCGGGTCGAAGGTCGAGTGAACGGGAGCCTGTACGCTGCTGGGCAAGGGGCGCTGCAGCTCCTGCATCCCCGTGCACGAGTCTGCGCTGGCTCTCGCCCTTCAGGCGGAGGGGAAGCGGTGCAGAGGCGCGAGATCGGCGCTCGTGGCTTTTGTTCGCCGGCGCCGTCCTCGCGTGCCTTTTTCTGCACAATCCGACTCTCCTTTGCCCGCCACCGAGCTGACGCGATATACTACTTTTGCATCGGGCTAACGCCCCCGAGTCAGGCGAGAGCGGCAACCTAAAGGAACACTATGTGCGCGCGGGAGAATGCGGGAAATAACGAAGGACGGCGTTTGGGATAGACTGCTGAGGGTATCGGATCGTGAGGCAACGAGCGTGATAGGGTATGGACCGTGTGGTATGCGAGGGGACGTGCTAGATACAGTGCGAGGCGAGAGAGTGAGGGAAGAGGGTTCCGGTTCAGATGAACGAGTAGGCGCGCGGCTGCACCGCGACCGAGTCCGTGTCGACCTTGGCCGGTGCCTTGTACGGGCCCGAGAACATCGGCCGGCTGCGCAGCGTCGGGCTGTGCACGGGGCTCGGCGGGAACGACCCCGTCGAATCGACCGTCGAGACGCTGCTCTCGGCAAACGAGGGCAGCGAGTCGTTCGTGCGCGGGCGCGACGAGCACTCGCTCGCGGACGAAGCGCAGCCACCGTGCATCGACACGACGCTGCCGGAGCGCGGGCGGCCCTCTGCGTCAAAGTCGCCAATCGGGAGCGCCGGCTCGAGCCCGGCATGGGGCGCGCGAGCGTGCTCAGGCGCGAGGTGCAGCTGCTGGATCGCGCCCGCGAGCGTCTGCGCCGACAGTCCCACGGTGTCGACGAACGCGGCGCTCGACGACCGCGACGATTTCCGCGCGTGCGAGTGCGACGAGCAGTAGTCGAGCGCGGCCGACGCGGCGAGATCGGCCTCGCGCTGGCGCTCGAGGCGGCGCAGCTCCTCGGCCGTCAACTCGGCGGTGAGCGGGAAGGCGTAGGGTGCAGGTCGCCGGGGCGGCGAGGTGCGCGCCGTGATGGTTGCGGAAGGTGACGGCGAAGAAGGAAATGGCGGCGCGTGCTGTGGGTCCTCGAAAGCGTCAATCGGGGTCGAGCGCAGCACGGTCGTCGAGCAGGAGCACGCACGGAGGTGGCCATCCCGGGCTCGGGCCCCTCTGAGGCCTCGTCGAGGTCGCCCGCACACCCCCACAGGTCGTCGTGACTGCCGGCGCTCGTCTTGTGGTGGAAGCGCTTGAGGAACTTGCGCGGGGCCGAGCGCAGGTCGGCGAGCGAGCTCGCCTTGGAGAGTGCAGGGCGCGCAGAGCGCGAAGGTGGCGGCGCAAAGGCGGACTGAGCGGATGTTGAGGGAGACGAGGGGACGGGCGGGAATGGAGAGTGCGAGATGGACTGTGACCGCGGCATCGTGCAGCGTGTGTGTGTGTGTGCAGAGCGCGACTTTGCTCGAGTCGCTCGAGGGAAAAGAGGGTGTCGGCGGCGGTGAAGCCGAACGGACAGGAGCGTCGAAAGGACGGAGAAAGGGGGCGGCGACAAAGGGCGGGTCGTGCGCAGATCGAGCGGGCCGGCGCTGCTCAGCAGGGTTGACGGAGAGTGCTGTGTGCAGGCAGGAGAGCACGCCGTGTGCGCGGGTGCTCGCACGCTCACACGCTGCCGTTGACCTCGACCGCGTCTGCACGCGCGACCGCCAACGGCCTTCTCAAAACGCCGGCCTCATTCCCATCACACCGCCAACCGCCACGCAATCACTCTCGCAATCGAGTGCCACATGGCACAGCACAGCACTAAGAATGACACGCGAGTGAAGATATCGGGCAGCACCCCGGCACGGATAAGTCGAGGCGATCACTCCTCCTTCTTGCTCCCCTCGGCCCCACCCGACGGTGTCGCACTGCCCGCAATCACCGCCTCTCTTTCTGGTTCCCACGCCATCCCATACGAGCTGTCACCCTCGCCGAGCATCTCGAGGTATTCGCGGTGTAGGTCGGCGCAGTAGCGGCTGACGGGAAGATCGTTCCTGCGGAATGCGACGAGTGTGAGCGCGCGATCACACCAATCTCAGCATCTCCTCGCTGCGTTGACAGAGCGCGACAGCTTCTCAGAGAGGAGAGATGTGAAGGCTACGCACGGCTCGAGTCCGAACGGATCGCTCAGCTCTGCTGCCGCCGAGTCGACACCGAAGAAGACGGCGGCGCTGACTGCGGTAGCCGGAATGCACCAGAAGCCGATCGTGCGCACGAGCTGGAGTGGCACGGCGGCAATGTAGACAAAGAGGAGAAGCTGGAGATGGATGTGGAGGATGAGCGGGATGGGAGCTGCGGGCCGTGCGGCTAGGTCAGCACCATTATGCGCGTAGACAGCGTCTGCGCTCGTGCGGAACGAGCAAAGTCGCGCATGCCTCGAGGTTGTCCGGAGACTCACTGTCGCGGATTCGCTCGAGCGCCGTGAGCTGGTCGGTGTACTCCCTCAGCGCGCCCGTGCACGCAGCCCAAGTCGCCCCATCGAGCACGCTCGTCCCCTCGTCCGGCGCGTCGCGGCTCGGAAGCTTCGTCTCGTGCCACGCGGTGAGGTACGCATGCAGCGCGCGAATGAGCGACAGCGGGAGGTTGCTCGGCTCGCCCGTCGGGAGCGCGTGCGGGCGGAACCGCTCGGCAGAGGGCGCGGCGTTGAGTCCGGCGATGGCGCGGTCCGCTTCAGACGCGGTCGAGTGCTCGACGAACGAGGCCGAGCTCGAGCTCGAGATCGAGGGGCGGCGACGGGCAGAGGCGGGCGTGGAGCGGTAGGCTTCGAGCAGGGCCTGCGGGAGGAGATTGCGCAGCTCGGGGTGCGTCACGCCTGGCATGTCGCGCAAGCGGTACATGCAGGCGAAGGGGAAGGCGCAGACGAGCGAGCAGAGCTCCTTGACCGCTGCAGCGCGGCGAGCGTCATGCGGCGAGGAGGACGGAGGAGGCAAGGCAAAGATGAGGAGTCGGAGGAGGGTGCGGGTCGTGCTCTGGATGTTGGCCCAGGTGCGTCGGCCTTCGTACCAGCTGCAGGTGGGGAAGTGTCAGCGGGTCTGTCTGGCAAGTGGGAGGGAAATGAGGCCGACCGATCGTAGCTGGTCGAGCAGCGGAACGAGACAAGCAGGCCGACGAGCTGCGCTCACCAGGCAGTCAGTCAAGCCTATCTGACGCGTAACGCAGCTGTCGAAGCTCACCATCGACATGATGCCAACAAGCGATCCAGCAGACGAGACCATCGGCATGAGCCCGCGCTTGTTCAGGAGCCACACGACCGCTGCCCAGGCACTGTACGCGGCAGCCTTGCGTCGCACGGCATGCCAGGCGCTGAAGTCTGCGGGTGCGCCGTCAGTCACGGCGTGGCCTCGTCGGGTAGAGAAGCAGGGCACGCAACGGATGAGGCTGAGCTGCTCGAGTCCGCGAGTGTGCTTCAACCGCTCTGCGAGCTTGCTGGACATGGCGGAACTTGCTGTGCGGCGCGAGCGAAGAAACAAAGGTCGATGTCATCGCTTTCGACGTCTCCTTCGATCACGTGCAAGTTTGCACCGCCTCGCGCAGGAAACACAGGATATGATAGATGCAGTGCGACGTTCGGAACCTAAACGGTCCTCTTTCTCTACGACAACTGCACACGGCCTCGCGACGCAGCCACATCTCCCCCCCTTCTCCGTTGCCTGCGTTCACTCGACCTTCTCGCCGCGCGCCTTGGCCTCCCTCACGGCCTGCTCCGCCTTGTTGAGCGCCTCCTCGAACCACCCGCGGAGCAGCTCCGGTTCCTCGAGTCCCGTCGAGACGCGCACGAGACCCTTGTCGACGCCCCACTCCTTTGCCCACTCGAGCTCGGTGTAGTGCGCGAGGATCGTGTACGGGCACGCGAGCGTAAAGTTGGTCCCGAGCGACGGGCCCTTGTAGCACGGGAGCGCGTCGAAAAAGGTGCGCGACGCGAGGATCGACGTGAACGTGAGCGAGAAGAGGGCGCCGAACCCGGACGAGGGCATCCCGAGAGTCGGGTTGGGCGGGCGCAGCGACGCGACGTAGTGCGCCGGTGTCATGTACTTGGGGTAGTACACCTCGCGCACGACAAAGTTGTCGACGTCGGCTGCGAGCTGCGTGTCGGCGGGAAGCTCGACGCCCGTCGCGGGCGGGCCGGGCACGCGCCGCGTCTGGACAAAGTCGCAGATCATCTCGGCGTTGGCGTTTTCCTGCGCGATGCGCGCGACGAAATCGCGCGAGTTGCGCTCCATGTAGATGGCGTCCTCGTCAAAGTACGCGTCCTCGTATGTTGCCTCCTGCGCCTCTTTGAGCGCGGCGTAGTGCGGGCCCTTCGGGTTGAGCACGAGACTGCGCGTAAATAGCCGAGACCGGGTCAGACTCGACTTTTGAGTTCCGAGTGACAGCGGAGGAGACACACCTGCCACCCATGACGTTGCTGTCGCCACTGAAGACCTTGGTGAGGCTGCTCACGACAATGTCGGCTGGCGGGAGCACCTCGACGTTGACGAACCCAGCGATCGTCTCGTCGACGACAATCATGAACCCAAACTCGTCTGCGAGCTTGCGCAGCTCGAGCAGCGGCGGTGACCGGAGCAGCGGGTTCGACGGGAACTCGCAGAAGAGGGCGAGGATCGGCGGGTCGGCGGCTTCGAGCGTTCGTCGCAGCGCGGGAAGGTCCTCGGCGAGGCCGCGCCCGAAGAAGTGGCACCCTGGGCCCCA